>JAUKPH010000017.1:2225000-3663750 GCA_030549335.1 Pontederia crassipes
AGTAAAAGGTGCGAAAAGGCGCGTGCGAATTTTCGAACCACTAGAAAATTTTCGCCCGAGTCTATTTTTTCGTTCCAATCATCTCACCATGCATCAACATGCACGAAAGCATCGAAAATTTCACGTTGTTTGACCTTCTTAGTTGAAAATATGTGTAAAAGGAGTGAAAAGGCCCGTGTGAATTTTTGCACCCCCAAAAAATTTTCGCCCGAGTATATTTTCTCATCCCAATCAACTCATCATGCGTCAACATTTCAGAAATTTCACGTCTTTTGACTTTCTTGATTGAAAACATGAGTAAAAGGCGCGCACGCGAATTTTCGCACCCTCAAATATTTTTGCACCCTCGGAAAATTTTCGCCCGAGTCCATTTTTTCGTCTCAATCATCTCACCATCCATCAACATGCTCGAAAGCGTAAAAAATTTCACGTCTTTTGATCTTTTTGGTTGAAAAAATGCGTAAAAGGCGCGACAAGGCGTACATGCTCGAATTTTCGCACCCCCGAAAAATTTTTGCCCGAGTCCATTTTTTCGTTCCAATCATCTCACCATGCGTCAACATGCATGAAAGCGTCAGAAATTTTGCATCTTTTGACTTCCTTGGTTGAAAACACGAGTAAAAGATGCGAAAAGGCGTGCGTGAATTTTTGCACTCCTAAAAAGTTTTCGCCCGAGTCCACTTTTTTCGTCCCAATCATCTCACCATGCATTAACATGCACAAAAGAGTCAAAAAATTCACGTCTTTTGACCTTCTTGGTTGAAAACATGCGTAAAAGGCGTGAACAGGCGCGCGCGTGACTTTTTGCACCCTCGAAAAATTTTTACTCGAGTCCATTTTTTTCTCTCAATCATCTCACCATGCATCAACATGCATGAAAATGTTAAAAATTTCGGGTGACATTCTTGATTGAAAACACGAGTAAAATGCACGAAAAGGCGCGTGAATTTCCGAACCCCTAAAAAATTGTCGCCCGAGTTCATTTTTTCATCCCAATCATCTCACCGTGCATCAAATGCACGAAAGCGTTGAAAATTTTGCGTCTTTTGACCTTCTTGGTTGAAAACAAGCTAATGCGTAAAATGATGTAGCAAACTAAAATCGCGAGCAAGTGCACTAGTCGCTCAAATAATATAAAAAATTAGAGTAAGAGTGTCGAACCCACAAGGAATATTATTAATAAAATATCTGAATTTATAAATTAATAAGAGAGGAAAAATATGGATTTTGAAAATGGGTTTTATAAAGTAAAATAAAGAAAATAAGATAAACTAATGGTGTTGAAGTTAGGCCTTAGGATGAAAATAGATTATGATAAATATTTGAATCATAAAAGATAAATTTAATCTTTAAAGATGGATTAGAGTCTCCCTAATGTAATCTAACATGATTCATTTGTGATCTCCACAACTGGCATCCTCAATCTAAGCATGTAAAACTATCTTAAATTAATAAGAATTGAAGTCTTCACAACTAGCATTCCATCAAATCGTATTAAAATTAAGACGCAGTAAATTGGATTCTCTAGACTATTAATCACTCCACAAATTGTTATACTTTAATAGACCACACAAACTTGATTCTCTACACACTAGTTATCAAATTTATGTCAATTGTTAGTTTCATATAAAATTGATTAAAATTAGTATAATGAATTCTGAAATTAAACACTTCCCAAACCGGTATAGCCTAATTCAGAAATTCAATTAACTAACATAAAACCATTAAGCACAATTACTAATTGATTTGAAAAGATTAAAATAAATAAAATAGGGTCCAAACATTTCCCTTCAATTAATAATCTCCTAAAATAAAAGATATAAAAACATGGAGTTCATCCTAGAAAATTTGGAGAGATAATAAAATACATATGATAAAAATTGAAAGAATTACACCCAAAGCAAAAGCAGAGATCTCGAATCTGGGCAGACGGTCGGGCAGTCTTTCGAACCTCCAGCCGTCGCACCTCTCTCCATTCAGTTGAAGCCTGCAGACTCTCGACTCGATTGGAGAAGAAAACCTGAACTTCATAGCACCCCTTGGGATGATGGCTTCCTCTTCTATTTATAGGTGCGGACAGACTTCAAGTTGATCCCGTTGGTAACATCGTACGGCCGAATTTAATTTCGTGAGATAAAACTTGAGTGGCTTACGATTCTATCCTCTTTGACCATAAAAGTTTCACGACCGATAAACTCTATCCACTTCGTTTGATCCCCTATAAATCTCGGCTATAAAATCTAGTTTGCGCCCAAGGATTGCTTAATGGCCGCTTGATAAATTGGTTAAGGATAAAACTTCATGACTCTTTTGCGGCCGATATTCTTGATACGAGTCCAAGATTAGTTAAAGTTCTCGGCCGATATACCTTGGTTAAGGATAGACCTTTGGCGTTGGAGTTCTCGGTCGATAATATTGGTTGATGATGATATCATGGCCGATAATGATTGATGATGACATCACAGCCGCAAAGTCCATTAGCGCCTAATGATGGAATGAATGTGAGCCAAAGATAATTCGAATTACGGCCGATAATCACATTGCATCTGAATTATGGCCGATACGTCCATTCTTGATAAAATATAATCCTTGGATAATCATGTATTTGATTTTTCCTGCAAAATAATTATCACAATTTAATTAGTCCATCCACAATTAAAATATTCAAAGAATTAATAATTAAAATTAATAAATCTAAAATTAAGACTAAAAGTGATCTAAAATAATGCATGCAATGATTAAATTACAGAAAAATTAACTAAAATAATAATCTAAAATATGTTATATTTTACATGCATGAAACTCCCCAAGCTTAAAGTTTTGCTTGTCCTCAAGCAAAAATTCAAAGCAAAGCTCAAGAAAATTCCATCATAGCCTCCACATTGTTAACTGACTAATTTTCTCACAAAGTTCTTCTGCACACCTAATATTTAGTATCTTACCACTTTCCATGTACTTAGCTTCATAGAGGTTATGAATGCTACACAAATTCAAACAATCTCAAATTCAGCCTTGCAGAAAAATAAATTGTCTATCAAATACTAACATTAATATTGAACATATAAGTACAAATTGAGCTTAGAACTTTGTCTTTTACTTTTCTTTTTTTCTTTTATTTTCAATCATTTTAAAGGTTCCAATCTTCAAGCAGGATTGCACAAGGAAGGCCATGTAGCGGACTTTGGACTGATGACTCCCAGACCAGATGGCCTTAGGGCAACAGGTGATAAGGCACCCCTCGAGTTTACTTGCCCGAACAATCAAGGTTCTGAATGAAGAGTTTGAACTTAGCCATGATTCAGTACTCCCGTGCTTCTCCATATTCCACAAGATGGTCCATGTAGTGAGTTTTCGATCGACGGATCCCAGAGCAATTGCCCTTAGATCATCAGGCATGAACCCCTACGAATATAATTACCCAAACACACCTTAGTTCTGGATAATACTTTTGTACCTACACATAACTTTAATTAATTTTTTTTCACTTTTTTTTAAAGCTCAAGGAATACTTAGCATAGGCACATAGTCCATAAGTTTGATACTAAAATAGTAAGTGATAAGAAAGAAAAGCATTCAAATTTCATCAGTTAATGACATGTCTTTGAACACTTACTTAAAGATAATTAAAATAGTAAGACAAGAGTTAGTAAGATGGTAGCAAAAATAAATGCATGCAATGGTATTTTTAGGAAAATTTTCAAATTTTCACTTTTTTTTTGGATTTTTAGAAATACATGCAAACATAAGCAAATAAAAAGAAAAATAAGGGAAAATGCAATGCATGAAATGCAAACTCCCCCAAGCTTGAACCAGACACTATCCTTAGTGTTAAGCCAGCAAGGGAAAGTGATACATACTTAATAAAAAGGAAAAATAAAGAAATGAAAATAAAGAAAAGGGAAAAGACACAACCGGATTTATTGTCGATGGGGTGGCGAATGTGGGTGGTAGCCGAGATGTCCTTGGCGCATATGATACTCATGGATGCGCCTCGTCATGCGAACATGCTAATTCTGGAGGGATTCGAAGCGACCCCGACGATCATCCATATTTCTAAATTCAGCTCGAATGTTGGTCAACTCTTAGGCTTGTCTAAGTTGCTCTTCTTGAATAGCATGCAACTCTTCTCCCTGACGAAGTTGTTCTTCCTGAAAAGCATGCAACTTTCCTGCTTGACGAAGTTGCTCATCGTACATTGATTCCCATAAGTTTTGCATGAAAGCATAGTCAGGTTGAGGTGGCGGAGGTGGATAGTAAGTCTGCTCTGGGGCTGAAGTAAAAGTGGGATCTGGTGCTATTTATAATGATTCCACACAGGTTCCTGTAAAGGGGCAGATACTTCCATCGGATCGCGTTCCTCATAAGGAGTGGCCAGTATAAATGAATAATAAGAAGAGCTCTCATGTGCAGGAGATGGAATTGGCGAAGGCACCAGCATATAAGGTGAATGGGCTGATGTGGCATATTGGGTAGCTGTCGGTGATGTAGTCTGGAATCCTTGTGACTGGTGAAAGTAGTGTTGGGCTATTGCATATTCAGTAGAATCAAACCAGGATAAAGTTTCATCCTGGTGTGGCTGTCCAACAGAGGTAGATGGTCATGCAGGTGAGATTACTGGAGCTATGACCTACCTAAAAAGTAACAAATTATCAGGATTAATTGGTGTAAAAGCATTTCGATCACTGCAAGGCACCTCCAAATCACTCTCTTTAAAAATAAAACTTTAACCCCTTCATTGTTAGTCTTGGCGAGGCCCATGGCCAGAATGGTTCATCGGTTGAGGTGGGCAATTCCTAGAACAACTTCAAGATCATCCAGGTTCAGTCTGAAATGTTGAGCTATTGGCGTGATAAGGGCGCCCATACTGATGCTACCGCTCCGAAGAGTAGTACGGCGTTGAAGATGACGAATGAGGAAGGCGCCAACGTTGACCTGTGTCCTGTGGAGCATGCTGTGGATAAAAAATAATTCCCCCTCTGAGATGGCTCCATCACTATCGCTTTGTCCACTAAGGGTGTTGCTAAGCATGCGATGGACGAAGTGCAGAACAGAATTTTGAATTGTGCTTTCCTTAACTGTGCTTCAGACCAATCGATCTTCTTCAGTTATCTGTTTCCAAAAATCTTCAGCATGAAAGGCAGTAGGAACAGAATGAGCCCCATAGTTGGGAAATCCATAAATATTATTAAAATCTTCTAGAGTCAGTGTGAAAGGTCGCCCGTAGAGCTGAAATGAAATGCGGGGTTGATCATACTGTCTGCCATCTAAATTGAAGACCTCAAGAGATGATAAGAATTCCATAGTAAGTACTTCATAAGTCGGCCACCACTGTTGAACAAAATCTGAAAGGCCAATTTGAGAAAATAATAAATGGATATCGATAAATAAATTGTATTCCCTCAGTATCTCAGTGTCTGGAAATCTAGTGGCGTTGACTCAGACAGCAGACAATCTTTCAAAACGATCTTGATAGGCAAGCTTGGTCCAATAATAATCTCCCGGATATGATATTAATTGCGAAGATTGTGGCACGGTTTGAGCATCCGGAAGTCGTCGATCGTGACGCCCCCTCCAGATATTAGCAAATCGCCTCATTATGAAATAATTGTCCAAAGGTGGCGATTTCGAGGTGCCCAGCCACAGTACTTTTAAGTCGATGAAGAGGGAGACTCGGCCGAGATTGGAGTGGTTGCTATTGATGGTGGAGCTTGCGGTTGGTACGAATAAATTTCTATGAACTTCGACCGACATTCGTTGGCTTCTCGGCAGCAAGTGGTGTCGATGAAGAGATGCTTGGCCAATATGAAGACACATCGATGAAGAACTCCGGCCATAATTTGGTGACGGTGAAGAAGAGATCTCGGCCGCAATTGACAAAGAGGGGGCTTGGCGGCCGGAATCCGAGCACGTCGTGCACAAAGGAAGGAAGAAGGAACGTTGCGGCCACAAAGTTGACGGTGAAGATCTGAGACAACCGATCTCGGCCGCGATATGTTCAAGAGAGAAGCTTCGGCCACAATTGACAGAAATGGAAAGATGGCGACCGATATGGAGACATCCGGTGCAAAGGAAGAAAAGAGGGGGTGCAAATGAAGATTGGCTTCATGTTCATCTACAAGGCAAATGCCCGTCAGTATATATGGACAACTACGGCCATGAACTTACCTATATAGGATGACCGGTCAAATCGATTCCAACGCGTGCAGTACACCAGCTGAAGTGTCACGTCGGTCGACAACTTCCAAGGTTTGTGTATGCCAGCGCGCGTAAAGTCACATCGGTGTCTGAGATCAGGCTCCAAAATTTTTTTAGCTCGTGATGTGTCTCGTCTTGTCGGGTAGTCAGGTGGTGTCGAGTGTACATCGTGATATATCTCAATCAAAGTCATGCATGAGGTCTTCACTTGGCGGCCAGTGGATTCAAGTGGTAGTTCACGTGCTCCGACTTGTCCGAAGTTCTCCCCTCGCACATAAATTAATTAGATGACTCCATAAAAATAAAATGCATAAATAAAATAAAACTATTACAGACTAATTAAAATCTATAGAGAAAGATAGAAATAGTTCTGATTTATAGTCTTGACTTAGTCTTGATGATAATCAAGGCATATTTTTCTCTTCTCCCCTTAGATTTTTCTCTGTGTTGCTTGGGAGAGAGCTCGGTGTACGTCCAGTCAATTGTGTCACCATCTGGCCCAGTTGTCTTTCCAAATTTTGAATTGATGCATCCTGACTCGTGGCTCTAGACTCCATATTCTTTTGCAACGATTGCATGGTGTCTATGATTTGTGCCATCATCTCCTGCATGTGATTTGATGATTGATATTGGAGAGCATCCGGTTGCCTTTTTAGTATATAATCTTTTGATGGACCAGAAGTTTAGCCTTGATTCTGATTATAGGCAAACTTCGGATTGCGTCTCCAACTATAGACCTTGCTCCTGAAAAATGGGTTGGAAATAAAGTTAGCATTTTCAATTTGATTTGAATTTGAAGTGTTACCTGTAGGGCTATAATTGCTTGAATTTCCCATTAGTGACATCATCTGCTCGAATTTTTGTTTAAGTGACTCCAGCTGAACCACTATTTTCGAAGATTGTATTCCTTGTAAAGCATGTACATCATGAGTTCGGCGAGATGGTCTCCTTTCTTGGCTTGACTTGAGGGCTACAGCTTCAATAATATCTTGTATCTCACTAGGGCGTTTAGATCCTAGCACTGTCCCTCCTGCTGATTGTTAGAGCTTATCTTGATCTGCAACTCACAATTCATGATAGAAATTATCCATCACTTGCCATTTTGGAATCCTATGATCAGGAACAGTTCCTTATATCGTTCCCAAGCCTCATATAATATTTTGTCATCGTCTTGTACAAATGCCCGAAGCTCTCTTCGATATTTGCCTGCAATTTGATCATATTTTAGTTAATTATTTTAATTAAATTTTTTGTAATTTGATCATGGCATGCGTCATTTTTAGTCACTTTTAATCGTAATTCCGGATTTATCAATTTTAATTATTAAATTCTCTGAATATTTTAATTGTGGATGGATTAACTAAATTTTGATAATTATTTTGCAGGAAAAATCGAGATTAAAATGGATTGTGCTGTATCGGCCAAAATTTCAAAGAATTTATCATTACGGCCGAGATTAGGATGAAGAATTCATCATTACGGCCGAGATTTGGCTTTACACCCAAGTCGTTACGGCCGAGATTCAAAAGAAGTAACAATTAAATGATTTTATCTTTTGGGCGTAACAAGTTTAAATTCTTTCCTTACGGCCGAAATTCGAAGGGAGTAAAAGGGTTTATCTCTTTGGGAGTAAAGATAAAATAATTTCTTACGGCCGAGATTTGGAGGGGGTAATGGCAATGAAATCATTCTTTTGGCCGAGTTTATCTTTGGGCGTAACAAGATATATGAAGGTGTAAAGATAAGAAAGATTTATCTTTGGGCGTAATGATAAAAAGGATTTATCTTTAGCCGAGTTTATCTCATAATTTTAAAGTCAACCGTACGATGTTACGGCCAAGATCAAATTGAAGGCCGTCCGCACCCTATAAATACGTAAAAGAATCCATCGTTTCAATTCGTGCTCTGAAGTTCAGGTTTCTTCCACGGTGAGTCGTGAGCTCTGCAGGCTACGACCAAAAGGAGAGGGGTACGACGACTGGAAGTTGATCGTGACCCTGATCAAGTCCGAGAGGCTGCCCGACTGTCTGCCCGTGATCCGAAGCTTCGACTTTTATCTATTTCGGTGCAATTCTTCCAATTATTATTATTTTGTTATTATCTCTCCAGAATTTCTAGGATGAACTCCATATTTTTATTTATTTCATGTTAGGAGATTATTATTGAAGGGAAACTATTTGGACCCTATATTATTTGTTTTAATCTTTTCTGATCAATTAGGTAATTGTGCTTAATGCTTTTAATTTAATTACTTAGAATTCTGAATTGAGTACTTACCAGTTTGTGGATTATTTGATTTCAGAATTCATTAATTAAATTAATTGATTTTATGTGAAATTAATAATTGACATAAATTTGATAACTAGTGTGTGGAGAATCAAGTTTATGTGGTCTCTTAATCTAACCAGTTTGTGGAGTGATTAATAGTCTAGGATTTTCATATTAATGCATCTTAATTCTAATCTTATCTGACGAATACCAGTTTGTGGGACTTTAGGTTTGATTAAATTTAAGATAGTTTGATTTACCGGATTAAATAGCAGAATTACCAGTTTGTGGACTCTGTGATGTTAATCTTGTAAATTAATAACTTGAGAAAATTCCTAATCCATCTTTAAAGATTATATTTATCTTTTATGGTTCAAATATTTATCCTGATCTATTTTCATCCTAAGGCCTAACTTCAACACCATTATCTTATCTTCATCTTATTTTCTTTATTTTATTTCATAAAACATCTTTCCAAAAATCCATGTTTTTCCTCTCTTATTAATTTATAAATTCAGATATTGAATTAATAATATTCCTCGTGGGTTCGACACTCTTACTCCTATTACTATATTACTTGAGCGACTAGTGCACTTGCTAGCAAATTTTATTGTTACAAATTTAACGCATCACCCACAAATTGGTATTCATGCAGATGAGATTAATTTAAGATGCATTAATATGAAAATCCTAAACTACTAATCACTCCACAAACTAACATAGATTAATAGACCACACAGATCTAATTCTCCACACACTAGTTATTAGACCTATGCCAATTTTTAGTTTCACAATAAATCATTTAATTTAACTAAATAAAATCTGAAATCAAGTAGTCCACAAACTGGTAATTACTTAACTCAAAAATTTAAATAATTAAATCAAAAGCACTAAACACAATTAAAAATTGATCAAAAGAAATTTAATAATAATAAAGTAAGGGTTCACAGAATTTCCCTTCAATAATAATCTCCTAAAAATAAAATAACTAAAACATGAAGTTCATCGTAGAATTACAGAGAGATAATGATAAAATAACAATAATAATTAGAATAATTACACCAAGAATAAATCAAGATCCTCGAACGTTGTCGAAGCGTCTGGATCAGTCGTCCGATCAAATCTCTCTTGATCGAAGCCCGCAGAGTCTCGACTCACTGTGGAAGAAAACCAAACTTGAAGGCACGAATTGGGACGATGATTTCTTCATGTATTTATAGGTGCGAAGGGTCTTCATGCGGATCACGATCGATAAAATCATACGGTCAATTTTAAATTCGGCTAGAGATAAAACTTGGTTAAGGATAAAAAGTTATCCATTTTGCACCCGATAAACTTTTGTTGCTGATTCTCGGCCACCAAATATTGTCTTTTGCGCCCAATGATTGGAGTTACCGGCCGATAAACTTGCTCAATGATAAACTTTTGTGCCCAACGATCTTGGCCAGTAAGAATAAAACTTTGGATTTTGCAGCCGATAAGCTTGATTAATAAGGAGTTCTCGGCCGATACACCTTGGTTAAGGATAGATCTTTGGTATTGGATTTATCGGCCGATAATCACCATCTCTATGTTGTTTTGCACCCTTCTTTTTTTTATCTCGGCCGATAACAACTTATAATGATATTGTATTGGCTAATGATAACCAAGTATGTTTTGTTCGATTAATGATGTCACATTGCGCCCAATAATCTCGGCCGCAAAAGAATAATTCTTGTCATCTCGACTTGTCCAACTCATCTACAAAATAATTATAGAATTTAAGTCAATTTATTCAAAAATTAAAATATTCACAATCAATAGTTCGACTGCATAAATCCGGAATTATTGTTAAAAATGACCTAAAATGATGCATGCCATGATTAAATTCTTGTCATCTTTTGCAAATAAAGGTCACGATAATTTTTTTTTAAATTTGTCTACTTTCGGTTTAAAATCTGACGCCGATTGGATTTTCCAAATTACATTGTCAACTTATGATTTTACGACCGAAATTTAATGTGTCGGCTTTATTAATTTTACGACCTCGCAATGAATGATTTCTGAGTTCTAAACTTTCAATTTTTATGGCCGTAATGTTTTTATCCGAACATTATTTTACGTCATGGATTTGATTTCGTTGTTTTACGGCCGTAAAGAATCTTCTTAATTCACTTTCGGCCGTAATGATTCAATTGTTTATTTCGGCCGAAACCCTATTTTGCATTACGAAATCATATGGAGAAGAAAATTCTGCCGAAATTAACAATATGATAAAGAAATTACGGGCATAATATCGGAAGAGATCATTGCGGACCAATTACAGGCGCCGATTGCAGGCACAAACGATCAATTTCGGGCGCAGAAGATCAATTTGCGGCGCAAAATCGGGCTAAGAATTAATTGAGCGCTGATATCATGAATAAACAATTCCAAGGCGTAATAAGGAAAATAATATGCGCCAAAAACAAATCCCGAAATTATAGGATACGGAAAGAGAGAAAATCAAATCAGGTAAAGAAAAACATCAGCCGAAATTACGAGCGCAATAAAGAGAAGATCTAATATGGGATTTGGGGCACAATATCTGAAGAGAATCCGGCAAATCAGCGCCATACTATGGAGAGGGAAAATAAAATCCGAATAATAAAAGCTTGATGTCATCATAAAAATCGGTGGAAATTGCAGGCGTAAAAGAGGCAAGTGAAATCAGGAAAATCAAGGTGAATCATGATAAGGAGAGAGACACATGTTGGCATTGGGTGCCATTTCAGGGAGAGAGAAAAAAATACATGAATCAAATTTATGCCATCTTGCATGGATGCTAAAAATAGAAAGAGCCATAATATCAAAGAGGCATGGTGATATCGACAGAGAAAAATTGTGGCGCCAAAACAAATCCCGAAACTTTAGGCCAAGAAAAATCATTGTCCATTTAGAAGTCGAAATTACGGGCGCAATACAAATTTTACGGGCGCAATACAGATCCCGCATTACGGGCGCAATCCAAGTCAGAATCACGAATTACAGCCGCAGTATAAGAAGAAAATCAGTTATGGACGCAATATCAAAAGATCATCAGGGTGATATCACGAAAGAGAAAACAATACGAATTTCGGGTGTAATGGGAAATTGTGGGCATATGCTGGCGGGATCAGAATTTGCAGGCGAAATCGGAAATTGCAGGTACTAGCGTAATCAGTGCAGAGAAGAATACAAGGTATGAGAAAAATGGAGACGCCAAACATGAATAAACCAATTCCGAAACTTGGGCGCCAAATGAAATCAATAGGCTATCAGTGGGAGCACCAATCAAATTAGTAAACAATCAATCTGGGTGCAAAATCAGGAGATGGGCAATTAAGATGCAATATCAGAAGATGGCAACTTGCGGGCGCAAAATAAGTAGCAGATCAATTGTGGGCACCAATTGCGGCCGCAATACCATAATAAGATGGCCAATTGCGGGCGCAAAATCCAAAGAAAAATCTATTACTATCGAAACAAAATTAAACACGAGCACAGAATCCAGAGAAAATTAATTACCGCCGAAATAAAATTAATCACATGGGCGCAAAATCAAGAGAAAATCATTTACGACCCAAACAAAATTAAACACGTGGCTCCAAAAAGTTATGCACTAATAAGATGCTTAAACAACCCAAGGCGTAAAAGAAATGAAAGGAATATCTTAGAGACATATTTTCTTGGCCGCCAAACAAAAACTTTCCATATCTCGGCCGAAATGAGATTCACATGTTGAAGTATGGAAATAAAACCTTAGGCGCAAAACACGGCCACTAAAGAACCAAGAGATCAGAGAAATCAAAAGTTTGATTGGTCTAGGGCGCAAGAAACAAAATAAAATTATGGCCGTAAAATCCATAAGCCAATAGTCGGCCGTGAAAATCATGCACAATAAACAATATCGAGAGACCCTTGCGGTTAAATTAATAAAAGAGAGGTGCAAAAGAAAGTTGACAAACCAAGACACAAAACAAAAATAAATCACGACCGTAAATCCAATAAATCGACACAGGTAATAAAAATTATCCAATTAATCAGAAAATCCGTGTGAGACTTTTTTTATTAGAATGGAGTATTAGTCGAAAGTCAACAAATTTTACTCTAAAATCAATTGATAATCCCATGACCTTTATCTGCAAAAAGAAAAATGTTAGATTATT
Organism: Pontederia crassipes; assembly: GCA_030549335.1. NCBI lineage: Eukaryota > Viridiplantae > Streptophyta > Magnoliopsida > Commelinales > Pontederiaceae > Pontederia > Pontederia crassipes. Next base: position 2,237,630 of record JAUKPH010000017.1, read on the forward strand.
TACACATATTTACAGAAAAGAAGGATTTACATAAAATTTAGTTACAAAAAGCTTATGTACAGAAAATTATTTACAATTTATTTACATCTCCTAATAATTCATAAAAACTAGAAATTAATTAATAAAATATTCCTCGGCAACTGTGCCAAAAACTTGATGCGTAAAATGATGTAGCAAAATAAAATGGATAGCAAGTGCACTAGTCGCTCAAGTAATATAAAAAATAGGAGTAAGAGTGTCGAACCCACGAGGAATATTATTAATTTAATATCTGAATTTATAAATTATCAAGAGAGGAAAAACATGGATTTTGAAAATTGGTTTTATAAAATAAAATAAAGAAATAAGATAAAGATAAAATAAGATAATGGTGTTGAAGTTGGTCTTAGAATGATAATGCATTAAGGATAAAAATGTGAACAAAAAAAGATAAATTAAAATTCTTAAGATGGATTAGGAATTTTTCCAAGTTATTAACTTACAAGATTAAAATCACAGAGTCCACGAACTGGTAATTCTGTTATTTAATCTAGCAAATCAAACTATCTTAAATATAATCAAAATTCAAGTCCCACAAACTGGTATTCATACAGATGAGATTAATTTAAGATGCATTAATATAAAAATCCTAAACTATTAATCACTCCACAAACTGGTATAGATTAATAGACCACACACATCTAATTCTCTACACACTAGTTATTAGACTTATGTCAATGGATTATTAGACCTATGCGTAAAATGACGTAGCAAAATAAAATCGCTAGCAAGTGCACTAGTCGCTCAAGTAATATAGAAAATTGGAGTAAGAGTGTCGAACCCACGAAGAATATTATTAATAAAATATCTGAATTTATAAATTAATAAGAGAGGAAAAACATTGATTTTGAAAATGGGTTTTATAAAATAAATAAAGAAAATAAGATAAGATAATAGTGTTGAAGTTAAGTATTAGGATGAAAATAGATTAGGATAAATATTTGAACCATAAAAGATAAATTTAATCTTTAAAGATGGTTTAGAGTCTCCCTAAAGTAATCTAACATGATTAATTTGTGATCTCCACAATTGGCATCCTCAATCTAAACATGTAGAACTATCTTAAATTAATAAGAATTGAAGTCTTCACAACTGGCATTCCATCAAATCGTATTAAAATTAAGACGCAGTAAATTGGATTCTCTAGACTATTAATCACTCCACAAACTGGTATACATTAATAGACCACACAAAATTGATTCTCTACACACTAGTTATCAAATTTATGTCAATTGTTAATTTCATATAAAATCGATTAAAATTAGTATAATGAATTCTAAAATTAAACACTCCACAAACCGGTATAGCCTAATTCAGAAATTCAATTAACTAACATAAAAGTATTAAGCACAATTAATAATTGATTTGAAAAGATTAAAACAAATAAAATAGGGTCCAAACATTTCTCTTCAATTAATAATCTCTTAAAATAAAAGATATAAAAACATGGAGTTCATCCTAGAAATTCTGGAGAGATAATAAAATACATATGATAAAAATTGAAAGAATTACGCCCAAAGCAAAAGCAGAGATCTCGAATCTGGGCAGACGGTCGGGCAGTCTTTTGAACCTCCAGCCGTCGCACCTCTCTCCTTTATTTATAGGTGCGGACAGACTTCATAGCACCCCTTAGGATGATGGCTTCCTCCTCTATTTATAGGTGCGGACAGACTTCAAGTTGATCCCATTGGTAACATTGTACGGCCGAATTTAATTTCGTGAGATAAAACTTGAGTAGCTTACGATTATGTCCACTTTGACGATAAAAGTTTCACGGCCGATAAACTCTATCCACTTCGTTTGATCCTCTGTAAATCTCGACCACAAAATCTAGATTGCGCCCAAGGATTGCTTAATGGCCGCTTGATAAATTGGTTAAGGATAAAACTTCATGACTCCTTTGCGGCCGATATTCTTGATACGAGTCCAAGATTAATTAAAGTTCTCGGCCGATATACCTTGGTTAAGGATAGATCTTTGGCGTTGGAGTTCTCGATCGGTAATATTGGTTGATGATGATATCACGGCCGATAATGATTGATGATGACATCATGGCCGCAAAGTCCATTAGCGCCTAATGATGGAATGAATGTGAGCCAGAGATAATCAGAATTGCGGCCGATAATCACATTGTATCTGAATTGCGGCCGATACATCCATTCTTGATAATATATAATCCTTGGATAATCATGTATTTGATTTTTCTTGCAAAATAATTATCACAATTTAATTAGTCCATCCACAATTAAAATATTCAAAGAATTAATAATTAAAATTGATAAATCCAGAATTATGACTAAAAGTGATCTAAAATAATGCATGCCATGATTAAATTACAAAAAAATTAACTAAAATAATAATCTAAAATATGTTATATTTTGCATGCATCAAACTCCCCCAAGCTTGAAGTTTTGCTTGTCCTCAAATAAAAATTCAAAGCAAGGCAAAGTTCCATCATAGCCTCCACATTGTCAACTAACTAATTTTCTCACACAGTTCTTCTGCACACCTAATAGTCATTATCTTACCACTTTCCATGTACTTAGCTTCATAGAGGTTCTGAATGCTACACAAATTTAAACAATCTCAAATTCAGCCTTGTAGAAAAATAAATTGTTTGTCAAATACTAGCATTAATATTGAATACATAAGTACTAATTGAGCTTAAAACCTTTTCTTTTACTTTTCTTTTTTTCTTTTATTTTTAATCATTTTAAAAGTTCTAATCTTTAAGCAGGATTGCACAAGGAAGTCCATATAGCGGGCTTTGGACTGATGACTCCCATACTACATGGCCTTAGGGAAACAGGTGATAAGGCACCCCTCGAGTTTACTTGCCCGAACAATCAATGTTCTGAATGAAGAGTTCGAACTTAGCCATAATTTAGTACTCCCGTGCTTCTCCATATTCCACAAGATGGTCAATGTAGCGGATTTTCGATCGACGGATCCCAGAGCAGTTGTCCTTAGGTCGTCGGGCATGAACCCCTATAGATCTAATTACTTGAACACACCTTAGTTCCGGATAACACTTTTATACCTATACATAACTTTATTCAATTTTTTTTTCACTTTTTTTCAGAGCTCAAGAAGTACTTAATATGGTCAATAAAAAGGCTACTACAATCAAGACTTGAAAGAAATAAATAAAAAAGGCATGAATATGATTTTGTCGTCTAGTCATTCATAATTCTACTTAGCATAGGCACATAGTCCATAAGTTTGATACTAAAATAGTAAGTGATAAGAAAGAAAAGCATTCAAATTTCATCAGTTAATGACACGTCTTTGAACTTTTACTTAAAGATAATTAAAACAGTAAGACAAGAGTTAGTAAGATGGTAGCAAAAATAAATGCATGCAATGGTATTTTTGGGAATTTTTTCAATTTTTCACTTTTTTTTGGATTTTTAGAAATACATGTAAACATAAGCAAATAAAAAGAAAAACAAGGGAAAATGCAATGCATGAAGTCCATTTTTTCGTCTCAATCATCTCACCATCCATCAATATGCACGAAAGCGTAAAAAATTTCACGTATTTTGATCTTCTTGATTGAAAACACACGTAAAAAGCGCGTAAAGGCACGCGCGCGAATTTTCACACCCTCCAAAAATTTTTGCCCGAGTCCATTTTTTCGTCCCAATCATCTCACCATGCGTCAACGTGCACGAAATCGTCAAAACTTTCACAGCTTTTGACTTTCTTGAATGAAAACTCGAGGAAAAAGGTGCGAAATGGCGCGCACACGAATTTTCGCACTGTAAAACAATTTTCGTCCGAGTCCATTTTTTCGTCCCAATCATCTCACCATACATTAACATCACGAAAGCGTAAAAAATTTCGCATCTATTGACCTTCTTGGTTGAAAACACGCGTAAAAGGCGCACAAGAATTTTCGCACCCCCAAAAAATTTTCGTCCAAAACCATTTTTGCGTCTCAATCATCTCACCATGCATCAACATACACAAAAGTATCGAAAATTTTACAGATTTTGACTTTCTTGGTTGAAAACACGAGTAAAAAGTGCGAAAAGGCGTGCGCGAGAATTTTCACACCCCCCAGAAAATTTTTTTCCGAGTCCATTTTTTTGTCATAATCATCTCATCAAGCATCAACATGCATGAAAGCGTCAGAAATTTCGTATCGTTTGATTTTGTTGATTGAAAACACGAGTAAAAGGCGCGCACGCGAATTTTCGCACCCCCGAAAAATTTTCGCCTGAGTCCATTTTTTCGTCCAAATCATCTCACCATGCATCAACAAGCACGAAAGCGTCAAAAATTTTGCGTCTTTGACAACATCAAATTTTTTGCATTTTTGACCTTTTTGGTTGAAAACACGCGTCAAAAGCGCAAAAAGGTGCGCGGGCAAATTTTCGCACCACGAAAAATTTTTGCCCGAGTCCATTTTTTCGTGCTAATCATCTCACAATGCATTAACATGCACGAAAGAGTTGAAAATTTCTCATCTTTTGACCTTCTTGGTTTAAAACACGCGTAAAACACGCGCGCACGAATTTTCACACCCGCGAATTATTTTCACCCGAGTTCATTTGTTTGTACCAATCATCTCACTATGCATCAACATGCACGAAAGCATTGAAAATTTTGCGTCTTTTGACCTTCTTGGTTGAAAATAAGTGTGAAAAGGCGCGCCCGAGAATTTTCGCACCCCCAAAATATTTTTGCCCGAGTTGATTTTTTCGTCTCAATCATCTCACTATGCATCAACATGCACGAAAGCATCGAAAGTTTCGCGTCTTTTGACCTTCTCAATTGAAAACACGAGTAAAAGGCGAGAAAAGTCGCCCGCGCGAATTTTCGCACCCCCAGAAAATTTTCGCCTGAGTCCATCTTTTCGTCCCAATTATCTCACCATGCATCAACATGCACGAAAGCGTTGAAAATTTCGCGTCTTTTGACCTTCTTGGATGAAAACACGCATAAAAGGCGAGAAAAGACGTGCCCGCGAATTATCGCACCCCTAGAAAATTTTTGCCCGATTCCACTTTTTCATTTCAATCATCTCACCATGCATCCACATGCACGAAAGTGTCAAAAATTTCGCGTCTTTTGACCTTCTTGCTTGAAAACACGAGTAAAAGGCGTGAAAAGGCGCGCGCGCGAATTTTCGCACCCCCGGAATATTTTCGCCCGAGTCTATTTTTTCATCCCAATCATCTCACCATGCGTCAACATGCACGAAAGCATTGGAAATTTCACATCTTTTGACTTTCATGGTTGAAAATAGGAGTAAAATGCGCGCGCATAAATTCTCGCACTCCCGAAAAATTTTTGCCTAAGTCCATTTTTTCCTCTCAATCATCTCAACATGCATCAACATGCACGAAAGCGTCGAAAATTTTGCGTCTTTTAAACTTCTTGGTTGAAAACACGCGTAAAAGGCGAGAAAAAGTGCGCCCACGAATTTTCGCACCTCCGAAAAATTTTCGCCCGAGTCCTTTTTTTCATCCCAATCATCTCACCATGCGTTAACATGCACGAAAGCGTCGAAAATCTTGCGTTTTTTACCATCTTGGTTGAAAACACACTTAAAAAGTGTGAAAAGGCGCGTGCGAATTTTTGCACCCCCTGTGAAAACACACTCAATCATCCCACCATGCATCAACAAGCACAAAAGCGTAAAAAATTTTGCGTCTTTTGACCTTCTCGATTGAAAACACGAGTAAAAGGCGGGAAAAGGCGCGTGTGCGAATTTTCGCACCCCCGAAAAATTTTCGCCCGAGTCCATTTTTTCATCTTAATCATCTCACCATGCATCAACATGCAAAAGCGTCTAAAATTTCACATGTTTTGACCTACTTGTTTGAAAACACGAGTAAAAGGTGCATGCAAGAATTTTCGCAGCCCCGAAAAATTTTCGCCCGAGTCCATTTTTTCGTCCCAATCATCTCACCATACATCAACATGGATGAAACATTGAAAATTTCACATCTTTTGACCTTCTTGGTAGAAAACACGCATAAAAGGCGAGAAAAGGCGCGCGCGCGAATTTTTGCACCCCCGGAAAATTTTCACCCGAGTCCATATTTTTGTCTCAATCATCTCACCGTGTATTAACTTGCACAAAAGCGTCGAAAGTTTCACGTGTTTTGATCTTCTTGGTTGAAAATACGTGTAAAATGCGCGAAAATGCGCGCACGTAAATTTTCGCACCCCCGGAAAATTTTTGCCTGAATCCATTTTTTCGTCCCAATCATCTCACCATGCGTGAACATGCACGAAAGCGTCTAAAATTTCGCATCTTTTGACTTTCTTGGTTGAAAGCACGAGTAAAAGGTGCGCAACGGCGCGCACGCGAAATTTCGCACTCTCAGAAAATTTTCGCCCGAGTCCATTTTTTCGTCCCAATCATATCACCATGCATTAACATCCACGAAAGAGTCGAAAATTTTGCGTGTGTTGACCTTCATGGTTGAAAACACGCATAAAAGGCACGTGAGAATTTTCGCACCCTCGAAAAATTTTCGCCCGAATCCATTTTTTCCTCTCAATCATGTCACCTTACATCAACATGCACAAAAGCGTAAAAAATTTCACTTAACATGCGCGCGAATTTTTGCACCCACGAAAAATTTTTGCACGAGTCCATTTTTTCGTACCAATCATCTCGCCATGCATTAACATGCGCAAAAGCGTCGAAAATTTCGCGTCTTTTGATCTTCTTGGTTGAAGACACGCGTACAAAGCACATAAAGGCGCGCACGCGAATTTTTGCACCCCCGGAAAATTTTTGCCCCAGTCCATATTTTCGTCCCAATCATCTCATCATGTGTCAACATGCACGAAAGCGTCAAAAATTTCGCATCTTTGGACTTTCTTGATTGAAAACAAGAGTAAAAGGCGCGAAATGGCGCGCGCGCGAAAGTTCGCACTCTCGAAAAATTTTTGCCCGAGTCCATTTTTTCGTCCCAATCATCACCATGCATTAACCTTCTTGGTTGAAAACACGCGTAAAGGGTGCCCCCCGAGAAATTTTCGTCCGAATCCATTTTTTCGTCTCAATCATCTCACCATGCATCAACATGCACAAAAGCATCGAAAATTTCATGTATTTTGACTTTCTTGGTGCGAAAAGGTGTGAAAAGGCGTGCATGCAAATTTTCGCACCCCCGGAAAATCTTTGATCGAGTCCATTTTTTCGTCTCAATCATCTCATCATGCGTTAACAAGCATGAAAGCGTCGAAAATATCGCATCTTTTGACTTTCTTGGTTGAAAACATGAGTAAAAGGCGCGAAATGGCACGCGCGCAAAATTTCGCACACTCGGAAAATTTTTGTCCGAGTCCATTTTTTCGTCCCAATCATCTCACCATGCATTAACATCCACGAAAGCGTAAAAAAATTTGCGTCTATTGACTTTCACGGTTGAAAACACGCGTAAAAGGTGCATGAGAATTTTGGCACCCCCGAAAAATTTTCGTCCGAATCTATTTTTTCGTCTCAATCATCTCACCATGCATCAACATGCACAAAAGCATCGAAAATTTCACTTATTTTGAATTTTTTTGTTGAAAACACGAGTAAAAGGTGCGAAAAGGCATGCTCGCAAATTTTTGCACCCCCCGAAAATTTTCACCTGAGTCCATTTTTTGTCCCAATCATCTCATCATTTATTAACATGCGCGAAAGCGTCGAAAATTTCACATCTTTTGATCTTCTTGGTTGAAAACACGCGTACAAAGCACGTAAAGGCGCACACGCGAATTTTCGCACCCTCGGAAAATTTTTGCCCGAGTTCAGTTTTTCGTCCCAATCATCTCACCATGCATCAATATGCACGAAAGTGTAAAAAATTTGCATATTTTGATAGCATAAAAAATTTCACATCTTTTGACTTTCTTGGTTGAAAACATGAGTAAAATGCGCAAAAAGGCGCGGGCGCGAATTTTCGCACCCCCGAAAAATTTTCGCCCGAGTCCATTTTTTCGTCCCAATCATCTCACCATGCGTCAACATGCACGAAAGCGTAAAAAATTTTGCATCTTTTGATAGCATAAAAAATTTCGCATCTTTTGACCTTCTTGGTTGAAAACACGAGTAAAAGGCGTGCAAATTTTTGCACCCCAGGAAAACTTTCGCCCGAGTCCATTTTTTCGTCCCAATCATCTCACCATGCGTTAACATGCACGAAAGCGTCGAAAATTTCACGTCTTTTGACCTTCTTGGTTAAAAACATGCGTAAAAGGCGTGAAAAGGCGCGTGCGCGAATTTTTGCACCATCGAAAAATTCTTCCCCGAGTCCATTTTTTCATCATGCATCAACATGCACGAAAGCGTCGAAAATTACGCGTCTTTTGACCTTGTTAATTGAAAACACGAGTAAAATGCGCGTGCGAGAATTTTCACACCCACGGAAAATTTTTGCCCGAGTCCATTTTTTCATCCCAATCATCTCACCATGCATCAACATGAATGAAAGCGTTGAAAATTTCATATCTTTTGACCTTCTTAGTAGAAAACACGCGTAAAAGGCATGAAAAGGCACGCGCGTGAATTTTGGCACCCCTGAAAAATTTTCATTCGATTCCATTTTTTCGTCCCAATCATCTCACCATGTATTAACATGCACGAAAGCGTAAAAAATTTCACATCTTTTGATCTTCTTGGTTGAAAACACACGTAAAAAGCACATAAAGGTGCGCGCACGAATTTTCGCACCCCCGAAAGATTTTTGTCTGAGTCAATTTTTTCGTCCCAATCATCTCATCATGCGCCTACAAGCACGAAAGCGTCGAAAATTTTGCATCTTTCGACATTCTTGATTGAAAATACGAGTAAAAGGCGCGAAATGGCGCGTGCGCGAAATTTCGCACTATCAAAAAATTTTCGCCCGAGTCTTTTTCGTCCCGGTCATCTCACCATGCATTAACATCCACGAAAGTGTCAAAAATTTTGCGTCTGTTGACCTTCTTGGTTGAAAACACGCGTAAAAGGCGCGCAATAATTTTCGCACCCCTGAAAAATTTTTGCCCTAATCCATTTTTTTGATCTCAATCATCTCACCATGCATCAACATGCACAAAAGCGTAAAAAATTTCACGTTTTTTGACTTTCTTGGTTGAAAACATGAGTAAAAGGTACGAAAAGGCATGCACGCGAACTTTTGCACCCCAAAAAATTTCTGCCCGACTCCATTTTTTATCCCAATTATCTCACCATGCATCAACATGGACGAAAGCGTTGAAAATTTCACGTATATTGACCTTCTTGGTAAAAAAACACGCGTAAAAGGCGTGAAAAGGCGCGCGCGCGAATTTTTGCACCCCAGAAAATTTTCGCATGCACGAAATCGTCTTTAACATGCACGAAAGCGTCGAAAATTTCGCATCTTTTGACTTTCTTGGTTGTAAACAAGAGCAAAAGCCTCAAACAGGCGTGCGCGCCAATGTTCGCACTCTCGAAAAATTTTCGTCCGAGTCCATTTTTTCGTCCCAATAATTTGACAATGCATTACATGCATGAAAGCGTCGAAAATGTCGCGTCTGTTGACCTTTTTAATTAAAAACACGCGTAAAAGATGTGAAAAGGCGCGCACGTGAATTTTAACACCCTCAAAAAATTTTCGCCTGAGTCCATTTTTCGTCTCAATCATCTCACCATGCATCAACATGAACGAAAGTGTCGAAGATTTTACGTCTTTTGACTTTCTTGATTGAAAACACGAGTAAAATGCGTGAAAAGGCGCGCGTGTGAATTTTTGCACCACTAGAATATTTTCTCCATTTTTTCGTCCCAATCATCTCACCATGCATGAAAGCGTCGAAAATTTCCCGTCTTTTGACCTTCTTGGTTGAAAACACGCGTAAAAGGTGTGAAAAGTCGCACGCGCGAATTTTTGCATACCAAGAAAATCTTTGCCCGAGTCCATTTTTCGTCTCAATCATCTCACCATGCATCATCATGCACGAAAGTGCCAAAAATTTCACGTATTTTGATTTTCTTTGTTGAAAATATGAGTAAAAGGTGCGAAAAGGCGTGCGCATGAATTTTCGCACCACTAGAAAATTTTCGCTCGAGTTCACTTTTTTGTCCCAATCATCTCACCATGTATCAACATGCACGAAAGCATCATAAATTTTGCATCTTTTTGACTTTGTTGTTTGAAAACACGAGTAAAAGGCTCGCGCACATTTTCGCATCTCCGGAAAATTTTCACATGAGTCCATTTTTTCGTCCCCATCATCCCACCATGCGTTAACAAGCATGAAAGCGTAAAAAATTTCTCGTCTTTTGACATTCTTGGTTGAAAACAAGCATAAATGGCACGAAAAGGCGCGCGCGCAAATTTTTGCACCCTCGGAATATTTTGGCCCGAATGCATTTTTTGTGTCAATCATCTCACCGTGCGTCAACATGCACGAAAGCGTCAAAAATTTTGCTTCTTTTCATCTTCTTAGTTGAAAACACGCGTAAAAGGCGAGAAAAGGCCCGCGCGAGAATTTTTGCACCCCCGAAAAATTTTTGTCCGAGTCCATTTTTCATCTCAATCATCTCACCCTGCATCAATATGCACGAAAGCGTAAAAAATTTCGTGTCTTTTGACTTTCTCGATTGAAAACACAAGCAAAAAGAGGGAAAAGGTGCGCTGACGAATTTTCGCACTACCGAAAAATTTTCGCCAGAGTCCATTTTTTCATCCCAATTATCTCACCATGCATCAACATGCACGAAAGCGTTGAAAATTTCGCATCTTTTGACCTTCTTGTTTGAAAACACGCGTAAAAGGCATGAAAAGGCGCGCGCACGAATTTTTCGCACCCCTAGAAAATTTTTGCCCGATTCCATTTTTTCGTCTCAATCCTCTCACCATGCATCAACATGCACGATAGCGTCTAAAATTTCACGTCTTTTGACTTTCTTGCTTGAAAACACGAGAAAAAGGCGCAAAAAGGCTTGCACGAATTCTCGCACCCCCGAAAAATTTTTGCCCGAGTCCATTTTTTCGTCTCAATCATCTCATCTCACCATGCGTCAACATCCACGAAAGCGTCAGAAATTTCACATCCTTTGACTTTCTTGATTGAAAACATGAGTAAAAGGCGCGCGCGCGAATTTTCGCCTGAGTCCATTTTTTCATCTCAATCATCTCACCATGCATCAACATGTGCGAAAGTGTCAAAAATTTTGCGTCTTTTGATCTTCTTGGTTAAAACACACGTGAAAGGCGCGAAAAGCCGCAATTTTTGCACCCCTAAAAAATTTTTGACCGAGTCCTTTTTTTCGTCTCAATCATCTCACCATTAGTCAACATGCATGAAGCATCGAAAATTTTGAATTTTGACTTTCGTGGGTGAAAATAGGAGTAAAATGAGCGAAAAGGCTCGCGCGCGAATTTCCGCACCCCCAAAAAATTTTCGCCCGAGTCCATTTTTTCATCCCAATCATCTCACCATGCGTTAACATGCACGAAACCGTCAAAAATTTTGCGTTTTTCGACCTTCTTAGTTGAAAACACGCATAAAATGCGTGAAAAGGCGCCCGCACGAATTTTTGCACCGCCAAAAAATTTTTGCCCGAGTTCATTTTCTCGTCTCAATCATCGTACCATGCATCAACACGCTTAAAAACGTCAAAAATTTTGCGTCTTTTGACCTTTTTGATTGAAAACACGGGTAAAAGGCAGGAAAAGGTGGGCGCGCGAATTTTCGCACCCCTGGAAAATTTTTGCCCGAGTCTATTTTTTCGTCTTAATCATCTCACCATGCATCAACATGCACGAAAGCGTCAAAAATTTCGCATGTTTTGACCTTCTTGGTTGAAAACACGAGTAAAAGGCGCGCGCGCGAATTTTCGCACCCCGGAAAATTTTTACCCGAGTCCATTTTTTCGTCTCAATCATTTCACCATGCATCAACATGAATGAAAGCATTGAAAATTTCGCGTCTTTTGACCTTCTTGGTAGAAAACACGCGTAAAGGGCGTGAAAAGGCGTGCGCTCGAATTTTCGCGCCCCTGAAAAATTTTCACCCGAGTCCATTTTTTCGTCCCAATCATCTCACCATGTATTAACATACACTAAAACGTCGAAAATTTCATGTCTTTTGATCTTCTTGGTTGAAAGCACGCGTAAAAGGCGCGAAATTTTTGCACCCCCGAAAAAATTTTACCCAAATCCATTTTTTCGTCTCAATCATCTCACCATGCGTCAACATGCAGGAAAGCATAAAAAATTTTGCATCTTTTTACTTTCTTGGTTGAAAACACGAGTAAAAGGCCCAAAAAGGCGCGCGCAGCGAATTTTCGCACTCCAGAAAATTTTCACCCGAGTCCATTTTTTAATCCCAAACATCTCACCATGCATTAACATGCACGAAAGTGTCGAAAATATCGCGTCTTTCGACCTTCTTAGTTGAAAACACGAGTAAAAGGTGCGAAAAGGCGTGCGCGCAAATTTTCGCACCCCCGAAAAATTTTCGCCCGAGTTTTTTTTTCATCTCAATTATCTCATCATGCATTATTATGCACGAAAGCGTCGAAAATTTCACGTATTTTGACTTTCTTGGTTGAAAACACAAGTAAAAGGTGCGAAAAGGCGTGCGTGTGAATTTTCGCACCACCGAAAAATTTTTGCTCGAGTTCATTTTTTCGTCCCAATCATCTCACCATACATCAACATTCACGAAAGCATCGAAAATTTTGCATCTTTTTACTATGTTGATTGAAATAAGAGTAAAAGGCGCGAAAAGGAGCGCGCGCGAATTTTCGCTCCCCCGAAAAATTTTCACACAAGTCCATTTTTTGTCCCAATCATCTCATCATGCATTAACATGCATGATAGCATTGGAAATTTTGACTTTCATGATTAAAAATATGAGTAAAAGGTGCGTGCGCGAATTTTCGTACTCTCGAAAAATTTTTGTCCGAGTCCATTTTTTCGTACCAATCATCTCACCATGCGTCAACATGCACGAAAGCATTGAAAATTTCGCATCTTTTGACATTCTTGATTGAAAACATTCGTAAAAGGCGGGAAAAGGTGCCGCGCAAATTTTCGCTCCCCTAGAAAATTTTCGTCCGAGTCCATTTTTTCGTCTTAATCATCTTACCATGCATCAACATGCACAAAAGCGTAAATTTTTTTGCATGTTTTGACCTTCTTGGTTGAAAACATGAGTAAAATGCGCGAAAAGGCGCGCACGAACGAACCTTCAAAAAATTTTCATCCGAGTCCATTTTTTCATCCCAATCATTTCACCATTAATCAACATGCACGGAAGCGTAGAAAGTTTCGTGTCTTTTGACCTTCTCGATTGAAAACATGTCTAAAAGTCGAGCAAAGGTGCGCGCACGAATTTTTGCACCACCGAAAAAATTTCGCCCGAGTACATTTTTTCATCCCAATCATCTCACCATGCATCAACATGCACGAAAGCATTGAAAATTTTGCGTCTTTTGAACTTCTTGGTTGAAAACACGAGTAAGTCACGAAAAGACGTGCGCGCGAATTTTCGCACCCTCGAAAAATTTTCGTCCGTGTCCATTTTTTCGTCTCAATCATCTTACCATGCATCAACATGTATGTAAGCGTAAAAAATTTTGCATCTTTTCATAGCATCAAAAATTTTGCGTCTTTTGACCTTATTGGTTGAAAACATGTGTAAAAGGCGCAAAAAGTTAGGCGTACAAATTTTTGCACCCTCGAAAAATTTTCGTTTGAGTTCATTTTTTCATCTCAATCACTTCACCATGCCTCAACATGCACAAAAGCTCAACAATTTCACGTATTTTGACTTTCTTAGTTGAAAACACGAGTAAAAGGTGCGGAAAGGCGTGTGCACGAATTTTCGTAGCCCCAGAAAATTGTGGCCTGAGTCCATTTTTTTCATCCCAATCATCTCACCATGCATCAACATGTTTGAAAGTATCAAAAATTTCGCGTCTTTTGACTTTCATGGTTGAAAACACGAGTAAAAGGCACTAAATGGCGCGCATGTCACGGGGTCATTCTCGGACATTAAACCTCGTGCGGCGACTAGGCGGATAGGCACCTAGCCAAACTTGTTTTGAGTTTGCAGCGGAAGTTTTATTGTCGAGACGACTATGCTATCGGCATCAATCACAAACATGACTAGAGTGTTGGACTACTCGTCATGAGACTGTGGCATTAGCGCGTTGGGGCGCTAATGTAGGCGCTTGGGCGCTTAAAGTCCGAAGGGGCAGCCGAGGAACCACGAGACGTCACGAAGGGACACCGATGTGGGTTGCCACCCCACGCTCAAGGCCGTGACACTAGAATTAAAGGAAAGCTTGCTTGTATTGAATGTGATGAAATATAACATACATATGGGCCTCGTAAGGCACTAGTGAACTCCTCCGAGTGTACCGTAGGTATAGGAGTCTTATGACATATTGAAGATGCATAAGACGTACCATACGGGGCGACTACATATGTTCCATGGTTTTGACGCTGAGAGGCCGAGAGCTATAAGTTGAGCAGCACTGAAGCCGCGAGGTTTCACGCTTTGTGTCATGGGAAAATGCCTCATGACATTCACCCCACCAAAGTTGACGACGCCCCCGACGCCATTGTCCGGGCTTCCTCGGGGCCTTCGTCTTCAGTCTTGACTTCGCTTGTCTCATTCAATTCCACCTTCTTTGATTTGACTTCTACTTCACCAGCATATCGTAATGCCAGGAATGCCCGCTCCTTGAGGTCTCGGTGAGGACTCCTCCTTCAGGCCTGTTTCGCTTACTGATCCTTCGTCCAATCCAGGGTCATCACTTGTGCAGCGTCAGTGGAGTCCGCCATGTGCGGTCTGACTTAATCAAGAAACTATCTATCCATCAAATCTCTGTCGGCTTTAGCTTCTCTCGACTTGTGCAATGTCAACTTGTGTGGTTTGGCTTCTTAGGGTGAAACAACTCTTGTATACCTTCGGAAATAGCTCGGAAAAAAGTTGCTTCAGGATCGTGCAGAATACGGTGAAGAGTCTCGTCATTCGACCTACATGACTTGACTCGATGCCCTTATGTTGCGGGTGACCGTGACATAAGGTCTCCCTCCCGTCAAATGCAAAGTACGGGACCATCTCGCCCTCGATGATCATTTTGGAATTTCGACGGCTTGAAACAACACAAGCTCTTCGATGATGACGTTTGCAACTTGTCTGCTTCGAATGCTTTGGATCGCTATGATGAGTGACAAGAATCTTCCCACGGATGCTTCGAAACGCTTCAGGTCTCTTTGTGGATTGACTCAATGTCTCTATGTTGCAAGTGGTTGCAACGTAGAGTCTTCCATTCCTCCGCCAAATGAAGAGCATAGGATCACTACCTCCTTGGTGATCACCTGCTGTTTCGGCTGTATTAAGACGGGACAAGATTTTTTAATATAACACTCTATGCCTTGTCCACTTTCGAGTCACCTGATGAGCGACGAGAGTCTCCCCACGTTCTCTTGTGGTTCAACTCACTGTCTCCATGTTGTAGATGGCTGCAATGTAGAGTTCTTCATCCGTCGAGTGTCGAGTGCGGGGCCACTTTACCCTTGGCGGTCATCTGATATCTCAACGGTTTGAGGTAGAGCAAGGTTCTCGGATATGACACACTCTACCTTGTCCACTTCAAGTCGCTATAATGAGCGACAGGAGTCTCCTCACATCCCTGTGGTTCAACTTGATCCTCCTGCTTCGATGGACTGTCTTTGTCTTTGGCATAATAGCCTTCTCTTCGCGACTTACACTTCTCTCCCCCACCATTGCCCTTGCCCAAGGGTTTTGGTGGTATGGCACTTGCCTTGGCATGAACGCCTTGGCAGCAGCGACTAGCGGGCGGAAGTTCGGTGATCCTGATGTTCCAACTACGTCCTAGTCCAAAGCTTCAACCCCTCTGCTTGAAGAGCACCAACGTTGGGTCTTCATCCACTTAGAAACACTGTAGGTGGCGCTCAGTGATACCTTTCATATCCTCCTTCAACATGTCCATCTGACCGATGCTGAACAATGCGATCTTGACCTCCAGTCCCTAATTTTTGCACCTCCGGAAAAATTTTGCCCGATTCCATTTTTTCATCCCAATCATCTCACCATGCATCAACGTGCTCGAAAGCGTAAAAAATTTTGCGTCTTTTGACTTTCTTGATTCAAAACACGATTAAAATGCGCGAAAAGACGTGCGCGTGACTTTTCGCACCCCTGAAAAATTTTTGCCAGAGTCAATGTTTTCATCCCAATCATCTCACCGTGCATCAGCATCCACGAAAGCATCGAAAATTTTGCATCTTTTTTTATTGAAAACATGAGTAAAAGACGCGACAAGGCGCGCGCGAATTTTCGCACCACCGAAAAATTTTCGCCCGACTCCTTTTTTTCGTCCCAATCATCTCACCATGCATCAACATGCACAAAAGCATACAAAATTTTGTGTCTTTTGACAGCATAAAAAATTGTGCATTTTCTGACCTTCTTGGTTGAAAACACGCGTAAAAGGCACAAAAAGGCGCGCACGCAAATATTCGCGCCCCCGAAAATTTTTTGCCCGAGTGCATTTTTTCGTCTCAATCATCTCACCATGCATCAACATGCACGAAAGAGTAAAAAATTTCACATATTTTGACTTTCTTGTTTGAAAATACGAGTAAAAGGTGTGAAAAGGTGTGCGAGTGAATTTTTGCACCGCCGAAACATTTTCGCCCGAGTCTATTTTTTCGTCCCAATCATCTCACCATGCATCAACATGCTCGAAAGCGTTGAAAGCTTTTGTATCCCCGGAAAATTTTTGCCCGAGTCCATTTTTTCATCCCAATCATCTCAACATGCATCAGCATGAACGAAAGGATCGAAAATTTCGCATCTTTTGACTTTCTTAGTTGAAAACATGAGTAAAATGCTCGAAAAGGCGCGCGCGAATTTTTGCACCCTCAGAAAATTTTTGTCTGAGTACATATTTTCGTCTGAATCATCTCACCATGCATTATCACGCACGAATATGTCGGAAATTTTGCATCTTTTGACTTTCTTGGTAGAAAACACAAGTAAAATGCGCGAAAAGGTGTGCGCACGAACTTTTGCACTACCGAAAAATTTTTGTCCGAGTCCATTTTTTTGTCCTAATCATCTCACCATGTATCAACATGCACGAAAGCATTGAAAATTTTGCGTCTTTTGACTTTCTTAGTTGAAAATACGAATAAGAGGCGCAAAGAGGCTCACGCGCGAATTTTCGCACCTCCAAAAAATTTACGCCCGAGTCCATTTTTTGTCCCAATCATCTCACCATGCATCAACATACCCGAAAGCGTAAAAAATTTCGCATCTTTTGACTTTCTTGATTGAGAACATGAGTAAAAGGCGAGAAAAGACGTGCACGCGAATTTTCACACCCTCGAAAAATTTTCGCCCAAGTCTATTTTTTCGTCCCAATCATCTCACCATGCATCAACATGCATGAAAGCGTCGAGAATTTTGCGTCTTTTGACAGCATCGAATACTTCACATCTTTTTATTGTCACAAACGTGCCCTAGAAACATCATTTGTCCATAATCATGCATTTAAGTAACATACTAAGTTAGTTTGGATGTCCATTTAGTGATATTTATATATAGTAATTAATATTTCGATTAGTGCATAATGATTACTTAATTATCGATAGACTTTACAAAGTAATTATATAGGATTATTAGGAATAAATCATAAAACTTCTAAATATTATAATATATTTGTTTAAATAGGATTAAGTAAGCTTAATTAGGATTAAAACACTTAGTTATGACAAAAAAATGTGATTGATCATCACTTAAGTTACAAGCAGCTGAAGCAGACAGGTGAGAGCTGCTCAAAGGAATATTTTTTCAAACCACCATATGACCTCAAAAACTTTTGAAAAAACTATATAAGCCACTTAACACTATATTTTCACCGTAGAAAAATTACCAGAGGAAGAACTCGAGCGAAACGACCTGGGGAAAATCGGGAACGTCGGCTGTTCCAGGTGAGTTTTGATCCGAAAATTGTTCTTCTGATTGGGAGAATCATTACTTGGTGATAAACAAATAATAAATTATGAAATTTTTAATGGTTAATCCATTCGAAGTTAACTTTCCATGACCTCTGGAATCACCTAAAACGGAGTTTTATAGAGGAAGTTAAAAACTTAGATTCGCAAGTCACTCATCCTGTCCCGAGTCTGATACAGGTTCAATTTGTAAATTAGGGCACGGTTTGAGTAGAGTAAATTAGAGTTTGCAATTTGGATATGCATAAGTATACATGCCAAGGTTTCTGTGAGAAGTGAAATCATCTTATTTGGACTTGTATTTTTTGAGAAATGAAATTTTCATTTCATAGCGATTCTTCTGTCAAATTTCAGGACATGGACATTTGATGACCCAAATTAACTATTTTTTGTTATAAGGCTAGAAATTGATATTAGAGAGGATTACATGCGTTTTAGGGTGCATAATCATTCATGCATCATGAGCATGCATTGCATATTACCTTATTAGTGATTTAGAAGTAAAAAGACATTATTGCTTGTAGGAAAACATCAAGTTGTAAGTGAATGGGGGGAAATCTAATAAACCTCCTTGAAGTGGTAAAGTACAAGGTCAGTGGGTAAATTTACAACATAGCAAAATATTATATGTTAATTCTTTTATTTATGGTATTATCTCAAGCAAAGCTTATTATTATTATTATTGAAATATATCTTGAATTATGAAAAGTATGTATGATATGTTTTAAGGATTTCATATGAGATGTAGTAACATCTTATACAAAAATGTTTTCAGGGAACAATGCTTGTGAAGTGAAAATAAGTTTTGTTTGATAATGATATGAGATTATGACATGTGTATTTTGATATTGTTAAACTCCATGTGTTCATTAGCCATGCTATTTGAAAAAGGTCTTTGGGACCGCATTCAATATATATGAAGCCTTTGGGGCGTATATCGGGTGTCTTTGCCCTTTGGGGGCTGCTCTGCGTGCACGTATTGACCCATGTTATGCTCTGCGTATCTGAGAATCATGATTGGAGTGACACACAATCATGATTGAGATACGTATTGACCCATGATTTGCTCCGCGTATCTGAGACTCTTGATTGTGAAGCTCTGCTTAATTGTATGACACACAATCATAGAGGGATAAGTATTGACCCATGATTTGCTTTGCGTATCCGTGACTCTTGATTATGAAGCTCTGCTTAATTGTATGACATATGATCATAGAGGGATACGTATTGACCCATGATGAGTATGTGCAATGACACATGTGTGGAGTTTAAATATGAAAATTATGATATCTTGAGCTACTTTTACTTCTATGAAAGTTCATGTGATTTGACAAGTTATGCTATATGTGCTATGCTTTAAATGTTTTCTCATATGAAAAAATATGGTTAAATGATATATGCACTCGTATTGTTCCGCTATGTTGTACTTTTATTCCACTCACTGAGCAAATGATTGTTGCTCATAATACCCATTTTAAATTTTTCAGATACTCGTAAGTTTTTGAGTTGAGTCGACTCAGAGCTTGTTTTGCTGCATATAAATGAGGTCGAGCCGCTGGAGCACTTTAATCCCCCTTCACTTTTGTTTTTTTAAGCATGCATATGTAATAGATAGTCTTAGATATTGTTATTAAGTTTTGTAAGGTTGTATGAGACTTGATCCTGTGCGGTTATATGTGAAATGGTTTGTGAAAAAAATATAATGACAATATGCGAATGTCATAACTTATAAATTTTTTTATTAAACTTTGTTGAATATATACGTGTCTTTTGTACGTATTGACAAATAACACAAGATGTGTAAGGGAGGGAGGTTTTGCCAACTTTATTTTTAGAATTGCTAAATATAATTAAGATTATGATAATTGAGATTAGAACTTAGTCACAGAGTTGGGTGTGACATTGACCTTCCTGGTTGAAAACATGCGTAAAAGAAGCAAAAAGGCGCGCAAACAAATTTTCGCACCTAGGGAAAATTTTCGTCCGAGTCCATTTTTTCGTCCCAATCATCTCATCATGCATCAACATGCACGAAAGCGTAAAAAATTTTGCATCTTTTGATGACGCAAAAAATTTCACGTCTTTTGGCCTTTTGGTTGAAAACACTACTAAAAGGAGCGAAAAGGCGCGCGCGCAAATTTTCACACCGCTGAAAAATTTTTGCCCGAAACCATTTTTTCGTCACAATCATCTCACCAGGCATCAAGATGCACGAATGCATCAAAAATTTCGCGGCTTTTGACTTTCTTGATTGAAAACACGAGTAAAAGGCGCGAAAAGATGTTCACGCGAATTTTTGCACCCCCGGAAAATTTTCTCCCGAGTCTATTTTTTCATCCCAATCATCTCACCATGCATCACCATTCACGAAAGCATCGAGAATTTTGGGTCGTTTGATAGCATAAAAAATTTTGCATCTTTTCACCTTCTTGGTTGAAAACACGCGTAAAAGGCACAAAAAGGCGCGACCGCGAATTTTTGCACCCCCAAAAAATTTTCATCCGTGTCCATTTTTTCATCCCAATCATTTCACCATGCATCAAGATGCACGAAAGCGTAAAAAATTTTGTCACTTTTGACAGTGTCGAAATTTCACGTCTTTTGGCCTTCTAGGTTGAAAACATGAGTAAAATGCGCGAAAAGACGTGCGCGCGAATTTTTGCACCCCCGAAAAATTTTCGCCCGAGTCCATTCTTTCGTCTCAATCATCTCATCATGCATCAACATGAACGAAAGCATTAAAAATTTTACATCTTTTGACCTTCTTGATTGAAAACACGAGTAAAAAGATGTGCGCACGAATTTTTGCCTCCCCGAAAAATTTTCGCCCAAGTTAGTTTTTCGTCTCAATCATCTCAACATGCATAAACATGCACGAAAGCGTCGAAAAGCATTGAAAATTTTGCATCTTTTGGCAGCATAAAAAATTTCTCATCTTTTGGCCATCGTGGTTGAAAACACGAGTAAAAGGCACGCGTGCAAATTTTCGCACCCCTGAAAATTTTTCGCCCGAATCTATTTTTTCGTCCCAATCATCTCACCAAACATCAACATGAACGAAAGCGTTGGAAAATTTGCATCTATTGAATTTCTTGGTTGAAAACACGAGTAAAAGGCGCGAAGAGGCGCGCGCGCAAATTTTCGCACCCCCGAAAAATTTTTGACCGAGTCCATATTTTTGTCCCAACTATCTCACCATGCATTAACATGCACGAAAGGTTGAATATTTCACATCTTTTGACCTTCTTGGTTGAAAACACGAGTAGAAGACGTGTAAAAGCGCGCGCGCGCAAATTTTCGCACACCCGTAAAATTTTCGCCCGAGTCTATTTTTTCGTCCCAATCATCTCACTATGCATCAACATGCATGAAAGCGTAAAAAAATTTGCATCTCTCGACAGCGTCAAAAACTTCACGTGTTTTGGCCTTCTTGGTTGAAAACACGAGTAAAAAGTGCGCGCGCAAATTTTCGCACCCCCGGAATATTTTCACCCGAGTCCATTTTTTGTCCTAATCATATTACCATGCATCAACATGCACGAAAGTGTTGAAAAATTCGCATCTTTTGACTTTGTTGGTTGAAAACACGAGTAAAAGGCGCGAAGAGGCGCGCGCGCAAATTTTTGCACCCCAGGAAAATTTTTGCCAAAATCCATTTTTCATCCCAATCATCTCATCATGCCTCAACAAGAACGAAACCATCAAAATTTCGCGTCTTTTGGCCTTCTTGGTTGAAAACATGAGTAAAAGGCGCGAAAAGACATGCGTGCGAATTTTTGCACCCCTGGAAAATTTTTGTCCGAGTCCATTTTTTCTTCCAATAACCTCACCTGCATCAACATGGAAGAAAGCGTAAAAAATTTTGCATATTTTGGCCATCTTGGTTGAAAACACGAGTAAAAGACGAGAAAAGGCACGCGCGCAAATTTTTACATCCTCGGAAAAATTCAACACGTACGAAAGCGTCGGAAATTTTGCAACTTTTGACTTTCTTGGTTGAAAACATGAGTAAATGGCGCGAAAAGGCGTGCACGGAAATTTTCGCACCCACGGAAAATTTTCGCCCGAGTCTACACTTTTGTCCCAGTCATCTCACCAAGCATTAACATGCATGAAAGCGTCAAAAATTTCGCATCATTTGACCTTCTTGGTTAAAAACGCGCGTAAATTTTTGCACCCGCAAAAAATTTCAAACGAATCCATTTTTTCGTCCTAATCATCGTACTATGCATCAACATGCACGAAAGCGTAAAAAATTTTGCATGTTTTGACAACGTCGAAAATTGTATGTCTTTTGGCCATCGTGATTGAAAACATAAGTAAAAGGCGCGAAAAGGCGCGCGCACGAATTTTTGGACCTTGGAAAATTTTCTCCCGAGTCCATTTTTTCGTCACAATCATCTCACCATGTATCAACATGCACGAAAGCGTTAAAAAATTTGCGTTTTTTTACTTTCTTGGTTGAAAACAAGAGTAAAAGGCGCGAAAAGGCACGCGCACGAATTTTCGCACCCCTGGAAAATTTTCGCCCGAGTCCATTTTTTCGTCTCAATCATCTCACCTTGCATCAACATGCACGAAAGCGTAGAAACTTTTGCGTCTTTTGACTTTCTTCGTTGAAAATATGAGTAAAAGGCATGAACAGATGTGCGCAAAAATTTTCGCACCCCCGGAAAATTTTCGGCCGCGTCCATTTTGTCGTCCAAATCATCTCACCAGAAAACACGAGTAAAAGGCACGAAAAGGTGTGCGCGTGAATTTTTGCACCACCGGAAAATTTTCGCCCGAGGCCTCTTTTCATCCCAATCATCACACCATGCCTCAACATGCACGAAAACGTTGGAAATTTCACGTTTTTTGACCTTCTTCATTGAAGACACGAGTAAAAGCTGTGAAAAGATGTGCGTGCGAATTTTTGCACCCCCGAAAAATTTTCGCACGAGTTCATTTTTTTCGTCCCAATAACCTCACCATGCATCAACAGGATGAAAGCGTCAAAAAATTTGCGTCTTGTGGTCATCTTGGTTGAAAACACGAGTAAAAGGCACGAAAAGGCGCGCGCGCGAATTTTCGCACCCTCGAAAAATTTTTGCCCGAGTCCATTTTTGCATCACAATGCATCAACACGCATGAAAGCGTCAGAAATTTCGGATCTTTTGACTTTCTTGGTTGAAAACATGAGTAAATGGCGTGAAAAGGCGCGTATGCGAATTTTCGCACTCCCGGAAAATTTTCGCTCGAGTTCATATTTTTGTCCCAATCATCTCACCATGCATTAACATGCATGAAAGTGTCAAAAATTTCGCGTCTTTTGACCTTCTTGGTTGAAAACACACGTAAATTTTTGCACCCTCGGAAAATTTTCGACTGAGTCCATTTTTTATCCCAATCATATCAACATGCATGAAAGCGTTGGAAATTTTGCATCTTTTGAATTTTTTGGTTAAAAACACAAGTAAAAGGCACGAAGAGGCGCTCACGGAAAATTTTCTTCCGAGTCCATATTTTCGTCCCAATCATCTCACCATGCATTAACATGCACGAAGGCGTCGAATATCTCGCATCTTTTGACCTTCTTGGTTGAAAACATGAGTAAAAGGCGCGAAAAGGCGCGCGCGCGAATTTTTGCACCTCTAGAAAATTTTCGGGTCCTTTTTTTCGTTCCAATCATCTCACCGTGCATCAACATGCACAAAAGCATTGGAAAGTTCGCATCTTTTGAATTTCATGGTTGAAAACATGAGTAAAAGGCGTGAAGAGGCGCGCTCGCGAATTTTCGCACCCCCGGAAAATTTTTGTCCGAGTTCATATTTTCGTCCCAATCATCTCACCATGCATTAAGATGCATGAAAGTGTTGAATATTTCGCGTTTTTTGACTTTCTTGGTTGAAAATACGAGCAGAAGATATGTAAAGGCGCACATGCGAATTTTCACACACCTATAAAATTTTCGCCCGAGTCTATTTTTTCATCCCAATCATCTCACTATGCATCAACATGCACGAAAGCGTCAAAAATTTTGCATCTTATGACAGCGTCAAAAATTTTACGTCTTTTGGCCATCGTGGTTGAAGACACGAGTAAAAGACGTGAAAAGGTGCACGCGCAAATTTTCGCACTCCCGAAAAATTTTCTCGAGTCCATTTTTTTATCCCAATCATCTCACCATGTATTAACACGTACGAAAACATCGAAAATTTCACATGTTTTGACTTTCTTGGTTGAAAACAAGAGTAAGAGGCGCGAAAAGGTGCGCGCGCGAATTTTTGCACCTGCGGAAAATTTTCGCCCGAGTCTATTTTTTCATCCCAATCATCTCACCATGCATCAACATGCACGAAAGCATTAAAAAATTTGTGACTTTTCACTTTCTTGGTTGTAAACACGAGTAAAAGGCATGAAAGGACATGCACGCGAATTTTTGCACCCCAGAAAAATTTTCGCCCGAGTCCATTTTTTCGTCCCAATCATCTCACCATGCATCAACATGCACGAAAGCGTCGAAGCATCTTTTGACAGCATAAAAAATTTCGCATCTTTTGACCTTCTTGGTTCAAAACACGCGTAAAAGACGCGCGCAAATTTTTGCACCCCCGAAAAATTTCCGCCGGTGTCCATTTTTTCGTCCCAATTATCTCACCATGCATCAACATGCACGAAAGCGTCCGAAATTTTGCAACTTTTGACTTTTTTCGTTGAAAACACGAGTAAAAGGCACGAAGAGGCACGCGCGTAAATTTTCGCACTCTCGGAAAATTTTCGCCCGAGTCCATTTTTCGTCCCAATCATCTCACCATGCATGAACATGCATGAAAGCGTTGAAAATTTCGCATCTTTTCACCTTCTTGGTTGAAAACACGCGTAAAAGGCGCAAAAAGGCGTGCACGCAAATTTTCGCACCCCCGAAAAATTTTTGCCCAAGTCCATTTTTTCGTCTCAATCATCTCACCATGCATCAACATGCATGAAAGCATCGAGTTATCTTACTTCATGTATTTTTCCTTTTTCAACCCACTTTTCTACTTAGTTTATTTTTCAAGCGTGATAGTGATATTTTTGTAATTCTGCACTCTAAAAAAGTGCACCCCCTAGCTTCTCCTGCACATCACACATTGTATATTGGCCTCCCGGGCCTGCAGTATAGTAGGGGAGACCTGCTAGTACTCCTTCGAAGCGTTGTAATCATTCCTATTTACTCAACAAAGAGTTTGAGCTTCCCAAAATCTAGCATTGTGCCTCGAGCGTGGGGTGGCAAACCACAAGAGCGTCCCAAGCAATCGAGCGTTACGTCGAGGTGCCCGTTTGTTCACAAACTCCTCCACCGAAGAAGCGTCTGCTCGGGACCGAGCATCCCAAAAACTGTGGCATTTGAAAAGTGGCATAAGCAAGTTTCCGCAAAACGCTCAAAAGAGCTTGCCTAGACGTTGGACACATCTAGGCACCGCACGGGTCGGTCGAGCGAAAAATGACCCCGTGAAAAGTTGGTATCAGAGCAACTTTTCGAAAACTGCTCAAGTTGGCATTCGACGATCAAGGAGAAATGATGTTAAACTCGGAGATGACGAATAAACCCGTCGCACCGGAGAAGGGCCGTCAAGAATGAGGGTGCGCCCGCTCGAAGGATGTCATAACCGCCTTCGAGCAACGCCTCGGCCATTTCCAACTAGATGTGGGCGAGATGCAAGACCAACTCGTAACGCACGAGCGGGAGTTGAAGAAGACAATGGATCTCGCAATGGTGAAGGATGAGATGGTACCATTGTATACACGGCTCGAGTCCATGGAGGCGACGATCATGGACTTGCGGGAGACCTTAGACAATGATCTCTCAAACATGCGATTGGAGACGGAGCAAGAGTTCAAGACCATTCGAGAAGAGCTTAAGCGATGCTATGGAGATGGGCGATGTCCCGAGACGTCCGCCCCGCATGAGGCAAGAATCGATATGCCAAAGCCGAGGCCCTACAAAGGCGAGTGGTCGGCAAAGGAGATCAATGACTTCCTGTAGAACGTCTGAAGCTACATAGAGGTCTTGGACGTGACGTCTGAAGCGAGGATGGTGAAGACCGCATCCTTCTACTTGCAAGATGCGGCAAGTCTATGGTGGCGGTGTCATTGCGAGGACGTGGAGCGTGGCAACGTTAATCCCATTGAGAGGTGGGACGACTTCAAGATGTAGCTTACCAACTAATTCTTCCCTGCCAAGTCGGGATTGGAGGCCAAGATAGAATTGTTCAACATAAGCTATGGAGTGCTTAGATACATATCTATTCTCATTCTACTTATCCTTATCGCATGATAATGCCATGATATATGATAGAATACAATTTATTATTTGTCAGTGTTATAACTTGGAGAACATTCCATCTAGGATGTGTGTTATGTGTGGCAAATACAGATTTTGACATTTAAACCAATTATAACATGGTTATTCATATTGATGTATGCTCATAGTACACATGGTGCATAGTTGTGTACAAATATGCATGTTAAATAATATGCATGGTTAAAAAAAAAAGGAAGAATCACAATCAAATCATATTGGTCATATCATAAAGCTAGGTCATAATAAAGTTGATTGTTTTCTTGTATTATTTTGCTAGCAGAGTGAGTCAAGTGAAAATGATATTGATAAATATAAGTGTAATAAGATCTAAAACAAAGTAATATTATGACAAGGAATGCTCAAGTGGTTATACAAAAGGAGGCACTTGATAAAAAAAATGATGAGAAGAGACATCAAGATCCCATCAATCGACATTATTTTGGGTTTAAGGGAGTATGAATAAGAGATGTATGAAGGAGGAAAAATTCAAGTAAGACAGATGACAAATAGAAAAAAAAAGAGAAAGAAAGAAGAACTAAAAGTTGGGTCGGAGTTCAAGTGATTGTTCTATTATGATTTGTCCTATTATTAAAAAAATGAAATTTAAATCCATCAGCACTAATCTTGATGAGGTTTGGGATTAACTGACTTGTTGGACCCAAAGTGTAGGCGTAGACCTTGTTATATATAGATTTATACCGAGAATTGTCTTACTAGATCAAACATACGAATAATAAAAGCTTTAATATAAGCTGTATCTCTTGACCTATTGTATAATTAAAGGATATTTTCAACAAAACACATTATGATATAAACTTATATAAAAAAATATACGGACTGATTTATAGTGATGGCTTTGGTAAATATTGGTAGCTACTAAGGGTAAAGGTATAAAATTATATGTCTGCATGTTGACACGTGAAGGGAATCAAGTGTAGAAATAAAATGGTAGAACTTGGGTATATAACCAAAAGAATCTTTGAAAACATTATTGGACCCTTGATTATCTCAATATAGGAACTCAAACATAAGAATAATAACCTCTCGTTCGCATTCAGTTCGATAAGCATGCAAATGCCAAAATTTTCATAAATTATGAGAAAAGTTAGAAGAATTTATGGAGACAAACGTAAACTCGAAATAAATTATTTTCCATAAAGAAATGATCAAACTAGGAGTATAAGTTCATGTTAGTAATTATGACTTGAGTGACGTTCAAAAAATTTGGAAATAGTCAAGATAATAATAAGATAATTCGTTCTTCGATATGAATTAATCATATCAAAGTTGGTATAATGTATGTGGAGTATAGGTTACCATCTAGTTGAGAATTTTTTGGAATAAATCGACTTCAGAAGTGATAGTAAAATATTTCATATGGCTTATAGCGGTAAATAATTTAGAATGATAAATGACGCATCTCGGAGTTTGTAAATTTCAAGAAGGTAGAAAAAATGAGAAGAAATTTTGTATTGATAAGGGAGAATTTGATGGGACTAGTCACGGAAAATATAATTTAAGATTGTGTACAAAACCTTGAATGAAAAGCTAAACGGATAGAGATCTTTAATATAGTGGAATTATCCAAATTTTGAGATAAGTATGTTTCTATGGATGTTGCATTTGGAGCTTTGAAAAAAAAAAGATGCAAGAAGTGATGTAGAAAGGATTTGTTGAATCAAATAATTACAATTACATTAAGGAGGATGGATAGAGTGGTTCATACTAAATTGAGAATAAATGAAGAACGGTATAAGTTTTATAATCGTGCAATCTATTCAGTCCGTCTTAAGTTAATTGATTGAGCATATTTACGTCTTTGATTATCACCTAGAGTATGCTGAGTTGGAGTTTTCAAAAAATTGATTAGGGTGGGACGCCCTCTAGTCATCGATCGAAAACTCGAACCTAGCGGTAGATTACATCATATACGATGTGTTGATTTAAACTTATCAGGAGAACGATTGGAGTGGGATGCCTTTCAATCCTCGATCGTAAGTTTGAATCAACACATCATGTGTCATAGTTAGTAGATGAGGAGTTGATTCAATAGTACTTTTAAGTGGAGACAAATTATGACTTAATATTGGAGAATACAAGATTATAAATTTTCTTCGTTAGTCTCTAAGGAAGGTCGATGGAGGAGAATTTTAAATAATTTAAAGAACGATGGATAACAAGATCAAATTGGTTAATTTCTCATATTAAAGTTTGTGGGATTTAGTCAGTGAAGAGATTCTTCTGTGGATGGGTAAATCATATTCTCAGTTTAGGGTTAAAATAGAATTTTAATAACATAGTTGTATATAGATGTTCATTGCTTTTAATTTTTGTCAATAAAATTAAAAAAAAGAAAATTGTGGTTGTGTTAGAAAGATTTTTTTTTAAAACGAATTCCAGTGCAAGTGAAAGATAAGTCTCATAATTGGAGTTTTTGTATTGTCATTATAAATCTGAAGATGCCCCTGCTATAGATGGTAGTTTATCGAGTTTCATGGATGTTAAAACTTGTGGAGGTAAGATTTAATATGGCGAACTCTGATTTGTAATTGCAACCAACCTTTCTTAAAAAGCTTGATCAATTGTGATAGATAAAGTTTTAAAAAATTAATGAAAATAAATTTGATCCCAAATTTTATGACGATTTGAAAAAAAATGACGGGATAAAATTTTAGCTTGAATTCGAATTCTACTTAAATTTTACTTTTAAAGGAAAGATTTATTTTAAAATTTTAATGCAAGCATAATGATAATAAGAAGTAGTTTTAAAAAAATTCCTTTTAGATGATACTTAGAAGAGTCAAACAATATATCAATTCTAATAAAATTAATCCTTACAATTTTCGAGGACGAAATTATTTTTATGCATGTTGTAATTGTAACGTCCGGTCATTTAAAAAAAAAAGGTGTAAATACTTTTCTAAGGAGGGGCATTTTGGTCCTTCTGCAATCAACAAAAAAAAGGGCCACATAGACAAAAAGAGGAGAGAGAAGATCACTTCATCTTCTCTCATTTTCCTCGACTGCTACAGTGCGTGGGGAGGGAAGAAAAAATCAGCAGCGGCCGCCCCCTTCCGGCCATCGGATCTCCGCCATCCGACCTCCATTTTTCACGTGTGAGGTACAATTGGAAAAGGACAACGAGACGTCATTTTGACATATGGTACGAGATGATTGGACCACATATGACGCAGTGAGGGCCGAACGCGAGAAATAGAGAAATTTCTCCGACGACCGATTTCGGCTCCGATTCATGCCGATCTTTCTTCGGTGAGTTGTGTATCATCCTCAGGCCGATTAGGGTCATTTTAAGGGGTTGCAAATGTGTTTGTGCCCCTAATCTTGTAGATGGCCGAGATTGGAGTTTTTCGATGACCTTTCTGACAACTTTTTTGGCCGAGTTCACCACGACATTATGGTATGTGCTCATATAAGGGAGAAATGCATCAAGTTGCTGTCCGTATGAAAATTTAATTACAAATTACTTGTAGGTCCATCGGTCCGATCGTCGGCAATATTTTTGACAATTCGTCCTCAATGTGTATTGGTAAACGAATGAAAAAGTACAATAAATTTGATTTCAGATATGAAACTTATTTTTAATTAATTTTATTATGCTACTAACGAAGAAGGCGACGTTCGGCATTCGACGGGTGTGATTCTAATTTAGAGAGCGGGTGGTTTCATTATTATGGTAAGGATGATTTGTGGCCGAAACTATTTATAAGATTTAATTTCATACTTGATAAGAATTGGTTATAGGGTCCAACTCAAATTATTATATACTTAATTGGACATGATCGGTGATTGTCCGATGAGCTTTGAGTAGGGTGCTATTAGTTGGTGATTTCTTTTCCCCTAGGTAAGCATGCTAAAAATCTATGATGATGATCGATTTATGAAAATTAGTTTATATGATAGTTGTAGTTCATTAATTATGAACTTAGGTAAGAAAATTATAAATTATAAATCTAGGTACCAAGATGTCGTTAGAAAGAATTATTATGAAGTGATTAATGGACTAAAAGATAAATGATACTTAGAAGTGATAAATGTCTTAAATGATAAGTTTATATTTCTAAATAAGGTTTAAATGAATGTAATAGCCATTTCTCTTCTTTGAGTGGATTCGGACGGAAGATAGTTGAAACTTGAGGAATCCAAGGTGAGGGAACTTACCTCAAATGATATAAATTACTCAACTCTTCGGAGTGGTAACATTGTCCCATCCGATGTGGGGCGGATTTTCGAGATCGTTTCCTTCATGCATAATCATACTTATTTGTGTGCTTCATATGTGTGCCATCATATGAATTGTGATGTTTAATTATGAATTTTGGAAGCCTATCATTTTTTATAAAAGTTTCTATTGTTTTCCTAAATAAAATATTCGATTTTAAAATGAAATGTTTTGGCGTGATAACTTCAAGCTCCAAATCTTCACCTCGAGTATGCATTCATGCATTGTATGCACTTCATGTAAAAACCCGCATAAGGCAAAATATTTTCACCACGGAGGATTGGCCAACTCCGGGTAGACCGATTGGGGTTCGGTTTGCTCTGTGTCGATATAGTGACACGAGGAGCAGGTTCAACATCCTGTGTCAATACAGTGTCACGAACGGTGGAATTAGAACAACCTTCCTATTGCGATATAGTGACATGAGGGATGGAATGAAAAATAAAAGATAACAAACTCTGTGTCAATGGAATACGAGGAGCAGTTCAACATCCTATGTCAATGGGATACGAGGGACGGAATTAGAACAACCACCATGTGTCAATGGGATACGAGGGGTGTGATTGAGTACTCCATTGAGGATATCGGATACCCATATTTGATGATGGTTACCCAACTTATATATTATATAAGTATGATTTCCCCATGCATGTGCATACATAACATTAATTTTGCATGATCATTATGTGAATGAGTTCCTTTTGAAGAAGAGTGGATTTTAAATATTCCTGAAAATAAGATGTTGATTTTCGTAATAGTTTTCATACTTGAGATAGTCGTTTTAACTCACTGAGCTTAATCCATGCTCACACTTTTCTCTTTTAATGTTTACAGGAAAGAAATACATATACTGCATGGTTGTTTGGAAATGGGTATTAATTCATAGGGGATAATGTGTGAGATTTCGCGAAGAACGTATCTGGCAATGTTCTTTTGATACTTATCATTCTTTTAAACTGACTATTATGATTTTATTTATCTTGACGCCATTTGATTTTGGGTTGTGACCCATGATTTCTTGTGCATTTAAATTGGCCGATAGGAGCGAAGGCTCAATGGTTTATAGATGAAATGATATGGGCGAATCCCTATCATAGAACTGGATATGGGCGAATCCCTATTATGGAATTGGATAAGGTCTTGAGTCTCTTAACGAATTTTGATAGGCATTCAATATGTTTTGTTTGTGTAATAGTTTTATGACGAAACTCGTATGTTGTTATAGTTCGGAAATTTTGGGCTTGAGTCTCATATTATTTGGTAATTATAAATTTCCAATGATGTACATATTAAATTTTATAAATTGCCTATGATGTGAATAATTATGGATAAATATTGTATTTGATGCATGAACGAATTTACGCATACGTCATGCCGAATTTTTTGGAAATTTCCAGTGTTAGTTGATTTTTGGAACATTGGTTTTCGTTGAATATTTGAATATGAATTTAAATGATTGAATTTCCGATTTCACCCCTTGTGGCGCCAAAACTAGTAAAAGGCGTCACAGCGGTGAGCCATTGCCTCAGAACATGGTGGCACTACCTTCTCGGGTCACGATTTCACATCAAGACGAATAATGTCACGACAAGTTACTTCGAGACGCAGAAGAAATTCTCGCCGAAGCAAGCAAGATGGCAAGATTTTATGGCAGAGTTCGACTACGTCCTAGAATACAAGCCCGGCAAGGCGAATGTTGTTGCCGACGCCCTCAGTCGATGTGCAGAATTGGCGGCCATGAGCTCCTCTCAGGCCGACATGATCGAGAGGATCAAGAAGGGATTGGAGTCAGATCACACAGTGAAGAACCTATTCGAGCAAGCAAAGGAGGGAAAGACACGCCGCTTTTGGGTGGAAGATGGGCTGATCTTCACCAAGGAACCCCTGTCTATCCCAGAGCGTTCATGGAAAGATGTCTCCATGGACTTCATCACGGGCCTACCCAAGTCTGAAGAGGTGGGTACCATTATGGTAGTCGTCGATCGGTTCTCCAAGTATGTCATCTTCACCGCCGGCTCCGTAAGTTGTCCTACTACTGAAGCTGCAGAATTATTCTTGAAGCTTGTGGTGAAGTATTGGGGCCTACCGTAAAGCATCATCAACGATCGGGATGGGTGATTTGTTGGCAACTTTTGGAAGGAATTGTTCAAGATGATGGGCTCCAATCTGCATTTCTCGACATCACTTCATCCTTAAACTGATGGTCAAACTGAGAGGATGAATTATATTTTGGAGATCTACTTGTGGCACTATGTTAGTGTTAATCAGAAGGACTGGACGAAGCTACTCGACATCACGCAATTCTCTTATAACCTACAACGAAGCGAGTCAACTAATCGAAGCCCCTTCGAGATAGTGACAGGGCAACAACCTCTCACGCCCCAGGCCATCGCCACTTCTTATGGTGGCAAAGTCCCCGCCGCTCATCGCATGGCGAAGGAATGGCATGAGTAGAATGACATGACTAGAGCATGTTTACACAAGGCATCCAAGCGTATGAAGAAGTGGGCGGACACCGCCCGATGGGACATCAACTTTGAAGTCGGAGACTTGGTCCTTGTGAAGTTGATCCAACATCTTCGGCTAAGTGTGAAGAATCTGCATAAGGGTCTCGTTAGGCGTTACGAGGGCTCGTTCAAGATTCTGAAGAAGGTAGGCAAGGTGGTCTACAAGTTGGAGCTCCCGCCTCAGATGCAACAACATCCCATCTTCAACGTCAGTCTGCTCAAGCCTTTCATTGAAGACCTTGAAGATCCGGGGCGTGGGGTTTCAGACCGCGCCCCGCC
This sequence comes from Pontederia crassipes, assembly GCA_030549335.1. Classification (NCBI taxonomy): domain Eukaryota; kingdom Viridiplantae; phylum Streptophyta; class Magnoliopsida; order Commelinales; family Pontederiaceae; genus Pontederia; species Pontederia crassipes. The sequence goes on from JAUKPH010000017.1 coordinate 2,271,002, forward strand.
GGCCATCCGTCAATAGTTCGCTGATCAAGTTGAAGAAGTACTCGCCGTCCGTACGAAGAATCGGAAGAAAGAGTATCTTGTTCGATGGAGCGGAAGATCGGATGCTGACATAAGTTGGGAGACAGCCGAAGACCTGTGGCAGTTCAAGCAGAAGATTGAAGAATTCCAAACTGTAGTTATAGGGACATCACTGACTTGAATGGGGGAGAATGTCCCGGGGGCTTTTCCCGGGGCAGGTCGAGTTATCTTACTTCATGTATTTTTCCTTTTTCAACCCACTTTTGTACTTAATTTATATTTTAAGTGTGATAGTGGCAGTTTTATAATTATGCACTCCAGAAAAGTGCACCCCCTAGCTTCTCCTCTACATCACACGTCGTATATTGATCTCTTGGGCCTGCGGTATAGTAGGGGCGACTCGCTAGTGCTCCCCTAAAGCATTGTAATCATTCATATTTACTCAACAAAGATTTCAAGCTTCCCAAAATCTAGCATTGTGCCTCGAGCGTGAGGTGGCAATCCACAAGACCGTTCCAAAACGTCCCAAGCAATCGTGTGTTACGCCGAGGTGCCCATTTGTTCACAAAAGCCTCCACTGAAGAAGCCTCCGCTCGGAATCGACGTCCCAAAAACTATAGCATTCGAAAAGTGGCATAAGCAAGATTCTGCAAAGCGCTCAAAAGATTCTGCCGCACGGGTCAGTCGAGCAAAAAATGACCCGTGACAAGTGCGCATTTTCACGCCTTTTACGCGTGTTTTCAACCAAGAAAGTCAAAAGACGCGAAACTTTTGACGTTGTCAAAAGATGCAAAATTTTTTATGCTTTCGTGCATGGTGAGATGATTGGGACGAAAAAATGGACTCGGGCAAAAATATTCTGGGGGTGCGAAAATTTGCTCGCGCACCCTTTTGTGCTTTTACTCATGTTTTCAATCAAGAAAGTTAAAAAATACGATTTTTTTTACGCTTTCGTGCATGTTGATGCATGGTGAGATGATTGGGACGAAAAAATGGACTTGGGCAAAAATTTTTCGCGGGGTCGAAAATTCACGCGTGCGCCTTTGCGCGCCTTTTACTCGTGTTTTCAACAAGAAGGTCAAAAGATGCAAACAAATTTACGCTGTCAAAAGACACGAAATTTTCGACACTTTCATGCATCTTGATGCATGCTGAGATGATTGGGATGAAAAATGGACTCGGGCAAAAATTTTCCGAGGGTGCGAAAACTCGCTCGCGCGCCTTTTTGCGCTTTTACTCGTATTTTCAACCAAGAAAGTAAGACAACCCAAATTTTTTGATGCTTTCCTGCACGTTGATGCTTGGTGAGATGATTGCGACGAAAAAATGGACTCGGGTGAAAATTTTCCGGGGGTGCAAAAATTCGCGCGCCCGTCTTTCGCACTTTTACTTGTGCTTTCAACCACGAAAGTCAAAAGACACGAAACCTTTGACGCTTTCGTACACGTTGATGCATGGTGAGACGATTGGGATGAAAAAAGGGACTCGGGCGACAATTCCATGCTCTTACGTGTATTTTCAACCAAGAAGGCCAAAAGATGCGACATTTTCGATGCTCATGTGCATGTTGATGCATGGTGAGATGATTGGGATAAAAAATGGACTCGGGCAAGAACTTTTTGGGGGTGCAAAAATGCGCGCGCGCGCCTTTTCGTACCTTTTACTCGTGATTTCAACCAAAAAGGTCAAAAGACGTGAATTTTTTTACGATGTCAAAAGACGCAAAATTTTTTACGCTTTTCTGCATGTTGATGCATGGTGAGATGATTGGTACGAAAAAATGGACTTTGGCTAAAATTTTTTGAGGGAGCGAAAATTCATGTGCGCGCCTTTTCGCATCTTTTACGCATGTCTTCAACCAAGAAGGCCAAAAGATGCGAAGTTTTTAACGCTTTCGTGCATGTTGATGCATGGTGAGATGATTGGGATGGGAAAATGGACTCGGGCAAAACTTTTCCGGGGTGCAAAAATTTGCGCGCACGCCTTTTACTCGTGTTTTCAACTAAAAAAGTCAAAAGACGCAAAATTTTTGACGCTGTCAAAAGACGTGAAATTTTTTACGCTTCCGTGCATGTTGAGATGATTGAGACGAAAAAATAAACTCAGACGAAAATTTTTCGGAGGTGTGAAAAATCTCACGCGCGCCTTTTTTGTGTTTTTACTCGTGTTTTCAACCAAGAAAGTAAAAAAAAACACGAAATCTTCGATGCTTTCGTGCATGTTGATGCTTGGTGAGATGATTGGGACGAAAAAATAGACTTGGGCGAAAATTCGCGCGTGCGCCTTTTCGCTCCTTTTACGTGTGTTTTTAACCAAGAAGGTCGACGTTTAACGCTTTTGTGCATGTTGATTCATGGTTAGATGATTGGGACGAAAAAAATGAACTCGGGCGAAAATTTTTCAACAGTGCAAAAATTCGCTCATGCGCCTTTTTGCGCTTTTACTCGTGTTTTCAACCAAGAAAGTCAAAATATCCGAAATTTTTTATGCTCTCGTGCATGTTGATGCCTGGTGAGATGATCGGAACAAGAAAATGGACTCGAGCGAAAATTTTCCGGGGGTGCGAAAATTCGCGCGCCCATTTTTTCGTACTTTTACTCGTGTTTCCAACCACGAAAGACAAAAGACGCAAAATTTTTTACGCTTTCATGCATATTAATGCATGTGAGATGATTGGGATGAAAAAATGGACTCGGGCAAAAATTTTCCGAGGGTACGAAAATTCGCGCGCGCGCCTTTTCGTGCTTCTCTCGTGTTTTCAACTACGAAAGTTAAAAGACGCGAAATTTTTTACGCTTTCATGCATGTTGATGCAATTTGGGAACAGATTATTTCAACTTCAAATTGCAAAATAAATTAAGGTAAAAATGTTGTAAAAATAAAAGAAAACATTTAAGGATAAATCATAAGCAAAATCAAACAATTCCAACTAATTACAATAGGAAAATTAATAAGAAAGGAAATCGAAATTGGAAAAGGGGAGTTGGTGAGAAGAAAAGAATGGGAAAGTAATCTAAGAGATGTTTAATATCGAATTATAGTCATAAACCATCATCTATTCTGATGACTATAAGTCATAAACTATCTTTTACTATCCACGAATAAGGGAGAAGGAGTGAGCCAAATGAAATTAGGGTATATGATTTCCTTATATATATATATATATATATATATATATATATATATATAATCGAAGGTTGGTTCGAGTTCGCTATCGAGGACCAAAGAGGCGTCCCCCTTAAATCGCTCTTTCGCTAGGCTCTCAACCAACACTCCATGATAGTAAACTCTATTACTCCAATCAAGCTATCGAATGATGATCAGAGGCGGCCAAAATCCAATACATCTTTCGATAAACTTTTTAACTCACTTTTTAAACTCTCAAGATTGGGTGATAGAATAAAGTCAGCAATGAAGAATCATTAATCACCCATAGAAGAGTTACAACATTGATTCCATCAATCAATTATTCTAAATGAGATGGAACAAGTAAGGGTGAACTAAGGATCAATTGTAAATTGATGCTAAAAAATGGCAACTTTGGATTAATAAAGATTATTCAAGGATCATTGATGATTCCAAAATTTGTATTTATATATGTTTATTCAATCACTCGAGCAATGTGAGCTATGACAAACAAAGAAGAACTAAAAATTCATACTTGAAGATTGAATTGCAACCAATAGTGATCAATCAGGAATCGTCAGTGATTTTGAAATCAACAATACTAATATCAATGATTCTGATATCAACAATACTAATTAAAGAATTCAAAATACTTTGAAAATTATAAATAATGATTTACATCTACCAATGATAATTTACTGATCATCGATTGATTTGGATCCTACCAAGTAAGTATCACTTGTCAATATTAAAGAAATTTGATAGTTGGCTTTCAACACTTTATACATGATTTAGTGGTGTTATCTTTTGTCTTTCTCACAAATGTTTATAATTCCTTAAAATATAGACACAGTGTCACAATAAAATTATTTCCCTTACTAATAGTTCCCACCAAATTATCCTTAGCACACAACCTTATTCCTTTTCAAGTTCTCAAACCTTGAAATGATAATTCGTAATCATCCCTACACAAATCTAACAATGATAAATCCAAATATGTATTACACAAGTATTTACATATATGTAAGATTTTTATAAGTGCCATACTAAAATTTAAGACACATTTTAAAAATTGATTTTTCATATTTTTCAAGACACCATAACTACACCTTTAACCTTTCTTCCTATCTCCCAATCCATATATATCATTGGAATGTATTCCGACCTTGTAGAATACAGACTCTAAAGTCTATACATGTGGAGGTCGTTCAAATTCATATTGCTTGTCTTTTCCTTTCTAATTTGAATATCAATCATATAAAATATATTTATTATCTGGTTGTCGTACATGTGAATATATCTCTTCGTTTTAAGTATAATAGTATATATGATGGGCCATAAGTGCCTCTTCTGTCTAAATAAACACAATGTTTAATACCACTAGGGACTTTGCAACATATCATTTTAAGCTATAAACATTTCTTAACTTACATGTGTGTGATGATCTAAAAATATGGTGCCCTATATGGCAGGCCCCCATTCACAAAGGTTGGTTAATACATAGTCACATATAACTTATTTGATTCATGTGTTTTCAAGATGTATCCAAGAAGCATATCACACCAATTGGGGAGTTAAATGATAGCGTTTGATTTTAATCACTCGTGTAACTCTAATGGTCACATGTATTGGGCATGATTTATCTTTCTCATGATCATCATGATCCATAATATATGGTTAGGCCAAAATGCACCCTAATTTTGACACCCACTTTTTTTTTATAAGGGTTTTGCAGAATAGGATTCCAGGCTTGCACGACCCTATGAACAAATTAGGATGACATCAATAAATTAATTACAATTCAATCAAAGAATGATTTGGAATTTTGATTTGATCCATAATCCAATAACATTACCAAGAACTCATAAGATCATGTCATGTTCCAAGTGTATTCTTTGAAATATACAACTTTCTTTTTAATCAATGGTATTCAAATCTTAAGTCAAACTTCGGAAATAGAAGAGTACATCATAGTTAACCAAACAAATAACATATTTTCTGCAAGATATCCCTTGTAGTTACTTGATTCAGATGCCTATAATCAAACTTGAGAACTCATCTATATTCTTAATGTGTAAGACTGATGTTCATGATTATGGGTCAACTAAACTCTCATATGAAGACGCGTATACTTATTTTTGTGTCGATTGACAAGGACTATTAAACATATGAATAATTCCATGAAGAAGGTCAATAAAGAACTCTTCCTATAAGGGTAGATCAAATCACTTCTATAAAATAGATTTACAACTACTTAAACATGATAACATTGTTTGATAGTAAATATTTTCCTTTCTACCCCAAGTAATTCAAGAACCTATGACATCATTTCAAAACAATTTATTGGCATACTATCATAGATTGGAGAACATGAAGTTACTTTCCTACGTCCTATAAAACACAAGTGATGATTGATTTGAAATTGAGAAGGTATCTATCTTTCTATGTCAATTTAAATATCCATGCCACACAATTCATCCACATACAAAATCATGTCAAATCCACACAAGTACCAAATAATCATACCAATAATCACGTACTTGTCACATTTCTAATTATGCATTATTTGCATACTATATGTGAAGACACGATAGTTCTCTTTTTTTTTCAAATAGTACGCCAAATTCACATATACAAATCAATGTAAAGGGGTTGCGATGAATGGAGTTACAATTTAATCAAAAGAAAATATCACAATTACATTTCAAAATGTCATACATTAGCCCTTATATAAACTCATACTAAAATCTCCAAATTGTCACAACCCAAGCTAAACACCGATAACCCACTATAAGCATAAAAATGACAAACCCACTATAAGCATGACCATGTCATCCTAGACATAGCTATGCAAACCTTGACCAAGGGAAGGACCTATTGCTCTGATACTATAACTGTCATGATCCCAATTTAACCCGTGAGTTAAACTAGAGTTCGCGACTCATTACGGACGATGAAATAAAATTATGAAGAAATGCGGAAACGTGATGTAATTTACTCTTTCCTTTTACAACATACATAAGAATAAAAATATCATAAAATAAACTACACAATTTATGATGATCCTTCAGAGCAAACCAATAATACTTAAGTTTTACATTTCACAAAATGTTTTTGCCTTCTTACAAAATAATACATATGAATTGTACATAACTAAACCCTTCGACATCCTAATAGAATGATACGAAGGACTCAAATCTTTCCATCTTACCACGAACCCTTCAAATAATATCATCTCGCATGATTCCCAAGAATTATCTAAAAAATATTAGAAACAACAGAATGAGCTAAAATAGCTCAGTAAGTTGATAACTCATAGCATATGTGTTACCAACTAATCAATTTGGAGGGACATAAAAAAGTATGCAATAATCATAATATCAGGGTCTATATCTTCATACATTTACTACATACATATATAACATCCCAATCATAATCATTACACTCAATTTACATTCATTGTCACTTAAACATATCAAACATGTGTATGCAATGCAACACTCTCATATGTATACACGAATCACCAACTGGCCAGTGGTCGGTAGGTGGATTCTAAAGGTGGCTCCCATCGTGATCGGCGATGTAGCACTTAGCTCTATTCTACCTCATCCCTTTCGGGGAACAATCATATAGTGATAGATGGATTCTAGAGGTGGCCCCTACGGATTCTAGAGGTGGCTCCCATCACGACTCCCCACGATGTAGCACTTAGCTCCGTATGGCGCTTAGCTCCGGTCTATCTCATCTCATATTTGGGGAACAAAAATGATGCATTAGATTCTAGAGGTGGTTCTCATCGTGATCAGCGATGTAGCACTTAGCTCCAACCATCACATATGCAGATGCAAGCAGATGCAAGCAGATGCAGATGCATGATTCATCATATAACAATTTCATATCAAAAATCAAAGGATTAACCATATCTTGTAACTCAAATATCAGAAGATGAATCATGTCGAACACCGATTCAAACGGAATAGGATTGCATTTTATTAAATCAATCCTTAACATACCACATATGCTTTTCAATTATACCATCACTCGATCAATCATTTCAAACGGAACAAGATTGCACTTCTCTTAATCCATTCATATCATATCACATATGCATTTCAAATGTGCAATCATACAATCAATCATATATATTTTTCATAGTTGCATTTGTTGAAATCAATTCATAACCTAACCAAAATATATTTAATACATATAACAATCGATGTCACACCAAATTCAATAGAGGTGAAAATATAGAGTAGGAGAAACCAACTTACCTATAAGGGTTACCAAAATGTTTTCCTTTCCCTTTCACTACTTTACTCTTCTACTCCTATAACAATAATAGTAAGTAACACATTACTACTATGATATGAGCACAAGCCTATAACATATGAAACATCATTAATTGCAAAGGGTATATGAATCTTAAGTATTTACTCTTATAACTTAAGTAACTATTAAGCATAAGGATTGACCTAATAATATGACAGATTGCACACATAGTAAAGAAAAATCCATATCTTCTTATATACATGACCAAATGACATCATTCAAATTTTCTTTAGTTTCATATTACATATACATTCATCTGTAAAAGTTTTATTTCCTATTTCATTATGGTTTGCTATCATGAAAATCAGCATTCAGCCTAACGTTTATGTTGTTTCTATGTCCTGACAGATTGAGTAACCTTAATTTTATGATTTATATAAAATAATAAACATTCCATGTTCTAGTAATTTTAATTTTCGCAAATTGTAAACATCCTAGGGTGAAAGTCATAAAATTACTTGAATTTCTCTCTATTTGAGCACAATAAAATTAACCAATACTAGTATAATCTGCCCTAAGCTCCATTCTGACAGACTGAGTAAGGCTCGGTAAAATATTTATAACTTTTGCTAAACATATCATTTTCTAGTGATTCCAATTGTCACTGAAACCTAACATTAATATATATAACACCTTAAATTATCAAATAATTCCATGACATTGAATTTAATACATAATTTACAAATTCGGGTAGCAACTTGGGCGGACAGAGTGATAGTACCTTAAAGATACGAGCATAACTTTGTCCACATAAATCATATTAACTTGATTCCAAAGCTCCATTAACGTAGACTCATAGGGGATCAATAATAATAAATTTCATAATTTTTGGATCATCTAAGGTATGAAATTATGTATCTAAAGTTTCTTGAATCAATTGAACATGGCTAGGGTTAATCTTACCCATGAACAACATGAGTTTTGCCCCATGTTCAAGTAAAATCTGAAAATAGATGGATAAGAAAGGTTCAGAGTCAGCCTAATTAAGAATTATGTAGCTAAAATCCAAAGAAAATGAAGTAGGAACTTACCAAACTTTAAAACCCTAGTTGCCCCTTCTCTTTTTTCTAATTTGCTTCAATCATGTAGTATAGTATCTTCTACCTTCTCTTTTTCTGATTTCGGCCAAGGGTGGTGAATAGGGCAGAGGAAGGTAGTAAAGGGTGAAAGGATAAGTATTAAAAGGAAGGGGGGAATCGACTTCAAGTGGTGGAAACCAGTTTTCCAAAAATACCCTTGTTTATATGGCTTATTCACATGTAATGCCATTTATTTATTTATTTATAAATGGCTTTTGCAATGTAAATAAGAAACTACCCCCCCATTTGGATTCAAATAAAATATTTAAAAAAATAAATAACTAAGGAATCGAAATCTAAATTTTTGTCCGAAGAACAAAAATCGCGATTTCATAGATTTTTCAATTTTGTGTCTATTACCTAACTCATACACCTCCTAAAAATTCTTAAAAATCACATTTAGAATTCTTTCATATATAGGAACAATTACTGGGACTTTAATTTTCCAAATTTTTACTTTTCTGAAAATCATATTTTTATGTCTTAAGTAAATTCTCATTGCTTTCGCACTTTAGTTGATATTGAAGTGTAAGTCTTAACATCACATTCATAAAGATTATCAATAATATAATATAACATCACATTCATACAACTAATCATGCATGATTAACTTAGGGATACTACATTCTACCACCCTTAAAAAAAAATTCATCCTCGAATAGACATTTTTAAAATTGATCCACAATCTTCCATTTTCAGGTGTCGAACGTGACCTAGTCATACTAGAAAGTTCGATCAAATCTAATCCAATAGAATCCTTGAATTTTATCTATTGGAAGTTTCTTTGCTCTCCAATTGATTGTCTCTAAAGACCCATACTAATTATGTTCTTTAAAGCATGGACCAAAATTTATTTAACAATTTAAATGATTTTCTGTGATACAATGTAATCTAATGAAAGCCATTTTAAATTAAAACGTTTTTGTGCAATTGATGCAACAACGAATCAATCAACAATCTAGACCAAATTAAGTTATAAAAATTAAAAGATGAACGAAAAAGAAAAAATCACAAAAAATAGAAAGATTAACTATTATAATTAAGAAAAACAAGAAGAAAAAGCTTGAATGTGATTGGAAAAGGGGAGTTGGTGAGAAGAAAAGAATGGGAAAGTAATCTAAGAGTGGTTTAATATCGAATTATAGTAAATTGTATTAATGCTGTATTTATTTAATTATTATTACAAAAAAATATAATAACAATACATGCAATATTGTTATTTTTAAAAAGGCATTAAGTTATAAAATGTAATAATTTTATTTTCATAACAGGATATAATTATTTGTGGTTTATCACTATTTATATATCAAATTGTATATTTGTGATATGTATATATAATAATTTTAGAAAATAATTGTATTTTAATTTATTTTGATTCAATATGTTGACTTTATTCAAAATGTGAATTAGATAGTAAGTCAATATATGATCCAACTATGAAAATATTACATATAGGTCCAATCACAATGCCTTTCAAATTCCATTTAGTGTCTTGGATAATTAAATTTAATTCGAAGTCTAACAACTTTTCCAAATATCCTTCTTCTTATATATTTGTTCCAAAATTTTCAAACATTTTTGTTCCTTTCATTTCTTCAATTTTCAGCATAATTCAATTTATTATTCTTATCTTTTAATTTTTGAATTATAAGACAACAAACAATTTTTAATATTTTAAACCTTAAAATGTTAATTTTACACTAGATAAAATATTAACCCTCAAGTGATTTCAAATTCAAATCTAAATTCGTAATATTCTTTAAACATCGATTCTTATTCCAACTAATGTTTATGTTTCCTTCTTTTATAATCTACTTTCAAGTTATGTTTCCTTCTTTTATAATCTACTTTCAAGTTATAATTATATTTTTAATGCCCTATTTTAAGATTTGTTCTATTAAATAGTTATCATTCGATTAAGCAAATATAAAACAATTGTGCAAGCAAACAAAAGATTTAGAATTTATCACGCTTGATCAAGTTATCTCTAGTTAGGGCTGCCTCCCTCGCCCAAACCTCAATTATTAACATTTTTAGCATTATTATTCTTATAATAATATTTTAATGATTTATTATTATGTGTTGTATAATTAAATGGACATATGTAAAAAATTGGTACCATGTATGACAACCATTAATAATTAAATCTACATTTATGTGTAATAAATACATATAGCAATCTGAGTTGTCATAATAAAATGGATTACATTTTATGTGTGTTAAAATGGTAAAAGAAAAGTTTATGGCACATTGTTATCATTATATTCTTAAAATGTCCAATAATATCCATATATGCCACGCATTCAAGAGGATTGTATATAATGAAATAAATAAACGCATATAATGAAAGAAATGCATTTAATGAAATCACTCATTTATTAATTGTTGATCGACCTTTCCTTTTTCCAATCACCCGGTGTTATATATATAACCCATAAGGGATCAAGTACACAAAACACAAATCATTAAACATTGAGAGATGGGTTCCTTTCACGTTCTTAAGCCCCTCCTCCTATTAGCCCTCGTCGTCGCCCTCAACCATGGCGCGTCCTCCGTGTCCGCGTCCGACTTGATCAACATCACATGCAAACGTCTACCGAGAAGCGTCCACCACAAATTTTGCATCGACTCCCTGGAAGCCGATCCGAATAGTCGGAAGGCGAAGGACGAGCCGGAGTTGGCGATTGCTGCGACGAACTTGGCACTCGCTGATGTCACCCACACCTTGTCCGTGATTTCATCGCAGGAGAACAGCTCCGGGCCGCATCATGATCCAAAGTTGAAGTCACTGTTGGAAAAGTGCTCTCGTTTGTATGCGTACTCGGTGCAGGAGTTCCGACAGACCACCAAGTTCGTGGAGAAGAAGGCGTACAAGGATGCGAGCACCCACGCGAGTTTGGCCGCAAAAAAGGCCAGCAGTTGCAAGACAATTCTTTCCGAGGAGCGTTATGGACGTGTGCTGAGAAAGGAGAACATAGAAGCTTCACAGCTCGCTCTCATCTCTCAGTATATCGTATCATCTCTAGCGAAGAAGCCCGCTGCATGAGAACAATAAAATAAATATATTTGAAATTGTTACTCAAACATTTCAATTTTCAAATGTATGTCACCAATAATACCATTTGTATAAGAGGACTTTCCAAAATAAATACATTTCAAATTGTCACTGGAATATTTCATTATTAAAGAGGACTTTCCTACTCAGTCCTATTTAATTGAGAAGTTTTTTTATAATATTTCAATTTTGTGATCCGTCTTTGAGAGCGGTTTTTCTGTTTATATGTTTCTCCGAATAGACATTTTTACGTAAATTGATCCACAATCTTCCATTTTCAGGTGTCGAATGTGACCTAGTCATACTAGAAAGTTCGATCAACTCTAATCCAATAGAATCCTTGAATTTTCTCTATTGGAAGTTTCTTTGCTCTCCAATTGATTCTCTAAAGACCCATACTAATTATGTTCTTAAAGCATGGACCAAAAATTATTTAACAATTTAAATGAGTTTCTGTGATACAATGTAATATAATGAAAGCCATTTTAAATTAAAGCATTTTGTCCAATTGATGCAACAACGAATCAATCAACAATCTAGACCAAATTAAGTTATAAAAATTAAAAGATGAACGAAAAAGAAAAAAATCACAAAAAATAGAAAGATATTAACTATTATAATTAAATTCTATAATTAAGAAAAACAAGAAAAAACTTGAATGTGAAGTTTTGCAAAAAAAAATATAAAATATCATAAATAAAGGCATAAATGTTATTATTTAAACTATAATTCATTAATGAGTATATGGTTAATGTTATACCCATATATAATAAAATAATTATTGGTAAGACAACTTTCAAAATATTATCAATGGATTATATACAAATAGAGTAGAAAAAGAAAGTAAAATAGAACAATTGAAAACCACTAGTCATCTTGATTTTTTGGGATAGCATTATTTTTTACGCATAACTTAATTTGGGAACAGATTATTTCAACTTCAAATTGCAAAATAAATTAATGTAAAAATGTTGTAAAAAATAAAAGAAAACATTTAAGGATAAATCATAAGCCAAATCAAACAATTCCAACTAATTACAATAGGAAAATTAATAAGAAAGGAAATCGAAATTGGAAAAGGGGAGTTGGTGAGAAGAAAAGAATGGGAAAGTAATCTAAGAGTGGTTTAATATCGAATTATAGTAAATTGTATTAATGCTGTATTTATTTAATTATTATTACAAAAAAATATAATAACAATACATGCAATATTGTTATTTTTAAAAAGGCATTAAGTTATAAAATGTAATAATTTTATTTTCATAACAGGATATAATTATTTGTGGTTTATCACTATTTATATATCAAATTGTATATTTGTGATATGTATATATAGTAATTTTAGAAAATAATTGTATTTTAATTTATTTTGATTCAATATGTTGACTTTATTCAAAATGTGAATTAGATAGTAAGTCAATATATGATCCAACTATGAAAATATTACATATAGGTCCAATCACAATGCCTTTCAAATTCCATTTAGTGTCTTGGATAATTAAATTTAATTCGAAGTCTAACAACTTTTCCAAATATCCTTCTTCTTATATATTTGTTCCAAAATTTTCAAACATTTTTGTTCCTTTCATTTCTTCAATTTTCAGCATAATTCAATTTATTATTCTTATCTTTTAATTTTTGAATTATAAGACAACAAACAATTTTTAATATTTTAAACCTTAAAATGTTAATTTTACACTAGATAAAATATTAACCCTCAAGTGATTTCAAATTCAAATCTAAATTCGTAATATTCTTTAAACATCGATTCTTATTCCAACTAATGTTTATGTTTCCTTCTTTTATAATCTACTTTCAAGTTATGTTTCCTTCTTTTATAATCTACTTTCAAGTTATAATTATATTTTTAATGCCCTATTTTAAGATTTGTTCTATTAAATAGTTATCATTCGATTAAGCAAATATAAAACAATTGTGCAAGCAAACAAAAGATTTAGAATTTATCACGCTTGATCAAGTTATCTCTAGTTAGGGCTGCCTCCCTCGCCCAAACCTCAATTATTAACATTTTTAGCATTATTATTCTTATAATAATATTTTAATGATTTATTATTATGTGTTGTATAATTAAATGGACATATGTAAAAAATTGGTACCATGTATGACAACCATTAATAATTAAATCTACATTTATGTGTAATAAATACATATAGCAATCTGAGTTGTCATAATAAAATGGATTACATTTTATGTGTGTTAAAATGGTAAAAGAAAAGTTTATGGCACATTGTTATCATTATATTCTTAAAATGTCCAATAATATCCATATATGCCACGCATTCAAGAGGATTGTATATAATGAAATAAATAAACGCATATAATGCAAGAAATGCATTTAATGAAATCACTCATTTATTAATTGTTGATCGACCTTTCCTTTTTCCAATCACCCAGTGTTATATATATAATCCATAAGGGATCAAGTACACAAAACACAAATCATTAAACATTGAGAGATGGGTTCCTTTCACGTTCTTAAGCCCCTCCTCCTATTAGCCCTCGTCGTCGCCCTCAACCATGGCGCGTCCTCCGTGTCCGCGTCCGACTTGATCAACATCACATGCAAACGTCTACCGAGAAGCGTCCACCACAAATTTTGCATCGACTCCCTGGAAGCCGATCCGAATAGTCGGAAGGCGAAGGACGAGCCGGAGTTGGCGATTGCTGCGACGAACTTGGCACTCGCTGATGTCACCCGCACCTTGTCCGTGATTTCATCGCAGGAGAACAGCTCCATGCCGCATCATGATCCAAAGTTGAAGTCACTGTTGGAAAAGTGCTCTCGTTTGTATGCGTACTCGGTGCAGGAGTTCCGATAGACCACCAAGTTCGTGGAGAAGAAGGCGTACAAGGATGCGAGCACCCACGCGAGTTTGGCCGCAAAAAAGGCCAGCAGTTGCAAGACAATTCTTTCCGAGGAGCGTTATGGACGTGTGCTGAGAAAGGAGAACATAGAAGCTTCACAGCTCGCTCTCATCTCTCAGTATATCGTATCATCTCTAGCGAAGAAGCCCGCTGCATGAGAACAATAAAATAAATATATTTGAAATTGTTACTCAAACATTTCAATTTTCAAATGTATGTCACCAATAATACCATTTGTATAAGAGGACTTTCCAAAATAAATACATTTCAAATTGTCACTGGAATATTTCATTATTAAAGAGGACTTTCCTACTCAGTCCTATTTAATTGAGAAGTTTTTTTATAATATTTCAATTTTGTGATCCGTCTTTGAGAGCGGTTTTTCTGTTTATATGTTTCTGCGAATAGACATTTTTACGTAAATTGATCCACAATCTTCCATTTTCAGGTGTCGAATGTGACCTAGTCATACTAGAAAGTTCGATCAACTCTAATCCAATAGAATCCTTGAATTTTCTCTATTGGAAGTTTCTTTGCTCTCCAATTGATTCTCTAAAGACCCATACTAATTATGTTCTTAAAGCATGGACCAAAAATTATTTAACAATTTAAATGAGTTTCTGTGATACAATGTAATATAATGAAAGCCATTTTAAATTAAAGCATTTTGTCCAATTGATGCAACAACGAATCAATCAACAATCTAGACCAAATTAAGTTATAAAAATTAAAAGATGAACGAAAAAGAAAAAAATCACAAAAAATAGAAAGATATTAACTATTATAATTAAATTCTATAATTAAGAAAAACAAGAAAAAACTTGAATGTGAAGTTTTGCAAAAAAAAATATAAAATATCATAAATAAAGGCATAAATGTTATTATTTAAACTATAATTCATTAATGAGTATATGGTTAATGTTATACCCATATATAATAAAATAATTATTGGTAAGACAACTTTCAAAATATTATCAATGGATTATATACAAATAGAGTAGAAAAAGAAAGTAAAATAGAACAATTGGAAACCACTAGTCATCTTGATTTTTTGGGATAGCATTATTTTTTACGCATAACTTAATTTGGGAACAGATTATTTCAACTTCAAATTGCAAAATAAATTAATGTAAAAATGTTGTAAAAAATAAAAGAAAACATTTAAGGATAAATCATAAGCCAAATCAAACAATTCCAACTAATTACAATAGGAAAATTAATAAGAAAGGAAATCGAAATTGGAAAAGGGGAGTTGGTGAGAAGAAAAGAATGGGAAAGTAATCTAAGAGTGGTTTAATATCGAATTATAGTAAATTGTATTAATGCTGTATTTATTTAATTATTATTACAAAAAAATATAATAACAATACATGCAATATTGTTATTTTTAAAAAGGCATTAAGTTATAAAATGTAATAATTTTATTTTCATAACAGGATATAATTATTTGTGGTTTATCACTATTTATATATCAAATTGTATATTTGTGATATGTATATATAATAATTTTAGAAAATAATTGTATTTTAATTTATTTTGATTCAATATGTTGACTTTATTCAAAATGTGAATTAGATAGTAAGTCAATATATGATCCAACTATGAAAATATTACATATAGGTCCAATCACAATGCCTTTCAAATTCCATTTAGTGTCTTGGATAATTAAATTTAATTCGAAGTCTAACAACTTTTCCAAATATCCTTCTTCTTATATATTTGTTCCACAATTTTTCAAACATTTTTATTCCTTTCATTTCTTCAATTTTCAGCATAATTCAATTTATTATTCTTATCTTTTAATTTTTGAATTATAAGACAACAAACAATTTTTAATATTTTAAACCTTAAAATGTTAATTTTACACTAGATAAAATATTAACCCTCAAATGATTTCAAATTCAAATCCAAATTCGTAATATTCTTTAAACACCCATTCTTATTCCAACTAATGTTTATGTTTCCTTCTTTTATAATCTACTTTCAAGTTATAATTATATTTTTAATGCCCTATTTTAAGATTTGTTCTATTAAATAGTTATCATTCGATTAAGCAAATATAAAACAATTGTGCAAGCAAACAAAAGATTTAGAATTTATCACGCTTGATCAAGTTATCTCTAGTTAGGGCTGCCTCCCTCGCCCAAACCTCAATTATTAACATTTTTAGCATTATTATTCTTACTAATAATATTTTAATGATTTATTATTATGTGTTGTATAATTAAATGGACATATGTAAAAAATTGGTACCATGTATGACAACCATTAATAATTAAATCTACATTTATGTGTAATAAATACATATAGCAATCTGAGTTGTCATAATAAAATGGATTACATTTTATGTGTGTTAAAATGGTAAAAGAAAAGTTTATGGCACATTGTTATCATTATATTTTTAAAATGTCCAATAATATCCATATATGCCACGCATTCAAGAGGATTGTATATAATGAAATAAATAAATGCATATAATGAAAGAAATGCATTTAATGAAATCAATCAATTATTAATTGTTGATCGACCTTTCCTTTTTACAATCACCCGGTGTTATATATATAACCCATAAGGGATCAAGTACACAAAACACAAATCATTAAACATTGAGAGATGGGTTCCTTTCACGTTCTTAAGCCCCTCCTCCTATTAGCCCTCGTCGTCGCCCTCAACCACGGCGCGTCCTCCGTGTCCGCGTCCGACTTGATCAACATCACATGCAAACGTCTACCGAGAAGCGTCCACCACAAATTCTGCATCGACTCCCTGGAAGCCGATCCGAATAGTCGGAAGGCGAAGGACGAGCCGGAGTTGGCGATTGCTGCGACGAACTTGGCACTCGCTGATGTCACCCGCACCTTGTCCGTGATTTCATCGCAGGAGAACAGCTCCATGCCGCATCATGATCCAAAGTTGAAGTCACTGTTGGAAAAGTGCTCTCGTTTGTATGCGTACTCGGTGCAGGAGTTCCGATAGACCACCAAGTTCGTGGAGAAGAAGGCGTACAAGGATGCGAGCACCCACGCGAGTTTGGCCGCAAAAAAGGCCAGCAGTTGCAAGACAATTCTTTCCGAGGAGCGTTATGGACGTGTGCTGAGAAAGGAGAACATAGAAGCTTCACAGCTCGCTCTCATCTCTCAGTATATCGTATCATCTCTAGCGAAGAAGCCGGCTGCATGAGAACAATAAAATAAATATATTTGAAATTGTTACTCAAACATTTCAATTTTCAAATGTATGTCACCAATAATACCATTTGTATAAGAGGACTTTCCAAAATAAATACATTTCAAATTATCACTGGAATATTTCATTTTTCAAGAGGACTTTCCTACTCAGTCCTATTTAATTGAGAAGTTTTTTGATAATATTTCAATTTTGTGATCCGTCTTTGAGAGTGGTTTTTCTATTTATATATTTCTCCGAATAGACACATTTACGTAAATTGATCCACAATCTTCCATTTTCAGGTGTCGAATGTGACCTAGTCATACTAGAAAGTTCGATCAACTCTAATCCAATAGAATCCTTGAATTTCATCTATTGGAAGTTTCTTTGCCCTCCAATTGATTGTCTCTAAAGACCCATACTAATTAAGTTCTTTAACGCATGGACCAACATTTATTTAACAATTTAAATGAGTTTCTGTGATACAATGTAATCTAATGAAAACCATTTTAAATTAAAGCATTTTGTCCAACTGATGCAACAATGAATCAATCAACAATCTAGACCAAATTAACTTATAAAAATTAAAAGATGAACGAAAAAGAAAAAAATCACACAAAATAGAAAGATATTAACTATTATAATTAAATTCTATAATTAAGAAAACAAGAAAAATCTTGAAAGTAATTTTTTGCAAAAAAATATAAAATATCATAAATAAAGGCTTAAATGTTATTATTTAAACTATAATTCATTAGTGAGTATATGGTTAATTTTATACCCATATATAATAAAATAATTATTGGTAAGACAACTTTCAAAATATTATCAATGGATTATAAACAAATAGAGTAGAAAAAGAAAGTAAAATAGAACAATTGGAAACCATTAGTCATCTTGATTTTTTGGGATAGCATTATTTTTTACGCATAACTTAATTTGGGAACAGATTATTTCAACTTCAAATTGCAAAATAAATTAATGTAAATATGTTGTAAAAAATAAAAGAAAACATTTAAGGATAAATCATAAGCAAAATCAAACAATTCCAACTAATTACAATAGGAAAATTAATAAGAAAGGAAATCAAAATTGGAAAGGGGGAGTTGGTGAGAAGAAAATAATGGGAAAGTAATCTAAGAGATGTTTAATATCGAATTATAGTAAATTGTATTAATGCTGTATTTATTTAATTATTATTACATAAAAGAATATAATAAGAATACATGCAATATTGTTATTTTTAAAAAAGCATTAACTTATAAAATGTATTAATTTTATTTTCATAACATGATATAATTATTTGTGGTTTATCACTATTTATATATCAGATTGTATATTTGTGATTTCTATATATAATAATTTTAGAAAATAATTGTATTTTAATTTATTTTGATTCAATATGTTGACTTTATTCAAAATGTGAATTAGATAGTAAGTCGATATATGATCCAACTATGAAAATATTACATATAGGTCCAATCACAATGCCTTTCAAATTCCATTTAGTGTCTTGGATAATTAATATTAATATTATAATTTAATTCGAAGTCTAACATCTTTTCCAAATATCCTTCTTCTTATATATTTGTTCCACAATTTTTCAAACGTTTTTGTTCCTTTCATTTCTTCAATTTTCAGCATAATTCAATTTATTATTCTTATCTTTTAATTTTTGAATTATAAGACAACAAACAATTTTTAATATTTTAAACCTTAAAATGTTAATTTTACACTAGATAAAATATTAACCCTCAAGTGATTTCAAATTCAAATCTAAATTCGTAATATTCTTTAAACACCCATTCTTATTCCAACTAATGTTTATGTTTCCTTCTTTTATAATCTACTTTCAAGTTATAATTATATTTTTAATGCCCTATTTTAAAATTTGTTCTATTAAATAGTTATCATTCGATTAAGCAAATATAAAATAATTGTGCAAGCAAACAAAAGATTTAGAATTTATCACGCTTGATCAAGTTATCTCTAGTTAGGGCTGCCCCCCTCGCCCAAACCTCAATTATTAACATTTTTAGCATTATTATTCTTACTAATAATATTTTAATGATTTATTATTATGTGTTGTATAATTAAATGGACATATGTAAAAAATTGGTACCATGTATGACAACCATTAATAATTAAATCTACATTTATGTGTAATAAATACATATAGCAATCTGAGTTGTCATAATAAAATGGATTACATTTTATGTGTGTTAAAATGGTAAAAGAAAAGTTTATGGCACATTGTTATCATTATATTCTTAAAATGTCCATTAATATCCATATATGCCACGCATTCAAGAGGATTGTATATAATGAAATAAATAAATGCATATAATGAAAGAAATGCATTTAATGAAATCAATCAATTATTAATTGTTGATCGACCTTTCCTTTTTCCAATTACCCGGTCTTATATATATAACCCATAATGGATCAAGTACACAAAACACAAATCATTAAACATTGAGAGATGGGTTCCTTTCACGTTCTTAAGCCCCTCCTCCTATTAGCCCTCGTCGTCGCCCTCAACCACGGCGCGTCCTCCGTGTCCGCGTCCGACTTGATCAACATCACATGCCAACGTCTACCGAGAAGCGTCCACCACAAATTCTGCATCGACTCCCTGGAAGCCGATCCGAATAGTCGGAAGGCGAAGGACGAGCCGGAGTTGGCGATTGCTGCGACGAACTTGGCACTCGCTGATGTCACCCGCACCTTGTCCGTGATTTCATCGCAGGAGAACAGCTCCATGCCGCATCATGATCCAAAGTTGAAGTCACTGTTGGAAAAGTGCTCTCGTTTGTATGCGTACTCGGTGCAGGAGTTCCGACAGACCACCAAGTTCGTGGAGAAGAAGGCGTACAAGGATGCGAGCACCCACGCGAGTTTGGCCGCAAAAAAGGCCAGCAGTTGCAAGACAATTCTTTCCGAGGAGCGTTATGGACGTGTGCTGAGAAAGGAGAACATAGAAGCTTCACAGCTCGCTCTCATCTCTCAGTATATCGTATCATCTCTAGCGAAGAAGCCGGCTGCATGAGAACAATAAAATAAATATATTTGAAATTGTTACTCAAACATTTCAATTTTCAAATGTATGTCACCAATAATACCATTTGTATAAGAGGACTTTCCAAAATAAATACATTTCAAATTATCACTAGAATATTTCATTTTTCAAGAGGACTTTCCTACTCAGTCCTATTTAATTGAGAAGTTTTTTGATAATATTTCAATTTTGTGATCCGTCTTTGAGAGCGGTTTTTCTATTTATATATTTCTCCGAATAGACACATTTACGTAAATTGATCCACAATCTTCCATTTTCAGGTGTCGAATGTGACCTAGTCATACTAGAAAGTTCGATCAACTCTAATCCAATAGAATCCTTGAATTTCATCTATTGGAAGTTTCTTTGCCCTCCAATTGATTGTCTCTAAAGACCCATACTAATTAAGTTCTTTAACGCATGGACCAACATTTATTTAACAATTTAAATGAGTTTCTGTGATACAATGTAATCTAATGAAAACCATTTTAAATTAAAGCATTTTGTCCAATTGATGCAACAATGAATCAATCAACAATCTAGACCAAATTAACTTATAAAAATTAAAAGATGAACGAAAAAGAAAAAAATCACAAAAAATAGAAAGATATTAACTATTATAATTAAATTCTATAATTAAGAAAACAAGAAAAAGCTTGAAAGTAAATTTTTGCAAAAAAATATAAAATATCATAAATAAAGGCTTAAATGTTATTATTTAAACTATAATTCATTAGTGAGTATATGGTTAATTTTATACCCATATATAATAAAAAAATTATTGGTAAGACAACTTTCAAAATATTATCAATGGATTATAAACAAATAGAGTAGAAAAAGAAAGTAAAATAGAACAATTGGAAACCATTAGTCATCTTGATTTTTTGGGATAGCGTTATTTTTTACGCATAACTTAATTTGGGAACAGATTATTTCAACTTCAAATTGCAAAATAAATTAATGTAAAAATGTTGTAAAAAATAAAAGAAAACATTTAAGGATAAATCATAAGCAAAATCAAACAATTCCAACTAATTACAATAGGAAAATTAATAAGAAAGGAAATCAAAATTGGAAAGGGGGAGTTGGTGAGAAGAAAATAATGGGAAAGTAATCTAAGAGATGTTTAATATCGAATTATAGTAAATTGTATTAATGCTGTATTTATTTAATTATTATTACATAAAAGAATATAATAGGAATACATGCAATATTGTTATTTTTAAAAAAGCATTAACTTATAAAATGTATTAATTTTATTTTCATAACATGATATAATTATTTGTGGTTTATCACTATTTATATATCAGATTGTATATTTGTGATTTCTATATATAATAATTTTAGAAAATAATTGTATTTTAATTTATTTTGATTCAATATGTTGACTTTATTCAAAATGTGAATTAGATAGTAAGTCTATATATGATCCAACTATGAAAATATTACATATAAGTCCAATCACAATGCCTTTCAAATTCCATTTAGTGTCTTGGATAATTAATATTAATATTATAATTTAATTCGAAGTCTAACATCTTTTCCAAATATCCTTCTTCTTATATATTTGTTCCACAATTTTTCAAACGTTTTTGTTCCTTTCATTTCTTCAATTTTCAGCATAATTCAATTTATTATTCTTATCTTTTAATTTTTGAATTATAAGACAACAAACAATTTTTAATATTTTAAACCTTAAAATGTTAATTTTACACTAGATAAAATATTAACCCTCAAGTGATTTCGAATTCAAATCTAAATTCGTAATATTCTTTAAACACCCATTCTTATTCCAACTAATGTTTATGTTTCCTTCTTTTATAATCTACTTTCAAGTTATAATTATATTTTTAATGCCCTATTTTAAAATTTGTTCTATTAAATAGTTATCATTCGATTAAGCAAATATAAAATAATTGTGCAAGCAAACAAAAGATTTAGAATTTATCACGCTTGATCAAGTTATCTCTAGTTAGGGCTGCCTCCCTCGCCCAAACCTCAATTATTAACATTTTTAGCATTATTATTCTTACTAATAATATTTTAATGATTTATTATTATGTGTTGTATAATTAAATGGACATATGTAAAAAATTGGTACCATGTATGACAACCATTAATAATTAAATCTACATTTATGTGTAATAAATACATATAGCAATCTGAGTTGTCATAATAAAATGGATTACATTTTATGTGTGTTAAAATGGTAAAAGAAAAGTTTATGGCACATTGTTATCATTATATTCTTAAAATGTCCATTAATATCCATATATGCCACGCATTCAAGAGGATTGTATATAATGAAATAAATAAATGCATATAATGAAAGAAATGCATTTAATGAAATCAATCAATTATTAATTGTTGATCGACCTTTCCTTTTTCCAATCACCCGCTGTTATATATATAACCCATAAGGGATCAAGTACACAAAACACAAATCATTAAACATTGAGAGATGGGTTCCTTTCACGTTCTTAAGCCCCTCCTCCTATTAGCCCTCGTCGTCGCCCTCAACCATGGCGCGTCCTCCGTGTCCGCGTCCGACTTGATCAACATCACATGCAAACGTCTACCGAGAAGCGTCCACCACAAATTCTGCATCGACTCCCTGGAAGCCGATCCGAATAGTCGGAAGGCGAAGGACGAGCCGGAGTTGGCGATTGTTGCGACGAACTTGGCACTCGCTGATGTCACCCGCACCTTGTCCGTGATTTCATCGCAGGAGAACAGCTCCATGCCGCATCATGATCCAAAGTTGAAGTCACTGTTGGAAAAGTGCTCTCGTTTGTATGCGTACTCGGTGCAGGAGTTCCGACAGACCACCAAGTTCGTGGAGAAGAAGGCGTACAAGGATGCGAGCACCCACGCGAGTTTGGCCGCAAAAAAGGCCAGCAGTTGCAAGACAATTCTTTTCGAGGAGCGTTATGGACGTGTGCTGAGAAAGGAGAACATAGAAGCTTCACAGCTCGCTCTCATCTCTCAGTATATCGTATCATCTCTAGCGAAGAAGCCGGCTGCATGAGAACAATAAAATAAATATATTTGAAATTGTTACTCAAACATTTCAATTTTCAAATGTATGTCACCAATAATACCATTTGTATAAGAGGACTTTCCAAAATAAATACATTTCAAATTATCACTGGAATATTTCATTTTTCAAGAGGACTTTCCTACTCAGTCCTATTTAATTGAGAAGTTTTTTTATAATATTTCAATTTTGTGATCCGTCTTTGTGAGCGGTTTTTCTATTTATATATTTCTCCGAATAGACACATTTACGTAAATTGATCCACAATCTTCCATTTTCAGGTGTCGAATGTGACCTAGTCATACTAGAAAGTTCGATCAACTCTAATCCAATAGAATCCTTGAATTTCATCTATTGGAAGTTTCTTTGCCCTCCAATTGATTGTCTCTAAAGACCCGTACTAATTAAGTTCTTTAACGCATGGACCAAAATTTATTTAACAATTTAAATGAGTTTCTGTGATACAATGTAATCTAATGAAAGCCATTTTAAATTAAAGCATTTTGTCCAATTGATGCAACAATGAATCAATCAACAATCTAGACCAAATTAACTTATAACAATTAAAAGATGAACGAAAAAGAAAAAAATCACAAAAAATAGAAAGATATTAACTATTATAATTAAATTCTATAATTAAGAAAACAAGAAAAAGCTTGAAAGTAAATTTTTGCAAAAAAATATAAAATATCATAAATAAAGGCTTAAATGTTATAATTTAAACTATAATTCAGTAGTGAGTATATGGTTAATTTTATACCCATATATAATAAAATAATTATTGGTAAGACAACTTTCAAAATATTATCAATGGATTATAAACAAATAGAGTAGAAAAAGAAAGTAAAATAGAACAATTGGAAACCATTAGTCATCTTGATTTTTTGGGATAGCATTATTTTTTACGCATAACTTAATTTGCGAACAGATTATTTCAACTTCAAATTGCAAAATAAATTAATGTAAAAATGTTGTAAAAAATAAAAGAAAACATTTAAGGATAAATCATAAGCAAAATCAAACAATTCCAACTAATTACAATAGGAAAATTAATAAGAAAGGAAATCAAAATTGGAAAGGGGGAGTTGGTGAGAAGAAAATAATGGGAAAGTAATCTAAGAGATGTTTAATATCGAATTATAGTAAATTGTATTAATGCTGTATTTATTTAATTATTATTACATAAAAGAATATAATAAGAATACATGCAATATTGTTATTTTTAAAAAAGCATTAACTTATAAAATGTATTAATTTTATTTTCATAACAGGATATAATTATTTGTGGTTTATCACTATTTATATATCAGATTGTATATTTGTGATTTCTATATATAATAATTTTAGAAAATAATTGTATTTTAATTTATTTTGATTCAATATGTTGACTTTATTCAAAATGTGAATTAGATAGTAAGTCGATATATGATCCAACTATGAAAATATTACATATAGGTCCAATCACAATGCCTTTCAAATTCCATTTAGTGTCTTGGATAATTAATATTAATATTATAATTTAATTCGAAGTCTAACATCTTTTCCAAATATCCTTCTTCTTATATATTTGTTCCACAATTTTTCAAACGTTTTTGTTCCTTTCATTTCTTCAATTTTCAGCATAATTCAATTTATCATTCTTATCTTTTAATTTTTGAATTATAAGACAAGAAACAATTTTTAATATTTTAAACCTTAAAATGTTAATTTTACACTAGATAAAATATTAACCCTCAAGTGATTTCGAATTCAAATCTAAATTCGTAATATTCTTTAAACACCCATTCTTATTCCAACTAATGTTTATGTTTCCTTCTTTTATAATCTACTTTCAAGTTATAATTATATTTTTAATGCCCTATTCTAAGATTTGTTCTATTAAATAGTTATCATTCGATTAAGCAAATATAAAACAATCGTGCAAGCAAACAAAAGATTTAGAATTTATCACGCTTGATCAAGTTATCTCTAGTTAGGGCTGCCTCCCTCGCCGAAACCTCAATTATTAACATTTTTAGCATTATTATTCTTACTAATAATATTTTAATGATTTATTATTATGTATTGTATAATTAAATGGACATATGTAAAAAATTGGTACCATGTATGACAACCATTAATAATTAAATCTACATTTATGTGTAATAAATTCATATAGCAATCTGAGTTGTCATAATAAAATGGATTACATTTTATGTGTGTTAAAATGGTAAAAGAAAAGTTTATGGCACATTGTTATCATTATATTTTTAAAATGTCCAATAATATACATATATGCCACGCATTCAAGAGGATTGTATATAATGAAATAAATAAATGCATATAATGAAAGAAATCCATTTAATGAAATCAATCAATTATTAATTGTTGATCGACCTTTCCTTTTTCCAATCACCCGGTGTTATATATATAACCCAAAAGGGATCAAGTACACAAAACACAAATCATTAAACATTGAGAGATGGGTTCCTTTCACGTTCTTAAGCCCCTCCTCCTATTAGCCCTCGTCGTCGCCCTCAACCACGGCGCGTCCTCCGTGTCCGCGTCCGACTTGATCAACATCACATGCAAACGTCTACCAAGAAGCGTCCACCACAAATTCTGCATCGACTCCCTAGAAGCCGATCCGAATAGTCGGAAGGCGAAGGACGAGCCGGAGTTGGCGATTGCTGCGACGAACTTGGCACTCGCTGATGTCACCCGCACCTTGTCCGTGATTTCATCGCAGGAGAACAGCTCCATGCCGCATCATGATCCAAAGTTGAAGTCACTGTTGGAAAAGTGCTCTCGTTTGTATGCGTACTCGGTGCAGGAGTTCCGACAGACCACCAAGTTCGTGGAGAAGAAGGCGTACAAGGATGCGAGCACCCACGCGAGTTTGGCCGCAAAAAAGGCCAGCAGTTGCAAGACAATTCTTTCCGAGGAGCGTTATGGACGTGTGCTGAGAAAGGAGAACATAGAAGCTTCACAGCTCGCTCTCATCTCTCAGTATATCGTATCATCTCTAGCGAAGAAGCCGGCTGCATGAGAACAATAAAATAAATATATTTGAAATTGTTACTCAAACATTTCAATTTTCAAATGTATGTCACCAATAATACCATTTGTATAAGAGGACTTTCCAAAATAAATACATTTCAAATTATCACTGGAATATTTCATTTTTCAAGAGGACTTTCCTACTCAGTCCTATTTAATTGAGAAGTTTTTTGATAATATTTCAATTTTGTGATCCGTCTTTGAGAGCGGTTTTTCTATTTATATATTTCTCCGAATAGACACATTTACGTAAATTGATCCACAATCTTCCATTTTCAGGTGTCGAATGTGACCTAGTCATACTAGAAAGTTCGATCAACTCTAATCCAATAGAATCCTTGAATTTCATCTATTGGAAGTTTCTTTGCCCTCCAATTGATTGTCTCTAAAGACCCATACTAATTAAGTTCTTTAACGCATGGACCAACATTTATTTAACAATTTAAATGAGTTTCTGTGATACAATGTAATCTAATGAAAACCATTTTAAATTAAAGCATTTTGTCCAATTGATGCAACAATGAATCAATCAACAATCTAGACCAAATTAACTTATAAAAATTAAAAGATGAACGAAAAAGAAAAAAATCACAAAAAATAGAAAGATATTAACTATTATAATTAAATTCTATAATTAAGAAAACAAGAAAAAGCTTGAAAGTAAATTTTTGCAAAAAAATATAAAATATCATAAATAAAGGCTTAAATGTTATAATTTAGACTATAATTCAGTAGTGAGTATATGGTTAATTTTATACCCATATATAATAAAATAATTATTGGTAAGACAACTTTCAAAATATTATCAATGGATTATAAACAAATAGAGTAGAAAAAGAAAGTAAAATAGAACAATTGGAAACCATTAGTCATCTTGATTTTTTGGGATAGCATTATTTTTTACGCATAACTTAATTTGCGAACAGATTATTTCAACTTCAAATTGCAAAATAAATTAATGTAAAAATGTTGTAAAAAATAAAAGAAAACATTTAAGGATAAATCATAAGCAAAATCAAACAATTCCAACTAATTACAATAGGAAAATTAATAAGAAAGGAAATCAAAATTGGAAAGGGGGAGTTGGTGAGAAGAAAATAATGGGAAAGTAATCTAAGAGATGTTTAATATCGAATTATAGTAAATTGTATTAATGCTGTATTTATTTAATTATTATTACATAAAAGAATATAATAAGAATACATGCAATATTATTATTTTTAAAAAAGCATTAACTTATAAAATGTATTAATTTTATTTTCATAACAGGATATAATTATTTGTGGTTTATCACTATTTATATATCAGATTGTATATTTGTGATTTCTATATATAATAATTTTAGAAAATAATTGTATTTTAATTTATTTTGATTCAATATGTTGACTTTATTCAAAATGTGAATTAGATAGTAAGTCGATATATGATCCAACTATGAAAATATTACATATAGGTCCAATCACAATGCCTTTCAAATTCCATTTAGTGTCTTGGATAATTAATATTAATATTATAATTTAATTCGAAGTCTAACATCTTTTCCAAATATCCTTCTTCTTATATATTTGTTCCACAATTTTTCAAACGTTTTTGTTCCTTTCATTTCTTCAATTTTCAGCATAATTCAATTTATTATTCTTATCTTTTAATTTTTGAATTATAAGACAAGAAACAATTTTTAATATTTTAAACCTTAAAATGTTAATTTTACACTAGATAAAATATTAACCCTCAAGTGATTTCGAATTCAAATCTAAATTCGTAATATTCTTTAAACACCCATTCTTATTCCAACTAATGTTTATGTTTCCTTCTTTTATAATCTACTTTCAAGTTATAATTATATTTTTAATGCCCTATTCTAAGATTTGTTCTATTAAATAGTTATCATTCGATTAAGCAAATATAAAACAATTGTGCAAGCAAACAAAAGATTTAGAATTTATCACGCTTGATCAAGTTATCTCTAGTTAGGGCTGCCTCCCTCGCCGAAACCTCAATTATTAACATTTTTAGCATTATTATTCTTACTAATAATATTTTAATGATTTATTATTATGTGTTGTATAATTAAATGGACATATGTAAAAAATTGGTACCATGTATGACAACCATTAATAATTAAATCTACATTTATGTGTAATAAATTCATATAGCAATCTGAGTTGTCATAATAAAATGGATTACATTTTATGTGTGTTAAAATGGTAAAAGAAAAGTTTATGGCACATTGTTATCATTATATTTTTAAAATGTCCAATAATATACATATATGCCACGCATTCAAGAGGATTGTATATAATGAAATAAATAAATGCATATAATGAAAGAAATCCATTTAATGAAATCAATCAATTATTAATTGTTGATCGACCTTTCCTTTTTCCAATCACCCGGTGTTATATATATAACCCAAAAGGGATCAAGTACACAAAACACAAATCATTAAACATTGAGAGATGGGTTCCTTTCACGTTCTTAAGCCCCTCCTCCTATTAGCCCTCGTCGTCGCCCTCAACCACGGCGCGTCCTCCGTGTCCGCGTCCGACTTGATCAACATCACATGCAAACGTCTACCGAGAAGCGTCCACCACAAATTCTGCATCGACTCCCTAGAAGCCGATCCGAATAGTCGGAAGGCGAAGGACGAGCCGGAGTTGGCGATTGCTGCGACGAACTTGGCACTCGCTGATGTCACCCGCACCTTGTCCGTGATTTCATCGCAGGAGAACAGCTCCATGCCGCATCATGATCCAAAGTTGAAGTCACTGTTGGAAAAGTGCTCTCGTTTGTATGCGTACTCGGTGCAGGAGTTCCGACAGACCACCAAGTTCGTGGAGAAGAAGGCGTACAAGGATGCGAGCACCCACGCGAGTTTGGCCGCAAAAAAGGCCAGCAGTTGCAAGACAATTCTTTCCGAGGAGCGTTATGGACGTGTGCTGAGAAAGGAGAACATAGAAGCTTCACAGCTCGCTCTCATCTCTCAGTATATCGTATCATCTCTAGCGAAGAAGCCGGCTGCATGAGAACAATAAAATAAATATATTTGAAATTGTTACTCAAACATTTCAATTTTCAAATGTATGTCACCAATAATACCATTTGTATAAGAGGACTTTCCAAAATAAATACATTTCAAATTATCACTGGAATATTTCATTTTTCAAGAGGACTTTCCTACTCAGTCCTATTTAATTGAGAAGTTTTTTGATAATATTTCAATTTTGTGATTCGTCTTTGAGAGCGGTTTTTCTATTTATATATTTCTCCGAATAGACACATTTACGTAAATTGATCCACAATCTTCCATTTTCAGGTGTCGAATGTGACCTAGTCATACTAGAAAGTTCGATCAACTCTAATCCAATAGAATCCTTGAATTTCATCTATTGGAAGTTTCTTTGCCCTCCAATTGATTGTCTCTAAAGACCCATACTAATTAAGTTCTTTAACGCATGGACCAACATTTATTTAACAATTTAAATGAGTTTCTGTGATACAATGTAATCTAATGAAAACCATTTTAAATTAAAGCATTTTGTCCAATTGATGCAACAATGAATCAATCAACAATCTAGACCAAATTAACTTATAAAAATTAAAAGATGAACGAAAAAGAAAAAAATCACAAAAAATAGAAAGATATTAACTATTATAATTAAATTCTATAATTAAGAAAACAAGAAAAAGCTTGAAAGTAAATTTTTGCAAAAAAATATAAAATATCATAAATAAAGGCTTAAATGTTATTATTTAAACTATAATTCATTAGTGAGTATATGGTTAATTTTATACCCATATATAATAAAATAATTATTGGTAAGACAACTTTCAAAATATTATCAATGGATTATAAACAAATAGAGTAGAAAAAGAAAGTAAAATAGAACAATTGGAAACCATTAGTCATCTTGATTTTTTGGGATAGCATTATTTTTTACGCATAACTTAATTTGGGAACAGATTATTTCAACTTCAAATTGCAAAATAAATTAATGTAAAAATGTTGTAAAAAATAAAAGAAAACATTTAAGGATAAATCATAAGCAAAATCAAACAATTCCAACTAATTACAATAGGAAAATTAATAAGAAAGGAAATCAAAATTGGAAAGAGGGAGTTGGTGAGAAGAAAATAATGGGAAAGTAATCTAAGAGATGTTTAATATCGAATTATAGTAAATTGTATTAATGTTGTATTTATTTAATTATTATTACATAAAAGAATATAATAAGAATACATGCAATATTGTTATTTTTAAAAAAGCATTAACTTATAAAATGTATTAATTTTATTTTCATAACAGGATATAATTATTTGTGGTTTATCACTATTTATATATCAGATTGTATATTTGTGATTTCTATATATAATAATTTTAGAAAATAATTGTATTTTAATTTATTTTGATTCAATATGTTGACTTTATTCAAAATGTGAATTAGATAGTAAGTCGATATATGATCCAACTATGAAAATATTACATATAGGTCCAATCACAATGCCTTTCAAATTCCATTTAGTGTCTTGGATAATTAATATTAATATTATAATTTAATTCGAAGTCTAACATCTTTTCCAAATATCCTTCTTCTTATATATTTGTTCCACAATTTTTCAAACGTTTTTGTTCCTTTCATTTCTTCAATTTTCAGCATAATTCAATTTATTATTCTTATCTTTTAATTTTTGAATTATAAGACAACAAACAATTTTTAATATTTTAAACCTTAAAATGTTAATTTTACACTAGATAAAATATTAACCCTCAAGTGATTTCAAATTCAAATCTAAATTCGTAATATTCTTTAAACACCCATTCTTATTCCAACTAATGTTTATGTTTCCTTCTTTTATAATCTACTTTCAAGTTATAATTATATTTTTAATGCCCTATTTTAAAATTTGTTCTATTAAATAGTTATCATTCGATTAAGCAAATATAAAACAATTGTGCAAGCAAACAAAAGATTTAGAATTTATCACGCTTGATCAAGTTATCTCTAGTTAGGGCTGCCTCCCTCACCCAAACCTCAATTATTAACATTTTTAGCATTATTATTCTTACTAATAATATTTTAATGATTTATTATTATGTGTTGTATAATTAAATGGACATATGTAAAAAATTGGTACCATGTATGACAACCATTAATAATTAAATCTACATTTATGTGTAATAAATTCATATAGCAATCTGAGTTGTCATAATAAAATGGATTACATTTTATGTGTGTTAAAATGGTAAAAGAAAAGTTTATGGCACATTGTTATCATTATATTTTTAAAATGTCCAATAATATCCATATATGCCACGCATTCAAGAGGATTGTATATAATGAAATAAATAAATGCATATAATGAAAGAAATGCATTTAATGAAATCAATCAATTATTAATTGTTGATCGACCTTTCCTTTTTCCAATCACCCGGTGTTATATATATAACCCATAAGGGATCAAGTACACAAAACACAAATCATTAAACATTGAGAGATGGGTTCCTTTCACGTTCTTAAGCCCCTCCTCCTATTAGCCCTCGTCGTCGCCCTCAACCACGGCGCGTCCTCCGTGTCCGCGTCCGACTTGATCAACATCACATGCAAACGTCTACCGAGAAGCGTCCACCACAAATTCTGCATCGACTCCCTGGAAGCCGATCCGAATAGTCGGAAGGCGAAGGACGAGCCGGAGTTGGCGATTGCTGCGACGAACTTGGCACTCGCTGATGTCACCCGCACCTTGTCCGTGATTTCATCGCAGGAGAACAGCTCCATGCCGCATCATGATCCAAAGTTGAAGTCACTGTTGGAAAAGTGCTCTCGTTTGTATGCGTACTCGGTGCAGGAGTTCCGACAGACTACCAAGTTCGTGGAGAAGAAGGCGTACAAGGATGCGAGCACCCACGTGAGTTTGGCCGCAAAAAAGGCCAGCAGTTGCAAGACAATTCTTTCCGAGGAGCATTATGGACGTGTGCTGAGAAAGGAGAACATAGAAGCTTCACAGCTCGCTCTCATCTCTCAGTATATCGTATCATCTCTAGCGAAGAAGCCTGCTGCATGAGAACAATAAAATAAATATATTTGAAATTGTTACTCAAACATTTCAATTTTCAAATGTATGTCACCAATAATACCATTTGTATAAGAGGACTTTCCAAAATAAATACATTTCAAATTGTCACTGGATTATTTCATTTTTCAAATGTTTGTCACGTTGTTACATGAGGACTTTCCTACTCAGTCCTATTTAATTGATAAGTTTTTTTATAATATTTCAATTTTGTGATCCGTCTTTTAGAGTGGTTTTTCTATTTATATGTTTCACCGAATAGACATTTTTACGTAAATTGATCCAGAGCCTTCCTTTTTCAGGTGTCAGATGTGACCCCATCATACTCGAAAGTTTGATCGACTCATATCCAATAGAATTTTTTATTAGTATGTTTATGCAATAATTAGTAAAATTTTGATTTAATTAATCCTAAATATTTAAGAGATGATAATTAACGATGGATGGTCATGATTGATGGAGAAATAGCCCAAGATCCAATAGGAGTAAAAAAAAAACCTACTTGAGAGCTATAAATAAGGTCTAAAAGGTGGCTAGAAAATATTTTTTTGCCTTCACAGAATTTCTGCACGAGAACTCCTCTTTCTCCTTCATTTGTTCATAAATCGAGGCACATGAGAACGTGGATGATATACTATTTCGAAGCCCCAATAGAGGAGAATAAGATCCAATTGGTAGCGATGGTTCCTAGACGTCAATAGGGAGGAATCGTCGGCCAAAGTCACGACATCCATGCAGTCCACAGATAACAGGAACATAATTGATTTTTCAACCAACTTAAGGTATGTAGAGGGATCCCCATGATGTCGATTTTCCGCGACAAGGACCCCTATACTTTTCTCCGTTATACAGAGATTATCTTGATATATTGTTAGTATCAAATGGATATCGCATGACATGGATATGATGACCGGCACGTCACATGAAACGTGACTTCCCGACGGCGGCAAAACCTGGCCCGAGTTCTACACTGCCTAGCCCGAGTTCTTATGAACCCGATGTGACTAGGAGTGAATCGGACCAAGTTCAATGAACCCGACCCGAGTTCGATAGGTAATACAGCCTGAATTCCATTACCCGAGTGCGCTGCGGAGTTGGATCAATGGAATCGGACTGGGTTCCAGCTTACCCGCCCGAATTTTGAAGACCCGCTGAATAGATTGAAATCGAGTCGATCTGGCCTGAGTTCCACCCAACCTGACTCGGGTTATGACACAGAGATGGGAAAATTAGATTGTTGGACCGAGTTTTGACTTGTTCGCCCATAGTTCCGTTAATAGTAATGGACAAACGAAAAGCCAATAGTATCTGGACCAGGTTCCATATTGTCTTGCCCGAGTTCTATGAATAAAATGTTATCGGATTGAATAGAACTGGCTCAACTTGGATTTCAAAGGACCCGACCTGGGTTCTACTGAAGATGAAAATTGTGAGGTAAACTAATGCAATCCGGCCCAAGTTTCATCCCACCTGGCCCAGGTTGATTGAATTGGAATCAGTTTGCACATCGAACAAACTGGCCTGAGTTTCACTCACCCATTTCAGATTTAGTTCAGGAAAAGGATGTTGATGAGTTATTGATTATAGTTAATTAAGATAATGGTTATATGGATGATTCCTGAACATAATAGTAACGTAATTGACCATTGATTGTTGATTGAGTTATTGATATATAGATTGATTGTAAATTGGCTATCGATAAATACTTTATCGATAATATTGAATTATGGACATGATGGCACTTCATCGCATATTTCTTATTGAAGAATTGATAATGGATAATTGGAATCGATGGAAATTGGTTATGGATAATAGGTGTATTGATTTATCGATTGATACCTAATTGATATTCCATGATTGATATGATCCCATGATTGTATTCCAAATTGAAAATGCACCTAAATTGATAAATATAGATGTCATAGGTAAATAAGATAAAAGATGAAAATTATGGGTCATCATGCTTTGCGTATTGCGACCTTTATGGTTGATTGACCCCACGCGATATGATATTCTCTTAATAAATGAGAGCTCTTGACACGACTTTATCGTTCATATGGTAACTCCAAAGATTAAATGGATAATTGAACAATTGTATTGTGACCTCTGTGGTGTTGACAATTGTATCACAACCCTAGCGGTTAAAGAATAAATAATTGATAAGTGATTAATTAACACTCGTATTGTGACCTTTATAGTATTGATGATTGTATTGCACCTTTTGCAGTTGAAGAGATAATTGGTTAAGTGACAATCGTATGGAAACCTTTATGATATTGAATATTGTATTGCAATCTATATAGTTGATGAATAATTGGATTAATGAATTGTTAATAGAAAAGATAATAAGTTAATTGACAATCGTATTGTGACCTTTATCGTATTGACGATTGTATTGCACCCTTTGTGGTTAAAAAAAGGTAAGTGACTAATTAACAATTGTGTGGTAACCATTATGGTATGGACGATTGTATTGCCATCGATATGGTTGATGGATAAGTGAATTGCGCCCTAGTGGATGATGGACAATTGATTTTGCCCTTGGATAGTAGATCACGTCATTTGTGCCCGATCGATAGTTGATTGATAATTGCTAAATAAGGCCTCCATTAAGTTTGGCTAATTAGATAATTGATTAACAATAATTGATTATTGAAGTGATTGATATTGATTGATCATCATTAAGTTGATGGTATGAATAATTGTATAATTGATCAATTACTTATTGTTAATAGATAATTGGTATAGCATAAATTATTTATTGTTAATCGTGACATTATTTATAGATTATTGATTGTTCATAGAATTGAATAGTTATTATTAACATTGATTCATGGTTCATATAGATATTGTTATGGGTGACCCTACGTACTGAGATTTCTCATTAGGCTTTGCCCCTATATTTGGATCCATACAAGTGATTGTGATGGCGATGGTGAGACGGTTGGTGGCTCCTCTGACGAGTGACAAGCACTTGGATATATGGTCCATTATTGTATAGATGTAGAATCAATGAATTTGCAGGTTATTGGATATTTTGTAAATAAATTTCGCATATTGTAAAGTTTATTGTAAATGAGTCTTCTGTTATGTGAGCCAGTGTGTGATGACTGGACATAATTAAATCATAGAATTAAGTGACGTCGTCTAGATAGCCTTCTGGACAAGCAAAAGAAAAAAAAAATCTTGGAGCATTACAATATATTTTGTGATATTTATACGTAATATTTTTAGAAAATAATTGTCTTTTAATTTAGTTTGATTCAATCTGTTGACTTTAATCAAAATGTGAAATAGATAGTATACTAATTTGATATATGATCCAACTATGAAAATATTAGATTTAGGTCCAATCACAATGCCTTTCAAACTCCAATTTAGTGCCATGGATAATTATAATTAATGTTAGAATTTATTTTGAAGTCTAATATCTTTTTCAAATATCCTTCTACTTATATATGTGTTCCACATTTTTTCAAACATTTTTATTCCTTTCATTTTCAAAAAATATAACAACTAAGCAAGCAAATAAAAGATTTATAATTTATTACACTTGATTAGGTGGTCTCTAACTAGGGGTTGTCTCCTTCCCTCCCCACCCAGATCTCACCTCAATTATTTAACTTTTTTAGCATTATTATTATTACTAATAATATTTTAATGAGTTATTATTATGTGTAGTATAATTAAAGGGTTGGTACCATGTGTGACAACTGTTAATAACTTGGTTTTTTATATTTTTTGAATAAAAATTGAAAGAAATTTATGAAAAATAAAAATTATTAAATAGAATTCAAATAAATTTTCAAAAAAGGAAACAAATATTTAATGGAATGAAGAAATTAAAATGATAGGAGATTCGAAAACTGATACGAGGAAATTAATGAACATAAAAAAATAATTGAAGGTAATAGGAAAAAGTAAATATTGATGAAAAAAATAACAGACGTTAATTGTGATATTATGTGATGCTAATTGGTCGCTAGTGTGACGCTATACTCGGTATGTTTTTCACCCTACTCCCCCTCTAGTCTTCCCTTCTCTTCCCTCCCCAAATATATATATATGGTATGTATGTATGTATGTATATAATATTTATAACAATAAAAGCTAAAATAATTACAATTCTTCAAAGTAAAATTAATAAGATCATTACAAAATTAATATATTGTAAGAGATTATAATGAATTAGATAGTTTTCTAAATTTATTTATATAGTCATTTTTTTTGTCCTTCTTTGTCATAAACTTAATGGCAAAGTTGTGTCTTTTGTTTTTTGTTTTTTTATAAGGCATGAGCAAAGGTAGGGATAAAAATAAAATTTATTCACATGAGTGGTGGCCATTTGTTGTGGAATAAGAACAAAATAGTAATTTTATTAATATAATTTTATTGGATTGTTTGATATATTCTTTTTCATAATTGTGAAATATTGATCGAGTTAAAATTTACAAACACTCATATCATAGATACATGGAATGAAAAAATGAGGAGGCCAAAGCAAATTATGTGACTTAGAAATTAAATATCTTATATCAATGCGTTTAGAAATTTTTATACTAGCTTGATAGGATTTTTTTATGATTGTA
This sequence comes from Pontederia crassipes, assembly GCA_030549335.1. Lineage (NCBI taxonomy): Eukaryota > Viridiplantae > Streptophyta > Magnoliopsida > Commelinales > Pontederiaceae > Pontederia > Pontederia crassipes. The sequence goes on from JAUKPH010000017.1 coordinate 2,308,458, forward strand.
GGAAAAAATGATAAGACTTAAAATGGAGATGGGAACTGAGGGAGAAGATTCAATTAGTGATGATCAAAATATATGCTGAAAAAAAAAGATGGGCCCAGATAACTAGGAAAAAATATGCTCAAGTTCTTGATACAGATCAAGTTATGTGCTTGGATAGGGATGTGGTCCTAAGGCCCTTAGCTACCAAGGAATTCTAATGGAGGGAAATGTAGTCATTTGGAAGAGGTGCTAATTACCACAAAAGAAGAATTACACATCACCAAGAATGAATTACTAATACTAAGAATGGGTTAGCCGATACTAAGGACCTAGTAGCATATCAAAATAAGAAGTTGGCCCTTCAAGATTAGAGGTGAATGGCTCATTCAAAATCTAATGAAGAGACAACAACCACGAGATGGTATAGAAATTTAAGATATTTTGTAATTGACTATATGATATAGACATCAAATAAGTTGACTAATGTTGATACTTTACTCACGTTGTCACTTTTTGAATTTTAAATCCATGATTACTTTGCACTTTTTACTGAGATGTTGATATATAATATATATATATATATATATATATATATATATATATATATAGGATTTAATGACCATCATACGCCTCCTCAAGCATATGATGGCCATACGCCACATGCCCCACCGTCCGATCTAATCGAACGGTGGGATCTGCCCTCCCAACTCCCCCGCCAACCGCCCACGTCTCCCAACTCTCCTCTCTCCCATGCAACCGGCGCCCCTCTCTTCCATCTTGTCTTTTCCTTTACCGGCCGGCAACCCCACCTTCCTCATCGTCCATGCCTTGCCGCTTCCCTCGCTTCTCCTAGCGACCGGAGAAGACAGCTTCACAGTGGATTCGGCAGCCCCTCTTCCTCTCCCTCACCCTCGATCTTCCTCTTTCTCAACCGCGATGTGGCCGGCCGCGCCCTGATCGGCCGCCAGGCGACCTGGGCCAGTGCGCGATGGACTGATCTGGTCGCCAGGCAACGGATCAAGCCGCGGGCGGCCGGATCCACTGTGATACGCAACAGCGATCTAGCAATGGCGATGGCGGGAATGGCAAAGGCGGCCGGCGATGGCGACAAGGAGATGTTGAGGACGACGAGGCGAGCATCGCGATTTGGCGATGGCGATGGACGGGAGAGGTGAGGGGCAGCCGGAGATGGCGATGAGGCGACGTCGACGGCGATGGATCTCTCCCCCTTTCTCTCCGATGCGGCAATGGCGATGGCGATGAGGCGACGTCAACGGCGATGGATCTCTCCCCTTTCTCCCTGATGATGCAATGGCGATGGCGATGAGGCGAGGGACGCGATGGGCAGGAGAGGTGAGGGCGACTGGCGATGGCGACATTGACGTCGACGGCGATGGCGAGGGATCTCTCCCCCTTTCTTCCCGATCCGGTAATAGCGACGTCTCTTCCTCTGATGGCGCCGCCGACGTCGGCCACCATTCAACGTCCACGAAAAAAAAGAGCAATGCCCACCGTCCGATTAGATCGGACGGTGGGGCGTGAGGCGTATGGCCATCATACGCCTGAGGAGGCGTATGATGGCCATTAAATCCATATATATATATAGTTATATGTATTATTATTTAGAATTGATTTAATAGTTTCCTAATGCAGTGTAGATAAACATGAAATTGTTGAAATGATTATATTTTGTGTGTAGCTATAGATTTAATGTGTAGGTATCATGAATGCTGTTGTGTACATATTTTGTCTAAATTATAATTGGGAAAACAATTTTTTAATTCTTTTCTTGGCATTCCAGATAATTAATTTCTTTAAATTTTAAATTATAATTTTGTCATGACCTTAGAAACCAAAATTATTGGTATAAAGTGTACAATTTTAGGAACTAAAGTTTTTGGCTCATGGATATATGCACTTTGGTCCAAACATAGTACACCTACAGGGTGCATCTTTAGGGACCAAAAGTTAATTCTTGGTCACCAAAAAGTTCTAATGATAGGATTGTATAGACCAACGGGGATAGAAGTTATTGCATCTTTAGTGGACCAATGTTCTTTAAAAAGTCATTTGGGACCAAAAGTTAATTGTTGGTCACCAAAAAGTTCTAATGATAGGCCTGTATATATAGACCAAGGTGGATAAAAGTTATTTTAGTTTCAATAAACAATATAAAGCAATATTAGAGTTTTAATTTGGTCTCAATAAGTTATGTCAATCAAACAAAAGATTTATAATTTACAACACTTGATCAGGTGATCTCCATTTACACAATCATTGACACCTCATGTTATTTGCATAGACATGGGCTCGTTGTATAAGCAAAGGGGAAAAAGAATATAATGCATGCAATCACAAACAAAAAAAAATTGGTCAGCATGAATATGTTGGAAAAAAGTTTATGTCATATATAATTATATTTTGATGATACAAACCTCAAAAAATTCAGAGTTGTATTTAAAATGTTGAAAAAGTTTAAATAGGAATGAGTTGTTTCATGCATTAAACTTTTGATTAATATTTGTCTATGTTCTCATTAGATTTACGTGAAGACATGAATATAAAAGTTATATATAATTCTTTTGTATTTATAGAGAATCAAGAATCATCTCATTTGGACAATCATATAAAAAGTTATGTTTAAATAAGTGATGCTCAAAAAGTTCAATTTGAAGTTGATATTTTTATGTGCTAGACTTGCACTTAATATTTTAGTATTTTATCAACAAATTTTGGATAAGGATGAAATTTTTAGATAATGTTAGTTTTTCATAGAATTAAATATCATCTCATTTGAATACTTTTATAAAAAGATATGTAAAGAGTAAAGGTCTGAAAAATTTAATACGAAATGGACAACTTTATGTACTGAACTTTGAATTAATATTTGACTATGCTCTCATTATATTTTAAATTAATGATGAATATCAAAGTTGTAAAAAATTGTTAGCTTTTCATTGAATAAAAAATCATCTCATTTGAGTATCTTTGCAAAAAGTTATGTATACAATAGTGTAGGATAATCAGGCTGTCGATAACAAAACAAACAACAAAAAAACTTGGAGATAAAACGAATGCCCAAAAATGTCTGAGACTTCAAAATTTTCATAATGAATACTCGAAACCCAAAACCGACACTTGAAAGTTGCCTATAACGACTATATTTCAACAGCTAGTTCTAGGATCTCAAACAAGCGCTCGTTTTAGTGCAAAAAAAGTACACAACAAGTACTTTTGAATACCAACCACTATGAAGGATATTGAAAACCATAAAAGTAATTGAAAATACATCAAGAAGAAGACTTCCTAGAAAAATATAGGCAAATACTTGTGTTAATTCAAGAAGTCATATTGAGCTTAAAGTTGTAAATCTCTCATTTCTTTCTCTCTTACTCATGTGTGAGGTTCCAAATTATAAAAGAGATATTAGGAAGTGTTCTTGTGATATTGTAATAGTTGTTTAGATCTTGAGTGAAGTGAGGTTATGTCTTACCTCTTGAGTGAAGAAAAGATGGGTGAAAGCTTCTGAGTAGAAGAGGTGTGCATTATCTCTTGAAGTAAAGAAAATGTAAGAGTTGTAAATGGTTTTTTCCTTCCCCATTTAGAACAAAGAAAGGGTATTAGTGGAATCTTTGACAATCTCGACGTCGAGAAGTCGGAGTCCGTGTGTAGACTAAGGTGTGGTGGATCCTCGTCAAGAAACCACCGTGCATCTTGTGTTTTTCTTTATCTCTCCCTCTTCTTTCTACTTTATTATGCATGTGATTTGATTGCTATTTTGTTGGTTTAAAGTTTAAGGAATTGATTTTAAGCTTCCGCGATGTTTTTCATAAAATATGTATTTTTTAGTGCGTTGTGATCCAACAATTGGTATTTGCTCTCATTTTAAAGATTTAACCATCTTTTATAGCATGGCACTATTTTTGGAAGAAGGTCATTCCATTATCGACCCACCGAATTACAAAGACTATTATTTTTCTTCTTAGAAAATTAGAATGAAAGTTTATTAAAAAATTATTTTGAAAAGCTAAAGAAAGTTATAAATGGTGTTTCTATTGATCTTCTATTTTTTTATACAACGATTTTCAAATTTTTATTGAAAATTTTGATAATAAGATTAAAAATATTTTTTATTCCTCCTTAAATTCTTATGCCATGAATCTTACTTCTAAATGCTTTATTTCTCATGAGATTTGAAAAGTTTTGTTACAATGTAACAATTTTAACAAAAAGGACACATTGAATGTGGACAAAGATAATGGTGACAATGTTACTTTTACAACATCCAACAATGAAGCTTTGTGCTTAATGACAGAGTGCAAATGATAAAGTAACATCAACTTATACTAGTGATAGTGATAAAGAATTTTCATATCTTATTCAAAATCATCTTTCTCTTAAAAAGAAAAAAAATGTCATTAATAAATGAGTATATTACTTTGAAAAATGAGCTTGAAACTTTGAAAGAAGAAAACGATGTTTGTCTAGTTCAAAATAAAACTTTGATGAATGATTTTCATACTATGAAAACTATTTTGAAAATTTAAAAAGGAAAAGAATGCATGTTTAGTTGAAAATGAAATTGAAAAAAAATAAAATAATACATGTGCAAATGAAAATAAAATTATTTCCTTACAAAAATATTTGAGTGATAAACTTGATATGCCTTTGAAAAGCATTATCAATTGTGGTTTTCAAAAGTCTACAGCTAATTGCAAAGTAGCTAAAAAGTCCATTGTCCATACATCTTGTATGAAAATTAATTTGAAAAAAGATTAAAACTCACATAGATACTATTTGAAGTACTATTAATCTTCAAAATCAAAGCATACTAATGATTATTATTTGAAAAATAAACATTCTTATGATCGCCCTTGTAATGTTAATGTGATCTCCTCCCACTTCCATTAAGATATGGGCAGTGGATTCAGTAGTCCTGGTGACTTCTATTGTTCAATCTTGACCTGTTAGCAAACTAAAAACTTAGAAACAAATTTCGCCACCTCTCTTCTCATGTCCTTCCACCAAAATGTTCTCTGAATGACCTTGAACATCTTGGTAGTTACTAGGTGAAAAGCAAATTAGAGTTCATTTGTAGACTATTAGACATACACCCTTTATTTCCAACTTAGAGCATCAGCCACTCCTTGGATGGTAAAGAATACCAAACGCATAATCCTTCAAAGAATCTAGTCATCTTCTTTGACTCATATTGAGTTCCATTTGGGAGAACACATACTTGAGACTCTTATGATCATTGTAGACTTCAAATTCTTCTCCATACAGATAATGAAGTCATATCTTCAAGGCAAACATCACAACTGCTAGTTCCAAATCATAAGTGGGATAGTTCCTCTCATGAGTTTTAAGTTGCCTTGAAGCATATGCAACCACTCTTCCATGATGCATAAGTACACATCTCAATCCAATATCACTAGCATCACTATACACCGTGTAGCCTTCAATTCCTATTGGAATTGTTAGCACAGGTGCAGTAGTCAGTCTCTTCTTCAGTTCCACAAAGCTTTTTTTCATATTTCAGATTCCAGTTAAAGTTTTCTCCCTTCATGGTCAACTTGGTCGTTGGTGAGGCAATCTTGGAGAAATCTTTGACGAACCTTCTATAGTAGCCGGCTAATTCAAGAAAACTCTTGATCTCTGCCATTGTCTTTGGTCGTTCCAAGTTGATGACTACTTTAACCTTTGTTGGGTCCATAGAAATTCCTTCCCTTGAAACGATATTAGAATTCACACTTGAAGAAATTTGCATACAGTTGATGTTGCCGCAAAGTCTCCCAGAACAATCTGTAGGTGCTTTTAGTGTTCTTCGGGACTTGATGAATAAATCAAGATGTCATTAACAAATACAATTACAAACATATCCAGCTGAGTTTTGAATATCATGTTCATCAAATTCATAAATGCTACAAGAGTTCTTGTCAGTCCAAAAGGCATTAGACTGGTTGGAGTCCGATTTGCTCTGTGTCGATATAGTGACGAGGAGCAGGTTCAAATGTCGATATAGTGACACAAAGGGTGGAATTAGAACAATCATCTTGTGTCGATATAGTGACACAAGGAGCGATTCAACATCCTATGGCGACATGAGGGACAAAATTAGAACAACTACCCTGTGGCGATATAGTGACACGAGAGGTGGGTGAAGAAGAACTCAATTGATGAGTGGTATGGATATCCGTGTTTGATGATGTTTCACTACAAGAAAAATGAAGAATAGGGGCCCAATGAACGTAACGCTACTGTGGCACCATTGAGTCTCTGGAACATATAGCGTCACTTTAACATTTAAATAGCACCGTTAAAATGTGACGCCGGTAGTCGGTGGCTAATGACATCGCAATAAAGCCAACAAAAGAGGAGACACTACTAGCGCCAACGGTTGACGCTATCTCGACGTTACGAAGACGCGTGATGTCTGGTTGGGAGCAGTAGATAGGCATCGCTAAGGAGATGCTAACGTGGCACGACTTAGGAGATGCTACTCTGGTGCTCAAGAGATGCTAACATTATGCGTTAGTTGACGCTATTTCGGTGCTTATGTGAGGCCAACATAATGTTTGTTTCGTCGCTAATGAGATGCTAAGGTGACGTGATATGTCGACGCGAAGGAGACGTTAAAGTGATGCTAAGGATGATATATTTAATATAGAGTCGACTATTTGGGTGACTCTAGGTTGACACTATGAAGACGCTAACTGCATATTTTTTTTACCCATTACAACCACATTGTTTTCCCTTCTCACGCCATACAATTATATATGCATATAAATGCATTGATATTCATCACATGCATAATATAAAAGCATCACAGGCACAATATTTAATATAAGAATATAAAAAGTAATAAACTGAACTAACAAACTATACGTATATCTAATAATAAGTCTATAAGTAACAAAAGTATAGTTTCTACCCATGGTTTGTTTCTAGGTTTGGGAGTTATTATTATCGTTTCGGACGTTTGATCCCGATGTACTCGATCCATGACCTCGCGGGGATTCATTCTGCGTCGAGATGAATCCCTACATCACCTACAATAGTGAAGCCAACTGCTGTGATATCTGTTGCGACACCTATCGCGATATCTATTGCGATAATTGCTGCAATAGCTGCGTCGCAGCGTCATATCAGGTGCAGCGGATGAGCTCGGAGCAGATGGGCCGCCTGCATATCCTCCGCTGCTCTTAGGTACCTGAGCGGTTGTAACGAGGCCACGCAAGTATCCTCCTCGTGTCGTGCATGTCACCTCCTCCCAAATAGTAGGATTCTCTACGAAATAGAAAAATTATACAATCATATAATATATAAATTATATATCAAAAAACACATAAATTAAAAACATGAATCCCTTCCATGAAACATTACCTGGTGGCTGAGTACTCAAATTATCTCCATACTTTTCAGCAATTTTCGCATTATACTCATCCTAAAAAATGTAAACATTGTGCATTTCAAAAATAGGGCACTAATGTCAACAACCAAATGAACATGTGATGAGAGTTACTAGAAGCATACGAGCGATGGGCGTGACTAAGTCGTTGATCTTTCGGCTCTTATTCATGGCCTCGTAGACCACGCGAAAGTCCACGAGACCTCTTTCTTTATCCTTCAACAATAAAGTTTCAAATTTTATAAAATAAGTACAAGTCAAAAGTTTGATTGATTGAATTTGTATGTCAATTACCATACGTCGTTGATGTTCGTCAAATCGGATCGACCCCCCTGTGTGGATGTGGCCTCGGGCTTCAAAAGTCAGTTAACTCTTGCATTTTCTGACTTTCTTTGCCATCGTTTATCCATCCTTTATGAACATCAAATACTTAGACTTTCAAAAAGTATAAATTTAATAAAAATAATTTAAAAGTAAACATACTTACCACTTCCTACATAAGAACTCCCAAACTGAGCGCTTAATATGCATTGGGCATCTTTGTATGCTCTACTCCAAAGTGAGGTCGGCGGACGTGACGAACTTGCGAAACTTGTACAATTGATTTCGGAGGCATTTCGCAGCGACCTCCTCAAAAACTCTCCAGACCGTCCCTAAACTAAGATTCGAATAAAACTGATTTGCCTCCTACACAATACGTTAAAATTAATTTTAAAATAATATGAAACAAATTATGTAATCCAAATAGAAGATCATACGTAAAGGCTCGAAAGGTGTCATCCCGCACTTGAATTGGGACATCTTTTCAGGATTCTGTCACTTTCGGTAAGTGAGAAAGAATGAGAGCACTGACATCCCGCACAGTACTAGCGGGTATGAAAGTGGCCCTGCCAATTATAAAAAAGAATTAATTTTCAATGATAACCGAAACTATAATAAAATTTCTACAACTTATTTAACTTACGGTCGAGCAATATTATTCACGGTGACCACCCCATTATCGTGTAATCCCTCTTTATCTGTCGAAGAGGAATCATCATTCGGTACAACCGGGGTAAGCTGAGAAGTCCGCATCATCTACGGGGCCTAATACAAAAATAAATTATTAGTGTCATACCAAATTAAACTAGTGATAATTGATATTTGTACAGTAATGTTCTCACCTCGAGTGATGTCTATCACTGCATGATTCATGAAAGTCTGCTCGTCAGAATGTGACAAGTCGGGTGTTGCGCTATCGGTGGCGTAGCAACTGACATTATTAAAAAAATTAATTGAGAAATATAATGTCAATAATATTAAATATATCACCTTGGGTAAGATGTTGCTCGCCAATGATAGAATGTGGTGAAGTGTCCGGTAATCCCGACGGTGGCGGCGGCATAGCAACTGTCATCATAAGAAAATACATAAAATTTGTCTTCTATTGAAAATTATGGAATATATAGAAAATAACTTGGTGTGACATGCCGATCGTCGTCGTGCAATTGAGACGTCCCGACTATTTGTCCCGTCGATGGTGTAACAACTGTCACAAGAGCAAAATATTTAGAAAACTCTATCGCCTACTATGTATCGTCTACTATGTGACACATACTCAGTGATACGTGGAGCCGACCCGCTAATGGATCTCCTACTATGTGACGATCCGACTACCTGCCTCGTTGGCAGGGGAGCAATTGACATTATTAAAAAATGAATTTAACTATTATAATCAACTAGAAATAAGCAAATAATAAATATAATATCTGGTGGTCGTGATGGCTCATTCATTTAGAGTGAATGCTTAGAAGAGCGAAATGACTCAGATGCTCGGCCTCTAGTAATCATGACTGAAAAAAGTAACAATCTTGTCTTATTATCGATAACCATATATAATTAAAAAAAAGTAAGAAACTTGTGTCATTAGAAGAACTACGGGATTCATTCGCTTATTTCGTATTCTGATTCATTTTCATCATCTTCATCGTCATCGCTATAATTTTGGTTCGAGTCATCGTCAACAAAATTATCAATTAATCAAACTGCAGAAAGCACAAGCACCCAACTTTCTTTGAATTTTCTTTATTCATAGTTGTCAATTAATGAAATCACATAGCAACAATTAACTTTAAAATAAATTGTCTTACTCGAGATACGGCATCACTTCGCTACAATTTACAATGACATAATTCTCAACGGCGGTGAGATCTCTGTCATTTGCATCATGTACCAAGAAGCCGACATGGGTACTTAAAATGGATAAAATATTCATGTTAACTTCTCTTTCACCATCATCATCGTTTCTTGGAACTTGGGTGTTCGTGATTATATGTGTGACTCAAAGTACTTTGAAGTGAAGTTTGACACCTCCTCAATGAAATATGCTTCACATATGGAGCCTTCAATTTTTGCCTTATTCTTCGACTGTCTTTTTAAATATAACATGCACCTTTCGAAATGATACATCCATTGATACTGAACCGGACATGCAACTTTTGTTTCATATGAAAGATGTACAATCAAGTGCTCCATCACATCAAAGAAAACAGATGAAAATATCTTCTCAGCCTTGCACACGGTAATCACAATAGAAGCCTCTAATTGAGAGATGTCTTTTTCCCAAACGATGGATAACTTTGTTAAAACTCCCAGTTGGCCTTTGGCAAAAGTTCTTTAAAGGCAATTGGAAGCACCTTTGCATAAAAATATGATAATCATGACTCTTCATCCCATGCATTCTCTCATTGTCTAAGTTAAAACAACGAGATATGTTTGATACATATCCGTCGAAGAATTTCAATTGCTTGTCCTATTCGACAACCACTTTTCTTTGATCATTTCTCAAGACATAGGTAGCTTTTGGCTTTTTGCATTTACTATTTTGAAGATTAATAATATCTAGCTCTGGTCTTTTGCATATAACTTTCATGTCTTCGCGCACCTGTATGCAATCTTTTGTTCTTCCTTTAACATCGATAATAGTGTTAAAGATGTTATCAAATACGTTCTTCTCCACATGCATGACGTCCAAGTTATGATGTACCAAGTTTGAAGACCAATAAGGCAACTCCCAAAAAATACTTCTTTTCTCCTAGTTATGTTCACTTCCAAACCCAATTTGCTTGTAACCACCGACCTTCAATCCAAATGAGACTTCATTAAGCTTTGCTCTAGCAATTCTTATCTCATCAAATGAGTTGGAAGCAAAGTGTTCTCGGTTGTATTATTTTTAAATGAGTTTGGATCGCGACGCATCAAATTCTTCAATGACAAAAATATCCTATGACAATCAAGCCAGAAAACTTTCCTACAATTTTTCAAATAAAATGATTTTGTATTCTTTCCACATATGAGACAAGCAAGTTTACCATTTGTGCTCCAACCATTCAACATTCCATAATGAAATTTTGCTTTTTAAATTTGTCATAGGTAATCACACCATCCTCCCACAACATCTTGAGTTCATCAATCAAAGTCTTAAGTGAATATCTAAACTTTTACCAAAAGATCGAGGACTCGAGATCATACAGGTAAGCAATATATTCTCTCGTCTCATACACATGTTTGGAGGCAAATTATAAGGTGTCACAAAAATAGGCCAACATGAATAAGATTGATGAGCCAAATGGGTTGAAGCCATCGGTGCAAATTCCTAATCTAACATTGCGTGATTCTGCAAAAAAAGCCGGATGAAGTGCATCAAATCATTTTCATGCCTCAACATCCGAAGGATGTGTAATGAAATTTCGATCATCACGTGCTCCTTCTCTATGCCACCTCATAAATGATGCTATTTTTCAGAAAGAAATAGTCGTTGTAATTTTGGAACAATGGGAAAGTATCTGAATACTGCATTTGCCACATTTTTAAATTTTGGAAATTCTTTCTCAGCTTGTATCTGGGCTCGCCACAAATAGAACAACTCATAAGTAAGTTATTTTTCTTGTAATACAACATGCAATGATTGCGACATGCATCAATCTTCTTATATTCCAATCCTAAATCTCTCATTAATCTTTTGCACTTGTAAAATTGTCCTGGTAATTTCTCTAAAGCTGAAAGCATATTCTTAATAATGATAAGCATCCGATCAAAACAACTTTTGTTCATATTAAATTATGATTTCAAGTTCATTAGATGTGCCACTACAGAAAGTGTAGTTTGCTTTTTCGAGAAAATTATAAAATTTAGAAGCCGAAGGATCAATTCTTCTTCAATTAATGTTCCGTCAACATTTTCTCCCAACATTGCATCTCATATCATGTCCCTGGATGGATTGCTCGAGTCGTCCACATTAGTATCTACTTTAGTTATCTCTTTAGCCCATCTTTCTTTGCCATGAAAGAACCAATTTGTGTATGTCAGTAAGAAACCGTTGTAATATAAATCTTTCTGCACATCAAATCTTACTTTCCACTGATAACATTTGTACTTCCGGCATGGACATAAGATTTCGTCATATGAAGAAGCAACACATTCATTTTGATATGCCACATTAAAAAACTCATCAACAGCATCCTTATATTCTTCAATTATAACGCCATGTTTATCCTTCCAACAATGAATTTAATTGTGTGTGATGGGATATATATGAATTATTGTACATGACGTATAGGCGAGTTTATTTTTTTAATTTTCAAAGTTAGAAATTTTCAGAGTTAGTTTATTTTTTAGAAATTTTCCGTTGATTATTTGAATTCGAATTTAAACGAATGATTTTATCCTTCCAACAATGAATTTAATTGTGTGTGATGGGATATATATGAATTATTGTACATGACGTATAGACGAGTTTATTTTTTAATTTTCAGAGTTAGAAATTTTCAGAGTTAGTTTATTTTTTAGAAATTTTTCGTTGATTATTTGAATTTGAATTTAAATGAATGATTTTACGAGGCGCCAAAAGGAGTAATTGGGCGACACAAGAAATGTGCCAATTTTCCTCCTGGACTTCTCCTGCATCTCTGCCACTTGTGGCTTCCTCCTGGGCTCAGATGAGTATGCCCCAATCACGACTTCTACATCATTATCTCAATTTTATCTCCTTTTATCATAAGTTGATTTGTTGGATGCCTTCAACCTATTCGATGAAATGCCCCAAATATCATCTTGCTTTTGGTTAGAGAACATAGCAAGCGGTACAAAGACAACAACAAGGGAACATGAAAAAAATTGCCACATCAAACAAAGACATTTTGGAGGTGATGGATGATCCCTGGGCATTCGAGCGGTAGGTCGTTGAAATCGCATTCCGAAATAAACCTCAGGTTTGCTGCTCTATCACCTATACGATCACTGCCACCACGTCCACCCCCGGCCCACATGGGGTCACTGACCCCATCTCGTCCTAAGCACAAGCCACTGTCCCTTTGGCCGCCTTCTTTGCCTTAGGAGAAAGTGTGACGTCCGAGAATTTTGTTAAAAAAAAAAGAGAAAAAAAACTAATAAAAGTGGACTCATTCGTAACCGTCTCCTACATTCACGAAGCACTACTGAACCCTTATAACGGTGACCAACATGCCAACCTGAAGGAGTTTTTTTTTTTCCATCTTAGCATCATGGCAGGAGAGGAGAGAAGAGAAGGCCAGAGACGTCGTGATCGTAGGAGACGCGCAGGCTGTCAATAGTGAAATCACATTCGTTGTTTACAGAAGGTACACAAAATGACAGCATCAATCTTCATGTTTTCGGTCATTCGATCAGTTTAATTTGCACATCAGTAATATAAAATCTTATATGATCTGTCTTACGTATTTTCTCATCAAGGATGACATTGACCGGATCCATTTGCTTGCCTCCACATCCAACGTAATACTATAATCCGAGTATGTCAGTCTATAAAAGAAATGTTGCGTCTCCTTAAGTACAATAGCGGCATAGGATGCATTAGACATTAAATGCACGTCCATCAAACATTAGTGTGCCTGTAAGACTGGAAGTACAATATGAGAAATGCAGTTACAGCTCAAGTAGAGATTAACCTCGCTTCTATTAGTGGGCGTAATAGTATAGCATTTATTTCCCCATTGTATTTGGGTCTGATGAAGGGGGTGGATGTAATGCGCTACAATGCATTACATGTAAATGTACGAACATGCTTTGCATACATCACTACATGCATTAAATGCACCAAGTTTCAATAGCATTAATTGCACATAACGTGTGCATTTGACGGCAGCAACAGTACCAAATGTAAGAGTGATTATATTGTATAGAAATGTATTTATTATATTTGTATCTTAACTCTATCAATCATCTTTTATAGTTACTCTGTTTTCTTTTAAATCTGAAACACAAAGTCTACTTAATCAAAGTCTTCTTGATGTTAATCGTCTTCCTACTTAATCGATGATACATGCATATTTCGTTCTTAACCGTATGATGATTTTATGTAGATTCCAATATCCTTCGTCTTGTTATAAATATCTAAATCTTGAGTCCCAAAGATAGTTATAGGGGTAAATAAGATAAAAGATGAAAAATATTAAATAGAAGAGCTCTTCTTAAGTTATGTTGACGACGGTCAACCTGGCCAAAAGGGAGTCGAAAGATACTCCACCGGCCCATATTAGGCATTGAGATTCTCCGCCCTGGCCAAAAGGGAGTCGAAAGATACTCCACCGGCCCTATTAAAGGGAGTCGAAAGATACTCCAAAATAAGTGTAACATAATGAAAATGTAAAGATGATAATGATTATGATGATGGGCAATGCCCAATGATATTATGATCTTTTAATGATGATTATACTTCTCTTGTTACACTTATCATATTATCATATTTGTTATGCCATTCTATGTCACATCTCTTGATCATGATGTTATCGCACCAATTATGGCTACATGACTCTATCATTTATGATTATATTTATGATGTCATTACTGTTTATATGTCATATGACTATTATGTACTGGGCGTCAAAGCTCACAGGGAGGTTCACCTCCCCTGTGTATTCAATGTCACAGGTAATAATCTGTCCCAGTAAACAGATGATGGCGCAGGCAACAAATCGAGCTCGTGGTGATCTTTGCACATGAAATCGAGTCTCTTTAGCTTCCTTTCTATTTTCATCGAGTTGTAATTATCTTATGCAAACTCTTTTGTTTATATTATTTGAGACTCAGTTATGTTATCTTGTTAAGACTTCTGCGCTCATTTTTTTATTTTATTTTATCTCTTTTTAAAATCAAATGATAACTATTTTCCTTTCGCAATTATTCCTTTATTATGTTGACCAGTCAAAGTCTTATTTTGGTCAAATTATTGTACACGTAAGCCACGTCTCGTAATGTTCCCGGAGTGTATTCGGCCATGTGGCATGGTGCATTTCGGGGACGCTACAGTTAGGTATCAGAGCCTAAAGTCAGAACATTCTTATGTTCTGAAATGTCAAGTATGTAATCCATGTGCAAAGAGCCACGAGCAGTCGCCGCGCCAACCGATGCTAAATCAAGTAAGAAAGTTATGTTTTTATGATTTAAATGTTTTATTAAATATTTCCATGATGTGCAATATTGTAGATGCCTCCACGATGCACTACCACTAGTAGAGGTCGTGGTCGACCTCATCGTGATAGAGTAACCGATGTTGAACAAGAAGGGATGAATCAAAATGAGATTGAGTTTGGACAGCCTCCACCAGTGCAGCCCCCACCAGTTAAGCCTCCGCCGGCGCAGACACCACTAGTCCATCCGCCACCAGTGCAGACACCGCCAGTTGAGCCTCCAGCGGCGCAGGAGCCTCCACCGATGCAGACATCACCGGTCCAGCCCCCACCGGTGCAGACACCGCCGGTCCAGCCTCCATCGGTGCAGCCTCCACTAGTCTATCCTCCACATATGTAGTTCTTGCCTATGCAGCCTCCACTAGGGCAGCCTTGGCCGATGCAGCCTTGGCCAACGCAGCCTTGGCCGATGCAGCCTCCAATTGTGCAACTCATGCCAGCGCCACCGCAGGACACCTTACAAGAATTCTTGAGGTTGCATCCGCCACAATTCGACGGCACAGGTGATTTCGATAAGGCGGAGAGGTGGATCATAAGTATGATAGAAACTTTCCTCGCGATGCGTTGTGCTGAGGACAGAAAGGTCTTGTACGCCACTAATCGTCTGACTCGTGAAGCCCTTGATTGGTGGAGAAGCACCAAAGCAACTCAGTTTGGAGAGCAGAACGTGATTCCCTGGAATAGCTTTTATGAGGTGTTTGAGGCACACTATTTCCCAGAGCATGATCGCATTCAAAAGCAGCGAGAATTTCTACAGCTTAGTCAGGGGAAGATGACTGTTGCTGACTACCACTTCCAGTTCATAAAACTGGAAAAATATAATACCATGCGCATGAGTGAGAAGCAGAGGGCAGACCAATTTGCTCAAGGTTTAAACACCACTATCAGGTCCAAGACCTTATCCGGAAAATTGCAAAATCTGAAGGAGGCAGTCGAGCTAGCGACTACTATGGAGCGAGACCACTTAAGAGAATTGGAAGAACAAAAAGGGAAGGCCCCTATACAAACCCTTGAGCATGGTCGTCATAGGTGGAATGACAAGCGTTCAAACCGGAGGGACCACCGACGTGATAATCGTGTGAGGCCATATGAGCCTCGCAACATGCCACGCCAGCCACCACAACAGCAGCAACCTTATCGTCAGGTGAGAAGTAAAATAAATAGTTATAGGTATGCAATGATGATGACTAATGAATAAATGATTTCAGACTCAACAGCGACAGGCACCGCAACAGCCCCAGCAAAATAATAAAGCCTGACAACATTGTGGAAGATTTCACCCAGGAGAATGCAGACGAAGAACAGGTGCTTGTATCCACTGTGGTCAGCAGGGACACTTTATCCATGATTGTCCTAAGAAGGCAAGGGAGGAACAAGCTCAGCGTAGCGCTGGAGGTGCTAATACCTTGGTGCAAGGCAGAGTTTATAATATGCAAACGGATACTACACCAGCTGACGCCGACGTCATCAGAGATACTTTACCTATAGCAGGCATGCCTACTACAGTATTATTTGATTCAGGTGCATCACATTCATTCATCTCTCAAGATTGTACTATGGCTTTGAATTTGCCTCTGCATGATATGACATGTTCCATAAGTGTGGCAACCCCTATGGGTACTCTCTGCACTACGAAGTACATCCCAGAAGTACCAGTGATGATCGATGGCAAGAATTTCTCTGCAGATCTGATCGTGATTCCCATGACAGATTATGATGTCATACTTGGTATGGACTGGCTGTCATACCACGATGCTGTAGTAGTATGCAGGCAAAAGAAGATTATCATCGGTACTCAAGGAAAGCCGAAGGCTACTGTGAAGGGCACTACTGGCAAGGAAGGCAAGGTGATCATTTCTGCAATGAAGGCACAGAAGATGTTGCATAAAGGTTGTAGAGGTTATCTAGCTAGTGTCGTGAAAACAGATACTCCAGTTCCAGACCCACGACAGATGGAAATAATTAGAGACTTTCCGGACGTCTTTCCAGAAGACGTCACTAGATTGCCACCACGACAGGAGATCGATTTCTGCATCGACCTCCATCCGGGCACTGCTCCTATCTCCAAAGCTCCATATCGAATGGCTCCAGCTGAAATGCAAGAACTCAAGAAGCAAATCCAAGAACTTTTAGATAAGGGGTTTATCCGACCCAGTGTTTCACCATGGGGTGCACCAATGCTCTTCGTGAAGAAGAAGGATGACTCCCTCAGATTATGTATAGATTACAGAATGCTAAACAAGGTCACTGTGAAGAATAAGTACCCGCTGCCACGTATTGACGATTTGTTTGATCAACTGTCCAAGGCTTCTGTGTTCTCCAAGATAGACTTGCGGAGTGGTTATCACCAACTACGAGTTGCAGAAGAAGACATTCCGAAGACTACTTTTTGATCGAGATATGGGCATTACGAGTTCTTGGTTATGCCTTTTGGGTTGACGAATGCACCTGCAGCATTCATGGATCTGATGAACAAGGTGTTCAAGCCTTATTTGGATCAGTTCGTCATCGTCTTCGTTGATGACATATTGATCTATTCAGAGAACTCCGAACAACACAGAGAGCATCTGAGGATCGTATTGGAGACACTTATACAGCACAAACTCTATGCAAAGCTGTCGAAGTGTGAATTCTGGTTGGAAAAAATTATGTTTCTGGAACACATTGTCTCTAAGAAGGGTATTTCTGTTGATCCAGCAAAGGTAGAGGCAGTGACAAATTGGGCTCGACCGAAGAATGTGACTGAGATACGCAGTTTTCTTGGATTGGCTGGATACTATAGGTGATTCATAAAGGACTTCTCGAAGATAGCCTCCTCAATGACGAAGCTGACAAAAAAGGGTGAGAAGTTTATCTGGTCACGACAGTGTGAAGATAGCTTTCAGGAGCTGAAGACTAGATTGACTACAGCACCGATACTCACCATCCCTTATGGCAGTGGTGGGTATGTGGTGTATAGTGATGCCTGCGGTACAGGATTGGGATGTGTACTAATGCAACACGGTAAGGTGATTGCATATGCATCAAGACAGCTGAAGAAGCACGAGGTGAACTACCCGACACATGATTTAGAGTTAGCGACAGTGGTCTTTGCTCTGAAAATCTGGAGACATTATTTGTATGGAGAGAAGTTCGAAGTGTTCACCGATCACAAGAGTCTAAAATACGTCTTCTCTCAGTGAGACTTAAACATGAGGCAACGCAGGTGGATGGAGTTTTTGAAAGACTATGAGTTTGTCATTAACTACCATCCAGGTAAGACGAACACAATTGCTGACGCATTGAGTCGTAAATGGGAAGGTTCATTAGCATTTATGAGGCTTCGAGTGTTTGAGATGACTGAAGAACTCAACATGTGGAATCCAAGGCCGGGCAGAAATGGAGCTATATTGATGATGCACCAGCTTCAGCTAAATTTGGTTGACAAAATCATCAAGGCACAGCCAGAGGATGCAGAATATGTCAAGATGGTCAGTAGGTGTGAGAAAGAAACAGAGGACTTCAAGATATCAGCTGATGGCGGAGTCAGGTATAGGAACCGTCTGTGGGTTCCTAATGATGCTGAACTCAAGAGGGAAGTGATGGACGAATGTCATAAGTCAGAATTTGCCATCCATCCAGGCAGCACGAAAATGTACAAGGATGCACAACGAAGTTACTGGTGGCACGATATGAAGCGAGAGATCGCGGAATATGTCTCTACGTGTCTAGTATGCCAACAAGTGAAGATAGAGCATCAGAGGCCATATGGCAAGCTTAGCTCTTTAGGAATCCCGAGATGGAAATGGGAAGACATTTCCATGGATTTCATATCATGTCTACCTCGCACACAAAAATGACATGATGCTATTTGGGTAGTGGTCGACCGATTGACAAAATCTGCACACTTCATACCGATCAAATGGAGACAGTCAATCGAGAGGTTGATGGATATATATGTGCAGGAGGTTATCAAATTGCATGGTATTCCAGTTTCTATAGTGTCAGATCGAGATCCTCGCTTTACAGCTAGGTTTTGGAGGAGTCTGCAGAATGCTTTCGGAACAAGACTGAACTACAGTACGGCTTTTCATCTCCAGACAGATGGTCAATCATAGAGGACCATCCAGACGGTAGAAGACATGCTGAGGGCATGTGCTTTGGATTGGCATGGCAGTTGGGATGATCACTTGCCCCTGATCGAATTCGCCTATAATAATACTTATCATTCCAGCATAGGCATGGCTCCATTCGAGGCCTTGTATGGGAGACCATGTCGATCATCAGCTTGTTGGAATGAGGTCGGCGAACGAAAGTTCCTGAGTGCTAAAGAATTAAAGGAGACTGAGGAATATGCCAAGAAGGTGGAGTTAATACAACAGAGAATGAAAGCAGCACAGACACGTCAGAAGACCTATGCAGATAAAGGCCGACGTGAGCAGATCTTTCATGCAGGTGATCAAGTACTGCTAGAAGTCTCCCCGACGAAAGGAGTCATGAGATTTAGCAAGAAGGAAAAGCTCAGTCCGAGGTATGTGGGTCCGTTCGAAGTACTGGAATTAGTCGGAGAGGCAGCATGCAGATTAGCACTACCCCCATCATATGGACGAGTGCATAATGTTTTTCATGTATCTATGCTCCGAAAGTATAAGCATGATGAAGCGAACATTATCAGATATGAGGAGCCAAATCTTAAAGAAGATCTGACATATGAAGAGCAATCGCTGAGAATCTTAGAATCGAAAGTTCAGCGTCATAAGAATAGAGATGTACCACTAGTTAAAGTCGTATGAAGTCATCATCAAGGAGATGAAGCGACTTGGGAACTCGAGTCAGAAATGCAGCAACAGTTTCCCAGACTATTTGGTAAGTTCCTACACTATACATAATTCGAGGACGAATTTTAATTTAAGGGGTTTATAATGTGACGTCCGAGAATTTCGTTAAAAAAAAAGAGAAAAAAAACTAATAAAAGTGGACTCATTCGTAACCGTCTCCTACGTTCACGAAGCACTACTGAACCCTTATAACGGTGACCAACATGCCGACCTGAAGGAGTTTTTTTTTCCATATTGGCATCACGGCAGGAGAGGAGAGGAGAGAAGAGAAGGGCGGAGACGTCGTGATCGAAGGAGACGCGCAGGCTGTCAATAGTGAAATCACATTCGTTGTTTACAGAAGGTACACAAAATGACAGCATCCATCTTCATGTTTTCGGTCATTCGATCAGTTTAATTTGCACATCAGTAATATAAAATCTTATATGATCTGTCGTACGTATTTTCTCATCAAGGATGACATTGACCGGATCCATTTGCTTACCTCCACATCCAACGTAATACTATAATCCGAGTATGTCAGTCTATAAAAGAAATGTTGCGTCTCCTTAAGTACAATAGCGGCATAGGATGCATTAGTCATTAAATGCACGTCCATCAAACATTAGTGCGCCTGTAAGACTGGAAGTACAATATGAGAAATGCAGTTACAGCTCAAGTAGAGATTAACCTCGCTTCTATTAGTGGGCGTAATAGTATAGCATTTATTTCCCCATTGTATTTGGGTCTGATGAAGGGGGTGGATGTAATGCACTACAATGCATTACATGTAAATGTACGAACATGCTTTGCATACATCACTACATGCATTAAATGCACCAAGTTTCAATAGAATTAATTGCACATAACGTGTGCATTTGACGACAGCAACAGTACCAAATGTAAGAGTGATTATATTGTATAGAAATGTATTTATTATATTTGCATCTTAACTCTATCAATCATCTTTTATAGTTACTCTATTTTCTTTTAAATCTGAAACACAAAGTCTACTTAATCAAAGTCTTCTTGATGTTAATCGTCTTCCTACTTAATCGATGATACATGCATATTTCGTTCTTAACCGTATGATGATTTTATGTAGATTCCAATATCCTTCGTCTTGTTATAAATATCTAAATCTTAAGTCCCAAAGATAGTTATAAGGGTAAATAAGATAAAAAATGAAAAATATTAAATAGAAGAGCTCTTCTTATGTTATGTTGACGAGGGTCAACCTGGCCAAAAGTGAGTCGAAAGATACTCCACCGGCTCATATTAGGCGTTGAGATTCTCCGCCCCAGCCAAAAGGGAGTCGAAAGATGCTCCACCGGCCCTATTAAAGGGAGTCGAAAGATACTCCAAAATAAGTGTAACATAATGAAAATATAATGATGATAATGATTATGATGATGGGCAATGCCCAATGATATTATGACCTTTCAATGATGATTATACTTCTCTTGTTACACTTATCATATTATCATATTTGTTATGCCATTCTATGTCACGTCTCCTGATCATGATGTTATCGCACCAATTATGGCTACATGACTATATCATTTATGATTATATTTATGATGTCATTACTATTTATATGTCATATGACTATTATGTACTGGGCGTCAAAGCTCACAAGGAGGTTCACCTCCCCTGTGTATTCAATGTCACAGATAATAATCTGTCCCAGTAAACAGATGATGGCGCAGGCGACAAATCGAGCTCGTGGTGATCTTTGCACATGAAATCGAGTCTCTTTAGCTTCCTTTCTATTTTCATCGAGTTGTAATTATCTTATGCAAACTCTTTTGTTTATATTATTTGAGACTCAGTTATGTTATCTTGTTAAGACTTCCGCACTCATTTTTTTATTTTATTTTATCTCTTTTTAAAATCAAATGATAACTATTTTCCTTTCGCAATTATTCCTTTATTATGTTGACCAGTCAAAGTCTTATTTTGATCAAATTATTGTACACGTAAGCCACGTTTCGTAACGTTCCCGGAGTATATTCGGCCACGTGGCATGGTGCATTTCGGGGACGTTACAGAAAGAGTTTGATCCCAAGGTCGGATAACTGTTTTTCTGGTATCTTTTTTCTGTTCTAAAGTCGATGACTTGTTAGGGTCAGAGATGAAGAAGAAGCAGGTCCTTCTTTTGCCAGAGGCAGGAGAACAGGGTGCTGGATCCAAAGAAATCACAGAGCATCACCATTCTGCTGAGGGCACTGAACGTCACCAAGGAGGAAGTCTGTGAAGCCCTGTTGAAAGGTCGGATAAAAATTTGATTTCAACGTCACTCCATTATCTTCTTATGAAGTTTTCTTTCTTCAATTACCTTTACATGTCCAATTTAACATTTGAACTTACTTTCAAGTACTTCATATGCCGTTGTTAACACTTGAATTATCAAAATCAAGATTTAAAGGTGTTGATAGTTCATTCACAGATCGACATTGAAAGCAGATAATTTAGGAATTGAACTGATGGAGATCTTGCTAAATATGGCTCCTACAAAAGAAGAGGAGTTTAGGTTGAAAGAATGACAAGACGATTCCCAAGTCAAGCTCGGGCACCGCAGAAAAGTTTCTCAATGCATTGCCAGATATCATATCCCATTTGCATTTAAAAGAGTGGATGACATGTTATACATTGCCAATTTTGATTCTGAAGTCAAGTATTTGGATTTAGTTCTTTTTCTTGTATAATATTAAATGTTAAATTGTAATAATTTTTTATTTGTTCGTACAATATACAACAAGATTTTACTAATACTGCAAGTGGCAAAATTAAGATGCATGAGCATAATTTATTTTAAAGAGGTAAAGGATGGACTTATGATAAGCCAAGGGAAAAATGATTTAGGAAATATGTGGATCCAAAATGAGTTCACATGTGTGACCTATAATTGTTTCATAGATCAATAGTGATATTTGATAAATATTTTTTAAGATGAATTTATAATGAATTTACATTTATCATTGATCCATACAATAATGATATTCCACACATGTGGATCTCATTTGGTCCACACAATCTCCAACCTCCAAAGAAAAATATGTATGTGCAATTTATATATAGCCATTTTATTTTAAATTATTTTTTTTGTTGATTTATTTTGTAAGATGTCATGGTTGCTACACAAAGGTCATGGAAGTTTACTAATTTTATTTATTAATTGTAAATATTATTCTAAAAATTGACAAGATTTGTGGAGTCCGTTTCTATTTATTAATTTCTATTTATAGAATAAATTCATAAGTGCTTAATTTTTTATTATTAGTATAATATTTTTTATATAATTTGCTATGTTCTTTTTATGAAACTCAAATTTAATAGTTTTAGTACTATATACTACATTTAGTTATAAAATTAAATATCTTTATATCAATTTTAGTTAATTATATTTTTAAAATAGTATTCTATTACAATATGAGCCAAAAAAATCATTCAAAAAAATTGGCCTGTTAGAGGATGATCTTTTTCTAACAAATTTTTGGATGATTTTTATAATTTTAAAAAGTAAATAAAAAATAATGAATAATTTTTTTGGATAGAAAAATCGATCCGATCTAACCGATACTTAAGACAAAAGCGAAGTAGGAGCAATTTTATTTTTGAATGGGGTTCTTACTTTTTGCGTTCTCCTACGTCAGAAAATGAGATTTGGATAAAATGAGTTTCCTTGAAATTTTCGTGTCCGGAAGGATTAGGAATAAGATAACCTGATCCACTTTTTGGGCGCTATTTGGTAATATAGAATAAGGTTTTATTCTCTAATATTTTATCAAACAATAAATTCATCTTCAAATAATGATGAAGAGTAATCTTGAGTCTTAAAAAGACATTTATCCCTGTCAATAGAAAAATATTAGAGATAAATAATTCTTGCAATCCCAGATTTAATTTCAGAAAATTTAACAATTCCTTAAAATTAATTAACCTTATTTTAAAATTAACATTAAGATGTCAAACAGCGATGTTTAATCCAAGGTAGCGACTCTAAGGGAATTCCTATTTTTATTTACTATTTTCTCCTAGTAAGTGCAGATGGACGCATAAATCAAAATTAAAATCTTTTGATAAAAAAATGTGTGAATTATCCAAACCAAACAGGGCGGAGAATATATATATATATATATATATATATATATATATATATGAAAAATTATGACTTAATAAATGCAATATTTTTATCAATATAACAACTCGAAAAATTTACAAAAAAAAATAAAAATCAAATATTTGAATATGATTTAAGATGATTTTTAATAAATTAAAATTCACCTATTAAAAATAAAACCCCACCCGAAAAAAATGTTGGATCCCTTCAGCCCATTTTTTATTTATATAATTAATACATATATTATCAATTCTTTTATTATAGATACATACTTTTCTATCACACTATCAAACTCTAATTTAATAATTTTAAATTTTTAATAATATATTTTATATTTAATATAAAATAAATATTTTTATATTAATTTTGGTTTATTTTATATAGTTTTAAAATATAATTATATGAAATTAGGTTAAAAAAATCATCCAAAAAATTGACTCGTTAGATGGTGCAATTTGACTCGTTAAAAAAATCATCCAAAAAATTGACTCGTTAGAGGGTTAAAAAAAATCATCCAAAAAATTCACGTGATTTTTATTTTTTTCCAAAATAATTTAGGAGCAATTTTTTAATTATAAAAATAGACATTAAAAAATGACGATTAATTTTTTTTATCGAAAATATAATCTTTTTACCCAAAAAATAATGATTTTTTCCAAACTATTTTCACCCGACAGATACCTTGTAATTAACTGCAAAAGAATAATTCATAACCTCAGCATTGTTCTGACTCCTCTTTTGGACTCACTTGGACTATCAACCATTGCGATCATATTTATTTGTTCGTTGATTTTTCTTTTCTTCAATTTCCCGTTGTCAGCTTTGGATGCACGTAGTAGAATCTGATCGAAGTATGAACCATCCATCCATCACCACCACCTATAGAACAAGATCTTGCGCATGACAAAGAAAAGCGTATGTGTTGCAGAGCAGAGCTCCATCTTCTTGTAGTGCCCTGCCATACGACCATTCTTAGTTCAAGTTGCTCCTCGCATGCAAACTTGATACCAAAATATTTTACGTTGGATATGCCACTTCAAGCAACTTTCTTTTAAAAAAAAATATTATAATTTTTTATTTCATGAGTTTTATATTTTTTTTTCAAGAAAAAAATTGCGAATTGAAATTTTGATGATTTTTTTTACAGCAAAAACACTTCTTCAAGAAAAAAAAAGGATGATGTGCAAAAATATATCAAGGACGAGTAATGTGAAAATTAAAGTGCAACAACGTTGAGTGAATGACCTAATTTCGGATTTTGAGAACCATTTGAATGAAGAAGAAAAATCATTCAAACGGTTGGACACTTGTATTTTTATTCTTATATTTACTCTTTTTCTATAATAATAATAATAATGGACACTGTTGTCTACCTAACATTGCCCTTGTACCCGCCACCGAAGCCACTTGAATCTTGATCTTCCTGTCAGAAAATATTCACATAAAAAAAGAAATTGGAATATTAATATCCCTCCATTCTTCTTTTATATAAGAACTCCAACCCTCTTCCATCTTATTTTTCCTCTCCTTATTCTCTCTGAAGTCCCAACTCCCATCTGCAAGGTAGAGAGAAACTATTCGATCTACCACCACTACAATTCCAATTCCAAACTCAAACAAGTTAATTGAAGCAACTGTCTGCATTTCACCATTTCTAGTGCAAGAATACATAGTCCAGTTACCTCTGAGTAGAACAAGAAGCAAAATTTAACAAGGAATAATGCATCGTTCCAAGGTCCTCCTCCTCGTCCTTGTCGTCTTCGTTTCGTCGGCCACGGCGTCCACCTCCACCGCCGACGAATACGGCTCCTACGTGTACGCCGCTTGCTCGATGTCCAAGTACACGCCGGGCACACCCTACGACTACAACTTCCACGCCCTCCTGACCTCCCTCGCCAACTCCGCCGCCGTTTCCACCTACGGCCAAGAAAAGTCCTGCGGCGGCTCCTGCTACTACCCTGTGTACGGCCTCTTCCAGTGCCGCGCCAACATGCAAGTCCCCGACTGCAACGCCTGCGTCCACTCCGCCATCTCGCAGCTCCCGCTCCTCTGCCCCTCAGCCGTAGACGGGGCCGTGCAGCTCCGCGGCTGCCTCGTCCGCTACGGCAACGACTCGTTCATCGGCGAGCCGGACACGACCCTCCTCCACACGAAGTGCGGCGCCGACGCGTCCGGCGGGTACAACTCGGAGCTGTTCGGCATGCGCGACGCGGCCCTGGCCGCCGTCGCCACGGGGCAGCAGGGCGCTGGGGCGCCCTACGGCGGGCTCTATAGGGTGGGCGCGGCCGGGCGCGTGCAGGCCATGGCGCAGTGCGTCGGAGACCAGAGCGAGAAGCAATGCGATGGCTGCATCTCGGCCGCCATCGGGGAGGTGAAGTCCGCCTGCTTTGCCGCTGTCGCCGGCGAAGTGTATCTCGGCAAGTGCTACGTGAGCTACTGGTCGAATTTGGGGTGCGAGTCGCATTGCGATCACGGTAAGCTTCTAGACCAAAGATTAGCCTTTTTTTCTCAAGAAAAAAAAATATTTTTCATTACTAATAATCTTTTTTTCTGTTTACTTCAGTATTTCTAATAAATTAATTTAATCTCAAGCCTCACATTAAAGCTTGAAATAGCATTTCACCTAACTTTAGTGTAGCTAAACGATTATAAAGAAAAATAAATCGTTATTGACTAAATATACTAATAATAATAACATCGCATAGTTTGTAATAAAACTATTGATAAGTTTCTTATATAATTAAAAGATTAAAATACCCTTATAATACAATAATATTTCAGTTATTTAATCATAATGTGTAACTAAAAATAGTTTAATAGTTTATTAAATATATTTTAATGCTAATATAATTCATAAGAATTTCACATGTCTAACTTATTTTTTAAAAACTTTTCATTTTTGGTAAGAAAATATTTGGACAAATAAATTCTTATTTTGTTAACTTATAAACTAAGTATAACTTATTTTTTAAAAACATTTTTCGTTTTTGGTAAAAAAGTTAATTTACTACTATAGTGTAAATATTTAATTTTTCATTTTTATCTCTTTTTTCTTCAACAGAGCGTATTTTCTATTTTATCAAATATTTTATATTGCTACTGCAATATATATAGTAGCATATCGTTACAATATTTTTCCTTGCACATTTCAATGATATTTACTCTTTTAAATAATCAGTCATTTTTATTATCAAATAATACAAAACTTCTTCTTCTTCTTCTTCTTCTTCTTCTTCTTCTTCTTCTTCTTCTTCTTCTTCTTCTTCTTCTTCTTCTTCTTCTTCTTCTTCTTCTTCTTATGTGCACCTGTTTATTTTTTTTAAAACTAGTTTCAGCATTTAAAATGCTTATCATCAATAGAATTTATCAGCATTTTTATCATCTTAGTCAAGGACCTTTATTCCCCAAAAGAATATGAGTCTGGGTCTCTGCTTATTATTAATCTATCAGTTACTTAAATCTATTTATAAATTAGTTAAACATCCTCTTAAGATTTATTTTAAAAGTTACAAAATTTAATTGAAAATTTAAATTCGAGCTTGAAATTAGTAGTTTTTCCTTTCTTGTCGTGATAGCTTTAACAAGCCAAACTCGGAGTTACTTTTTTTTCTCAACTGGGATCCAATGGCACAAAATGTTGATAGATCTTGAAGCTATATATTTAGGTGTGTTTGTTAGTTGGGGGACCTTTGGGTGGTGCTTTTGCCTTCAACTGATAACTCGCAGCCAACTTGGGCACTCGAGTTGAGACTTCTGCTTACTCTAATCGTAATAACTGGCATCTATATATATATATATATCGACAAGTCATTGCATTATATATTCTCTTCTAGGAGGAACATCCACAATAATTAAGTAGGTATGATATATTAATTTAATCATATAAAGTCATGGAATGCACATGGCAATCTATCATTTACTAATATTTCGAAAACAAGTTGAATGCTTCAGAACGACCCCAGTTTTAACCTAGTTATCTTCCAAAAATAAAAAAAGAATAAATATAAAAAAACAAAAGAATATACAGACAACAAATTAATTAGTTTACTTTGGTCAAATAATATTTTAAGTTAGATTTTTTATTTATAGAAAATTTGTGTTGATCATACGTCCCATCATCTAAGGCGGATACAGTAGACTAGTCTCGTATGATGTTGCTCTTGAACACTCGGATGAGAAATGAAAAAAAAAAATAAAGAAGAAGAAGAAAGCAATTAAGAACCTTCTAACAACTACTATGACATAATTAAAGCTTCGGGAACTTATTAGATTAAGTGGAGAGGTCTAAGATTGGTGATGATGAGTACACATATAGGTTCAAAATTAACAACATATGATAAATGACTAAATCTGAAAAAAAAATATATGTGCATGTTACTTGAAGAAGGTCAATGACTTAAACAGAGTTTGGCTTTGGGCTGTCTCCTTTTAAAAAAATGCCAACATGCATTTATGTCTCCATTATTTCAGCCATTTTGGAATTTCAAAGCATGCGAGAGCAATCTGATAAAAATTCATATTATCATTATTTTACATTAATATATGTTGCGTTAGATTGCATTCTGATATTTCTTAACGAAAATATTATGCTTAATCACTTGATCCTTCTTAACCCTTCTCCGTATGTTGTGCTACGTTTGCTATTGTTTGATCCAAAATTCCAATAATTAATTTGATCATCATGATAAACAACAAAAGAACATATAAAGGTGATAATGAATAGTTGACGTTGTTAGTCTCTCCTTTGCATCATCTCTTAATCAAATATTTCATTTTGAAAATAATAAAATAGATCTCTCCTTTGCATCCTATCTTCATAATTTTGTTGTCCATCCTGTGCAATAACTCACACATACCTCATGCAAGTGGAATGTGGACAGCATGGTTGATTGCTGCCTACCTCCAGTTCTCCATTAGTTTATTTATCAAAGCTCACAAACTTTACGTTCTCGAAAGGCCATACCATACGCTAAATGCATGAATGGCTTGATCTTATCCATCTAAAGTCTAAACTAAATGCATGTGGCTAGATCCTCTCTCTCTTTCTCTCTCTACGTGTATTTTTATATATGTATCTTACTTTGTTTGTAGTCTTTCTCTTAGGATATCATCATCTTTTCATTTAATTATAAGTAACCAAAGATATACAAAAAAAAAGAAAGAAACAAGAGGACACGCAAATATGTAATATGATAAATAATAAGTCCCCCTTTCTTCTTTTTCAGATTAAGCCGTGTACATTTATCACATGAGAAAGTTGCATGCCTGCAATAGCTAGCGATCATATTATTTTTATAGCTTTAAATATGCGACTAATTAATCTGATGAAAGCTTTAAACTCGACTTGGTGCACTTGATGTATTATTATATTAATCTATTGTATCGCGTGTATTATACCTAATATCAGAGTACTGCTCCATTTCAAATGCTTTTTTATTGTGATATATATCTTTCTTTTTGCAGGAAATCAAACTGGGAAAATCTTGGCAATTGTAATAGGAGTCTTGGGAGGAGTTGCACTCCTCGTTCTCTTCCTCGCCTTAATCAGAAAAGCTAGAAAATATGGTTACTAATATTCTTAATGAAAATAATGATGCATAATAATGCTTATTAATCCTCGCAATTAACTTATGATTTTGTATATGCAGATGGATACTAGGACGTCAAAGGTGATCTCATCAATAAAGCATGCAGTCAAAGGCGTCGGTGGCATATTAGAAATGTCATTTGGCCTCCAAGGCTTTCACTATGCGAATGCATACGGCGCTTTAGTTTATTTTATTATGTATTTTTCATTTATCACTTAGCTTTCAGGTTTTCTTTTTACAAAGCATTTAATCCCTAAAAGAGGAGAGAGAAAGTTCTTGGTAAACGGCGGTTGGAGGCATAGAAAAGAAATATTTGGGTGACGAGGAAAGGAAAGACATGCCCCTCTTGTAATGGCCGTAGTGGAATTGAAGGGTAGGGCATGGAGAAGATTCACTTTGACATAATGTTGGAACATCAGGTTGAATTCTGTGGTAAGAATAAAATAATAAAAAAAAAGAGAAAGAAAGAGATCGTGCCATCCTTGTTTCGATGATTTGTAATGTGGAGCGTAAATGATTTTTTTCTAAGATTTCAATAGCATGGTGCCATGTGATCATTTGATGGTCAACCTAATGCTGGATAAGTACTCTCGTTAATCTATTACCTTATTAATTCATAATTCCATGTGGACCTTTTTGTTGTGTAAGTGATGTTACATATTTGGATTCTTTGTTTGTTCTCGCCAACTCGATTGTTTCTCCTACCTATTCTAGTCTTGTTGGTTGTTATTGAATAGTATTGTAACGCCCCTAAATCGATCAATGTCACGTAACGAGGATCTATTTGAAGGCGCTACGAAAAATTACAATTTTGATCATTTTTTATCAAGACTCAATTAAAATAATGACATGTAAGAAAAAAAAATAGAGATGTCATAATGGCGGAAGTCTCAAAGTAATACAAAGTCTCCATAATAAATATAGCATCTGAATTACATCAAAAATCATGACTGCGGAAAAGAAAGATAATAATGACTAGGCCCCTTTTCGGTTCATGTGCTTTATTATTGCCTGAGCTTGGTCGCGACACACGATTTCAACACCATCACGGACTTAGCCCTATGAAAATCAATACATGGGAGGAGATCCTCCCCTAAGCTATACAGCCTAGTGAGAAATTAATATAAGTACTCAATGCATAACAAATAAATAGGATTAGTCAGAATCAATAAGCAATTCTCAAGATCATGTAGTGAGCATGAATCAATTGAGAATAGATATCAATGGATAAAAGAGCAGGGATCTGATGATAACACATAACAATCTTATAATCATGAAAGGATTCAGTTATCATACTGAATTAATAATCATACCTCATTTACCATCATACTCCTATCATTTATATATTCTCTTTTTCCTTGAATCTTTTTCTTAGCCTAAATGACTTTGGGTGTTTTTAACTTTTGGAGTTTTACGCCGAGCAAAATAATACAGCCTTGTGCAGCCATTAGTTGATCAAGTCATGGCTAAGGGAGCGACCCTTCACTATACGCACTTGGCATGAGCTGGCCACCCACCATTTATCTTTTCATCTTTCTTTATTAATCCCTTTACCAATTTGTCATTCTTTCGTGCTATAGAAAGGATTGAATCACAAGAAGAATAGATCGGTAACAAGTATTTGGATTTGATCGTACAACTAACCAATCAATAGGGAAAACAGATAATAATCATGTAAAAGTCTACATTTAACAGTATGCAAGAGTAAAGTCAGACCCCAGGATTTGGTCGATCGGTCTCTCCTGGTCGGTCGATCGATAAATTTGTATCGGTCGACCGATATCTCTAGATCGGTCGACCGGTAATATTGCACCCATGCAATGGGTTTCGGTCGGTCGATCGACCGAACCCTGTGGTACAGAGAGAATGATCGGTCGACCGATTTCCTATGATGCACGAGTACGCCTAAAAGGCAGAAGTACCCATACCGGGTACGTACCTAGTACGGGTACACATGGGGTACGGATGGATACGTATTTGTATAAATGGAAGCCACCTCCAGTGCTGATCCCAGTTGAAAACCAACACATGAGATCAACAACTGGGCGTGTTTTTATATAATTTGTATAAATGGGCTTTGCTGGGCTCATCTACCATATAATAATAAGCTTAATTTTCAAATTATTAGCAATGGTTGATTAATATTTTATTAGATGGACTGGCAGATTAGTAGTTATGATTTTTTTTCTCAAAAACTTTAATTTCTAATCTATATATACTACATATTTTTTTATTTAATATTATTATATATATGCATACCCGTACCTTAATTTTTTTTAAAATGACGTACTCCGTACCCATACCCGTACCAAGTACCAGTATCGTACCCGTATTCGTGCAACATAGCTGATTTCTATCGGTCGGTCGACCGATCTTTACACATGGATGGACTAGGACCAAGGGCGGACCCACATATAGTTTGAGGGAGGCCCTGCCCCCCCCCCCCCCCCCCCCCCTAATTTTTTAAAATTTAATTAATTAAATATACTTATATGTAATTTAAGGGATAAAAATCACTTTGGCCTCCCTTAAAAAGTATTTGGTGTATAACTCTTGCATAAGTTGTCTATTGGTACAGTGGTTGAGTGCCTCATCTCTTAGATGAGAGGTCGTGGGATCGAAACTTTGCCCCCCCCCCCCCCCCCCCACACCCCCCACATTTTTGGTTCTCTGGTTCAGGCATCAAAAATTCGAGAGTTTTCAATCCTAAATTAAATTACCACTTCAAAGCAATCATTAACACAAGGCATTATTATCAAGAAACACAATCAAATCATAAATCAACAACACATCTCAAATCAAAGGCAAACAAATTTATTCTTTCTCTTTTCAATCCCCACCCCACATTTTTGGTTCTCTGGGTTCAGGCATCAAAAATTCGAGAGTTTTCAATCCTAAATTAAATTACCACTTCAAAGCAATCATTAACACAAGGCATTATTATCAAGAAACACAATCAAATCATAAATCAACAACACATCTCAAATCAAAGGCAAACAAATTTATTCTTTCTCTTTTCAATCATTCGAACAGGGGTCAAGCCACAGGATGTTCACAACCATGATTCTGGCCTAATTCTATTTAGGTTATGGAGAGGGATTTCAAGTTCATCGACCTCCGCCTACGAGTAGACCGAATTAAAGAGGGATGTGATGAGATGATGTTTAAGTCCCAATATGCACGAGGGAAGGGGGAGATGGAGAGAAGAACAGGAGAGTCATGCCCTATTCATTTTTAGGGATGATATTACAGATTGGTGGCTCTCTTCTTCCAATCCCCGTGTGAGGTGCAATGCTTCAAGATGGCCGGCCAGATTAATAGAGGAGGGAAATGAATTCGGCCTCTCTGCTGGTATGGGAGGTGAGAGGATTCTTTAATTTTTTTTTTATTCCTTTCTTACCTTTTCCAACTCCCTATTATCTCACTTTTAATGGATATAATTGCCCATTAATTGCACGTTAACAAAATTAGTTAAATGCTACCTCCAGCTGGATGTTGCTATTAGGTTTTGAAATTTTTTTTTTTTTGGGGTGTTACAAGTACAATTATATATGTGTGTGAAATTTAATTCTAACGACCAGGTTTTAAATTTATAATTATATTCTTTATATATGAATGTTGCAATTACATTAGGTCATTCTAAATATAAATCACAGACACCACACACAAATATGCTTGTATGTATAATTAAGTTAGATTTCTAACAAATTATGAAAGTTATATAGAAAAAAATCATACTATATTTTTTTCTGACAAAAAATCAAGCGTTCAAGTATATTTTTTTTCTTTTCGGTTACCACAATAAGTATACATTTCTTCCACCTTTAGTCTGATTTTTTTAAACGTGCATCCTTCATTGTCCTCTTCAATCTAAACTATATAAGTGAAGAAAAATAATCATGGTATTTTCATTACGCTTTAACGTCATAAAGGCGCATGCGTGGTCTGTCTAAGAAATTGCGTTGCTTAAGAACAATGAATAATATGAAATCAATAAAAGTTTAAACACTATGATTGAATGTGCATGTGATTGATGATAAGATTCATGTTCTATTTGAAAATACAGAAAT
This sequence comes from Pontederia crassipes, assembly GCA_030549335.1. Lineage (NCBI taxonomy): Eukaryota > Viridiplantae > Streptophyta > Magnoliopsida > Commelinales > Pontederiaceae > Pontederia > Pontederia crassipes. The sequence goes on from JAUKPH010000017.1 coordinate 2,341,909, forward strand.
ATTGAATTATCACTTAATTTATTCTCAACTTTAATATATATACCCTATGTATATCAATGATAAAATATAGAGCAATTAAATATCGCTTTGGATCCATGATCACATGAATTTTAAAATCCATCTTTATAAGTGAAGAGGTAGATACACATAAATTCATATTTCTTGTTTTATTCATTGAGATTATTTATTGACATTTTTTATTTTTAAATCTTCAACAGAAATCCTTCACTCTATCGTTACACACCTTTTTTTTCCAAGTCAAACAAATAGTTGCCCTTCTACATGTGCTGTTGTGAAATGTGAACAACAAATTTAAACCACTCTTTGCAGACCTAAATTTCAGCACACTGTTCGTTAGAAGATTGCCATCGATCAATCAAAATCAGAGCAGCATTTGATGAAGGAGTCAACGGCTAAGGTATATATATATGGCCAGCAGTGCAATCTCCATGTTCTAGAGGTCTGATCATTGTAAGAATCTAAGGCCAGCCAACAACAGGCAATAGCCTCAATAAGTTTGTGTCGACTTATAAGTGGTGACCATTCAACTAATAGATTAATTTGGGGCCAATCTCACATAAAAATGCATATTTCCGATGGAAATTTCCGACGGTCGCACACCTCTCATAATTTTTGAAGAATTTTGCGATAATAAAAAAAATTATCCTTCAAAAATAAAGACGCAAATGTTTCTAATGACTTGAAATGTAACGCTCCCAAAATCAATCATTCTGTCACGTTGGCAATCAGTTTGACCAAGGGAACGCTACATTGCTTACTACTTCTTTGACTTTGAATAGTCAACACATAACACACGTGGTAATAGAAATAATAGAGAAACAATGAATGAAAAGAGTTTACGAAAGAAATATCATTTGGAAATCAAAAGATGTCACAATTAAGAGAATAGTTCAGAAAAAGGGAAATGCTGGGAATTCAAATAGTTCAAGAAAATATCAACATATGCAAGGTTAAAAGGGGAAATTCGAATATCTTATATATATAAAGTCAGATTATTCAAATGCAGAATAAAATAGTGAAAAGCTTATGGGTTCTCTGTAAGTCATGCGCTGCTATCACGGAGCTCTGCATCATCCATTTCCTCCCTAAGCAAGGTTCTCACATGCAAAATCCCAAAGCAGAGGCATGAAATGCCCGTGAGCTAACGCCCAATACACATAGACACATAAATGATGAAATGATAATCTGATGGGGTCAATATTGATAAAAGAGAATCAAATGATCAGTTACTTTATTCCTTGGTTTCAATATCTTGATCTTTGTAGGCTATGAACCATACATATATATAGATCTACTCTATTCTTTATTTCAACCATAACTTATATTGTACCATACTTTACTATACAATACTATATTCTATACTTTATTCTGTTATACATTACCATACTTTGTTATGCTCTGTGTGGTACTACATCTTTTATATTACTATGAGATCTTTGATGTTAGTTATCCTATGCGAGCTCGACTTTAATTAAATGGGAAGCTAGAGGTGTCTCTATACCATATGTTGTCAGGATGTCCATTAAGGGAAGGTGTACGCTAAGGCATACCCTTTTCGAAATACAGGTGGAAGAGGACCTGCACATCAGGAACGGTGGTAGTTGATGGCCTGTAGGTTTACTATCTCCTCAACTGAGCTACATGTCCCTCTGGAATAATGCAATATAATTCATATGTTGCCCCCGTAGGTGAAGAGTGCGTCAATACGTCACCCTTATTCGGAGCACAGTGGGAGAGGGCCTATAGTCCAGAAACAGTGATAGATAATACCAGTAGGTGCATTGTCTTTCAGTGCAGCTATCTGTCCCTCACTATACCATACATTAATCTGTACCCTGGGTGACACATAGCTATCCCGTTAATTTATATTTACTTTACTTATTTTCTTTAACATGTGTGGGGTTTGAAATCATAATTCAGATAAGGAGTAAGGTCTAATCCCCTTTCTACGGACGAAAGGTCCGTTACATGCTTTGCTGTACTGGACATGGCCTCAGGTGGACCAGTCGAAGGTTTAGAATTGATTATTGAAGTTCTGACCACTCAAGGGGCATTTTAGTCATTTTACATCGGGTTCGCGATACTTCTTTTCTAGACCGGTCGACCGTCCTAATGGACCAGTCGACCGTTACTGTCGGATCGGTCGACCGCCCAGGTGGATCGATCAATCGATTATGCACTCGGTCGATTACCTCTTCACGCCGTGCTGGTCGATCGTTCTCTGTGAATCAGTCGACCGCTCATTGCGTGTCATGTCGTGAGATCGGTCGATCGTTCCTTTGGGATCGGTCGACCAATCTTGCGCTATTGTCTTCATCGGCTTTCGCCGGATCGGTCGATCGATTAATTGGGATCAGTCGACCAGCCAAGAGTCACGACATCGGATGTCGAAGAACGGTCGACCGATACGGTGAAATCGATCGATCAATTCTTGGTGCGAAACAGAGTCGCCAGTCGGATTTTCCATTTCCGGTCGACCTCCGATCATCCGATCATGATACACATAATACGAAAAACATTCCTACATGCCTCTAGGTCATAATGGAATCGAAATTTACGATATTTGATCTACATTTCTTCACATCTATGGTATCTTTTCGGTTCATTTTCTGGTCATTGCTATCGCTGTCGATGATTCGTCAGGTCGCCGATCGATCCTAGCCGGCGGGAGTGCACGCACACGCTTTGCAGAAGTGTCACGGTGCATGGGATCGTCATGCACCGCCTGCTCGAGCTGCTCTTCGCCCGCCGCTATTTGTTCGTCGGTCGCTCGTCGTGTGCGATTCGTCGGAGAGAGCAAGGGAGAGGGAGAGAGAGGACTGTGGCAGCAAAGAGGGGAAAAGGTGAGGGAGTCCATCTCACTCCCTCCCTTATACTCTCTGCCGCCCGGCTCAACCGTGGGGAGGGGGAATGGAAGAGTGGTTCTCTCGTTCGATTTTTTTTTGAAATTTCGAATTTATGTTTAAAATAAAGGAGAGAGAGACTAATGTTGGTCATTACATGAACTGCCACAATTTCTGACGTCAAGAAAATCGTCACAAGTTTCGACGGCTATGACCATCGAAACTTCCCACGATCAAGACACTATCGGCAATTTTTCACGACTCGAGTAGTAGGAAACAAAAAATAATATTTTATATTACTAAGATTGAGTACAATACTTTATATTATAGTACAATACTTTAAGGAGACATTGATAGTCGAAAGTCAACTTCTGGTTACTTGATGACATTCGCAGAAGCAACAGTCTCATGGCAATCCAAGTTACAGAAATGTGTTGCACTATCAACGACTGAAGCATAATATATCGCAGTTACTGAAGCAGGCAAGAAAATTCTATGGATGAGACAATTTCTGAGGGACTTAGGTTTGACGCAGGAGAAGTACATTATCCACTGCGACAATCAGAGTGCTATACATCTGAGTAAGCATTCTAGTTTTCACTCTAAGTATAAGCATATTGATGTTCGATATCACTAGATTCGCGACGAGATGAAGAAAAAGAAATTCTTTCTTTGCAAGATCCATACTGACAAGAATACGTCAGATATGGTGACGAAGCCTCTACCGAGAGAGAAGACTGAGTTCTGCAGGGAGCATGCAGGCTTGGTGGATTCCTTCGCATAAACAAAAAGGGGGAGTTTGTTGGATTTGTTTGTTATGCGAGTCCGAGTAGCAGTAGAAAAGAAGAAATTTAGTTGGTTTGGAAAACCAATCCGAGACAAAGAATCATCCGAGTCAGAGACAAAGACGTCCTGTCTTGATGCTATAAAAGAAAGGGTGCAGACATATGCTGGAGACACATCAAAACGAGCAGCCACCGAGAGAGAAAAAGAGAAGAGAGAGAAAAAATTTCGGGGTTCGTTTCAGGAACGAGTTCTTATCCATTCTCAACGAAACTTCAGGCATTACTTCTCAGTAGCCTTCTCATCTATTTCTCATATTCCGGTGAGATCATTCTGACTTCTATCCTCAGTTTCGAGAGACATGTATTTTGTGGCATCTAAGATTAATTATTGAGATTATTATTGTAATTCTCTGCATAGTTCAGAGAAGATATTTTATAACCTACTATTAATTCATAGTGAAAGGTCTGCTGTTTGCTCTCGTGGTTTTTTCCTCTCACGTTGAGGGGTTTTTCACGTTAATTCTCTGCGTCTTTGGTCTGATTTAATTTCGCTATATTATTGTCATCATCCCATTATTATTGTGCGCATTAAAAGGGAAAAAGAAGATAATTCCGCAACTATCAGTTCAACCTTTTTTCCTAACGTTGGTATCAGAGTCTAGTCAGGAAGTACACATTATAATGGAGGACAATAATGCCCTAGTCAGATGCCTGTGCTCACAGGAATAAATTATTCTATCTGAAAGCCTCGGTTGAAGGATTACTTAAATTGCAGAGATCTTTATGATCCAATCGAAGCTGATGCTGCAAAACTCGAGGACGTGGATGATAAAAAGTGGGGGAGGATCAAGACCAAGACAATCGCACAAATTCGACAATGGGTCGATGACAAGGTGTTTCATCATATCACAAATATTGATGAACCTGATGAAGTGTGAAAAAAATTACAAGAAATGTATGAGCGCAAATTGCCGCAGAATAAGGTGCTATTGATGAAGAAACTTGTTAACCTGAAGTACAAGGATGGTCATTCTGTTGCAGAACATCTTGGCAGTTTTCAAGAATTGATTAACAAGTTATCTTCAATAAAGATCGTGTTTGAAGATGAGATCCAAGCATTACTACTACTGAGCTCATTACCTGATAGTTGGGAAACGCTCGTTATCTCTCTGAACAACTCTGCTCCAGGTGGATAACTATCTTTAGAAACTATCAAGGATAGTTTATTCAATGAAGAAACGAAAAGGCAAGAGCAGAATCTCAACAATAAATCAGAGGCATTCATCGTGGAAGATTGTGGGATAAACAAACAGAGAAACTCTCACAGTCACGATAGATCAAGGTCAAGAGGCAAATTGAAGTCCAGAAAAGAGGTCGCCTGTTATCATTGTGGCAAGCCAAGACACTTCAACAAGGAGTGCAAAAAATTAAAGCGTGATCAGTCACATGAAGGGTCTGAAGATGCTGAAAAGGAGAAGAAGGACAGTGGTGGAAACAACGTTGCAGTGGCTATTCAGAAGATGTATACTTTCTTACTCAAGAAGAGGAAGAAGATGGTGTCAATGTTGTGAGTCAAGATTCAATTTGGATCTTAGACACTGCAGCTTCATTTTATGTTACCCCTTGCAGAGATGTATTCTCAACATACAGAGAGAGAGCATTCGGGTCAGTAAAGATGGGGACAAGTCAGAGTCCCAAATTGATAGCGTTGGAGACATTCAGTTGAAGACCAACACAGGATGCAAGATTGTGCTCAAAGATGTGAGGCATGTACCAGAGATCCGTCTCAACCTAATTTCAGTTGGAAAATTAGACGACGACGACTATGAGAGCAACTTCAAAGGGGGAGTGTGGAAACTCAAGCGAGGTTCACTCCTACTGATGAAAGGAAACAAAAATAGTACACTCTACAAGACTGAAGCACAACACTGCACCGAGACAATAAACGTGACTCAAGAGATGTCATCCTTTGAGTTATGACACAAGCGGCTTTGTCACATAGGTGAGAAAGGACTTCAGATATTAACTCAACGAAATCTGCTACCAGGTATAAAAGACACTTCACTTGACGTATGTGTCCATTGTTTGGCTGGTAAATAGACTAGAGTTACATTTAATAGAACTTCTTCGTCTAGAAGTTCACACGTACTTGATTTGGTGCATACTGATGTCTGCTATATGAAGGATAAAACTTTAGGTGGTGAACTTTATTTTATTATATTTATTGATGACCATTCTAGAAGAGTCTGGGCTTTTCCTATAGCACACAAAAATCAGGTGTTGACAGAGTTCAAGAAGTTTCATGCCAAAGTCGAAAGAGAAATTGGCAATAAGCTCAAGTGTATTCGAGCTGACAATGGTGGGGAATACAGAGGACCTTTTGAAGAATACTACAACACCTATGACATCAAGCTTGAGAAGATAGTTCCCAAGACTCCTCAACAAAATGATGTAGCTGAGAGGATGAACAGAACAAACGAGGAACGTGTCAGATGTATGCTTCTACATGCCAAGCTATCAAAGGGATTCTGGGGTGAAGCAATGATGACTGCACTTGAACTAATCAACCACTCACCATCAGTACCTCTGGATGGTGACATACATCTGAAAGTCTGATCAAGGAAGAATGTTTCGTACAAGTATTTCAGAGTGTTTGGCTGCAGAGCCTTTGTTCACATCCCCAGTGATGAGCGGTCAAAACTTGACAACAAATCGAAAGAATGTATCTTCCTCGGATATGGAAGTGAAGAATTTGGTTATAGACTTTGGGATCCTGTTAACAGAAAGGTTATCAGAAGCAGAGATGTTGTGTTCATGGAACACCAAACAATTGAAGATCTGTCGAAGGACAAAGAGGTAACTAGCTTCACTGATTATCTAGCTGAACCGAGTTCAGTTGACGCACCGACAGAAGATGACATTATTCCAGAAGCTGATCAAGATGATAGTAATAGTAATAATAGCTCACATAATTCAAATATACCTTCGGATAGTGAAGACAGTGATGATGAACCACATGTCGAGCATGATGCACTAGTGCAAGAGCCTCAATTGAGAAGGTCGAACAGACAAAGATAAGAGTCAAAGCGGTATTCTCCGACAGAGTACGTGTTATTAACTGAAGGGGAAGAACCGATGTGTTATCAAGAAGTCTTGTCACATGAGCAGAATGATGAGTGGATGAAAGCCATGCAGAATGAGATGCAATCTCTGCATGAGAACAATACTTGCAAACTGATGAAGCTTCCTAAAGGGAAGAGGGCACTCAAGAGCAAATGGGTGTTTCGATTGAAGAGTGAAGAGAATAATCCACACCTGAGATATAAGGCAAGATTAGCTGTCAAGGGGTTCAGTCAGAAGAAAGGAATTGATTTTGACGAGATATTCTCACTAGTGGTCAAAATGTCATCAATTCGGGTGGTTTTTGGATTAGCTACTACCAAGGACTTGGAAATTCAACAGTTAGTCGCCAAGACAGCTTTTCTCTATGGTGACTTGGAAGAAGAGATTTACATGGAACAACCAGAGGGTTTCCAAGAAAAAGAAAAAGAAAACCTGGTGTGTAAATTACAGAAAAGCTTATATGGACTCAAACAGACACCTCGTCAGTGGTACAAGAAGTTTGAGTCGTTCATGACGCAGTAAGGATACAATAAGACCAGATCAGATCATTGTGTCTTCGTGAAATGTTTTTCACACGATGATTTTATTATCCTATTGTTATATGTTGATGACATGCTTATTGTAGATTAGGATAAAAGCAAGATTGAAAGGTTAAAGCAGGAGCTGAGTCAATACTTTTCCATGAAATACCTAGGCGCAGCAAAGAATATCCTCGGCACGAGGATCACCCATGACCGAGAGCAGCGCAAGCTATGGTTATCCCAAGAAACATACTTCGATAAAGTCTTGGAGAGGTTCAACATGAAGAATGCAAAGGCAGTTACATCGCCACTTGCAGGTCACTTCAAGTTGAGTTCTAGACAGTGTCCGAGGAGTACAACCGAGAAGCAGAATATGAAGAACGTCCCATACGCATCTGTAGTTGGCAGTCTTATGTATGCAATGGTTTGCACAAGGCCAGACATATCATATGCAGTTGGTGTGGTGAGTCGATTCCTATCAAATCCTGGTAGAGAGCATTGGGATGCAGTCAAGTGGATTCTCAGATATCTTCGAGGCACGTCTAAGATATACTTATGTTTCGGAAACGCTGAGCCAGTGTTAGAAAGATTTACTAACTCCGACATGGCAGAAGATATTGATAGTCGAAAGTCAACTTCTGATTATGATGACATTCGCAGGAGCAGCAGTCTCATGGCAATCCAAGTTATAGAAATGTGTTGCACTATCAACGACTGAAGCATAATATATCGCAGTTACTGAAGCAGGCAAGAAAATTCTATGGATGAGACAATTTCTGAGGGACTTAGGTTTGACGCAGGAGAAGTACATTATCCACTGCGACAATCAGAGTGCTATACATCTGAGTAAGCATTCTAGTTTTCACTCTAAGTCTAAGCATATTGATGTTCGATATCACTAGATTCGCGACGAGATGAAGAAAAAGAAATTCTTTCTTTGCAAGATCCATACTGACAAGAATATGTCAGATATGATGATGAAGCCTCTACCGAGAGAGAAGACCGAGTTCTGCAGGGAGCATGCAGGCTTGGTGGATTCCTTCGCATAAACAAAAAGGAGGAGTTTGTTGGATTTGTTTGTTATGCGAGTCCGAGTAGCAGTAGAAAAGAAGAAATTTAGTTGGTTTGGAAAACCAATCCGAGACAAAGAATCATCCGAGTCAGAGACAAAGACGTCCTATCTTGATGCTATAAAAGAAAGGGTGCAGACATATGCTGGAGACACATCAGGACGAGTAGCCACCGAGAGAGAGAAAAAGAGAAGAGAGAGAAGAAAATTTTGGGGTTCGTTTCGAGAACGAGTTCTTATCCGTTCTCAACGAAACTTCAGGCATTACTTCTCAGCAGCCTTCTCATCTATTCCTCATATTCCGGTGAGATCATTCTGACTTCTATCTTCAGTTTTGAAAGACATTTATTCTGTGACATCCAAAATTAATTCTTGAGATTATTATTGTAATCCTCTGCATAGTTCAGAGAAGATATTTTGTAACCTACTATTATTTCATAGTGAAAAATCTGTTGCTTGCTCCCGTGATTTTTTCCTCTCACGTTGAAAGATTTTTCACGTCAATTCTCTACGTTTTTTGTCTGATTTAATTTCGCTATATTATTGTCATCATCTCATTATTATTGTGCGCATTAAGAAAAAGAAAATAATTCTGCAACTATCAGTTCAGCCTTTTTTTCTCAACAATTTATTTTGATATATTAAAAGTATTCAACTTGTAGCGGGAAAGTAGAAATTTTTTATGGTATGTAAGTGGTAATCTTATTTTAATTTATGAGCAAAAATATGTTATAACTTATGAGGGAATGATTCGTGGGTTGCAATTAATTAAAACCATTTGTTTGTCATTACTAATTAATCAAGATTCGTTGATTTGGTTGATATAAGTGGTGAGTAAAACTGTGTGTCGGTGTGAACGATTTCCGTTAATTACCATTCCTAATTAATCTTTTCTCTGTGTCCCTTCGATTTCCGTTTCCACTTTCCACCCACTTTTTTCTAATTAATTAATCTTCTGACTATTTTCCTTTCCCTCTTAATCTCTCTCTTCCACAGGTTAGTGTTTTTATTTTTTATGATAAAAAGATAATATGGAATATTAGACATACATATCAATTTAATTAATAGGAAAAAATACAATTGCATTTAATATATAAAGTATTAGGAAAAAATGAAATAAAACTAATGGAAATAAATTGCTAAGCCTTTTTTAAACAATTGCATATTATTAAATCTAATGATAATTTATAATACAAAATGAACACGTATTAATTTAATGTAATATTGTAATATACATATGATTTAGCTTTGGAAAATATAAGATAAATCGGTTCTGAAAAAATGGAAAAACGACACAAAGACTTATTAAATAATTATAATATGCAATTATTTAAAAAAATTTATTTTGTCTAAAGTACTTTATTTTCGTTTCAAGTATTTTTTTATTTCATTTTTTCTAATACTTTACATATTTGATGCAATTGTAGTTTTTCATATTTACTAAATTTATATGTATGTCTCATATATCATATTATATAAGTATTATTTTTTTATCATAAAAATACTAATCTGAAAGAGAGAGAATAGAGGAAGAAAAAGTAATTAGAAGATTGATGAATTAAAAAAAAGGTGAAAAGTGGGAACTAAATTGTAAGGGACTGAGATGGGAGAAGTGAGAGAATATCAATTAAATCAAAATGAGAGTAAAATGAGAAATGTGAAGCCAACTTCTTTTCATCTTTTTACTAAATTGGTAATATTCTCTCTTCCACGTTATAATTAGAGAATTTTTTTAATAAAAGAAAAGTCTCTTTCCTTACGGTTTCAACACTTGTGTAAAGTAGGAAAAAATCTTATCAAATAAAAATTTCAATTCCAATAAATTATCACTTTACCTCTTAAACATGTCATCCCAATAAAAAAATATTCGACTTTCATGCTCTTTTATGTTTTTCTTCCCATATTTTTGTGTCTCCTACTGCACAAAATCTCATATTATCTTCCGGTTTGAGAAATATGCGAAAAGGGAACGATGTGAGCACATTTTCTAAAATTTCAAACTAATTATTTAAAATGTTAATTTGTTCTCATATGCGTGGAGTTCAAATTATAGGAATTTATCTTTTGATCAGTAATGGTCGAGTTGTTTGCCAAATCTCAAATTGCAATGCAAGGTGGAGATGGTAAGTAGAAAAGTGGAAACGAGGAATGTTTTTAAAATCGGACTCGTGATCGAATCGAACAATCAAATGGATCATGGTTGGACCGGTTCAATCGGATTGATCGAATTTGATCGAATTTTATTAAAATTATATTATTTATAATAATATTAAGAATACATACTTAACAAATTTTATATTATGTATAAAAAAGTTAGTAACGTACTAAAATTAAAATACTTATATATATTAATATATTATTATATATAAGTCAATGACTTCCAATTTTTTTATACTTAATATTAATTGATTTTATTAAATTTTTATTTAACGTTAAATGCTACTAATAATGTGTTAATTATTTTACCATAAATCACTCTTATGTTTTAGTTTTATTTAACTTTCTTTTTTTTCCATTTCTTCCTTTCTTTCTTCGTTAATTTTAATTTTTTTTCCATTTCTTCCTCTCTCTCCATTAATTCTCTGTGCTTTATCATTAATGCTATTAAATATTAATAATATATTACTTTATTATTGCCTTGAATCACTCTCTTCATTAATCTTCTCATTACTATTTTATTTTCATTTATCCATTCCTTCCTCTCTCTTCATTTATTTTATTTTCCTTATTTACCTTTCTTCCTCTCTCTCTTTACATTAATTCTCCATCTTTTTTCTTGATTCGATTCATTTTATTTTTTCCTCTTTCTATATTCTTATTTCCATTTTATTAGTTTTTAATTTCTTTTCCATTTTTTTTTAAATTGAACCAAGTTTCTTCTGATTCAACCGGTTCAACCGGATTTTATCCTGTCAAACAACCATCCGATTTTGACTTAAATCAGATCGGACCAGCCACCGGTCGTGATTGAACTGGTCGAATCAGTCTTTCTGGTCCGATTTTGATAACATTGAAAATGAGGACTGTTTTGAAAGAACAGAAATATATTCCTGTTACTTTCGTTAGAAAAAAAAATATAGGTTTTATCTTGATACGAGAATAATTATAAAAATAAGATTTATTCTTATTTTTTATTGTCAAACATCAATTTTACAGGCATATGACCTGAACCCCACGTTAATAAATGCAGAATAAAGAAAAAAGTAGAAGATAATTTGTTTGTGTCCCACCTTACAACAGCACTATTCTCTATATTACAAAATAAGAACAAATGTATATTATTTTGAAATTTATTAATCTTGTATCGGACAGGCCATAGTGAGTGACTGATATGTAATCTTAGCTTGAATTTCATCCGACTCATCGTGTGTCTTTCTTTAGTTTAAAAAATTGTCTAACTTTTCCTCAGATGAAAGGAAAAAAAAAAAGACAACCTTTGAAGCCAAGTCGGTTCAAGACTAAGATTTTTTTTCTTATTTATTTAGTATGTACATTAGTGCTAAATAGAAGAAAAAGGAAAGGAAATTAATGTTAACTATAAGGTTAATTAGTGGGCCAACACGCCTTAATTAAAAGAAGATTGTCTAGAAGTGAGCTGGAGAAGGGCATTTAGGGCGCGTTTTACAATAGATCGGGCCTTACATTGCACATGCCAATAGACTCATTAGTTTAACGATTTATTATCGAATTTTTGTGTAATAAACTTTCAAACTTGTTCACCTTGGAACAAGCTCATTAATATTTTTTAAAAAAATTAATTTATCCTTTTTTTCAAATTCATTATTAATGTGTGGAATTTTTTATATTCTCTTTTTGATGCATTAATAAAATAATGCAATAACTAAGTCATCATTGTCTTTTTTTCGTTTAGTTTTCTCATAATTTTCTTTGATAATTTATATTTTCTTCATTTCCTCACTTTATTTTTATTAATAATATAACAAACCAAATTAATAATGAATAAAATACTTATATTTTATTACTAAGTATAATATTAATAAATAATTATTATTATATTGATAGATACTGACATTTTCATAATTAATTTTATTTAAACAATTAGTATTATTAACGAATTATGGTCGAATGGTTTATTAATTAACGGGACGGCTTAAAGATTATGCCTGGCCCATTATTCGTCCTAGTCCGGTCTAGGGATGGCACCCCCCGCTGTTCGGGGCGGGGGACACCACCCCCGGTCCGACCCCTACGATCTGCCCCCGTCCCGAATTTCCGGTTTGGGAGAAATTTTATCCCCCGCCCTGATCCCCACGGCCTCGAATTTTCGTGAAGAATTTGATTCCCCGAATTTATTATTAAAAAATGTGAAAAAATTAGAAAAAAATCACAAATAAAAAAATAGTGCTCACCTCTGCGCACAGCGCGCAGAGGTGACCTCGCGCACTACGCGCAGAGGTGACCTCGCGCACTACGCGCAGAGGTGACCTCGCGCACTACGCGCAGAGGCGAAATTGCCTTTGTGCGCGGCGGCCATTTTGCTCTGCGTGAAATTGCCACTGCGCGCGACGGCGATTTCGCGCAGAGGCGAAATCGCCTCTGCGTGCGGCGGTGATTTCGCGCAGAGGTGAAATCGCCTCTGCGTGCGGCGGCGATTTCGCCTGCGCGCGGCGGCGATTTCATCGCTGCGCGCGGCGGCGATTTCATCGCTGCGCGCGGCGGCGATTTCATCGCCGCGCACAGAGGTGATCGATTTCGCGGCGGCGGCGTGGACGGTGAAGACCTTGAGGATGACGATCGAGATCGTGGACTGCGTCGGAGAAGGACTGCATCGGAAGACCTTGAGGACGATGATCGATTTTGAGGCCGCCTTGAGAAGGATGTCGCCCACACCCTCCACATCGGAGATCGGCGGCGGCGGCGCCGCCTTGAGAAAGATGTCGCCCGCCCTAGCTGCCTCCGCAACGGAGATCGTCGTCGCCGACGCCGCCTTGAGAAGGATGTCGCCGGCGCCGCCAATGAAAAAGGGAAAGGAGATTAGGGTTGGGGTGGGAGAAAAAGAGAGGAGATTGAAAGGAGTTAGAGATTTTTATCTTATATATGATGAATGGACGGCTAAAATTTAATCTGATAATTGATAATTAAAATAATTTATTAATTAAATATGATGGGGAACGGGGACCCGACAGGTCGGGGGCAGCCCACCCCGTCCCGATCTCCGAATGAGGGGTCGGGGTCAGTTTGCCTCCCATCCCCGCCCCCGCGAGAAAAAAAATTCCCGAATGCGGAGCCCCGAATGGAAATTCCCCGCGGGGCCCGTTTGGTGGCGGGGATGTTGCCACCCCTAGTCCGGTTCAGTCTAATAAGCAACTAAACAATATAAGATTTATGTCAAACAATAACTTTATTGCCTCAAACGATGATGCAACAATTTTTTTTCTTCATCTTTTATAATGCATCACATGGTTGAGAAAAAGATGTATCACAAAATTAAGGGGGTACTTGAATACAAAATAATTTTAAAAATAACATAACGAGCTTAAAGCGTTATGAATTAATTTTTTGATAATATCAAAGTAATTGATACTACAAGTTTAACACAAATTTTGAACAACATAATGAATTTAAAATGAATTAATTCTTTGATAATATCGATGTATTTTTATGTGTGTGAATTTTTAGTGGTGTTTGGTTGATGAATAATAAATTTTTAAATAAGGATGATTATTCTAATAGATTTTTTTTAATTTTGAGCTAAGAATAAATCTTATTTCAATTTTTGGTAGAATAGTGTATCTCTATAAAAAACACTATTCACAAGAAACATTATTTTTTAAAGACAACTTTGTCATTTGCTGTTTTAATGGTTAACTATCTTGTTGGGTGGAATAATGTAGGATAATATCTTATTTTTGCATTTATCCCCGAATCAAACGCCCATGAAATACGAGGCGATTCATTTTAAATTTATTAAAAATATATCATAAGTTCTAATCACGTCCCCTTTTTATCATTCTAGCTTTTTTTTTCCATTCGAAATGTCACTACAAGAAAATTGATCATAAATGACCGTTTGAAAATTTTACAAGTGTCACTAGAAACTAAAAGTATTAGTTATGTTTAATTAAACAAGTATATCTCATTTCCTCCTTGCATCGACAATCGAATGGTGTCTGATCTTCCTCTCTCTCCTCTTTATCTCTTCCCTCTTCCCTCTTCCTCCCAACTCTCCTCTCTCATCTCACCGCTCGATCGATCCTCGATGCCGATCTGAATTGTGCCTCCAGCTCGTGCCTTATCCAAGGACTGCTCGATCCTCAACGCTGAAACTGGATATTCGATCCTCGATGATGTCAGAGGCTTGATACTGGATTCCTAAAACCTCAATGACTCAACGACACCACCCAATCGATCGATTGTTGCCCAATTTCTCGACCACCAAGTTGAAATGGCCCTTGCCAAGCGAAGACGAGCAATATGGTCGGAGTCCGCTCATCGATGGTGAACCAGAGCAGCAACAATTTTTTGTAAGCAGAGGAAGCCTCCTGCTAAGACATCAGCCAAATCAAAATGGAAATGGTTTCGGACGAATGACACATGCGCTAATAGGATCTACTCTTTTCCTGCACATAAAGTCCCCATTTTTGGTAAAGTAATCTCTTGTTTGTTGGCATTAGACTTTTGTGTTGATTATATTGTAATTTTTTTCTTAGGCAACAATACAATCAATTTATATGGAAATATATTCCTCCATTCAATTAATGACGCTTATGCAATGGGGTTTCATACGAGCCATAGGTGTGTGTTTAAATGTCTCATATTTTTTTGTTGTTTAAAATGAAAAGATGTTTCATATGAGCCATAGGTATTTGTTTAAATGTCTCATATTTCTCTTTTAGGAGGCGATTGCTGCTACATCAAGGAGGAACGTCTCATGTAACGCCTTCAAATCGACCAACGCCACGTGGCAAGGATCTATTCGAAGGCGCTACGAAAACACTATAACATAAACTAAAAATATGACCAAATCTCAATTAAAAACAATGACATGCCAATAATAAAAGCAAAGAAGGAAAGGTAGAAATATCATAAAAGTAAAAGTCCCAAAATATTACAAAGTCCATGATAACCACAATGTCTGAATTACATCAAGTTCATAATACGGAAATAAAGATAAAGATAACTATGCCCTCTCTTGGTTCATGTGCTTTAGCATCGCTGATCGCGGCACACGATCTTGACACCATCACTCACTTGGCCCTGTGAAAATCAACACAGGGGAGGAGGTCCTCCCGTAAGCTATATAGCCTAGTGGGGATCCATAAGTGCACATTGCATAACAATAAATAACAATTGACAAAATTAGTAATCACTTGCAATAAGATCATATTTGGGCATAAGATCGTTCACTTGAGATATCGATGGATAAAAGAGATAGAGATCATGAGTCAATCTTATAATCATAAAAGATTTCAAAGACCATGCTGGATCAATAATCATGCTTGGTTCATCATGTTCATGTTACTTGTTTATGCTCTTTGTGCTCTTATTTTCACTTAACATTAGATGCCTTTGGGTGCTTTCATCCTGGGGGATTTACACCAGAGCAACCAAATACAGCTTCGTGCGGCCAATGGGGGATCAAGCCATGGTTCAGGGAGCGGCCCGTCCGATGAGCACTCAGCTTAAGCTCTGACAACAACTCCCATAAATATGTTCATAACTTTCTTGCTTAATCACTTTATCACTTTTTCATAATTGCATATCATAATAGGATTGGATCATGGAACAGATCAAAACAAGATCAAGGATTCAATCACATAACATGCCAACAGGAATAGCACAACACAAACATAGAATGAATCTCAATCAAAATAAAATCAATTTGCAATCTGGACAAATATCGGTCGATCGGTCCTCTCTGGTCGGTCGACCATTTTTCAGACACCGGTCGATCGATATCTCTGGATCGATCGACCGGTTGGTCTGAATATAATATAATAAGTTCTGCTGCATCGGTCGATCGATATCTCTGGATCGGTCGACCGATAGTTCTTAATCAAAAAGAGCTTCGATCGGTCGATCGGCCGAACGATACAAGGCTCGGGAAGATTGATCGGTCGACCGGACTCCAAGAATCGGTCGACCAATAACCTCATCACCGATCGATCGATATATAGGATCGGTCGACCGGTCCTCAGGAAAAATAGAAAAACAGAAACGGACAGTATCCATAAAATGGCGAATTTCAATCCAAAGATGCAATCAAGACTACAATCAATCATCTAAGCCTAGAGGGTTAATACAGAATATATATAGGATCAAAAGAACTCACAAACATGAAGCAAATATGGTAATACAATCAATCCATCATTTTCCATATCGTTTCAATCATCAAGAACACGTCATACGATAAGAACATAATTTCAATCAATTGCTATCATGTTATACAAGGAGATTTCGGTATCATCCGCCTTATTTCGTGATTGATCCTAGCTTGACCCTTTCCGAACACCAAAAATCACTCCTCCTTATTGTCCTCCACCTAGTAAGCATCCAATTGCGAAAAGGAATAAGGGAATGGTTCTAAAACCAAAAGGAGTGCAGAATGAAGAAAGAAAACTAGATGAACCTTGATGTAACCTTTCTCCTTTGCTGGATAGATGGTCTTAGGGAGGAAGAGAGACGAGTGAGGGAGAGGAATGAGGGTAGCTAAGGGAGAGCTTTAGGACAATAACCCCTTTTTATAGGTTAGTTGTAGGGTTAATTACACTAATGGGCTTGCTAATTGGGCTGTTGTGTTGGTCTTTTCAATTGGGTTTTATTTTCTATTTCTTTTATTTTATATATATATTTGTTTTTAAATGGGCTGGGTATTACATCTCATGTGATAAAGATTTAGACATGGCTCCTTGGAGTAATTCCACAGAGTTAGATCCTATAGGACTTTTCTAATTTTTATGTTTGGCTTAATTCAAGGTGGCTCTGGGTCAATATTGAAGAATTTTGGTCATATTGAAGAATTTTGGTCATATAAACTACTTATGAAGTAGTGATTTATATTCAAGGGTGGAAGACGAAAGCACAGTGAATTATGTTGTACATCTCAGGACAGCAATATTTATATGAGATGCCAAATATTACAATGAATTGTATTTGGTAGGCAGTAAATTATAAATATTGTTTGCCAAAATATAGATTCCAAATATTACAGTAAATTATATTTGCCAAATAAGGCTCAGTTATAATATTTATATCAACATTATTACAAATATGTCAGAGGCTTATACTGGATGTCAGAGGCCCCAATTATATTTGCCATCTCAAGTCAGCATTATTTATATCTATGTCACTATGTTGATATTGATATGATATTGTCAGCTACTCTAACACACTTCCATATTTGGCATCTCAGGGGATCAAAAATACTGTTTGCATGAAGTTCTTGAAGAGCAAGGATCCTAGTGATGGTTCAGAGCAAGCTTGCTTGCTGAATTGCAGGCTTTTGATGATCATTTGAAAAATCATATATGTGCCAAAAATTGAGTAATTCTATCAAACAGACATTTCAAAAGCCAAACCCATCAACTTTTAATTATGACACTATTTGTATAGAACAATTAGTATTCAAAGCCATAATACACGCATGCTACATCTCCAAATACTAATAGTTATGGCTTTGTGTAGAGGAAAAGAATACTGTGTGCAGAAAAGGAAGAGGGATGAGAGCTCATGAGATCAGACAGAGCAGCCATTAACCATATGATAACAATGCACTGGATATACTTTGGCAGAAGAAGAAAGTTGGGATCTATCCCTTATTGATTTACTAGTATCCAAGATATCTTGTTTATGCATGAATGTTATGTATACTTGAATACTTTAAATTTTAAATCTTGTGGTGTCTCACTTTGAAATTTGAATTATCATGTATGCCGACGTGAAATTTGTGTATGTTTAGTATAACTCGTTTTATCTTTGTGTAAATGGAAAACAAAGGCATGATGAATTATTTCTTCATAATGATATATTTCGTTTTTTCTATCTATGTATATCGATAAATTAATTGTCTACAATACATATAAATATCATTACTTGATACTATGAAATTGATATTTATAAATTTGTACAAAGTATAGCAAATTTATTTTTTTATGATGTTTAAATATCACAATTAATGACGTTTAGAAAATGTCATCATCAATTGCCTTTGGTGACGTTTTGATATTATTAGTGAATGTTATAATTGACATTTAACTGTCACCCATTCATGTTCTTTAGTGATGTTTAACCGTCACCAAAAGTTTGAGTTTAGTGACGTTTAAACTTTTAATGACGTTTAATCAATATGCGTCATCTATACTTTCTATGGCTTGGCTTCGGTAACGTCTGGAGCTGACGTTTAATAAACGTCACTAATGATTTTTTGTGATGTTTTATAAAGTTTTGATGACATTTAATAAATGTCGTTAAAGCCAATTTGTGTTGTAGTGTGTGTCCGGTTGATTTTTTTGGTGTCCTTTAGTTTATAAAGTTAGAACAAGTTTATCTGTCAAGAATAATTTACCTTGTTCGAATAGATGGACTGAAAAAAGAAAGAACAAAAATATGAAGTCAATTTACGTTGATTTCCTTTTTAAAAATAGCCAAATAAATGAAAAAAAAATGTTAACTTTTAGCTCACCCTCTTTCCCTTTGTCCCTCATTCAAAACACGCACCAATAAAGAAAACGACTTTAATTTCTAACACGTCCCCTTGAAGTATAAATGTCAATGTGTAGCCACTCCCAACCTCTTCACCAATCTAGAAGCAAAGAAACCATATCCATCACATTGAAATATATTTATTTAAAAACATTTAATTGAGCTCCTACTATTCAAATAGGTACGAGCCGTAGGAGCCTCCTATCTAATATTCCAACTATCTGATATGATCAGATGACTACGACAGCGAGGCGTGGTTCATGTGTTGTTAAAAAAGATTGGACAAAAATCTGCTATGGATTGGATGCTTCAAAAGGTTCAGCCAATCCTCTTGTTGTCGGCGTTCGAGTGGCTATCTGCTGACCTTGTGATGGACGACTCCCTATTCGTCAGCATCCGTCTCCTCATTGTATTACATGCAAGGTGACTAGGTCAGCGATGACGAGATCAAGCAGGGCGATTGTGAGGCAAGTCAGGTCGACGATGATGAGGTTGGGCAGCGAGAACCAAGCCTCTAGTTGGCGATTGGTGACGAAGACGTCATCTCGTCCTCCCACAAATGCTCTTGGTTATCATCTAAGGAAGAAGAAGAGGATGAGGACTGATGAGGAACAAGTAAGATGAGGATGGGCGAACCAAGAAGACAATTGAGAGCGACAAGAAAGAAGAAGAGGACGAGGACAGGCGAATAATGTTGTTGGTGTTGTTGCAAGTGCTGCTCGTCCAAGAACGCTTGGCTCATGGAGTAACACAGTTCTAGTGTCGGGAGTGTGCTGTAGAGCTCGGGGATATCATCATAACTAACATTGAACCTTAGATCCAGGCACCCTTTGAGATCCTCTAAGTCTTCATCCTGGTGATGCGGTCCGAGTGTTGGCTCCTCTTCTTCTTCTTCTTCTTCTTCTTCTTCTTCTTCTTCTTCTTCTTCTTCTTCTTCTTCATGGAATTCATTGTGAAAAGGAAGAAGAGATTAGGGACCTCTTCTTCCATGGAGGACTTGGTTAATGATAGAGAGCTTTGCCAACAATGATCGAACTAGGTTTTTTGACACCTAAGTTATTATCCTCCATTTCAGGATAGAATCAATCAACTATCATAAAACTCTTTTGAAATGAGTTCCTTCTAGCTCTATTCTCAAATTCACTCAAGTTAGGATGCAATGAGTTGTACTCTTAAACTATTGAACAGTCCGTTATGAGATCTATCCAACACATCACAAATTTTAGCACTCCCTTTCGACTATATTAGAATATGATATAAATTACTTATATTGAAAAGTAAATGATCTATCCTATGACAATTTCAAATTAATAGTGGATGTGTCAATAATCATCTAATTAATTTAATAAAAATCGAAGAAAATCAATGAAATCAGTAATGATGTTCTTATAAAATAAACAATTTATTAACAATATAAACTGAAAAAAGGTTTACAAGTTGTCCTGGAAATTAAGACTTTTACATAGAACTAAAATCATAAAAGGATCATAACAACGATGCTTAAATGCATCTCAACATATATATTAGAACGGAAGGTACTCACAAAAAATTCGACGATGAACGTCTGCTCAATCCTCCTTCTAACTGTATCATGCAGAAAATTTGTTGACGACATTTTGAAATTTCTTCATGTTCTTGGCTTCAAAGCACAAGTTGTAGACTCTAACATCCTCAATTTATAGAGGTTAAGATTTTCGTATGATAATAGAAGAAACAAAAACCTTACCAATGAGAAATAAAATAAATTCGGAGTACAATTGATCATGAGATTTTAGTCTTGTCGAACTTCGAACTTTCTATCATAATATATTTCCAATTGATCCATGAGACATATGGTATGATTAGGCATCCTTGTGCATTGATAATTCTTTCAAAAATATGTTTTGTAGTCAAAATCAACCTTCGTCATGTCTCCTGACTCATCGGTCACGACCTAAATAGTGTTTCAAATAGAGTAAAAATAGATTTTCATGGCTGATGATAGACGTTTCATGACTTAATCAATATTCGATTTGAAGTAAAAATGTGGAATTTATGGATCGCGGCATGCTAGTTCGTGCCCCAAGCAACTTTCAATAGTGCAAAATGCATTTTTATGGACCATCATCACGACCCATGACAGAACAATCACATACCCATGATAGTCAAATTTAAGTCATTGATAGCTTCCATTAATTTTCACTTTCTAATTCTGTTTTAACTCTAATTCTAGTGTGATTTCGTAACTCTTTTCTATTACTTCGTAGATATTAAAATATAAATTTTGATAGATTTTTATTTTTATAAAATTAAAGTAAATAAGCTCATAAATGATAAATACTATAAGAAAATGAATTGAAATTAAATTAAATGTAATACTAATTATATGTTGTAAAATGTATGCATTATTTTTCTTTTTCAAATTTCATTGAGCGACGTCAATCGTCCAATTTTTCTTTTAAATAATAATGAACTGTTACTCATTCTCTCAGTCATCCGTTGGATGATAGTGACGCTATATAGGAGGCTCCTATTTAAAATGTCATACTAAAAAAATTATAAAAAGAAGGATCAAATTTAATTTAAACATTTGTCTCTATAATATTAATATATAAAACTTATTAAAACTTAGGGTTATATCTAGGAAAAAATGATTGCCCTACTTTTTCAAGGGGTAACACTATCAAGCGTCCACTCATCACTGTTCGATTGATTGATGATGGACGGTTTCTCGGAAAAAAATTCTACATTCAAAATTCATCATGAATCTAACGAACCCTTATATATATAATGGAGGTGTAACACCCTCTTAGGTAAAACTAGATGTAACACTTAAATATTGACCGTTAGATTTAGCTAACAGTCAAGATTAAATGGAAAGATTAATGGCTTCTTGGTTTGTGGCATCAAGAACGGCGGCGGCGGCGGCGGTCGGCAGTCGGCGGCACAAGTGAGAACGTCGGGGCAACACATATCAGAGCATATTGACAGCGGGGCGACGCAGATCGATGTCGATATCGGGTGGCGTAGATCAACGTCGATGACTGGGCGACGCAGATTGACGACAGGCAGCATGATCGGAGTGCGATCAGAGGAAGGGAGGAGAAAGGGGAGGACGAGAGAATGAAAGGACGCATGATCGGAGTGCTTGCAAGTGCGTTGTCGGCATTCGCAGGGGTCAGGGACGGGCGCGTCGACAGCGCTCGAAAGGGAGGAGGAGGTTGGAGATCAATGACGGGAGCTGGGCTACAGCGAAGCGATTGGAGAAGAGGAGGCGATCGATCAATGGCGGGGGATCACTCATAGAGGAGTGCTGGACGAGTTCAATGATGCATGAGCTCAGTCGGATCTGGATCGACGGAGATGGCACGGACCCGAATGGAGGGTGATGATCGAAGGAGAGAAGAGAGAGAGCGGATGGAGGCGGTGATGACGATCGGAGGGGAGAGAGAATGCAAGAGAGAAGATATTATCTCAATTGTCGATGAGAAATGAACGATCAAGATTAAGGCATTACACGGGGTTTCGCTTAAAAGGTGTTACACCACACACACACACACACATATATATATATATATATATATATATATATATATATATATATATATAACACTAGAATTCCTTGTGCAAATCGTAGTAACTCTAGAATACACATAGATTGAACCAAAATTTGTTGGCTAAATTGGTAACAACATTGAGTCTCAAGCGACTAGTGCTAATAATTTTGAGTTCAAATTTTGAAGTCGTCACTTTGAATATAAAATAAATCATTACTACTTTATCTTTCTGCCTCCTAAATTACTAATTAACTATTTTTAAAAAAAAAGAATACACAGAAATTGCGCAAAAAGCAAAAAATGTGAATTAATATTTCGACCAAAATTAATTAGAAAAATACTATTTCGACCAAAGTTAATTTTAGAATGAAAATAATAATATCTGTATAAAATAAAAAAATAAGAGAAAATGGTTTATCCACTTTGGCTTTTATTGCCGCACTCAACGATTCCAGAAGCTTCTTTTCGGTTCCATCTCCTTCTCCATTCTTCCCAATCCGGAATGGTCCGCCTGTTCATCTCGTTTCCATCTTATGAAACATAAAAATAAAGACCACCAACGACGCCCTCACACGGATCCACCAAAGAACTAGAAAGAGTGAACAAGGGTGAACAGCTAATGGCGGATCCCCTATTCCACCGCATGCTATGGAGTCCATTTCTCCGCTCCTCCTCCGCGTCCATGCCCATGGACTAGTTCGAGACCCCAACTTCTCACGTCTTCAAGATCGACGTCCCAGGTATCTTGTTCGATCCCTTGGAACTAAGAAGAGAGGATACATTATGATTCCAGATGCCCAATTCTTTTTCCATAATGTCTTGATCAGGGTACAAGCGGGACAACATCAAGGTTCAGGTGGAGGACAACGTGCTGACCATTAAGGGAGACGCGAAGAGGGAAGAGGAGGAAGGGGAGGAGGGGCAGCAGAAGCAGCGGCGGCGCGGGCCGCCGCGCCAGCCGGAGGAGACGGTGTGGCATCTCATAGAGAGGGAACACAAGGGGGACTTCGCCCGCCATATCGTGCTGCTGTCGGACAACGCGAAGACCGACCACATCAAGGCGCACGTCGACGACGGCGTGCTCACCATCGTCGGCCCCAAGGAGGCCGCCCCGGCGAAGCCCAAGCCCCGCATCATCCCCGTCTCCAGCAAGCTCTGACCGAGGTTAATCTAGACATCAAAGTATGGTTCTATGATAACAACAACAATAAAGCCTTATCCCACTAGATGGGGTCGGCTACATGGATCATACGACGCCATTTCTCTTTATTAGTAACCAAACCTTTTGGTATATTATTCACCAATAGATCTTGCTCTATTAATTCGCCAAGTGTCCGTCTTGGCCTCCCTCTCCCTCTTTTAATCGGACTCCAGATTATTTGATTTACTCTTCCTACTGGCGCATCTAATGGTCTTCTCTGAACATGATCAAACCATCTCAAACGATTCTCTGTCATTTTTTCACTAATAGGAGTCACTTCGACTCGTTCACGTATATGATCATTTTTAATCTTATCTAATCTTGTATGACCACACATCCATCTCAACATTCTCATTTCGACTACCCCTACTTTACGTTCATGTTGTTCCTTCATAGCCCAACATTCACTACCATATAATATTGTCGATCTTATAGCAGTACGATAGATTTTTTTCTTTAACTTTATTGGGTACTTTTTTATCACAAAGAACTCCAGTGGCTTTTTCTCCACTTACACCAACCAGTTTGAATTCTATGATTAACATCGTCATCAATCTCACCATCTTGTCTTACAATTGATCCTAAATATTTAAACTTTGTCACTTGAGAAATTATATCCTCCCCTAGCCTAACTTTCAAATCGTCTCTAAGTTATTTATTTGTGAAATTGCTATGCATATATTCTGTTTTATTCCTACTTAAACGAAAACTCTTTGACTCCAACGTATTTCTCCATATTTTCAATTTTGTATTAATCTCTTCTCTTGAATCCGCTAAAAGTACTATATTATGTTTTATGGTTCTATGATAAGTGGAGAAAAATAAGAGAGTGAAAAAAAAAACGGTCTATTTAATGCTGTAAATTTTATATCATAAAAACGGTTCGTGTATCAATAATTACATGACTAAATTAGTAAGGAAACTGATGCTTATTATTACTTGTGCTTTGTTCATGTCTGTCCTTTGATGACCTCGAGAACTCTTTGGAACTGGATTATAAACTGTATTCGTAATTGAATTTTGTAACTTATATGATATAAAAGTACGATACGTCCTTCAATCCTACGGAATCAATTTCGTTACGGCTGCCTTGAAGCCGATGCTATTATTGAAGTTTCTTACACTCACAAAGACATTATAAAATTTATAATCAATCCGTCCTAGAAGTTTGTTTTCCAATAACAAAGTTGCATTGATTATCTTTCGTTATACAGAGTTAATTTCTTTGGCTCTGAATGATGTTATTCCTCGTTATTTTATTCACCTAAAAAAACAGTAAAATACAATTTCGCCACATGTATTTCAATAATGTAATCATGATATCACCAAGATCGAGATCACTAATAGATTCGATCAGACTCGGCCAATATATTATCTTTTTGGACGGATATTGGATTGTCCAATAAGTATCTAACCTCGTTCGTCTCATTAATACACGTAATTAGACGGATCATACTAGTCCATTAAAATTTTTTTAATTTTTTTTAATATCTTAAGCAAATTATCTATCTTGTAGTATATAATAAAAAATATCATAATATGTTATTTCTTAATTTATTATTATATATTTTCTCATTACTTTATCAAATATAAATAAGAAAGACAAAATATTTAGCGGAGGAAGGAGTTAGATTTCAAAAGGGGCCAAAATCACTACACTAAGTTAAAAGATATGTCAATTTACATACTAAATTTAGTTAACAAAATACTTAATTTATTTTTTAATCATCTATTAATATATAGTATTAATAAAGTCCTAAATTTTGGGTTGGAGTGGGAGGTAACATTTTTGTTGTATATCAATATTTGAATGGGTGTGGATATGTGACATTTAATGTTTTCTACTCGTGTATTGTATCCTTGTTTAGCTCTCGCATTGAGATCACAAAGGGAATTTAAGGATTTGAGAGACACAAAATGTAATATCCGGACATAATAAACAATCAGAATCCAGTTAGAGTTGAATTTGGAAACTTATCCAAAGGAAATAATAAACTTTCTCCTCCCTATATAAACTATCATTTATCTATATTAAACAAGTTTTTTGCCGTAGCCGTCGTCATCTCACGTGCCCCTCTCGTACATCCACGTCCAGGACCCCAAGAGCCTGTCGTCGGACACCAGAGAGATCGTCGGAGACGAGCCAAAGCACTAGGTAATGATGCCATGAATCTTCTCATGCATTGTTTTCGGTTGCTACTCTTCGTTATTGACATCCTATGGCTTTCCCTTCTTTCCACACCAATGACAAACGCCCAAGAATGTAGACGACACGCTCTCGAGGTCGAAGAACCTTCAGGGATGGCCGGAGATGGAGAAGAATGAGAGGAAAAAGATCAGACCGCAGAGGAAAGCGAACAGAGGTAGGTGGATCCTTAGATCAATCGATTTTAACAATAGATTTGTATGTTTAAGAATCCACTTAGGGTCATAGCGTCTTCTCCTATCTACTCTGCATTGTTTCATGTATGCATGATCATTTGAAGAGGTTTATTCTGGCAAAATTGAGTAGAAAATCGTGAAGGCACGACCACGACTCCGTCGAAATCATAGAATCCGGTCCGAGTTTCATAGAACTCGACCCGAGTATGACTATCATTGGGCCGAAAGAGCACAGAGCCCAACCCGGACTCCCCGCTGCCCAGTCTTTGTCGTCACCAACGTGCACATAGGTACCAAAATCCGACCCTGACTCCACTGAACTGGCCCGAGTTCTGATAAGCACTTACTAGCAGTCGATCGAGTTCGACTCGTACTCGGCCGGGATTGGAATGAGAACCTAGCCTGGGTCAAACCCAACCCGAATCGGGTTCTGCCGAGATATAATAATGTGATGCGATGTAATTTTATTTTATTATTATTTTAATACTGATTCATGATATGTTATGCCTGATTTCGTTAAGATATTTATTTATAGTATAGCATTGTATTGCAATTTCTGAAGTCTCAATATGAGCGAAAACAAAAATTAATAATGGTAAAAGATTGAGTGCCCATGTTACGGATTGATGGGAGCTCATGGCATTGTTACCTTCATTGCATTGCTGGGGCATCGGCTATGCTTTGTCCCTGTTCACAATTTCTCCCTATCATGTGACGAAAGAGGATACCCTCTCCTACAACGAGGATGAGATACCATGACATGCACAATCACTGACTTTACATGAAGTGCATAGCACCTTATTATAACCAAAACGTTCATTGATAACATTGTATAGATGACATTAATCTACTCTATTGATTCTTATGTAGCATGGCATTTATTATATTTCCATGGTTTATTCCATTGATACTTATGCCTATTTGACACATGCTCATATATTGTTAATGTTTATCCAATAGTTTATTAGCCTTGATGGCACATTGATCTCACTTAGAGCATCGTATTAATTGATTCTTATCCAGAGCATAGCATTGATCTACTCTATTGATTCTTATGTAGCATGGCATTTATTATATTTCCATTGCTTATTTCATTGATACTTATGCCTATTTGACACATGCTCATATATTGTTAATGTTTATCCGCTGATTTATTATTCATCTATTAGGTTGTGAAGCTCACGAGTTATTATTTTTCTACATTGATCCAGCAAGTAATGATGATAATCAAGGATGAGCTCAAGACAATGTTCGTGATGGTCCAGTACATATATTAGTGTTATGTTCTATTTTTTTATTTTAGATACTTTGAGTCCATATTATTAGGCTTTTACACTATTTTGATGTTGAGTGATGTCATAGTTATTTTTTAATTATATTAAAGACTATTATTTGAATATTTATTTTTATTATTATTTTTATTGATGTTATATTAAGTATTTTGCTTTTATCATATTCTGATCAAAGGACTGATCAAATCAAGATTTTGGTAAAGATATAGCATTGTTAGTAGCGACTCTCAAGTTGGATCTTGCTATGTCGCAAGGGTGATTTGGGGACATTACACAAAAAATATATGTAGCTAATTTTCTTGGTCAATATTTATTATTATTTACTACAATTATTGTTTTAGTTGGTTCTAATTAGATTGATGGAAGAAGATTAGATTAGAAAACTTGTGTATACCTTATTTGTTTCCAGTTAAATCTCCATAAAGAGCATTGAAAATTGAGAAGGCTTTTATTTAAAATGAGTAAATTTTCTAATTGCCTCTTAACTTTATCATTTTTCTTAACTCAAATTTTTTCATTGTTTTGTGAAAAAGGAATATTTTGTGTTTCAAAATTCCATCGATTGTGATTGCGATATACTCACATTTTGTTCTCCCATAACATAAAAATCATATAATTTTTTATCTTTTTTGTTTTTCTACTACAAGAAAATTATCATTTTTTGACGGGTAATTTTTTACGGATAGAAATCCGTCGTAATTTGCGACGAAAATATTTCCGACGGCTTTTTCGACGGTTACAATCGTCAGAAATGAAAATATTAAATTATATAATTTGTTATATTATTATTTTATTTTTCGACGATTAGGAACGTCGATATTTCCGATGATTTTTTTTGGAAATGAAAATATTAAATTATGTAATTTATTACATTATTATTTTATTTTTTGACGATTAGGAACGTCGATATTTTTGACGGATATCCATCCGTCGTAATTTCGGACGGAATTTTCGATGGTTATAAGCGTCGGAAATAAAAAATAATAAATTATGTAATTTATTATATTATTATTTTATTTTTCGATGATTAGGTCAATATTTTCGACGAATATCTATTCGCCGTAATTTTCGACGATCGTAATCGTCGATAAATATATAATAATATAATATGAGGATTATTTTATTAATATAATTAGCGATAGTCCGAACCGTCGTAATTTTTGATGATTTTGACCGTCGGTAATAATTAGCGACTGTTCAAACCGTCGATAAAATAAAAAATAAATATTATATATAACTAAATATTGTATTTTAATTAAATAATTTTGACGATCACAACCGTCGGTAACTTTAAAAATAATTAATATTTACTTTTTTGACGATTAGAATCATCGGTAATTAAAATTTCACTATCCCATTTTTTTCGTTTTTCCACTTTCTCATCTTTCCACCTATATATATATATATATATATATATATATATATATATATATATATATATATACTTCCCAATCTACTTTTCTCTCCCTCTCCCCTCTCTCTCTCCCTCGACGACCTCCCAGTCGGCGACCCTCTCCCTCCCGGACGACGATCGCCGGCGACCCTCGCCTCTCTCTCTCTCCAGAATGTGGCGTTGGGCAGCCGATCTGGCCGCTGACGGCCGGATCGGCCGCCTGGTGGCCGAATGTGGTCGCGGGCGGCAGGATCTGCCGCCGGACGGCCGGCTAATTTTTTTATATTTTAAAACAACTTTGTGACGATTGCGACCGCCGAAAGTTCGACGGTTGTTACCGTCGAAAGTTCGACGGTTGCGACGACCGCCGAAAGTTTTGACGAGTTGCAACGACCACCGAAACTTTCGACGATTTTGACCGCCAAAACTTTAGACGAATTTTCTTCGACTATCGAAAAATGATTTGTGACGACCATTTTTTCAACGGATCGGTTCCGTCGATAAATCCGTTTGTAATCTCATTACAGACGGTTTGCAATCAGCCTTTTTTCTTGTAGTGTTCCCCCAACTTCCTTTTGAAAATTATTGTAAAAAAATGAACGAGTATCTTGACCACCTCGCACAACATCAAATGTGTAGAGTCTCTATTTCTTATTATAATTCATGATTAAATTAATCTCATACTTATTAGATTAAATAATATATATTTATTAAGATATTTTAATAATAAAAATGTATCATTTAGGGTGAAAGCATCATATTTATTAAAATGGCTTCATCATAATAATCAAATGAACTTATACACTTTAATTAACAGGGACGGAACCTTTTTTGTAATTACTCTTTGTATATGTATACTATATGTAGATAAACTTAAAATTAAAATGTAATTAAAATGATTACTTTAAAACAAATATTTGTATTTTATATTAATATTGTATTATTATTATGTCACTTTTTCCCCACCCCCCTAAAAATTTCCTGAGATCGTCCCTGTTAATTAATAAAATAAATTCATATATAATTAGCTCTCTATATACATTTTCCTCTATTATAATATAGTAAAGGTAAATGTAGTAGTATCTTTTAATCCAATGAATATTACTCAATCAATTTTTAAAACATTTATGTTCATCACTCTCAAATGTTACATTATCATAATTGTATAATAACATTTTTTTAAAAAAATATACATGCATCAAACAAGTAGCACTAGTTAAATGTAACAAAGTATATTCAACTTGAGTGGAAGTATGCATTAAATTAAATGAGATAAAAAAGGAGGGAAATCTATGGCACCTAATATGTTCACAATATTTTAAAATTTAATTTTTAGAAACTATTTTTTCTTATTTGGGGAATATTTATATATAATAATAAATTATATTTATATGTAGTAGTTTTAGTTTAATTAAATCAAAAATATTTTTCTTAAGATGTAAGTAGTAATTTTGCTAGAATTTTGAACCGGTGAAACAAAGAAAATGTCATAAAAAAAAGATAAAATGAAAAGCATAAACGAATAACACATGCAACACTAAACAAATGAGATTAAATATTAAGTTAATTTAATTTGTAGGAGTAAGAATCTTAGTTGAACAAAATCAAGAAAATAAATTTGGGCCAGCATATGCCATAGGTCATACTCACAAAAGCACCTTTTTATTTTTTAAATATTTTTCGTATTTTTAAATTATTTATTTTATAGCATTCTAATATACGCATAATTAGGAATTTTATTTGGATTAAAATTTGATCTTTAACAGAAGTAAAAACATGCCCACGTGATATATGTATGACCGAAAATTAAATGAGATTAGATTAAAAAAATAATTTAATTTGAGTAGGATTAAGGGTTTTATCCTTTTTTTCTCAAAGTACACTGGCCCATTTATCACCTTTAATTCCTAAAAAACAGTTTTGATAATTCTTAAAATATCATAGCATTATGATTATATAATAATTATTTTCTTACAATGTCAACGGGACTTAACACTAATTACCTCAATACTACTCGTCTAAGAATGATAAAAATCTGTCGCCTGTCGGGTATCTCCACTGAAATCCCCCATTTGGCAGGGACAATGGTAGAAGTCATCTAGGGGGGGTCACTTCGAGCAGCAGACTCAGATACTCGACATTAATATAATGTTATTTTAAATTGTTACTTATTTTGTGTTGTGTTATTTTTTAATTAACAGTCTTTGAATGCTCTAACATATAATCTTAATTTTATAGTTTTTGATCAAATATTGGATTTTTTTTTGTAAAAGGTGTTGAGGATTCATGTTCCAATGGGAAATTGGGAACACTCCAAGATGGACTACATTCTGACCTCGAATAGAGTCCGAGGCTAAACATGCTATATGCATTAATAGTCTTTTATTTTTTTTATAAATTTTATATTATTATATTAATATGTTATATTTATTTTATTTTAAATAATATGACTAGTTAGCAAAATTGATTAGAAAATTATTTATTTTTGATCGAAAAGATAGTTTGTGAAATAAATTAATTATAAATTAAAATTAGTAAATAAAATTGGAAAAATAAGGTATTTTAATTAAATTTATTCTGATGCGACCCATCTAAACCAATCTGGTCTGAATAGCCCGGCTCGACACCCGGAAGTCCAATCTCTAGTGAGATCTCAACCTGATTTGTTAACCCAACGCGGTAACGCGCGAAGCACGTCGCAACTTCGCAAGAACACTGCGGTGAGCGCGGCGTCCCCTTCCTTCGTGGATCCAACGTCACACCGGACCACGTCGTGCCGATCTCTCCTGCCTCCACGCAAGGCGTCCTTCTCTCCCCTCTTCGTTTCCGCTGTCCTCGATCGATGCCAATTGGACTTCCACGCCCGTTCCATCTCTTCGTTCTCGAACGCATCGAAAACTACAGAAGTATACAACCAATCCGCCGCCTCCAAAGGTTTCTCTCGCATTGCACGCATCGTTCTCCCTTTCCACCTCGCCGATCGACAATGGCGCTGGAGTGGGTGGTGCTGGGCTACGCGGCCGGCGCGGAGGCCATCATGCTGCTGTTCCTGACGCTGCCGGGGCTGGGCGGACTCCGCCGGGGGCTCGCGGCGGTGGTCCGAAACGCGCTGAGGCCGCTCCTGGCCGTGGTTCCCTTTTGCGTCTTCCTCCTCATGGACATCTACTGGAAGCACGAGACTCGCCCGGCCTGCGACCACGACCACGACAGCTCCGCCTGCACCCCGGACGACCATCTCCGCCACCAGAAGTCCGTCCTCAAGTCCCAGCGCAACGCCCTCCTCATCGCCGCCGCGCTGCTCCTCTACTGGCTCCTCTTCTTCGTCACCAACCTCGTCGTCCGAGTCGACCAGCTGGGCCAACGTCTCGACAAGCTCAAACGAGTCGAGTAGTAGGTCCGGATGGAGGAGCCGCCGGCGCCCGTCGGTCGGGGCCCGACTGATCGATCACTTAGTTTGTCTACTTTTTCTTCCCCCTGTTTTGGTTTCCAAATGTGCTTCTTCTTTGTTTTGGTTATTTTTACTCGTGTGGTTCAGGTAGACTCTGATATGCATCTCATGTAGAACCCCAAATTATAGTACGGTGTTTAGATATTTGCAACAGTCGATTCCTTTGTGATAGTTGGCTCTGCAGAGAAAATAATTCTGTAAAATGGTTGCCTCGTGATGGTTGGCTAATCACGACTGCATTTGCCCTAGTTCCTTTTATCGGTTTAGCATCCATCGCACATCATTTAAACATTGTTGCAGAGTGCACGTGCAAGACTTAAAAAAAAACCAACAAAGGCAGGGATAGAGTATTAAAATTTCAAGTTCATTTTTTTAATGGAACTTCGCTTGCCATTGTCGCGACCTAATCGAATTAATTGACTTCATGATAGATCGATCTTAAAACACATGAATAATGCATTTTTTAGATGAATAGAACTTCCCCGACATCGAAAATTGGCTACCCAAAAAAATTTAAGGAAAAAAAATTTATCACATGAATCAATTGAGTTAACTTTCAACAGCAATATTTGATCGATAGACTCGGAATTTGTTGAGAATTTCAGACTGCAATTCATGGGGAATGACCATTCTTAGTAGCATCTGTTACATATTTCTAAACTAAAATGCGATCTCCCAATTTACTGGAGAAGTT
The DNA here is from genome assembly GCA_030549335.1 of Pontederia crassipes. NCBI lineage: Eukaryota > Viridiplantae > Streptophyta > Magnoliopsida > Commelinales > Pontederiaceae > Pontederia > Pontederia crassipes. The sequence goes on from JAUKPH010000017.1 coordinate 2,374,879, forward strand.
GGCAATCCACCTCCAACTGAGACTGAAACTAATCACCGAAAAAATTCGTCTTAGAACTTTAAATGACAAAAAATAGGCCAACCGAATCGACGGTAAGCGTGGCCACGATGATGCTGTTTTATTAAAATCCCTTGTTACGAACTTAGATAACAATGATGTCGCCATGTCCGGATCCCTGGACGGGCAGATCATTTGTAAATAAGGGCATCACGGCCGGGTCCAATGCCTATGTAATGAATGGGAGTGCCAACAAGTTCTTCTATTCTCTCCACGTACCGACGGGCAGCTTGGGGAAGGTCTTCGTACCTCCGGATTGATGAGATGTCACTTTGCCAGCCCGGCAGCACTTCATAGTCAACCTAAACAAAAAAAAAAGAATCATCAAAATCAAATTTCTTATCAGAGATGAAGCACGAAAACTGACTTTGTTAGTTATCATAAAACTCCAAAAAGCAGTCTAATAATATATGCCAATTAATTTTTATTCTTGATCATAGTATTAGTACTCAAATTTATTTTAGAGTAATACATAGCTAAAGAAGTAAAATGGACATTCATTTCTCAACTACATTTGGAACACAAACCAAAAAGAAGTAATGGGTATTTTCTTTAGTTTAAGCATCTTATGATATCTCCTTTTCTATTAGAAGAAAACTTGGTTCTGATCACATGCTTTGTTAGAATTTGTCCGCCAAGTTTTAAAAATGGAAATTTTTACCAATGTAAATCTTTCTCAAATTTTACGTTGGTTGAACAAAATTAAAACACTAGCAACTAGAATTACCTCAAAATTAAAACACTAGCAACTAGAATTAGCTCAATTTACATGTGGACTGAATTATGGTTCGGGACTAATATTCTTGATTCAAATCCTAAAGAAACTGTTATAAATGAAGCTCTACATCTTCAGTCAGAATCAAGGAAAAAAAGGACAATTAAAACACTTGGGACTACAATCATATTTTGATGTTCCTCTAAGATAACCATACTTTTTTCATGTTCATATTAGAACCAGATTCCTCTGGAAATTTCAGCTTAAAATTGGACAGGAGATAGATATGGACTTGCCTGTATTTGCTCCAAAGTTCGAAGATCCGCAGGGACTGAATCAACTTTTTGACCATCCCTGGTTCTGTAGGAAACACCCAATTTAATTTCTGGAACTTCCGACAGGACATCAAGCTTGGTCAGGTTGAGTGAAGAGAACCCATTGATTTGACAACAGTATTTTAGAGAAACAACATCAAGCCAGCCACATCGCCGAGGACGACCTGTAGTCGTACCAAATTCCATGCCAGCAGTTCGAAGGAGATCACCATCTTTACCCAAGATTTCAGTTGGAAAGGGACCAGAACCAACTCTAGTTGTATAAGCTTTCACCTGAAATGCATATTATGGATGGTGATAAAAGAACTGATGTGCAATATACATATAAGTAGAAGGTAACAGTCTCCTTACCACACCAATGAGATCACCCAAACACCTTGGAGCAATCCCAAGGCCCGTGCATATCCCACCAGCTGAAGGACTTGATGAAGTCACAAATGGGTAGGTTCCGAAATCAATATCCAGCATTGTTGCTTGACCACCTTCAACCAATATTTTCTTCTTCTCCAATATAGATTGATTCATGAAGTGAACAGTATCAGTAATAAAAGGTTGTAATCGGTCCGCAAAACTCTTATACTTCTCAACCTCATCCTTGAGTATTTCCTTGTTGAAAGTGAATCCTTTGAAACGTGCCGCTGCATCCTTCATCAAAACCTCAAGTTTTTCACTAAAGGTATCCATGTGCTTCAAATCACATACTCGAATCCCATTTCGGATAGCCTTCGTCGAATAGCATGGCCCAATTCCCCTCTTTGTTGTTCCAATCAAGGAATTTGCAAGCTCTGCTTCTCTAAGGCCGTCTACAACTTGGTGGAAGTCAAATAATAAATGTGCTCGATCAGATACCAATATCCTTCCCTCACAAGAAACCCCATTTGCTTCAAGGTTATCAATTTCCTTGAAGAATCCAGGAAGATGAACTACAGTTCCATTGCCAATGACACACAGAGTACCCTCATTAAGAATCCCAGATGGTACAAGATGAAGAGCAAATTTCTTCCCCTCGGCATTATAGATAGTGTGTCCTGCATTTGCTCCACCCTGTTATCCAAAAAACTAATTTTAATTATCAAAACACCATGCAATACTAACAAACACAAAAGCAATTACAACAAGAGGCTTTTCTGTTTCACACGAGAAGTACTACAAAACAAATGCTCTTACAAATATTATTTTCCAAAGGGAAAAAAGAGGTAGAACCATTGACGAGTAATCTCCGATAAGATGCTACTATTTACCAGTGCACACAATAACAAAAACAACAAAGCCTTATCCCACTAGGTGGGGTCAGCTACATGGATCATACGACGCCTGATTCATGTTCATGAGATTCGACAGGGTTTTACGCTGGCTGTCGGGGCCTAACACAACCCTCCTCCTTTATCCGGACTTGAGACCGACTATAAAACATAGGCGGAGTTTTACCAGTGCACACCATTTACGTATTTCTGCCAAGTCAACTGTGGGCTCAAATTTACACAATAGAAAAAGGTCTTGTGTATTAAGATTGATTTCAACTGAAAGAGTCAAATTGTAATGATGTTATAGCTCCCCTGCTTTGATTTAAAACAAGAGAAAATGGTGCTCTGTATCATTTTAGATGTGCATATAATCATGAAACCCCGAATAACGGCTCATAGATGGTGACTATGTTCAAGAGGAAGGAAATAATTATAATGACGTAAAGACATCCACCATCAAAATATCTATTTGCTCTTTTAACGCCTCCCATCCTCACTTGCCATGCATACGCATATTCCAGGAAATAGAATTGTAATATGCATATTACATTCACATGGATGGCTAACCTTTTCCTTACCCCTCAAAAAAAGAAAAAATAAGTGTCTTTTTCTTCTAAAGGAGAAAAAAAAATTTTGAGGAAAAAAGGACGACTAGCAAGTAGGTAGTCGTCCAGGATAAAGGAGAAAAAATATATGCTTCGCGATCACATTATAATGATTGTGCTAGTGTTTTGAAAAATAATTTCCTGCAATTCATTTTCATTTCTTTTTTGCGGTGGTGGTAGAAACACAAAAGTTTTATCAATGAAAATTCATGTTGCCTGATCAAATTCTAATTAGGAAAATAATCACATCTTTTTAAATTGAGAATAGTTTCAACTTTCCATATTTTCTCAATTGTTACACACAATATCATCTTTTTGAAAGAAAAAAGTTTCCCTTTCATATTCTCCCTACGGATACACATTTTTTTAGAAGGTCTACTGTTACACATAAATGTAAATTAAATCATTTATCTTATTTATAAGCAGAACCAAACACAAGAAAGTAAAACATTTCTCAAATTAATTTTTCCCCAACATTTGTTCCCAGTTCCCACCAATAATTTGGTTTCATCAGAGCAAGCACAGCCTAAGTTGGAAGACAACATATATCTCTACCACTTTTACATGTGACAGAACCTCGATCCATTAAGTTGTCTCAATTTGTAGCAATATGCTTCCCACTTGAATTACCTCAGAGTGAAATAAGCTCCTAACAAGGTACAATATCTTGATGCATAGAAATGTACATGTACTCCCATGAATTTGTATATTCTTTGCCAAAATAATCAACCAGTAAAAGTTTCCCAACAAACAAACACACATATCATATCTAACCAAGAGGTTATCGAAATGTGACAGAAGTTACAAGGTACACCAACAACATAAAAGTTAAAGGGAACAAATAAGCATGTGGTATCTGCTTGATGTGGAAAAGAAGAATTGATGGATTGGTGTACCCCCTCTCCCTCAGTCGAGTCAAGCTATATAACTGGAAACTGTGATCAATTCATCACTCTCTTTTTTGAACTGGCATCCATTTTCCTTGAACGCGCAGCAGGGGTCTCAAAAGACGGATCATGTGATGGAAAGGCAGTGTGACCGTAAGCATGCAGAAGAGGTACCCTATCATTGCTCCAAGGCTGAGATACACAGGTGGCGGGCGCATCATCAGGCTTTTTCATCCTTTTGTCTGGAATGATTCACTGCCAAAGAGTCTCAATTCAAGTGGCATCCATCCGCTTGAACAAGCAATGTGAACCTTTCCTTATCTAGGAGAGCAATGTGGCTCAGAACGGATCTTTTCTGTCAACTAGTCGACAACAGAGAGCGAGCTCGCCTTCAACCGAATCCAGAGTCTCCTTGAAGAGCAAGCATAAGCGTTTGGTGGGTACGTAGCCAGAGAAGTAAGAACAAAAGGCTTTCTCTTTTCCCCATGAGAGTAGGTCCTTATTTTCACAAGGATGATTGCCCAAACCTGTCATCATACTCACCCTCTCCTTTCGCCCAATAATGGACTGTTGGCTAATCACGAAAGGCGGAATCTCAGTTCGCTGTTGAGGGCCTCTTCGTTCGGCAAAAGAAGAGTTTGCTCCCGTGGCAAAAACATGGACTCATCCAGTTGAAATCGATTTCAGTACAAAGGCTGATACGGTATCATTGACAGAAATGGGATTGTTCTTGGAGACTGTCCTCCCACCAGCCGGAGCTTTCTTCCTCTCTTTTCATAGTCAACAACGACCTTCCCCAACAAGTAACGGATGGAGCTGCGCGAAAGCCGTTGCGCATCCGTTTTCTTGCTGGATTGGATTTCATAACAACCGTTTCGATCTCCTCGTACGAGACTTCTGCTGGGCGAAGATCTTGTCTCAGGCGATCCATCCTTTCTTTAATGCAACAGACGGTTTTTCCACGGTCAAACAAACCCATCTTTTCCATCCTACTTGACTTCCTTCTTCAGTCAATCAGGCCCAGGATCGGCGTTTTTTGACAGCTCTCGCAAGGGAGGATGGATTCTTTCGCTTTGAGGAAAAGGCGAAATGTTCTTAGTCATAAAGTGTCGGTTTTTTATAGAAATATATATATCCTTTCTTGTCTTCCTTCCGATCAGTCAGTGCTCGAGTCAGTTACTCTTTTTTCTCGGTATCATTCATTGGCCTCTTGGATACCTGTCATACCTTGGTGGGGCTCCTGGGTCTTCTTATCTAGGTTGCTTAATCCTCTAACCAGAAACTCTTCACTCCTCATGAGCAGAGGTTCTAATTGGTGAATCTCGCTTTGAATGATCGAAATGATCTAGTTATCGGTCAAACCCCCTATGAATGCGATAATGTACCCATCCTTAATCGGCAGACGTCTACCTGAGGCTCAACCAAACCTCCATCCAAAAGGCATTCACAAAATCATTCTCTCGAGCCGCGCTCCGGCTTTCGAGCGCTCCTTGGGCAAGGCCACAAATATGATGAATAGGAGGAGATCAGAAAGATACGCGGACGACTTGACCATAAGGTCGGATGTTTCCGTGAGCAGTAAGCTGCGGATCTCCCCTTTTGGGGGGAAAGCTGGTGGCCCTTTTTGCGTGTTAATTCTTTCGACGGGGGGGGGGGCTTGATTCGTTCGGTAGATCCGGTCGAGGTGGTTTTCGTTTACCAGCGCGTAGGTGGTCTAAGTTCCTATGACCGAGTCTTTCTGGCCCCTGTGAACATATTTTCTTAATGTATTAAAGAGGGCCTCTCTAACCGGTGAAAAGTGGTAGGTGTCCACTAACGGCTATTCCTGGCTCGGCTCCGATAACGCAATTCCGGGAGAAGTCGGTAGTTGGGCACTGGATCCCTTCGGACCTGGAGAACGTGTGACGCTGGGTCGGGGTTTGGTGAACCAACAGGTCGCTCCTCTAGTTGGAGTATCGGGCCCCTTTTTCGTTGCCTAGGTTACACCTTCGGAATACCCCAGACGGGGATTTCGCTCTACTCCCCCCAATCTTCACTTTACGCCACGCCGACTCTCCGTCGTGGAATTAGACCAAGGGGAATCCCCATAGGACCCCGTCTCCCGTATCTTATCTTTCGCACGTAGGAGATCGAGACACAGCCTCAGGGCTATGGGGAAAGTAGATCGATTGCCCTAGATAGACAAACAACTACATAGAGGGTCTCAACAAGTCTATAAATAAGTTTCCAAAAATTGATCGGTAGTAGTCCGGTCGCACCCGAACAATAATATTCCAGAGGGAAATGCACCTAAGATCAAATATTTCGAGCCGGCTTCAGTGGAAAATTCAGACTTTCTTTTTGATGCTGCGATCACATAAAAACATAAACTTTGAGGCTCAATAGCTAAATACATGGCAATTGAATCATGAGCCGGGATCATTAAGAGCATACTGCGAGTAGAAAGTGGAATTAATACAATGGATTCAAAAGCATCAAACCTCTCTTGTTCGAAAAAATCGAAACACATCGAAATGGTACCAGCCGTACTTAATAATGGAAGGATTTGGCAGAAATATGTAAAATTGTCCCTCCTTAAAAGATTATTCCGGAATAAATGGGCAATAGTTAGGAGAGGTGCGCCAGCGGCGAGCAGAAGCAAGGTTATTAGATACCGAAGGAAAGCCCGGCCAGAACCACACGTGCAAGTTTCCCTGCATGTGGCTCGTCCATGATAACTTCTTCGGATTTGCGTGAATTAGCGGACCAATCACTAAGTGGGATGCTCCCTCCAGCATGAGCGAACCTTTTCAGAACTGGTTAGGAATGGGCGCCATTATCCCAGCCCGGATCCAGGCAGGTTTTATTGATCATGTCCCCTTCCCAACAGTTGTACCTTGTCTTAGGCCACTTTCCTTACCTTACCCCCGCAACACTCCCACTCCAAGCTACGCCACAAGATTTCCGGGAACGAAGGGTCTCGGCTGGACTTTCAATCCGAAACCGATTGAAGCTACTACTACTATACTCTACTCTTATGTGGTAGACGGCGACTCCGACATGTTACCACCTCTGGCATGTTGTTCCGTCATGAGGAGTCTTTCATTCCCGTCTTGGCTGAGGGGATGAAATAAACCACTTTTTTTCTTCCCGCCTTCAACAACCGACGCCCGCAGATTTCTTTGTGGTCGGCATATCATCGAGAGCATTTTTAATTAACATATTACAGCTAGTTCAACGACTTGATGACACAGGACGACTGTGCTATTTTCTCCTAATAACTACTATCACATTAAGATATAGTAAATTCATCTCCTAACTATAATATCAAAAATAGACAATTACCCTGGTTGAAACCACCCAGGAAAAGATTCATCCTACATAACAGAAATGAATCCACTGGCAATCTAATTTAAATACAAAGAAAGTTCATGATAAACATAATGGAGTAAGGTTCCTGAGAAGTAAGACCAACAACAAAACGGTTAGTAGCAATACGAGAGAACGATTGTTCTTGAGGCTTTAGAGTAAATCTGCGAAGCATATCCGAAGTATAAATAATTAACACAGAAAAATGCCTTTTCCACCTTCCATATCGTTTCATGATGATAGAAGTCACATTCAACGAACACACATCTCAGGATTCCAGTTCAATCGAACGTATCAAAATACGAATCTTTAATACAAAAGCAAAGCGAGAGCGGAACCAGAAACGCGGAGATTGTTGAGCTCTACCTGACAACGAGCGACGATATCGAAGTGCTCGGCGAGGATATCCACGAGTTTCCCCTTGCCCTCGTCCCCCCACTGGGAACCGAGCACGCCGGCGACCTGGCTCAGCGAACCCACGCGGTCGACCTCGCCTCCGCTGGCCACCTCCGCGGGCGCCGCGACGGCGGCGGACGCCAGGGACGCATACCGACGGGGAGGGGCGAGCGAGAGGGGCGGCACGAACGTCGAGAAGGACCTCTCCGGAAGCTGCGCGCGCTGCAGAGAGAAGAAAGGCTTCAGGCCTCCAGCGCCGGCGGAGGCAGCTTGCCGGAAGGGGGCGGCGGCGGCGGCGTGGTCGAGGCGGAGAGAGTAGGTGGTGGCCATGGAAGGCTTATGGCGGAGAATCGAAACGGTTCGCGAGAGTGTGAGAGAGCGAGAGAGGAAGAATGAGGAAAGCGGAGGGCGTCTTATTGGGGTGCTCACCACGGTGAATCTGGACCGTCGAGATAGCAAGGTGTGGATATTAATTGATAAGATTGAATTAATTGATTGTGACCACCATTTTGGTGTGCGCTATGAATTCCTTGCCTCTGTATAAGTTTTTAATTGTCCATGTGTATTTTAAATTTATTTTTCTTACTTCCTTATAAATTTCATGTATACCAAATAGATCATCACAAGAAAATACTTGTCATTTTATTATTATTATATTATAAGAACTAAAAAAACTATAAAGTAAAGTATTAATAAATTTTATAAAAAAGCTTATATTTCCAATATTTGTTTTAATATGGTAGTATTGACATTTTAAAAAATGTTATCGTCACCTTATTTTTAGATAAAAATAAAAATTAATAAAATGTCAATAGCATCTTTTGTAATAAGCACCTAAGAATCATGTTCTCGTTTTAGCGCCACCTTTCATCTCGTATATATATTCCTTGTCTGCCATTTGATAAAAAATGTAGCTTGATAAATTATGCAATATATCCTTCTAAAAACTTTTTTAAAAAAATTTTCGTAGCATTCAACTCTTTTTCTAAAAAAAAATATCCTAAAATTTTGTTGTGATAAACATCCAATATCATGAATCATAAATCATTATACTAAAATATTCTTGGGTGACCAGTCAGGTTCAGTCAATTACTAGATCTTGCTTGGTGGGTTCATGGGCATCTAAAGCCAAATCATATTACAACAATATTTTTTTGTTTAAAATTTTACTTTAAATATTTTAAAATGTGAACCTACGAATTAAAATTAGTTAATTTCTATCTCAATGAATAAGGAAAGGTTTCTGGTTATTAATTTGTTTACGAAAGAAAATCAAATATGAAAAGAAACAAAATTGAAAGAAGATACAAGAAGGTGTTTATTTTTTGTGAATTAATTACAAGTTAAATGTATAATTAATTAGAGACGAGGATAAGTTTAACTTAAAATGGCATATGCTGTCATCAATTGATTATTATCAAATTAATATTATTACGTTATATTATATTATATTATATTATATTAAAAATTAAGGTGCTTCAAATTATGGGGAGCCTAAAGCAGGCAAGTAGCTGCGCAATCTTTCCTGGGTGGTTTCAACTTTCGGCGAAAAACTTTTTTTGTTTTATGTTTTGATTTTTTTTTTCGGTTGATTTGATGTTTTCCATTTTAAGGTTTCTTTCCTTTTTTGTAAAGAACAGTTTTTATATACTATAAATAATTTAGATATTAATTGAAACGAATTAGATATTGTATATGATATTAACTAAAATACATTGTAATAGTATTTAAAATAATTGTGAGATATTCATTCATTTAGTATAGAACGTATATTTTAGTATGTATCCTGCATCATGGGCGAATGATACAAAATAAAATGACGTATGATTATATTTTTTAACACAAAATATATATATTAATGACTTTTCTTTTTCTTTCTTTTATTTTTAACCTTCAACAAAAAATACTATAAGTAAATATAAAAAATTAAAATGTTAATTTTAATATTTATAACAATTTAAATATGCTTCTAACTGATAAAGTATATTAAAAATTTACACATACACGTAGTGAAGTTTAATTATAGATAATAGTTACAAACAAGGTTGTCAAGATCTCGATCTACATATTAAGATCTTACGATTTTACGATCTTACGGACCCCTTCCGATCTCGATCTTATCTTGAGGATCTTATGTGTAAGATCTTAATGCGATCTTAATTTTGATCATACGATCTTATTTGATTAATATAATCATTTAAATATTAATTTAAAATATATTTATGATAACAAAAATTAATATATATGAAGTTAAATACATGTTCTTTTATTTCTAATATGTTTTCATATAATTTGATTTAAGAATCGATAAAAAATGTCTTAATGGGGTATTATTTAAGATTTCAATGCGAAAATTTTGTCAAAAATATATTTATTATTTTAAATATATATTATTTTTATTAATAAGTAGGATCTTACGATTCTCGATCCGATCTTACAATATTCGATCTTATGACCCCTCCGATCTTATATAAGATCCCGATCTTGACAACCTTGATTACAAATAGTGTATATATATACATATAGGATATTGACGATGTTATTTTTCAATAGTCAATTATTTTGGTGATTCAAAAAAATCATCACTAATTAACTCGATAGCATCTTTTTTATATAAAAAAATATTAATTATATCTACTGCACAATCTAGATTATATTTAGCGTGCTTTAATCGATTAATTAAAATAATTACAATATTGAGTTCCCATGGACGTAAGTTTATATTATTTTGAATGTAATTAGTGTGTGTTGTAATGTTTATCAAAATATCGCTTTTACGTTAACAATATTATATAATAATTTCGTAATCATGTATTATACTTGATGCGCAATAAATTTATTATTTTGCATTTGTCTTGGAAAAATATTATGTATTAAATCGCACATATTTTAAATAACACCATAAATTTTTAATCAATTCGACTCAATTGACTTTTTATTATGTATTAATCAGGTTAAACCCAAAATAAAATCTATGTGTATTCATTGATTGTTTTGTTTGGCTGATTTCTCCTTATTTGTAAAATAACATTTCTTACCTCTATAAATATTTGTATATTTCTATAGAGAATGAAGTTACTCATAATGCATTTATTACAGTAGTCTATGGATGCAGTACCTTTTTCTAGTAGTCTTTTCTATAAGTACTTGATTAAATGACTCCACGCGGCCTATGTCACACTCCAAAATCGCTAAATTTTGATTTTAATTCATTTTTTTTAGCCAGTCCGGTATATAAAAAACGATGCCAACGATCTAATTCGTACAATATTAAAGAGCGCATTGTCCACATATTAGAGGTTGATCCATTATCGAACTCAATTAATTCAGTTAGGTCGCTCTCAATCGTGTACCGGAAAATGATAGGTGAGATTTCCAATATTCAGAAGACTCGAATTTGAGACATTATTTAAACGAGAAGAAAACGTTTATCACTCGATTTTAATTCATTTTTTGTTGAGATGATTATTAACACTCTTTAACCAAGTAACTATCTAATTGTATATTGTCATGATTACGTCTTTGTAAATCATGTCTGATTATTATTGATATTCTAATGATGAAGTTAATATGTCGTTCTATTTATTCATGATGTCTTGAAAGATGATGTAAAAGTTTATAAGATAAAATATAAATGAAAAATTTTTATGGGTTGATGATGGTCAATACCGTAGTTGAAAGATGTCCCTCTTTATTAAGTTGAAAATTAGTTTTCCACAAGTTGAAAGATCTTATGAATTGAGAAATACTTTAGGAGTTGAAAGATATTCTATTTATAAATTGAAGATGTGATAGAATGATAGAAGATTAAAAAAACATATTAATAAGAAACATTCTTTAAGATGATGTTTGATAATACTCATATTAAAAATTATGATTGACTATGCTCTTAGGATTGTTTTATGACAATGGTTATTATCTTACGAAGATTAATCCACTACTTTTATGATGATGATTCGTCATGATCTTTGTATATTTACTATGTTATGATATTTCTTTATCTTAATTATCGCACTCTTACGAAGATGTTTTAGATTTTTTTTTCCTTCCACTATGATCTTAATGATGATGTTCTATTAACGATTCATCGTCATTTTTCCATCGTGATTATTTTATGATCATGACTATATTTTTATGTTCCGAGATTTTTGTTCTTCTTGGGATGTCTTAATATTTTTCTATTATCTAAATGATGTAATAAATGAGTCATTTAAAATTTCTTTCGATTTTTTTATTATTAAGCCTTTTGCACTATTATAATGATCTTATTTTGTTTTATAAAGATAGTTTCTCTTTCTTATGTGATTCTATTTATTCGTTGTTTTTTATACATGTACGCATTATTCATAACGGTCATCGAGATGTTACAATTATAAGCCTTTATAATTATATTATTCATGTGCAACTATGAAAATCAAATAGAGAAATATTAGATAATCTTTTTATATAGAAAAATTATTAGTCTATTATTTTTTTTAAAAAATGATGACAACAGTACATTTCTAAAAACTTTAGTACTCATAATAACTATTATACTAATAAGAAGTTGGATTATTCCCATTTGGACTCCCTTAATTATTTCAAACTTTTGCATTCTACTCTCAATTTTCAAAATTTTATTTTGCGTGCCTTGACTTTTAAAACTTTTTTTCAGTTAATAATTTTTTGTCCGCTACCATTGGTTATTTCCATGTCCAATAACATTTTTACTCCACCCCCTCTTTTGTGCTCTTTTTATGAAAATATATAGAGATTTTTGTTAGAAAACTTTGCTAAAATTTTGGTTTGTATTTGGCAATTTTGATGGATAATCAAGATTTTTTTGTTCTATGTTTTTGTATATGATGTAATATCTCGAGACCCACGTGACTTTCTAAAAATGCTACACAATTTTATATAAGATAATTCTATCAAATGTGAAAATGATAATGCAGACATCTAAAATTCATAATGTCAAAGGAGCTAGAACATTCATGACTTCACAATATTAAAAGTGCGAAAAAATAATAACTAATATATAAATTTAGTATGACATAATCCTACACCATGTGCAACACTTATGTCATTGAGCCGGATCATATGCATCACTATCCTCTATCATTATCTCCTGCATGAATCCAAATGCAGGGGAAAAACCTATGAACATAAAAATACTCAGTACATAAAATCTAACTATAATAATAAGCAATAATCAACAGTGTTCAATAGAACTAATAATCAATAAGTTACAATAAACAATAGAGCACTAGGTATAACAATAGGATAGAAACTCAATAATCACTAGATCAATAAATCAATAAAGCCATGAATCAATGAAGAGGATCATCAAAGAGGTCAAAGAACTAATTAATATCAATTAACAATTAATAACAATCAATTATGCTTGATCACTATGGCACTATTCAATTTAATTATTTCAATTCAATTTCAATATCAATGGTCATCTACTAATAATAATTTTCATACGATTCAACGGGCGGAGGCAATGCCATTCAAAGACAATATTCGAATGATCATGATTCAATTCATTTTGATTTTCATTCAATTCGATCCAATTCGATCTTTGGAGTTATCCATTATAATAAGGAGCATTCGATCAATTTAGGAAAATTTCATGTATCTTTCATGTAGACCAACGGGGGATCGAGCCACGACAAGTCACCCTCCAATAATAGAGAATAAATAATAATTTTGTGATGGCGAGAGATCATGATCATCACAAAATAACCATAATTTTCCTAAAGAATTATGTCTCAAACATTTAAGTACACTATTTATCTCATACAATATGATAACAACATGACCCAAGGGACTTATAATCGAAGAACATAGAGATCCAACAATTTTCATTTTTTATCTTGTTTACCCTAAAGATCTATCTTTAACAATTTAATTTAGATTAAACAAGAACCCAATCAGGAAAAATCACTGGATCAAGACTATGATGAATCACACGATCATATGGAATAATAATATTAATAATTTCAAAATCAAATCTTAAAGAATATGATGAGGTCATATCTGTTAATAATATGACCATCCCCAGAACTTGCCTCACGTCGGGTAGAACCCGAACCGTGTTTGAAAGCAACGAGAACCCTTGGCAGGGTCAAAACCTGGGTCGAGTGAATGGTGAACCCAAGCAGGGTTGGTTGGTTCACCCCAATTCGATTTGCATCGCACCGCATCCGAGCCGAAGCTAGAACTCGGGCCGACCAATAGGAACTCGGGCAGGGTTTACAACCGATCCATTTCGATTCCAACTTGGTCCGAATGCCACACACTTTGGGTCGGGCAGAGCAGAACCCGGGCAGGGTTCTGTCGTCGAGCGAGAAATGCATTCCGACGACTTTTCGAACATCATAACCATGTCGTAGGATATTTAAACTACGAATAACTTATATCAATAGATTCTCAGTATAAAGAGAAGAGAGTAGGGTTCCATATCGTGAAAAACCGACGACACAAGGATTTCCCTACATACCTAAAGTTGACTGAAAAACTAACTCTAATTTTTTTTGAAAAATTGCACGAATGTCGAACTTTAGTCAGGGATTACTCTTTGTCCATGTCCCGAAACACGTGGCCATCACTTGAAAGATCTTCTCCTATATGCCGACTTCGAAACTAGCTGTTGCATGCTCTCTGGAATGCTTCGGTTCGCGTGAAAATAAGACAGGCTCGTGAGATTAAAATTATGTTAGACTGAAAAGAGATCTTAATGCCTATTTATAATGTAGGCTTAGGATTTTCACTTCTATTAGACATTTGACTCTTTTAGAATCAATCTTAACTGTCCATCACTAGTTAATCATCTCATAATTATTCATATTTAATTAAATTTGAATTTACTTAATAATCCCATAATTATCTCCATAACAATTTCACATCTTCTCAAATTGCATTTTATCTTTCAAACTTCTCCTCTAATTTTCATTAATTTAAGAATTAGATAATTCTAAAAAATTTAAATAATGATTTTCCATATTTTATTAATGAATAAAATATTTATTTAACGAAAATTGAGGTCGTTACAGCCTTTGTATATGTTCTATGCTTGTGCTCCCCTGCAATCGCCTCATGCCTTGTGCTTGAGATTGTTGGTTGATGGAAATCCAAGTTGAGCATATGAGACCCATCAAACATATGTTGGAGTTCAACATATAAACTCAACATACAAAAAATTGTCAGGGAGTTACAATGAGGGGGATGTCATCCGACAAGGCTAAAGATATTGACGATGGGTTTAATGGTGTGATGGACTCATCGTTACAACCAATATTTTTATAACCAAATCCGTGATCTGATCGAACTTTCAACTATAACACCTTAAGGAGAACAATGATGTAGTGCAGTAATGTGCACTATTACAAAAAAACTGAGAGGTCATGAGTTCGAATTTCACCTGAGATGTATGTGTTTTATTTTCAATATTTACTTTCCTTGCATCATATCCCTGGGCCTCCACTTTATAAGCAGAAAAAAAAAAAAACTAGGACACCTTAAATCAAGTTCATTATGATTAGACTAAAGTTGATTAAAATGATACTATTTATAAAAGTTTAAATGTTTAACACAATTAAGATTATATAATGTATGAAAATTTTAGTAATAACCTAATAAGAATGAAATATTCATATACAAATATTATTTTTATTTTATTTTAAAAGCTTCAATAGTAATAAAATAATAGTTATGAACTTGTAAAGATTGATAGGTAATGTTATTTCTAATCATTATTTAATACTATATATGATGTATTAATTTATTTTATCTTAAATCAATCTTATTTCTTCTCATTATTATTTCACCTTCTTTTTATCAATTTTCTTTTTCGTTTCATTATATTGTTTTCTCTCCTATTCTCTATAATTGTTTCCTTTTTAATACTATTTCTTATTTAATTGTTTAGGACTGATTATTTCCCTATTCTTTTACTTTTCTTTTAAAATTTTCTCTTTCCTTTTTTTTTACATTCATTTCAATTATTTCTTAGTTTTTTTTTGCTTTTAAGTTTCGAACTGTGTTTTTCTTGATTCATGGGTTCACTATTTTGTCGGTTCAATAGATTTTTTCTTGTCCAAAAGTTTTTTAGTTTGGATGTTAAAGGTAGGTTAGGCGGTTCAAAATTGAATCGACCAATTTCATCTCATGCTAATAACATTGCTTTGAACAAATCAAGAGAACATCCTCGAGAAATTACTCCAGTTTTCGACATCCCAGTCAGAATCAAACATGATGTCTGTCATTAGTTAGTCGTGGTGCCGTGAGAAGGTGCACACCAGACTAGAGTTTGAACAAGAATGGTTGACATAATCAGATAGTGGGTGCCAATAGTCCATGTTCGATTTTCAAAATTATCACTTTGACCAAACTTTATTTATATCACTCTCGTCCGAACATCGAATTAATCAGGTGTTAAAAATCCTAGACACTGATGGATCTCGACCGAAAGAAATGAGAGTTGTTCATGACCAACGACAAATGCCATCTCCCCTACATGTATGCATGATTGATCATTCTTATGGTAAGCCTAAATTCACCAATTTCAACCGAGCCACGGATTTATGGAGCACCTATTTCACATTGTAGCTCATCCTTGACACTGGCATGATGAAAGAAACTTTGCTTGTTTGACCTCAACCTCTCTTTTATGCACACTTTCAGGCCGTTTGGCTATGGAATAAATACGAGAATATGTCGATATTCCGAGAACACAGTCAAATAACTCATAGAATAAGATTATATCGGTCAAACTTTGAAAAGCGTGAAACCATCTTGGAAAAAGGAAACTACGAAGAAGATACTTATTCTTCTAAAATAAGAATATGGTTATTCTCAATTTTTTCAAACGTATTTTATTTTCTAAAATTCAATCATATATTATTATATAAATATTCTTTTGTTATTATAATATTGAATGCTAGTTCTGTGTAATAAAATATTATATTTTTAAAATTTATTCTTTTATAACAAAATGATATACAAAATAAGAATATATTCACTTTTATGATAATACGATATTACACTACTTTATTCTCTTTAATTTTATTCCATAACCAGATGGCCCCTTTAGGGGGCATTTGGTTATGAAATAAATAGGATAATATCACCTTATTCTTAAAATACAGCTGGTTTAATATTATTTTGATCAAACATCAAAATTCTTGAAACCATCTAGAAATCGTCAAATAAGAAGAATAAAGATATTCTTCAAAATATGAAAAATATAGACATTATCGTTTTTTACTTTTTGAATCATCCTTTTATTTTTTTAATCTTTTACTTTTATATGAATATTTTATTATTATTATTATTATTATTATAAATGTATAATAAAATATTTTCATTTAAAATATTATATTTTAAAATTTTATTCTCTTCCATTCAAACACAAACAAGAATAAGAATATCTATACCTTTTAAAAAATATGATATTCTAATACTTTATTCTCTTAAAAAATATTCTTCAACCAAATGGACCTTAGCTCTTCCTCATTCGCCATCTTTTCCCTTTATTGTCTGTCATATTCTTCTTAGACGGTCTACACGTCAGTGATGTTTGAAACAAAATGGATAAAATTAGGCAAAAGTTCAACATTGGGAGCAGGAAAAGGGATTAAGAAAAAATAGAAGAAACAAATGATATATTGAAAGGATGACACTATTATTACTTCAAAAGATACTATTACACTCTTTTTTTATTAGATATAAGTAAAAATATCCACAATTCACATGAAAATCAACAAAAGGTCTCAAATGTAATCCAGACATTTGAGAATTCCAAGTCAAATGCTAACATTTAAAATAAGGGTGAAAGTGAAAATGACCCTACTATTATTAAACCCCAAAAGTTATATTATTATGACTAATAATACATAATAGTTGACGATATATTCTTAATAGTGTATTACTACTATTGGCAATTATTATTATTATTGCTATTTTTGTTTTATTCTTCATTTTGTTATGTAACATTCATAAAGCAAAAATAAATAAGCAATTTAGACGTGCAGTCTTTAATAGATTTTCACGTTATAAATATTATGCCTTATTAGACAATTCACATCTGTGCATACATTTAAATAAATAAAATGACGTGTCATTTTAAGTTTGCTTCATGAATAATATGAAAAAACTATATCCTTTTTTTATTACCCGTGCTAACATTTGACTTGTTTTAGCTGAAATTTTGAACTAATAATCCTTTCATATAACATGTAAACTCATTTCTTTATCAGGTGTCTCAATCTTTCAACCTAATAAAAAAATTAATTGAAAATATTTTAATTCAAAAGTCTATGTGAGAACAAGGAGGCAGTGTTTAAATAAAAGATTTTTTAATGTCTCATTCTTTGTAATTGTACTAGGCTCCCCTTTTTTAATCGATAGAAAATACACCAATCTTTTATTTCCAAAATTCGAATTAACTTTTATATAAAAAATTAAGGCTTCCTTTGGCAAAAGCTTATGGAACCAGCATTTTTTTAGCAGAGTTGGGTGTGATAAAAAAAAAGTGAGTAGTG
Source organism: Pontederia crassipes (assembly GCA_030549335.1). Classification (NCBI taxonomy): domain Eukaryota; kingdom Viridiplantae; phylum Streptophyta; class Magnoliopsida; order Commelinales; family Pontederiaceae; genus Pontederia; species Pontederia crassipes. Next base: position 2,392,992 of record JAUKPH010000017.1, read on the forward strand.
AGACACACGAAATCAAAAAAAAAAAAAAAAGCACATATAATATGTGATTTCTTCACAATTAATTTCTACTGAAACATTGATATTTGACAGATCTCAATGTCACATTTTTTTTCCATCCCCCTCGATCAAACATGAACTTGTTACTACGAGCGACACGCAACAGCTCTCCCGCGTCCTCCGCCGCACGTCTCATCTCCCGCTATTCCTCCCCGGCTCTTCCCACCCTGCCGGACAAGCACTCATTCCACCCCTGTCGCGCCGCACGGCGCTTCTCCTCCTCTTACTTCCATGGCGGCCATCGCCCCGACGTCCAGCACTTCCGCCGGCGTGGCCCTCGCTGGCGCCAGAACCCTCGCGTTGTTGTCCTCGTCGTCGCGGCCGGCGGAGCCGCCGCCGTGGCTGTCTACTACGCGCACCTCGAGCCCGTGCCCTACTCCCACCGGCGGTATTTCGTCCTTGTTCCGCCGGGCATCGAGCGCCAGCTCGGGGAATCCCAATTCGAGCAGCTCAAGGCGTCGCTCCGCGGCAGGATCCTCCCGCCCCTCCATCCTGATAGCGTTCGCGTCCGCCTCATCTGCGCGGAGATCGTTGGGGCCGTCCAGAGAGGGCTCCGCCAGGACGGCCGCCCGTGGGGCGACTTAGAGTACATACCTGATGTCGGCCGTCGGGAGCCCTCGGGTGCGGACGACGACGACGGGCGCAATGGGCGGGCGCGCGTGAAGGGCAGGGGGGGGCGGAGCCGCGCCGACGAGGTGCTCGACGACCGGTGGATCCGCGAGGGTAGGAAGAAGAAAGGAGAGCGGCCGGCTACGAAGCACCTGGAGGGGTTGAACTGGGAGGTCATCGTGGTGAAGGACCAGACGGTGAATGCGATGTGCCTTCCTGGCGGAAAGATCGTCGTCTTCACAGGGTTGCTCAATCACTTTCGAACGGACACCGAGATTGCCACGGTGATCGGACATGAGGTGAGCTGTTGGTGTTCGATTGGCTGTTGCCAATGTTTGTGTTTTCTGTATTTTTTTTTCTCGACGATGCCCGATCTCATCAATACGATGTCACAGCTTCTCCTCAGCCTGCCTTTCTCACGGAGGTATGAAAATTCTGTACATGGCTGTATCCAATTATTCACATCTTGTCAAAACATTTCATTTGTAGGTCAGTGATCATTGTATTTTAAATAGCAAAATATGTTTACAAGTTTTCTTTTTTAGTATTTAATTTGATGGATAACTTATTTTTTGAAAAAAAGTATGGTTACTCCCATGGAATAATCTAATATACCAAATGTGGGTACACAAATTATTACTTGTTTTGTAATATAATCATGAAACATTTAGTGGAAGAGAAAATAATGGTCATAGACATGAAGCTTGAAAGTATCATCACAACTTTTAGAATGTCATTGTGTGTGTGTGTCTGTAATATAGATCAAAGGTAGGAAGAAATTTCTTCCTCCTATTGACTGCAAAAAGGATATCATTGCTTTAATGGTAGAGTTCATATGTAATGTAGGATGAGTAGGATAAAAAATGGTGTCTTAAATTAAAGTTTTATCTAAATATTATTATTTATCAGTTTAGTTTTTTATTTGTTTAGGTTTTGATTTTAAAAAAGTATATAAATAGGCCTCAACTCTTCATTTGTTTTCTATTTTTCTTAAATTCATATTCCGTTTACTCTAGTTCAATTGATAAGCAATAACGAGGGTTGTGATAGAAGAAATAGATAAAGCAACAACAACAGCAACAAAGCCTTATCCCACTAGGTGGGGTCGGCTACATGAATCATACGACGCCAACACAATATATTCGTTGATCCATGTTCATAAGATTCGACAGGATTTTATGCTGGCTGTCGGGGCCTAACACAACCCTCCTCCTTTATCCGGGCTTGGGACTGGCTATAAAATATAGGCGGAGTTCAAGAGCCTAGTACAATCCAAAGTAAATTGAAAATAAAAGCACACATAACTCCCAGTAATAAGAATCAAAGTCGAGACCTATTGGCCTACGAATCGAGGAGTGTGCCACTGCACCATCCCTTGTTCCCATCTTCAACAATATTGCTTATGACACCCTTTAATTATCAGAAACCAACTTTGTTGCTGTAACAGAGTTTAGACACCAAAATCCAGCATACCTAATACTGAAATGTGATCCAAGGCTACTACTCACAACATGTAAAGTTCTAACAAGAAATATGAACTTAGGGGTATAAGGTCATTAACTTATCACAATACAGTGTATTTATGAACGTTTTTCATGCGGATTAAAGCTTAAAGATCAGCATTATTATTAAGAGTATGAAAAAAAATTGTCCATAGGTTGAGAAAGATATTCGTTGATCCATGTTCATAAGATTCGACATGATTTTATGTTGGCTGTCGGGGCCTAACACAACCCTCCTCCTTTATCCGGGCTTGGGACCGGCTATAAAATATAGGCGGAGTTAGGTTGAGAAAGATATTAAAATAACAAAATCATTTCAGAGTAGGATACTCAGGAGCTATACTGCTTTATATTTCCATTTCATAGGAGGATATTAGTTGATGTCGTCAAACATGTAAATAGGTTGTATTTTCAAATATATGCATCAAGAGGTTAATGAATATGTGAAGTACTCACACCTTGGCGTATTTCACTTCTCCTTTAACATTCGATTCATTTAACGTGTATGAGTCACAATTAAATTAAATCTTACAATTCATAGATGAAATAATATATACTTGTTGAACTAATTTGACAATCCAAGAGTATAATACAAGGCTAAATAAACCATGCTCGTCATATGTGTTAGAATAGTTTGATAGCAATCATCAGATGATCCCAGTCATAATGAAATTCACTATCTAACTAATAGAATAAATTAAAATACAATTATTTTACCAATTAAATAAAGAAGATAAAGTGTTCTGCATTCATTCTATATCAAATGCTCTACATATATAAATTAGCAAAGCCTCCATCCTAAAAAATAATGGACATTTCTCAGCCAAGGGGACCCGTTCTGCTCACTAGCAGAGGACCTTCTACATGAGCATGAAAAGCCACAGCGAACACACAAAAAACAGTGAGGAAAACTCTTCCGCTAGAGAGAAAAAGAGGCCGAGAGAGAGGAAAAACCGCAAGGCGACGACGATCGAGCAGGGAGAATTGCGCGTTTGCTCCGTTTCGATTTGGGGTTGAGGTAATTGGGATATCACGCAGGCCAACTTTTAACAGACTAAAAACGCCCCCCCAAAAAAAAGGAAAAAAAGAACACACACACACAAAAGATGAACCATCGCCTTTGGATACATAAATTACGCAGAAGAAAAAAATTTCAATTTTACGTACCTATCTCTGGAACTTTTGCTTTGCTTTCTCGAGGGGTTTACAAGTTTGTTCTGTTGTGCGGTGCGATGAAACGCCGAGGATGAAGGTCCCAAACTAGCAGACTCAACAGGAGGCTCCGATAGATAAAGCATATGACATTTTTGGAACTTATATGAAAATATAAAGGGAATTGAATTTGGTACGATCACTGTGTGATAGAAAAAGAAACAGATAACAAACATTTGGGAACATATAGGAAAATTTGAAGGGAATTGAATCTGGTTCAATGTTTGGGTGAGCATTCTGTTGACCCTCTTCACAGGGAGGCATGGGCGTTCAGGATCTCTGTTACACCAACAGGGCCCTTCTGGTTTGGTGGGTGGGGCAGATTATGGGACTGAGGATAACCTATGACATGCCATTTTTGTGAGGGCGAGATCTTTCATGGGACTCTACGTTTACTCTGCCACGTGGTGCCTCATCATTTTGGCAGGGGTTGCAGCGCTTGCCCCGCTAGTGCGTTCGCTCATGTCCCCTCACTCGGCTTTGTGGAGGCTTTCTCTTTCTGGCAGCAAGGCTAACATCCCAGTGGACTGTTATCACTTATCAGAGTCTTTCCCTTGACTCTGGGATCTGGCAGCACACCTGGATGCTTCGATTGCGGAGACTTGTCGAAAGCATGTGGCCCTGGCACTGACTCCTCGACCCCACTCTTCAGGGCTCCCCTCAGATCACCGCGTCCTCGAGCTCCTAGCATTCCATCAGCGTATTGCCCCATTGACCATTCCGCCTGGACCCATCCCAGACGGACGGTTGGGTGCTTTGGGGGTCCTTCTCAGCTCACCTAGACCCGTCCCAGATAGACGGTTGGGGGCTTTGGGGGTCTTTCTCAGCTCACAGCTTTTACCTCTATCTTCTTCCTCTTGCTTCATCTTCGGACACATTCAAAGAGGACTGCAGGCTCATATGACGCACATGGATCACCATAGTTACATGGCAAGATGGGCGTCCAGCGTGGATACGTCTTGTGCAAAGAGGCGAAGGAGGATATCGCTCACCTCTTCTTCGAGTGCCCCGTATTTCGGGAGGTTTGGTCGCAAACGAGCATGAGGGGTGCCCCTCCTCCAGTACTCTATGCTTTTCGACAGTCACTCGTAGCTCCTGGTAGGCAAAAGCAGCATTGGAGAACATCATTGACGAGCTTTCTGGCCGGTGCAGGGTATCATATGGCTTCAGTGCAATTGGGTCATTTTTTGTGGACAATATTTTACATCATTGCTCTTTTCTTCTTCGGGAGTGGGGTTTTGGCTAGCTGACATACTTTTCTCCTTCTCCTTGGGAGCTTGTACACGTTGGTCCTTTCATAGTGATATATACATACACACACACACATAGATGACACCTGATCTGGTGATCATCCTCTCTTCTCCTTAAAAAAAATTGAATCTGGTACAAGAGAAGAGTCAAGAGTGATATAAGGGGGAAATGAACAAAAATCTGATAAAATAGCAACACTAGGTTCAAATTTTGGAACATGGATCATTGATTGATACGTGGTTTTTGTCCAAAAAAATGTTGCATGTCACAAAGTACATGTCTAATCAGTTCATGTTCCTATTTTGTGTCATATTCTCCTTATTGTAGTTCTACCATGCAATTTGTTTGGAGGAATATGATTTTCACCATTGGTCTCCTTACTATTCCTTTAATCACTTTTTGTTCCCCCAACTTATAAATTGTACTTTTAAAAAGACCTTATAGTTTGTACCTCATCGCAAAACCAAAAACTTGTAGCTTGTAACAACAATGATCACGTAAAACAGTAATAACAAGTTCAACGGTTAATTTTGATGTGGCGGCACAATGGTTGGGATCCATTTGATTATTAATAATGAATATGCTATATATTTTAAAAATGGGCAGGGAAAGGGGGGAGGCTGCATCCCTCAATGACTCAGTCGGCTGCGGCCAAACCGCCGAGATTTGCAGGGTCCCCACATCCATCGCCTCCTGTTTATCTCCTTTCTTGTAGATGACGGAGGCAAGCGGGCAGCAGCCCTCTTGCAAACATGTGCTCCAAAGGGGCCTTTCATACTAGTGTTATTAAAAATAAATATCATACTTATTTATGTTAATCCAATTCATATTTATTAATCATAAGAACTCATCCTACGTAGATGTCCCATGGCATCTACATCATCGGAATAATTGATAAACTTGTGATTGTCAACTTAGGGGACCAATTGTGAAAATTCTGGAGGATTTGTGGCTCTGCAATATGAGAAGTTTTCTGGCATAATTCTTTGATATTGGAAACATTCATTTGCAAATATTAGTGGTCAATTATGAAGAATATACTTTCAAAAAACAATTATGAGGAATAAATCATGCCCGAAAAATGAATTGAGGAGCAATAGATTTAACTTCTTGATTTGTATCTACCTTAAAGTGGTGTTTGTGTTACTAGATTTTGCATTTATGATAATCACATGGCTTAGTCAGTTGTGTATGCATTAGAAGCTGTAGACTTTGTAAAATCTGTATGGGAGCTGGTTCGGATGTGGCCTACAGGAGATAATATGGTAAACAATAGGAAGCGAACATGTGTTTTTTTCTTGCAGTCTCAGAAAAACATAAAGCTTGTGAACAAGAACAATAGAGTTTATTGGAAAAGGGCACATGTGCATACCTGTGTTTTATTTTGTTTAGTAGGTTGCATCATGACATATATAAGGTGACATATATAAGGTGAAACAAATTGAAGAAAAGTTAGCCATCCCTTAAACTCCAAAAAAAAAGCGAAGAAAAGTTTTTGCTGAGATGCTTTAGGTGATCCTTTGGACACTTGTCGAATACTGTGGTCTTGATGTCATGCTAGGAGGCATTACACATTGCCTTCTTCTCATCATCTGGTAAATCCACTGATTCCAAGTCCAACATAATGGAAACACAAATTGAACATGATGCTGAACGAATTGTTTAACTAGTTACTTTGTTTGAGAGATCTGAGGATTTACATGAAAGATGGCCATGCCACAACAACTTTTCTGGCTCCCCTTATTTTTCTTCCTCCTGCTGTTGCTTTTGTTGGAAATCATGGCTGTGGTAGCTGTTTCTCCTCTCCTACAGCCTATTGGCATAAAAGGTGAATTCTTACAAATTCAAGTTAATTTATTGTGCTTGTGCAACTGTTTCTTTTTATTCTAATTCAACATGTACATTGGCTCCAACAAATTGTTAATGGATTCTCATATGCAGTGGCCAGCCAGGTGCCTAACTGATCATGCAGGCATTCAAAATATATTTGTTTTTTTTTTGTCTAACAAAATATATTAATTAAGTGAATAGTTTTAGCACATGTTTGTTGATACCATGTTGGTCAAAGCTTTGCTTGGTCTTAAGTTGGTTGTTAAGAATAAATTATTGACATTTTTTACAGCTTAATTCTTTTTTTTTTCTCTCTCTTTTCAAACCATTATTAAATTTAATTCACTCTAATATTCTTAAATGCGATCGTTTAGTGTAATTTGTATGTTTTCTTCTTAGTTTATAACTATATATAGGATACTTCACATCCTCCATAAAAAAGTTATATTAATGATTTTATGTTCATATGGAATTTTGACTCTATTTTTTCATAAAGTATATCTTAATGTATTTGACATAAGGCAGAATTGTCTTGCATGGTCTCTGGTACAGAATTTTGGTTTCTCTTTTCAAATCAATAATTTTGTTTAGTGATGTTATTTGAAATCAATGATACTTTTCCAAATTTTCTTTTTTTATTTCTAAATATTATATATTTATATGATGATTTTTTAGCTTTCTCAATTAAAAAAATATTTTAATATCATGATTTAATGATATAAGTTTCTTGTTCTGACTGCTAATCTTTTTTTTCTAGTATATTTTTTTAGGAGATTTTTTTCTAGTATATATTACTTTAATGAATGGGAACTTAGGTCACCGGGGTATGTCAATGTTTCTTCTGCTATTTTAACACAGATGTATACTGGCATATCTCTTTATATTGGCATATACCCTTGTATGTCAAACTCCGCCTATGTTTTATAGCCGGTCCCAAGCTCGGATAAAGGAGGAGGGTTGTGTTAGGCCCCGACAGCCAGCGTAAAACTCTGTCGAATCTCATGAACATGGATCAACGAATATGAGCGGAATGGCGTCGTATGATCCATGTAGCCGACCCCACCTAGTGGGATAAGGCTTTGTTGTTGTTGTTGTTGTAGTAGGTTGCATCATATGCTGTTTCTTGTTGTCATTTTGGTAGATGGGTTTTCAGTACAATAAAATTGGAATGTGATAGGTCATGGATGGCGCATGGTACACATTTTTAACACATTTGATCTATGCAAAGATATTATAGGAGTAAATTTCAGCCATGGTCATCCAACTTAGAAGGTGTTCCGAGTAAGGTCATCCAACTTCATTTTATAACACCAAGGTCATCGAACTTTAAAAATATTTCATCCGCGGTCATTACGATCGGTTATAGCCAGTAAACCTATTAACCACAGACGTGGATGCTTACGTGGCACCACGTCAATATTTTCTCTCTCCATGTTAGATTAAAAATATAAAATGCCATGTCAGCATTTTTTCTCTCCGCTTTGTCCAAACTTAATTTTGTATCTACATAGTCACCCAACTTTTCAAAACTTTCAGACAAGGTCATTCAACTTTCCAAATTTTTAATCACGGTAATATCATTAAAAGCTTAAAATAAATAAATAATATATAAAAAAAATAAAAAATTGAAGGCACTTGGATTAACTTGGTACATTTTTTAGCACGACCCACTCGAATCGAGATGACCAAATTTTTAATATGTATTAAATATATAATATTATGATAATTAATAATTTTTAATTAAGATAATAAAAAATTAAAAATAATAACATACCGATTATATTTTTTGCCCTAAAATTTAAATAATAAAAATATTATAATTAGAAAATAAAAAATAATTTTTTGCGTGAGATTTTATCGGGTCAACGGAAACGCCTTCTCCAGTCCCATCCCCACGTCCATTTTCTCCATCACCGGCCTCCTCAAGCTCAATCTTGCATAGAACAATTTCTCCGGTGGCATTTCCCCGGCATTCAACAACCTCACCGTCCACCGGTCTCTCCTTCTGGAGCAGAACCAACTCTCCAGTGCGATCCCCGCCGACTTCAATCTCCCCAATCTTGTCGAGTTTAATGTCTCCGGCAACCTCCTCAATGGATCAATCCCTGCAAAGCTCAGCACGATGCCCATAAATGCATTCATCGGCAACGATTTGTGCGGGTCCCCTCTTGGCCTCTGCCCCGAAGAGCTCTCCGGCACCGGTTCCTAACTCGCCGTCCAACAGTGGAAGCAAGAATAACAAACTGGTCCGCTAGTACGATCTCTGGAATTGCAATAGGTGGTTTTGTAGGACTTCTCATCCTCTTGTTACTCCTACTCCTTTGTTGTCGGAAGTCCAACAGGGCCGAACAATCGGCAGCTGCCGCTGCGCCGAAGTCGAGGGAAGTGAACATGGCACCGCATGATAAGCGGGTAGCCGAGAATGTGGGGACATCCGCCGTTGCCCCTTCTCCGGCGGCAGGCACTTCTTTAGGTTCCAGCAGCAGTGAAAGCGGAAAGAAGCTGGTGTTCCTCGGGAATGTGCAAAGAGTTTATGACCTCGAAGATTTGCTCAGGGCATCGTCAGAGGTTCTCGACAAGGGGATGACGGGGACGACCTACAAGGCTATGCTTGAGATGGGGGTGACCATCGTGGTGAAAAGGCTCAAGGACGTGAACCTGCCGGAGAAAGAGTTCCGAGATAAGGTCATTGCCCTTGCCGAAATGGAGCACCCCAGCCTGGTGACGGTGCAGGCATATTACTATAGCAAGGAGGAGAAGCTTCTCGTATTTGATCACGTGCCCAATGGGAGCTTGTCTTCTCTCCTCCATGGTGAGCTTCCTTCTTCCTTTAACCTGATTTTTATTGCTTTGCTCTGAAATGCAACTCAGTTGATGTTTATTCTTTTTCAAATTTTATTGGTTATCTTAATATATGTTTTTTTTTTTGAAACGAGAAAGGACGACTAGCAAGAAGCTAGTCATCCAATATCTTAATATATGTTGAACTTGCACAAATTGATGATTTCCTTCCTAGAATTTGATAAAATTCCGAACCTACATTTGCGGAGTTGTGGTGGCAAAATGCTTTAACAAGCTTGCATTTTGGTTATTAGTTGTGGTAACTAGTTATGTTGGTCTATCTTATCTTAGACATGTCCATCGGTGCTAACTTGTGGTCTGTGATGCTGTATGGTCTTATCACATATAATTCGGTAATTGTTTTTTCATTTTTGGAAAAAATAAACTTTAGTCATTTCTGTGTCATATGTGCTTACCCTTGAAGGCATTCATGTGTTCGCAAACAAATCTGCATACTAGTGTTTTAAGTTTTTTATTTGACAATCCGCAATCATCTTATTATTATGCAGGAAAGAGAGGTTCTGGACACACCCCACTTGACTGGCAGACTAGGCTGGATATTGCTCTTGGTGCTGTTAGTGGAATCCAGTATATACATTCGAAGGGTTCAACTATCTCGCATGGAAACATCAAGTCATCCAACATCCTTCTTGGTGAATATTATGAACCTCTTGTTTCCGACTATGGTCTCTGCAGTCTAGGATCATCTGTGTCGCCCAGTCGTGCAATTGGCTACCATGCTCCAGAAGTGACAGATGTCCGAAGGGTCACACAGGAGGCTGATGTGTATAGCTTTGGCGTCCTTATACTGGAACTGCTTATAGGAAAGACACCTTCACAGACTGTTGTGAATGAGGATGGTGTCGATTTACCGAAATGGGTACAATCCATTGTCCGAGAGGAGTGGACTTCGGAAGTTTTTGCCTTGGAGCTACTTAGGTACCAAAATATTGAGGAAGAGATGGTGCAGTTGCTGCACCTTGCCATAGACTGTGTCATCAGGATCCAAAGAAGAGGCCATCGATGTCTTATGTGGTAGCCCGCGTTGAAGATATTCAACAATTAAGTATGAAAAATCAACAGCAGAGAATTGGCCATGCTGAAGGTCAATCATCTTAGAAGAATAAATCTATGAGCAGCAGACATTCTAGTAATGATTTTTGACTTCATATTCCGTGTTCTCATTGTTTAAACCGACCTATTAAAGTTATCGCTAGGATATGTTCTATGGTCATTGATGAAAATATTTGTTTTATATTCAGTATCTAGCTTTACGTGGTTCTCAGTCATTGTTCTCGATTAGAATGTTATATGTGACTTCGATCTATTTTTTTTTATTCATTACATCTTGGCGGGTCGTTTGAACTTGAATCCTTGATGTTGCTGCCTTGATGGCAATTAATTCTTTTTATTAATTGGTAAAAAGTATTGGGGGTTGGCACTTTGTTGGTCATCTTTGTAAATTCTGTTTAATCTTGATATGTTTGAGCATATGTTCGTGTAATGTTTTAGGTGGTGTTGGCGAACCATGACACCTTTTTTCTCGTGTTAGGTCAAACTAAGGCGTTTCCGAATGTTCAATCCCTGTATTTATGTTGGTCACCTATTTACTCATTTTTTGAAGGTGGTTGATTGGAACTTTCCAATAGAATGCCCTTCCAGAAGCAATTAGTCATGTGATGCATTATTACATGTTTCCAAATATTGCATTGTAAAAAATGTTAGCAGTACCTGATGGTTAGTTGCTTCTACTTGGTCTATGATAGTATGTGCCAGCACAAAGTTCTCTTTTTAATGCAGTGGTTGTTGAGCAGCTAATGAATCGTTTGTTTCATCCACTTGTCTATCCTCTGATATACCACGGATCGAGATCTCTGTGCACCTTTTGTCTGCACTCCTGCAGGAAGGGTGATTGAGTTGTGTTGTTTGTGAGAATTGGTGGCCCATCCTTCATGTTTTGTCAATTTGTGCATTGATTCTTGTGGATGAGCATATTTTTCATGTACCGCTAGATACTGGATATAAAACAAATATTTTCATCAATGACCATAGAACATATCCTGACAATAACTTAAATAGGTCAGCTGAATCAATGAGAACACAGAATATGAAGTCAAAAATCATTACTAGAATGTATGCTGCTCATAGATTTATTCTTCTATGATTGACCATCAGCATGGTCAATTCTCTACTGTTGATTTTTCATACTTAATTGTTGAATATCTTCAGCGGGGGCTACCACATAAGACATCGATGGCCTCTTCTCTGGATCCTATATGACACAGTCTATCGCAAGTTACATCAACTGCACCATCTCTTCCTTTATATTTTGGTACCTAAGTAGCTCCATGTCAAAAACTTCCGAAGTCCACTCCTCTTGGACAATGGATTGTACCCATTTCGGTAAATTGACGCCATCCTCATTCACAATTGTAACGATCTTAAAATTCGGCCCTAATTTAAAACTTTTGCCGAACCCTAAGCGAAGTTACTTCGCCTTTGACATGACCTAACTTCATAAAACATTGCAGCGGAAACATAATATAATAAACATGAACGATAAAATCTTGAAAACAGCAGAAGACTTCATAAAATAACCCAAGATATAAGTCTAGCCCATGGGCCATATAGGCTCTAACATCAAGACCCAACAAAGGGTTCATAATACATAAAGGAGTCCAAATAAAAGTGAAAGACTCAAAGGCCCATAGGCCGTACATACTTAACTCTCACAAGAGTTCATAATGACATCATAATAAGATAATTTTGGGCCGTAGCCCGACAGACCCATGTGCAACGCGTCCGTCATGAGGCCCATCACCGCTGAACCTAAGCCTCGCCCATACCTGCACGGATCCATGGTGCAGGGGATTTCTCCCGTTAGAGTATGTTGAGGCTTATGCATGTTATGATCCTATGACATAATCTCTACATGTCATGGCATATGCATATCATCATTGTAAAACATAAGTCATATGCATGCTATGAGCTACTTATGCACTCTATATGGCATATGAACATATCAGCATGGCAAGTAAGATAAACATGTAACATTATCATCATTATGTCAAAGCATATCATAATTTGTCATTATGCTAAGGCATATCATCATTCATCTTACTTTACTTTATCATCTTCTTTCATAACATCTTATGACAAAGGGACATACATTAGCATCCGATTAGAGCTACAACTTCATCTTCATCTTTATGTCCCCATGTCATCTTTGGAAAGTACATACACATGCAGAACTTTACTTCTTAGGCTTAGTGTCCGTCGAAGTACATACATAGTGCAGGACTTTACTTTCCACTTGACAACTTCTTTTAATCTTCCATCTTGGTTAAAATAGTTTATTATCTTGTTGATTGGGTAGACCATGTTGGTTTCGTGTGAACTTGGCTAGCTAGGCCGAGACGATTGTCTCATTGGAAGTACATACCATCTTGGCAGGACTTTACTTTCCGGGGAATACATCACATAAGCTAGCAAGTGAAGGACTTTATTCCCATCACGATCACAACAAGACATCTTCACTCCAATCCATCTTTTACTTACATTCATCAATACATACATTCATTCATCACATGTTGCTTGTTTTAACTCTACTTAAGGTCATACATACTTCAAATCACACTAGTTGTGGACATTCAAACATAGCCAATCAGCCTCCAAAACGGATGACCGTTTTGGGGAACGGTCGACCATTGGAAGGGTATCGGTCGACTGGTCAGATTATCGGTCGACCATTATGGTTCTTTCGGACGACCGAAATGAGACTTCGGTTCGTCCGCTAATCACAGAATGTGATACCTTTCTAAATCGGACGACCGTTGGATTAACGGTCGACCGCTACTTGGTCCTTTCGGACGTTCGAAATGGGTTTTCGGATCGTCCGCTAATCACATAATGTGTTACCATTCTAAATCGAACGACCGCTGAAATAACGGTCGAGCGCTCTTTGATCCTTTCGGACGTCTAAAATGGGTTTTCGGATCGTCCATTGATCACAGAATGTGTCGAATGTTTCGACAACACATATCGGACGACCGTTAGATCGTTATTAAATCGGTCGACCATTACATTGCTATCGGACGACCGAACAATCGTCCGCTAATCACATTCTCACAGAATGTTATTGCCACTCCAGAACGGTTGACCGATATGGAATCGGTCGCCCGTCCTGGGGCGACAGACACCCGATTTTACATGTTTTCATTCCCAAATCTTGCATACATCATTATTTTGAACATACATTGGCTTCTACACATCATATAGAATATTTTTTAACATTCTTAGCATTCTAATCATGAACCACATGGGGTTTGCACATAAGGACTTTCAACATGCTAAGCATACTTACAAATGTACGCAAGCTTTATAAGATTTCATAATGAGTTACTAAACCACAATAGGCATTAGGCAAGATAATCAATAGGGCATAAAACTATAAAATACATGGCATTCTAAGCATGATTAGCAAGATAATAGTAATCACATAAAACATGAAGCATCTAATGCATAATCCCTAATCATACTTTAATAAGACCTAGGATGGTCTTAGAATCCCTTAATCCACATAACATATATCATTAAGGGTTGATTAGGGTAAGTGGATCCCCTCAAACATACCTTAATTAGCAAGCGTAAATCCTAGCTTCTTTCCTTCTTCCTCTAGCTCTAGTTCCCTCCTCTTCTCTCTTGCCTAGCTTGCTGTAATGTGTCGTGTGAGAGAGTGCATGAGTGGCTAAGTTACTGTAATTAGATGAGGGATTAAGAGAGATGATGAGGTGACTTACTGTAGCTACAGTAACTCGGTTACTGTAGCACTAAGGAGCTAGCCGATCTAAAGAGGAAGAAGTGGGTACTGTAGCTCACTGTAGCTACAATGGAGTGCTCCTTGCTTGCTGTCCGAGTGGAGAAGAAATGGGGAGAGAGAGATGGGTCAGCTACTGTAGCATGGAGGTGGCTTAGGGTGCTTTCGGCTGATCACATGAGAGGGTGAGATGCTAGGTAAGTAGGTCACTGTAGTTGGCTTGGTGGGTTTGCGCGTGTGGGCTCATTCGGTTTTGCTCTTTTCTTTTCTTTTCTCTTTTTTTTTTTTTTGATTTCGTTTAGGATGTTACAACAGTCTGCGAAGGTGTCTTTCCTGTAAGCAGTTCTAGTATAAGGACGCCAAAGTTATACACATCAGCCTCCTGTGTGACCCTTCGGACATCTGTCACTTCTGGAGCACGGTAGCCAATTGCACGACTGGGCGACACAGATGATCCTAGACTGCAGAGACCATAGTCGGAAACAAGAGGTTCATAATATTCACCAAGAAGGATGTTGGATGACTTGATGTTTCCATGCGAGATAGTTGAACCCTTCGAATGTATATACTGGATTCCACTAGCAGCACCAAGAGCAATATCCAGCCTAGTCTGCCAGTCAAGTGGGGTGTGTCCAGAACCTCTCTTTCCTGCATAATAATAAGATGATAGCAGATTGTCAAATCAGAAACTTTTTTTTTTGAGAGAAAAAAGGATGACTACCCTTTCGGTTGCCATCCAGGTATATATATATCACTGAATAGAAATATCATGTACATGTGGAACACTCTCCAGTGGAGAGCGGCAAAAAGGAGGAAAACCAGGTACTAATCTAAACCCCACTCCCGAAGAAGACAAGATATATGGTGCACAATACCCTCCACCTGACATCTCTCCCCACAAAAAATGGCACGGTTGCGCTGAAGTCAGATGGCCCAGGCACTAGCCAAAAAGGTCGCCAGTGGAACTCTCCATCCCAACCTCTGTCTACCGAGACCCTTGAGGGCCTGCCAAAAATCCAAGACCGTCAGATAAGCATTGGCCATGCTGCTCGTCCATAACCAGACCTCTCTAGCCACCAAACATCCAAAAAATAAGTGAGTGACATCCTCCTCTGTCTCTCCACAGAGTACGCAAGAAGCATCAGCCTGTGGAGCCCACCGTGCCCTATATGCTCGAGTAAGGATCCGCTCACACCTCAGAAGCCAAGCAAAGACCTTGACTTTCAGCGGAACACGTGAGCGCCAGATGAGACTGCAATCTGCTCGGAGGTCTGCAGAGTCCGTGATGTCCGGAAGGAAACGAAGATAAAGACTGTGTGCTGAGAAAGAGTCAGATATCCAAACCCAGCCATCCGTCCGCGCTGGATTCGGGCGGAAAGGCGCAATCCGCAAATGGAGAGCTAGTAACTCGGAGACTCGCTGATCAGATAATGGAGAGCCGAAAAGAGGAGTCCAAGAGCCGGTGCCCGGGCCACCCGTCTCCGACCAGCACTTTGCCACAGATGCGTCGGGGTGCGCCGCAAGTGCCCGCAGCCGGGGGAAGGAAACCGCAAGTGAGCCTCCGACTAACCAGTCATGCTGCCAGAAAGAGAAAGCCTCACCGGAGCCCAATGCCGGAGTCATGAAAGGCCGCACCCGAGGAAATAGGGCCGCCACCCCCTTCCAGAAAGAGAAGGGACCACGAGGTAAAATAGGTCTGGAGTCCCAAGATAGATCACGACAATAGCATGTGAAAAAGACCTTCCATAGACTATCTTCGGGGCCCATAATCCGTCCAACCCACCGAGAAAGGAGTGCCCA
The DNA here is from genome assembly GCA_030549335.1 of Pontederia crassipes. NCBI lineage: Eukaryota > Viridiplantae > Streptophyta > Magnoliopsida > Commelinales > Pontederiaceae > Pontederia > Pontederia crassipes. The sequence continues at coordinate 2,408,910 of JAUKPH010000017.1, forward strand.
ATTAGTGCAACGAAGATCCCGAACCCCCAAACCTCCCTGTGTGGTGGGCCTGCAAATGGTGTGCCAGGCAACGAGATGAACCCGGCGGACTTGGCCGCAACCTTGCCAAAAGAACCTGCTCCTCAATGAATCAATCCGTAATAATACCTGTGCCGGCATCTGAAGCACAGACATGAAATAGGTCAGGAGAGCTGAGAGGACAGCACGGAGTAGGACCAGGCGCCCCCACTGGATAGGAGCCGAGAACTCCAACCCTGAAGGCGGTGCTCCAGCCGCTCGATGACCGGGGTCCACCTCCGAGAGCCAATATGACGGTCTGAGAGAGGGAGACCCAAATAAGTGATGGGCAAGGCGCTGGCCGGAGTGTGCAGCTCCGAAGCGCATCGCGATGCATCCTCCGCCAACATGCCAAAAGGAATGAAGATGGATTTGGCATGGTTGATCTCGAGGCCCGAGGCTGCCCCAAAGATCTCCACTAGGATGGCCACCCGCCTGGCCTCAAGCTCGGATCCCTCCACGAAGAAAGTGGTGTCATCCGCATACTGCAACAAAGGCACCACCCTGTCGGCGAAGCCGCTGAAAAGGCCAGCCTGACATGCCTCCTGCGTGCATCTGGCGAGGCCGTCGACAGCTAGCGTGAAAAGCATCGGCGCAAGAGGGCACCCCTGACGGACTCCCCGCTGTGGCTGCACCCAGCCCCCAGCCGTAGACCCGTTGACCAGGACCGAGAAAGAAGCGATAGTGATACACCGCTTCATCCAAGAAATCCAAATCGACGGGAAGCCTCTGACCTGCAAGGAGCGCCAAAGGAAGGACCATGAGAGAGAATCATAAGCCTTGGAGAAATCGACCTTCCAGAGGAAAGCTCGACGTCCCCTCCACCTCCAGTGTGCCAGGATCTCCGAGGCCATGGTGTAGCTGTCGGTGATGGATCTACCGTGGATGAAAGCCGACTGAGTAGGATGAATGAGGTCAGGAAGCACCTCCCGGAGCCGATTCGTTAGTACCCGAGCCACTAAGAGATAGATGGCATTGGATAGGGCGATCGGCCGGAAGTCCTCCACTCTCTCTGCCGGCGAGCGCTTCGGGAGCATGAAAAGGAGGAACCTGTTCAGGCGCTCAAAGCCCCGGTTCCCACTGGAGAATTCCTGGATGACTGCCATAACATCTTCCCGCACTACGGACCAGAACTCTCTGTAGAAAAAGACTGGAAAGCCGTCGGGGCCGGGGGACCCCTCGCCATTAAGGTCCCGAAGCGCATCAGTGACCTCGCCCTCAGTGACCTCGCCCTCAGTGATGGTCTGCACTAACATGGAAGACTGAGCGTCAGTAAGACAAGAAATACCCTTGGGAGACCATTCCCACGACGGCGCGGGCCGTCGTCGAGAGAAGTCCCGGTGGAAGTCGGAGATGGCAGTCCCGATGCGATGGTGTGCGGTGATCCTCTCTCCCCTGACCTCCAGGTGGTCAACCCGGTTCGCCCTCCGGCGAGAGCTCGCATATAGGTGAAAAAATCGAGTGTTGGCATCTCCCTCCTGGAGCCAGGTCTACCGGGAGCGCTCTCCACTAAATCTCCACCTTCCGGTCCTCCGACTGGATGGTCGCCTGTGCCCTCCGGCGCTGAGCCACCTCGGCCTCCGTGAGATGGCGGGAGTCCTCATCACGATCCAGCTGGGCAATCACCTCTAAGGCCTTCGTCCTCTGTGCCTCTCGGGCCAACCGAATCTGTCTCCTGTGGCCCAAAAGGAAGTACCGCAAGCCGTGGAGTCTGGCAGCAAGAGTCCGTGCCGCAGAGTTCGAAGCCGCAATCCTCCGCCACTGCTCGGCCACCGTCTGTCTGAAACCCTCCTCTGAGAGCCAGGACCTCTCGAAACGAAAGATGGATCTCAGAGCCTGACCGTCGTTGGACCTCCACAAAAGGGGTGTGTGGTCCGAAAATGGTCGATCCATAGCCTGAACATCAGCGAGCTGGTGGGCCTCAATCAACTCAATAGAGGCAAGAAATTTGTCAAGCTGGGATCTGGATGATGGTGCCGCCGTACTCCTCCAGGTGAATCTGCAGTTCGTTGTCGGAATGTCGGACAGCGACTGCGAGTCGATGAAGTCCCTGAACCCCTCCGCACCAACATCTCTCCCCTGTCGTCTGGTGGGGCGATTGTCTATGTCTAGAGTGACATTGAAGTCACCCCCGATCAGCCATCGGACGTCTGGGAGGTGGAGACGGACAGCCGAAAGCTCCTCCCACATGTCCGTCCGAAGGGACTCCGAGCACGGGCCATAGACACAGGAGAGGAGGTAGGAGGGTCCGTCAGCGTCTCGCCTCAAGTGGACCGTCATCGAGAAACGTGCCGTCCAGGAATCTACCAGTGTAAACTGATCGGGCCGCCAACCGACGATGCAGCCACCGGAGCGCCCTATAGAGCTGAGGGCTATGTGCTGAGATAACCTCGAACCACCAATCTGCTCCCACATCCGAGTGCTACACTCCTCAAGTTTGGTCTCCTGGAGGAAGACCACATCAGCCTCCCACTCCATTAGGTAGCGGCCCAGGATTCGACGCCTCCCCTCGTCACCAAGGCCACGGACGTTCCAAGTGAGCACCTTCATAAGGAAATCGTGATCGTCCCGCCCGTGGGGAATCCTCTATCCACTGTCATCCGCCATCTGGAGCTTCCCCTTGCGAGCAACAGAAAATGCTGAGGGGGGCGGAGAACGCCCAAGGGCCGCCTATGGGCCTCGGTCCGCGCCCGGGGGCGCCGGCAGACCTGCCGAAAACCGACCGCCACCGCGACCTCCAGGACATCACTGTCTGGTTGTCCGAGGAGGGCTGGCTCGCTGCTGGCCTGGTCCACAGCCGGTGTAGTCGAGGACGCCGCCGGAGGAGGGGAAAGTTCTCTGCTTTGTGAGGGTTGCTGGGTCTCCCTGGTGTTGGCCGCAGGCGATGACGTGATGCGAGACCCACGGGGCCGGCGGCGGCTGTAGGTATGCACGGCCTCCGGTGCGACTCCCACAGAATTCTGTCGCCGTCGAGATGCCAGCCTCAGGCGGGGGCCAGTCATTTGGCTGTCGGTGAGAGGGCTACGGTGTGGCAGTGCTGACGGGACGGGAGGGGGAGGGAGACCACTCTGTGACCCAGGGGGTCGGAGGGAGGGTCGCCGGAGGAGGATGTTACGGAACAGGGGAGAAAGGTGGGTAGGATGGGCGCTCGGGTCGGGTAGGATAGGGGGGGAAAGGTGCCCGGCCCGGGTGGGTAGGATGGCGAGTTCGGGTCGGGTTACTGTAGCGGGTTGAGTGGTGGATGGTTTGGGCTTGGATCTGGCTTGCTGATGTGGATGGGGGTTTTGTTTATCGGCTGTCTGTTGTTTGTGGCGGTGGGTATGGGGGTGATCATGTGGGCCGGGTGAAATTGCTGATGTGGAATGGTGAGTATGTTGGGGCCTGGGGGATATTGGTTAGAAACGCTGATGTGGCGGGAGGGTGTGTCTGAGGAGCGGTGATATGAGCTGTGGAAGGTTTAGATGGGTGCCAGCTGTGATGGCGGTGGGGTTTGTTAGGTGGGCGACAGCTGTATTAGGGGAGTGGTTTTGAAATAAAGTTGCCCCGTTCTGACCACCCCGTACCCATCCCACGTACTGCTCAGGCGGGTTAGGGCATGAAAGTGGCAGCGACGCGGTGCGGCCGGCAGCGATGTCAGCCCATGTCCCCGCCGGCCCCGTACGCCGGAGCTGGAGCCGGTAGGTGCTGGTGCCAGCACAGAGGATGATCGACGGCGGGATGTGCGTACCAGACTGCATCGCCACATAGACCGCAGAAAGATCCGGCGACCCCATCGCCGGCAAGGAGAGCGCCAGAGGGTTTCCGAGGGTGTTGGCGATGGCCAAGACCACGTCCGGCTGGAGGAGGTGGAGGGGAAGGCCGCGGATATCGACGGTGGACCTAGACGTCGGCGTTGCCGGTATCGCGCCATCCTCCTCACTCCACTGGCGCCACAGGATGCTGCATTCCGGTGAGACAGGAGTCGGTGCAGACAGGAGCGCCTCCCGTTGCTGGGGTGAGCCGGGAACAAGGAGCCAGAGCGCCGCCGATATACAACTCAGATGGAACGGCGGGGAGGAGCCCGTGCATGCCACGACCGCCGTGCGGAGGACCGGCAGGTCGGGATGGGGTCCGGTGGGTTCGCCGATGAGACAGAAACGAAGGAAATCCATGGCCCTCTGCATCGGTGACGACCAAGGGAGTACGACGGTGGGTACCGGCTCACTCCCCTCCTCCCTGATTGCAACAGGCCCGGCGCCGGGTGTCGCAGGTGGCTTCCTTTGGCTTGAAAAGGGACAGAGGATCCTGCGGTGGCCTTCCTTCCCACAAGCGAGGCAACTAAGAGGACCAGAGCATGTGCGTGCGAAATGGCCCTCTCCAAGGCACCGGAAACAATGGCTGGCCGGCCGCCGAGACGATCTGGCCCGGGAAATGGCCGTCCAGCCGTTAGCCAATTGTTGGAGTCACGGACGCATCCCTGACGAGAGATAAGAAAAGGCGAGAGGAAACAGTGTTGAAAACGGTAAGTGGCGCCGCCGGCAGGGATTGCCGGAGGCGGGTACTGGCGCCGCCGGCAGGGACTGCCGGAGACAAAACGGAAGGTCACGAGGCTTGGTTAGCTGATTCTTTTTAAGCAGCTTGTCAGCGTCGTCCGGGGATATCCCTGATTGCAACAGGCCCGGCCTAAGAGAAATTCAATACCTGGATCTTGACAAACTCCATCTATGAAATCATTTTCAAATGACCGATTGCCTGTTATACAACCATCAACTGATTGCATGAATTCAGAGTTCAATAATGACTTTGCCCTCAGAGCTGCAGAGGTGCGTCCAAAAGGAATGAAGATGGATTAAAACACTAGTATGCAGATTTGTTTGCGAACACATGAATGCCTTCAAGGGTAAGCACATATGAAACAGAAATGACTAAAGTTTATTTTTTCCATTAAAATAAAAAAAACAATTTCAGAATTATATGTGATAAGACCATACAGCATCACAAACCACAAGTTAGCACCGAAGGACATGTCTAAGATAAGATAGACCAACATAACTAGTTACCACAACTAATAACCAAAATGCAAGCTTGTTAAAGAATTTTGCCACCACAACTCCGCAAATATAGGTTCGGAATTTTATCAAACTCTAGGAAGGAAATCATCAATTTATGCAAGTTCAACATATATTAAGATAACCAATAAAATTTGAAAAAGAATAAACATCAACTGAGTTGCATTTCAGAGCAAAGTAGTAAAAATCAGGTTAAAGGAAGAAGGAAGCTCACCATGGAGGAGAGAAGACAAGCTCCCACTGGGTACGTGATCAAATACGAGAAGCTTCTCCTCCTTGCTTTAGTAATATGCCTGCACCGTCATGTTAGGTTCCTAGTCCAACTAGGATCCTAATTAGATCACTTCGAGGGGATCAAGTCTCCAATAGACCACTTCGAGGGGGTCAAGCCTCCAAGATAGTTGCTCCAAGCAAATATCAAAAGAAGATTGTATTCTCATATATCTGATTAAAAAGAGTTCCAAGGGGGCCCTATTTATAGGGTAACCCAAACAAGTCCTAATAGAACTAGAAATAAAAGAAATAGAGTGCTAATCAAACTAGGAAGTAAATAACTAGAGTGCTAATCAAAGTAGAAGCAAATAACTAATCCTAGTTAAAGAAAATAAACTAATCCTATTATTATTAGGAAATAGGATCCTATCATTCCCGCCTCCTTTAAATTAGTCTTGTCCTCAAGGCTGAGCAGCAACAAACTCAGGAAACTTTCTTTGCAGAGATTGATAACGTTCCCAAGTAGCATCTTCAACTGGCGAATTCTCCCATTTAATCAATCATTCAGTAACTGCATGCTTCTTTTGTTGAATAAAACGACGTTTCAAAACCATTTCAAGTATTGCACGAACATTGCCTTCTGAATCCAATTCAGGAAGATGATGTAGCGCAGAAATATTATTCCCAAGCTTCTTCTTAAGACAAGAAACATGGAACATTGGATGAATACGAGATGTTGAAGGTAGATCAAGATGATAAGCTACTGGCCCAATTCGCTCCAAAACTTTATAAAGTTCATAAAATTGAGGTGCTAATTTCATTGAACTCTGAACAATAACATAAAGTTGTTTATATGACTGCAGACGTAAATAAACTAAGTCTCCAATTTGAAATTCCCTCTCAGTTCGCTTTTTGTCAGCTTGTTGTTTCATTCGAGATTGAGCACTAGTAAGATTATCCTTTAATAGCCTTAGTACTTGGTCTCGATCACGTAATTCAATATCCATAACATTAACAGTAGTAGCGCCTGTTGAATATTGGGCAATAGCAGGAGGAGGATATCCATACATAGTTTCAAAAGGAGTAAGTTTTGTTGAAGAGTGAAAATTTGTGTTGTACCACCACTCTGCCCAAGGAAGCCACTTCACCCAATTTTTAGGCTTATCACTTGAGAAACAACGAAGATAAGATTCCAAACATCTATTGACAACTTTAATTTGTCCGTCCGTTTGAGGATGATAAGCGGTGCTCATTGTCAATTGGGTTTGTTGTAAACGACAAAGTTCCTTCCAAAATTGGCTAGTGAAGACTTTGTCTCTATCACTTACGATTGATCGTGGCACCCCATGCAACTTGACAACATTTTCAACAAAAACATTAACAACAGTAACTGTCGTATATGGATGAGACATGACACAAAAGTGGGCATACTTAGTAAGGCGATCCACTACCACAAATATTGTAGTTTTTCCATGCGAAGATGGTAAACCCTCAATGAAATCCATAGATATATCTACCCATGCTTCAATAGAAATTGGAAGTGACTGCAATAAACCTGGACTTGCAATTGTTTCCCCTTTATGACGCTGGCAAATATCACATTCAACAACAAATTTCCTGACATCATTGTTCATGCATGTCCAAAAGAATTCTCGAGAATTACGCTTATATGTGCGAAGTACACCAGGATGCCCAGCCATTGGGAAACCATGAAATTCCATTAGTAATGTTAACTTATGAACTGAGTTTGGCACTAAAACCATTCTACCTTTATATAGAAGATTTCTAGAGTGCCAAGAATACGGTGAAACTGAAAGAGGTTCATCTTGTAACCTTTGAATTAAGGTCTTGATAGCAGCATCCTCTTGCCATTCTTGACGAATAGAATCCAAAAGGGCAGTGGACAAAATAGATATAGCAGATAAGGTTTCATGCTCAGGAAGACGAGAGAGAGCATCAGCCACAAGATTTTCAGTTCCTCTTTTATAAGTAATCTCATAATCATATCCCAATAATTTAGAGATCCACTTTTGTTGTAGCATAGAAGTGATTCTTTGCTTTAATATATATTTTAAACTATTATGATCTGTACGAATCTGAAATCGATGACCAATTAAGTAAGGTCTCCATTTAGTGACAGCATGAATAATGGCAAGCATCTCTTTATCATATACAGACCAACTGAGATGTGTTTTTGTCAGAGCCTTGATAGTATTTGCAATTGGTCGTCCTTCTTGCATCAACACAGCACCAATCCCGACTCCTGAAGCATCAGATTCAATGACGAATAATTTATCAAAATTTGGCAAAGCTAAGACTGGGGTTGTGGACATAGCAAGCTTAAGTTGATCAAAAGTCCTTTTTGCATCATCATTCAACTTGAAGGAATCCTTCTTCAGCAAAGATGTCAGTGGTGCACTTATCTTACCATAATTCTTCACAAACTTGTGATAGTATCCTGTTAAGCCCAAGAATCCTCTAAGTGCTTTAACTGTATGAGGAACGGGCCACTCAAGCATTACTTGAATTTTAGATTGATCCACTGAAACGTCCTCATAAGAGACAATATGGCCAAGGTACTCTACTTGCGGTTGACCAAAACTGCATTTAGATTTCTTAACAAATAGTTTATGCTCCCGAAGTATAGTAAAAATTATCTTCAAATGTGATAGGTGCTCCCGAATTTGATGATACCCAGAACGCAGGTCGAGCTTAGTGTATAACTTTGCACCTCCAAGTTCATCAAGCAACTCATCGTCCACTGGAATAGGGTATTTGTCATTGATAGTGACTCTATTGAGAGCTCTATAATCCACACACATATGCCATAAACCATCTTTCTTTTTTACCAATAATACCGGAGAAGAATAAGGACTAACACTAGGACGAATTATTCCTGCTTCAAGCATTTCTTGAACTATTTTTTCAATTTTAGCCTTTTGAAAATGAGGATAACGATATGACCGAACATTAGTCGGAGAAGAGCCTGATAAGAGGAGTATTCGATGATCATGTGATGGTTGAGGTGACAGTCCTTCTGATTCTACAAAAAATTTTGAAAGCAAGGGCTCAAGTCCATTATCAACGGTTGACGGTAAATGTGTTACTCCCATAAGTTGGAGTTGAACAATATAACCCTTTTTTTCCTTCCGAAGTATTTTTTCCATGCGATGATTTGATATAGAATTGACCTTGCAACGTTTTCCTTTTAATATCACATTTTGGCCTTCCAATTCAAATTTCATTATTAATTTTGAGAAGTCCCAAGTGATTTCTCCCAATGTACGTAACCACTCAATACCGAGCACAACTTCCTCAAGGCTATACAGAAACATGTGAGAGAACTTTTCTTTTCGATGCTTGATCAGACGAAGTCTCTTAATAACTTGAGTAAAATAGAGATCCTTCTTCAGAGAGTAGCTTTGACTATGCATCGGTAGCATTGGAACAAGCTTGCATTCATTGAAGAAAGAGAATTTGAAATTGATCAAATTCTTTCCGCATGAATAAAATTGACCTTGAGCCTTCTGAGTACCGCAATCTTCAAGTTTTCTTGAGGCTGAGTTAACCGTCATGAATAAGTCCTTATTAATATATGATTCTTTAATGTATTTTGCACTAGATTCTTCAGAAGTTGTTTGCTCCTTTGGCGGTAGAATTATAGATGTCTCATTTTTAAAAGACGTCTCAACAGATGAATCTGAAGCTTGATCTTCGACTGAATTATTTTCAATATCCTTCGCTTCTTGTTGAGATAAAGTTTTCGTAAAAAATTCTGAAGAAATTGAAGTGTTGGACTCTTCTGCATTTGATGAAAATATTATTGCACTTGTGCTTCGGAGTGATTTGTTCAAGTGTCGACTTGATCTATGCCTCTCTTCATTTAAACGTTCTTCTTCCCATCGAGCAAAAGAAATTGCAGCAACTATAGTAATTGGTCGTCGAGCTTTTACTTCTTGTCGAAGATCGGGGAGAAGTCCTTCAACAAAAGTTTCCACCAATCGATATTCGCTCCAATTTTTAATTTGACTTGATAATAATTCGAAACGAGTCTGGTACTCCTCGACCGTACTTAATTGTTGAATATTTGCAAGCTTATTTTCTACGTGATTTCCCTTGTTTACTCGTTGATATTTCTTGTCGTCGTTGAATACTTGTAAAATTTGTTGAAATCGTTCTTCGATTCGAGTAAGACGATTGGCTAGTGTTAAAATTTCTGAAGTCGATAAATCCTGTGAAGCCATAGATTTTTCCTGCACATTTTAAATATTAGATTAAGAATATTAGTAAGCGGTGGTGATGGCGATATAGTGGCAGCAGCGGATGCGATAGATGGCAGCGGAAGACGATAGATGGCAGTGGAAGATGGAGATAACTAGGTTATTGGTCCAACCAAAAACCCGAAATATCACAATTGTCCGAAAAAGATCGAACAGCTCTGATACCAATTGTTAGGTTCCTAGTCCAACTAGGATCATAATTAGATCACTTCGAGGGGATCAAGCCTCCAATAGACCACTTCGAGGGGGTCAAGCCTCCAAGATAGTTGCTCCAAGCAAATATCAAAAGAAGATTGTATTCTCATATATCTGATTAAAAAGAGTTCCAAGGGGGCCCTATTTATAGGGTAACCCAAACAAGTCCTAATAGAACTAGAAATAAAAGAAATAGAGTGCTAATCAAACTAGGAAGTAAATAACTAGAGTGCTAATCAAAGTAGAAGCAAATAACTAATCCTAGTTAAAGAAAATAAACTAATCCTATTATTATTAGGAAATAGGATCCTATCACGTCACCAGGCCGGGGTGCTCCATTTCGGCAAGGGCAATGACCTTATCTCGGAACTCCTTCTCCGGCAGGTTCACGTCCTTGAGCCTTTTCACCACGACGGTCACCCCCATCTCAAGCATAGCCTTGTAGGTCGTCCCCGTCATCCCCTTGCCGAGAACCTCTGACGATGCCCTGAGCAAACCTTCGAGGTCATAAACTCTTTGCACATTCCCGAGGAACACCAGCTTCTTTCCGCTTTCACTGCTGCCGGAACCTAAAGAAGTGCCTGCCGCCGGAGAAGGGGCAACGACGGATGTCCCAACGTTCTCGGCTACCCGCTTATCATGCGGTGCCATGTTCACTTCCCTCGACTTCGGCGCAGCGGCAGCTGCCGATTGTTCGGCCCTGTTGGACTTCCGACAACAAAGGAGTAGGAGTAACAAGAGGATGAGAAGCCCTACAGAACCACCTATTGCAATTCCAGAGATCGCACTAGCGGACAGTTTGTTATTCTTGCTTCCACTTTTGGACGGCGAGTTAGGAACCGGTGCCGGAGAGCTCTCTTCGGGGCAGAGGCCAAGAGGGGCCCCGCACAAATCGTTGCCGATGAATGCATTTCTGGGCATCGTGCTGAGCTTTGCAAGGATTGATCCATTGAGGAGGTTGCCGGAGACATTAAACTCGCTGGATGTTGGGTCGTGCCCAACACCCCTCTGGATGACCCGGTACGATTTGGTTCAGCCCCTAATGGAATCTCGCGCAAAGAATATTTTTATTTTTCTAGTTAAATATTTTTTATTATTTCAAATTTTAGGACAAAAAATATAGTTGATATGTTATTATTTTATTTTCTTAATTAAAAATTTAAAATTATTATAATATTATATATTTAATACACATTAAAAATTTGGTCATCTCGATCCGAGTGGGTTGTGCCAAAAAATGTACCGAGTTAGTCTAAGTGCCTTCAATTTTTTATTTTTATTTATTTATATATTATTTTTTTTATTTTAAGCTTTTAATGATGACCACGATTGAAAATTTGAGAAGTTCAATGACATTGTTTGAAAGTTTTGAAAAGTTGGATGACCATGTAGATACAAAATTAAATTTGTACAGAGCAAAAATAAAAAAATGCTGACGTGGCATTTTTTATGTTTTAATCTGACGTGGAGGAGAGAGAAAAGGCTGACATGGTGCCATGTAAGCATCCATGTCAATGCCATGTCAGCAGTTAACATGTTTATTGACTATAACTGGTCGTAATGACCGCAGATAAAATATTTTTAAAGTTCGATGACTTTGATGTTACAAAATGAAGTTGAATAACCTTACTGGGAACACTCCTTAAGTTGAATGACCATTGCTGAAATTTACTCGATATTATAGACAACACAATTATGGAAAAACAGCTGAAGAATTCTGTTCTTTCTTTAATTTAATAATAGAAGCATGAGAATGCAAATGTTCATAATCTCATTCAAAACATTTGAGATATCCTGCTAAAAATTCAGGCAAAGAATACATGTCTAAAAATGAGGATACCATTTTGGAAGGCGATTTAGTTAAAATCATTTTTCTTGATTAACCAACCATGTGTTGAAAGAGTAGTTAAGAATCCTCCTATTCAATAAGGAACAAAGCCTTTTTGCCTGGCTTATGAGGCGGGCCAAGGTTATCACCAAGATGTACAAGGCTATTTGGGTACCAAGTATAGATATAATTCTGTGATGTGTGGATTGGCAAAGAAGGACATCACTCACTTATTTTTCTTAGTTCCCCATCACGATTGAGGTTTGGCGTCAACTCCGCTGCATCGAAATTGATTCAATATCCATGGAGACATTTTGGAGGTCTCTTAGACCATTTGGGTCCTACAACAGTTAGGGACAAAGGTGACCATGTCATAGAACCTTGGTGGTCATGTGGTTATTTGGTTACGTGTAACCATGTTATTTTTTTGTGTGAGAGTGCTATGTTGATAATATTGTACGTCACATCTCATTTTCTTGTAGCATCTTTTATGAGTGTTCATACTTAGAGCTTTTGGTTGCATTTTCATGATCTTTCACTTGTATATATCAATATTTTGGTTTTAATACAAAGCGGGCGGCTATCCAAACTCAGTGCCCTCCTTTCCCTTCTCAACATAACATCAGTCAGATAATTGGCTCTTGCCTTTCGATTTAATTATTTTCTTTTCACGTGCCTCATGAATTTTTATTCAATGGATTCTGAAGGACATAGGATGATTTCATTCACTTTATGCTTCACTTCATGGCTGCTATGGCTTCATTACTGCCCATCTTTTGCTTCCTCGTTGCTCCATTTGGTATAAGGTGAGGTCATGCAGACGTACCATAGATGACATCTTGGGGTGGCTGGCTGAAGATGACCCACCTGATAAAGTATTACATAGGTTGCCTCTCGATTCAAGATAAAAACTCTTTCAAAGGCCAGGGCTTGATGATGTATGACAGAGTTATAGGAATTGAGGACTGAGTCTTATTTTCCATTGTACTTTTGTTTGTTTCTCTTTACTTTCTCAATTTGAACTCTGATTTTAAGATTGTATAAAATTGCTTAAGAATATTAATATTTTCTAGCCCTACATTTGCATTTTTTTTGTTATCTCCACGTTGATTCACAATAATTTTCCAAGGGATTTTGAAGAATTGTTGTGGTTTCTAGGTTAATGAGTAATGTCAGTTCTTGACTTTTATGCATTTGGATATTTGGTAAGAAGACAACTATCGTTATGTGGACTGTTGAAGGACATCTAGGTAGAAATGCTTTCTTTTTCCTATGTGTACTACCGTAATAATGATAGCAGTGTTGATTGTGTTGTAACAAAGTTGATTTTGAAGAACTATAAAGGTCACAAATAGATCTAGTGGTTTCCTATAAACAACAGCATGTTGGTTGGATGGTTCTTCAAATTCAGTGAACTTCTTAAAAAGGTTGTATTTTTTTGTTTTAAATTATAGTTTGTTAGAAAGTAGAACCATACTTCATGACCATTCAAAAGAAAGAAGGCACATAGGAACTTTTGCACTTTAAATGTCATGATTAATGTGAATGGGGTCTCTTAGTCAAATGTTTATGTTATCATTATTTGAAAGTGCATTATGCGTGTGACAATGTCTTAAACAACTTGGATGTCATATTTCATGACCCACCTCCGGGTCTAGTCCCATTTTTGTACTACGACTGTTTTGGAGCAGTTAATTAATGCAGCTTTTATTTGCTAAAAAAAAACTTGGATGTCATTAGCCAGGATGGAAATGGAGGCTGATTATATTGGGCTTTTGCTACTTGCTGCATCTGGATATGACCCCCGCGTGGCCCCGAAGGTGTACGAGAAGCTCGGACAAATAACTGGAGATTCAGAATTGGGTGACTATCTCTCGACTCATCCATCCAGCAAGAAGAGATCACAGCTATTATCTCAAGCCCAAGTCATGGAAGAAGCGATACAAATATACAGAGAATCAGTTGCTGGTCATGGGGTCGAGGGCTTTCTGTAGACTTCCATATTCATTTACAACAGAAATCAGGCCTATGATTGCAGAGAATCAGAAGCAGGGAAATTTAGGTACTTGACCACTCGTTTTGTGAACTCGAATTTCCAATTTTGTTCACCTGAAACACTAGCATATTGGTGTCTTATTTTCAGTGTGGACAGAGATGATTCCCATTTGGTGCCATCAGTCATACATTGTTCCCCTGTTTTTGTTTGAGAAACCTCCTGCAGATTTTGAGCCGATGACCAGGTCATCACGAATTTTATAAGCACCTCCTTTGGCAGTGAAGCTTCGGACAGCTTCAAGACCGTGCCTCTTTTTTGCCTTAGATTTCAGATTTTGCAAGGAAAAAAAGAGGAAAGTAGAGGTCCATTTTTGCCGTCAAGGTTTACCGGTATGCATTGCTTAGCGCCCCATTGCCTACAGTCGTCAATTAGGAAAGCCAAAATAATGATCGCCCTAAACAAAAATATATCTTGCAAAATTCCAATACCGTGTTTTTTTTTGCTGACCACAGAAGGTGAAATTTAATACGGACAAGAAAAAAAAGACAGTTGATGCCGTGCTTCTTTCGTCCAATTGACACACGTCATGGCCCGTGTGCAATAGGAGCTACATGCGCCAAGCTCAAGTCAAATAGTCCAATACATGTTAAAATAATGCACACAATTGCACTAATAGATAGATGGATGAGGCTAGGGAGGATTCCAATATTTAATTATACAATGATCGTCATAATTGAATTTTATATCACGGCATATATTAGATTACCCACAAGAATAAATTATTATGATTTGTTTTATTTTTCTTCAAGTGTTTAATTAGAAAAGTTTATAAGCCATCTCATTTTTTTTAACTGTGTATGTGTTGCAAGCAAAACCAATAATATTCACTCTTCTTTTTTTTTTTTAATATGTTCTTGCCTTTTGATAATCAGGAAACTGTGTTTGAATAAAAATAAAGGGGAGATCGGTGACATTTTGTTCTGGAAGGTTTTCTTTGTGACATAATTTTGAAATGAAAAGCTGCACTTTCTGTCTGGATTTAAAGATTAATACCTGGGTAATGCATAAAGTGAAAATAAGATCATGTTAATTATTTTCTACTCAAGTATAACGTCACAAAAGTCATTAGAAAAAAAATAATTCAAGCTTCACGGAGACTGGGAATTGAGGTGGTCGGACAAAGCACCTGTACGTAGCTCCAACCACGTCACAAGTCATATGTATTTTGTACCATCATTCCATCTTCTGCGTGCGACAACAAAGGGACTTCTGTAACAAGATTAGAAAGATACGTGGCAACTGATGCATAACCTTGTCGACTGTGAAGTCTGTACCACAATTTCAATAATGTTTTTCCTTTTTATTAAAAAAAGGCAAATCGGCTATTCAAAAACAGCTTATGAATTGTTCAAATGTAATAAATTCAAGAACAATCGGAATAAAATATCCCCTAAAAATTGACGAAATCTCATATTTGACTTCTGACTTGAATCCCAAGGATTCAAAATTTTCTATCATTCAACAGTCTCCTTTTTTTTTTCAATTTCTTGGAACCTTAACAACACTTTCGGCAAAATGGAAACATGAAAAAGGAAAAGCAAAAGGAGAAAAAAAAAGAATTTCGATGCTAGTAAAACTAAAAGGAAAACACTTATTTATAATTGTAAAAAGTTACAGGAAGCAGATGTTAAAGAAAGAAAGAAAAAACGTTATGAACTTTATCTTGGGTCGTTTGATTGAATTTTTTTTTAAAGTAGAATAAAATAATAGAATTGTTTTTGAAAAAAAAATGCATATTCTTATTCTGACTTGTTTTTGGATCGAAGAGAACAAAATTTTAAAATATAATACTTAACCAAAATATTTTATTGTAAATAGTTTATGTTTAATATTATAATAACAATAAAAAATATTAATATAAAAGCATAATATTAAAAAAAAGAATTATTCAAAAAGTAAAAAATAGAATATTTCTATTCTTCTTAATTTGAAGAATATCTGGGAATAAACATAACAGTTTCACGATTTTTATTTGATCTTATGATTTTCGATATTTGATTAAATTATATTTTGAGAATAAAGTGATATCCTCTTGTTTAATGATCCTAATTTTTGGAGGTAGTCAATAAAGAAAGAAAAAGCTCATATTATTAAAAGAATAAAAAAATAAGATTAAAGGTCACGCGGTTTCAAGAATTAACGTGACCCTTTAACTCGTGATCATCGAGAAGTAAAAGAGAAAAAAAAAACTTTTTCAATATAGTCGTCCATTTTTTTTTTCATTTGCCTCTAGGCTATAGGGGAGTCATGTGGGGCCCAGGGAAGCATCCTGTCTTCATCCGTTATTCCTTTTTACTTCAATAAAAATTAATTAATTCTTAATTTCAGATTCTCTTTCTTAATTATCTGTATATACTTAATTTGAAATGAATAAAGAAACGTAAATAATCCTAATTCTCATTTTAAGGACAGATTATTCCGTACAATGATTTTTTTAAAAAATCTTTGGTGCATTTTTCCCGTAGCCATCTTGGTTAGAAGAGAATACATTTTAAAATATAATATTTGATATTTAACATTATAATAACAGTAAAAATATTAGTATAATGATATATACTTAAAATTTTAAAAATATAATATAATTGAAAAAGTTGAAAAAATGAGAATATACTTTTGGAGTTAAAAATGAGTGTTTCCCTTTTTTGTTGGATGGTTTTATATTTTTTAAAATTTGACCAATTCAATTCTTTTGATGTTTATCCAACAATCAAACAGAGCAAAATGAAATGATCATGGGCTATCGATTCAATTTTCGTATTTTCTATCTTATTTTATTTTTTTATCTTTTATACTATTAATATTCATTCAACTATTCATGATTGAATATCTACTATCTCACCTAAGCTTATAAGGTAGCTTATTAACAAAAATATAATTTAGCTGCCTACCGTTCATTCACGTATAATCATACTAATTGAAATGATTACAAGACATGTTCTTTTTTCGAAAAAGGAAAAGTAAACAAATTTCCCTATTAAAAATATGAATTAGTGATGTGTTAACGTTAATGACTTCAAGAAAAAACTATCATGTCTGTACTAAATACTGGGGCATAAACGAAAAAAAGGATAAAAAATTATAAAATAAATCCGATCCGAAAAATTTAGAATTTTACGTTAAGAATATTAAGGGATTGTTATTAATTTGAATACTTTCTTAAAAAAAACCTAATATTATGTGATTATATATGTAGAAAATTTATAGATATCAAAACATACAATAAATTATTGATATAGATTTATAGAATAAAATAACTCTTAAAATTATCATCTCTTGCTAATAATAGACAACAACATGTTCATAAGATTCGCTTGCTAATAATAGAATATATAAAAAACTATGATATTAAAAATAACTTGAAAAAAATGATAATTCTTTTCAAAATGAAAAAAAACCACTAAAAATAGCGGGGTGACAATTTCTAAAAGGAAAAAAAATCATTCCGCCCCCTCCACGCCTATAATTGTGCAAACCTCGACATGACTCTTCCGTATTTTTTTGTGAACAAGAAATCGGTTAAATCATGACATCTTTCTATTTTGAATTTTCACCTCTAGAAAATAGGAATGAGCATTACAATTTAAAAACCCAAATCTCCTTTTTATTTTTCCCGCGTCCTACGCCAATGAGAAAATGAAATTACTAAAATAGTATATAAATTATTATTACAGCTAAATTCAAACTACAGTAAATATCAAATTATACAAAAAGGCACATTTCATATATTATTACTCTGATTTCTACATTTTTTTTCTCAATAGTTCGGCCACATTATTTACACAAGATATAAAGAAATAGTAAAAAAATGAATATCCTACAGTCAAGCCCGTAAGTTAGCCCAACCAAATATTTCGCCACCAAGGAATCCCGAAACCGACGTCCATCGCGTTACACATTTATTGTTGAATTCGTCAAGCGTCTGCATTCATAATTTAAAACATTGAATTAATTTCTCAAACCGCCCAAAGTATTTTTTTTTTAAAAAAATAGACGACTAATAATAAATAAATAAAATTTAAAAGTTCCACGGCTGTCGTAGGGTTTTAAGTTTCCGGATTTCTTCACTCGTCTCGTTCCTTTCCCCCTGCCACCGGGGAAACGAACGAGGCGCATACTTTTACCAACCGCCGTCGCCGTCGCCGTCGCGTGGGACTTCACAACGATAACGCATGCGGTGCACGGCTTGGTTTTAGTGTCCCGAGGCCCAACTCCGATCGCGGTACACCGTCGGCGTGCCACGCCATGCGGTCGCCGTTCGTCTTTCTCCTCCTCCTCCTCTCCTCCCTCTTCGCCAGCGGAGCAGCTGATCTCGCCGCCGACGGCGCTGCGCTCCTCGCCTTCCGCGCCGCCGCGGGCCAAGCCCTCCGCTGGAACGCGTCCGCCCCATCCCCGTGCTACTGGCGCGGCGTCACCTGCTCCGGCGGCCGCGTCACCCAGCTCCGTCTCCCGGCCTCGCTCCTCGCCGGGGCCATTCCCGCGGGGACCCTCGGCAATCTGACGGAGCTCACGGCGCTCTCACTCCGCTTCAACCGCCTCTCCGGCACGCTCCCGGCGGACCTCGCCAAGCTGTCCAAGCTTCGGCGTCTGTTCCTCAACGGAAACGCCTTCTCCGGTCCCATCCCCACGTCCATTTTCTCCCTCACCAGCCTCCTCAAACTCAATCTCGCACAGAACAATTTCTCCGGTGGCATTTCCCCGGCGTTCAACAACTTCACCTTCCTCCAGACTCTCCTTCTGGAGCAGAACCAACTCTCCGGTGCGATCCCCGCCGAGTTCGATCTCCCCAATCTCGTCGAGTTTAATGTCTCCGGCAACCTCCTCAATGGATCAATCCCTGCAAAGCTCAGTACGATGCCCAGAAATTCATTCATCGGCAACGATTTGTGCGGGGCCCCTCTTGGCCTCTGCCCCGGAGAGAGCTCTCCGGCACCGGTTCCTAACTCGCCGTCCAACAGTGGAAGCAAGAAGAACAATCTGTCCGCTGGTGCGATCTCTGGAATTGCAATCGGTGGTTCTGTAGGGCTCCTCATCCTCTTGTTACTCCTACTCCTTTGTTGTCGGAAGTCCAACAGGGGCGAACAATCGACCGCTGCCGTTGCGCCGAAGTCGAGGGAAGTGAACATGGCACCGCGCGATAAGCGGTTAGCCGAGAATGTGGGGACATCCGCCGCTGCCCCTTCTCCGGCGGCAGGCACTTCTTTAGGTTCCGGCGGCAGTGAAAGCGGAAAGAAGCTGGTGTTCCTCGGGAATGCGCAAAGAGTTTATGACCTCGAAGATTTGCTCAGGGCGTCGGCTGAGGTTCTCGGCAAGGGGACGACGGGGACGACCTACAAGGCTATGCTTGAGATGGGGGTGACCGTCGTGGTGAAAAGGCTCAAGGACGTGAACCTGCCGGAGAAGGAGTTCCGAGATAAGGTCATTGCCCTTGCCGAAATGGAGCACCCCAGTCTGGTGACGGTGCAGGCATATTACTATAGCAAGGAGGAGAAGCTTCTCGTATTTGATCACGTGCCCAATGGGAGCTTGTCTTCTCTCCTCCATGGTGAGCTTCCTTCTTCCTTTAACCTGATTTTTACTGCTTTGCTCTGAAATGCAACTCAGTTGATGTTTATTCTTTTTCAAATTTTATTGGTTATCTTAATATATGTTGAACTTGCATAAATTGATGATTTCCTTCCTAGAGTTTGATAAAATTCCAAACCTACATTTGCGGATTTGTGGTGGCAAAATGCTTTAACAAGCTTGCATTTTGGTTATTAGTTGTGGTAACTAGTTATATTGGTCTATCTTATCTTAGACATGTCCATCGATGCTAACTTGTGGTTTGTGATGCTGTATGGTCTTATCACATATAATTCTGTAATTGTTTTTTTCATTTTAATGGAAAAAAATAAACTTTAGTCATTTCTGTGTCACATGTGCTTACTCTTGAAGGCATTCATGTGTTCGCAAATAAATCTGCATACTAGTGCTTTAAGTTTCCAATTTGACAATCCGCAATCATCTTATTATTATGCAGGAAAGAGAGGTTCTCACACCCCACTTGACTGGCAGACTAGGCTGGATATTGCTCTCGGTGCTGCTAGTGGAATCCAGTATATACATTCGAAGGGTTCAACTATCTCGCATGGAAACATCAAGTCATCCAACATCCTTCTTGGCGAATATTATGAACCTCTTGTTTCCGACTATGGTCTCTGCAGTCTAGGATCATCTGTGTCGCCCAGTCGTGCAATTGGCTACCATCCTCCAGAAGTGACAGATGTCCGAAGGGTCACACAGGAGGCTGATGTGTATAGCTTTGGCGTCCTTATACTGGAATTGCTTACAGGAAAGACACCTTCGCAGAATGTTGTGAACGAGGATGGCATCGATTTACCGAAATGGGTCCAATCCATTGCCCGAGAGGAGTGGAATTCGGAAGTTTTTGACATGGAGCTACTTAGGTACCAAAATATTGAGGAAGAGATGGTGCAGTTGCTGCAACTTGCGATAGACTGTGTCATACAGGATCCAGAGAAGAGGCCGTCGATGTCTTATGTGGTAGCCCGCGTTGAAGATATTCAACAATTAAGTATGAAAAATCAACAGCAGAAAATTGACCATTCTGATGGTCAATCATCTCAGAAGAATAAATCTGTGAGCAGCAGACATTCTAGTAATGATTTTTGACTTCATATTCTGTGTTCTCATTGATTCAGCCAACCTATTTAAGTTATTGCCAGGATATGTTCTATGGTCATTGATGAAAATATTTGTTTTATATCCAGTATCTAGCTTTACGTGGTTCTCAGCCATTGTTCTCGATTAGAATGTTGTATGTGACTTCGATCTATTTTTTTTTATTCATTACATCTTGGCGGGTCGTTTGAACTTGAATCCTTGATGTTGTTAGGTTAAACAAAAACTTGCCTCAAGGAACTTTGGGTGTTGCTGCCTTGATGGCAATTAATTCTTTTTATTAATTGGTAAAAAGTATTGGGGGTTGGCACTTTGGTTGGTCATCTTTGTAAATTCCGTTTAATCTTGATATGTTTGAGCATATGTTCGTATAATGTTTTAGGTGGTGTTGGCAAACCATGACACCATTTTTCTCGTGTTAGGCCAAACTAAAGCGTTACTTTCCGAATATTCAATCCCTGTATTTATGTTGGTCACCTATGTACTCATTTTTTTCAAGGTGGTTGATTGGTACTTTCAATAAAATGCCGTTCCAGAAGCAATTAGTCTTGTGATGCATTATTGCATGTTTCCAAATATTGCATTGTAAAAAATGTTCTCTTTTTAATGCAGTGGTTGTTGAGCGGCTAATGAATCGTTTGTTTCATCCACTTGTCTTTCCTCTGATATACCACGGATCGAGATCTCTGTGCATTTTTTGTCTGTACTCCTGCAGGAGTGATAGAGTTGTGTTGTTTGTGAGAATTGGTGGCGCATCCTTCATGTTTTGTCAATTTGTGCATTGATTCTTGTGGATGAGATTTATATATTTTTCACTTTTTATTAAAAGAGGGTTTTGTGCCTATTTGTAAGCATTGAGAGGGTATCTTTATATCTTTATGTGAAGCTATATATATATATATATATATATATAACCCTTTCTCCGTTCGCTATCTTTTTTGTGTTTTTTTATTTAATTTATATTTTTTATAATTAGTATCCTAATATTGTATTAATTTCTTACGTCATTTATTTTGCATTATCACTTTCTATTCTTTCTATTAAATATCATATTAATTAATTGCATAATTTAATATTTTGTATCAACAGTTGATATTTCCATTATTAATTTATATATTTAAAATTAAACATTACAACTTACATATTGACTCTTTATATTTCATTATTTTTTTTACTTATAATAATAAATAATTTTATATAAATGCATTCTAAATTTCATAATTATAAGTTGGCTCTTTATATTTTATTATATTTTTTAAATCCTAAAAAATAATCATATATAAATGCATCTTTATATATTAATTATATATGTACATAAGTTATAGGATGAGTGTTTATATTTTATTATATTTTTAATCCTAATAAAAATAATCATATATAAATGAATTTTATATTAATGTGCATTAGTGTTATTAAAATTTCATAAACTACATGTTAACTCTTCTAAATTATATTATATTTTCATACTTATATAATTTTATTTTATTTTTTATATATACTAAAATTTAAGTATAAAGTATTCTTCTCATTTCACCATTCTTCTTATTTTTAAGGTTATTTTCATAAAGTATCCCTAAACTATCACGAGTTTTCGCATCTAATATCAAACTACAAATTTATTTTTTTGAATTCTTAAACTATCGTGATTTTTTCAATTCAATCATTCTATCGACTTTCGTCAAATTTTTTGTTAACTTCATTTTTTTTTCATTTATAAAAATTCAAAATTACCCCTTTTCTTAATTCTTCTGATATTTAAAAATATAAAATAAATAAAATAAAGGGGCGACGGGGGGCACCCCCATGATCTCGTCTCCGTGCGCGACACCGAAACAATCGATGGGTTCCATCGGGGGTGTCTCTCACCACCACCACAGCGTCATAATGTTTCTACTAACCCTCTTTTTGCTCATCTTATCCCTCTACTTGCGCAGGAAGGTGTCATTCCCACCTTCGGCTGGCCTGCCGTTGTCCTCCTTGGTGCGAACAAATCCGTTGCGATGGAAATCGACACAAGGATCGAATTGAAACAATCGTATTAGTTTAATGATTCAAAAAAATAATTCAAAATTTGGGATTAGATGTAAAAAATCGCGATAGTTTAGAGGTAGTTTATAAAAATAACCCTATTTTTATGTGATTATTTTTTAATTAATATCTTTTCATTATTATCTCAACATCATATTACCCAAATTTTGATGTATTAATGCTTTAACATCATGAATACACACACACTTAATGTATCAATGTTCTTTTTTTATTATTCTTTCTATTTTTTTTTGTAATCTTGTAAATTTATATTTTTTATAATTATTATTCCAATATCATATTAACTTATTATATTTAATTCTTTGTATTCTCACTTGATATTGTCATTATTAAATGTCATATTATTTAATGAATTATTTTATTCTTTATATCAACACTTGATATCCTTTCTATTAATTTGTGCATTAAAATTTTAACATTACAAATTATATATTGACTATTTATATTCCATTAAATTGTTTATTTATAATAAGTAAATAATAATATATAAATTCGACCTTAATTAATTTGTATTAAATTTAAAATAATGATTAATTTTTCAAAAAAATATAAATTACTTCTTTCTATTTTATAATAATTTTTGTGTATAAAAGTTTCACATCATGATTAAATTTTCACAAATTATATATTGACTCTTTATGTTTCATTATATGTTTTTAGAATAACTGAAAGTATAATAATAAAATAATATTTAGACTTCCAATTAAATAATAATACTTATTTTAATGTTATGAAAGACACAATATTTTTTTATAGTCATCTTAAATATTTTAAAATATAAACTTAAGTAACATTTATTTTAATCCAAATTGTAAGATATTTATTGATATATTAGAAGTTACAAAATAACATTTATATATTACAAATTTTAATAAAAATATAAAATTATATTTATTTATATATTTAACTTATATTTGAAATATATTTAAATTGCGTGGAAGTGGGAGTGAAGTACCTAGTTTTTATCCTGGGGAGACGCGAAGACTTTGATTGGCGTAGTTTTATCCTGATGCCGCTTCTCCTGCGTAATCTTTGTTACATTTTTGCATCAATTGGAGGGTATTCTAAACAACACAGGAGCATCTGCCCTGCACAATCTGACGGGATGATCGGACACTCTGATCATGTCCAGCCCAGGAATAAGCAATCTGACGAGATGGTCGGGAGCCTCTCGGCCTGGGGTCAGCCTTCTTCTCTACGGGCATTGGATGCTACATCCCATGACCCGCCGACGACAGCCCTTGAGTTCTGCTCAGCGCAACCACAAGTTGCGCCACGCTGCCGGCCTGGTTCGCTGTGACAGTTCCGTCGTCCCGGGTGAACCGTCACATACGGAGAATCGTTTCTCAACCCTAATGGTGATCTCCTCAGAGCATTCTGGCTCCTCCGATCTTAATCATATGGTAGAGATGCAAGAAACGGCTAGATCAAGCGCTTGGATTCAACGGTTAGGAACTACTGTCAAGTACATGCTCGCCTAAACCTACCATAGTTGTTCCCCACTTTACACACATATATTACGGAGACTCTTCCACGTGGCTCTGACACCCCCCACATGGCTCGAGCATCCGACGATGTGCCTCCTCAAACCATCCCCTCTCTTAACCTCCCTCCTTCACCTTCACCCTCACATAACGCATCTACCCCAAATATTATTTTTCCCACTACTGTTAGAGACTCCTTTGCCTCTGTTCAGCTCGTACCTTCTTCAATAGCCCCTTCCCACCTCGATGCCCTAACTCACTCCACTTCCGTTCACTCCCCACTTTGGTTGTGAGCAAAACTTTGGCTCTTGGACACCATGATAGTTTTGTTGAGATCGTTCAGGAGCGCCTGTCAAAAAATGTGGAAATAACACAAGAGGAGTCTGACACCGAAGAAAAGCCAATGGAAGAAGAATACTTGAGCCGCCGCCATCACGATCGGAAGTCAAGGGTAACCGGCTGTGGAAAAAAGTTGATGTTGTTGTGCCACCGACGTTTAAAAACAAGCACAAGCCGGCACAACATAAAGGTAAAAAAACAAGTTGCTTGAAACATCTAACACCACTATTTCTTTGCAGGGTAGAAAGATGTCGATGCGAGGTCAGGGTACCCTCGACCTCAACTCATGAAATTGATAACATGGAACTGTCGGGGAGCCTTCAAGGGAAAGGTTCGGGACCGGCTCTCCGACATCATCAAGTCTCACCATCCGGATCTGATAGTATTAGTAGAAACACATGCTTGTGCTCGGCGATCCTCCACCATCATTCATAGATTAGGTTTGAATTGGTAAGGTGTTTTCCAGGCAGGTAGCGGCCATGCAGGTGGTATCATTTTGGCTTGGTGTGACAATAATACTCAAGTTTAGGTCAAGACTCACAATACCTCCACGTTATTATCTCTTTTGATAGCTTCTCCTTCTTACTTACTTGTATATATGCTAGTGTTATCCTTAATCTTAGGAATGATCTTTGGCGGATGTTGTTGTCCTTGGACCTTGATGATACACCTTGGATGGTCCACTACAAGAAAAATGTGAATTACAGACGGTCGAAATCGTCTATAATTTCTCGAAAACCGTCGGAAATGATGATTTCCGATGAAATCGCTTCGTCCGAAAAATGATCGTCGCAAATCAATTTTTTGACGATTGGGAAAAAACATCGGAAGCTCCGACGGAAGTTCGACTGTCACGACCACCGCAAATTTCGGCGGTAGCAACCGTCGAAACTTTCGGCGGTCGTCGCGCGACCGCCAAAACTTTTATAATATAAAAAAAATTAGCCGGCCGCTGACGGCCAACGACTAAATTCGGCAGGCCAGCGGCCGGGATCCGACCTCCCGCGGCTGGATCCGACGGCTATCGTGCTGGATCTGACCACTGGGCCACGGTTGGATCCGGCCGCTGAGCCCTAGTCGGATCCGGCCGCCCGTGACCAGATCCGGACGCCAGCCGGCCGGATCCAACCGCGGGCGGCCGGATCCCACCGCCTGGCAGCCGATCCACGGAGAGAGGGAGGGAGGGAGGGAGGGTCACCGGAGCAAGAGAGAGAGAGGGAGGCAGGGTCGCCGGAGAAAGAGAGAGAGGGAGAGGGAGGGAGGGTCGCCGGCGAATCATCGGGAGGTCGTCGTGCCGACGGAGAGAGTCGTGGAGAGGGAGAGAGAGATGAGAGATGAGAGATAGAGATATGAGAGAGGGAGAGAGATATGAGAGAGGGAGAGATATATATCCGTGGAGAGGGAGAGAGATATGACAGAGAGGGAGAGAGATATGAGAGAGATGAGAGATGAAAGTGGGAAAATGAAAAAAAAGTGCGGGATATTTTTTTTATAATTACCGACGGTCTCGACCGTCGGTAGCATTTACTGACAGTTCGGACCATCGAAATTTTCGACGGTCCAGACTGTCGGTAAATTTTCAACGGTCCTAAACCTCTCGATAAATATAATGTAAATATACGTACATAAAATAATATTTAATTTTATGTTACTGACGGTTTGGACCAAATTTTGATGATTTGAACGGTCGATAATTATATTAATAAAATACCACTTATATTATATTATTTTCAAGTTATCGACGGTTTGGACCGTCTAAACTTTTGACGGATAAATATCCGTCGAAAGTTTCGACGTTTATAAATGTCGAAAAATAAAATAATAATATTATAGATTTCTTAATTTATTATTTTAGTTTTCGACGGTTGTAATCGTCGAAAATTCCGTCAAAGACATATCCGTCGCAAATTGCGAAGGATCTTCGTCCGTCGCAAATGGCCCATCGAAAATTCTTAATTTTCTTGTAGTGGTTGCGGGAGACTTCAACGCACTGGTCACTTTCCAACGACAAGCGGGGACAGCCATTTAAATACACAAAATTGGTTAGACTACTTAATAATTTTATCAATGCACAAGGACTCTTTGATGTGCAAAATGTTGATGGTCATTATACATGGTGCAACAATCGTTCTGGTACTGCTCGTATTCATTGCAAACTTGATAGGGTACTCATTAATTCATATTGGTTGACTAAGTACCTGAACATGTCTCTTAATTGTATGTTGCATTGTGTTTTTTATCATTCTCCCATACTCTTCTCAACTAACAATAAAACTAAAACAAATAAAACTTTTAAATTCGAACACTTTTGACTTCAATATGAAACACCGCACAACATAATAAAAAATGTCTGGGATAAACGTACATCTAGCACTAGTCTTGCAGAATCACTCAATGAAATAAATAATAGGATATTAAAATGGAACAGAGAGGAACTTGGATCTCTAGAACTTAGGCTTGAAAAGATTAAGTAGGCAATTTACATCCTAAAAAGGACCGACCATTCTTCTAGTTTATCTCATGAGGATTCTATTAGGCTTAGAACCCTCTATCACAAAAATGCTGCATTCCTTCGCCAAATCACCCTGAAAATGGTGGAGTAAGTCTAGAATAAAATGGCTTGAACATGGAGACAAAAACTTAAAATTTTTTCACCTAAGCACCATTGTAAGGCACCGCAAAAATCAAATCACACAAATTATGAATTTGGATCAAAACACACTAATTAACAAGAAAGAACTCATTCTTCATACTTTTGTGGATTACTACTCTGATCTATAGAAGCCTATCTCTTGCCATGATATTCCTAATGAAGACTATCCTGATCTCCCTATTTTACCAAGCTCATGGCACACTCATCTTACCTCCCCCATCACACCTGAGGAAATAAAGAAAACCTTTTGGAGTTTAGCTCCAGGCAAGGCCCCAGAGCCGGATGGATTCACACTCGAATTTTATAAAACTTGTTGTAACATAGTTGGTAACGACATCACTAAAACCATCCAAAATTTCTTTTGTACTGGGCATATGCCTAATTATTGGGCAACGACTAATCTTATTTTCATTCCTAAAACCACTCAACTTAGAAAAGTAACTAATTATAGGCCTATTGCTTTGTGTAATGTCTTTTATAGAGTTGTAGCTAAAATTCTAGCCACCAAACTCAAGCATACTTTGTCAGGACTCATTGATCCATTCCAAAGAGCCTTCATATATGGAAGATCGATCCATGATAACATTTTACTTGTACAAGGGATTGCCCATTCCATGGGCTCAGGAAGTAGGAAGCATATGATTGTTAAAGCTGATATGGCCAAAGATTTTGACAGAGTTTCTTGGGACTCAATTTATAAAGCTCTAACTAAAATGAATTATCATAATATTTTTATTAACTGGATTATGCTTTGTGTACGATCACCTAAATTTTGTTGTTCTATTAATGGTAACATGTCTCACTCCTTCCCCAGTCATAGTGGCATTAGGTAGGGAGATCCTCTGTCTCCCTATATTTTCACTATAGTTACACAGATTTTTTCATCTCTGATCAATCTTGCTGTTAGTGATGGTAGGATCTTGCCTTTCAAGATAAATTCTTTTAGCTTGTGCCACCTTCTTTATGCAGATGATCTGTTAATTTGTGCAGCTGCCACTGTTAGAAATTGTAAGAACATTAAAAAGGTTTTGCACTTATATCACTCTTTCACTAACCAGCTCATTAATCCTAATAAGTCTCTTGTCCTCTAGGCGTCGGCAAGCCATTGTGGGCACCCTGGGGATCTCTACTGGCGCCTATCCTTTTATGTACTTAGGGACACCAATCTCCTTCAAGTATGTACCTAGTAGACAACATCATTTTATTGTTGAAAAGTTAACATTTATGCAGTCTGAATGAAAAAAAAAAGTTGTTAAATCAAGCTGGTAGATTGACCTTGATTAAATCTATAGTTAATGCTCTACCCACTCATGCTTTCAGTTCTACTCATGTATTTGGTACAACTATTGATATGCTTGAAAAATTAAGTAGAAAATTCTTATGGTCGTCAAATGAGAACAACAAGGGCATGCGCTTGATTAATTGGCAAACTGTTCAACTCCCTCTCTCTGCTAGTTTGGGGGTAAGAAATTTGCACTTTGTCAAGATGTCTATGCTTGATGAGAAAGTGTTAAATGTTCTAAATTGCTCTATGGATCCATGGACCCAATTGGTTATCAATAAGTATGGAATTTTACATCCATGGCAGAATACTAGCACTTCCAAATTTCAGGCTTGGAGTTAGCGAACCAGCTTATAGACGCTTAATAGTATTAAGGATGGTTTCGGGAAGTACATTAGTAATGGTAGAAGTACAAATATTATGCATATCTCATCTCATTCATGACTAGTGCGGGAATGTTTTTATGCTTATGCAATGTTTTGGTCCTACTCTTGTCAAGACTATAACTTCCTTTTGCTTGCTTGTGACTTCCAATGATGATAGATGGATTTGGGTGATGGATACCCATGGTTATGCTATAACTAAATCGGTCTATAATCATCTATGCCACCATGTAACTCCACTATCACTACCTCGTGAGCCTAGTTGGACTGATCTATGGAAGCTTCATACCCCTCATAAGCTTAAGATTTTCTTGTGGAAGTTCAAGCATAATCGTCTGCCTACTTTAGATGTTTTAATACGTTTCAACCCCAATATCAATCCCATGTGCACAATCATGAATTTTCTGGTCATCTATTTTTTGAATGCTCTTTTGCTACGGATATCTGGACCCTTTTCTCACGTCATACTCAATACCAATTTTGTCATAAAATAAGCTAGCCAACTGATGACTGGGCTAAGGAAGGGGTGGATTTAGAGCCTGCTCTTAGGACATACCTAAAGTCTTTGTATGCTTTCTACTTGTGGAATATTTGGTGGATGAGAAATGAGGCTCACTTTCAGTCCAAAGGAGCTCCGATAGTGATTATGTGGGAGAGGGCTATGACTGGGTATTATGATTCTGCTAGAATTTTCATGTCTGAGGCAATTGCCACACCCCCCCTCCCAAACGAGCTCCAGCAATGATTGTGTGGGAGAGAGTTGTGGTTGGGTATTATGATTCTGTTAAAATTTTCATGTCTGAGGCTACTTTCACACACACACCATCCCCACCTCCCCATGGGTCAAGTGGGAGCCTCCTCCACCGGGTTGGATTAGTCCAAATTCGGAAGAGTCTTTTATTGGATTTGGATTGGCTGGGGGTGCTGGCTTTATTATTAGGACTTCTAATGGTGGTTTCATCTGTGCAGGGGCATTGAGGAAAGACGTTATGACTATTTTAAAGGCTGAAGCATGGGGATTAATGAAGATGATTCGACATTGCACTTGGCTGGGCAGTAGCAGGTCTATTGTGGGATCAACTTAGCAAACTTGGCTGACATTATTCTTCGAAAGACCAATTGCCCATGGAGTATACTAAACATAGTACAAAACATATGGAATGACATTGAGCTTTTGAAAGATTTTTGTTGTAATCATATCTACCGCGAAGCTAATCGTGCCTCGAATTTTTTGGCTAACCTTGATCGTGGCTTAGCTTTGGACCTTTTTTAGAAGAATGATCCTCCTCAGGATCTTTCCATATTATGTATGAGGACAATTCACCACTTCTGCTTAATAGATATCACTTTTTTAAAAGAAAATATAAGTGGGGGGAGTAAATTTGGTCATCCAACTAATGGTCATTCAATTTTATTTTATAACATCGGGAATATCAAACTTTAAAATCATTTCAATCACAATTATCACGATCTGCTATCATATGATACTGCCCAGATGTTTATCAACATTTTCTCTCTTCTTCATATTTCAATCACAATCAACATTCAAAGGGTAAAATAATAAAAAATGAAAATATAGTTGTCTCATAAAGGGGCTACCTAAAAATAAATTTTTTTGAGTCATGTGAGGTTGTGATCGGGCCAATTAAATCGAGTTTGATCGTGCCTCGATTTGTGCCGGACTGATACAATTTACAATTTAAAATAATGTCGTGTCAACAGGAACCCCCCCCCCCCCCCCACACACACTAAATTGGATTAAATGTCACTTAAGAGCATATAATTTAATATATTTATTATGTATTATATATATTTAATAATAACTATTATTAAAATATATTCCCCCCTCTTTGATCTCTTTCTCTGTTCGTCCTTGCGTGTCAGAATGTCGAAAAGGAACTTGGACTGACACACACAGTTTAACAACCCAATTGGACCAATGGAGTTTGACCCTTAATTTTTTGTGTATTAAATATATAATATTATAATAATTATTAAATTAGGGAAATAAAAAAATAAAAGATCAATAACTTTTTCAACCCTAAAAATTGGACAAACAAAAATATTATATTATATGCAAAATAAACTTCTCACATTTTTCTTTCCCTGTATCTTGGACTAATAAAAAATAATAAACAATATTATTATTTATAGCATTTTTTATTTTTTATTTGTTATTATTTTGTTTTATTTTTTTAATGATCATGATTTAAAATTTTGAAAAGTCAATCATACAGATATAAAATTAAGTTTGAAAGGATGAGAAAGAAAAATATTGTCATGACATTTTCTTTTTAAAATCTCATATGAAAAAAAAAGAAAATGATGATGTGGCATCACATAGGCCTTCATGTTAGTGTCACGTCAATGATTTATTGGTATACAAGTGATTATAATTGTGATTAAAATAATTTTAAAATTCGATAATCGTAGTGTTTTAAAGTAAAATTGGATGATCATATTAAAAATATCTCATAAGTTTGATGATAGTTGTTGAAATTTAAAATCCACTCCTGCTACTCCTCCAACTTATATTTTGACCATTTTATCCTTTCACTTGCTCAAGAACAAAAGAACAAATCTTGTTGTCATTTTCAAATTTATTTTATTTTATGATGATGTCATCAACATGTCATTGACATAAGGAAGGTTATCAACTAAAATGGATACATTATTGTTGGTAGGTTCTTTTTTCCTAAATTTTAAAAAATAAAATATTTTTTGATAATAAATAAAATCTATAGTAGTTTTTTTTAATTTAATGATTTTTTAAATTAATTGTAATGTTCCCTTCTTCTGACATATTTTCTTCTTCTTATATTCCAATGGATATGATTTGAACATATGAGTATGCAATAAAATAAAATAAAACATGTGAAAATAAGCAATATAAAAAATTAGAAGTAATAAACTAATGAAAATATATGTATGCATGTATGTGTGTTTATATGTATGTATGTATGTGATATGATACGTGTGTATAGAACATTTATGTAGTGCTTCAATCATCTAGTTGTCTGTTATTTGATCAATTGTAAATTTGTTAGATAAGAGAATGCACTGGATGTATAAAATAAATCTAAAGAATATATCTATATATGTTTCAAGTGATATCAACTTATTATGGAGGCTCAATCACCTTTGATTGAGCTACAAGTCTTATGTCAGTCTCTTACAGGGGAACAAAGGAGGGACTGGGAGCCACCGATCAAACATATTCAAACGTCCAAAACTTTTAAGCCTTTATTCTTTAGTATTTTATTAGCTTTAAGATTATATTTCATTTGAAATTTTAAAAATATTAAAATTACATATGAAAATAATATTCAAAAAATATTTATGCTTTAAAATAAATATTAAAAATATATTTTTATATTAAATAATATAAAAAATAAAGAATTGCATCATATATATTTATAGACAATCACATCATAATCTCCATATTATTATTATTACATTACATTCACATCTTTCTCTGAATATAACAGTGCCTGGTGCACCAGCCCAATCAGTTGGGCCCTTTCTTATGTCGAACAATGTTTCAGAATAAAACATAATGGGCCCTCCAAGTAGAGGCCTCCATCTTTCTCTTGTGCCACTATACGAGGAAGAAATATTAGTTGAGGAAAATGTTTCATTTTTTTATTTTTTTTATTTTGCATATGTATTTGTTTTAATATTTTTTTACGTCATTCGTAATTTTTAGTAACATGGATGGAAGCGAATATCGGGAAATAAAAAAGAATTTTAAGAAAGAACTTATATGGAAAACCATTCATGTGCTTAAATTAAACACGAATGATATATATATATATATATATATATATATATATATATATATATATATATATATATATATATAACTCATACATCCAAGTTATGGCTTCTATATTAAATCTGAAAGCTTGATCCCGTAGATGTCTCTTTGATTCTGTCTGCCTAACTCGAAAGTTTTGTCCTTCGTTCCAATAATTAATTATTGTTGCTGCAAGGAGAGTTTAATTAGCGTATGACCAGGGATGCATCATATATTTGACGACTAGTCTTGATGCAAGTACTCATTGTTTCTGCATGCAACATCTTAATTTAATTGCTCAAAGCTGGATGTTTAGAGAGGGGGCAATTCACCTTTTACACGTTTACCAGTCTGCACGAAGCACAAAAGTAAATGTCTTTACCCGTGGAAAACTTACACCACATGCCCTCCAACTTTGACATTTACTTCACGATGTTTTCTAACTTCACTTTCTAATATAAATGTTCTTTATCTTTTAATTTATTTCACTTGATGCCATCCTTACTTACAATCGATGATTTTTCGATTACAAAACTGACGTAGTACCGACTCTCTCCTCTCCACATTGACAGTGCAATCACGTGATAAAATTAAAAATAAAAAAATAAAAAAAGCCACGTCGCATGATAGGGGCTACATGTCGGAGCCCCTTGTCGGAGCTGGGGGTCGACCCTTATGAGCTTTCACCGCAGCTCGCAGGGGGAGGAGGGCGACCCCACCTCCATGCGACACCGGGGGGTCGCCTCCCCCAAGCTCATAGGGGCAGGGGACCTCGTCGGCGTGTGTGCGCCAGCAACGCACGTAGGCAAAGGAGGGGGTCCCCCCATCCGCCTGCATGCGTGCGTCGACGAGGGGGAGTCGCCCCCCTCCGCCTGTGTGCGTGCGCGACGACGCACGCAGGCAAAGGGGGAATCGCCCCCCCCCCCCCCCCCCCACCCCCCGCGAGCTTTCCTACGTGCGTGCATTGGCGACACACACAGGCAAAAAGGGGCTGCCCGCTGCGAGCTCGTCGGGGGGGGGGGGGGGGGGGCGCATGTGTTCTAAGATTTGTAATTTTTTCCGGGACACGTCGAGTTATCTTATTTTATGTATTATTTTCTTTTTTAACTCACTTTTATATTTAATTTATTTTCAAGAGTGATAGTGATAGTTTTGTAATTCTGCATTCCAGAAAAGTGCACCCCCAAAATTGATCTCTACATCATACGTCGTATAGCTACCTCCCGAAACGGTGGTATAGTAGAGGAGACCCGCTAGTGCTCCCACGAAGCGTTGTAATCATTCATATTTACTTAATAAAAATTTTAAGCTTCCCAAAATCTAGCATTGTGCCTCGAGCGTGGGGTGACAACTCATAAGAGCGTCTCATGCGATCTTTACGCCGAGGTGCCCATTTGTTCACAAACGCATTCATCGAAGAAGCGTCCGCTCGGGACCGAGCGTTCAAAAAACTGTGCCATTCGAAAAGTGGCATAAGCAAGCTTTCGCAAAATGCTCAAAAGAGCTTGCTTAGACGTTGTTCACGTTTAGGCGCCGCATGAGTCGGTCGAGCGAAAAATGACTCTGTGATAAGTTTGTATCAGAGCAACTTTTCTGGGACCGCTCAAGTTGGCGTTCGACAATCAAGAAGAAATAACGTAAAACTCGAAGATGACGAATGAATCCATCGCACCGGAGAAGGGCCGCCATGAATGAGGGCGCGCCCGCTCGAAGGACGTCATGATCGCCTTCGAGCAATGCCTCGACCAGTTCCAATTGGACGTGGGCGAGATGCAAGACCAACTCGCAATGCACAAGCGGGACCTGGAGAAGACAATGAATCTCGCAAGGGTGCGGGACGAGATGGCGCTGTTGTATACATGGCTCGAGTCCATGGAGACGACGATCATGGACATGCGGGAGACCTTGTACAACGGTCTCTCAAACATGAGGTTTGAGTTGAAGCAAGAGTTCAAGACTATTCGGGAAGAGCTCAAGCGACGCTATGAAGATGGGCGACGTCCCGAGACATCCACCCCGCATAAGGCAAGAATCGATGTGCCAAAGCTAAGGCCCTACAAAGGCGAGCGGATGGCAAAGAAGATCAATGACTTCTTGTGGAACGTCCGAAGGTACATGGAGGCTTTGGACGTGACATCCGAAGCGAGGATGGTGAAGACTGCATCCTTCTACTTGCAAGATGCGACGAGTCTATGGTGATGGTGTCATTGCGATAATGTGGAACGTGACAACATCGATTCCATTGAGAAGTGGGACAAATTCAAGAGGCAGCTGACAAACTACTTCTGTCCTGCCAAGTCGGGATTGGGGGTCAAGATTGCGTTGTTCAACATTTGCCAGAAGAGCACGTTGAATGAGTACATGAAAGATTTCACCGAGCTCCGCCTATAGAACTCCCAGGTAGACGAAGACACATTGCTGACGGTCTTCATGAAGGGTTTGAAGCCATGGGCTAGGACAGAGTTGGAGCGATGAGATTGCCACAACCTCCACTTGCTAGTCGTCGATGCTAAGTCGCTCGTGGAGTATGCCAAAATAAGCGCTCCACTACAAAAGCCCTCAGGCAAGGACAATGATGGGGGAGAGAAGCCAAAGTAGCAAGGAGGCAAGCCACACTACCAGGACAAAGGAAAGGGACACCAAGACAGGAGGGTCAATAATGATAGATTCAAAAAGGATAGAAAGTCATCAAAGCCTTGCTACATTTGCAAGGCTTAACATTGGACAAGCGATTGTCCGGAGAAGGCGGCAGTCAATGTCATGTATTGCCTCGACGAGAAGGAGAAGGAGACGTGTCTCAGTTCGATGTATGTCCTCAGCGCCATCAACGCCTCGAAGGGTTCTTTATCGGCTGCTTGACTTTATGCGGACATCGAGTTGAATGGGCAAGTCTTCAACGCCCTCATTGATACGGGAGCATCGGAGTTGTTCATGTCAGAAGTGGGTGCTAAGAAGCTGAAGCTGCCACTATAGAGGAATAATGACACGTTCAAGACGGTGAACACCAAGTCTATCTCGACCACAGAAATTTCTCCTGGAGTGAAGGTTCACATCGGCAAGTGATCGGGAAGCTTCGACGTGACAGTGGCACCAGTGGATGACTACGAAGTGGTGGCGGACATCTCTTTTCTGCGACACATTGCTGCATGTGTCATCCCGCTCACCAACTCGATGGTCATCTTTGACCCCAAAGAACCTTACGACGTTCCCGTGAGGTCAAACGGATATCTCAAATATAAGACCCTCTCCGTCATACAAGTGCACCTCCCAAAGTTCTTGAAACCCTTGAGGACTTTGCGGATGTCATGCCCCCCGAACTCCCAAAGCGATTGCCTTCGAAGCGTGAAGTAGACCATGTCATTGACTTGGTTTCAGAATCGAAAGCTCCGCATGGAGTCCCTTATCGGCTAGCCCCTCTAGAGCTCGCAAAACTCCGTAAGCAACTCATCGAACTATTGGATGTAGAATATGTTCGACCCTCGAAGTCGTCATAAGGCACCTCGGTACTCTTTCAGAAGAAGCATGATGGTTTCCTCCGGATGTGCATTGACTATCAAGCGCTCAATAAGCTTACGGTGAAAAACAAGTACCTCATCCCCTGGTGGCGGACTTGTTCGACCAACTTAACGGGGCAAGATAGTTTACCAAGTTGGATCTTCGTTCGGACTATTGGCGAGTCTAAATCGTGAAAGACCGGACGCCGACACAAGTTGGGAGACAACCGAAGACCTATGACAATTGAAGCAAAAGATTGAAGAATTTCAAGCTGCAACTCCAAGAACGTCATTGACTTGAGTGGGGGGAATGTCCCGGGGACTTTTCCCGGGGAACGTCGAGTTATCTTACTTCATGTATTTTTCCTTTTTTAAC
The DNA here is from genome assembly GCA_030549335.1 of Pontederia crassipes. Taxonomy (NCBI): domain Eukaryota; kingdom Viridiplantae; phylum Streptophyta; class Magnoliopsida; order Commelinales; family Pontederiaceae; genus Pontederia; species Pontederia crassipes. The sequence continues at coordinate 2,445,124 of JAUKPH010000017.1, forward strand.
CCACTTTTGTACTTAGTTTATTTTTCAAGTGTGATAGTGACAGTTTTATAATTCTGTGCTTCAAAAAAGTGCGCCCCCTAACTTATCCTCCAAATCATACGTCGTATAGTTACCTTCTGAAACAGTGATATAGTAGGAGAGACCTGCTAGTTCTCCCCCGAAGTATTGTAATCATTCCTTTTTACTCGATAAAAATTCCAAGCTTCCCAAAATCTAACATTGTGCTCCGAGCGTGGGGTGGCAACTCACAAGAGCATCTTAAGCGATCGAGCATTACGCCGAGATGTCCATTTATTCACAAACGCCTCCACCAAACAAGCGTTCGCTCGGGATCGATCGTCCAAAAAATTATTGCATTCGAAAAGTGGCATAAACAAACTTCCGCAAAACGCTCAAAAGAGCTTGTCTAGACGTTAGGCACGTCTAGACATCGCACGGGTCGATCGAGCGAAAAATAACCCCGTGACACACACACGCAGGCAAATGGGTGGGGAGGGTCGCCCCCCTTGCGAGCTCCGGCAAGCTCGCGAGCGGGGAGGAGGGAAACCCCCCGTGCGAGCTCAGGATCGGAGATTGAATCACGTGCCAATCTGAGTCGAGGTTCAATCGGTTCAATCAGGAGTCAATTGGTCGAACCGAATTTTTATATAATAATATTATTTATAATTATTTGTGAGTAATTTAATATATAAATTCTTATAAAAATGATTAAACTAATTAAATAATTATTATTTGTACTGGATGTTAATTTAAATAGTAGTTTTATTTTTATTATTACTTATATAATAATTTAAGTTTAATGCCAGTCTAAGTTTAATACTAACATATTATTACCAAATTTTATTTTGCTTCTATATATAACTCTTTTTTATTTGATTTGATTAATAATCTATTTCTATTTTAGCAATTTTCTTTTTATTATTACTAATATAATAATCTAAATTTAATTTCAATCTAATTTTATTACTAATATATGATTACCAGATTTTATTCTCTTTTCATGTATAATTCTCTTTATTTTATTTGATTAATATTTTGTTTCCATTTTGATTCCTTTCCTCCAATCAAGAATACAAAATCTTTCCTTTCATTTTCTTATTTGAATTTTTTTCCTTTTTTTATCCTTTCACATGCATAACTTTCCAATTTTATTATAAAATCATTTAAACATGCATTTCCCTAATAAATCTTTTCATATTTTAACTTTAAACAAATTTTAAAAATTGAGGTTAACCCAATTTACCGGTTCAACTCGGTTTTTCCCGAGTCAAATCAATTTTTTACTTAGTCCGATTTTTTGATTGAACCGAACAGGTTTTGTGACCGGTTCACGATCGGACCAATTGAACCGAATGGTCCGAATCAGTTTTTAAAACATTGCACTTCATACGACATCAATATGAAGAAAATTTATATGTTTTTTCCCTCAATTCTAATTTAGTTTTGATATGATATATGAGCTCCACTTATTTGTTCTTGCTTTTTTTTATGGCGACTTCTTCCACGTTTCTCATAGTCATAGCCGTCCATGATTTTATGTTAATCATGTAACGTCCTCAAATCATCCTTGCCACGTGGCAAGATCCAACCTGAGGGTTGCTGCTGACAATGTTCTTCTCTGACTAAAATGGACTTTGATTGGTTCTTCGACCAATATACAACATAAGCGGAAGATTTAAAAGAACTACTATTAAATATATCAATAAACATGGAATTCTAATAGAATATCTAATGTGAATTATAATATAGATAACATCAACCGCTAAGGCGAAAGTCTAAAGTAAAGAGACGAGGACAACTCTATGTGCACATCACCATCACGAACATCATCAGTCACTTAAGCTCATCCTTCATTTCTCTAATTATCTGCGGATCAATGGAGGGAAAACAATAACTCATGAGCTTCACAGTACAAGAGATGGATAATAAATCAATTGATAAATAGTAACAATAAAGAAGCATAGAGTTAGTGTAACCATAATTGTAATAATCAATATAAATCAATGGACATAAATCAATGTCATGATTTAATATAAATTAATGAAACAAATCAATGCTATAGTTTGTCAGTGTATTGAATTGATACTATGCACTGAATAAGATCAATGGAAGAATTAAGACTAAGCTATAAGTGAATCAATATAATATCTAATAAATGATAATACCCTGGGTGGTGTTGGAGTTGATGAATACTTCAGGGCCTCTTGTTTCTCACACCGGGTTCGTCCATGTGAGCTTAGGAGAATCTGAGTATTACCCAATTACTTGTGTTGCTGGCGTACGAACAAAAGGGAGGTTCGGGGGGCCTCGCCCCCCGACGGCGGTCCCGTGAACCGATGAGCGGATGGGGGTTCGGGGACAGCGCCTCCGAAACTTAGACGGATTTTAGGCTTTTGTTTAGCCGGCCCGTGTGGTTCGGATTAAGTTTTTTCTCTATTTTCTTCGGGTTTTGGACCCGTTTGGGAGAGACTATTTATAGCTTATTTTCATATGTAATCTGTGTGGTGGATGTAAATCAAAATGATATAGTGAAACCTCTTTGCAGGACGTAGCTCTAATCTCAAGGGTGAACCTGGGTAAATTCGTGTGTCTCCTCTAATTTTCTTGCAATCTCTATGCGATCTTCTCTCCCTGTTCTTGAATTTTCTCATCAATTGGTATCAGAGCACAGGTTGTTCGAGGAATTAGAGTTTATTCGAGATGTCACGAGGATCGCGGATTGAGATAGAAAAATTTGATGGAATACGGTTTGATCTCTGAAAGATGAAGATGGAGGATCTCCTCTATGATCGAGATCTTTGGACGGCAAGCGAGAAGGAGAGGCCAGGCATGAAAGCGGCGAAGGTCCCGGATGGGGCTTCCTCTAGTCAGGTAGATCCAAAGGCGATTGAAGAGTGGGATCGCATTGATAAAAAGGCGAAGGGTTTGATTCGACTTTGTCTCGTAGATTCAATTCTTACGAATGTGATGAGCGAACCTACAGCCAGAGATCTACGGAGGAAGTTGGAATCCCTATATCAAAGTAAGTCTCTAGTTAACAAGTTATTTCTGAAAAAAAAAACTGTACAATCTTCGGATGCATGAGGGTGACTCGTTCTCTACTCATCTTTATAACTTCAACACGGTGATTAGTCAACTTGTATCAATCGTTGTTAAGTTTCAAGATGATGATAAGGCAATAACATTGCTCTGTTCGTTGTCGGATTCATGGGACAATCTGATTGTCGTGATTAGTGGCGGGAATAAAGAATTATCAGAGGAAACACGAAGAAAGGAATCGATAAGTTCTAGTAAAGAGGCGTTGACAGCTAGAGGAAGGCAACCAGAAAGAACTCAGAATCAGAGAGGGTCCAGATCCAAATCTTGTGGGCATTCGAAGAGTAAAGATAAGAAGGTGCAATGCTGGAGATGTCAAGAGTGGGGCCATCTGAAGCGAGATTGCAAAAATAAGCCAGTTCATAAGAAAGATGTTGAGTCAACCTCGGACAAAAAGGAGGCTGAAGCAGGGGATATGTATCTGGCTTCTGCATGTACGACACATTCAGATAAGGATGTTTGACTCATTGATACTGGTGCTTCGTACCACGTGACACCTCATAGACACTGGTTTTGTGAATATGAGAAGTATAATGGTGGGGATGTCATGCTCGGAGATGATATTGCGGTTCATATTGTTGGACGTGGAAGGGTAAAGCTGAGGATGAATGATGGCACGGTGAAGACTCTACCAGATGAGATCATATACCACTTATGAGCAGGAGTTTGTTATCTGTTGGTACAATAACTGATTCAGGTGTTATATTCAGTTGCGACAAGAATTCGTGCAAGATGACGAGAGGGTCTATTGTGATTGCACGAGAGATTCTCTATGGCACATTGTACAAGTTGCTCGGAGAGACTATATATGTGGGCTACGAATTTATTTCTCAAGAGGCTAAAGAAGATGAAGACAACACATCTATGCTGTGACATCAGAGATTAGGCCATATCAGTGAGAAATGACTTTCTACCATAGCATCAAGCCAGATGGTAGAAGGAGTTCCGGATTGTTCTATGGGCTTCTGGTTCTGTGAACATTGCCTCCATGGAAAACAGAATCGCGTCAGTTTTCAACACATAGGTTCAAGAGCAACCAAAATTCTCAAACTGATCCATAGTGATGTCTTTGGACCAACTTCGACTTCATCTATTGGAGGGTCCAGGTACTATGTCTCTTTTATAGATGATTTTTCGCGATATAGTTGGATTTATTTTTTCAAAAATAAGTCAGATGTATTCGATAAGTTTCGAGAATTTAAAGTTTTGGTGAAAACCCAACTGAGCAACAAGATCAAGGTCCTTCGTACAGATAGTGGAGGTGAATTTTTTTCAGATAAGTTTGAGCAATTCTGCGTGGATAATGGTATTGCAAGGCAGAAGACAACTCCATATACACCTGAGCAGAATGGAGTAGTTGAAAGGTTAAATCGGTCACTCATAGAGAATGCCAGATGTATGCTGAGTTGGACTGAATTGGAAGAAGAATTCTGGACAGAAGCCATAGCCACAACAAACTATTTGAAGAATCGCTCACCGACCTCATTAGTGAAGGATCAGACGCCTTATGAAGCAATGTTTGAGAAGAAGTCGAATATGTCTCATGTTTGGGTGTTCGGATGTGACGCATATGTTCATATACCCAAGGAAAAGTGGGGTATGCTTGACAATAAGTCTGAGAAGAACATATTTGTCGGATACAAGAAATGGGTCAAGGGCTATAAACTGTGGAATTCAAGGACAAGGACTATTGTATACAACAGGGATGTTGTCTTCCGTGAATCATAATTCCAAGTTGAGGCTCAGAAAAATGATGAACTCAAGAAAGTTGCAGTGCTTGAAGAATATTCTGATTCGGAAGAATATTCTAGTTCTGAAGCTGCAGAAGTGGTTGCTCAAGATATTACAGTTGAGCCTGTTATAGAATCTGATCAAGAGGACTCGGTTAATGAAGTTGAAGATGCAGATTCAGATGAAGACCTAGATGTTGGTATCATACCAGTTCTTAAGATATCGACACGACTGAAAAGAGCACCTCTTATATATTCTCTTAGTGCTCTAAGTACGTTTCATATTTTGAGCATCATCGGAGAAGAATCTAGTTCTGTAAACGATGCAAGGTCTATGGATGATGCAAATCAGCGGGAGCTTGCTATGGTAGATGAGATGCAGTCACTGTATAAGAATGAAATATGGAGCTTGTGTAAATTGCCTAAGGATAGAAAGGCAATTGACTGCAAATGGGTGTTCAAGCGAAAGCTGAAACCGGATGGGTATGTAGAGAAGTACAAGGCGAGGCTGGTAGTTAAAGGGTACTCTCAGATTGAGGGAGTCGATTATGATGAAATCTTCTCTCCCATGATGAAAATGACTTCAATTAAATTTGTTCTATCTCTGACAGCAGCATATAATCTTGAGGTAGAGCAGATGGATGTGAAGACGGCATTCCTTCATGGGGACTTGGAGGAAGAGATATATATGAGGCAACCAGAAGGCTTTGAATTTCAAGATAAAGAGGAACTGGTGTGCAAATTGAAGAAGTCTTTGTATGGATTGAAGCAGTCGCCAAGGATGTGGTACCAAAAGTTTGATACGTACATGTTCGAACTCAAGTTTGTACGTTCAGATTCAGATCACTATGTTTACGTGAAGAGAGTTGACGATCAATTTGTCATTCTTACACTGTATGTGGATGACATGTTACTGAATGGAAACAACATGGAGATGGTGAATTTAGTGAAATGTTTGTTGGCCAAGAAGTTTGAGATGAAAGACTTGGGGCCGGCGAATTTTATTTTGGGTATGCATATTAGAAGGGATCGTCAGAAGCGAAAGTTGTGGCTAGGACATGAGAAGTACATAAAAGAAGTGTTGAAGAAATTTAACATGGCAGACTGCAAGCCAGTTGGTACTCTGATGTCTCTAAGAACCAAATTTTTTGCAGAGCAATGCCCGAAGATGGGTGAAGAAGCTGAAGAAATGGACCGTGTGCCATATGCAAGTGCAGTGGGCAGCTTGATGTATGCCATGGTGTGAACGCGTCCAAATATAATCCAAGCAGTGGGGGTCTTGAGTCGGTATATGTCTAACCCAGGCAGGGGACATTGTAATGCTATCAAGAGAGTTTTCAGGTATCTTCATGAAACTTCAGATTTTTCGTTATGTTTTGAAGGTACAAGAAAAGGAAAGATGCTTGATATTGTGGGCCATGTAGATGCTGATTGGGGCGGAGACATTGATACTAGACGGTCCACTAGCGAATATGTTTTTACATTATTTGGGACTGCACTAAGTTGGATGAGCAAGAGACAAAGCGTTGTAGCACTTTCTTCTACAGAAGCAGAATATATGGCTCTTACTCATGCTGCAAAAGAGGCCATATGACTACAGCGATTGTGCTTGGAGCTCGGATTTGAGCAAGGTGCCATAGAGGTGAGATGTGATAATCAAGGTCCTATACAGTTAGCTAAGAATTCTACATTTCACTCACGCACAAAGCATATTGACATCCAATACCATTTCATTCGGAAAAAAGTGGAAAAGAAAGAGGTTCAGCTTGAAAAGGCTAATACAACAGAGAATAGTTCTGATTTTCTGACTAAAGCAGTTACAGATTAAAAGTTCGAGTGGTGTTCTACTGCTGTCAGATTGAAGAAGAATGTTGCTGACAAGGCTCTCATTAGTGTGAAGTATCCACCAAGTGGGAGAATGTTGGAGTTGTTGAATACTTTAGGACCCCTTGTTTCTCACACCGGGTTCGCCCACGTGAGTTTAGGAGAATCTGAGTATTATCCAATTATCTGTGCTGTTGACGTACGACCAAAAGGGGGGTTCGGGGGGCCCCACCCCCCGACGGTGGTCCTGCGAAACCTAGACGGGGGCAGCGCCCCCGAAACCTAGACGGGTTTTGAACTTTTGTTTAGCCGGCCCGTGTAGTTCGGATTTGGTTTTTTTTTTTGTTTTGTTCGAGTTTTGGACCCGTTTGAGAGAGACTATTTATAGCTTATTTTCAGATATAATTTGTGTGGCGGCTGTAAATTAAAACGATATAGTGAAACCTCTTTGCAAGACGTAGCCCTAATCTCAAGGGTGAACCTGGGTAAAGTCGTGTGTCTCTTCTAATTTTCTTGCAATCTTTCTGCGATCTTCTCTCCCTGTTCTCAAATTTTCCCATCAGATGGTCCATCGGTACAATGTCTATGATTAGAAATTATAATTTATGATAAACACTGTTGAGGATCTAATGGAAGAAAACACTACTATGATTGTCAATGGATGGAGATCAATGTGGCGTCCATAGGTAAAATCAAATTGAATAAAAATAATGCAATAAATCATTGGATGAAAATGATCATAATATAAGATAACGGTTCTGATCTCGAGAATGAATCAGTTCAATACTTTGGATTACTTTGTATTTCAATATAATATTTCATGCTTTGAATTAATGTCTTGTAGGCTTATACTATGCTCTGAATGTATTTTCAATGCTCTGGTTAGAAGTTATGATTAACTTATTTATCTATAATATTTTTATGCAATGTCACTGATTAACGCATTCGTTGCAATGATGTTCCATGTATTTCATGAACAGTCGATGATTGTGCACATCACGACGATCATCCTCTTTAAAGGAGAGGGTATCCTCTTTCATTACATGATGAGGATAGATCATGCAACGGGAACAAATGATGCCCAACGCTTACTATGAGTTTCCGTCAATCCGTAACATGAGCATCCAAATTTTTATCTTTAATTAGTTAGGTTCTCATTTGTGCCCGAATTGAGACTTAATCATAACGATGCCATGACAACAATCAAGTTAACAATGTCACGTAATTGACCGCTAAAACTTACTATGCAGTTATAGAATCTCATTCAATCTACCTTGGTGAGGCCGCCAACTACTTGGCTGAAGAGTTCGCAACGTCGGAGCGTCCCCTCTTAATTTGTTCCATGACTAAATGCCATAGTTTTCAATCACTTGGACTTGTCTTTTAGCGGTGATGTTGTAGCATCTTTATCAGCTTCTCGCATAGAACTTGTCACACTTTCTGATCTCCATAATATTTTACTAAGTAACGAGATCTACTTGTCTTCCTTACATTCACTTGCTGATACTTCTTTCACACGAACGGTGAATTATCGGGATGCTGCATGGCATGGTCCTTCTCAAATCCTTGCTGGATGAGGACGTGGAAGCCACCAGAATCACAGATGAGGACGTGATCTTGTTTTTAGTTCTGACCCTTGGCCTATTTGTGGTCTTACATGTGCGATTTCATCATTGGATCTAGTTCTTCCTCGCAAGACATCATTGTTGTTCACCTTAACTGAAAATTTGCTTTTTGGCCTTGGGCAACTACATTATGTTCTTGGCACTGTGGTTACATCTTCTTCTAGGGGTCTCCTTTTATGTTACAATGATTATATTATGAACTTAATTAATACAACATGCGCATGCTTCTCCCTTTGGCTGCCAATACAAAGTTTTCTTCTACAAAAAGAGTTTGACAATCCTATATGTTGTATCGTCAAATTGTTGGAGTTTTCTAGTACTTTGAGTATTGCTCTTGTGATATTTCATTTGTAGCTAACCGAGTTTGACACTTTATGCATGCACCTAAGGAAGATCATCGGTGTAGTATTAAGAGCATTCTTCGTTATCTTTGATGCATTGTTAGGTTTAGCTTAATTTGGCTTGGCCATTTATGTGTCTCCTTGCTCTCTTACTATACTCCTTGCTCTCTTACTATACATGTCTTTTTGGATGGATGATTGGGTAGGTCGCTCTCAAATTTGTTGATAGTTACCTTGATCTTTGCAATAATCTTCCTATCATCAAGAAGCAACAATAGGATTTCTACATTAATCCCAATACAATATGAATTAGAATGCTTTAGCGGATACTGATCAGAAAACTTGATTATCCTCTTCCTTGCTAGCATTGTGATGTAATAATAAAAGTGCAAATTATCGAGAACAAATTATACCAAGGCGAATTATCATTTTGTCCATAATGAGTTTGAGAAGATTTGTTTCACCTCCAAAGAGGCAACATTATTGATATTCTCATATCAGGTTTCAACTATTACATGATCAACTCAAGCCGGACTGAATTTGGAACCATTGTTATAGGATATTCATTTTGACAATTTTATCTTTCAGAATTCTTATCGGAAGGTAACTTCAAATCTTTTATCTGTTTGTTATGATTTGTTTTAACTCCGTCATTTCCGTAATTCATACATTATATATAGGAGGGAAAAATTATATCTTTTTTATCAATTATGATTTAATTATCATAACACATATGAAATACTTTTTTGAAATTAAAATATATACTACAATTTACCATATAGACTAAAATGAACATGACCTCGGTCAGTGTGCTTGACTAAAGGACTAAGACGAGGCCCAGTTGTCCACCAGACGTCTAGTCTCCTTGCAAATGCAATCTCTAATATGTGCTTAGTCGCAATATTTTGACCTGACTAGATCACGATAATACATCTCTGACCTCCATAGTATATATATATATATATATTATATATATATATATAATATCCCTATACAAATTGGTCAACTATATATAATAAATATGATGCTACTAGGCTACTAGCAGCTTGCAAACTGACATGTAGAAAGGCTGGTACTCCAACAATGATGAGCCCACGGTCTGAGTTCAAAACCAATGTACGTAATCCACTTCGAGGAAACCCATGCATGCAATGCAAGCTCTCCTTTTCAAATCCCTACAACAACAATCCATTCAACAAAGAACTGCCCCCATAGTTCCATCTTCTGTCGCCCTTTGAAGGCATCTCTCCTAAGTCGTCGATCGTGTACAAATGCACCCTATATAAAGATCACCCCATTCTCCCCCTCCTTCAATCATCAAACACTTACTTCTTAGTTCTTCCAACTCTACAAACTAATTAAGAGATCGATTCAGTTGATCAGGTGATCACACGTTCATGGCTAAACTGATAGCACATTCCCTCGCTGCCTTTGCTCTCTTCATGGTGGTGGTGGTTAAGGTGGCAACAAGTGACCCAATCCTATCTTGTAGCCAAACCCCGTACCCTCAAGTGTGCAGCTCCATGGTGAGCGACGACCCTTTGTTCTCCCAGTCCAAGACCCGTTCCAGCTTCCGTGACCTGGTCCTTCGGGCCACCATGGACCGCACGGCGCGCGTCCACCAGCTCGCTTCGGCGCTGGCGCTGGGCTCGCTCGATGCCGGCGCAAGGGCCGCGTGGGCAGACTGCATGGAGCTCTCCGAGGACACCATCGGCAAGCTCAACCGCTCCGTGGGCGCGTCTCCCAACGACGACGTCCAGACGTGGCTTAGCGCGGCAATGGCGAACCAGGAGACGTGCCGCAACGGGTTCGTCGAGCTCGGCTCCACGTATCCGTTCTCTTCGTCGCCCTTCATGTCCAATAACCTGTCGGAATCCATTAGCAACTCCCTCGCCGTCAACAAGGCCATGGCTCCGACGAGGTTGGCCGGCGGGAATCGCCGGCTGCTCTCCGACGGATTCCCAGTGTGGATGAAGGCAGCTGACCGCAAACTGCTTCAGACGTCAGCCGTGAAGGCTAACCTTGTGGTGGCCAAGGACGGTTCCGGCAACTACAAGACCATCTCAGAAGCTGTGGCAGCGTCCGCCAAGCTGCGCAGCGGCACGTCGAGGTTCGTGATTTATGTTAAAGCCGGGGTGTACAGCGAGAACGTCGAGATCACCAAGTCCATGAAGAATTTGATGATGATTGGTGATGGAATCGACGCGACAGTCATCACTGGAAGCAAGAACGTGCAAGACGGCTCCACCACTTTCCGTTCTGCAACATTTGGTGCGTTTTTTAGCTCTGCAACAAATTAGTGAATCCATTATACGCAACTAGTTTAGCCTTTAAATATCTACCACTTAAATTTGAACATATATATATATATATAGATATTATTTATTAATAAAAAATAATTTATCTATGATTTACACCATATTGATCATCTAAACCTCCATTAAATTCATATATACAATATTATATATATGTTATATATAGTCAGAAAAAAATAGTGAAAAGTTCTATCACTATGATTGTGTTTTTGTGTGTTTCGAGCGGAGGCTAAGTCTTTCTATGTCAAATGAGTACATGACGGAATAGATATGTTTCATCTACGTAAAAGTTTTTTCCAATGCATCATAATCCTAATATATATAGGAGTTGGCTTATTTTAATTGCAACTCATATAGTTTCATAATTCTACAGCTGTCGTCGGTGACGGCTTCATAGCCCGGGACATGACCTTCGAGAACACGGCAGGGCCGGCCAAGCACCAAGCAGTGGCTCTCCGGTCAGGATCAGACCTCTCCGTGTTCTATCGCTGCAGCTTCAAGGGCTACCAAGACACCCTCTACGTGTACTCCCAGCGGCAGTTCTACCGGAACTGCGACATATACGGCACCGTGGACTTCATATTCGGGGATGCGGCCGCCGTGCTCCAGAACTGCAACATCTACGTCAGGAAGCCGATGAGCAACCAGAAGAATACGGTGACGGCCCATGGCCGCGCGGACCCCGGAGAGAACACCGGCATATCGATCCACAATTCCGTGGTCACGGCGGCGCCGGATCTCAAACCTGTCCAGGGCTCTTTCAAGACGTACCTGGGACGGCCATGGAAGCAGTACTCGAGAACGGTGTTCATGAGGTCGTCCCTGGACTCCCTGATCGATCCCGCCGGATGGCTCGAGTGGAGCGGAAACTTTGCTCTGAGCACTCTGTATTACGGAGAGTACATGAACACCGGCGCCGGTGCAGGGACGAGCAAGAGGGTGAACTGGGGAGGGCACCATGTCATGAGCGCATCGGACGCCGGCAAATTCACCGTCGGCAATTTCTTAGCAGGGGACTCTTGGATTCCGGCAACCGGCGTACCATATACATCCGGCCTTTGATTTGCATCCTGTTGAACATACAAATTAATTATGGATATATTTGTATTCTTTATTTTTTGTTAACATTTCATTATATTGTGACTTTGTAGTTGATCACATATAGTTGGATAAAAGATTGTTTTATTACACAGATGTAACTTCAATTATTTGATTCATACAATCGTTATCAATACAACAATGTCTTTCTCATATATAATTCTTCATCCTTTGTGGAACTTAATTTATTATTTACTTTTTCGCATTTCTATTGGACCATAGGTCTGATACACCAAAAGTTTAAACGCAAAAAAAAAACATAAATTTAAATAATAAAAAATGAATTTGAAAACTTTTTTAGTCCACGAATTTTGACTCACGCCATCCAACGCGTTATTACTATCGCACCGAGGGCATAACTTGTGCACGGAGATTGACCCTTTGATGTCGACGTCTTATCTAATTTGACTTGCTTGCGTACGTATGGACTTGTGAATGGAAAAATAAAAAAAAAAGGACAAAAGTAAATATTCTCGTACAACTTTATTTACTATTACTACTACTATTATTTGGTTAAGCTTGCACTAGTTAGTTAAGTAAAATCTATCCACATTCGAAAAAATTAGTTTTTTAATATGTAAAAATTTAAATTAGAGCTCCTAAATCGGCCCCAAGCAAAATAATCTTTTAAAAATATTATTTTAATTTACAAATAATATCATAGTTCTACCATTTTCTCGTATGAGTAAATATATTATTGATTTACAAATATCACTCGTATAGTTAGTTGAACTTTAAATATCATCAAACTTTTAATATAATTTAATGAAGTTTATATAAAATTATTTTGAATTATAATTTGATAATATGTTACTTTCATATAATTAAATTAAAAAGTTAAATTTTGAATTAAAGGTTTAATTTTTTAAATTTAATATTTTTAATATTTTTAAAAATGCTTTTGTTTTAAATAAAGCTAAGATGAAACAGTGGGTTTAAAATAGAAAAACTGATTTCTTTGGAGTTTTCCCCTCAATCCAACCCCACTCACATTGGGTCGGATTATACTCGATTCGACTTCAAAAAGATTGAGTATGAGTTAAAAAATTTACCCGGGTGGATTCGATCAGATTTGATGATTCAACATTTTTATTTAAGTGAATTTATTTTTTATTTAAAGTAGAAATTTATGTAATTAACAATTTAAGAATATAAAAATAAATCCTTAAAATATCAGAAAAATATTTTAAAATTGGATATTATTTTTAGAAATTAAAATAAAATATTAAATATTTGTTATATTAAAAACCTTTAAAAGAAAAAATAAAAAAAGATAGTCGAGAGGTCCAACCTAACTCATGAATACTCTTAGATTGAGGGAATGTCATTTTTTTATTTTTTATTATCAGTTCATATATCACCATCATATATTATTAATATAATATTTTTATGTAATTTAAAATAAAGATGTTTTTTTTTAACTCGCGTTTAGGTTGGATATTGGATCCGATTTTTTGTTTGTAATTCGCAATGGGAAAAAAAAAACGTCATTCCAAGTACTCAAGTAGATGCAACCACGCTAATTATACCAACCCTGGCAATCTTAAACTTCACAGTTTGTTAATGCCAATTTATTTCATGGTACAGTTAAACCAGAATGCAGGGTGGAAACAATAAGAAGAAGGAGACCCCCCCTACTTGCACGCCTAAATAAAATCGACAGGAACCCATCCAAGACGAAGATGCAGCGACGACTTCCAAATGAAGGCAAGAGAAAGAAATCACGCAAAACCCGCAACATCCAGATTCTAATAGTAACGAGATTGCACTTCTTGCTCACGGTTTCCACAGGATGGTAGTCTCCGCGACCATGGACGTCACAACATAAGGATCCATGTTGGACGCCGGCCGGCGGTCTTCGAAGTAACCTGCATTGATGGGAGTGCATCAGTGGAGTAATCGCTTTTCAATAGTTGAAAATCTTCACGTACTTATGACCACAATTGATACCTTTGCCATTTTTCTCAGTCTCACGGCCGACGCGAATCGATGCCCCACGGTTGGCGACTCCCTGTCAGTGATAAGGAGCTAATGAGATCAGGAGGAAGCCAGAGACAGAGAGTTCTTATTAGCGTCAAAGAAACTACTATACATACCCATTTGAAGGTGTTAATATCAGCTGTCTCATGTCGACCAGTGAGACGGCGCTCGTTTCCTTCGCCGTACGCGGCAATGTGCTCCTTGTGCCTCAGTCCAAGCTTTTCAATGGCCTTCTTGATCACCTCATATCCTCCATCCTCTCTCATAGACTTGGTGCTGAAAGCAGCAGATAAGAGAATTGCAAAGATTAATGAACAAAATCATTCTTCTAGCATAGTGATTTTTCTTATAACACTAGTTACCTGTAGTTTGTATGAGCACCAGCCCCATTCCAGTCTCCCTGGTAACAATATCAGCAAAGAGATTAGTATGGAAGATGATGTAAAAATTGGCAAACATATCAAGCAGAATTCAGAATACTATTCATAATAAAAAAAAGACAAAAAAAAGACATTTTGACTAAGTAACCTGAATTGGCTTTGGATCAAAGGAGAGGACAACACCAGCAATCTCTGTAATCCTCTGTACAACAAGGAGAAATAATATGAATATTAATGCGAGGAACTTGCTTAATCTTTATGGATTTAGCAATATTATGTATTGCTGCAAACAGATACCTCAAGAATGTATCGAGCAACCCACAGTTCGTCACCAGCGGAGATGCCGACAGCAGGGCCAACTTGGAACTCCCACTGCATGTCAATAACAACATTTGCTCAAATTGATGACAAGGAACTAAGTCGATTCCAGTCAGATTCCTTGTATGTTACCTGCCCTGGCATGACTTCACCATTGATGCCACTAATATTAATGCCAGCGTACAGGCAAGCTTTATAGTGAGCGTCCACAATGTCACGGCCAAAGGCTTTGTCTGCACCAGCAGAACAGTAATATGGCCCCTGCATAGAAACTCGTGTATTAGAACAGCAACAAAGAGTTCTTAAAAAACAGATTTTGTAAAAGCAATAACATATCTAAGAGCATTGATCCCCAAATTCTGATTGGCGCAAATACATAAATGATAAAACTCTATAGTAACAAAAAAAAATGAGAGATCTAATGCATTCATTATTGGCACACAGTCCATGTTTGATGCAGTACCTGAGGACCGGGATAACCACCAACAGGCCAGCCAAGAGGCCATTTCACATCTTTCTGCAGAAGGGTGTACTCCTGCTCAATGCCATACCTGTTATCAATTCAAAGATTGCAGAAAAATATAAGTACAACATGTAACAAGGATACAAATTCGTCAAAATTAGATACTGTGATCAAACCATGGGACTTCAGCAACAACATCAGGATGGCTAAAAATTTTAGCAGCATTGTATCTATTGTTTGTGGGGATTGGCTCTCCTGCTGGGGTGTAGCAGTCGCACATCACCTATAAGTCAAAAAACAAAAATTATCAAATAGCTAGAGTAAAAAAATCATGTAGTGGCACAGAATTTGTTAACAAAATTGATGGGAAAAGTCGAAGATCGCATAGAGATTGTAGAAAAATAGAGGAGACACACGAATTTACTCAGGTTCACCCTTGAGATGAGGACTACGTCCTAGTAGTCCTGTAAAGAGGTTCCACTATATCGTTTAGGTTTACAGTCGCCGCACAGATTACACCAGAAATTAGGCTATTAACAGCCTCTCCAAACCGAGTTTAAAACCCAAACAAACAGAAAAAAAATCTAATCCGAACCACACGGGCCGGCTAAACAAAAGCCCAAAACTCGTCTAAGTTTCGGGAGCGCTGCCCCCGAACCCCCGCCCGCTCACCAGTTCACGGGACCGCCGTTGGGGGGCGGGGCCCTCGAACTCCCCCTTTCGTTCGTACGCCAATAGCACTGCTAATTGGATAATACTCAGATTCCCCTAAGCTCACGTGGGCGAACTCGGTGTGAGAAACAAGGGATCCTGAAGTATTCACCAACTCTAACATTCTCCCACTTGGTGGATACTTCACACCAATGAGAGCCTTGCCAGTAATATTCTTCTTCAATCCGATAGCAGTAGAGTACCACTCGAACTTTGCACCTGTAACTGCTTTAGTCAGAAAATCAGAACTATTCTCTGTTGTATCAACCTTTTCAAGCTGAACCTCTTTCTTTTCCACCTTTTCCCGAATGAAATGGTATTGGATGTCAATATGCTTTGTGCGTGAGTGAAATGCAGGATTCTTAGCTAACTGAATAGCACCTTGATTATCACATCTCACATCTATGGCACCTTACTCAAATTCGAGCTCCAAGCACAACCGCTGTAGCCATATGGCCTCCTTTGCAGCATGAGTAAGAGCCATATATTCAGCTTCTGTAGAAGAAAGTGCTACCATGCTTTGTCTCTTGCTCATCAAACTTAGTGCAGGCCCAAATAATGTAAAAACATATCCGCTAGTGGACCGTCTACTATCAATGTCTCCACCCCAATCAGCATCTACATGGCCTACAATATCAAGCATCTTTCCTTTTCCCGCACCTTCAAAGCACAAAGTAAAATCTGAAGTTCCACGAAGGTACCTGAAAACTCTCTTGATAGCATTTCAATGTTCTCTGCCTGGATTAGACATATACCGACTCAAGACTCCCACTGCTTGACCTATATCTGGACGCGTGCATACCATGGCATACATCAAGCTGCCCACTGCACTTGCATATGGCACACGGTCCATCTCTTCGTCTTCTTCATCCGTCTTCGGGTATTGCTCTACAAAAAGTTTGGTTCCTAGAGACATATGAGTACTCACTGGCTTGCAGTCCGACATGTTAAATTTTTTCAACATCTCTTTTATATACTTCTCCTGTCCTAACCACAACTTTCGCTTCTGACGATCCCTTCTAATCTGCATACCCAAAATAAAATTCGCTGGCCCTAAGTCTTTCATCTCAAACTTCTTGGTCAACAAATCCTTCACTGAATTCACCATCTTCATATTATTTCCAATCAGCAACATGTCATCCACATACAGTGTAAGAATGACAAACTGATCTCCAACTCTCTTCACATAAACACAATGATCTGAATCTGAACGTACAAACTTGAGTTCGAGCATGTACGTATCAAACTTCTGTTACCACATCCTTGGCGATTGCTTCAATCCATACAGAGACTTCTTCAATTTGCACACCAGCTTCTCTTTACATTGAACCTCAAAACCTTCTGATTGTCTCATATATATCTCTTCCTCCAAGTCCCCACGAAGGAATGTCGTCTTCACATCCAACTGCTCTACCTCAAGATTATATGTTGCTGCCAGAGATAGAACAAGTCTGATTGAAGTCATTTTCGTCACGGGAGAAAAAATCTCATCATAATCGACTCCCTGAGAGTACCCTTTAGCTACCAGCCTCGCCTTGTACTTCTCTACAGACCCATCCGGTTTCAGCTTTCGCTTGAACACCCATTTGCAACCAATTGTCTTTCTATCCTTAGGCAATTTACACAAGCTCCATGTTTCATTCTTATCCAGTGACTGCATCTCATCTGTCATAGCAAGCTCCCACTGATTTGCATCATCCATAAACCTTGCATCTTTTACAGAACTAGGTTACTTTTCGATGATGCTCAAAGCATGAAACGAACTCAGAGCACTAAGAGAATATCTAAGAGGTGCTCTTCTTTCTCGTGTCGATCTCCTGAGAACTGGTATGGTAGTACCAATATCTGGGTCTTCATCTGAATCTGCATCTTCAACTTCATTAACTGAGTCCTCTTGATCCGGTTCTGGAGCAGACTCAACTGAAGTATCTTGTGCAACCACCTCTGAAGTTTCAGAATTAGAATCTTCTTCAAACACTACCACTTTCTTAGGTTCATCACATTTTTGAACTTCAACTTGGGAACGTGATTCACGGAAAATAACATCTCTGCTGTAGACAATAGTCCTTGACTTTGGATTCCACAGTTTATAGCCCTTCATCCATTCCTTGTATCCGACAAATATGTTCTTTTCAGACTTATTGTCAAGCTTACCCTGCTTTTTTTTGGGTATATGAACATATGCGTCACATCCGAACACCCGAACAGGAGACAGATTCGGCTTCTTCCCAAATATTGTCTTATAAGGCTTCCGATCCTTCACTAATGAGGTCGGTGAGCGATTCTTCAAATAGTTTGCTGTGGCAACAACTTCTGCCCAGAACTCTTGCCCTAATCCAGCCCAACTCAGCATACATCTGGCTTTCTCTATGAGTGACCGATTTAATCTTTCAGCTACTCCATTCTGCTCAGGTGTATATGGAGTTGTTTTCTCCCTTGCAATACCATTGTCCACGCAGAACTGCTCAAACTTTTCTAAATAAAATTTGCCTCTGTAATATGTACGAAGAACCCTCAATTGGTTTTCCACCAAAACTTTAAATTCTCGAAACTTATCGAATACATCTGACTTATTTTTGATAAAATAAATCCAACTGTATCTCGAAAAACCATCTACGAAAGAGACAGCACCTGGACCCTCCAATAGATGGAGTCGGAGTTGGTCCAAAAACATCACTATGGATCAGTTCGAGAATCTTGGTTGCTCTTGAACCTGTGTGTTGAAAACTGACTCGGTTCTATTTTCCATGGAGGCAATGTTCACAGAACCCGAAGTCCACAAAACAATTCGGAACTCTTTCTACCATCTGACTTGATGCTATGGTAGAAAGTCATTTCTCACTGATATGGTCTAATCTCTGATGCCACAGCATAGATATGTTATCTTCGTCTTCTTTGGACTCTTCAGAAATAAATCCGCAGCCCACAGATATAGTCTTTCCGAGCAACTTGTACAATGTGCCATAGCGAACCCCTCGCGCAATCACAATAGACCCTCTGATCATCTTGTACGAATCCTTGTCGCAACTGAATATAACACCCAAATCAGCCATTGTATCAACAGATAACAAATTCTTGCTCATAAGTGGTATATGCATCACATCTGGTAGAGTCTTCACCGTGCCATTATTCATCCTCAGCTTCACCCTGCCACGTCTAATAATCTGAACCGTAGTGTCATCTCCGAGCATGACATCCCCACCATTATACTCCTCATATTCACAAAACCAGTGTCTATGAGGTGTCATGTGGTATGAAGCACCAGTATCAATGAGCCAGACATCCTTATCTGACCGTGCCATATATGCAGAAGCCACATACATATCTCCTGCCTCAACCTCCTTTTTGTCCGAGGTTGACTCAGCTTCTTTCTTGTGAACCGGCTTGTTTTTGCAATCCCGCTTCAAATGGCCCCACTCTTGACATCTTCAGCATTGCACCTTCTTATCTCTACTCTTCGAACGCCCACGAGATTTGGATCAGGACCCTCTGATTTTGATTCCTTTCTAGTTGCCTTCCTCTGGCCGCCAGCGCCTCTTTATTAGAACTTGCCGATCCCTTTCTTCGTGTTTCCTCTGATAACAAGGCAGCACATACACTTTCATACGAAAGTTCTTTATCCCCGCCACCAATCACGACAATCAGATTGTCCCATGAATCCTGCAGCGAACAGAGCAATGTTATTGCCTTATCATCATCTTGAAAATTAACACCGATCGATACAAGTTGACTGATCACCGTGTTAAAGTTATAAAGATGAGTAGAGAACGAGTCACCCTCATGCATCCGAAGATTGTACAATTTCTTCCTCAGAAATAACTTGTTAACTAGTGACTTGCTTTGATATAGGGATTCCAATTTCCTCCATAGATATCTGGCTGTAGGTTCGCTCATCACATTCGTAAGAATTGAATCCGCGAGACAAAGCCGAATCAAACTCTTCGCCTTTCTATCGATCCGATCCCACTCTTCGATCGCCTTTGGATCTACCTGACTGGAGGACGCCCCATCCGCGACCTTCGCCGCTTCCACGCCTGGCCTCTCCTTCTCAGTTGCCGTCCAAAGATCTCGATCACAGAGGAGATCCTCCATCTTCATCTTCCAGAGATCAAATCGTGTTTCATCAAATTTTTCTATCTCAATCCGCGATCCTCCTGACATCTCGAATAAACCCTAATTCCTCGAACAACCTGTGCTCTGATACCAATTGATGGGAAAAGTCGAGAACAAGGAGAGAAGATCGCAGAGAGATTGTAGAAAAATAGAGGAGACACACGAATTTACCCAGGTTCACCCTTGAGATGAGAGCTACATCTTGCAAAGAAGTTCCACTATATCGTTTAGGTTTACAGTCGCCACACAGATTACACCAGAAATTAAGCTATTAATAGCCTCTCCAAACCGGGTTTAAAACCCAAACGAACAGAGAAAAAATCTAATCCGAACCACATGGGCCGGCTAAACAAAAACCCAAAACCTGTCTAGGTTTTGGGGGCGCTGCCCCCGAACCCCCGCCTGCTCACCGGTTCACGGGACCGCCGTCGGGGGGGCGGGGCTCCCCGAACCCCCCTTTCGTTCATACAGCACTGCTAATTGAGTAATACTCAGATTCTCCTAAGCTCACGTGGACGAACCCGGTGTGAGAAACAAGGGGTCCTGAAGTATTCATCAACTCTAACAAAAATCTCCTGAGATATAATTTCCTCAAACACAGGTGAGCCTTATTATTATTCACTTTCTGATAAACGAATGGATTGGAAGAACAGAAAAGAACACGGTGAACTGATTAAAGTGTGCTTTCTGAAGTTAAAGTTTATCATTAATATTCAGTTATCAATCAGTTTTAAGCCTTGGGCGACGACTGTTATATTTGTAACTTAATTACAAGAATCTTATTTTCTAGATTCTTCATTGTATAATTTCCTAATTATTTAGTGACTACTCAAAGAAGTGCTTGTACAGGAGAATTTTGCACTTGGTAAAAGAATATGCTTACAAGTATGTTGTTCCCCCTCCTGAATGGATCCTTGAAAATCGCTTGCGGGCTGCAAGTTGAAACCAATTAATGTGTGTTATTAAAGCGAAAATCACGAAAAACAGGGACACTTACTATAAGATCACTTCACTATCCTCGCCGGGAGCTTGGCCGGTGCTTGAACCATCATAGTTCCACTTGGGAAGCTGTGAAGGGTCAGTAACAGGACCTGGAAGTGTCTGTTCAAAGAAGAAAATGAGTGTTATTATCAACAAGGAAACAATACCACATCATCATCAATCATTTAGTAATATAAAACAAAAGTTTGCATATTAAGGTTTGACTTTGGAAACTTAAAACTTCAACAAATCCTACCCTGGCTTTGCTTCTCATATCCATGCCAGACCCTCCAATCCTGTGAAGTCATCGCACAGGGTGAGTGAATAAAGGTAACCCCAAGTGGCATAAATATCTAATTATAGGTCCTTCAGGCAAAGCCTCAGGCCTCGGCACCATGGAGAAGAAAGGAAAGAACAAGAGCAGAATGCTGAGATAATTTGATTATTTAACAGCAGGTATCAGAGATCAACCTTAATAAGTAAAAGGATAAAAAAAAAGAAAGTTACAGCATTGAGGAGAAAAATATTTTGACAGAGTAAGGATGACATGACGCGAAATTTGCAGGAGACAGAAGATGGAACTAATACTCCCTCTAAACATTACATAAAACGCCAAACATCTGAATGAGTAAGAAAATACAAAAGTTTGAAGAATGCTTTAATAGATGAGCTATAAAAGCCAAAGACGACAACACAAAAAGTAAGCAAGAAAGATGCTGTAGTAGATAACAATGTAAATAAGGGCAAGCATCTACCCAACAAACACACATAGAAGTATCATTCATGAATCGTGTCACTAAAACAGAGAAATAGGGTGGAAGGATCAACTATTTTGCATCAGAAATCGCCAAGCGAAAGTTCTGAAACACAGAGATCTACAAAGACCAAATGAGCAGAGAAATCGTCAGAGTACTAACAACCAAAACAGATAAGGGTCCAAACTAAAACTCAGAACAGAAAAAACACAAGATAAACAATAAATCAGGAGTTCAGGACCGTCTTCCAGGGAGCTATGAAGAAGACAAAGAGCTTCATATAAAAGCAATGCAGCAGGAAAAAAAAAAACAGAATCTAATCTTCAAAAAGAAATACAGGAAAAGAGTCAAAGGACAACCAAAGATATCAAAATCTGACAATATCAAACCACTTCGGTCACGGAGAATCTAATTAAAATAGCGGTCTTTACTTCAAAAAGTTTCAGAGAAAAAAGAAGGATGATCGAAGTCATCAACATCTATTAGCTGCAAACCACTGCCATTATCGAAACACTAGAAGAGAGTAGAAAAAGAGCAATCTTTTTACTCCGAAACAATCAGAAAATTGGTACCGAGAGCGCACCATATGTACTCGGCGATGACCTTCTCAGTTGTGTCGGAGAGATTGAGGTTGATGAGATCTGTGAGCAGAGCCATTGGCCTACAGGAATTGCAGCAGGACTAAGAACCCACCCTCTCTGTATCGCGGAGGCTACACAGAAAAAGATCTGCCAATGAAGAGCCACGGAGAGGTTTGCAGGGTTTTTATAAGTGGGTTGGTATCATCACATCGATGATGATGATGATGATGATGATGATGATGATGATGATGATGATGATGATGATGATGATGATGATGATGATGATGATGATGATGATGATGATGATGATAATATATGTTCGGGATAGTTGTAAATTCGAGATTAACTCAAAATAAAAAAAATCGTGGTCGTTGATTCCTGTCCCAAAGCAAATATGGCTCAAGTTTTTGTGGTTATGTGGAAAAAGAAAACAAAAAACTTTTGAGCGAGAAAATAAAAAAAAAAAAGTAGATACGAGAACGAACGTGGTGGCCACTACTAAACGGCAGCGGCTCAAGTTGTGGTATGGTGGTCCGTCACGGTAAAGCGGATTTTTTCTTCAGTAAATTTGTTTCGATCTCTTTTGGGTAAAGTCGAATGAGATCAGCACAGATTTTAAGATAAAGCAGTAAAGAGAATTTAGCAAAAAATATTAAAAAATTATGACCTGACATCTCCTTAACAGTTCCTTTCTAACAATAGGGAAGGAAAATATTGAACGCAAAATAACAATAATAATAACTCTTTTCCTTGAGCAAAAGTTTTTGTCTATTTTTTTTTCTCCATAACAACTTCTTCATTATTGTTTTTTTGTATTTTTCCTATAATTGCGTAATGCATCCAAACACTTTTTTTAAAAAAAAATGTCATACCATAAAATTTTACAATTTATGGGGTTCAGATAATTTTTAGAACAGACCCTAAATTAGTTTCGATCTCTTTTGGGTGAAACCGAACAATAACAGAACAGGTTTTAGATTAAAATAGTAAAGAGAAATAAGGGAAAAATTATTAAAAAGAATCCTGAGTCGGTAGGTGACTAATGTCAAAATTTAAAAGGTGATTTGAAAATAATTAATAATTTATTTATCTATCTATACAATTAATGATAAATTAGTAAACTTATTATTATTTTTTAATATAGTGGATGACGATGCGACCACCAAGTCCGCCGTGGATTCCCCATCTCGGGAACCGAACACCGACACATGCCGGTTGACGTCACCGACTCGAGATTCAAGTGGGTCCCGTGATGAGCTCGAATTGCACCAAGAGATGGACCCCACACCGCTGTCCAACGACCTTTGGGTCCGGATAAAATCCCTCAGTTTGCGGGCCCCCGCGAAGTGGGAGGGAACAAGTCGACGTCAGCATGAGCTTCCAGTCGCGTGAATTTAATGGTGATTGGTGGGGCACTGTAGAAAGCAAATAATAATATTAATAATAATTAAATTATACGTGCCAAACAAATAAAATTTATCATTCTCTTTAATACGTTTGGATGGTATTTGCTCAAGTTCTATTAACAAATTTTAAAAGTTCTCATCACATAATTTTTTACCGAGTTCTTATCTTCGATAAAAACTTTTGAAGTTATGCCGAACGTTTCTTTTTTTTTTCTTTTACTTTACATCTTTCAGTCGTAAGTTTTAACTTTTTTTTCTTTCATTTATTTTTTAATTATTTTATAATGTATGTATATATAATTTAGTATATATTAATACATTATTAATCATCTTATAAAATAAATTATTAAATGTAATTCATTAAAAATTATGAAATATTTAGTTCTTATAATTAATAAATATTTTATTAATTAAACTATTCAATTATTTTTTAAAAAATTAAGAAACATTATATTTGGATAGTAAGATGTATGTAAATTATAATAGTAATAATATTTATCAGATTTAATCAAAATAAATAAAAATAATATTAATAATATAATGATTTACATATATTATAATATTTATAACATATTCTTATTTACTAGAATTTTATATCTCATAAAATAATAAATTATATTCTTAGGTCTTATTTTTTTTATCAAACATCCACTAAAACTTATTTATCAAATCAACTTTTTAAATCATCATCATTTCACTTTCTCATCCAAACATCAATCCAAACTTTTCTATCAAACCGATTAGTTCTCGAAAACTAACATTATCTCAATATTCCCATATCAAATCGGTTAATTTTCAAATATCTCTGTTAAAAAATACTTAAACTAGTTATTCTATATATATATATATATATATATATATATATATATATATATATCATAAATAAGAATTAGTGTTATACCTGCATATAAGATCCAATGTTTTTTTTCGTAATGTCTTTTCATTACTTCCTTGTTTCCGGCATATTTCTTTTACAAGATGTCAGGTGCATCTTTAGTCATATACTCTTGGAAAATGGATACCTAAGACGAAAAAATGACTAATTAAGATTATAAGTGGATATTCCTTATAATACGATAACACTTGAATCACTAATTGTGATTATCATAAGATTTATATGTGTTTTCTGAGCGATACGAAAAATATTTGATCATTTGAACAAATTTACAAGAAGGAATTTTCTGTGACGATATTATGGAATCCAATTTATCCCATCAATTTACATAGTAGGGCTTGGATGTGATTCCTCGTAAACATTATTCCAATAGAATGTGCCAATTTAAATCTTCTTCCTTTTTATTGCCAGGTGAAGGATAAATTGATTTCATATTTCAAAATATCTATATCAGCATTGGGAAGATACTCTGGTGAATCTTTCTAGGACAATGGTGTACAATCTTGATTTCATAATATTATTTTTTATTTCAATTGAATTTATTTTATATATTTAATTAATATTATTTCAGCTCCAAATGCAGCATTGTCAACTTATATAAAGATGTGTTTGAAACAGATCTTGCAAGTGACTTTTCTTCATCAATCATTTGCTTTTCGCTAGTTGATTGTTTGGTAAAAATTTCTTTGATTACTTTTTTTTTATAAAGTTTCTATCGCGCCCAACACAATTTTGTGCAGACAGGAGAGGAGGAGCGCTTTTCAATCAGCATTCCATCTTAAGCTTCGACGAAAGCTAGCTTTTTTATAAAGTTATGCCAAACGCAGCCTAAATCCCGTTAGGATGACGCCGTCTTTGAAATTTTTTATGAGAGTAAATAAAAAAATTATAGAAGCATCATTTAGAAAACATGTATACCAAATTGCATTTATGATGCACACGTGAAAGTTGTCTTGGACGATGATGGAGTGATAAGTGAAGGAAGGCTTATTCTGTATTTATATATTAAGTTTGTAAAACTATATATACATAATAATTGTATCGTTTAAAATTGAAAAAAAATGAGATAATTTGTCTTTCTTTCTCATTCATTTACTACAAGAAAAAATACTTTTTTCGACGAAAAATTTGGTCGGAAAACCTTTGCATATGACGGATTTTTCGACAAATTATTTTCCGTGGGAGTTTTTCACGGTTCAAGCCGTAGAAAACTTTTTCTTAAAAATTTTCACATCTTGAACTGTGGAAAACTTTCTCATGGCTTAAGCCATGGGAAATTTTCGACGGTTAATTCTTTACGGTTTGAGCCGTGAGAAACTTTTTCAATGACTTCGACCGTGAAAATTTCTCACGATTTCAACCGTAAAAAATATTTTTCGCGGCTTAAATCATCGGAAAGTAAAAGATCCCGCCTAATGCTCTCACTTTTTTTTTCTTTTCTGGCTTCTTTTCTTTTTATTCACCTTCTCCCTCTCTCCTCTATCTACCTCTTTCCCATTCTCCTCTCTCCTCTCCCTTTCTCACCGGCGCTACCTCTTTCCCACTCTCCTCTTCCTCTCCCTCCCTCACCGGCGTGCTCCTTCTAGATGATCGGCGAGCTCCTTCCAAGCGACCGGCGCGATGACTTCCGGCGACTACCGACCACCTCTCGCAGTGACGCATGCGGCCTCCCTCCCCTCTCGCAGGCGACGCGTGCACGGTTGGGTCCCCCTGCGTGCAAGAATGAATCTGCCTGAACAGGCCGATCCGACAGCGCGCAGGTCCGCGCACGGCCATATCCGCCCGCGCACGACCATATCCGCCCGTGCACGGCAGATCCAGCCACGCGCATGTTGGATCCGGATGTGAACATGTGGTTCCGTCCGTGCATAGGCGGTTCCGACTGTGCACAGGCGAAACTGGCCCTCGCGGCGCGCAGGTCGGATCTGGCCGCGCACGGCCAAATCCAGCCGCGAGCGGCTATTTTCGGCCATGTGTGGCCAAATTTTTTTTATTTTTAAAAATTAACTTGCGACGGTCGGAGCCGTGAGAAATTTCTGCGGATCCGGCTGTGGAAAAACTTTTCAACGGCTCTAATTGTGGGAACTTCCCATAGCTCAGGCCGTCGATAAATTTTTCCACGACTCCAACTGTGGGAACGAGCCATAGAAAGTTCCTACAGCGCGAGCCGTGAAAAATTTTTGCGATGAGCATTTTTACGACCGTTTCTTTTCGTCGAAAAAGCATTCGCGAAGTATATTTCCCCACGGATTTTTCTCATTTTGCAAAGGCCGAAACCGATGGAAAAAGGCATTTTCTTGTAGTGATTATAAATTCAACCATACAAAATAAATATATTTCTCTTTTTCTTTATTCTTCTTTAACTTACTTTCACCACCAACTAAACAGATCTTAATTATATCTAGATTTATATCCATAATAATCACAAACACATCCAATTAGAGGTGTGTTCTCTCGGTAAATACAAAATTTATGAGCCAATGAATAAGTTTCATCTCCAAAGATTTTTATGCACAATGGCTTAATAATGTTCAAATTAGGGACATAAAGAAATATGCTTTTTATGCAAGCCAGAAAATGTTTAAACATGTGCAGCATTGCTAGTCTAGAAATCCTTGGAGCTCATCATATTTTGTTGCTAATTTGAATCATGATAGTCTGTCAACTTGAAATCAAGTCTATCAATTAAATCAATCAACTGAGGATAGAGTGATAGTATCTGAATATTAAGTTAACATAAAATGTTTTTTTAAAAAAAATGGGACATATGAGATTCAAAGGGTGACTATAAATATTCTTCATTTTCTTTTGCAATAAATCCTGCATATGCCCTTTGTTGTGTTTTATTTCCCAGGAATTATAAGAAGAGACAAGAGGGGACTTTGGCCACCTAAATGTTGAAGCAATTTTCCTCTTCTTTTAACCAAAGTTGAGATAACAAGTCCATGTCCTACAACTCTTGTATAAGCTAAACTTAGTACACAGAGAGGGGAGAGGGCCCCTTCATCTTAAATGATCTTATTGAAGGCTCGCTCCAACCAGTTAGGTGCTGGTGCATCATTAATTGCATCAAATGTTAGAGAGAAAAAAGAAGAAGAAAGTGCAGTAGCAAATGCTTCTTTTCCTAACATTCAATTCCAAATTTGTGATGGTAACAGTTTGTATTAATATGAATGATTAATGTCTTACACAGTTTTGTTTTCATGGAGATGATTGCCTTCTTTTTCAGTAGGATCATCAATTTTCTTTTGGGATGGTTGTGAGCTTTGTGTGTAAAAAGAAAAGAAAGAAATAATGCACATGCATGGGAGCCACTAATGTCAGTGGAAAAGAACGTGTTGTGTACTTAAGGAATATTATCTGTTAAATATCAATCCAAAGTCAAGTGAGAGGATTGCAAATATTCCAGTAATATGTTCTCTCATCCCAAGTTAGTTATCCAAGAGGTCACCAAACTGCACCGGAACCCAGGGGGGGGGGGGGGGGGGGATCTCTCAGTACTCAGTTGCAGGATTGCCAGTCATTCTTTTGCGTTTCTTCTCCTTGCCTCACAATCAGATAGTGTTTGGAATAAAAAGTCAGATATTCATGATTCTGATTGATCTGTCGGTCATTTCAAATCACTAAAAAACATTTGAAAAAATAAATAATACTATTTATTTAATTAATTTAATCCAAAAAATAAGCGACTAAAAGAGATTAAAAAATGGAAGAGAATAAAAGCATAGTTAAATAAAACATAATTTGAATGAAAAAGATAAAAAGAAAAGGATTAAAAATATATTAGAGTACTAATCAATGTTTAATTATTCTAAAAATTTATTGATTACATCTCCACCCATATAAATAGATTCTAAGAGGGTTACTGATTTTTCACTCCCAAAGGCTATGAACCTCTTCTTTCTTTTCATTTTCAAGCGAAATACAAGAGCGAATGAGGTGAATTCTTCACAATCAACGATATTCGAGAGCATCATATACAAATCTTGTGTGCAATTTAAGATAGCGAGAAGTGATGGTTATCAAAGAGAAATCACAAATCGTGCATAGCATAATTCTTTCGAGTTGATTTTCTATCAATTTAAGGTGCGCAAGAGGATATAACATATACTACTAAACTCTTGTCTTGTATATGATGTATTGTATAGATAAATTATGAATAGTATTACATAGTTTATACTTTATAGCAATGTTTTTAAAACTAAACCAGACCGGTCGGTTCGATCGGCCAACCGCAAATCAGTCGTTAATCTAGTTGGTTTATGAAAAAACATTTTTGCAAAAAACCGAATTGACCTGATCAAAATTGGGTTGAACCAGAAAATCAATTCAATTCGGTTTTTGTCAAACTACATAAAAAGTAAAAAAAATGGAAAAAAAAATGAAAAGTTGATTTTGATAAGAATGTGTGACAATATGAAATGGAGAAATTATTAATAAAATATATTTTAGGAGATATAAACAAAATAAAAAATTATTCACAAAATAAAAATCATTATAAAATTGAAATTTATTATAAATAATGTATTTCAAATATAATATTTTATTCTTATTTAAGTAATTTAAAATGATAATTAATATGATTCAATTCTATTATTTTTTATCTTTTATATTTTATTTGTAGTATATTTTAAGAAGTAATAAAAATAATATTACTTTATTAAAAATCTAATTCAATTCAGCGAATTCGATTAACCCAGTCGAATACTCAATTGACTAATTGGTTCGATTTTAAAAATATTACTTTATAGTCTAAAAAATAGAATAAAAAGTTGCATTGGAAGGAGTGACTTCGAAAGGATTGTGAAATCTGACCTGAAATTATGCAATGCCCACCTTGAATTGTCTATAACCAATTCGAGTTCAAAGAGACATAATTGGACTTTTGAGTCACATGACCTAGGTTCACCTTGATAGTTTGGATCGAGTATCGGGTCAATCAAGCCTAAGTTTAGTTGAGAAAGAATGAACAATGAACTAGCGCAGATTTTGTACAACTTTATCAAGATTTTACAAGCAAAAGAATTTGAAAGTCACTAGAGGAAAAATGGCCTAAGTTTATGTAACACTCCCAAAATTTCATCAGAGGCAATAAAGTAATTTGCAAATTAAAAGTATGGTTAGAAAGAAAAAAATTAAGAAAAAAAAAGATTTAAGTGCTATTGGAAGTAAGAATTATAATTACATTGAGATTAGGAATTTCAATTGGATTTGATATCCAAAAGAAAGTCTAATGAACATAGGGCTCCTAAATAGGAAAGGGTTAAGAGTTTTATGGCTTTGAAATATTTTAGCCATCAAAATAATATTTATTATTATTTTAATCTAAAAATTAGATGATAAAATATTATAAAATTAAAGAATTGTAAAAATTAGAGAAAAGAATAGAATAAAAGGAAAAGGTGATAATAGAGTTTTATTGAAAGAATTTGTGGAAGGAATAAAAAGGAATTTGAGTGGATATGGATTTTGTTAAATATTGTGAAATAATTAGTTAAATTCATATTAATTTAATTTCAATATTTAATAAAGGATTTAATTAGTGATGGATGACCATGATTGATTTTAAAAGAATCCAATGTCCAATAGAAATTATAGCCCTAGACTACCTCTATAGATAGACATTAAAAGGTGGTTGGAAACTTATATTGGTAAAGCAGAATTTCTGCATAACGAGCTCCACTTCATCTCTCATGTTTAAGCAAATCGAGACATTTAGAAGGCACCTGATGGCTGGTTTCAAAGCCCGGAGATCATCATTCAAATGTTGTCACGTGTTTCGTGACATGGACAGAGAGGAATCACCGTCCAAAGTTTGGTATTTGTGTAGATTTTCAGCAAAAGAATTTTAGTTAGTCTTTCAGCTAACTTTAAGTATGTAGAGGGATCTCCATGGTGTCGGTTTTTCGTGACATAAATCCATAGGCTCTTCTCTGTTATACAAATATTACATTGATATATTGTTTACATCGATAGGATGTCGTATGAGATAGATAGGATGGTCGAAAAATTACGTTGAAAATACAAATTCTTGACAGCGATAGGGGCCCGAATAATGATTGACATGAACCGGATCCATAGAATTCAAATCGAAATTAATGAGAAAATGGACCGTGTTCCATGAACACGGCCCGTGTTAAAGACCCAGTCCAGATTATAGGGGAACATGGCTCGGGTTCTGACATTAAAGTATGAATTGGAGTGAACCGGGCCAACTCGGCCCGAGTTCACATCACACCTGCCCCGGGTTTGGTTCAGCCGAAGTGATTTATGGATTTTGGAATACAATCCGGGCTCCCCACGACACGAACTGGGTTCGTTATAAAATGTATTTTGAATATTTAAATGTATGATTATCGATATTGTTTGACCTTGATTATATTATTGTGATACCTGATCATATTGCTATCATATCAGAACATATTGATATTATTGTTATTGACTCAAATCATATCTGATCATATTATCATTGTATCTAATCATATTATTATCACCTGACCTTATGGTTGATTATTGTATTGATCTATTGACATTGTTCTTTATGATTTTGATCAAATTATTATCACATCTGATTTATTATCATCATATCTGATTATATCATTGATTGTAATATTGGATCTATTGATTTTCTGATCAGGTCATATTTAATTTAATGATAAATTATTAAAAATAGACATTTTAGACAATTGAGATAAAAGTTGAAAATGATTAGGTCTATGCTACTTATTATTTCTGGGATTAATAGGGCCCAAGGCTAATATTGCGTATTTTGACTGATAGGGCCTTCGAGCTAATATTACGTCTTCGGATTGATAGGACCTTCTGACCAATTGCACCTTCGGACTAATTGTGTCTTCCGGCTGATAAATAATTGAGTTAAATTGACCGGATAGCGTAAAAACTATAACTATCCTACTTCATTCATTATCATATCCGAACTTATTGATTGACATGAAGTGACATGATATCCCTTAATAATAAAGATCTCTCGTATTGCATCCGAAAGGATTATTCATAACTCTAAAGATTGAATTGACAATTGAATTGATTTACACTTTAGTGGCTGATGAATAATTGATTTCGCCCTATTGACTGATGAACTATTGATTTCACCTTTGCGACTGATGGATAATTGAATTGTGTCTTATGGCTGATGGATAATAGATTGCGGCTTTCGTATATAAACTAATAATTGTTATTATGGTCTTCACCGACCTTTGGCCAATTGGAAATTAATAATTATTAATTGAATTATTGATTGTTTGCCGATTGATGATTTATTAAAGGTAATTGGTATTGAATTAATAATCATTATTGAAATCAATTGAGATATTATTGTAGATAATTAAAATTGATGGGTCATCAGTAATTGATGATATGAATTATTGCCATGGTTGATCAATTGACCATTCTCATCATTATTGTTAATTAATATTTTTTCTTGATTGATCATAAATTACTTTTTTATAAAATTGATATTGATATTGATCCATGATTTATATTGATAATTGCTATGTGTGACCCTACGTATTGAGTTTATCTCGTTAGGTTTTGCCTCTATACTTAGATCCGTACAGATAATGGAGTGACGATGATGAAATGATTGATGGCTCATCTTACGAGTTACATGCACATGAATATAGGGTCCATTATTATATAAATAAGGGTCTTAACCCACAGATGATTGGATATTATATAAATGACTTCCACATGTTATATAAATTATTGTAAATTAAGTCTTCCACTATTATAAACCTTGTTCGATTATATATAGAATTGAGTGACGTCGTCAAAATAGTCTTCTGAACATACCAAAAAAAATATCGAAACGTTACAATTTTTCGAAACACAAATTTGATTTTGATGACATGAAACTTATTTTATAATATAAAATTATATTTACTTATGAAGACTATTGTATTAATAATTTTGACTACTGTATTAATAATTTTGTTCATGTTATTACTATTATGATCTCAGTCTCTCAGTCACTCTCTTCATGACTATGATTGATCTATTATTACCTTGTGCACCTATGAGTGCAAATCGAACTAAAGTAAACAGACATATGCCATTGGTCAAACAAAATTAAAAATAAAAGTTGCATGTCAATCTTCAACGAAAATCACGGTTGTCCTATTGTGTGATTTCTTGCCCCTCATTATCACTGTGGATCATGCTTCGAGAAGCCATCGTGGAGTGCACGTCATTAATGAAGACGGATATGAAGTACTATGATGATTCCTTAATAACAAGTGAAAGCTCTTAAAAGTATTTCTTCATGTTTAAAAATTTATTTATAGTTTAAACAATCAGTTAATGAATGATTAATTAATGAATAGTTTATTGCTAGTTTTTGTGATTGATGACAAATAATAACTAATTAATAATTGCAATCAATTAATTATTATAACTTATAAATAATATTTAATTAATAATTTACTAAAAATGACCAATTGTTAATGATCAATTGATGACATATTGCTTAAAAGTTTATTTTGAGTAATTGATATTATGATGATTGGTTATTATTATGTTGCTCTTTTGATCATTCTTTATGTTTTCCGATGGAGCATTTATTTGTATGTTATTTTATACTTATTCATTTTTTTTTGTTCGTGAATTCGTGTAAAATACGTTAAGCTTTTAAATTCATGTGTTGTGTAAGTTTCCAAATGGCAAAAGTTTCACTTCAGTGATCAATTAGACGAAAATGGGATTATGGTTCATTGATTATTCTGACACTCTTTAATGTCATGAATGGGCAGTGTTTATCATGCTACAAAACTTCCGTTGTAGCATTTCTATCAACTTTTAAAATTGTTTATAACTTTTAAGATTATAATATAATAAGCATTTCTATCAACTTAAGTTTTTTTTTTAAAAATAACTACTTAGAATGTATAATTTAAACTTTATCTAACAAAATTAATATTTCGATTAATGAATAGCAATTTAATCAACGAATAAATATTCGACTAACGTATGATAATTATATTATAAATTTAACGAAATACATTTGATATTATTGAATTAGACTAATCAATAATTATTCATTTATATAAATAGACATGGAGATGTAGTTTGGGTTCTTACTTGGATCAGATTTTTTCGTATAATAATAGTTATCTTATGATGTTTTTGTCAAATAGTTAGTTGTTCCAAAAGAAAAATATTTCATTATGAAAATGAAGAAAACAACATTAAGTAATTTTAAACGGAAAATCAAATCTCCTCTATGTTTATACGCAAAAATTGAGGTGCGTAATATGAAAAAGAAATAAATTTGGTATGCAATATTTAAAATTAAACAATTATTATTTTAGATAAATTAAAATATTCATATTAGGGATAAAAAGTCATATTTAAATTATAAACTTGATAGACTACTAAAAAATAATCTATATTTTATTTTTTTTAAAAAATGTTTAACAGGCATTCGAATTAGAACTCTCATATGTGACATGCTAAACCGAGCTCAAACCTTAACAAAGTTTAAAGCAACCTTTTTTTTTTACTTTAGAGTCCAATATGATTAAGGATTTAATGGGGGAGGGGGGACCCTCCCCCATTCGCGCCCGTGGGATGGGGATTCGACGGGCGCCCCTTTGAATTTTTGTTTTTTTTTAAATTCGTTTTCTTTTTTTTCGATTTTCTTTTTTATTAATCTGTCTTCTTCCTCCCTCTCTCACTCTCGCCTCTCCCTCTCTCTTCTCCATCCCTCTCGCGCTCATCTCTCTTCTCCCTCCCTCTCTTGCTCGATGTCGACAGCCAGATCTGACCGCTCGACAGTCGGATCTGACTGCGGCCGGCCAGATCTAGCCGCCGGCGGCTGGATCTGACTGCGGCCGGCCAGATCTAGCCGCCGGCGGCTGGATCTGACTGCGGCCGGCCAGATCTGGCCGTTCGACGGTCGATTTGGCGTGGGCGGCCGGATCTGGCCGCCCAGCGGCTGCCCGCGTTAGATCTGGCCGCCCAGCGGCTGCCCGCGTTAGATCGGCCGCCTCGGCGGCCGGATCTGGCTGCCCGCGTCAGATCTGACGAGGGCGGCCGGATCTGGCCGCCCAGCCGCTCTCGCCGAGGCTGTCACCGTTCTCGCCGAGGCCACCGCTCTCGTCTGTGCTCCGCCACCGCCCCGCCGCGCTCCGACCCCGCCCCGCCGCGCTCCGCCCGCCCCACTCCACCACCGCCCCGCCGCGCTCCGTCCGTCCCGCCGTGCTCCGCCACCGCCCCGCCGCACTCTGCCCGCCCCACTCCGCCACCGCCCCGCCGCGCTCCGTCCGCCCCGCCGTGCTCCGCCACCGCCCCGCCGCACTCTGCCCGCCCCGTTCCGCCACCGCCCCGCCCCGCTCCGCCACCACCCCGCCCCGCCGTGCTCCGCCACCGCCCCGCCGCTCTCCGACCCCGCCCTGCCGCGACAACACTCCGACATCGCCGTGCCGAATTCTCGCATGCTGCCGCCACACCGACGCCGCCGAGAAGCCTCGTCGAGAATGGAAATGTAATTGATTGTTTGTGTCGATGTATGAAAAATGTAATTTGAGAATGTAATTGATTCATGTCGATGTATGAAAAATGTAATTTGAGAATGTAATTGATTCCTTGGAATGTGTTTGTAATGTGTTCATGCCGATGTCGATTTATGAAAAATGTGATTTCATTGGAATGTGTTCTACATTTGGAAATGTAATTGATTCATGTTGATGTTGTAATGTGATATAAACGTACATCGTCATATCTGTTCCGAAAATGTGATACAAGCGTCCGAGTGTTATGTAATACAAATGTCATTCCGAAAATATGTGATACAAGCGTCCGTCCATTCCGAGGGGTTATGAGCTTCCGCGAATATGTGATACATATGACAGACGATAAATCAATTACATGTCAATTTCATACACATTCCAATGAATCAATTACATTCTCTACATTATCTGGAATCAATCACATCCTCAAATTACATTTTCATACTTTGACATGAATCAATTACATTCTCAAATTACATCTGACACATAAACAATCAATTACATTCCCATTCTCGACGAGGCTTCTCGATGCGATCACAAACTTCAACAATATTCATAAAAAATAAATAAAAAAATCACGACAGGTGGCGTGCGGCGGCGGCATGCGAGGGTCCGACGGCGTCGGGGCGACGGCGGCATGCGAGGATCCGGCACGGCGATGTCGGAGCAGCGGAGCGTGGCGGGGCGGTGGCGGAGCGTGGCGGGGCGGTGGCAGAGCACGGCGGGGCTGGGCGGTGGCGGAGCGGTCGGAGCACGGTGGGGCGGTGTCGGAGCGTGGCGGGGCGATGGCGGAGCGCGGTGGGGCGGGGTCGGAGCGCGGTGGGGCGGTGTCGGAGCGTGGCGGGGCGATGGCGGAGAGCGGTGGGGCGGGGTCGGAGCTCGAACGGAGCGGCGGAGGGGCGAGAGCGGCGGAGGGGGCGAGAGCGGCGGCGGCCTCAGCGAGAGCGGCGGCGGCCTCAGCGAGAGCGGCGGTCGAGGCGAGAGTGGCGGCGGCCTCGGCGAGTGCGGCTGGGCGGCCAAATCCGGCTGCCCTCGTCAGATCTGACGCGGGCAGCCAAATTGGCCGCCCATGCCAGATGGCAGAGCACGGCGGGGCGGGCGGGGCGGGGTCGGAGCGCGGTGGCAGAGCGCGGCGGGGCGGTGGCGGAGCGAGGCGGGGCGGTGGCGGAGCACGAACGAGAGCGGCGGCGGCCTCGGCGAGAGCAGCGACAGCCTCGGCGAGAGTGGCTGGGCGGCCAGATTCGGCCGCCCTCGTCAGATCTGACGCGGACAGCCAGATCCGACCGCCGAGCGGACAGATTGGCCACCGAGCGGCTAGATCCAGCCGCCCGCGCCAAATTGACCACCGAGCGGCCAGATCTGGCCGTTGGCAACTAGATCTGGCTGCCGAGGCAGCGGATCTGACGCGGGCAGTCGCTGGGTGGCCAAATCCGGCCGCCCGCGCCAAATCGGCCACCGAGCGGCCAGATCTAACCGACCGCAATCAGATCCGGCCGTCGAGCGACTAGATCTAGCCGTCGACGCCGAGCGAGAGAGGGAGGGAGAAGAGAGAGGGAGAGGCGAGAGCAAAAGAGGGAGGGAGAAGACGGATTAAAAAAAATAAAAAAAAAGAAAACGAATTAAAAAAAACTAAAATTCAAAGGGGCGCCCGTCCATCCGACTGGCGCGTAAGGGGGGAGGACCCATTAAATCTTATAATTAATGTTCAAATACTACTTTATAGCATTTAATCACATTAAAAAATAATATAATTTTTCACACTTTCTTTAATTTTTAGAGATTCCCAAACGGGTGGGCTTTGTCAACTCCCGGGCTGCCTTTTCTAATTGACCTTGCCCACAATCTTCTATTAAAAAAGAAAAAAAAAAAAGAAGCTTTGAGCGTTTTCTGTTTTCTTGTGAACTGAAAAGCTTGTTTGATCCTAGATTTAATAAATATATAATTTTAAAAATAAGAGGCACATAAAACATATAAATTTATAAATAAGAGGCACATAAAACATATAAATTTAAACTATGCTGATTTAAACTAATTTGGCACCCGTTTGCTGATTTAAGTTAATTGAGTCATCCGTGTCCTGGTTTTCTTATTAGTTCAAACCAAACCAGAGGCCGTAGTTCACGCCAAGCAAACTTTAAAAATATAACATTAAAAACGGCCGAGTGAGCACGTTGATGCTTGCGGAGCATGCTAAAGCGATTTCCGTTTTCTTATTACGTCCTGCGTGACGGTCAATAATAAAAGGCGAACCACTTTAATCCGGGACAAATTTTCTTAGAAATTAAATTGCTGCATAAGAAATTGTCCTTTAGTTCCGAACTTTTTAGGTGATTACTTAGATACAAATTAACTCAAGAATAGTCCATTAGTTCTTGATGGATGCATTTTTTTACATAATTTATATGCATCATAGTTTTTACTATTGCATGCATCTATTTTTTTTATTTTCTAAATTTCTTTTGAGTTCAAAGCTATTCACTTTTGTTTTATTTTATTCTCAAGATCATCATTTTGAAAATGCAAAATGATCGGATAAGAATAGCATGGAATACAGAGCACATATGGTTAAGTTCAAGCAGTACTCTGGCCGAGCTGGCATTATATTTGGATCGGGTTGTTGTTAAAATTTGATTCCGAATCGATTTCTGTTAGAAAATAAAATCTGAATAGAACCCGGTCCAAGTTGGAACAAACACGGTCCATGTAACATTCTCTACTAGCGTGTGATATTGTCCGTTCTGAGTCTCGGTCCGCACGATTTTCTTAAAACGCGTCACCTGATATCAGAGTAGCGCAGCGGCTCACCTCTATACTCAGCGTGATACTGCCCGCTCTGCCCCACCCTAGGCTCACGATTTTCTAACGCGTCACTTGGTATCATAGTAGCGCAGCGGCTCACCTCTATACTCAGCGTGATACTATTTGCTCTGCCCTCACCCTAGGCTCACGATTTTCTAACGCATCACACCTAATGAAGGACATGTTCCCATATATACCCAGCATCTCTCCCGTGACTTCTGCATGTGGGACTAATTCAAGGCATGCCCCATGCATCCTTCCCCCCTTAGGGAACTTAACGCCCTCGTTGAGTGATCGCACCCCACATGCATAGAGGCTCACGCGGAGTGACTCTGATACCATATGTAACACTCTTGCACTTGCGTTGGATATTATCCGCTTTGGTCCTAAGCCCGTACGGTTTTTTCAAAACGCGTCCTACCAAGTTAAGGTCATGCTCCCATATATACCCAGCATTTCTTCCGTGACTTATGCATGTGTGACTAATTCAAGGCATGCCTCATGCACCAAGGCATGCCTTGGATTAGTCCAACATGCATAAGTTACGGGAGAGATGCTGGGTATATATAGGAACATGTCCTTTATTAGGTGTGATGCGTTAGAAAATCGTGAACCTAGGGTAGGGGCAGAACGAACAGTATCACGCTAAGTATAGAGGTGAGTCGCTGAGCTACTTTGATACCAGGTGACGCATTTTGAGAAAATCGTGCGTGCCGAGGCCTAGAGCGAACAATATCACACGCTGGTGGGGAATGTTACATATGGTATCAGAGCCACTCCACGTGAGCCTATGTGTATGGTGGGGTGCGATCACTCAACGAGGGCGTTGAATCTCCTAAGGGGGGAATGATGCATGGGGCATGCCTTGGATTAGTCCAACATACATAAGTCACGGGAGAGATGCTAGGTATATATGGGAATATGTCCTTCACCATGTGTGACACATTTTGATAAAATTGTGTGGATCGAGGCCCAAAGCGAACAATATCACACGTTGGTGGGGAATACTACATATGGTATCATAGCCACTCCGCGTGAGCCTCTATGCATGATGGTGTGCGATCACTCAACGAGAGCGTTGAATCTCCTAAGGGGGGAAGGATGCATGAGGCATGCCTTGGATTAGTCCCACATGCATAAGTTACGGAAGAGATACTGGATATATATGTGAACATGTCCTTCATTAGGTGTGACGCGTTAGAAAATCGTGAGCCTAGGGTGGGGGCAGAACAGACAGTATCACGCTGAGTATAGAGATAAGTCGCTGCGTTACTCTGATACCTGATGATGTGTTAAAAAACTGTGAGCCTAGGGTGGGGGCAGAGCGGACAGTATCACGCTGAGTATAGAGGTGAGCCGCTGCGCTACTCTGATACCAAGTGACGCGTTTTGAGAAAACCGTGCGGGCCGAGGTCCAGAGCGGATAATATCACACGCTGGTGGGGAATGTTATAGCACAGGTTAGTACAAATCAGCTAAACTGGTAAATCGTGCGATTTTTTCGCTGACTTTAATTTGAATTTAAATCGCGATTTCAATTCGGAACCCTAGAAGACCGCCACCCCTATAAATATGGATGTACCACGAATCCATAAGGGAGTCAATCACGAAGTTTGAAACCTTAGCCACACTAGAAACGAGAGACAAAGTTTTACTGCGTGCC
Source organism: Pontederia crassipes (assembly GCA_030549335.1). Classification (NCBI taxonomy): domain Eukaryota; kingdom Viridiplantae; phylum Streptophyta; class Magnoliopsida; order Commelinales; family Pontederiaceae; genus Pontederia; species Pontederia crassipes. The sequence continues at coordinate 2,484,724 of JAUKPH010000017.1, forward strand.
ACTACAAATCAATTGAAGAAGTAGCGATTTCGTAATTTCGGACGATCGTTTGGAACATAATTTCGGCCAAAGCTTGTTTCAGAAATGTCCATCACTTCTTGGGAGTTTGATTTACAATTTCTAATCTTTATTTTATATTTTGTACCTCGACTTTGATGTTAATTCTTCCGAATATAGATTACTTTAGTTGTTAGAAGAAAGACTACGTTGAACTTTGATTTTTTCTTAATATATTTCATTATTTAGACTTCTGATAACATGGTTATGATGTGAATTTCATGCTTAATATGAGTTTATTAGTTTCTTGCACTAATTTCATATAATTTCACATAATTTTGCAAGAAAAAAATCGATCGGATTCTTCTTTGTGAAGAATTCGGGCCGAGTCTAACCCAATCCGGGCTCTATTGTTTTGATATTTTTATTAATAGATTAGTTTTAATTACTAAAATTATATTATTAAATGAAGGTTTGCATCTTAAAGCATCTTAGATAAGGTAGATTGAAGTTAATCGAATTTTTGACATCTTTAATTTTACTTCTATTTAAGATAGTTAGGTTCTCGAGTTTTTTAGTCCTTTACTTTAAGCAACCTTTTGTATTAATGCATCTTAGCTATGAATATATTAAAGTGGATTGAGTTTTCAAACGTGAAGTAGTTAGGTTCTCAAGTTTTTGAGTCCTATACCTTTTTTTTATCCGTTTATTTTTTACAAGAAGTCTATATTTAATTATTGATAATTAAGAAAATATAATAAGTATATGAAGTTTGAGTTCTAACTTTCTCTCATATTAATTAAAGACATCATTATATTTTATTATCATTAATTCGAATTACTTTTATCTCAAGTCAATTCTTGTTACTTTCTTAATTAGTAAACTTAAATTGAAAAAAATAAAAATTTAGATTAGTACTCATGAATTCGAGACTCTATTTACTATTTATTACTTAATATGATCTAATATATTTGCGCTTAATTTGCACGCATGAGTTCTCAAGATAAATCCCTCGACAAGTCTTTGGAATTTGATCCTCAGGAATTCTTACTCAGCTGAGTGATAATTACATACCCTATTTTAAAATGACAGTCAAGCGTTGGACCTTTCAACCTTGCCTTAAAAAATGTATTATTATGCTAATAAAATTAGTCAGATCACCGAGTCTTAAAGGCCATAAGATATTGTAGATGCTGTAACATATAATGCAAGTAACTACAACTTTGTCGTGGGTTTCAGCGACATGATACTTGCTGTGCACATGGGCACGGAATGAAGCAAATTACGATGACTAGATAGAATTAATCTCTGCATAAACACTTATAATCTCATCGTATTTATTAAGAATCTTCTTAGGTGCTATTTAATTTTAGACCCTTATGCTTTAGATTAATCCACAACCACCAGGTTAAATAATATTTATGTTCTTTAAAGGTAGATTTAATAAATGTGCAGTGCGCATGCAACATAATATGTGCTTTGTTATATATTATATACATGAGAAAATGAGCATATATGGCAAATACTTTTTTTTTGTGACGCATGTACCAACGGCATACCTTTTTTTTATAGTTTTCTTTTATTATAATTTAAAGGATCGGATGACAACAAAATAATTTAAATAATTCACAATAATTATATTTATCATTTTTAATTTATAGTTTTTTTATCATTATAACTTTTTATGATGTAAATTATTTTTTACTTAAACTATTAGCAAAGAGGATATTAAAAAAATTAAGACCGTTTGATGCACGCGAGATACGGAAAATCGTGTAACATAATAATTAAACCCGATACATAGAGAGAGAGAGATTATTTCATCAATTAACATAATTAATTAATGATGCTTAGCTTTGCAAGAAAAAATGATTATACTCATCCATGGACATCTTAATAATAAAGAAAATAATATATAAAGCCTGTTAAAACATTTTCTTAATATTTTTTTTATCGGTGACTTGTTTTTATCGAAATGGGGCGCAATAATGAAAAATAAATGCTTACACCTTCGAGAAATCCTTTTTTTTTCTGAAATTTATACTCGCTTTCTCACTAAAAGCGACACCGTTGATTTTTGTTTTTCCGGTATATATATAAAAAAATGAACCAACGAGTGATCGGTATTGGGGGAGTGGAAAAAGACGACCCACCAAGGAAACGCGTTCGAGTGGCGATGGATCTTTGGCTCCGATCGCACCAGGCCTTCCTCTCTGCCGTCCGATCGGGGGACCTCGACGCCGTCCGCCACGTCGTCGAGGGTCAGCAGGACGCCGGCGATGGCGCGCCTTCGCTGGTGACGGGGCAGGCGGAGACCGGCGAGACGGCGCTCTATGTCGCGGCGGAAAGCAACCAGGAGGAGCTGGTTCGCTACCTCCTGCCATTCTACGACTACGATTCTGCTACCCTGCGCTCCCGCGTCGATCTTGACGCCTTCCACGTCGCCGCCAAGCTTGGCCACACCGGTGAGTTCGATGGTACTTTGAGCTGGAGAGACGGGGGTTCCGCAGATGATCACTTCTTATCTTTTTCTTCCCTTTCATGTGGGTTTTTCTTCGATTGCTTTTGCTTTGTTTGGAAGACAGAGTGAGCGGAATCAGTTGCGTCACTTCTTAGATGGAGGAAAATGAGATCTTTAAGATAAAGGTAGTGGAAAGGTGAAATTTTTTGGTGGTTATCAAGTTAAAATGTTTAAAAGCTGTCGGGCGTTTCTTTCTAGAAAATAAGTGATTGGTAAAAGTTGCTTTAGATATTAGGAATGGTTAGCAAGTGATATTTTTGACGATCTGAGGAGTCCCTTGTGAAATCAATACAGTGCAGGGAGTATTTTGGGGACTCCTGATTTAGGAATTCCATCGAATTCACACTGAAGAGGGCAAGTCATGGATCATACAGCATGCGGGGGTGGGGGGCATTCATGCCAATCAAATATCTGATGATCGTTTAGTAATGCTAAATATCTTACTCCATTGTTCTTTGTTTGGCGATATGAATTTTTCTCCAGCTAACAGAACAAATTTTTGAATTTGATATACCTGTGCCACCATGGTAAAATTATCACTATGGTCAAGGATCTGAACTGAATCATTGGGATTTTAATACACAATTATATTTCTGATTCTTATCATGTTATTCAATATCGCTACCGTGGTAGTATTAGATGTATTAACAGTTTAAACTATGTCGTGTCCAAGTTTTAACATCTGAACATTGCAACGACTTCTGCAGGAATTGTGAAAAAACTTCTAAAGGTGTGGCCCGAACTCTGCAAGTCATGTGATGCATCGAACACTAGCCCTCTTTACTCGGCTGCTATCATGGACCATTTGAATGTGGTGAATGCCATACTAGATGTTGACGAAAGCTCAATTCGGATTGTTAGAAAGAATGGAAAAACATCATTGCACACAACAGCCAGAATTGGATACCATCGAATAGTTAAGGCACTTTTGCAGAGAGATCCACAAGTAGTTTCTATAAAAGACAAGAAGGGGCAGACTGCACTACATATGGCTGTCAAAGGTCGGAATCCTGATGTGGTAGAGGAATTATTGTTAACCGATATTTCTATACTCAATATGCGTGACAAGAAGGGAAACACAGCTCTGCATATAGCTACCAGAAAATGGAGGCCACAGGTATTATATTTATGCCATTCTAACTGCAGTATTGGCATGCATAAGCCTATCAGCATGCACATGCAAACCTATCAATTGCATATGTAATTTAGTCTGAGTTTGTTTATCAAAAGATCAGTTGCAAAGGGAAAATAATTTTGAGACAGATATTTACCAGGATCGTAACAGAAAATACATAAGAATTGTTTTCGACACGTATATTTGGGGAGTCGGGGATGGGTTGGGGGTGTTGGAAGGGGGTGAAGGGATTGTATCTGTTATTTTGCTTAAATAGTTGTTCCCTTGGTATCCAACATGTATTTATTTGTTATTTCTTTTGTGATCATATTTCATCTGAAGGTCATTTGGTAATTTGCTTTATTCTTCCTATCCGTCTTATTAGCATCCTGTATTATGCTACAAGAATAATCATTATTATGTTTCTTCATACACTAAATTCTAATTTTTGGACTGATGGCTTCTTTAATGTTCCAATATTCTTATGGTTTAAAGTTGCAGATTAAGGCTGAGTTTCTTAGTTCATATATTGGCAAGCATAGTACCACTCTAGCCTAGGCATGCTTACCTTTGGAGTTCTGATGGGATTCGGTTATTAGCAATCATGATATGTCATTCAGTTATTACACTCAGTTAGATTATTAGTTGAAGCCCAGTCCATTTAACCTCACTTCATAACAATTATGCTGTAGCTTTTATAATTAAATTTTATTGATCCGACTGTGGACTTGGAAACATGCATGTTGATATATTGACAAAAGTCATATCTTAAAACAGCGCTCAGAAGTTTTTATTTTCGAGGATATAAATGCAAACATCACCTTTGTTTTATAGAAGGCACCTCTTTATTACTTTGCAACAATGATTGAGTTATAATCACAAAAATACGAAAAAAAAGTATGGAATAAGTCTCTGGTGCCTAAACATATAATAGTTGATATTTTTATTGTTTATGAAAAGATAATTGTATTCTCCTCAAAAAAAGATAATTGTATTTCCTGATGTGCCTTCAATACCTTACTTTTATGATGGAAATTGTTTATCTGTTATCCATTTCTATGTCGCCAACCCATCACGTGGACAATAAAGGAAGGAAAATATAATTTTAATAAAAGCTTAACGAAGTTTGAACTTTTGACTTCGGACTTTGACATCATGTGATAACCGGTTTTTTAAAAACTTAAGGCGTTAGGAAGTGCAACATTATTTATTTTATATTCTTAACAATAGTTATCATTTGGAGCTAATGGATTTCTTGTCTCTCAGATGGTACAACTTTTGCTAGTTTCTGAATCCATTGAAGTCAACGCCATCAACAATCAGAAAGAAACTGCAATGGACTTAGCAGAGAAGATCCCTTATGGTGAATCCCAGAAAGAAATCTTGGAAAGCCTGTCAGAAGCAGGTGCCAAGCATGCACGAAATGTGGGTAAAGTTGATGAGGCATCAGAGCTACGGAGGACAGTTAGTGACATTAAACATGATGTCCAATCACAGCTCATTCAAAATGCTAAGACCAACAAACGTGTAACGGGCATCGCTAAGGAGCTCAAGAAACTGCATATAGAAGCTGTTCAGAATACGATCAACTCAGTGACAGTTGTTGCGGTGCTGGTAGCCTCTATCGCATTCATGGCCATATTTAACTTGCCCGGCCAGTATTTCCAAGATGGGCAGGATATTGGCAAAGCTCATATAGCTGATCTTATGGGATTTCGTGTGTTCTGCCTTTTGAATGCGACAGCTCTTTTCATTTCTCTTGCTGTTGTTGTGGTCCAAATAACTTTGGTCGCATGGGATCCGGGTGCTCAGAAGCAGGTGGTCTCCATAGTAAACAAGCTCATGTGGACAGCATGTCTTAGTACCTGCGCAGCTTTCCTTTCATTGGCATATGTTGTCGTGGGGAAGCAAGCGTCATGGATGGCCGTGACAATAACAGCAGTTGGAGGTCCAATTATGGTTGGAACTCTGTTAACCATGAGCTATTTTGTTCTTCGACAGCGTTTCGGATTTAACGAAGACTCTCAAAGGCGCATTAAAAGGGGCACTGGCAGCAAGTCATTTTCCTGGTCAGCGTATTCAGATCCAGATGCTTTCTCAGACCATGAGAACAGAATATATGCTCTATAGGCTTCAGTTATAGCATGGCCGGGTAGCAAGTCTAGGCAGTCACATGTTTGTATATATGTGTTGAGTTTGTGATCTTTGAGCAGTTATGGCCATCAGTTGTGCATACTTGTGAACTTGTGAAACAATGTTAAATAACATGCTTCACTTTGGCAAAGGCAACTTTGAAGAGCCTGCCTGAGTTCTAAAAAGTCTCTCGGAAAGTTCAGAAAACTTGGCTTGGAGAAAACTGCAAATTAAAATTTTCTTGTAGTAACTGTTCAGGCCTGCTAGAATGACGAGCTTGTTTAAGGTTGGCTTTAATCTTGGACATCAAGTTTATGAGTAGGGCAACTTTGACAAGCAATGAGAAGTTGGACGATGAGTGATCGACAAGTTAAAATTATTGATTTGATCCAAGGGGTCCTAGTCCTTGATTCAAGGACTCTTATATATGTCATTTTAAACTTCATACGAATATTTCATCGACGATGACATAAAATGGCCAGGAGTCAAGAGTTCGACTAAATAAAAACATAAACCCCCACTTTGAAGTACTCTGCATAAGCTACTTTATCACTTCTTGAATCAGACGCACTTATTTAAACTTCTATGTTTTTTTAAGAAAATAAAAACTAAGCAAACATAAAAAAAAATATAACGTCGGTACACTTTTATGTGTTTGGCAAATCAAACATATATTAAAATAAACAAAAATGTTCCAATGATTTCATAGTTTTTATATGGTTATTACATTAATTTAGTTTTTTTCATGGAAAAGTCGAGATTTATTTTTCTAGACAACAGTGAATGAATCTAGAATTCATTCATAGGGTTGAATAGTGGAAGCTCAATATCATATTTATCTTTCTAAATATTGGAAACCAGCTAATTCTTTAAAAGACGAACTACACTAATCAAAACATAACAAATTATTAATATAAAAAAATACTGAAAATATATGAAAAAAGTATTAAGCTAAATCCACGAGTTCTTCCTCGGGTGCAGTCAACATGGTCAAAAATCTAAGCCACAACCATCACCACCTTCGGCGAAGTGGTGGATCCTCATCCACCGCACGACGTTCCTCGAACTCGCGCATCAAATCACCGCCATTGAACACCTAACAAATACACGCGATATTTTCTTTTAAAAAAATGGAAGCACCTCCCCCATTTTTTTTAAAAGACGAAATATTTCTGTACATAAATATGAAGAGCAATGGAAGTTAACAAACGCATTGAAACATTTCTTTTTATTATTTTTGACATTTTTTTAAGGATTTAACGACCATGCTCCCTAGTTAACTTCTGAGTCGTTTGATCAGAATTTGAGGACAGATGGACAAATGCACGATTCTGTCCCTTTGATAAGCAAACTCGATCATTTTTTTCAGTTTTGTCGGTTCATTCGGCTATGAGCTCTTATAAGTGTGATTCTTTTTCTCTCTCTCCATGAAATTTTCTCTCTCCTCGTGCCCTAGCCTCTGAACGAAAGTCGCCTCCTTCGCTGTTCAACCTTCGGACGATTCTCGGACAACCTCTTTGCCGCTGCGACCTCGACAAGGGATGTTTCCTCCTCGCTTGAAGACCTCCGGACGATCCTCGGCAAAGGACGCTGCCTCCTCGTCGTTCGACCTCCAGACAATGACCTCGGCAAGGGGCATTGCCTCCTCGATGGATGATCCTTTGCAAGGGACGCTGCCTCCTCGCCATTCGACCTCCGGACGCTCCTTGCCGGCTTTTGCGACCTCGGCAAGGGATGTTGTCTCCTCGTCGGACGATCCTCGGTAAGGGACGTTGCCTCCTTGCCGTTCGACCTCCGGATGCCCTCCTTGTCGATTGTTGTGACCTTGGCAAGTGACGTTGCCTCCTCGCAGGACGTCCTCCAGACGATCCTCAGCAAGGGACGCTGCCTCCTCGTTGGACGACTTTCTTGCCGGCTGCTACGACCTCGACAAGGGCACTGCCTGCTTGACCCAGAGACGAAGGGAGGTGAACCGATAACGAACGTGAACAAAAAATAAACCGATCAAGTTTGCTTATAAAAGGAGATTAAATCGTGCATTTGTCCATTTGCCCTCAAATTCTGATCCAACGGCTCATAAGAAAGGAGATTGATTAGGGAGCATGGTCATTAAATATTTTTTTAAACAACAAACATAACTTGGTCAATGAGATTTCCAGTTGGCCAACTCAATGAGACGAACAAGAAATCCATTTTGAGAAGTTAATAAATATTTTCTGCTGAGCGAAATATAGTGGCATTTATTTTTCTTTAAACCTTAATTTTTAAATAAACAAGTCTTAAATTAAGAGAATTTGTCATTTTTAAATTGATTTTTTATATAATAATTGAATTGAATATTTTAATAAAGATGCAGCCTAAAACTTTTTTACCGACCGAGAACTGTTTTCATATATTAAATTAAAATTTAATGCATGTTTGGAACAAGAAAAATCAATGACGGGGGTTCATTTCTTCTTCTTATATTACTATTAATTAATTTTTTTTATGACCATGGCATCGGCCCAATGGGCCACCCATTTTTAAGTATTTTATCTTTTATTGTTTGGTAACTCGAAACGTATTGGTAAAAAGAAAAAAAAATATGACCATGAAAGAAGGATGCATTCGACTGATTTGCAATTCGTAAGAACCGAAATAAAAAAAAACTTAATTTTCAATTTTTTAAAATTAAAATTGACTCCAGTTTGTAAAGAAAATAAACCATCCGCTCAAATTAAAACATAAATTGAAAACATTGCACAAATCCAAAGAAGTCCGTTTATATTTACAAAGATATTGTATTATATTATTAATTCATAACTCATCATTCTATTATTGCTTTAATAATTTTATATAATATTTTTTTATATTATAGTTTTTTTTCATATATTTCAAAGTGTAGTGTCAAGTTAACAAGTTTCATACTTTACTTGTAACGCGCAGGATTAATAGGAAAAAGAAGAAAAGAAATTAAAAGAAAAAGATAAAAAAAAGAATAACAGAATAGATAAAATTTGAGTTAAATTTGAATTGATCATTTAATTACCACACGAACTCAGATCTCTCCCCTATATATATGAGATTAAATCTAACGAATCAACCCCTTCTCCCCTGTGCAAGCCGGCCCTAAAATCTCCACCCCCGTTTTCGTGCGCCTTTTCGTTATTTTCGTCCCTGATCCGCCGCCGCCAACAGGGGTCGTGCAGGAGGACGTTGACAACGACGAACACGCACCTGAACCGAGAGGGACCGACAAAGGAAGAGGAAAAAGAGGAAGAGGAAGAAGAGGACAGCAGTAAGTTTATCGGACATAAACTTCGATGTATGGAACTAGGGTAGATTCGTAATAGAATCTTTTTATTTTAGACTTGAAGCATGTTCTATGTTGATCTTGGTTATCACATGATGTTTTATAATGTTGTTTTGTGCCGATCATTGTTGGAGAAGATGATCGGAACGCGAACTGCGCGATGCGCAGTTTCAACGAAAGATGAATCCGGCCCGAGTTCACCAGAACCCGGCCCGGGCAGGTCCTCTGTCGGACCGAGTTCGGAGGAACTCGGCCCGGATCCGTCATTGTTGTGTTCTCGGAGCTCTGCAATCAAACGAACCCGGCCCGAGTTGAAGACGATCCGGACCGAGTTCGGCATATGACGAACAGTCGGGCGTGAGAGCCGCCCCGACTCGACGATGAACTGACTCGGCCTGGGCTCTACTTTGATTTTTCCAAAAATGATAACCGATCAACTCGGCCTAGGTTTCTCCCTACTCAGCCCGGGTTCCGACTAGATTAAGCACAAGTTTATGATCTTTTAATTCATGTTCCACAGGATTAATTCTAATCTATGTATGATGATGATGTCGATTTTATCCCCGATTTACTCTCCATGATTATGTCTTTTATCTTGATTTAAAGTTCTTATCAAAATATGATTTATTTAATTAAAAGATGTAAGATAAAAGACGTAAAACGTTAAATAAAGAGCTCTTTTTATGATGGGACAACCAGTTATGGGCTATCATCAGAAAATTATGAGCTGACTACTCAATTATGGGCTGACTCTGTCAGTTATGATGATGATGATGGACGAGTTGAGACAGACCTCCCCGTGAGTTGAAATATATCCCAAATAAGTTAAAAATAAAAATTAAGATGAAGAAGATGAACACATATGAATAAAGAATCTTTTTCATGATGTTGGTTTTTGCCTTTTTCTCATGATGATTATTTATGATCTTTATTCATATGTCACTTTACATGCCCTTATCATTTTATATTATGATCATGATTCATTTTCCTATCAGATGATGATGTTATCTCATGATGTTACTTTTATGATTCTCGTCTAGTATCATAATCCTATTATGATGTTTATCTTACTTTCATACTGTGTTGTAAAACTCATAAGGAGGTTTCTCCCCTGCATGTTCTTAAATGCAGGCCAATGTCTCAATGATGATGGTGGCCAACGGTGACAGATCGAGTTCGTAGGTGGCTGCACATGATTATCGAGTCCTTTAGATAATGGATAGCTCTTTCCTTTCTTTTTAGCATTTAATGTATTAACTTTCCTTTGGACTCCTATGAAGTCAGTTATCAGTCTTCCGCATTTCAAGATGTTACTCTATTTTATTTCTAATGATGATTTAGTTATTCTGCATTTATCGTCGATGAGTTGACCAGTCAAAGTCTTTATTTTGATCAACATGATGTACACGTAAGGATGACCCGTAGCGTTCCCGAAGCGTATTCTGCTACATGGCGGAGTGCGATTTGGGGGCGTTACATTACTCATAACTGAATTTTAAATATTATTTTTTCTCGAAAAATATATAAAAAGAGTATTTTTAAATGAATTTAAGATGATTTTTAATTTTTCAAAATCGACCAAGAAAATGTTGAATATATATTCCTTTTAAAAACTGAAAAATATGGCTGAACCAGATCGACTTTCACACCTCCGTAAAAAATATATATATCAATATGTAGTACTTTAAAAACAAGTGGAATTTTAATTTATCTCGGAAATAATATCATATATACCCTTCAAATAATATATCAAATATATCTCATCTGGTCGCCGAGTCAAGACCCCCGAGACACCGAGTCGAAACGGTGGTCGACACCAAACACCGTCCACGAATCGGTTGCGTTGTCCCCAAGGCTCTCTTTTTCCCCGTTTATTACTATTATTTTATGTTATATATTATTTAATTACCATGATATAACCACCCCCCTTCCCAGTTCCTTATATTTCCACCCTTCTCCGCTTCTTGTTCAGCCTCATCGAATTGGGATAGAGAGAAATAGAAGGCGCGCGATAAGTTGCCGCCTCTCCTCCCCATTAGCCGATCGCCGCCTAAGGAATCGGTACCTTGTTGTTAGGGTTTGCGAAGGATCCTGCCAGAAAGGTGGTCGACGGCGCCGCACACCAATCGTTCGATCGAATCCCTCCGTTGCCCCACGATGCGTCCGGAGTCTTCCGCCAATCAAGACAACCGCAACAATCACCGGAGATCGTCCACCGGTGGTTCCAATGGATCCCGCCTTCACCAGCGCGCATCCGGAGGAGGCGCCGGGCGGCGGGAGTGGGTCCCGCGGGGTTCCGCTCCGGTGGCCGCTCCTCCCCCGATCGTTCCTTCCTCTGCGGCTCCACCGATCGCCGAGCCCGTCTCCCATCGGCCCAGGAGCCACGCATATCACAGCCGCCGGCCGAGGCCGTCGCAGGTCCCGCGCGGCGGTTATGCGCAGACGACGTCGGGTGCGCATGCGACGGAGACTGGGGAGGGATCGGACCCGTCGTTGCCGCAGCTGGTTCAGGAGATCCAGGAGAAACTGGCGAAGGGCGCGGTGGAGTGCATGATCTGCTACGACATGGTGCGGCGCTCGGCGGGGATCTGGTCCTGCTCCAGCTGCTACTCCATTTTTCATCTCCAATGCGCCCGCAAGTGGGCGCGCTCCCCGACCTCAGTTGACACCCCTGGCAACGGCGTTGATGGGGCCGCTGGTTGGCGATGTCCGGGGTGCCAGTCGGTGCAATTCACTCCTGCCAAGGACCTCGTCTACACTTGCTTCTGTGGCAATCATCGTGATCCCCCCAATGATCTCTACCTCACTCCCCATTCCTGCGGAGAGCCCTGCAGGAAGCCTCTTGATCGAACGCCGCCTCAGTTGAATCATCGAAATGGCAAAGATGTTGAGGATGGGCTTGACGAAGATACAAGGTGCCCACATGTTTGTGTCCTCCAGTGCCATCCGGGTCCTTGCCCACCCTGCAAGGCCTTTGCCCCCAAGCGGCCATGCCCGTGTGGCAAGAAGACTATTGTTCGACGGTGTGCCGACCACAATAGTCCCTTGACATGCGGAGAGCAATGCGGCCGTCTCCTTTCCTGCAGCCGTCACAGGTGTGAGCGGATTTGCCACACTGGAGCATGCAGCCCTTGCCGTGTTCTTGTGGCTGCATCCTGCTTCTGCAAGAAAAAGACTGAAATGATACTTTGCGGAGACATGATGGTGAAGGGCGAGCTCGTGGAGATGGATGAGGGTGTCTTCTCCTGCAATTCTGTTTGTGAACAAACACTTTCTTGTGGAAATCACAAGTGCAGTGAAAACTGCCATCCGGGTTTATGTGGCCAATGTGAATTGTTGCCCGAGAAGATTAAGACATGTCACTGTGGAAAAACAAAACTGGAGAACGCAAGAAACAGTTGCTTGGATCCCATACCCACCTGCTCCGAAGTCTGTGGAAAGATTCTTCTTTGTGGTATTCACAGGTGTAAAGAGAATTGCCATGAGGGGGATTGCCCGTCGTGTTTGGTCTCAGTTGATCAGAAATGCCGTTGTGGGACTTTGAGCCGAAGAGTTGAATGCTACAAGGTTACAGAAGAAAAAGAGGTCTTTCTCTGTGAAAAGCCCTGTGGAAAGAAGAAGAGCTGTGGGAGACACCGTTGTAGTGAGCGCTGCTGTTCTCTGTCTAGAACTGGGGTTGAGTTGTCAGGCGGTGATTGGGATCCTCACCTTTGCTCGATACCCTGTGGTAAGCGATTGCGTTGTGGGCAGCATTTGTGCCAACTGCTGTGCCACAGTGGTCACTGTCCCCCGTGCCTTGAGACCATATTCACCGACTTGACCTGCGCCTGTGGAAGGACCTCAATCCCACCTCCTCTCCCGTGCGGTACTCCAACCCCATCTTGCCCCCATCCTTGCTTGGTTGATCAGCCATGTGGACACTCGGCCTCCCACTCTTGCCATTCTGGGGACTGCCCGCCTTGCTCAGTGCCAGTGGCAAAAGAATGCATTGGAGGGCATGTGCTGTTGAGGAACATACCATGTGGTTCGAAGGATATCCGGTGCAATCAGCTCTGTGGTAAAACTCGGCAATGTGGAATTCATGCCTGTGCTAAAACTTGCCATCCTCCTCCTTGCGATACTTCATCAGCTTCCACATCTGGTAATGGGGTAAAGTCCTCTTGTGGGCAGGTGTGTGGTGCTCCGAGAAGGGATTGTAAGCATACATGTGCAGCTCCATGCCATCCTTCAGTGCCATGTCCAGATATCAGGTGTGAATTTACGGTCACAATAACTTGTTCTTGTGGTCGGATCACTGCTAATGTGCTCTGCAGTGCTGGAGGTAATGCAAGCGGCTTTCGTGTAGACACTGTGCTTGAAGCAAAGCTTCCTGTTCCGTTGCAACCAGTGGAAGCCAATGGGAGGATCCCTCTTGGTCAGAGGAAGCTCAGCTGTGATGATGAATGTGCAAAGTTGGAGAGGAAAAGGGTCCTTGCAGAGGCATTTGACATAAACCCTCCAAATTTGGATGCATTACATTTTGGGGAAAACCCTGCGGCATCAGAATTATTAGGGGACCTATTCAGGCGGGAGCCCAAGTGGGTGATGGCTGTAGAGGAGAGGTTCAAGTTCTTGGTACTTGGGAAAACGAAGGGAGGCAGTGGTATGAGGGTGCATGTCTTTTGCCCAATGTTAAAGGAAAAGAGGGATGCAATCAGGCTCATGGCAGAAAGATGGAAACTTGCTGTGCAAGCAGCTGGATGGGAGCCAAAGAGATTTTTGGTGGTTCATGTTACACCTAAGTCCAGACCTCCAGCTCGGATATTTGGATCCAAGCCTGGAGTTCCTTTAACTTCTAGCCAACCTCCTCTCTATGACTCCATAGTTGATATGGATCCTAGGCTTGTAGTTTCCATGTTAGACTTGCCAAGGGATGCTGATATAAGTGCATTGGTACTCAGATTTGGTGGTGAATGCGAGCTTGTGTGGCTGAATGACAAGAATGCAATTTCTGTTTTTGGGGATCCTGCAAGAGCTGCAACTGCTCTGAGGCGACTGGATCATGGATCGGTTTACCAAGGTGCAGCAATTGTACCCCAAAACTCTGGGGTAACAGGTCATTCATCAAGCAGTGCATGGGGAATAGGGTCTAAAGAAGGAAGTTCTTCAAAATCTAGTAATGCATGGAAGAAGGCTGTCACACCCGAATCGGACTCTTGGGGAGGCGAAGAATGGTCTATATCTGGAGTTGATGCAGCAGCGCCAGTGTGGAGAGGAAATGAAGCTGCACCAATCTCCATTTCCTCAAATTCATGGAGTGTTCTTGTTTCTGATTCAGTCATTCATACACCATCTGCAGAGCTTCCTGGAGCTCATCATGCCTCTGGCGAGGATCATGGTTCAGAGATCAAATTCACAGCTGATGGTGTGAGTCATAGTAGGCCGGGTGTTGGTATTGGTGATGCAGCGACGCAACCAGAGGTGGATGACTGGGAAGAAGCTTGCGAGTGATTCCATCAAGCATATTAAAGATACTGGGAAACTTTCCTTGACAATCTTGTCTAGATAAATTCTTTTGCAGTTGCAAATTTACATGGATGGACATATTCTTTAGATGTGCTCATCTTCCAAAGTTTTTGTAAGAATCAAATTTTACAGTGAACTTGAGGTCTATGAGTTTTGTGATGTTTCTTTAAAGTAATAATCATTAAAAAAAACATTTGTCTCCTTTTCTGATGTCAGTGAAGCTATATACAGTATAGCAGGATCATTGCAAAGTGTTTTAGTTAACCAGTTATACGTGTCATCGTTAAACATTGTGTTTATTTCCTCATAGCTGAAGCAGGTTGACTGGTTCTTTAGCATTTAATGTCGTTAGCAATATTGTGAATTTGTGATACTTTAGCTCGTCATTAAGATTGTTTTTTCTTGTTGTTTGCCACCTGAATTCTGTGTTCTGATCAGCCAGTCTAGACTGTGATTCGTCTAAATATAATAAAATATTTTCTGAGTCATCATGTTGTATATTTGCTTAAAGAAATCTTCTGGGACTGGGCAGTAGTCAGTGGAAGGAAGGATCAATGATCATGTGAATCTACTACACAGAAGTGGTAATGTACTGTTCCTCGTGAAGATTTTACCTTTTAAGAAGTTGCATACTTGCATGTTTATAAGTTTAACATGACAGTGGAGCTCTTGTTTTACTTGTCCCTGCCCAATTACAAACATAAAAACCATCTAATTAGTTTCTTCATTGGAAGATCTTGGAGGGTTCATGCCCGCAGCCTGGTTGAAGTGTCGAGCATCTGTATGCCCAATCATGCTTACATTTATTCTTCCTAGAGCCATGGCTGGCGAAAGTCTCCCTCCACACATTTTACTAGAAGAGAGAAATTACTGTCAGCGTATCGGGGGCTAGACTTTGGCACAACGGTCAAGTTGCTCCTGTTGATTGAGAGTTTAGAGGTCCGAGCAAGAGCCAGCAAATAACTTTCTTCCTAGGATCTGCTTTCCCTTTTCTTGCCCTTCTTAGAAAGTGTGTCATAGAAACCTTTGTGAGCTCTTTTTTCGATTTGTCTGGATTCCTGTAAAGCTTTTTTTATTAGATCCCTCACGTATCAGTACTGCCAATGCACGAAAACGATAAGCCTGAGAACCAAGTTTTGAAGCGACGGAACATGTTATGATATGTGATATGCACTCAAATTATACAATTCCAGTCTTTTGATTTAGGGGTCATTTGAAAATAGAATCGCGATTCCTCTTAAATTCTTCGTGCATAATTGAATTGTTAGATTAGTTCGGAGTGTGTTTGATTGGAGTAAAATTTGATGATGAGAAATAAGGTGATTAATGTGATAGAAAAAAATAGATGCGATGAATGAATTTTGGGTGAATTTTAAATTAAAAATAATTATTATAATTATCAAGTATAATTTTATTATTAATTAAAATAAAATTGTAAAATAAAAAAAATTATGAGGAAAATTTTCTTAAAAATTATATTATTTAAATATAAAAAATCATTTTTAAATAATAATATTTAATGAAATATTAAAATTTTCTAATGAAAAATAGGTAATAAATAATATTATATTAAACACTTATTAAAATTATTTTCTATCTATTAAATAATTTATTATAGTGAAGATAGTGTGTGAAGAGAAAAAAAGAAAATAAACTTTGAAAAAAAAGCAAACATCATGTCAACGTAAAAACAAAAAAAAAAAGAGGCAGTCTCCGGTTTCACTGGAATCAGAGTGGTGGAATTGGGTCACGTGACCCTGATTCCACCATCTCTTTTTCCGCCCCGGAATCGAATTCCGAGGCGATGTTGGCGGAACCGGGCGGAACAAAGCCGCGGTTCCCGTCCGGTTCCCCAACCAAACGACCCCAGTATTGGAATCTATGAAAAAAAATAGAAATGGACACTCGTGCGTGTCTGTCTCAACCTGCCGCCCACACCAAGTTTTGTCGATCAGTTCGGCTCGGTCCGAGCACAAGAATTGATCGGACCCCAAGTCAAATCGTATTGAGCTTCTTAGTATAGTGCTGGACATGGTCCGACACGAGTCCAATATGATCCGGTGCAACACGATTTTTTTATTTATATATATTATAATTATGAGTGAAAAAAAGATGATTAATTTTGATCCCTCAACTTCTTACGCCTTACAAGGGTGAAAATCAATACAATCACTTTGAATTTGTATTTAGATTATGGATTAATATATAATTATACTAAAATAAATTTGGTCCAACAAAAAAAAAGGAAAAAGGACAGGGGTGGACCCATGTTGGAAGGTCGGATCCTCCAAGATTTTGAAAATTTTAATTATATATATTAATATGTAAAATTTATAATTAAAAATAAATTTGACCCATTTAATATATTTAATGTGGTAGTGATACATCAACACATCTTCTATTTTGGTTTTGTGGTTAACACATATAAAACTAGCCTTAGAGGTTGTGAGTTCAATTCAGTTGGTGATTGGATAAAAATTGTAAGGAATTAAAAGTTGATTAGACGAAAAAATATTATTTTAATTTATCTTATAATTGATTCTTATTTGATATAAGCTAAAAATAGCTTAATAAATAATATTAACAATAAATATTAATTAATAATATTTTACTATTATAATAAAAAATTAATATTGAATTAAATAACTTATTTATAAGTTGAATAATAATATATTAAATAATAATTAAAAAGAAAAAGAAAGAAAAGATAAAAAAGTAAAAAAAAAAGTCCTTGCTGAAAGCAAGAACTTTTGAAAGAGAACCTCCTCCAAACAGCCATTGGGGCTGGAATTTTTCGCCTCTGACCATGAACTTTTGCTCCTCAGGAGTGTTGTATATGCCTGACTCCATATGAAAAGGGTTAAAATCTCCATGCACTTGTATGCAGCTGAGCCATCGGTTCCATTCTTCATGCATTGTGAAACTGAGTTCAGAATAATACTACCTGTCTCTTTACAAATATAACTTGTTCAAGGGAAATGATGTTGGAACTGCGGAGGGGCTAAAGAGGCACTGATTTCTTCCTTGTGCATGTAGAAACCAGTGAAGGTAGTCAGGCCTTAGATGCATTAATCGGAGCAGTTGTTTCTTGTGCATACAATTTCTCGAGTTGCATAAGCTTGTATAACCTGTTTAACTTGTTTATCTATCTACACTGTCTTTTGGAAACAACAATAACAAAACCTTTTTTTTAATGCAAAACAACAATATGGAAACTGCCGCATCTTTTAGTAATTTTGTCAGATGACTCGGATCGCAGAAGATCATCCCTATCTACACTGCCATTTGAAAATAACAATGTTACAGGGAATCTAAATCATCCAAGTTATGCTCAAAATGTTGTAGAAAGCAGGTCGGTCACCTACTCACCTCCATTTTACCATTACTTGATTGACTTTTGGTTCTACTTTTGCAGCTGCTAGAAATCAGCCAATGAACTTGCTTTAAAGTAGCAGCTTTTCTTTCAGCTGGCACCACTGTACTGCGTCATTCATCGATCCATCATTGTCCTCTCCTATGATCATAAGGATTCAAGTAAAGTTCACCAAAGCTGCTCGCCGCTCGTCCAGGGATTACTGTAAGAAGCTCCCAGGCTTTATTTTGAAATAGAGCCGTCTTTGCCGTTTGTTGGAAGGTAAAATGCTTATTGTTGCTGATGTAGTCCCCATGCTTGATTTGGATCATTTGTGCATGCTAGGTATTTCAGATACAGAAGAGTTTCATTGTACAGTGCCAGAGGAACTCATGTCAGAAGGCCTTTAGAAAACTTTCCAGTGGAGGAAACCTGTCCAGTTACTTCTGATCAGAGTTGGCTTTGTTCAGAACCATGGTTGTAAGAGATAATATTCAGTACAGGCCAGTTGAAGTTATCAGAAAAATGCTGGATCAAGTGCACTGCGATTTCAAGTAAAATGGTGAAATCAAATACTTGCAGCAAAACTATTATACACTGGGGAAATCTCAATGAGCACCATGAACGCTGAAAGACCGGGAGAAAATTCTGAGCATCCCAACATGTTCAGCTCATGCGTCTAAACGGTCGCTCGAACATAGTGTGTTTTCAGCTGCACGTCAGTGACTTCTGTTGTGCTCATCTAGGTTTCCTTTCCCATATGGAACAATCTCTGATCATTTATTGCAGGGAAAGCTCTGGTGCTCACTGAGGACTGGTTTGTTCTCAGACTTTGTTGCAGCAATCTCTGTTCTTGAAGGCAAGATTCATTCACACAAATGTTAGTTAAATTGTACTATTTGTATCTTTACCCAAATGTTGTAGAGACTTGCGAATTCGCACAAATTTTCAATACAAAAAATTATAGGAGGAAAATAATGTTATGGTAAAGTAGCTTAAAACAAACGTTACGAATTTATTTCTTTCAGGTAGCACAACTTCATAAATAGTTTTATCCTTCGTCCAAAAGAAAAGGAAAAAGCCATCGATGTTTTTGGCAAAGATCATTCAGATGTTAGCTTTGGACAGCGACGATCGTTCCTCCTAAATAAACACAGCAAACTATTTTAAATTTTCGTTGAGAGGGCCACCAAGCACTTTATATTTTGGTTTCCCGATCTCAACATGTTGTTCTCTAACAGCGAAATTTGTTTATTTGGTTGTAATGGAGACACCAACTGATGAACAACCTTTCTTTTTGTATCCGTTGGTCCATGGATGAGTAAAAACGATACAAGAGGAAAGAAAGAGAAAATAATCATGGGTTACTGTTAATGTTCTCCTCTAACATTAAATTAACTATGATTCATTACTTTCTTCCATATGAAACTCAAAAAAAAAAAAAGTAACATTGTTGATGCAAATGCACAGCATGCCTCAGACTATTACTCTAACTTCTTTTTTTCTTTGTTAACTTAACACTAGTTACTCACAAGTGATAGAATAATTTGATTCTGGTTAAGTTTCAAGAAGAATGTTTGTTCCAAGCATTGCAGGACACACAATGATTACTTGCACTCAATTGGGCCCTCACCTCATTAATCCCTTCAAGTTTGCATGGAAGCTAAATTCCTGGTTGCAATTTAGATGGAAAACGGAGTATATACATCACCTACCCCACAAAGTAAGATGTGTGGCAACGCAAAAGTTGATTGCAAGTATGATTGTGACAGATGGAGACGGGGAGTGCTACATTTCTCCAGGTACGGGTGAGTTCCTTCCCCTCCTTTACCTCTGTCATTAGTTTGTGTTCTCTGATAGAAGGAACCAAAAAATGCTTGAGCTCAGCAATCAACTCCATCAGAAAGAGAAACACATATAAGATATATACATATACCCTTAAGCTACGCATCAAGGGAGTTGTGACAAAATCTTTGAAGGGAACACCGAGTAATATCCAAAATCCAAACAAAAACACATGACACTCACTACTTGGATTGGGACAGAGAAGTTTTCATGCTCCACAAGGAAGTTTTCTGTTCTTTTGGTGGAATGGATCAGAAGATACACACACACACACACGAGAAAAAAAAAAGGAATACCAAAAACCCATCGAAAGTTGGAATACTAGGCATCCAACTTTTTATCATTTCCGTTTGTTTCTCTCTGCAGGGGACAAATGAAATTTTGGATCACTTTCTTTGCGTTACAGACACTAATTCTACAAGATTTTCCTTTAGCCCCACTAGTTATACAAAAATACGGAAAGAGAAAACGCAATGACGACCTAAATAAATACTATTATTTAAAATATGCATTATTCTTTATGCTTGAATACTTTTAATATATATATATATATATATATATAATATTATCCAATTAGAAGAAATTTTATGAAAATATGTGTTCTACGTATAGTGATTAAATTATACAACATGTGAATAAGTTCGATTTTTATGATTGAAATACATCTTACGATTATTATAAGTCCAATAAAAGGAAAGGTAATAAAAATATAGAGTCCAGGACAAAAATTGATAAGGATTTTGAATTAGAAACAAAATTATTGGAAAGATATTGATCAAGTTTCTTTTTTCGACCTGCATGACTAAAACCTATATCCCAGAATTAACTTTTATGTTGAAACAGTTATTTCAATTCATTAAAGCATTTTTATTATCCAATGACATTTGTTTATGACATGGTGAAAGAAAAATCTAGGAATAAATTTCAGATAAACGAATGCATAGTTTCATTATTCTAAAAAAATGTGAAAAGATTGAGAAATCACTTTTTGACAGAAATATTCGGCCATAAAATCGACTTTTTCCATAGGATAATAAATACATAATAAAAATTTTACATTCTCAGCGTTCAGTTTGAAATAATAATTTTTTTTCTGGTTAAAATGAAAAAAAAAAGGATAACAAGATGCCGAGATGCATTTTTACAGCATCAGTAGCCGATATGAACTAAAAAAACATTGGCATTGAATGCATGAAACAGGGCAAATTTATTGCACCCGATACCACACCAAAGTACAGAAGAAAAGAACAAAGCATCATTCTTTGCACTCTAAACCACAGTCGTCATCGCCGGAGACACGGCTGCGGCTGCCTTCCTCGGGCGCGCCTCTACGACGCCTCCTCCCACGCCGCATATCCCCATAGCGTGACGCCCCAGGAAACCGACGGTACCGCTGCGCGCAGCCGCCGCGTCCTTCCGCGCCGCATCCTTCCCTCCAGCCGCCTCCCCCAGCCGGCCGGCGCCGCGCGCGGTCTTCCTGGCCGCGAGGCGGTCCAGCTCCTTCGTGATCCTCTGGCGCTCGTACACGTCGAGCAGCGTGACGGGATCTGTCCGGGGCTCCAACGCCTCGGAGGCGACCGCGGCTCTCAGGGCCTCCAGCTTGTACCTCGACGGGCGACCGACGCGCGCGCGGCCGCCATCGCGGAAGAGCTCGGACTCGCGGGCGGCGCGACCCTCGTTGCCGGAGCCGCGCTGGTACCAGGCCCACGCGGCGGCCTTGACCAGAGCCAACTCTTCCTCGCCGCCTCCGGCGGTCGGCGTTGTCGTCGAGGCGTTGTTCGTCCTTCGTCTCCAGCCGCGATCCATCGAGTGCAGTACGAGGAGAGGAGGAGGCGTTCGACGTTTTGTCTCCGAGAAGAAGTAGAGGCCACCAAAATGGGTACGTGTGAGATCCTTTTGGCCCTCTTTATAACAAAGTTTGTACCCTGCACATAAATTATATTTTTAATAATTAGTGTATTTTATTTATTGTTATCGCACAAATAAAAGAAAAATTAGATAATAGCAACCGTAGTATTTACGTGAGTGATGTGATGCTTTATATGTTTTATTGTTATATGCTTAGTTAATCCTTTGTGTTCAAGATTATGCCGTGTCTCTCCAGAAACAAAGACCACATTGATTTTGGAAAATTATTAAAGAGAAAAAAGAAACAGAGAAAAAAGTATTGTTGCACAAGTACCACACATAAGTCTATAGTGACATATAATAGCGATGTGGATATGATATTTTCTTTATTTGGCGTACATAGAGATTAGATAATATTTGGTGTTGAGGGTTTGGTAAGGCACCATGTGAATACTATTTGGCTTTTTATTGTCATGCTAACGTGAGATGCCAATTGCACAATGGACTTTTTTTAAGAATTTTAATTGTTCTGTCGTTTTAATTTTACTTACTTTTCAGACATAGAAATTTGGCTGACTTTTTTTTTATATTGATTCTTAATTTATATTATAGTAAAGCGTTAAATTTTGGTTAATTAATTCAAAGCGAACTTAACTCTTGCAATATTAGCATTCTTGGAATTCGTTTCAGGCCATCAAACCTATTTTGACTGGTTGGACAACAACCTCTCAACCATTAAATTACTCTTTTTTTTTTTACATTGATAAAGAACAACTTTGCGTTGCATCTTCCCTTGCCATAAAGAACACAATACACAGCACTGGTAGATATGAGTAGCTGAGTCATGTGCATCATGTTCATATGCCATAAATACAAATCCAGTGACACTCAGACAAAAGAAAAGAAAAAGTTAGTAGAAGCATAAAAATTGGATCTTCTTTTAATGTGAATAAATTTAAGTGTGATTGTGAAAGGAGTAAATGAGCTGCATACTTGTTGTTGCATGTAGCTGTGATCAGGTGGATCAGCGTGAGGATTCGTGGCTTGTCTTTTAACAGGACATCTTTGGAGGGATGGTTTCAGTTTCGTTGTGTGCATGCAGTGTGTGCGTGACCTTGATGCATGTGAACCGTGGTCACAAGCAAAATAAGAGTTGGAAGTGGAGACAACTCTGATTTGTGGCACGTCGACCGTGCATAATAATAAGATCCTCTCTCGGTTTGATTGATTCAATTTCATTTAATTAATCAGATCATCATATGCAGGTGCAGAATAATCAATTTTTAGATTGCCATTTGCACAACAAATCGCCCAATGTTTCTTGGGCACAAAACTGTGGGAACTACATATATATATATATATATATATATATATATATATATATATATATATATATGAGAATACTCTACTGTCACTGTGGCACAAGGAGTTTTTTTTTCTTTTACCGCACCGGCCATGAGTTGCCCAACAACGTGATTCCTTGTGTGTAAGTAGTGCGATTGATTCATTTAAAAAAGTTAACGGTTGTTAGTAGGGTTCTGAGGAGGCAAATTAATTTTTCATATCTAAGGATCGACTCTTTTTTGAATCATTAATATACATAGTAAAATTTTCATATTTATTTATTTTAATGAATAGTAAGTATGATAATGGTTCAGTGTTTAACCTCGAATTAAGGTTAATGCGAAAGGTTAATGCGAATGCCACGAGGAACACTTTCCTGTGTTAAACCCAAGTTCACAACGTCATCAGAAACTAAAAGCGACCTGGGACAAAGATCTAGTGATTTCTGGAAACACATGCAGTCTTAATTCTAAAAACATTCTTCATAAATACAGTAAAAGAGACAGGGAAAGGAGAGAGAAAAGAGAGATGCAGATTTTTTTTCATAATAATTAATAAGATATAATGCTTATATTTATATAGAAACTTGCCAGTTTCTTAATGCAAAAAAATTGTAAAGATTATTTTATCATTTTATATTTTAAAGTGAATTTTAAAAGTATTTTCTATGAAATTAACTGAACATGTTCCAAATCTATTTCTTCGGTTGTGTTTGCAAATAGATACAGAAAGGGGTTTCTTACTTTACCTCATGAATTCATACATATATATTTATAAAGAGAAATAATAAACTAATTTTGTGTCCCGTAATTTCACACCATAAAATCACAATCGGTTCAAATATATATCTGATTACAAAATAATTAAACTTTCGCCATCACGAACAATTATTTGTACGCTTTGAACATTTGGCAATAGCAGACATGTATATCTCTAAAACAAGTGATAGGAGGCGGTGTCATCCAATTAGTAGCTGCAAACAAAAATGGAGAGCCAATGAGTTGTAACAACTTCAACTACAAAAGAGGTCGAATGAACTACTAAATATTTGGTTTTGTAAAACGTAAGATGATAATTGACTTTTGAAATAAAAGATATTTTAAAAACACAACTCAAATTTTCTTTTGAGAAAAACAATGTCTATTGAGAATATACGAGTTGCCAGATCAATAAATAATAACGTTCAGAGGAGTTAGCTCACTCCACAACAAAAGAAAGGAAAAAAAAAGTTACACATGAAAAAAACCTTTAATCATATCATGAGAAGCCATTCAAAATGTCTTGACACTCATGAACTATCCTCCAACCTTCATAAATTGCTGTAGCATCTCTTATGTTTAATTAATGAAAATTTTTCTCCATATTTCAACAGTCACAAATACGAGGACCTTCTTTCCTCCTAATTGTAACTAAGTCCTTTCCTCCATGCTTAATCAGGTAGTAAATAATCATCTGATAATTTCCTTCACCATTTAAAACTTTTTCAATTATCCATCTACTGTTTGCGGATGACACTACAAGAAAATCGCGATTTTCCGACGGATAATTTCCGACGGTTCTAAATCCGTCGCAATTTGCGACGGATTTTTTGACGGTTCCGTTTCTGACGGATTTTTCGACAGTTATGACCGTCGAAAATAATTTATATTATTATTTAATTTTTCGACGATTAGGAACGTCGATATTTTCGACGGATATCCATCCGTCACAATTTCCGACGACTTTTCCGACGGTTATGACCGTCGGAAATAAAAAAAATTAAATTATGTATTTTTTATATTATTATTAAATTTTTTCGACGGATTTTCCGACGGCCAAAAAAATTAATTATATAATTTATTATATTATTATTTAATTTTTTGACGATTAGGAATGTCGATATTTCCGACGGATATCCATCCATCGCAAAATCCGTCGCAAAATCCGTCGCAATTTCCGAAGGTCGTAACCGTCGGTAAATGTATAATAATATCATATAAAGAGTATTTTATTAATATAACTAGCGACGGTCCAAACCGTCGCAATTACCGATGGTTTTGACCATCGATAATGATTACTGACGGTTCAAACCGTCGGTAAAAAAAATAAATATTATATATAACTAAATATATTTTCGACGGTCACAATCGTCGGTAATTATAAAAATATTTAATATTTACGTTTTCGACGGCCGAAACCGTCGGTAATTAAAATTTCGTTATCCCGCTTTTTTTCTTTTTTCCCGCTTTTTTTTCCACTTTTTCCCTTTATATATATTCTTCCTCCACTCCTCTCTCTCTCCCTCCTCTCCTCCCTCCACTCCTCTCTCCTCTCTCTCTCTCCCGGCCGCGAGCACCCTCTCCCGCGCGTCGGACGCCGGCGACCCTCCCACGCCGGACGCCGGCGACCCTCTCCCGCACCGGCGACCCTCTCCCGCGCCGGCATATCTCTCTTTCTCCCGCTCCGCGCCGGCGTCTCTCTCTCTGCTGTCGACCGGATCCGGCCGTGGCCGTTCGGATCCGGCCCCCAGCGGCCGATCGGTCGACTGGTCCCATAACGAAAATGTTAGGTTCCTTCAACATTGGCTAACTTTTTCGTTATTTTTTCTTTTTTATTTATTCAATGACCAAATTACCCTCATCTCATATATCCTAACATTTTAAAATTTTAAAATAATACATAAAAAATAAAAAAATATGATCCCCTCTCCATCGTCGGCACACCCCTCGATGAAGGGGGACGATTGCCAACGGGGGGGGGAGGGAGGGTGTGGTTGCCCGTCCTTGCTCCGAATTGGTCGCCACATCGCCATCGAGTGATAGGTCACGCAGGCTGATTGACCGCCATTGCCGCCCCCACGATCCTCGCGGGAGATCGATTGTTGCTGCTTGACGAACGCATGTACGGGCATATGCTTCCGCCAGCGGCCATCACACGTGCGTCCGGCCTTGTCGCCGCCACCTATCAGTGTCATGAACTGCTGATCACCATTGTTGAAGAAGATCAACAGTCGTCACTGCACGATGGTCATACGTACAGGCGACAATTGCTGCCAGGCGCCATTGCTCATCAATCACAAAGCTTGCGAAGGTGCTCTCGTCGGTCAACACAGTGGTCAAGCGTTCCTGGCGCCACGCTCCACCTCTAACATTGAGCTTGGCTTCGATGACTTATCCATCGTCCGATTGCACCAGGGCGAGAATGTCAACAACAATGGGGTGCCCCCTGTGCGAGCTCGTCGGCACGCGAGCTCGCACAGGGGACTGGTAGAAAAAGGGGGAATCGGCGTGCGAGCTCAGGACCATTCTTTCAGATGGCCATTTCTTCAACTAACACGGTCGCCAAGCTCTCCACACGTTCATAGTACAACAGTGACCAATCTCCTCCGGCGACGATCGTGGGGCGGCAATGGCGGTCGATTAGCCTGCGTGACCTATCGCTCGATAGTGGTGGTGGCCCTTCTCCTACAACCACTTGTATCACCGGCCGATAGCAAGAAGGTTGCTCGACGAAAATGGTCGACGTTCACAAGGGGGCGACCGACGCGGAGCAAGAACAGAGACGGGTGGAGGAGAGATTGTCCCCATTCGTAGAGGGGGTGCACCAACGACAGGAGAGGGGACTAGATTTTTTATTTTTTTATGTATTATTCTAAACTTTTGAAATGTTAGGATATATGAGACGAGGGTAATTTGGTCATTAAATAAATAAAAAATAGAAAAGTTAACAGAAGTTGATGGATGGACCTAAGTGGAAAAGGAGACATAAATTTGAAAGTCGTCGGTAAACGTAAAAAAAATTCATAGTTCAGGAGAGGTCAGAGAAAAAAAATCAAAGTAGCTATTATAAGTGGGGTGTTCATCGGGTCGAGTCGACTCATGAACTCGATGACCCGACCTGAACTCGACCCGACGTGAACTAGTTTGAATTGGGTATGGATTGGATTTTTTCAACCTGAGTCCATCCGATCTAATCAACCCAAATTTTTTATATTTTTTTATTTTTTTCCTATTTTATTCAAACTTAAGCTTAGATTTGATTTTAAAATTTTAAAAAATTGAAAGAAAACATTTTTAAGTACAAAAACAATATTAAATAGTTATAAAACTTATTTTATGTTTTTAAAATAATATTTTATATTAAATAAAATATAAAATAGTAAGAAAAATTTAAAAAAATTGGGTGGTCGGGCTACCTGATCACCCCACCCGAACCTAGCCGAGTCGGGTTAGTTCGGATTCAACACCCCCCCTTCCCTTGGCCCGATCCGATCAGACTCAATTCGTGAACAAACTCGACCCACCCACCCGATCAAATTTGGTCGGGTCGGATTTGTTCAGGGATCGAGTTGAACTCGACCCGTGAACATCCCTAATTGTAAGAGGTCTAGACATCAAGCTAGCAACCTTTCCTTTTAAATATTTAGGAGTTCCTATCTCTTTCAAATATGTTATAGCAAAACACTTACACTATATTATCGAAGAGTGTCCACTAAGCCTTCTGGATGGGAAAAAACATCTTTTTAATAAGGCTGAAAGAACTACACAAATTAAGACAATACTAAACACCATCCTAAACCATGCCCTAAGTAATATGCATATTTTAGTAGGAATCTATCAACTTAAGAAGCTCTCAAGAGCTATCCTCTGATCTTCAAGGAGTGGAAAGAGGGGGCCCATCTAATCAATTGGGGCACAATTCAATTACCAAAATTTGTTGGAAGGTTGGGCCTTCGCAATTTTAATATTGTCCGCACTGTCTTACTGACCAAATGGGTTCTTACCGTTCTAAACAACGAGAACACGCTATGGGTGAATCTATAAGGAACAAATTTGAAAATGATCACCCCTAGCAAAGAGGTCATGACCATAAGGACTTTGCTCGGTGTTGGAAAAACATAGTGAATACCACATCGGATATTAAGCTTGGCCCAATCAAGCTCATAGGTGATGGGGCCTCTACTTTTGTCTTGATTGATCCATGGCTATTTACTATCCCTATAAACTTTATGCCCACCTATGTGTATGTGAAACTTTATTCTAATTAGCCATCTTATTTATGATAACCGTCGGGTTGTATCTTTGTTACGAAACATATTTGCATCTTCACTAGTTGATCTAATTAGTACTATTAATTTACTTGTCCTTGCCAACGATGACAAATGAATATGGAAGCCAAATGTGCATTTCAAAATCTAGCTATGCATTCTCTTTTATGTATTGTCAAACATTCTCTTGACTTTGGTATTGGACGACCATTTTATGAAAAAAATGGAAAATTCAAATATTCCACAAAATTTACTTGTTTCGTTGGAAGTTGGTTCACTTCAGACTCCCCACTAAGAATGTGTTACTACCAGCCTTTAGCCCCAATCTGGATCCTTCCTGCGTCACAGAGTTGTGGGAAACAAAACGCACATTTGCTAATATTTCTTGAACTCATTCTTATTTAGATTTTTTTAACATTTCAAATATAATTTTAAATCTTTAGATTTTTGTATTATTAAAATATAATTATATAGAGTATAAAAATTTTGCCCTAACAACATTTGCGAGACCAATCAGAGCGCAATTTTTTTTACTAATATCGGACATATCTCTAGTGGCAATCACTTTGGGGCTGTTTGACGCATTACCGATTTAATTAATTGAAAATTTAGATCCCAGTTAAATAGATTATCATTATTTAAATTATCGATAATATTATATTACAGTGTTGATATAAATAATAGTCACAGGAGGTCGCAAGAGGTGGGCAACCCCCTCCTTCCCTTCGTCGTGCGAGCGCAGGGGGGTCGGAAGTTGCAGGGAGGGGGATGGCCCCCCTCCTTTCCTTCGTCGCGCGAGCACAGGGGGGTCACCACCCTCCCTGAGGTCACAGGGAGGGGCGAACCCATCCTTCCTTGTGCTCGCGTGGTGTAGGGGGCGACCCCCCACCCCCACCCCCCTTCCCTACGTGAGATCGCAAGGAGTGGGGCGAACCCTCCAGCTGCCCCCCCTCCCCCCCCCACACCCCCCTTCCCTATGCGAGATCGTAGGGAGTGGGGCGAACCCTCAAGCTAGGGGGCTCCTTGCGACCTTGCCGAAGGTCACAGGGAGGGGGCGACCCTCCCTCCTTCTCTGCGCGAGGGGTCGCCCCCTCCCTGCGACCTTGGAAGGGGGCGACCCCCTAGCCCCCTGCGCTCGCGCGGCGTCGAGGGGAGGGGGGGTCGCCCCCTCCCTGCGACCTAGCCACCGAGGTCGCAGGGAGGGGCGACCCCACCTCCTTACCTTCACCGCGCGAGCTCAGGGGGTTGCCCCCCTCCATGCGACCTCCCGTGGCGAGGTCGAAGGGAGGGGGGGGGACCCCCCCCCCCCCCTCTTCCCTGCGTCGGGCGAGGTCGCAGGGAGGGGTGGCAAGCAGAGGGGAGGCGACGTAAATGCATGGAAAGTTTATTAAATGAAGATTTGATATTGTGATATAATTCCTAATTTGATATCACATTTTCAAGTGAACTAAAGAAAACACAAAATAAAAGAGTTTTCAAGGGAGGGTGTGGTTGCCCGTCCTTGCTCCGAATTGGTCGCCACATCGCCATCGAGTGATAGGTCACGCAGGCTGATTGACCGCCATTGCCGCCCCACGATCCTCGCGGGAGATCGATTGTTGCTGCTTGACGAATGCATGTACGGGCATATGCTTCCGCCAGCGGCCATCACACGTGCGTCCGGCCTTGTCGCCGCCACCTATCAGTGCCATGAACTGCTGATCACCATTGTTGAAGAAGATCAACATTCGTCATTGCACGATGGTCATACGTACATGCGACAATTGCTGCCAGGCGCCACTGCTCATCCATCACAAAGCTTGCGAAGGTGCTCTCGTCGGTCAACACAGTGGTCAAGCATTCCCGGCGCCACGCTCCACCTCTAACATTGAGCTTGGCTTCGACGACTTATCCATCGTCCGATTGCACCAGGGCGAGAATGTCAACAACAATGGGGTACCCCACTGGTAGAAAAAGGGGGAATCGGCGTGCGAGCTCAGGACCATTCTTTCAGATGGCCATTTCTTCAACTAACACGGTCGCCAAGCTCTCCACACGTTCATAGTACAACAGTGACCAATCTCCTCCGGCGACGATCGTGGGGCGGCAATGGCGGTCGATTAGCCTGCGTGACCTATCGCTCGATAGTGGTGGTGGCCCTTCTCCTACAACCACTTGTATCACCGGCCGATAGCAAGAAGGTTGCTCGACGAAAA
Organism: Pontederia crassipes; assembly: GCA_030549335.1. Taxonomy (NCBI): domain Eukaryota; kingdom Viridiplantae; phylum Streptophyta; class Magnoliopsida; order Commelinales; family Pontederiaceae; genus Pontederia; species Pontederia crassipes. The sequence continues at coordinate 2,514,896 of JAUKPH010000017.1, forward strand.
TGGTCGACGTTCACAAGGGGGCGACCGACGCGGAGCAAGAACAGAGACGGGTGGAGGAGAGATTGTCCCCATTCGTAGAGGGGGTGCACCAACGACAGGAGAGGGGACTAGATTTTTTATTTTTTTATGTATTATTCTAAACTTTTGAAATGTTAGGATATATGAGACGAGGGTAATTTGGTCATTAAATAAATAAAAAATAGAAAAGTTAACAGAAGTTGATGGATGGACCTAAGTGGAAAAGGAGACATAAATTTGAAAGTCGTCGGTAAACGTAAAAAACAAATTCATAGTTCAGGAGAGGTCAGAGAAAAAAAATCAAAGTAGCTATTATAAGTAGGGGTGTTCATCGGGTCGAGCCGACTCATGAACTCGATGACCCGACCTGCACTCGACCCGACGTGAACTAGTTTGAATTGGATATGGATTGGATTTTTTCAACCTGAGTCCATCCGATCTAATCAACCCAATTTTTTTTTTTCATTTTTTTCCTATTTTATTCAAACTTAAGCTTAGATTTGATTTTAAAATTTTAAAAAATTGAAAGAAAACATTTTTAAGTGCAAAAACAATATTAAATAGTTATAAAACTTATTTTATATTTTTAAAATAATATTTTATATTAAATAAAATATAAAATAGTAAGAAAATTTTTAAAAAATTGGGTGGTCGGGCTACCTAATCACCCCACCCGAACCTAGCCGGGTCGGGTTAGTTCGGACTCAACACCCCCCTTCCCTTGGCCCGATCCGATCAGACTCGATTCGTGAACAAACTCGACCCACCCACCCGATCAAATTTGGTCGGGTCGGATTTGTTCAGGAATCGAGTTGAACTCGACCCGTGAACATCCCTAATTGTAAGAGGTCTAGACATCAAGCTAGCAACCTTTCCTTTTAAATATTTAGGAGTTCCTATCTCTTTCAAATATGTTATAGCAAAACACTTACACTATATTATCGAAGAGTGTCCACTAAGCCTTCTGGATGGGAAAAAACATCTTTTTCATAAGGCTGAAAGAACTACACAAATTAAGACAATACTAAACACATCCTAAACCATGCCCTAAGTAATATGCATATTTTAGTAGGAATCTATCAACTTAAGAAGCTCTCAAGAGCTATCCTCTGATCTTCAAGGAGTGGAAAGAGGGGGCCCATCTAATCAATTGGGGCACAATTCAATTACCAAAATTTGTTGGAAGGTTGGGCCTTCGCAATTTTAATATTGTCCGCACTGTCTTACTGACCAAATGGGTTCTTACCGTTCTAAACAACGAGAACACGCTATGGGTGAATCTATAAGGAACAAATTTGAAAATTATCACCCCTTGCAAAGAGGTCATGACCATAAGGACTTTGCTCGGTGTTGGAAAAACATAGTGAATACCACATCGGATATTAAGCTTGGCCCAATCAAGCTCATAGGTGATGGGGCCTCTACTTTTGTCTTGATTGATCCATGAATTGAAATTTATGTGGCCGTGACTTGAAATTTTCTTTGACATCCACATCATGTAAAAAATAATATTAAAATTTTAAAAATGGCCAAATGGACTAGAGGGAGGCGCTGGGGAGACGGGTCCTCTGGTCAAGCTCCGGTGAGCTCGAGAGAGAGGGAGGGGGCGATGAACCACTCTAGTCGTGCTCGTTGCCCTCCTCTTTCTTTCTCGCGTGCGAGAGAGCTTCGAGCTCGTCGAAGCTCGACCTGAGGGCCCCTCTCTCTCCCGAGCGCCCTCCTTTGGTCCATCTGGCCATTTTTTAATTTTTAATATTATTTTATTATTACATGGATGTGAGAAAATTATAGGTGGTGATCACATATGTGAGGCAATAGAAAAAATTCACTATCATCGATTAAGATAATTAATTATACAAGAAAATCAAAATTGACGGACATTTAGTTAGAAATTGAAGTTGGACGATTGATTTAAATAATCGCATAACAGTGCACTTTGAAAAAAAAAAGCTTTAAAAACAACCTCAAAAGTCGTCCAAATATTCCCAATTGCCTACGTCTCGAAGGAACCCTCGCCGGCGCTTGGCTGCTCGACCTGCGATGCCGGATGCCGACGCCCGACACCGCATCTCGTGACGCCTGAATCGCCCAGCCGCGTTTTGTCTGCTACAACTGCGGAGTGCCGTCTGACTCTCCGTTTTCTCCTCCACCGTCGATGCGAGGCATAATTCTCAACTTGCCATCTAAATGTGACATTAATAGTAGGGGGGAAATTGACATTTTTAGTGTTCCAGTATTGCTATAAAGTTTCAATATTTAGTTTAAGTCATGCTAGTTTATTCTTGTTCCATTTACAAAATGTCAATCTTGTCAAATTGCTAATCTACAGTGCTTCCAGAGCTAAAAATCTCTTGTAAGTTGTTAGTCTTCTGTCATTTCTTATATATGTAACAGGGTCAATGCAGGAGAGAAAAGGGTATGCACACTTGACTGCACAAATTCCTCCTTTTTATTTAATGTCTATGCTAAATAAACTTGTTTATGAAGGTTCAGGTGGTAGAATATCTGTAAATTATATAATTCCTGTCGTGAACATCAGGGGTGTCCACTTGACATGAGGGAAATAAGTCATGAACCATGAAGCATTTGATTGGATACAAATTTGGGATTATAGGCATAACAAATTATGACAAAGTAGCATAGAGTGATTCTTTCGTCTTCCTTTTCTCATGTTTGATTAATGATGCCATCTTGATAGAGGATGAAATTGCTTAAACACAACCTCGTAGTAGAGTATAAGAAATTAAGAATATATCATCATATGATGCTTTATAGTTTCTCTGATTATTTATATTCATAAATAATGACTTTGAGGTTTCCATTATATCATTTCATCAACCATAGAACATAGATTTCATTTCGTCTTGATTTCGGAATTCTCATGTCAGTGTAGTCTGACTCTGTTGTTGCTTAATCATTCGTTTTATGACTGATTCCAGGGATTTTCTGGTTGTTGGACAAGCCAAGAAACCATAGACGTTTGATAAACCGTGTTGAAACTCTAAGCATCATGAGTTCTGATGATATAATTCACACTGGTAGTTGCCACTGCAGGAATGTGAGGTGGCAAGTTGAAGCACCTCCAAGTGTTGTAGCATGGATGTGCAACTGCTCTGATTGTTCCATGAGAGCTAATACCCACTTCATTGTCCCGTCTTCAAAATTTAAGCTTGTAGGAGACTCAGAGAAGTTCCTTACAACCTATACCTTTGGCACGCATACAGCCAAACATATCTTCTGCAAGATTTGTGGCATAACCTCTTTCTACATCCCAAGATCAAATCCTGATGGTGTTGCTGTGACAGTTAACTGTGTAACTTCAGGTACACTTGCACATGTGGAGATTAGAATGTTTGATGGCAGAAACTGGGAGAGTTCTTATAATCAGACATCCATATCATCATTTTCAAAGGAAGAATAAATTGCACTTGATGATCTTATGGAAATTCATTTCTGCTTTTTGTAGCTGAGATGTGGGTAGTGATAAAATAAAAGCAACTGAAGCCTGTACTGATAAAATAAATTGCATGTATCATTTTCTTTCAAATGTTTATAGACTCTTGCAACTTTAAGTACGTGTTAGGGCAATGCAAATTAGTCTGGATTATGATACGAAAATCATATTATATTTGAGCAAGATTTTTGAGGGACATTGAGCAGTAGAAAGTTATCATCATTATGGTTCAACATTGAGTTTAACTTGAAATAATGTTAAAGTTAAAGAACAAAATCGCATTTTCCCTGCCAATAGTTTCCAAGAGCTTAATTATTTGAGTCAGTTACATGATATTGAAGAGTTTTATTGAACTGTAAAGTTTTACACTTAGGTTACAGCTTGGTGCCCTCAGATCCTCTTGTGGTCCATTGGGTTTCATTGATTTTTTTCTTGTTATCCGTGGCCATGTCCTGGTTCATAGAGCTGCGAACTTGTTCTGTCATTTGGATTTACATATTGACCCAGACTCTTTATTTCATTGTTTTACATAAGAAAAATATGGATATGTTTTGTTTCTCTTTTCGGCCTAGGTATGAACATCTTATCACTCATGATTAGTTCTATGGTTTGGTTGAGTTCAGCAAATGGTATTACAGAGACATTTTCTTGATTGAATGACACAGATCTTATAATTGTTCAGTCATTCTGATATGTTTGCTCCCTCTGGCTTTAGTTATCAGCATCGTGAACATTACTTGGTAATTCTATGTTCAGTATATGCATGTTTCCTTTGTTTCTTGGGTTATTTCTTTTAACACTCTTGACTATATTTTCTTTCGCATCTAATATTAAATTATTAATGTAAAAATTTCAGTTTCTAAACTTGTGAAATTTATTCAAAATTTTGAGAAGTTATTTTTTTATTGTTTATGAAAAATTAATTTCATTATAAGAAAAAACTATAAAGAATTACATGATCATAATATTGCATAAAATATTATTATTAAATACTATTTGTACTCATACAATTATTTTTTATGGTTATCATATTTTTATTATAATAAGGAAGTAAGGGCGGAATGGTATGTCATAATAGTTTTGAAGCTAACAGGAAATTTAGAAATGCTAAATTTGAATAAGATAAAGAATAAAATTTATAGTTTAATATTAGATGTGGGAAAAAGTTATAATTTAGGGGATGTTAAAGAAGAATTATAGTTTAAAATTATATGTCCCCACTTTTTTTTAGCTTAACTGGATAATTGTTCTTATTCCTTTTATCTCATTAAAGTGTTTAACCTTTTCCAAGATATCTTAACACCTCTTGTTTTGTACCCGAAATTCAGCTTGCGGAGATTTGAAATTGAGCGTGCATCTCTGTTATTAAGGTGTTAGATAGGCAAAAACTAGAGATGGACATTCGGGCCGGTCAAATCTAGTTTGACCGAGCTCCGGGCCGGGCCGGCATGGCGCGATTTTAAATTGGGCCGAGCCGTGCCGAAATGACTCCAGGCCAGTCTGGCACGGTTCAGGCCCGGCCCGGGTGGGCCATCCAGGCCGAGTCGGGCGCTCATTTTTTTAATTTTTTTGGTCCTTTTTGTTGAAAATTTGGCCCGGCCCGTTTAAAATTCGGTCCAAGTTGATTTTTTTTTCTTTTTTTTGTTATTTTTTTAACTAAGAATATAAAAGAAAATATGTCAAAATAAATATAGTAAGATGTAAGAATTGAACTCATGACCTCTGTTTTTAGTTTTATGTGTAGTAACAACTAATTCAAAGTAGAAGATTTGATAATAAACCACATTAAATATATTAAAGATGGTCAGATTTATTTTTTAATTATAATTTATGTTAATATACTTGATTAAAAATTTTTAAGATTTTGAAGGGACTGGGGCCCAACATGAGTCCACCCTTGCCCTTTTACCGTCTTCTTTTGCTTAATTCAAATTTAATTTAGTATAATTATATATTAATATATATATTTAACAAAAATTAAAAGTGATTGTATTGATTATCTATCTTTATGAATTGTAGGAGGTCAAGGGAGTGAAATTAGTCATATTCTTTTTTTTCACTCATAATAATAATATATATAATAAAAAATCATGTCACATCGGATCGTGCCGGGCCGGGCCCGTGCCCAACACCTTGCTGGGCAACCCGGCACGATTTGGCCCGAGCCCGACCCAACTGGGCCGGGCTGGCTTGGAAAAAATTTGTGCAGGCTGCAGGCTAGGCCGTGCAATCCGCACGAACGTCCATCTTTAGCAAATACCCTTTCCCAGTTGTTCCCAAATAAGCCTCACTTTAACTAATTAAATTGAGGTACCTCTTAAGAATTAATTCTTAATGCATTTTGAATCCATCTTGTTATTACTACTTGTCATATATGATGACATGTATCTTACCTCTGAAAAGCTGTCAAATCGCATTTTATGCACATCTCATCCTTGATTAGAGAATATTAGACAAAAAGGAGCCTCCAAATATCATTTTTCTTGGGGGGAACAGATGACATTCAAGTAGTCAACTGGATGCAAATGAGGGATTAATATGCTAGGCAGCATGCATATACAATCATAATATATTTGCATCATTCTTCCAATTGTAATTAGAAGAGCATATTTAATTAATGAAACAAAGTAGTCAAAATATCTGTTGTTTAAGGCGCATAAGGAATTTATATACTGGTGTGAAGCATCATGAGGTTATGATCAGAGCATGAAGATTAGAATATGCACAAGAAAGAGAAAAGCATGAAGATTAGAGACATCATAAATGGGTTAGCAAATCTCACTCTTGAGGCCAACTTAACCTAAATGATATTGTCATCAAAACTATGAAATGCCAACAAGGGCATACCGGAAATTGCGATGTAGGTCGAAGAATCGTTCGGTCTGACTTGATCATGGCCGTAGAAGGGGCCGCCTAACTCAACTCGACCACCAGCCTAGGATATGTATGATTTTGGGGTCGGACCAAGACTTTTGGAAAGTTTTTGTCACAATCACTCCAAAAGGGAATTGTGACAATTGTCAAGAACAAAACTACAAAAGAAGGTTGTGATAATTCACCCATGACCCTTGTTCTTGCTGTAAGGAGGAGAAATAGAAAGATCACACGTTACACATCGTTCGTGCATGTCTTCTGAACTTTGCACCCAATTAAGAAGGTGCTGCAAAGCAAAGTAGTGCCCCAATGGCAACAAACAGAGCAATGTACTACTAGATAACTATACATATACACACACTGTTCCGTTCTATTAACTGCACCAGTTCTCAGTCTCATTTTTTCTTTGCTCCACTTTGCATCAATCTTGTTTCTGAATGTATATATGCTGTCATGCTGACAACCTAAAAGCCCATCACTTCCTGTCCTTTTCGGGAATCCAATGTTCTTGGATGACGTCTCTCTGCCCCCGGGCCTGCTCTGTGTCCCTGCGCCTCTGCATCTGTGCAAATATGTGAAGTTGTGTCATCTCTGTGTTATTGTTGCTAAAAGCCAAATGGATCCGTGTAGCTAGAGGAGAAGTTTACCAGCACTTGGCCAATTTGTACAAACATGGAAGTTTGGCAACCACTGCACACCAAGAGTTGACTGTTTAACATTGTGCAGTACCTTGGCTGATTCAAGGTCTGTTTTTGTGGATCCCAATGGGCAGTAGGCAAGCAATTCCCAGCCCTTTCTCTGAGTTGTAGGTTTGAAACACAGTTGCATGCACATTGAAACATATAATAACATGTCCTATACTGCATGCACCCTCTTCTTCCTTGACCATGAATCATTCCAGTTACTTCCCTGCTTAGTTAATTCCTTCCAGTCAAGATCTCCAGCTGGATAAGGGAAAAACATCTTCTTCAGTCTGCACATGTAACTAGTTAGACCAAGTAACACGGTAAAAGATGCATGGAACTTGTACCTCCATTCCTGCATATATATTCAATTCCAATTTACAGTAATCAACAGTTTGGCAGCACTTCTTATGCCGAGGAACATGGGGAAATGCAGAAGAGAAATGAATGAGGAAGATTTGAGGACTATTAAGCTCTGTAGTCAGGATTCCACATAGTTCAAATGTAGTAGTCAGAGCTTAGGATCATAATGCATGCATTAATGTGCATCACGTGCTTGCACCCTTTTTTTTCGCCCTATAGCAAATGTGGTTTTGATTAGTGACTGATAAATCATACTTGCAGAAGGTGCTTTCAAATCTAGGCATATAATTCTTTCTTTACTTTGCCTTGACTGTGAATTTATATTAAAACAAGAGAGAGGACCAACATTTAAGCGTGAATATAAATATAAATATAAATATATATATACTTGGTTCCGTGTGGAGTTAAGTGATACATAGCACTAATGTGATTATCAAATGGATTGCATTCCGGTCTCGTTCCAATATTTTATTAATCATATATTAATAATTATAAACAATGATAAATGAAAGATATCAGCTAGTCAGTTTTAAAATTTCTATAACCATTAATGAAAAAGTTCAGAAGTAAAAAAAATCAAAAGAGCTGAAGAGTGGGTAGGGACAAAGAGATGCTCCGTGAATTGCTCGCTCCACCTCCTGCCACCGCCCCTAGCTATGTTCTCTTTTGTACTAGTGAATCTAGTGAATTATTTTCTTTATTTTTCTACTGCATATTCGTTGTATAATTTTTATTTCGTATTATATATATATGTGAATTTAAAAAATGTGTGAATTCAAAAAGAATTCTACCCATCATTAATTCATAAATTTGATAAATATTTTTTTAAAAATAACTTTATAATAAATTTAAAAATATCATTAATTTATAAAAAAATAACGATAATCTACATGTATAAATTTACTTTGGGTTCACAAAATTTTTAATTTATATATATATATGATTGTAAATTTTTATTAAAAATATATTATACAGGACTTTTTATTTTAACAATAGATAAATAACAGAAGATAAGGATGAACGAGGGTTGAGATCAGGTCTTGGATTTCGAAAATTCAGCGTGAATCAAATCCGGATCGTAAAATCCAAATCGTGTCTTGGCTCAATTATATAGCATATGATATTATATGAAATATCTTTTGTATTTATATTATTTCAAATTTGAATATATTATATAACTTAATAATATATCTAATCAATCAATAATTATTACATTGTTTTATATCAGAGTACACCACCATCGACTCGGGAGTCGGGACTACGATGACCTCATCCTAATTCCAAACATGGATTATGCTCGGGCCTAGCAAAATATATTCTCTATATATAAACTTTACATATTGGTTAGTTCATATGGAAGTATATATCTATGATAGCTTGCAAACTTTTCATTAATAATAAACAATTGTGTATATTTTTTGTGAAATAAATTCTTCATTAACCATTTTTTCAGTATATGAAAGTAGGAAAAATTTCCGCGCGGGAGGAGGAGGGGGAGGGGGGGGGGGGGGGGGGGGGGGGGTAATTAAATATTAAATTTAAATTTAAAAATATTTAATTTAATAAATTTTAGTTTAATTTAAGAGAGTTTAAGTATTATAATTTTAAATATTTAAAAAGATATATGTAAATAATGTCTAAATTTATTATTTTCTTTATTTTAAAGGGGTCAATATTGTCTAAATACGATTGTTTATTACATTTATAACTAGTGTGATGATCCGTACGATGCACGGATGATGTAAAAATAGACGAATCATATTTTTATAAAATAAGAGAATATTAGTTTGATATATTTTAATATTAATTGAAGGATATGATAATGACAAATTAGAGAAATGTTTTTTACTAATCTATCTAATTCCCTTGTGTCCCATTTATTTTTTTCTCTTCTTTATAAAAATATTATTATTTAAGTTTGAGATATTAATTTGTTAGTTTATTTCATAATTTAATGAATTTCATGATACATATAAAATAAATAAAGATTTCAGTAAAGAAGAAATATAAAAAGGAAGAAATAAAATAAATAAAAAACACACTAAAAAAATTAATAGTGATTCATTAATATGTGTGACAATAGGATTATATAATAATAATTGAGTAAGTATTAAGTTTTTTAAATATAATAAGTAATTAGAAAAAGAATAAATTTGAAAAAAAGGAAGGATCAACTATGGGCAAAAATGAAAATAAAAAAGGAAATAAATATGGGATAAACAATAGGAAGAATACATGAAAATAAATAAAAGAAGCCAAATTTTAAAAGTGAATTAGATTTAAATAGATTAATATAACATAAAAAATATTATATAAATAATAAAATATATAATAATGTACCAATCATATAATTTTGAATAGTTTAAAATTTATATAATATAATAAATAATAGTTTTATATTAATTTATTATTACTATTAATAGTATGATATATTACATAATAGATTAATTATGATATGTATATTCAAAATTAATATAAATAATATTATTTTAATAAAATTTAGTTCAATTCGATTGAAATATTTAAAAAAGATATATGTAAATATTGTCTAAATTTTTTATTTTATTTATTTTAAAGGAGGCCAACTTCTTATTTGTTTATTATATTTATTTACATGGGTTCGTCTTCGTAATAGAGAAATGCTATAGCCTCCTAAATTCATCAACCTAATAATCTGCTTAACAATATAAGGTTGTGGCACTGGCAATTTCTTTTTAAAACATTAAAATATATTTTTATTTTACTTTCAAATATACCCTTATCTCTATCCCACGTCAAATCTTTCTCCTTTATCATTCTCTCTCTTCTTTAGTCTCACGTTCCTCTTTTTTTTTCCATCTGATGTCCACGCCTTTTGCCATTAGAATAAGTTAAAGAAATATAACTCCATTTATTTAAGATTATTTACTGTAAAATTTTGTAATTCATTTTTTTTATTTGCATAAGCACCACTACGTTATTATTTGAATAGTTTACTTACAGTGATATGTTACTATTATTTTTATGTCATTCGGCTTTTTTTTTCTTTAATAATAAAATTGGTTTTATTTTTAATGCCTAACGATAATGGATTTTTTCTAAGCCTAATGCATTGGATTTGGTCTTAATAAAAAAACCCTAGCTAAATGAGTTTTCTTATTCATTATGGATATAAAATAATGGGAGTTTTCTTATTCCTAAATAATTAGATATATTCCTCATTGCATAATGTTTTATCGGCAATAATGGCATTTTAATTTTATTTTTGCGATGCTTTTCTATGTAAGTTAATGAAGTAAGATCTAATCGACCATTGAGTTAGGAAATATATCTACCAATTCATATATGAATTGAAAATTGTCGGTTATGTGATAGCCTTTTAACTTTTGATGAAAAAATAATTAATTTATTGAAAATATGTAGAATTTTGTTTCAACAATATACATATATATATATATATATATGTACCGATTTGGATAATTATTATTTTATAACTTCATTGTTATTTTTTGGTGTATTTAGTAATTTTTCCATTGGTAGAATAACATGAAAAAATCACAATAAATAAAGAAGGCAACATATCGATACATGGTACAAAAGAAAACCACAATAAATTAAAGCTTCGTAAAAAATATTAAAAATAATATAATGGACAAGTCAAAGCATGGTAAATGAAGATAAAAAATATTTAAAGTGATATATTAAATGAGACAGCATAAAAGATAATATTTAAGATGAAAGATAAGGTAGATGAAATTCACGTGGGAGATAGATAAGGGCATATTAGGAAGTAAAATTGAAGTATATTTCAACTTTTTAAAAATACAGCATCAATGTAAATTCTTAAGAGGATTATTAGCCAAATAAGTTTAGAAGGGTATAACATTTCTCATAACTATAACATAACGAATATAAAACAATATATCATATATATTTTTTATATGTTGTCAGTTTAAAATATGTTATTATCGTTCTATTTTATCTCACAAACATAAAAATGTTCAATATTTTTAGAATTTTGAGTAATAATAATGTATTTTAAAATAACAATAACGCCCTATAACTATTTTTACGTAATTGTGCAATATTTTTGCATGCTCTATTTTCTAGTGTTGTTAATGGCACGGTCCTACTAATTTAATACTGAATAAAAAATGAAACTAGACCTAAATAAGGTAGTAGAAAAAGAGGCATCAAATTGAGGTACAAATTAGTCGCAACATAATTTAAAAAATGTATTTTATGCCTTGTCTTAATTATTTTTCGTAAGAAAAGGAAAGGAAATACATCACTTATACAAAAAAGAAAAACACCCTTCTTTTATGTTAATATATATCTTTTCAATATCCCAAAAATATAAAATCCTCCTTTTCCAAATCATTAAATGATAAAATGATGATGTAATTGAACGAAAAATATATTGCATGCCAATTTACCACTCGATCATGAATCAATTATGAATCTTGATTAGAAGAAAAAAATAATGTTTATGATGCCATTATGATAAAACCACCAAGTAAAATTGATTAGACCAAAACATTACCTTATTGTTATAAGCAACTTCCCTAATTGCACTGGACAAAAGTACGAGGACATAATTTTATTTCCCATAATTGTATTATTTTTTATAGATACAATGATATAAAATCGCGTCTCCCTTTTCCTCTCTCTCTCTCTCTCTCTGTGTGTGTGTGTGGTTTGTTCGGCCCCTCCTCGACGTTTTATGGAGCAAAAAAGCAAAAAGTGAAGTAGAAGAACAAGACAACGAGAAATCGATCGACGGAAACCTCTCAGGAAAATTAGGGCTCCGATTCCGTCCACTTCTCTTCCTCCACGCCCTTTCTTCGTTCGAAGCGCCGAAACCCTGACAGAAACCCTCCCAAATTAGCGTCGGATTCCTTCGTTTGATGCCAAGAGAGCAGACGGAGGCGATTTAGATCCGGCATGGCGAACGTGGGCGGCGACCGCGGCGGCGATGCGGAGGCAGCTGCCGCGGTCGGCAATGTGGCTGCGGCGCTGGCCGCGCTGTCGGCGTCGGGGTCGTTCAAAGGGGAGGCGGGGGCGAGAACGACGGCGGCGTCATTGGGGCGGAGGCGGGCATCGATCCGGCAGAGCATGGAGGCCGACGAGTTCATCAACCTGCTGCACGGGTCGGATCCGGTGAAGGTCGAACTCAACCGTCTGGAGAACGAAGTCAGAGGTCGGAATGTGGCTTGATCTGCTGAACGTTCTTTCATTTACCCGTTTTATTATGCTCTGAAGTGGCTAAGTTACATTTTAGTCGTAGTCCGCTGAACTCGCATTCGTGTTTAACTGTCTTCTGCTTTGAAGTTGCTGAACAGTTGTTTGTTCTTCCTTCGGGTTCAGATAAGGATAGGGAACTGGGGGAAGCACAGGCGGAGATTAAGGCGTTGAAGCTTTCAGAGCGGGCGAGAGAGAAGGCAGTTGAAGAGGTTGATCATTTGGCGACCTTGTTTCTTTATTATATTTCTGCCTCTCTTGTTTTCTCCCCTGGCATTGCTTTGGATGCATTGTATCTCGATTGACTTGTTGTAAAGGAAAAAAAACCTTTGAAGCGTCTTTTCTGATCCCTTTTACCATTTTTTTTTGAAGGCAGATCCCTTTTGCCATTTTAATAGTGTGAGATATTTGTTTGAGTTGTCTTTTGGCAACACCTTGCAATATATTGCTTATAGCAAGTTAAAATTTAAAATGCTGCCTTGGATACGGAAAACTCACTATAGGTAATGTTATTTCAGGACTCCTCTTACATGTATGATAGATATATGACACTTGAATCGAGTAATTCTTCTTAGTTTTCTTGTTCTTAACTGTAGTTGTTTATTATTATTTGCGCTTAGTCATTAAGCATGACTTTTAAAATTTGTTTGTGCTAGTTCAATTGGGCATGCCATTCGTATTCAATTGACTTCAATGTTTGTTTTTTTGAGATAATCAAGTTCAAAGTTCAAAGATATGCAGACAAAATTGTTGGTTAATTCCCTGAAGTTACAGGCAAACAGCTTAGCTATGTGCAGTACTTACATCCTTATCTTTCTCATGCTTATTATGTCTATTTGAATTGGGATAAGTTATTGCGCCGGTCTTTCAACTCGAACTTTAATTTGATTCACTTTATAATTTGTTGGTAAGATACTTTAATTGGGTAATCTTATAATTCTTATTATCATACCAGCTTACTGAGGAGTTGACAAAACTAGATGAGAAACTCAAATTAACAGAGTCCCTTCTGGAAAGCAAGGTATCAAATATTCTGTAAAGAAAGTTATTTAAGACGCAATTTCGAATAGAATGTTATAACTGAAATTTTTTGCAGAATCTTGAGATAAAGAAAATAAATGATGAGAAGAAATCAGCCATGGCTGCGCAGTTTGCTGCCGAGGCTACTCTTAGAAGGGTGCATGCTGCACAAAAGGATGATGACATGCCTCCCATTGAAGCGATTCTTGCGCCGCTTGAGGCAGAGCTAAAACTTGCTCGTCAGGAGGTGTTCTTTTACATGACAAATATTTTAAATTTGATTCTTCATATCCTGAATACAAAATCTGTTGGGTTCACATAAAAGCTGCTTTGTGAAATGATTTTTTTTTGTACAGTAAAATTTAGTCATGGTTTATTTTTAATTTTCCGAGAACCGTCACTTTCTTTTATATTATCACAATCGTCGTTATACCATCTATCCCTTTCCTAAGTTCTCATTCATTAAGATGTTTTTGAGAGCTCAACAAAAAAGTTGATGCTTACATTGAGTGGCTGGATGGGTAACATTCCTGGTTATCCATCCTTTTGCTCCTAAAAAAAAGATTTGGTTCTCTTTGCATGTACTCATATATGAAATTTAAGGAATTGCTATGTACTGCACTTTTCATTCATGTATTGAATATTGGGTTATTTCCATAAACCTCCCCTAAACTATCATGATTTTTCACGTCTAACCCTAAGCTACAAACTTATTTTTTTGCATCCCTAAACTATCGCGACTTTTTCACTTTAGTCCTTCCGTCCACTTCTGTTACATTTTCTATTACTTTTACTTTTTTCTATTTATGAAAAGACTAAATTACCCCTCCCTCTAGAAAAAGAAATAATAAATATAAAAAATAAAAAAAAATCGTTGGAAGGATTAAAGTGGTAAACAAAAAATGACATTTATGGAAAGACTAAATTACCCTCCCCTGATTTTTTTTCTTTTTATATTTATTATTTGATGTGTTATGGAGGGAGGGGTAATTTAGTCTTTTCATAAATGGAAAAAATTAAAAGTAATGGAAAACGTAACAGAAGTAGACGAAAGGACTAAAGTGAAAAAATCGTAATAGTTTAGCGATAAAAAAAATAAGTCCGTAGTTTGGGGTTAGATGTGGGAAATCGTGATAGTTTAAGGGAGGTTTACGGAAATAACCCTTGAATATTTAAGAAGCTGTCTCAACTTTATTTGACTTCCACTCCATCACTGTTGTCCAATAGTGTTGTACCCTGTTTGTTGAGTTTTCTTTTTCGGCATAACGTTGGTCTGTCTCATCACTTTTAATAGATTTCTTGTAGTGCATGAAAAAACATCAGGTGATGCAATATCAATTTCTGATTCTTATCTAACAATATGATCCACAGTTGGCTGGATATTCATTCCAGTTACCAGGTCGATGGTCGTGAATCGTGATTATTTGCCTACTTCTTTCCTTTTACTTTTTGCTAAACAATAAGGAATGAAACAAGTTATATTGTAAAATGTAATACCACTTTTCAGATTGCAAAGCTCCAAGATGACAACAGAGCATTGGATCGCCTAACAAAATCAAAGGAGGCAGCGCTTCTAGATGCAGAACGAACTGTACAAATTGCCTTAGCAAAAGCCTCCATGGTGGATGATCTCCAGAATAGAAACCAGGAGCTGATGAAGCAGATTGAGATCTGTCAGGTACAACAAATGTGCTCTTCCAGCGAATTATCAAGTTCTGTTCCTTTTCAAGATAAAATCAGCAAGTTCTGATAGGAGCAAAAGGTGATCTCTTGTTATAATTTCTTATTTTCTGGAAATTTAGGAAGAAAACAAAATTTTGGACAAATTGCATCGCCAAAAGGTTGCAGAAGTTGAGAAGCTTAGTCAAACGGTGAGAGAGCTTGAAGAAGCTGTTCTTGCTGGTGGAGCTGCTGCAAATGCAGTGAGGGATTACCAGCGAAAAGTTCAAGAGATGAATGTAAGAACCTTTTAGATGGATCTACTCGTCATCAATCAAATTAATTTCCATCACAAAGCAAGAGCATCTTCTTTTGGGGTTATCTTCTTCTGGTCTTCCTCCTGAAATATAACATGTGCACGGCATATATATATTTAGGAAGAAAGGAAAACCTTGGACCGTGAGCTTGCACGTGCTAAAGTCACAGCAAATAGGGTTGCAGTTGTTGTGGCCAATGAATGGAAAGATGCAAATGATAAAGTAATGCCTGTTAAGCAATGGCTTGAAGAAAGAAGGTTTATGCAGGTAAGCTATGGAGTCAGCATAATTGGAATGAACTTGTTGACACCAATCTTCTTTTTTAAATGTGTCAATACGCCTCAAAACATTGTGTTGATAGCTGTTTCTTTTTTTCAAACCTATGCGACAGGGAGAAATGCAGCAACTCCGCGATAAACTTACTATAACTGAACGTGCTGCAAGATCCGAAGCTCAACTGAAAGTATGGATACATTCCCTGCATCTCTTGGAGTCATCTTGATTTATCTTTTCTTCAAGAAAATGACTGCATGTTTATTGTTATAATTGTCAGGAGAAATTTCAGTTGCGTCTCAAGGTATTAGAAGAGGGCTTGAGAATGTCGTCTAGTGGTTCAAGCCGTACTACCACAGAAGGGAAAAATGTAACCAATGGTTCTTCCAGACGCCAGTCGCTGGGTGGAACTGAGAATATATCTAAGTCATCCCCCAATGGACCTTTTACTAGAAGATTACCATCCTTCCAGTTGAGATCTTCTCTTTCAAGTAGCACAAGTACAGTATTGAAACATGCCAAAGGGACCTCGAGATCATTTGATGGTGGAACCAGATCACTGGATAGAGGTAAGATACTTGTAAATGGAACAGGACATTCACTCAATAGGTCAAGTGATGGTATTAGGGACAATGATAAAGTAAACAGTTGGAAGGAAAATCCTGATGAGAAATCCAGTGAATTGACTAATGCTGATTCAAATGATATGGTTTCTGGATTGTTGTATGACATGTTGCAAAAGGATGTGGTTAACTTGAGAAAAGCTTGCCATGAGAAAGACCAGAGTTTGAAGGACAAGGATGATGCAATTGAGGTAGATGCTTCTTATGGATTTGTCTTTTGTTATTCAAGTGTGAGCATCACTGAGTTGCTATAACTTTCTCCATTTTGTTTTCCCTTTGTGGGTAGATGTTGGCAAGGAAAGTGGACACCCTTACTAAAGCAATGGAGGTAGAAGCAAAGAAAATGAGAAGGGAAGTAGCTGCCATGGAGAAGGAGGTAGCTGCGATTCGAGTGGAAAAAGAGCAGGACAGCAGGTCTAAGCGACTTGGTAGTTCCAGGGGTCCCGTTAATACTTCTCAAGGTCTCCCTGGAAGGTGTGAACCTGAAGTTTTTTCATCATTATTTGCCTTCTAAACTTCTATAGTATCACGACTTGCAAGTAAAGCTGTCTCCTATGTTAAAAATACCTAGATTCCAATTGCATAAGAGTTATCTAAATTCCACCAATTTCACCATATAGATCCTTTTAAAACATTTCCTTTACGATAGAAGATGAATTAATGTCCTAAACCCAGCCAAGAAGAGAAAAGTTATTACATTAAAAGGATGAAAGTTCTGTTGGAATTTCGGGATGAATGCACATGAAGGCCATCACAAGCTTTTTTCCTAATCATTCATGTTAATGATCTGAGTTGATTGAGTTAATGAACTTCTGATCTTAGGGGAAAATAAAATGTCTTGCTTTTTTTTTTGTTTTCAATGTAAACCGTAATATCCAGAATTTGTTGGGCGTTGATTGATTTAGTTCAAACTAGGAATTTAACATCCTTCTTTTAGTCCTGGCCAACATGTGTTGTTTGCTTGTTTCTAATTAGTGAAAAACAAAGGTTTTATCCTTAGCATTTTACTGTATCTGTAATTATAAGGGTCCTTTTCCTTTTATATTTCCTAAATTTTTTCTGGAATTAATATTTCTACATATTCTTCTTTGGGTTTTGCTGAAGATGTTTTTTGGCTTTAAACTTCTGGTTTATCTGCCATTTGTGAATTCTGTTTATCTCTGATGTTATTTCATTTCTCCTAACCTCAAATCTATGGCTTCAATTTTCACAATTGTCATTCTTGTCCTTGTTTAACAATATACCATGGTAAATACTAAAAGTAAACAATAATACCATTGTGGTGCTAGAAGATATGAAACTGCATTTATGTTTGTTGTAAGGGAAAAAATATTCATGATTGCATAATGCTGACATTTTTTTTCAGTCCAGAGACACCGATAAGTACTACTAGCACATGACTAACTCAACATCCAAGGCTATTTGCATAATGCTGGCATTTCTTGTTAACTGTGCAGACCAGAAACTATTTTTTCCTTATAATATGTTTCATATCTCATGATCTTATATTCTTCTTTTGGATTTAAAGTTATTACGGAATGTTCTGAAGGGTTGCTGCTGGTATTGTTGCTTGATCTTGTTAATCTTAACCCTGCTTTTTCTCCTTTTCTTACTCAAGTTTTTTCTGCATGGAAATCCATATACCATTTGCTGCCTCTGAAAGATGAGTTGCCTAACTATTTTGCAGGACTGCAACACGGACAGGGATGGGTCGAAATCTGCAATGACAAAGGATTAATATTGATAGTGGCATGGAGTAGTCACATGCATTCCATTTTCCATTCTCTTTTCATCTTTTATTTGTTTTGAGATCAAAGTCAGCACCGATATCCTCGACCATCAACTTCAATGAAGCAAGTTGTCGGAGCGAAGTTGATCTGTGTCGCACATGACTTTCTTTAGTTTAGTGGAAGTAAAGAGCTGAAGTTTGGCTAACCTTCTAGTGGCACATTTTTCTTGATAATGCTACTATGCTTGTTTTGTTGTATAGGTTGGGTGTTTTTTATATTTTCATTCTTCTTCAGTTGTGAATATCATTGTATTATCAGACAAATTACTTGTGCTATTCATCTAGACTGCGTACCCTACTTTGTTTCAGATTAACTTTTCATATGGTGATTTCTGAGTTCTTACATGGATGTATCCAAGAGGTTAAAATTGTGAATGGTTTCTGTAACCCACAAAAAAATGTGGATAGTTTATGTGGAAGCCATCTTTATCTGGGATGTATCCATGAATGGCTCACTGAAATTATGAATTTTAAAAATATTTATGCACTGCATACATTATATTTTTGCATTACATAATATCCGGCGCCAAATTTGAATGTGTCAAATAAAGTACATGTAGTATATCACATCATATATATGAGTCTAATATTTAGGCATATAAGGCTGCCTTTGGGAAATCCTTTTTTTTTCTGCGCTAGCTTTGACAAAAGCTAAAAAAACTTGCTTTATACAAAAAGTTTTGAAAGTTAAGAAAAGTCGCTTATACTCATATGGTTCAACTTTTTGAAAAAAAATAAAGCTGATTTTGAAATATAGTGAATTTTTGTCTCAAAGTAATATCAAAATTTTTTTTACCAAATATCATATTACAAAACAAACTTCTGTCCCATAAAACTCTCTTACCATGGCACTCCTCGATTAATAAGCAACTTTAAAGCTTTATCGCATTCATCATGTCATTCCATCATTATGCATACGATTCAAAATTTTAAAATAATAAATAAATATTTATTTGCTTTAACAAATTTTAGAAATTAAAGAATAATTGAAGTTGGAGAATAGATAAACATATGATCGAAAGAAAAGAAGAAAATGACAACGGAAAAAAGAAAAATAGATACATTTAATTAAATTTGAAATACAAAAAAATAAACTAATTAGAATTTAATCCAATCAAATTAATTTCTAATATAATTCTACCCCCACTCTCTTTTTTGCCCCATCCACTTTCGGTCGTCTCTCTTCCTCTCCTCTATTTGCTTGTGGTTTCTTTCTTCTCGACGCACATTCCTCCTCTTCCTTTCAGACAACTCTAGTTATCATCGATAGATAGTGGACGTCAGAGTTGGAGACAAAAATAGAATTAAGTAAAAAGTACGTAATATTTCAAATTCACTTTTGAATATAATTTTTTAATTATTAATATAAAAAATTTAATTATTATCTAAAAAAAGTTCCCAAAGTTTGAATATTCGACGCCAAAGTTTTGCATTGTATGAATTCGAGCCGAGCTACATGGACTCGACGTGGGTTTTGGAGCTTTTCCTTTCGGCCGATGCCAATGATGTGGAACTTGACCTAAGTGTTTCGTTTGGGACGGATCCCAAAAAAATTTTGAGAGGGCCAACGTATATTAAAAAAATAATAAATGTTATAATAAGCTTTCAAAATTAATAAATATTTATATAAATATTGAATAATATACTCTTAACTCATGTTTAACTAAATTTGGGGGGGGGGGGGGGGAGGGGGGATTTAAATTTACCTTATAATTATATAATATATATAATATATATATATAGTTATATACTATATAATAGATGAATAAAAGTTTTTTTTTAAAAAAAGTTGCCCCCGCACCAACATCACACGGGGTCGTCATCCCTGTGCTCCATCAATTTGGTCTAGGTCTGTTCTAGTTAAATTAAGTATACTTAAGAGTCCAACAATCTACCAGGATGACCTAACTTGTGTACCACTATATTGAACCAAATTTCTCTTATAGAAAAGTAAAGAAGGTTGTCTCAACGCACCGATCCACGCCACCACGAAATCAGGACCATTTAAAGGATATTTGTTATAACTTGGGCTGAGGCATCACATACCAACCCGAGTTCTAACTTCATGAGAATTGAGTTTGACTTATTCCAAGCTTAGTTATGTCAATTATTAAAATATTTTTATTTATGATTGGATTCACGATTATTACCTCTGTCTTTGACCATGCGATGCTGAAAATATTTTTCAAATAAAAGATGTAAAATGTGTGTTCGAAATGTGTAATGATTGTCATTAGTTGGTAGTTACTTGTTGGATGAAAATTTACATTTTGGACGTGGCATATATTCATTACTTGTTACTTGTTAGGGTTAAGAAAATTTTACTTTTGAAGTTCCGCGTACTCCTTGTTAGATCAAAAGTATTTCATGATCTTGGCTTGATCCATTATTGACCCAAAGATACTTGAAAATATCATGGCAACTCATAATAAAGAATGATAAGTTGGCTTAGGATAATGTGCATAGTTGTTGCATTCGTAAATGTATTTGAAATAAAAGATGTAGTACAATAATGTCAAAGATGAAATAACCATTATACTTAATCAAGAAGAGAAAGTCAATAGCATTAGATGAATGCACTTACTACTTGTTGTTTGATTCACTTTATCATTTGTCAATTCTTACTTGAAACTTATTTGACGAGTTTGATTTATTTTTATTAAGAAACAAAATCCATCTATATAATCTTATGCATTGAGTGTCTTGTACTCGAATTATACAAGTAAATGATATTGGTAGGTTTAAATGGAGGTGTGTGCGATGATATATATGGTGATGAGATCCACATGAGGCCGAGTTAATAGAAGTCTTTATTATTGTTTTCGTGCACTGGATATTTGGACATTATCATTAGTTATTTGTTAATTGAAAGATATTTGAAAGATGGTTATGTCACTACTATAAAAACGCGGATTACCGACGGTCCGGACCGTCGGTAATCAGTCCGAAAACAGTCGGTAATGCAATTACCGACGGTTTTTCAGTCGGAATGGATCCGTCGAAAAAACGCTCGTCGCAAATGGATTTGCGACGGTTCAAAAAATCCGTCGAAAATATCGACGGTTCTGGCCGTCGGAAAAGTCCCCGGCGGTTCGAACCGTCGAAATTTTCCGACGGTTGCAACCGCCGGAACAGTCCCGGCGGTTCGAACTGTCGATATTTCCGACGGTTGCAACCGCCGAAAAAGTCCCCGGCGGTTCGAACCATCGATATTTCCGACGGTTGCAACCGTCGGAAAAGTCCCCGGCGGTTGCAACCGTCGAAAAAGTCCCCGGCGGTTCGAACTGTCGATATTTCCGACGGTTGCAACCGCCGAAAAAGGCCGGCGGTTCGAGCCGTCGCAACTGTCGAAACTTTGGACGGACGTCGCAACCGTCGATCTTTAGACGGTCGCAACCGTCGCAAATAATTTTTTAAATATAAAAAAAATTAGCGGCCGGATCCGGCCGCCTGACGTTCGGATCCGGCCCGCCTGGCGGCCGATCCGGCCGCTGGAGGCCAGATCCGGCCTGCCTGGCGGCCGATCCCTCCGCTGGATTAATCAAAACATGTGACTTCTGCACTTTGTTATTCAATATTGCTAAGTTGATTAATCAAAACCTACGAAATGTAGTAACAAAGAAAAATAATGTGAATGATTTGTGTACATCCTACAAGTATCATTTCCAACGATTCTAAACTCTATTTATAGTGTGCTCACATACCGTCATTCATCCCTAGGTATGTTACACTGCCAACATAATGTTTCGATCACTTTCGAAATATTTGGCGTCATGTCATGTTAATAGTCTACCAACGTCATATTCCACGACATTTCATGAATCGTAACAATCACAATTAACATATCTCACTTGATGATTGAACAAATTACCAATATTTAAAAGAGTTAATTTTATTTTTCTATCCTAAATGATATTATATTTTAATTTCACTGACCAAACTTAAGTAATATTAATTGAACCTCAATCCATATTATTTTAATTACACTATTTATATTTTTACCCTTGCAATCAAGTTAATTTTTTTAAAAGTAGAAATATAATAAAATTCTGAGCAATATGGGGCCACATACCCCATTTGATTTTTTTAGTTTAAAACAGTAAATAAAATTAAGAATAAACATAGCTTTAAAGATAAAATTTTAAAAATAATGAAATAATAATTTAAATGGAATTCCTCTTTAGACTAAATAAGGGCTCAGACCCATGCGATTCGTAGGCATTACAAAAATAAATAATTATATAATCATTATATTATGAATTTTAAGAATTATTAACACAATTCCTTGATAATTAAAGGTGATAAATGAATCAATCCATCTTGAGAAAGAAATATCCGCTAGACATAAAATAATAAATTGCATCATTGAAATCCTTTTGAAAAATAAAATTTCATACGATGTTTTATATTATATTGAACACGGATATCTGCTATTAATAATTTATTTCCTGTTTGGGTGATATGAGATGCCATATTATTTTGAAAATAAAGACTTCTAAATTTAGACAAAGTAAATTTAATTTTTAGGATAAATATTCTTTCACTTTTAGGTATACAAATCTTATACAAATGAAATTTGGAAAATACTTTACTTTCTTTAGTTAATCAAATAAAGGGTTCTGGAATCCAGATACTAAATTTTCATTTTTTTAGATTTAACATCCTTTCTTTTATTTTACATAACAATTGGTTTTATTTATTAAGAAAAAATGTATTATATTATATTTTATATATCAACTTTGAGTAGGATTAGGATTATAATTTATAAATGACATGACACACAAGGTTTAAAATTTAGTAATTAATGAACTATCACCTCTCTCTCTCCATCCCCAGATAAAATAATAAATAATAATAAATACGTCCGCGACATTCGTACGACTCCACCGACAAAAGTGACGACGCCGACGACTGTTGGATTCGCTTCCGCCCGCAAAGAGTGCGACACTTGTTGCCCCTCATAAAACACTATATGCGAAACAATCTCGACCGTCCAAAAACGCATTCCGGGAAGGCGCGCGATCTGATCTGCGAGGAAAGGGCTCAAAATTATGCTGTCGCCCCTCATACGTGGAATCCATTCACCATCACCATCGCCCCTCCTCCCTTGGCTTTCAATAAATCGCGGCACTGCGCTGCAATCGGCAATCGCCGTCATCTCCGAAGGCCGTTCGCTGCTTCCCCTCCGGCGATTCCTCGGCCGGAGCCAACGGGATCCGTCGTCGGGACACGAGAAAGGCCCCGGAATCCCCGGGTCCCTTCCATTGCCGCCCCTTCCCCGATTGTTTCGACGATCTCTTCTCCCTCGTTTGGTGATTAGTGTAAGCAATTTGGTATTTTGTGTTGGAACCAGTTAACCTATGCCGACGTTATGAGTATTTGGTATTTGGTTTAGGATGTGAAGAGTCGGCCTTTTTTTCGCTCTTTGTTGTTGTTGTTGTTGTTGTAAAAATGCCAGAACTCCAATACCTAATTTTCCTTGTTTGTTTACGTCTTTTGATTTGTTGGAATCATGGTGATATAGATAGCAAGTCGTTGTAGAATGAGGACAGTTAAAATTAGAGCATGGTGTTGCATAAATATGTCATGTTGGTCGTCCAATCTTCATTATCGTGGAGTTGATTTGTTGGTCTCGTCTTTAGCCGTTGTAAATATTCATTTAGCTCTTGTTGGTGTGTTGAGTGGGTGGCTCTTTGCGTGATTATTACTTGTTGTCTCAACTACTCAATGACAAGGAACGATGAGTAAGGTGCTAAATACAAATGACACATCTGTTGCCTTAGCTATGATGGGAAAATTCGAGAACAGGGAGAGAAGATCAGATCGCAGAGACATTGCAAGAAAATTAGAGGAGACACACGAATTTACCCAGGTTCACCCTTGATATTAGGACTACGTCCTGCAAAGAGATTCCACTATATCGTTTAGATTTTTCAGCCACCACACAAATTACATATGAAAATAAGCTATAAATAGACTCTCCCAAACGGGTCCAAAATTCGAACAAAATAGAGAAAAAATCTAATCCGAACCACACGGGCCGGCTAAACAAAAGCCCAAAACCCGTCTAGGTTTCGGGGGCGCTGCCCCCGAACCCTCCCCTTTTGTTCGTACGCCAGTAGCACAGGCAATTGGGTAATACTCAGATTCTCCTAAGCTCACGTGGACAAATCTGGTGTGAGAAACAAGGGGCCCTGAAGTATTCACCAACTCCAACAAGCTATTGCTTGCTTGCAATTTTTTACATCTCTTTGTCGATGTGTATTAAGATTTTCCCATCTGCTTTTAGTTTTGATCTGCTTATGATTAGTGCTTAGATATTTTGATTTCTATGGAATCTCCATTCATTTGTCACTTTTAAGAATGTCTAATGGTTGCTTATTAATTAGTTTGTCCTGTTCCTTGTTTACTGTTCAGCATGCTGAATTATTGTTTCACGGTTCTTGATAGGTGTCATTTGATAAGTTAAGAGGAAGACAGAGTTCAGGTACCCCCAAGCACAATGAAAAGTGGGAGTTTACCTAAATTCAGAGTCAAGAAACTATCTATCGCAGTATTTGCACTTATATGTATAACATTTTCTTTTTGGGCACGGGACAAAGCCCCAACTCTTGGTACCCTTTTCACGCCTCTGGAACAATTTAGCCTTATTTCTCCTGGTATGTGTAATTCAGTGCCCAATCTTCTGTGACGATGGTTGTTTATAATTGGCTATGCTTAAAGCTATTTATTATGTCTCAATTCTCAACATCTTATTCAACAGCTAGGACTCGTATAAATTCTTCTCGGACTTCGTCTGCTAATGGAAACTTTCAGTTGGTTACTTCTACAAAAGGTAGCTTCTTCACTGAAAACACATTTTCACAGAAAAAATGAATTAGAAAAGTTTTTCCTTTTTCTATGCCTTCTCCAATTTCTTAATTAGTTGTTGACCTATATTGACATTAATGTTTTGAATATCTTTATGCCTACATTAATGTTTCTATCGATAGCATGCCACGCTCTTCTTTTGCCTCTTTAATTGCCCTTTTGACTTTATTATTATCATCCTTTATGAGGCTGTAGTGCCTAACATTTCAATTATTTTGTGTAGATTGCAATTATGCTAAGGGAAGGTGGGTCTCAGACAGAAAGAGACCTTTCTACTCTGGCTCAGGTTGCAAGCAATGGCTGTCAGGAATGTGGGCATGCAGGTTGATGCAACGCACTGATTTCTCGTTTGAGGGTTTCCGATGGCAGCCACAAGATTGTGAGATGCCAGAATTTTCTGGACAAGAGTTCTTGAGAAGGTTTAAGTTATTATTATTTTTTCTCTTTTATCATTTTGATTTTTCCATTGTGTTTTAGTCTAAGATGTGACTTCATCATACAGAAGAATGATTACTATATGATTCATGTTGGAAAAGAAGTACCTTTTAACTGCTAACCTTTTGATTGGTTCCAGAATGCAGCACAAAACAATTGCCTTTGTTGGAGATTCTTTGGGCAGACAGCAGTTCCAATCCCTCATGTGCATGGTGACAAGTGGTCTAGAAGATCCTACAGTGGAGGATGTTGGAAAAGAATATGGACTTGTTAAAGCACCTGGTGCAAAAAGACCTGATGGTTGGGTCTACCATTTCCCCAGTACTAATACTACCATTTTGTACTACTGGTCTGCTAGTTTATGTGAACTGGAGCCTCTAAATGCTTCACATCCGGCAACACATTATGCTCTACATCTTGATCGACCTGCAACATTCATAAGGCATTATCTCAACAAGTTTGATGTTCTAGTACTTAATACTGGCCATCATTGGAATAGGGGGAAATTCAATGGAAATAGGTGGGACATGTATGTCGGTGGAGAACCGAACACTAGTGGAGAGCTGGCAGATATACGGAATGCAAAAAATCTGACAATCTACAGTATTGTTAACTGGCTCAACTCACAGCTCCCACTACACCCTCGACTAAAAGTTTTCTTTAGAACAATGTCTCCTAGGCATTTTATCAATGGAGACTGGAATACTGGAGGAAGCTGTGACAACTCCGTGCCATTGACCAATGGAAGTGAAGTTTCACAGGAGGTTTCTGATGATATAGTTGTTGACAATGCAGTAAGAGGAACAAGGGTTAAAATCTTAGATATTACTGCATTATCAAAACTTAGGGACGAGGGACACATATCCAAGTATTTTAGCAAATCCCCGGATGGTATTCAGGACTGCTTACATTGGTGCCTTCCTGGAATTCCTGATACTTGGAATGAAATTCTTTGGGCTCAACTGTAGATTATCATTTAAGTTTGAAGTGCAAAAGTACGATTTTCATGAGGATTTCTGCCAACAGCTTAATAAAATAGGAGAGAGCAGAATTCGCATTTTATGGAGCAACAAGCTGCCACTTGTATTTTATGATTAACTTAGCCCATGTATTCTTCAGTTTTGTTACCAGGGCTAGATCTTGCAGTCTGACGGCAGTCTTCGTTATAGTTGGATT
This sequence comes from Pontederia crassipes, assembly GCA_030549335.1. Classification (NCBI taxonomy): domain Eukaryota; kingdom Viridiplantae; phylum Streptophyta; class Magnoliopsida; order Commelinales; family Pontederiaceae; genus Pontederia; species Pontederia crassipes. The sequence goes on from JAUKPH010000017.1 coordinate 2,541,670, forward strand.
CACTTTTGCCTAAGGAGTCCTATCTCTTTTATCTAGAGGAACTTACCAGTGAAGACAAAGTTAATGATACACGAAGTGCAGAATTACTACTGACAGGTGATTGTTTATCCTATTAGACACATCATTGAGAGAAAATTCTTCAACTGAAAAGCCTGATCTCCTTTTTGTTCCTAGGTTTCCAATGGAGTCAGCATTTACAATATTGTGTGTATAAGATTTCTGGTACGACAACATCTATAGCTTCTGCCTTTTGATAGTGATAAACAAGTTCAAGTTGCTTTGAGCTATATAGGTTGCAGTCGATGAGGAAACTCAGCCTTTAAATTATTGATTCATCTATATGTTGGGAACGAGCACAATCATCACTCATGTTTAATGATATGACTCATCTATTCTTTCCTTGTACTAAGGGATCTTCCTTTGTAATTGAAAAAAAAAAAATGATATAACTCGTAGTTCAAGTTACTATGTTGACGTAGCTGTCCTTCTATGTTGTTTATAACTGGTTCAACAAGATGTGTAACGTAACATTGCAACATTTTACATTTCTTCAAGTTTGTAAATAATACCTAGCGGTTGATGAGTATGGAACGTGCATATATGCAACATACACCTAAATTAATAGATGTGATACAACACAATAAGAACTGTGTAAAACTCTGAATGTTTAAAAAGTGTAACTGCAGCATTAGAAGTTTTGCATGTGCCGTAACACTTTAAAAATTCATCCTCTTAAATTCATCCTCTTCACGCGACAATTGACAATTGTGCTTCTAGTGAGTTAGTGGTAACTACTATTTACCTTAGTCCATTGGACTTTTATTGGCCCATAAAGAAATCAATCAACTATCAATAATCAATAATATATGAGTGCAAAAATTAATATATCAATTATTTCTAAATAGTCCTCATATTCATTCTATTACATGAGAGTAGCAATTAAATAAATTAGAATAACGTAAACTATGTGACTATCTCATGTGCAGATGCCTACATCCTTACATATTCAGTGTTGCTTCAAACATAGGGATATATAATATTCATAAGTATAAAAATACTTAGTACATAAGATAATACAAATAAATAAGAAAAACTTAATCAAAATATGCTAGCTTTATTTTAATATATTCTTATGACATATATGTGTTGTCCTAATGCGAACTCGACCTTTTTTTATTATGGACATTTATGACACTTTCATGTGGGGTTAATGTGGATCAAATCATGATTAAAAGTAAGAGTGATATTCGTTTATTTAAATCCCAAGGGTGATGAGACTATTAATATCAATATTCAATTTTTCCATTAGGGTGGTTAGACTATTAATACACACCATCAATTTTTTTTTCATTTTATTCCATTAACAATCATTGCAGATGAAACCTCATTTTCATTTTTTATCTATTGACCTAATTAGCATCCTTATTATTTTTTGTTTAGCATAATGATCATGCGATAAAACAATCAAATCATACTAGAATAATTAAACAACACCAAAAATACTAATATGTTAAACAAAATCTAGGCCGAGTATGTCTAAACCCAGGCCGAATTTATGGTGAATCAAGGCCATGTTCGGTTGAACTTAGGCTGGGTTGGGGCGTGACATCTATTCTTCTTTTTGCAGAACTCGGGTTGAATCCGTGGGTGGCTCGGGCTAGGTTTGTTGGCATCATCCTCTATATCGTGACATAAGGCTGCTTGGGTCGGGTCGTCGAAAGGAAATCTAATCACCTGAAACAATCATGTTAGAGCTCGGGCCGGGCTACCATAAATTCAGGTCGAGTTTACTTTGAGTCCGAGTCGAATTCGGAACAAAGCTATGTCGGGTTTCGATTTTACAAATGAGCGAGAGCCGAGTTCTGATTGTCGAAATTTTGATGATATTTTTTGAGACTTTAGCATGTGATAACTTTATGTACAATGACACAAAACTATATAAAATCATGCATTATAGGAAAACATAAACTAATCCTAAATAATTCATCATCTTATTTATTTAATTAAGAAATCACATCTAACAATGAATTTGGAATCTCACTTGCGTCTCCGGGTAGAACTACCTAGAATCCTTAACTTTAGGAACGATTTTCGAGACGGTGGAAAAGCTCTCCACGAAAGTATAGCGTCTTTTGATAGAGAGTAATCCGAAATTGGATGATCGGTTAGAACTCTCATGCACACACGGAGGAGGGAGAACCAAAGGTTCAAAGTGAAAAAAAATCTCTTTTTTGACTGAATGGATATGTTGTTGACTAATTGGGACTATTGGTGGAATCCGAAATTAAGTGATTAACCTCCTTAAATTCTAATTCTGAGTTTTATTCATAATCATAACTACTTATAATTTAAATATTTTATTTTATTTTTTTTCTTTTCTTTTTCTCAAAGTCTTATCTATAGGTGACCTCTTTAACTTCTTAAACTGTCTTTTATTTTCCAGTAGAATTTTCGTAAATAAATAAATATGTTATTTATGTAATTAATTAATTCAAAAAAGAATCTCTGGGAGTTACATATGCATTTTGTTACATATACATGCAGAAAACTTCTACAACTCTAAGGTAATAACATGTTTTCTAACGCATTTAGATACCTTTTTTTGGTCTTACAATTAACATTTGAGATAACATGCAGCGGTAAAACGTTATTAATATATTTTATATTTACAAGACAAACGCTTGCTAAGTGAAAATAATGCCTCTGGTAACATTTAGTGTTTACAATTTTATTTTTAAATAAACTCTTAACAATGTTATCTCATTCATGACTCTGCCTATGATATAATTATTCTTAATATATGGCACACTTTTTTAATAACCATTTTAAAAATATATTTTGATTACCAAGATATTGATACCATAAATAAAATTTGTACATTATTATAGTATTTATTATCCTTCAAATAATTAAATATTTAACGAAAGTAAATAGTTTCGATTTAGGAAGGATAAAACAATTAGATTATAGAAAGTATTTTGTTAATGTTTTATATTCATTTATATTTATTAACTAATTCAAACCTATGCTAAAATTAAATCACGAAAGGTTCATCTATATTTTGTTAAGGCTTTAGTAAAGAGAGGGGAAGGCAAATAAGGAGAAGGAAAATGAAGAGAATTTAGAAAATGAAAGTAAATGGAGATAAATAAGTAACTTTTCATGAATTATTAAATAGAAGGGATAATAAAAACTAAACCATAATTTTCTATAGGTATTATATTTTTATATGTGTATTTATATATCTACTTTATAAGATTATCTTTATTTTTATAAGATCAAAGATAGATATTTGTTTCCTTCATCAGTTGAAAAGAATTAAAATGTTGGGAGATGGGCCAATGGAGATTGCCCTTCTTTGATCTCTCATTTTTATCATAAATTCAATCAAACAGAGTAAACTTATTCTCTTTTTCTCTCTCCTTTTCTTTCACTCCAAACAAATAAAATTTACAAAGTCCAAATTACATATAAGAAAAATAAGTATACATAATTTTTTTTAGCTTTAAGTATACATGTAGTGTAATGATGTGCCTTGAATTATGATGTTTTTGTTGTTAAAATTATGAAAAAATGAAAAAAGTGAAAATATATGATAGTACGGACACATGGTTATCTTGTTTATAGTGAAATTATTTGAACGGCGGCGATCTCTCTTTCTTTCACACTTATTAAGAAGATTTGATTATCTTCAATCTCTATCATCTTGTTTTTACTTTGTTTGGTTGGTTGTTTCGGTTCCGGAGGCATTGATAAGTAGACAATACAAATGTCATAAACTTAAACAAAAAATGTAGTGTAAATATATATACTCTACGTTAAATGTGGCAATCGAAGTTAAATTTTGATAAGCCCAAAGCTATGCATGAGAGACGGATATGGTACCAGTGGTACGGATGTGAAAACTAATTCTTCCATGGTGAGGAGTGAGAACTAAAGCTCGATCCTGCCCTTCTCCACGTTGAGCTTTGCGCCATTGTCGGGCCAGTGTTCCGGCGCGTCCTGCGGTCCCTTGCACACCTGCGAGGTGTCCACGATTAATCTAAGCATCCTTTGGTTCTCCAGGCACCGGTGGCACAGGCGGCTCCGTCCGAAGCAAAGCCGAGGCCATTACGAAAGGCTGCGACGCTGCGTACTCTTCTTCTCCTGCTGTTATATATGCCGCGTCTCCGGCGGACTCTCCGACGTCCCGCACGAGATTCATAAGTAATAACTGTGGGTATGTCGACGAGGGACGAATGGCCTCGTACAGCCACGTCGATCGGATATATGTATGTAACTATAAAAGGATTCAAGTCACTCCGAATTTTCATTTTCGACTCGGACTCGGATATATAAAAATGTTCCAGGAACTCCATGTTTCTATTTCTACTCGGAATTGGATAAATGCTGATTTCTGGTGCGACTCTGTCTAGCAACAAGAATATTACAATGCTACGTCTCTGTGGTCTATATATACGTATGACATCTCGTGCTGCATGCAATGCTGCCTGCCATAACCTACGCTTCCTGCACAAGTGCGCTCTCTCCCTGATCGATCTCTTGCTCCTTGGGTTATACAGATTTCAAGAAGTGCGCAACTGCAACTCGACCTCCGAGCATGGCAACGGCACCTTCCCACGGCAACTCGTCGGTCGCGCATCCCCCGTTAGATCGGATCTCCATGGGGCACCGCAACGCCGCCGTGGTCATCCGTGGCCGCTTCTCGGACCCGTCCGCCGTCGGCAGCGCCAGCTACGACGATGTCATTGTTCAGATGGGCTTCCACGTGTGCATGCTCCATCAGTCGCACTCTCCGCCTTCTAATTCATCGGTCTTCAAGGAGGAGTGGCGATGCGCGAACGAAGAACTCTTCTTGTCTGAGCTGCCCATCCTCCGACGCGCGGTCCCTCAACACCTCCTGGGTCGCCTTGTCCTGGACGACGACGACAACACGAGCATCCTTGCCGAAATCATCGAGAAGTTCGTCCTCCGTCACACGGTCGGCCGTTTCTTGCCGCGGTCGGACACCGCTGGGCAAGATCAGACAGCTCGTCGCTGGGTCATATACGAGGTCGACGTCAACGTGCTGATGGACGAGAGGAATCCGGTGATCAAGAAAGTGACGTACGAGCAGGCAGCAGAGGAAGAAGCAGCGCTGCGCGAGAGCGCGTGCCCCATATGCTTGGGGGTCTTCTGTACCGGGGAGGAAATGGGCGTGACGCTGTGCGGGCACGCTTTTCACCCCGCATGCCTCGGCCGTTGGTTGAAGCAGACGCCCCGTTGCCCTCTCTGCCGCTCTCGAATTCCCTTTTCGCCGGCGCCGGTGCCGCCCATCTATGAGCATGGTTTGGCGTGGGAGGCAAACAACAATTAATAACAGAGAGGATATTGCATCTGGTTGAATTTTGTATTCTTATATGTGTGCTGAATTCAAAGATATATTTTAGTTTTCAGCCATATATTTTACTGGATGGTCTCTTTGTTATGCTTATATCCTGCTGCATGTTAATTAGTAATAATATAATACACTTTGTAACTGAGAAAATCTTTCAGATGTAGAAAAAAAACCTTTTTCCTTGTTATAAAACCTTTGTTTTCTTTTTTTTTTCTCCCGTCTGGAAAAATACATTTAGTAAACTTCTTACTTTTACATTCATGTTTAGACTATTTTGACGCAAAAGTAGAAGAAGTGTGAAAAAATAAGCATAAGGGTTTAGATTTCGTCCAACAATTGTGGGTCTAGATTGGTACTTATCAGATATATATTCTCGACAAAAACAAGATGGAAAACGAGAAATTAGCAACACTTTTCAACTTCTATATGTATGTATATATATAGTATTAACAGTTAGGATCACTCTGAGCAATCAAGGAGAAACAATTATATTTTCAACATTAAGCTTAATTTTATTCATAAAAGAATATTTTCTTATAACTATATGTATTCTTGGCCCCTCCCAATTTTATTGCCCAGCTTATGAGAAAAATGAAATGATAATGACACTTTTTAAAATGACAGACACCCTATTTTTAATACACATTTTAAAATCTAGTTTTTGACGTTTACAAATACTTTGAAGTAAAAATTTCATCAAATACCTTTCAACTTTAATGTTTCCAGCGTCACCTTGCAATTTTACTTTGTAATCATACTGTCCTCCATCTTTTAATTCGTTTTGCGGAATATCCTTTTCACCGATTATAAGTCATGTTGCTGATGTGGCATCTTCTCTTTCCTCCACATGTTGATGTGGCAATATAAATAAATAAATAAATAAATAAATAAATAAAATGTGGTCCATGATCGTTCTCCACCTTGAGAGGGGGGACTCTGCAACCTCCTGTTGGAGGCGCGGGAGGAGCGCTCGCCATATCTCTATCGCCGCCCTCTCCGACATTGTCGATTTGAATTGGCGAAGTTGGAGAGGGGGGCGCCGACAATGAAAGAGAGGGATGAGGTGCCGGTGCGCGTAGAGAAGGGGAGGGGGGCTCTCCCCGCTCTACGACTTCGTCGGTGCGAACTGGCGAACTTAGAAGGGGGGGGGGGGGCTCCCACATGCGTCCATGTCGTGTCTGGGCTCGCCCTCTCGTGCGATGGGTGGTCATCTCTCCTCTACTCCATCTCGTGGGACTAGACCTGGCGCACGGCCGACTTCAAGCACGTGGAATCCGTCGACAATGCACACCACGAATGGGGTGGGGGATAGCTGGAGGGAGAAGAGGAGGTGGTTGCCGCCCCACCCCTCTCCTCTCTGGCGCGGGAGGGGCCCCACCCCTTCCCTCCTCTCTTCTCCGTTGGAGAAGAGCCCGCCCCTTTCTCCGCATGTGTCATTGGGTCATTCTCGGACACTAGACCTCGTGCGATGACGAGATGGATAGACACTTAGCCAAGCTTGTTTTGAGTAGCAGCAAAAGATTTATGATCGAGAGTCGTTCTTATATGCATTCGATCACGGACATGACCAAAGTGTTGGACTACTCGTCATGAGTCCGTGGCATTAGCGCGTTGGGGTGCTAATGCAGGCGCTTAAAGTTCGAAGGGGCAACTGATGTACCACGGGGCACCGAGAAGGGTCTCCGATGTGGGTTGTCACCCCACGCTCAAGGGCATGACACTAGAATTAATGAAAGCTTGCTTGTATTGAATATGATGAACATAACATACATTTGGACCTCGAAAGACACTAGTGAAATCCTCCCAATGTACCATAAGTAGAAGGGTCGTATTACATATGAAAGATGCAAAAGATCTACCCCTACGGGTAACGCTACATAACTTGTCCATTCATAAGGACGACCTTAAAAGATAAATGCCCTAAGGACAGATAACTTGGTACTTCTTAATATTACGCAGTGCGGGGCGGTTGCATGTGTTCCATAGTTTGGCGCTAAGCGGCGAAGAGTTTTAAATTGAGCGACACTGGTGCTATGAGGCTTCGTGCGTCGTGTCAAAACGTCCCGTGACACATGCACATGTAGAGGAGGAGGCAGCCGCTCCCTCCCCCTCTCCTCTCCAACGACGGAGGAGCTCATCATCTATTGTCCCTTCTTAGCCTCCCGCATTGTGTTCGCACTGGTCCTTCACAGTCACACCCACCGCGTGCTCGAGCTCCGAGTGGTTGGTGCACGTAGAGAAAGAAGGCCCACCTTCCTCTGTCGGTGTGCGCAGAGAAGGGGAGTGGGGCCTCGCCCCCCATTTCTCTGCCGACACGCAGAGAAGGGGGCCTCACCCCCTATTTCTCTGCCGACACGCGCAGAGAAGGGGGCCTCGCCGCCCTAGTGGTCGCAGAGGCCCCCCCCCACCCTCCCCTTCAGCCGAAGGTTGTGGTGGTGGGGAGAGGTGGGGGGGGGGGGGGGTCTCTCCCATTTACGTGGCATTTGTTCATTTTTAATTATTATTTTATTTTTTAAATGTTGTCACAAGTGGTTGCGTGGAGGAGAGAGAAGATGCCGCGTCGGCGCCACATCAACAGGGCAATTGGGTAATAGCTTATAACCGGTGAAAAGGGCATTTCGTAAAATTAAAAGATGGAGGACAATCTTGCTACAAAGTAAAGTTAAAGGATAACGTCGGGAAAACGGCCAAAGTTGAAGGGTATTTGACGCAATTTACCCATACTTTGAATTATCAATCATATAAACATATTAATACCAAATTAAAAAAACAATATTTCACTAAAATAAAGTTAAGTTGTACAACCATCCAATGAATCTGAACTGTTGGATGATGATTACACAATTGAGATTAAATCTAATAACTTAATATTAAATTCAATAGAGGTTGGATCTCAACGATACAATGATCTTGATTTGTTGGTTGCATATTAGTTGTATAAAAGTGGTTGCATGCTACCTAACCCCCCCCTCTCTCTCTCTCTCTCTCTATATATATATATATATATATATATATATATATATAAAGTTGAGGCTTCCAAACCATCCTCAGGCCTCCATTGTCATTTATCTTTTTTTTTTCTAAATTTTTTATCATTTATATTTTTCATATTTTTGCACTTGAAATGTTCATCCAGCAATTAACAATATCCAAGAAACGTTAGTTTTATTAAAATGCCACAAATGACGCTCCCACGACCTCATCCAGCAGGCAGCCACGATGCTCCATTATTTTTTCTTCTATATATACTCCGTTCTGAAAGCACCTGCAGCACTTACACATGCCGCTGTTCCCGCGAACGCACTCAATGTCCCCGACGCCGGGAGGCGTATTCAGATTCCTTCCCCACTCAAGCTACCCTGGCATGACAACAGGCCTGAATCATTGTTGCTTATGGATGTGCTGGACGATAAACTGTAGAGTGTCATCGAGACATCTCCGCCGCCATCGTCGTCGTCATCTAGTCGAAGCGTCCATGGGGAGCAGCATCCAGGAAGGTACTATCATCTAAGTGCCCAAGTAGCTGGATGTCCCCGACGAGTGGCTTCCATGGTGGTGCTCTATTCATCGTCGAAGAGGCCGCACCTATCCGCTGCATGCCCCCTGCGTTGGTGCAGGAGGAGATGTGGCCAAGCATGCGACAATGGTAGAAGCCAAGGGTGATTCTGCCATGTCGTAGATGCCAAATATTGTTTACTAGGCATTGCTCTTGCCCATTTTTCATTTGATAATGTTTTTTGCATGTCCTTTGTCTACCTCTTGATTAATCTTATTTTTTTCTCTATAATCTAATTGTATATGTACATACATACACATATATATATATACATTTATATATATGTACTACTTTCATGCATTAAATTAACTCTATAATTACAAAATAAATAGATCAAAAGGTTCTCCACGGACTTCTTATAAGATAAAGATTTGGGACTCTCAAATCACGATTAAGTAGCATATACATATATATATATATATATATATATATATATATATAATATTTAAGGATCAATGACAGTGTTGTGAATAATTTACATTGCTTCTTTACTCATTATTCATATTTAATTTTTTTTTCTATTTTTTAAAAATTCATCTATAAAAAAGTAATATAATATTAACTATTCCTCACCACTATCTCATTAGTTTCGTTTAAAAACTAAACACTCATGCCTATCCTCCCACTATCTCCATATTAAATGACATCAACTCTCCCACTTCTCTAACTTCTTAACTCCACCCAACTTTTGTAACACCCTCCTCAATTCATAACTTCCTTCCAAACGATCTTCCTACATAACCTCCCCCACTCTATGGCGTCCCATCTGCAGCCTCCAAAGAAAAGCTAATACATCAAATGATAAAAAGAAAAAAAAAGCTATCCATCATCTAAAGGACCCGATGATCATGTGCAGCCACCTACGAGCTCGATCTGTCATCGTTGGCCATCATCATCATTAAGACTTGGCCTGCATTTAAGAACATGCAGGGAAAAACCTTCTTATGAATTTTATAACTTAGTATAGAAGTAAGATAAATATCATCATAAGATCATGATACTAAACATGAATCATAAGGAGAACATCATAAGAGAACATCATCATCTGATAGGAAAGTGAATCATGATCATAATATGGAAGTGAAAGCATGTATAAAAACATATGAATAAGAGATCATATATAATCATCATAAGCAAAGGCAAAAGCCATGCATCATAAGAAGAATTGTTTATTCATATGTGTTCATCTTCTTCATCATCTTAGTTTTCATCTTTGACTTATTTGGAGTATATTTCAACCCACGATGAGGCCTGCCTCAACCCGTCCATCATCATCATCTTAACTGACAGAGCCAGCCTATAACTGACCGAAGTCAGCCTATAACTGATCGTCATCAGTCCATCATAAAAAGAGCTCTCCATTTAACGTTTTACATTTTTTATCTTGCATCTTTTAATTAAACAAATCATATTTTAGAAATCAGGATAAAAGGCATGGTCATGGAGAGTAAATCAGGAGCACCATTAATAGAATCATATACATCATTAAGATCTGGAATAGGAACATAAATCAGGGATTTAAACATCATAAAACTGATTTAATCAATGTCGGAATCTGTGCCAAGTGGGAAAAACTCGGGCCGAGTTCGTCGGTCATCATCTTTGGGAAAATCAGGTTAAACCTGGGCTGGGTTCGGGTTACACCCGATCCGCGTCGGGTCATCATCGAGTCGGGGCGGCTGTTGGGCCCGACAATTCTTGGCATGCAGAACTCGGTCCGGGTCGTCTTCAACCCGGGTCGGGTTCGTCCGATTGCAGATGTCACGACCCCAATTTAACCCGTGAGTTAAACTAGAGTTCGTGACTCATTACATACGATCAAATAAAAGTATGAAGAAATGCGGAAACATGATGTAATTTACTCTTCCTTTTACAATATAAGAGTAAAAGTATATATCATTAAATAAATTACACAATATGTGATCATTTCAGAGTAAACTGATACTCCTTAAGTTGTACATTTTACAAAATGAATTTATTTTTGTTACAACTTATTTTGACAAAAATAATAAACTCGACCAACTCTTTCGACATCATAACAAAAGGACACGAGAATAACAACTCCCATCAATACCTTTACATCGAAAGAGTTATCCCTGCTAAGATTATGAGCTCGCTCAATCCAAGAAGCTATACTGATCTGAAAAATATTAGAAACAATATTATGAGCAAAAATAGCTCAGTAAGTTGATAACTCATAGCCTATGTGTTACCAACTCATCAATTTGGAGGGACATAGAAAAACATGCAATAAACATAATAGCAAAATAGGCATTTTTATATATTTGATAATTACATATAAACATACTAATCAGAAACATCGCACTCAACTTGCAATCAATATCATATAAATCACATCAAACATATGTATGCAAATGCAACACTCTCATATGAATGCACGGATCATCAATTGGCTAGTGGTCGGTAGGTGAATTTTAGAGGTGGCTCCCATCGTGATCGGCGATGTAGCACTTAGCTCCATTCTACCTCATTCCTTTCGGGGAACAATCATATAGCGATAGGTGAATTCTAGAGGTGGCCCATACGGATTCTAGAGGTGGCCCCCATCGCGACTACTCACGATGTGGCACTTAGCTCCGCATGACACTTAGCTCTAGTCTATCTCATCCCATATTTGAGGAACAGAAATGATGCATTGGATTCTAGAGGTGGCTCCCATAGTGATCAGCGATGCTTAGCTCCAACCATCATACATGCAATGCAGGCATATGCAGATGCATGATTAATCATATAACAAACATCTCGAATATCAGAAGATGAATCAAACTCATTCAAAAGGAATAGGATTACATCCCATAAGATGGCTCCATAACATTTCACATATGCTTTACCAATGAACCATCAATTGATCAATCATTCAAACCATAATTTCCATATAAACTTGATGATATATGAATTTAATACATATAACAATTGTATCTCAAATATCAGAAGATGAATCATATCAAATACCATTTCAAACGAAATAAGATTGCACTAATCCATTCATGTCATATCACATATGCTTTTCAAATGTGCAATCATACAATCATTTAGATATACTTTTCATCATTGTATTTTTCGAAATCAATTCATAGTATATCCAAAGCATATTCAATACATATAATAATCGATGTCACCCCGAATTCAAAGAGGTGAAAGCATAGAGTAGGAGAAACCAGCTTACCTATAAGAGCTACCAAAAGGTTTTTCCTTTCCTTTTTCACTACTTTACTCTTCTACTCATATATAATAATAATAAGAAATACATCACTTCTATGCTCTGAACAGAAGCCTATCACACATGAAACACGACTAATTGAAATGATATATGAACCTTAAACATTTACTCTTTTAACTATTAAACATAAGGATTGACATAATATTGTGACAGATTGTACACATAGTAAAGAAAATCCATATCTTCTGGTATACATAATCAAATGACATCATTCCAATTTTATTTACTTTTATATTACATAGGCAACAATCTTTAAAAGTTTCATATCTTATTTCATTATGGTTTGCTCTCATGAAAATTAACATTCAGCCTAACTTTTATGTTATTTTTATATTTTGACAGGCTGAGTAACTTTACTTTTATGATTTATATAAAATAATAAACATTCCCTATTTTGGTACTTTTAATTTTCTCAAGTAGTAGACATCCTAGGGTACAACTTATAAAATTACTTGAATTTATATCTATTTGCACTGAGCACAATAAATTTAACCAATACTAGCATAATCTGCCCTATGCTCCATCCTAATAGACTGAGTAAGGCTAGGAAAACTATTTATAACTTTCGCTAAACACATTCTTTTCTAGTGATTCCAATTGTCAATGAGACATAACATCAATATCTATAACACCCTAAATTATCAAATAATTCCACGACATATTGGATTTAATACATAATTTACAAATTTGGTAGCAATTTCGGCGGACAGAGTGATAGTACCTTAATCCTGATGGCATAACTTTCGTTTCATAACTCCTATTAACATGATTCCAAATCTCATGTAAACTAGACTCAGAGATTAAGATTATTCTACATGTTAAATTTCATAATTTTTAAGGACCAATTGATATGAAAGAAAATCTTAGGAAGAACACCATCAGTCTAGGGTTAGAATCTTCACCTTTAATGTCTTCCTTCTCGAATTTCCTTCAACGTCCATGAAAGGAGTCATCATCTGAAATTTTTTGTGTGTTGTCTAGAGAGAAGGATAAGATCATACGAAATTTTTCAGATTTTTAACACTTTAATAGGTCGGTTGGAAAAATAGTCTAAGCATGAGGTGGCAAGCTGCTAGCTTGCTGGCAGCTTGCATGTCGAGTTGAAATTCTTATCCAATTAAAATTTAACATTTAAAAATCATTAATTTAATCCCTAATTGATATTAATTAATATAATATAATCCATGTAATTTATTCACATATTTATATATTAATTTTTGTTACACATATATATGTTTTCATATGCCACTTGGCGACATTTGAATGATCCACTAGACTTGAATCCAATCTTAACAAATCACATGCATAGTTAACCATAAGAGAATATGCTTTATCATAATATGATTATTAATCATACTTTAGTACTTTAGTTAAATTTTATGAATTCTTATTATATCACTACGTGACATGACAACATATACTACACCACATATATTCAATTGATTATAGCCATATAATATAGAATCCAATATGGATTAGATCATGGATATTACAGCAGAGCTCGGCGAGCATCGAAAATGGCGAATCAGGGCCAAGTTCCTCCAAACTTGGTCCATCGAAGGAGCTGCCGGGGCCGGGTTCGGGTGAACTCGGGCCGGGTTCATCTTGCGCAGAAACTGCGCGGACGCGCAGTTCGCGTTCCGTTCATCGTTTCCGATGATGGCTGGCATAAATTAATATCATAGCACATCATGCAATAATCAGGAACTACTTAAAATATGCTTCAAGTCTAAAATTAAAATTCTATCACGAATTTATCCTAGTTCCATACCTTTTAGTTTCTGTTCAAGAAACTATTACTGCTGTCTTCATCTTCCTCTTCTTTCTCTTTCTCTTCCCGCTCCTCTCGGTTCAGGTGCACGTCCAGCATCGTCCGAGTCCTCTAGTTGACCTCCTGTATGGTGGTGGCCGTCAGGGACAAGAAGGAATGCAAATGGCGCACGTATGAGGAGAACTAGGGCCAGCTCGCGAGGAAAACGAAAAGGGGATTTGATTTTATTTGGCCTCATATTTATAGGGAAAGGACCAAAGTTTAAATCAGAAGTCAACTCTTCCCTGATCAAATCAAATCTAATTCAGATTTTATCTTTTCTTTTATTCCCCTTTTTATCTTTTCCTTTTATTTCCTTTTCTTCTTTTTTTTCCTATTAAGTCTCGGGCGTTACATCCTAAGTGAAGAATAACATGGGTCACATCGGCTAACTACGCCGGGTGCATGACCGCCAGCTTGAGTAAGTGCATTTCAGGCCGTCAAGGATCAGCATGCCTGTGCCGGCACATGCTGAGTTGAGGTTGTAGTCAATGAGGTGGTCCGCGAGGCCTAGGGCCATGTCATAATTACAGGTTAAGCGACGAGGACATGAGAGATGATGAAGATCACATTCAATAAGGCACACACTACACTCGTGCCAGTCACGGGCATGAGGTCGGGCATGAGTGTAGTGCGAGAAAGAGGGAGATGGCATGGTGGAGGAAGTGGAGAGGACGCCTATCATTGGCGAGGGCTGAGAACATAGGATTGGAGCTTGGGAAGAGAATGGAGGAGAGCATGGTCGTGGAGATGTTCATCTCAGTCATGGTGGTGGCAGTCGATCGTAGTCGCAAATTTTCTTTGTTGTTCTTGCAGTGATGATGATCGTCGGTGGTTCTTATTTATATTTATTACTTAACACGTTATACTCACGGGTGGGAAGGTATAAGGTAAATGCCAAAATTGCATGTGTAAAAGAACGTTTCGATTATAAAGATACAGAATTTTAAGATTAGTTTTATTTATAGCCAAACTCTATAATTTGAAAAAGATTCTTATTCTTCTAAAGTCATAGTTGTTAATAATTAAAATAGTAAATTCATATTTATTGCTTTATTTTCCTTCAGATGCTGGAAGCTTCTCATAGATTCGGCAGGTACCAAAAAAAGTAAATTCATGTTGTTAATAAGTAAGATATTTTTAATACTTAATATCTATATCCATGGAGGACAAAATTTTAATAAATTTTTATTAGAAAAAAATAGTTAAATTATTTTTAATCGTGCAAAGAGCGAGGGTATTCACTAGTCATCATAATAGATGTGGGAACAAGTTTGTAGGTAAGAAAACCCAATTGTAAAAATTTCCATTGTCAAAGGAAGCATCTCTCTTCTTTCATTGGAAATTATAGTGGTTTCTCTTATGTATTCGTTAGCGGCATAAAACATTAATATAATGATTAACTACAAAACTAAATCATAAGAATTTTATACACTAGTACTACTTTACATTTGTGTATACTCCAAATAGAATTTACATGCGAGAATCACTGGTTGGCATGTCTACAACCGTACCCAAGAAGGACTGCCCCAAGAACAAAAAGAAGAACACGATTGCTGCAGTAGTACAATAGCGAATATGATGATAGAGATTTGACTCTTATGATGTCTAATATGTTTGTATGAGAGTTGAGTTTTGAATTCAAGATGCTCTTATCAAATGACTCCGCACAAAGAGTGGTGCTCAAATTATCAAAATATTGGTGGAGAAAATATCATCATGGACGATGATGCAACCTGTAAAATAGTTGGAAGTGACTATCAGAACTCATGACAATCGAGTGAAGACATTGACAGATGTCTGTCATGTTTCGAAAATGAAGAAAAATATGATATTATTAGGAGTTCTGAACTCCAAAGAATGTTGGATGGATGTTGCAGGAGGTGTTATTGTAGCATCCCAAGAGCACCAAAAGGAGGGGGGAGGGATTGAATTGGTGTTCAATCCAAAAATATTAATTTCATGAAAATCATAGCGGAAACTTAAAATCGATTCGTTACTTCTTTCAAATCAATATGATTCAGATCATAAACATAATATGAGAGGGAGAGAGAGAATTCAAACACAAACACACATGTGATTGTCGACGAGGTTCGGTCACACATTGACTTATGTTTTCTCTTCAACTTCTCGACCTCGAGACCGTTAGAGATTCCACTAGAACTCTTCCTTAATTTCAAATGGGGCAAGGAAGAACACCCTTTACATCAACCACCTTTTCTCCGCTTCGAGAGGCAAGGCAACCTCTCTTCTTAGGAAGTTAATCTTTTCTTTCTCTCAAGAGATAAGATTTGAAACATCTTTCACACAGGAGCTCTCACAATCTTTTTGAAAAATGATTTCTCTCTTTTACAATAAAACACTCACAAGAAGAGAAGAGAGAAAGAAAGAAAGCTCAAAATGATAACTTCAAGGAAAAATATCTTCTTTTGATTTCTTGAATTGAAGTTTTTCTTCAATACTTGGATGGATGCCTTTACTTCTGGCTTTGGCACTCCTTTTATAGGTTTCAGCATGTGGAAAATTCATTCAGAATTTATTCCATATTTTTTCCTTGAAATATAGCCGTTATTATTCATTTGACTAGTGGACTGGTCGATCATATTTATGGACCGGTCGACCGGTCTATATGACCATTGCGCTGATTTGATTCACTGACCGTAGCTGGTCGATCGACCGGTATCATCTCGGTGTCGACCGGTATAAATACGTCATTGAACTTGAGTAGTGCATGCATTGATCGATCGGCCGACATACAGGATCGATCGACCGGTGTCGTCTCGACCGACTTTCATTTTGTCAATCGACAAGTTGATCGACCTGCACTATTTTGAGCATAACTTTTTGCACAGTTATCCAAATTAAATTATATGAATAGCTAATAGGTTTCTCTACAACTTTGATATTTATCATTAATTCAGAATCTAATTAGATCATGATCAATTATTTAATCAAAGCACAGTGCATAAAGTTGTCTCTTTTTCTTTAAATTTTTTCAGCATTTTAATTTTAATCTTTCAAGATTTGTATAATCAAAATATAATTTTATATGTCATTAAAACTTAGATCCAACAATCTTCTCATTTTTTATGAAGACAAATAAAAAAATATTAAAAATGTATAAGTTACGAAAAAGTTATAAAATCTTGTAAAATCAATTTTACTCCCTCTAACACAACTTTCTTTACAATGATAGATATTGACATAATTATAAATTATAAGGAACTCTTCATATAAAGTGATATTCAGACAATATTTCTCATATATTTCTCCCCCTTTTTATTTATAAAAAAGTAATTTGCATATGAATCACATAAGAAACAATATGTAAATCCCCCTTAATCATGTCATTTTTTTAAAAAAAATTATTCTTCCCTTTTGTCATATAAGAAACATGTAAAATATTGCATCATAAAGAGTTAGTATGTAAAAAATAATTTTCCCTAAATTTATGACTATTTTATAATGACATAATGGAAACAATTTAATGAAAGCCAAAACAAAATATATTAAGGATCAAAATATTGCATAAAACTTTGCTACAACAATGATATCCATGATATGTAAAAATAAAGTTTAATATGCTCCCCCTTTGACTATTACTAATTTTATATGTTCTCTCTTTTAAAAGAAATTGAAATTTTAAAATTTTGAGTGAAAAAATAGATGATATTTTTACCATAACTTTTGCGCCTTCACATTTCAAAATTCACATGTCCTTTGTTTTGCATGTGAGGCACACCTGCAAAAATAATTATGTAATATTTGGTATCCAAATTTATTTGGGTCCTATTTTGTTAGACATTATTCTTTTTGGAACTCAAATCATACCATATTATGATGATTTTATTTTTTGCATTGATATGCTAAATGGCCTTAAAATCCACATTTAAAACATATAATATATGACTTTCTATTATAGAGATGATTAGCTTTTCAATAAGAGTTTTTCATATCCAAAGTATTTCCTAAAATTATCTTTCTTTACATAAAAACCAATCTTATCATTATTTTATGAATTTTTCAAAAGAATATTTTCCTTCTTTTCTTTTTCTAAAGAGTATGCAAGTTTTACAATTTTACATGCATGGGTAATTTTCAAAGAATTAATTTCATTTTTCAAATTTTCATTTTCCACAAAATATGTATTCTTTTCTTCCTTCATTTTTTCAATCTCATGTAGTAATTTCTCATTTTCCTCTTTAAGTGTATAATACCTTTTTATAAGAGAAGAAAGTGCTTTGTGCACATCAATTTGAAATATCTTCTTCAGAAAAGCTTGATGAGTCATTATTTGAATTTGAAGAGTTAGGAGTTACCTCATCATTATGAGCCATTAAGTATAAGTATGCTTCATCATTGGTAGAACTTGACGAGTCACTTGTTTCACTTGACTCTTCATATTTTTTTTCTTTTTACCTTTATGAGATATCTCTTCTTTGTAGTTTTTATATGATCTTTGGGTATGCTTCTCATTCTTTTCTTTTTTTTTACTAACTTGAGATACTTATCTAGTTTTCTTGTATAGCGGACGAGTATATTTTCGTCAACTTCTTTTTTCACTTAAGTCTTCTTCATTTTTATTTGCTTTCAAAGTCAATGTCTTCTTTTTTGGGAGTATTGAATTCTTCTTCTTCTTGAATTTCGATCTCATAAGTTAACAGTGAACCAATTAGATCATCAAAATTCAAACTATTTAAGTCTTTTTCTTCAATCACGATTCTCTTTATATGCCATTTGGAGGTGAGCGACCTAAGAAACTTTTTCACTTTTTGAAGGTTAGTTCTTGACTCGTCCAATGAGACTAAGTCATTCACAATATCATTAAATCTGACAATCATATCATTTATGGACTCATTTTCATGTGTGTTGAAGGAATTATATTGATGATTCAAAATATTTAATCTAAATTCTTTGACTTTATGCGTTCCTTCATAAGTAGTAATGGGTTTCTTCCAAATTTTAATTGCACTTTCACAGTTAGAAATCTGATTAATTTTTTGTTGAATCCAAAACACAATAAAAATATATTTTTAGCGTTCCAATCTAGTTTTGAAAAACTTTGTCTTTCGTCATGTTCTGAAGGTAATTTTTCATGTAAAATAATACATCAATGTCCCACATATTTATATCAATAGAGCATATGTAGGCTTGAATCCTAATTTTCTAATATGCAAAATTTAATGTATTTAAGAGAAGAGGACGACTAATTGATTGTCCTTCGGTAAAACTAAATCTACTTGATGCCATAGCTCCTAAGATGGTTAAATATTAAAACAAGACGATTAAATCTTAAACAATTAGATCTAAAAATGATTAGACACTAAAATAAGATGATTCAAAGAATAAAAACAAGAGCAACCCACTTTGATACCAATTGTAGGATACCAAAAGCAATGTTGTTAGGACCGGACCGGACGATTCGAAAAAGTGTTCATTTCATATCGAACCGGTCGGACCGGTTGGACCGGTCGGTCGGATCGAATAGTAAAAAAATATTATATTTAATATGATATAGTAAATTAAGCTATGATATTTCAATTACATAAGTATATATATGATATCAAAATGTATTACACAAAAGAAAAAATAACAATCATAAATAATAAATAATAAGTTTATAATTAATTTTAATATTTGATTTTAAAGTTATACACTTAATAAATTAAAATATTATGAATTTGATTATTATATAGAAATTTTCTGTTAATTATTTTTTTATGTATTTCATATCTTTATTTTTTATGTTAGAAGCAAAAATTGCATATTTTTTTTTCAAAATATTAAGACAAGATTGTATATTCTATAAAAAAATATATGGTATAATAGTAGTTAACTATTTAATTTGACTTATTATATACTAAATTAAAGAAATTTAAAGTTGTGTATATATAATATTATACTATACTAAGTACATTATAGCATTGTTGTGTATTATACATATAACAAAAAGGTGTGCACTATTCATTCATATTTAAGTTATCTAATATGATAAATATTATATTAATATAATAAATATATAATTAATTTATATTATAATATACATTGATGATATTAAAAAATGAAATAAGATCATGAATTAAAGCTCAAAGTTTAATAAATTCAAAACTAAATGAAGAGAGAAAGAACAAGTGAGTGCATAAAGATAGTTTCACATTGTTAGTAGTAGCAAAGTGAGAGTCAATAGACAACTATAAATGAAGGAAGAGACTAATAAATCAATATGAATATTTATGGAGAAAGTCCATTTTTGAATATTTTTCAAATTTATAGTAATAATTTTTATCAAATCATCTCATAACGAAAAACATAATAAAAAATTTTTGACTGGTCCAAAAATGTGATTCAACCCGATTCAATCCGGTTTTGACCGGTTCAATCCGGTCCAAATGGAGGTCCGAACTTGGGGCTCCAAGTGGGCCAAATTTGTGACCGATCAACGGTCGGACCGATCTGACCGGCTAGTTCGATCCGATCCTGACAACACTGCCCAAAAGGCACTAAGAGGGGGGGGGGAGGTGAATTGATGTTCAATTCAAAAATATCGATTTCACGAAAATAGATTCGTTAATCCTTTCAAATCAATGTCATTCAGATCATAAAAATAATATGAGAGGGAGAGAGAGAGAGAATTCAAACACGCAAGGAAAAATGCCATTTACATCAACCACTTTTTTTCCGTTTCGAGAGGCAAGATAACCTCTCATAATAGGAAGTTAATTTTTTTTCTCGCTCAAGAGATAAGATTTGAAACCTCTTTCACCCAAGAGCTCTCACAATCTTTTTGAAAAATGGTTTCTCTATTTTACAATAGAACACTCACAAGAAGAGAAGAGAGAAAGAAATAAAGTTCAAAATGATAACTTCAAGGAAAAGATCTTCTTTTGATTTCTTAAAGTTTTTCTTCAATGCTTGGTTGGATGCCTTTGCTTCTGACTTTGGCACTCCTTTTATAGGCTTCAGCATCCGAAAAATTTGTCCAAAATTTATTTCATATTTTTCTCCATGAAATATAATCGTTACTATTCATTTGACAGTGGACCGGTTGAGCGCATTTATGGATCGGTCGACCAGTCTATATGACTGTTGCGCTAATTTTGTTCACTGACCACAGTCGATCGACCGGTATAGCCTCATCATTGAGCCTGAGCAATGCATGCATTGATCGGTCGACCGACATACAGGATCGATCGATCGATATTATCTTGATTGGCTTTCATTCTATCGATCGGCAAGTTGATCGACATGCACTATTTTGAGCATAACATTTTGGACAGTTGTCGATATTAGATAATGTTGGATTAATGGATAGCTAACATGATTCTCTACAACTTTTATATTTATGATTCATCTAGAATCAAATACGATCATAGTCAATTATTTAATTAAAGCACAATGCATAAAGTTGTTTCTTTTCTTTAAATATGTCATTAAAACTTAGATCCAATAGTTATCACCAAGGGTGTTGTTGAAGTCATGAGAGGAGTTCGAAAAAATTCCTTATACATACTAAAAGGCAGTAATTCCTAACATACTTGTAGTAGGTAGTTTATCCAAATGAGAATCAGAAGCATCCAAGTTGCGACACATGTGACTTGAACATATGAGTCAAAAAGGGATGGACATCCTCAACAAACACAATCTTCTGAATTGACAGAAGATATCTAAAATCAAATTCTACAAGCACTGCATCTTCGGCAAGCAAAGATGACATCAATTCAGCAAAGTCGTGCACAAGACAAAGGATACACTCGATTACATTCACGCTGACTATTGGGCCCTCTTGTGTTTCATCTGTCACGACCCCAATTTAACCCGCGAATTAAACTAGAGTTGGAGACTCATTACGGACGATCAAATAAAATTATGAAGAAATGCGGAAACGTGATGTAATTTACTCTTTCCTTTTACAACATACATAAGAATGAAAATATCATAAAATAAACTACACAATTTATGATGATCCTTCAGAGCAAACCAATAATCTTTAAATTTTACATTTCACAAAATGCTTTTGCCTTCTTACAAAGTAATACATATGAATTGTACATAACTAAATCCTTCGACATCCTAATAGAAGGATACGAAGGACTTAAATCTTTCCATCTTACCACGAACCCTTCAAATAATATCATCTCGCATGATTCCCAAGAATTATCTGAAAAATATTAGAAACAACAGAATGAGCTAAAATAGCTCAGTAAGTTGATAACTCATAGCCTATGTGTTACCAATTGATCAATTTGGAGGGACATAGAAAAGCATGCAATAATCATAATATCAGGGTCTATATCTTCATACATTTACTACATACATATATAACATCCCAATCATAATCATTACATTCAATTTACATTCATTGTCACTTAAACATATCAAACATGTGTATGCAATGCAACACTCTCATATGTATGCACGAATCACCAACTGGCCAGTGGTCGGTAAGTGGATTCTAGAAGTGGCTCCCATCGTGATTGGCGATGTAGCACTTAGCTCCATTCTACCTCATCCCTTTCGAGGAACAATCGTATAGCGATAGGTGGATTCTAGAGGTGGCCTATATGGATTCTAGAGGTGGCTCCCATCGCGACTCCTCACGATGTAGCACTTAGCTCCGTATGACACTTAGCTCTAGTCCATCTCATCCCATATTTGGGGAACAAAAATGATGCATTTGATTCTAGAGGTGGCTCCCATCGTGATCAGCGATGTAGCACTTAGCTCCAACCATCACATATGCAGATGCAAACAGATGCAGATGCATGATTCATCATATAACAATTTCATATCAAAGATCAAAGGATTAACCATATCTTGTAAATCAAATATCAGAAGATGAATCATGTCGAACACTGATTCAAACGGAATAGGATTGCATTTTATTAAATCAATCCTTAACATATCATATATGCTTTTCAATTATACCATCACTCGATCAATCATTTCAAACGGAACAAGATTGCACTTCTCGTAATCCATTCATATCATATCACATATGCATTTCAAATGTGCAATCATACAATCAATCATATATATTTTTCATAGTTGCATTTGTTGAAATCAATTCATAACCTAACCAAAATATATTTAATACATATAACAATCGATGTCACACCAAATTCAATAGAAATGAAAACATAGAGTAGGAGAAACCAACTTACCTATAAGGGCTAACAAAATATTTTCCTTTCTCTTTCACTACTTTACTATTCTATTCCTATAAAAATAATAGTAAGGAACACATTACTACTATGATATGAGCACAAGCCTATAACACATGAAGCATCATTAATTGCAAAGGGTATATGAATCTTAAGTATTTACTCTTATAACTTAAGTAACTATTTTGCATAAGGATTGACCTAATAATATGACAGATTGCACACATAGTAAAGAAAAATCCATATCTTCTTATATGCATGACCAAATGACATCATTCAAATTTTCTTTAGTTTCCATATACATTTATCTGTAAAAGTTTCATTTCCTATTTCATTATGGTTTGCTATCATGAAAATCAACATTCAACCTAACTTTTATGTTATTTCTATGTCCTGACAGGTTAAGTAACCTTACTTTTATGATTTATATAAAATAATAAATATTCCATGTTCTAGTAATTTTAATTTTCCCAAATTGTAGACATCATAGGGTGCAAGTCATAAAATTACTTGAATTTCTCTCTATTTTTACTGAGCACAATAAAATTAACCAATACTAGCATAATCTGCCCTAAGCTCCATTCTGATAGACTGAGTAAGGCTCGGTATAATATTTATAACATTCGCTACACATATCATTTTCTAGTGATTCCAATTGTCAATGAAGCCTAACATCAATATCTATAACACCCTAAATTATCAAATAATTCCATGAAATATTGAATTTAATACATAATTTACAAATTCGGGTAGCAACTTCGGCGGACAGAGGGATAATACCTTAAAGATACGAGCATAACTTTGTCTATAGAAATCATTTTAACTGGATTCCAAAGCTCAATGAAAGTATCATAGGGGATCAATCAGAATAAATTTCATAATTTTTGGATCACTCGAAGGTATAAAATTATGTAGCTAAAGATTCGTGAATCAATTGAACATGGCTAGGGTTAATCTTACCCATGAACAACTTGAGTTTTGCCCCATGTTCAAGTAAAATATGAAAATAGAGGGATAAGAAAGGTTCAGAGTCAACCTAATTAAGAATTATGTAGTTAAAATCCAACGAAAATAAAGTAGGAACTTACCAAACTTTAAAACCCTAGTTGCCCCTCCTCTTTTTTCTAATTTCCTTCAACCATGTAGCATCTTTTCTTCTACCTTTGCAATTCGGCCAAGGCTGGTGAAAGTGACAGAAAATGGTGGTAAAAGGTAGTTGTCGAAAGTAAATGGTTTTGTATCATTTATTTATTTATTTATTCATTTACTTAAGACATTACATGTAAATAAGAAATTACCCCCATTTGAATTCAAATAAAATATTTAGAAAAATAAATAACTAAGGAATCGAAATCTAAATTTTTGTCCGAAAAATAAAAATCACGATTTCACAGATTTTTCGATTTTGTGTCTACGTTTTACCAAACTCATACACCTCCTAAAAATTCTTAAAAATCACATTTAGAATTCATTCATATATATGAACAATTACCGGAACTTTAATTTTCCAAATTTTTACTTTTTCGAAAATCACATTTTCATGCCTTAAGTAAATTTCCATCGCTTTCGCACTTTAATTGATATTGAAGTGCAAGTCTTGACATCACATTCATAGAGATTATCAATAAGATAATAGAACATCACATTCATACAACTAATCATGCATGATTAACTTAGGGATATTACATTCTACCCCCCTTAAAAAAATTTTCGTCCTCGAAATTTAACGTACCTTAATGACCAAACAAATATGGATATCGCTTATGCATATCTTGCTTAGTATCCCATGTGGCTTCCTCAACATTATGATGTTGCCACAATACCTTCACCAAAGGGATCCTTTTAGACCGGAGCACTTGTTCCTTTCGATCTAAAATACGTATCGATTGTTCGATGTAGGACGTGTCTTCCTCCCAATCAATGGGCTCATATTCGATTACATATGATGGATCTGGCTCATACTTTCGTAACATAGATACATGAAATACATCATGCACGTTTTCCATATGAGGAGGTAGGGCCAAACGATAAGCAACCGAACCAACTCGCTCGAGTATTTCAAATGGTCCTATGTATCGCGGACTTAGCTTTCCTTTCTTTCCGAACCTTGTGACACCTTTTGATGGCGATACCTTTAAGAAAACATGATCTCCTTGCTGAAACTCAAGAGGTCTTCGGCGATTATCAGCATAACTCTTCTGTCTATTCTGTGCCACTTTAAGCTTTTCTTGAACAACTTTGATCTTCTCGGTAGTGGTTTGAACTAATACTGGACCTATTAATTGTTTCTCACCAATTTCTTCCCAACAAATAGGAGACCTGTAACTTCTTCCATATAATGCCTCATATGGTACCATTTCGATACTACTATGATATCTATTGTTATAAGCGTATTCTGCAAGAGCTATATGATAATCCCAATTCCCACCAAAGTCCAAAACACATGCACGAAGCATATCTTCCAGGGTCTAATAGTCCTTTCCGATTGTCCATCCGTCTGAGGATGCAAAGCAGAACTAAACTGTAGCTTTGTGCCCAAAGCTACTTGTAATGCTGTCCAAAAACGTGATGTGAAACGAGGATCTCGATCAGAAGTAATACTAGTTGGAACTCCATGTAGTCGAACTATCTCTTGAATATAAATTTGTGCTGACTTGTTCAAGGAACAGTCCATCCGAATAGGTATAAAATCGAAGTGTTAATAAAATCGTGACCTATGCCTAGTCCAGATAATAGCGAAAGTGTCATAATTCACATAAATCGATTATAACCCTAAAGAGAAGATGGTACATTAAATAAGGAACCATCATCTATTCTGATGACTATAAGTCATAAACTATCTTTTACTATCCACGAATAAGGGAGAGGGAGTGAGCAAAATGAAATTAGGGTATATGATTTCCTTACACACACACACACATATATATATATATATATATATATATATATATATATATATATATATATATATATAGTCGAAAGTTTGTTCGAGTTCGCGATCGAGGACCAAAGAGGCATCCCCCTTAAATCGCTCTTTCGCTAGGCTCTCAACCAACACTCCATGATAGTAAACTCTATGACTCCAATCAAGCTATCGAATGATGACCAGAAACAGCCAGACTCCAATACATCTTACGATAAACTTTTTAACTCGCTTTTTAAACTCTCAAGATTGGGTGATATAATAAAGCCAGCAATGAAGAATCATTAATCACCCATAGAAGAGTTACAACATTGATTCCATCAATCAATTATTCTAAATGAGATGGAACAAGTAAGGGCGAACTAAGGATCAATTGTAAATTGATGCTAAAAGATGGCAACTTTGGATTAATAAAGATTATTCAAGATCATTGATGATTCCAAAATTTGTATTTATATATGGTTATTCAATCACTCGAGCAATGTGAGCTGTGACAAACAAAGAAGAACTAAAAAATCATACTTGAAGATTGAATTGCAACCAATAGTGATCAATCAGGAATCGTCAGTGATTTCGAAATCAACAATACTAATATCAATGATTTTGATATCAACAATACTAATTAAAGAATTCAAAATACTTTGGAAATTATAAATAATGATTTACATCTACCAATGATAATTTACTGATCATCAATTGATTTGAATCCTACCAAGTAAGTATCACTTGTCAATATTAAAGAAATTTGATAGTTGGTTTTTAACACTTTATACATGATTTAGTGGTGTTATCTTTTGTCTTTCGCACAAATGTTTATAATTCCTTAAAATATAGACACCACAGTGTCACAATAAAATTATTTCCCTTACTAATAGTTCCCACCAAATTATCCTTAGCACACAACCTTATTCCTTTTCAAATTCTCAAACCTTGAAATGACAATTCGTAATCATCCCTGCACAAATCTAACAATGATAAATCCAAATATGTATTACACAAGTATTTACATATATGTAAGATTTTTATAAGTGCCATACTAAAATTTAAGACACATTTTAAAAATTGATTTTTCATATTATTCAAGACACCATAACTACACATTTAACCTTTCTTCCTATTTCCTAATCCATACATATCATTGGAATGTATTCCGACCTTGTAGAATACAGACTCTAAAGTCTATACATGTGGAGGTCGTTCAAAATTTCATAAAATCAAAATGGCTTGGAAACATGTCAAAACATAGGATGTTCAAATTCATATTGCTTGTCTTTTCCTTTCTAATTTGAATATCAATGATATAAAATATATTTATTATCTGGTTGTCGTACATGTGAATATATCTCTTCGTTTTAAGTATAATAGTATATATGATGGGCCATAAGTGCCTCTTTTGTCTAAATAAACACAATGTTTAATACCACTAGGGACTTTGCAACATATCATTTTAAGCTATAAACCTTTCTTAACTTACATGTGTGTGATGATCTAAAAATATGGTGCCCTATATGGCAGGCCCCCATTCACAAGGGTTGGTTAATACATAGTCACATATAACTTATTTGATTCATGTGTTTTCAAAATGCATCCAAGAAGCATATCACACCAATTAGGGAGTTAAATGATAGCGTTTGATTTTAATCACTCGTGTAACTCTAATGGTCACATGTATTGGGCATGATTTATCTTTCTCATGATCATCATGATCCATACTATATGTATGCCAAAATTCACCCTAATTTTGACACCCACTTTTTTTTTCTATAAGGGTTTGCAGAATAGGATTCCAGGCTTGCATGACCCTATGAACAAATTAGGATGGCATCAATAAATTAATTACAATTCAATCAAAGAATGATTTGGAATTTTGATTTGATTCATAATCCAAGAACTCATAATGATCATGTCATGTTCCAAGTGTATTCTTTGAAATATACAATTTTCTTTTTAGATGGTATTCAAATCTTAAGTCAAACTTCGAAAATAGAAGAGTACATCATAGTTAACCAAACAAATAACATATTTTCTGCAAGATATCCCTAGTAGTTACTTGATTCAGATGCTTATAATCAAACCTGAGAACTCATCTATATTCTTGATGTATAAGACTGATGTTCATGATTATGTGTCAACTAAACTCTCATATGAAGACGTGTATACTTATTTTTGTGTCAATTGACAAGGACTATTAAACATATGGATAATTCCATGAAGAAGGTCAATAAAGAACTCCTCCTATAAGGGTAGATCAAATCACTTCTATAAAATAGATTTACAACTACTTAAACATGATAAAATTGTTTGATAGTAAATATTTTCCTTTCTACCCCAAGTAATTCAATAACCTATGACATAATTTCAAAACAATTTATTGGCATACTATCAAATCACTTCTATAAAATAGATTTACAACTACTTAAACATGATAACATTGTTTGATAGTAAATATTTTCCTTTCTACCCCAAGTAATTCAAGAACCTATGACATCATTTCAAAACAATTTATTGGCATACTATCATAGATTGGAGAACATGAAGTTCTACGTCCTATAAAACACAAGTGATGATTGATTTGAAATTGAGAAGGTACATATCTTTCTATGTCAATTTAAATATCCATGCTACACAATTCATCCACATACAAAATCATGTCAAATCCACACAAGTACCAAATAATCATACCAATAATCATGTACTTGTCACATTTCTAATTATGCATTATTTGCATACTATATGTGAAGATACGGTAGTTCTCTTTTTTTTTTCAAATAGTACGCCAAATTCACATATACAAATCAATGTAAAGGGGTTGCGATGAATGGAGTTACAATTTAATCAAAAGAAAATATCACAATTACATTTCAAAATGTCATACATTAGCCCTTATATAAACTCATACTAAAATCTCCAAATTGCCACAACCCAAGCTAAACACCGATAACCCACTATAAGCATAAAAATGACAAACCCACTATAAGCATGACCATGTCATCCTAGACATAGCGATACAAAACTTGACCAAGGAAAGGACCTATTGCTCTGATACCATAACTGTCACGACCCCAATTTAACCCGTGAGTTAAACTAGAGTTCGCGACTCATAACGGACGATCAAATAAAATTATGAAGAAATGCGGAAACGTGATGTAATTTACTCTTTCCTTTTACAACATACATAAGAATGAAAATATCATAAAATAAACTACACAATTTATGATGATCCTTCAGAGCAAACCAATAATCTTTAAATTTTACATTTCACAAAATGCTTTTGCCTTCTTACAAAGTAATACATATGAATTGTACATAACTAAATCCTTCGACATCCTAATAGAAGGATACGAAGGACTTAAATCTTTCCATCTTACCACGAACCCTTCAAATAATATCATCTCGCATGATTCCCAAGAATTATCTGAAAAATATTAGAAACAACAGAATGAGCTAAAATAGCTCAGTAAGTTGATAACTCATAGCCTATGTGTTACCAATTGATCAATTTGGAGGGACATAGAAAAGCATGCAATAATCATAATATCAGGGTCTATATCTTCATACATTTACTACATACATATATAACATCCCAATCATAATCATTACATTCAATTTACATTCATTGTCACTTAAACATATCAAACATGTGTATGCAATGCAACACTCTCATATGTATGCACGAATCACCAACTGGCCAGTGGTCGGTAAGTGGATTCTAGAAGTGGCTCCCATCGTGATTGGCGATGTAGCACTTAGCTCCATTCTACCTCATCCCTTTCGAGGAACAATCGTATAGCGATAGGTGGATTCTAGAGGTGGCCTATATGGATTCTAGAGGTGGCTCCCATCGCGACTCCTCACGATGTAGCACTTAGCTCCGTATGACACTTAGCTCTAGTCCATCTCATCCCATATTTGGGGAACAAAAATGATGCATTTGATTCTAGAGGTGGCTCCCATCGTGATCAGCGATGTAGCACTTAGCTCCAACCATCACATATGCAGATGCAAACAGATGCAGATGCATGATTCATCATATAACAATTTCATATCAAAGATCAAAGGATTAACCATATCTTGTAAATCAAATATCAGAAGATGAATCATGTCGAACACTGATTCAAACGGAATAGGATTGCATTTTATTAAATCAATCCTTAACATATCATATATGCTTTTCAATTATACCATCACTCGATCAATCATTTCAAACGGAACAAGATTGCACTTCTCGTAATCCATTCATATCATATCACATATGCATTTCAAATGTGCAATCATACAATCAATCATATATATTTTTCATAGTTGCATTTGTTGAAATCAATTCATAACCTAACCAAAATATATTTAATACATATAACAATCGATGTCACACCAAATTCAATAGAAATGAAAACATAGAGTAGGAGAAACCAACTTACCTATAAGGGCTAACAAAATATTTTCCTTTCTCTTTCACTACTTTACTATTCTATTCCTATAAAAATAATAGTAAGGAACACATTACTACTATGATATGAGCACAAACTTATAACACATGAAGCATCATTAATTGCAAAGGGTATATGAATCTTAAGTATTTACTCTTATAACTTAAGTAACTATTTTGCATAAGGATTGACCTAATAATATGACAGATTGCACACATAGTAAAGAAAAATCCATATCTTCTTATATGCATGACCAAATGACATCATTCAAATTTTCTTTAGTTTCCATATACATTTATCTGTAAAAGTTTCATTTCCTATTTCATTATGGTTTGCTATCATGAAAATCAACATTCAACCTAACTTTTATGTTATTTCTATGTCCTGACAGGTTAAGTAACCTTACTTTTATGATTTATATAAAATAATAAACATTCCATGTTCTAGTAATTTTAATTTTCCCAAATTGTAGACATCATAGGGTGCAAGTCATAAAATTACTTGAATTTCTCTCTATTTTTACTGAGCACAATAAAATTAACCAATACTAGCATAATCTGCCCTAAGCTCCATTCTGATAGACTGAGTAAGGCTCGGTATAATATTTATAACATTCTCTACACATATCATTTTCTAGTGATTCCAATTGTCAATGAAGCCTAACATCAATATCTATAACACCCTAAATTATCAAATAATTCCATGAAATATTGAATTTAATACATAATTTACAAATTCGGGTAGCAACTTCGGCGGACAGAGGGATAATACCTTAAAGATACGAGCATAACTTTGTCTATAGAAATCATTTTAACTGGATTCCAAAGCTCAATGAAAGTATCATAGGGGATCAATCAGAATAAATTTCATAATTTTTGGATCACTCGAAGGTATAAAATTATGTAGCTAAAGATTCGTGAATCAATTGAACATGGCTAGGGTTAATCTTACCCATGAACAACTTGAGTTTTGCCCCATGTTCAAGTAAAATTTGAAAATAGAGGGATAAGAAAGGTTCAGAGTCACCCTAATTAAGAATTATGTAGTTAAAATCCAAAGAAAATAAAGTAGGAACTTACCAAACTTTAAAACCCTAGTTGGCCCTCCTCTTTTTTTTAATTTCCTTCAACCATGTAGCATCTTTTCTTCTAGCATGATTAACTTATGGATATTACACCATCTCTAGGAGGTTTTGGATACTTCCTATCTTACTCAAGGATGACATGAGTATTCATGATGAAGCACAAGAGCGATGCATTCAAATCCTTCAAATAGTGGAAGACTCTATAGAGAATCAAACATCAAGAAAGGTAAAACACTTTCATATCGATAACAGTTTGGAGTTTTGTTTATCCGAATTTGATCTGTTTTGAAAGGACGAAGGCATTGCTAAACATTGCACCATTAGAGATACACCACATCAGAATGGTGTAGCAGAGCACATGAATAGAATACTTCTGGAGAGGGCACGGTGCATGATCTCCAATTCTACTTTGAATAAGTCATTTTGGGTTGTGGCTATTAGCACAACATGTTACCTTGTGAATCGGAGTCTTGTAATCGCGATTGATCTGAAGACTCCTTGTAATATCTCAAATCTAATTCGTATATCATTATATGTTTTAATATTATAACTTATAATTGATGAACAATATGATACATGTGTTCGTTGTAATGTCACTTCTCAAGTTTTTAAAATTTTGTTCAATTTAAATAAAGTATTAAAATATAATTAATAGACATGCTATGCTAAACCATATACTCATACCATTAAGTATGCATATAGTTATTAACATATAGATTAAATCTCAAGAGCCAATCAAATGTTGCCAAGTGGCAAATAGGAAAACTATGTGAAAAAATATTCAATATAGAAAATGTATGAATAAATTATTTGGGTTGTAATATCATAATATATACTTAATAATGAATAATTACTATCCATTAATAAATTATTTTGAATGTCAAAATGCTATTGGATAAAGAGTTGCTCAAAGGTGCAGCAAGCTAGCAGCTTGCCACCTCATGCTTAGTTGATTTTTCAACCGTCTTTCTTATGTGATAAAAAATAAAAAAAATCCTTCTTTCTCCATTGCATGTTTAGAAACGACATCTAAATTATAAGATCTTGAACTTTTCTATAGAGGGTGGAGGAAATTCTACAACACTGATCACTCCATGTGAGAATTCTAACCATAAGCTAGTGGTCCTTTTTATGATCATCATTTATTCGTCAAGTCTTCTTAAACAATTATGAAATTTACATATCGATCCTCTCAGAGTTACTTTCGTTGAGCTTTGGAATCAAATTAATATTATTTCTGTAGAGTAAGTTATGCCCTTATCTTTAAGGTACTATCACTCTTTCCGTCGAAATTGTTATCCGAATTTATAAATTATATATTAAATCCAATATGTCATGTAATTATTTAATAATTTAGTTGTTATAGACATTGTTGTTAGATTTCATTGACATTTGGAATCACTCTACAATGATATGTGTAGCGAATGCTATAAATATTTTACTGAGCCTTACTCAGTCTGTCAGGATGGAACTTAGGATAAATTATGCTAGTATTGGTTAAATTTATTGTGCTCAATATAAAGAGATATAAATTCAAGTAATTTTATGAGTTACACCCTAGGATGTCTACTATTTGGGAAAATTAAAAGTACCGGAGCAAGGAATGGTTATTATTTTATATAAATCATAAAAATAAGGTCACTCAGTCTATTAGAACATAGAAACAAGATAAACATTAGGCTAAATGTTGATTTTCCTATGAACAAACCACAATGAAATAAGATATGAAACTTTTACAGATTAATATATTAGCAACCAGGAAGTAAGCAAAATTGGAATGAACAAATTTGATTATCAATTCAAGAAGATACAGATTTTCTTTTATTATGTATATAATCTATCTTAATAGCAGGCCAACTCTTATGATAAATAGTTACTTAAGTTATGAGAGTAAGTACTTAAGGGTCATGTACCTCTTCTATTAATTATGTTTCATGTGTGATAGGTTTGTGTTCAGATCATAGAAGTGACGTGTTCTTATTATTATTGTATAGGAGTAGAAGAATAAAGTAGTGAAAATGGAAAGGAAAAATCTTTTGGTAGCTCTTATAGGTAAGTTGATTTATCATACTCTATATTTTCACTTCTTTTGGATTTGGTGTGACATCGATTATTATATGTATTGAATGTCTTGGATATGTTATGAATTGATTTCGAGAAATGCAGTTATGAAAAGTATATTTGAATGATTGTATAATTGCACATTTCAAAAGTATATGTGATATGATATGAACGGATTACGAGAAGTACAATCTTGTTCCGTTTAAAATGATATTTGATATGATTTATTTTCTAATATTTGAAATACAATTATTATATGATGAATCATGCACCTGCATTTGTCTGCATTACATGTATGATGGTTGGAGCTAAGTGCTACATCGTTGATCACGATGGGAGCCACCTCTAGAATCCAATCCATCATTCTGTTCCCCAATAATGGAATGAGATAGGCTGGAGTTAAATGCCATGTGGAGTTAAGTGTCACATCTTGAGTAGTCGCAATGGGAGCCACCTATAGAATTCGTAGGGGCCATCGCCTATCGCTATAAGATTTATTCCCCGAAAGGAATGAGATAGAATGGAGCTAAGTGCTACATCGCTGATCATGATGGGAGTCAGCTCTAGAGTCCACCTACCGACCACTGGCCAGTTGGTGATTCGTGCATACATATGAGAGTGTTGAATTGTATACACACGTTTGATATAGTTAAATGACAATGATTGTGAATTGAGTGGGATGATTTCGATTGGAATGTTACATATGTATTCATAATGTGAAAATGTGATGAAAGAAACCATATAGAACCTTAGACATTTAATACAAATGAATTATTATATTGTTTGTTCATAAATGCTTTTCATATTTCTATGTCAATTAGACATTGTCACAAAAGTAAGAAAAATAATTTTAACGAGAAAATATATTTCTCAAGCTAGTTTATATTTATGTTAATTAAAAATGTCACAAATTGACTATCCAAAATTTTTGGTACACTTATTTATGTCGCATATGGGATAAATATTCAACTTGAATACCTAAAGTAGACAAAAAATCATTTTTCATAAAATTCTCATAAATAAATTTTATTAAATATAAAATTTAATGATAAACGTGAATACACAATTACGTTTGTTCAAAATATCAAATGTACATACTATACACACATCCACTTTAAAATAGTGGTACAATAGGACAATGAAGATAAAAAAGATTTATTTATTAAAAAATTTTTTTGTAGTCATAATCCCTTTTAACTCCTATTTAAAAAGCCGGTATGAGCATGGTTTGGCGTGGGAGGCAAACGACAATTAATAACAGAGAGGATATTGCATCTGGTTGAATTTTGTATTCTTACATGTGTGCTGAATTCAGCGATATATTTTAGTTTTCAGTCATATATTTTACTGGATGTTATGCTTATATCCTGCTGCATGTTAATTAGTAATAATATAATACGCTTTGTAACTGAGAAAATCTTTCGGATGTAGAAAAATAACCTTTTTCCTAGTTATAAAACCTTTTGTTTTCTTTTTTTTTTCTCCGGTCTGGAAAAATACATTTAGTAAACTTCTTACTTTTAAATTCATGTTTATACGAGTTTGACGCAAAAAGTAGAAGTGTGAAAAAATAAGCATAAGGGTTTAGATGTCGTCCAACAATTGTGGGTCTAGATTGGTACTTATCAGATATATATTCTCGAAATAACAAGATGGAAAACGAGAAATTATCAACACTTTTCAACTTCTATATGTATGTATGTATATATTATATATTATATATTATATATTATATATATATATATATATATATTAACAGTTAGGATCACTATGAGCAATCAAGGAGAAACAATTATATTTTCAACATTAAGCTTAATTTTATTCATAAAAGAAAATTTTCTTATAACTATATGTATTCTTGGCCCCTCCCATTTTTTTGCCCAGCTTATGAGAGAAATGAAACGATAATGACACTTTTTAAAATGACAGACACCCTATTTTTAATACACATTTTAAAATTTAGTTTTTGACGTTTACAAATACTTTGAAGAAAAAATTTCATCAAATACCCTTCAACTTTAACGTTTCCAGTGCCTCCTTGCAATTTTGCTTTGTAGTCAGACTGTCCTCCATTTTTTAATTCGTTTCACGGAATATCCTTTTCACCAATTATAAGTCATGTTGCTGACATGACATCTTCTCTCTCCTCCACGCGTTGACATGTCAATATAAAAAAATAATTAAATAAATGAAGTGTGGTCCACGATCGTTCTCTACGTCGAGAGGGGGGACTCGTTGGGCGATCTCCCGCTGGAGGCGCGGGAGGAGCTCTCCCCATATCTCTGTCGCCACCCTCTTCGACTTTGCCGACTTGAACTGGCGAAGTTGGAGGGGGGGGGGGGGGGGGGCTCCCACGCGCGTCGATGCCGTGCCTGGGCTCGCCCTCTCACACGATGGGTCATCGCTCCTCTACTCTGTCTCCTGGGACCGGAGTATCAAGATTTCGCGCACGGCCGACTTCAAGCACGTGGAATCCATCGACAATGTGCACTACGAAGGGGGTGGACGATAGCCGGAAGGAGAATAGGAGGTGGCCGCCGCCCCTCCCCTCCTCTCTTCTTCGTTGTAGAAGAGCCCACCCCCTTCCCCGCATGTGTCATGGGGTCATTCGCGGACACTAGACCTCGTGTGATGACGAAATAAATAGACACTTAGTCAAGCCTATTTTGAGTAGCAGCGAAAGATTTATGATCGAGATGACTATGCCGAGAGTCACTCTTATATGCATTCGACCACGGACATGACCAGAGTGTTGGACTACTCGTCATGGATTCGTGGCATTAGCGCGTTGCGACGCTAATGCAAGCGCTTGGCGCTTAAAGTCTGAAGGGGCAACTGATGTACCACGGGGCACCGAGAAGGGTCTCCGATGTGGATTGTCACCCCACGCTCAAGGCTATGACACTAGAATTAAAGAAAGCTTGCTTGTATTGAATATAATGAACATAACATATATTTGAGCCTCAAAAGACATTAGTGAAGTCCTCCCAGTGTACCATAGGTAGAAGGGTCTTATTACATATGAAAAATGCAAAAGATGTATCCCTATGAATAACGCCACATAACTTGACCATTCATAACGATGACCTTACAAGATAAATGCCCCAAGGGCGGATAACTTGGTACTCCGTAATATAACGCAGTGCGGGGCGGCTGCATGTGTTCCATACTTCGACGCCCCAACCTATAACCGGTGAAAAGGGCATTTCATAAAATAAATTAAAAGATGAAGGACAGTCTTGCTACAAAGTAAAGTTGAAGGATAACGTTGAGAAAACGACCAAAGTTGAAGGGTATTTGACGTAATTTACCCATACTTTGAATTATCAATCATATAAACATATTAATACCAAATTTAAGATTTCACTAAAATAAAGTTAAGTTGTACAATCAATATGCATCCAATGAATCCGTACAGTTGGATGATGATTACATGATTGAGATTCAATTTAATAACCTAATATTAAATTCAATAGAGGTTAGATCTCAACCATACAATTATCTTAATTTGTTGGTTGCATATTAGTTATATAAAGATTGATTGCATGCTACCTAACACCCCTCTCTCTCTCTCTCTCTATATATATATATATAATAAGCTTATAGCATAAAAAATTGAAACAATTTTCAATTAATTTATATTTTAACTTTAATACTTTTCATATTAATATTTTATAAAAAAATTGCACCCATGAGCTCAAAGGTCCTAGGTCCACTCCTGAATGTGCTGGATGATAAACTGTAGAGTGTCATCGAGATGTCTCCGCCGCCGTCGTCATCGTCATCTAGTTGAAGCGTCCATGGGGAGCAGCATCCAGGAAAGTACTATCATCTAAGTGCCCAAGTAGCTGGATGTCCCCGATGAGTGGCTTCCATGGTGGTGCTCTGTTCATAGTCGAAGAGGCCGCACCTATCCACTGCACGCCCCCTGCGTTGGTGCAGGAGGAGATGCGGCCAAGCATGCGATGATGGTAGAAGCCAAGGACGATTCTGCCATGTGGTAGATGCCAAATATTGTTTATTAGGCATTGCTCTTGCCCATTTTTCATTTGATAATGTTTTTTGCATGTGCTTTGTCTACCTCTTGATTAATCTTATTTTTTTCTCTATAATTTAATTGTATATATATATATATATATACATTTATATATATGTACTACTTTCATGCATTAAATTAAGTCTATAATTACAAAATAAATAGATCAAAAGGTTCTCCATGGACTTCTTATAAGATAAAGATTTGGGACTCTCAAATCACGATTAAGTAGTATATACATACATACATACATATATATATATATATATGTGTATATATATGTATATATATATATATTTAAGGATCAATGACAGTATTGTGAATAATCTACATTGCTTCTTTATTTATTATTCATATTTATTTTTTTCTATTTTTTTTAAATTCATCTATAAAAAACTAATATATTATATATAATAATTAAATATTCCTCACCACTATCTCATTAGTTTTGTTTACAAACTAAACACTCACGCCTGTCCTCCCACTATCTCCATATTAAATGACATCAACTCTCTCACTTCTCTAACTTCTTAACTCCACCCAACCCCAACTTCTGTAACACCCTCCTCAATTCATAACTTCCTTCCAAACGATCTTCCTACATAACCTCCCCCACTCTGTGGCGTCCCATCTGCAGCCTCCTCCTTCATGTCAGAATGCTATGCTATCTCTCTTCCATAATAGCTTTGTTCACCATCCGCAGCCTCCTCCTTCATGTCAGCATGCTATGCTATCTCTCTTCCATAACAGCTTTCTTCAGACCTCCTAAGTGAAGAATAACATGGGTCACATTGGCTAACTATGCCGGGTGCATGACCACCAGCTTGAGTAAGTGCATTCAGGCCGTCAAGGATCAGCATTCCTGCGCCGACGCATGCTGAGTTGAGGGTGTAGTCAATGAGGTAGTCCGCGAGGCCTAGGACCATGTCGTAATTACAGGTTAAGCGACGAGGACATGAGAGACGGCAAAGAGAACATCCAATAAGGCGCGCTCTACACTCGTGTCAGTCGCGGACAAGAGGTCGGGCACCCTTTCTAAAGGTGCGGGCACGACCACGCCGGCTGGGAGCGTCCAAGCAGTGAAGGTACATTGGAGACGACAAGTATGAGGAGGGAGAAGAGAAAGTCGAGAAAGAGGGAGATGGCATGGTGGAGGAATTGGAGAGGATGCCTATCGTTGGCGAGGGCAGAGAACATAGGATTGGAGCTTGGGGAAGAGAATGGAGGAGAGCATGGTCGTGGAGGTGTTCATCACAGTCATGGTGGTGGCAGTCGATCGTAGTCGCAAATTTTCTTTGTTGTTCTTGCAGTGAAGATGATCGTCGGTGGTTCTTATTTATATTTATTACTTTTACAACACGTTATACTCACGAGTGGCAAGGTACGACTCAAAATTTTTTATATGTGTTCAAACTGCACACCTGACCGGACTTCGATAAAAAAGAATAACTAATTATAAAAGATTATTTTTTTATTGTTAAGGTAAAATGCCAAAATTGCATATGTGTAAAAGAACCTTTCGATTATAAAGATACAAAATTTTATGATTAGTATTATTTATAGCCAAACTCTATAATTTGAAAAAAGATTCTTATTCTTCTAAAGTCATAGTTGTTAATAATTAAAATAGTAAATTCATATTTATTGCTTTATTTTCCTTCAGATGCTGGAAGCTTCTCATAGATTTGGCAGGTACAAAAAAAAGTAAATTCATATTGTTAATAAGTAAGATATTTTTAATACTTAATATCTATATCAATGGAGGACAAAATTTTAATAAATTTTTATTAGAAAAAAATAGTTAAATTATTTTTAATCGTGCAAAGAGCGATGGTGTTCATTAGTCAACGTAATAGATGTAGCAACAATTTTGTAGGTAAGAAAACCCAATTATAAAAATTTCCATTGTCAAAGGAAGCATCTCTCTTCTTTCATTGGAAATTATAGTGGTTTCTCTTATGTATTCGTTAGCGGCATAAAACATTAATATAATGGTTAACTACAAAACTAAATCATAAGAATTTTATACACTAGTACTACTTTACATTTGTGTATACTCCAAATAGAATTTACATGCGAGAATCACCGGTTGGCGCATCTACAACCGTACCTAAGAAGGATTGCCCCAAGAAGAAAAAGAACATGATTGCTGCAGTAGTACAATAGCGAATCTGATGATGATGATTTGACTCTCATGATGTCTAATATGTTTGTAGGAGAGTTGAGTTTTGAATTCAAGATGCTCTTATCAAATGACTCCGCAATCGAGTGAGGACATTGACAAATGTCTGTCATGTTTCGCAAATGAAGAAAAATATGATATCGTTAGGAGTTCGGAACTCCAAAGGATGTCAGATGGATGTTGTTAGAATCCCAAAGGGCACCAAGAGAGGGGGGGGGGGGGGGGGGTGGAGGTTGAATTGGTGTTCATTCCAAAAATATCAATTTTATGAAAATCGTAGCGGAAGCTTAAAATCGATTCATTAGTCCTTTCAAATCAACGTCATTCAGATCATTAACATAATATGAGAGGGAGAGAGAGAGAATTCAAACACAAACACACAGGTGGTTGTTGACAAGGTTTCGCCACACTTTAGCCTATGTCCCCGCTCTGACTTCTCGACCTCGAGACGGTCAGAGATTACACTAGAACTCTTTCTTAATTTCAAATGGGTCAAGGAAGAACACCCTTTACATCAACCACCTTTTCTCCGCTTCAAGAGGAAATGCAACTTCTCCTCCTAGGAAGCTAATCTTTTTCCTCGTTCAAGAGATAAGATTTGAAACCTCTTTCACACATGAGCTCTTACAATCTTTCTAAAAAATGATTTCTCTCTTTTACAATAGAACACTCACAAGAAGAGAAGAGAGAAAGAAAAAAAAGTTCAAAATAATAACTTTAAGGAAAAAGATCTTCTTTTGATTTCTTGAAGTTTTTCTTCAATGCTTGGATGGATGCCTTTGCTTCTGGCTTTGACACTCCTTTTATAGGTTTCAACCAAAATTTATTCCATATTTTTCTTCTAGACATATAACCGTTATTGTTCATTTGACCATTGGAACGGTCGATCACATTTATGGACTGGTTGACCGGTTTATATGACTATTGCGCTGATTCTGTTCATTGACCGTAGCTGGTCGGTCGATCGATACATCGACCGGTATCATCTCGGCGTTGATCGATATAGTCACATCACTGAACTTGAGCAGTGCATGCATTGATCGATCGACCGGCATACAGGATCGATCGACTGGTGTTGTCTCGATCGACTTTTATTCTGTCGACCGACAAGTTGACCAACCTGCACTATTTTGAGCATAACTTTTTGCACAATTATCCAAATTAGATAATCTTAGATTATATGGATAGCTAACAGGATTCTCTACAAATTATGATTCATCTAGAATCCAATAAGATCATAGTCAATTATTTAATCAAAGTGTAGTGCATAAAGTTGTCTCTTTTTTTTAAACTTTTTCAGCATTTTAACTTTAATCTTTCGAGGTTTGTATCACTAAAATATAATTTTATATGTCATTAAAACTTAGATTCAACAATCTCCCAATTTTTTATGAAGACAAACCGAGAAATATTAAAAATTTACAAGTTGCGAAAAAATTGTAAAATCTTGTAAAATCAATTTTACTCCCCCTAACACTTAACTTTCCTTGCAATGATAGATATTCACATAAGTATAAATTATAAGGAACTCTTCATATAAAGTGATATTCAAACAATATTTCTCATATATCTCTCCTCCTTTTTATTCATAAAAAATAATTTGCATATGAATCACATAAGAAATAATATGTAACTCTCCCTTAATCATGTCATTTTTGAAAAAAAATTATTCTCCCTTAGTATGTAAAAAATAATTCCCCCTAAATTTATAACTATTTTATAATGGCAAAATGGAAACAATTTGATGA
Organism: Pontederia crassipes; assembly: GCA_030549335.1. Taxonomy (NCBI): domain Eukaryota; kingdom Viridiplantae; phylum Streptophyta; class Magnoliopsida; order Commelinales; family Pontederiaceae; genus Pontederia; species Pontederia crassipes. Next base: position 2,583,276 of record JAUKPH010000017.1, read on the forward strand.
AAGCCAAAACAAAATATATTAAGGATCAAAATATTGCATAAAACTTTGCTATAACAATGATATCCATGGTATGTCAAAATAAAGTTTAATATGCTCCCTCTTTGCCTATTACCAATTTTATATGTTCTCTCTTTTCAAAGAAATAGTAATTTTAAATTTTTGAATGAAAAAATAGATGATACTTTTACCATAACTTTTGTGCCTTCATATTTCGAAATTCACATATCCTTTGCTTTACGTGTGAGGTACACCTGCAAAAACAATTATGTAATCTTTGGTATTCAAATTTCTTTGAGTTCTATTTTGTTAGACATTGTTCATTTTGGAACCAAAATCATATCATACTGTGATGATTTTATTTTTTGCATTGATATGCTAAATGGCCATAAAATCTACATTTAAGACATGCAATATGTGATTTTCTATTATAGGGATGATTAGCTTTCCAATAAGAGTTTTCATATTCAAAGTATTTCCTAGAATTATCTTTCTTTACGTAAAAGCCAGTCTTATCATTATTTTATAAATTTTTCAAAAGAATATTTTCCTTCTTATCTTTTTCTAAAGAGTATGCAAGTTTTACAATTTTACATGCATGAGTAATTTCCAAAGAATTAATTTCATTTTTCAGGTTTTCATTTTCCACAAAATATGTATTCTTTTCTTCCTTCATTTTTTCAATCTCATATAGTAATTTCTCATTTTTCTCTTTAAGTGTAAACTACCTTTTTATAAGAGAAGAAAGTTCTTTGTGCACATCAATTGAAATATCTTTTTCAGAAAACTTGATGAGTCATTATTTGAATTTGAAAAGTTAGAAGTTACCTCATCATTATGAGACATTAAGCATAAGTATGCTTCATCATTGGTAGAACTCAACGAGTCACTTGTTTCACTTGACTCTTCATATTTTTTTTCTTTTACTTTTCTGAGATATCTCTTCTTTGTAGTTTTTGTATACTCTTCGGATAGGCTTTTCATTCTTCTCTTTCTTTTTTACCAACTTGAGATACTTATCTAATTTTTTTGTGTAGCGAGCGAATATCTTTTCGTCAACTTCTTCTTTACTAGAGTCTTCTTCATTTTTATTTGCTTTCAAAGCCAATGTCTTCTTTTTGGGAGTATTGGATTCTTCTTCTTTTTGAATTCCGATCTCATAGATTAATAGTGAACCAATTAAATCATCAAAATCCAAGCTATTTAAATCTTTTTCTTCTATCACGATTCTCTTTGTATGCCATTTGTAGGTGAGTGACCTGAGAAACTTTTTCACCTTTTGGAGGTTAGTTCTTGGCTCGTCCAATGAGGCTAAATCATTCACAATATCATTAAATCTAACAATCATATCATTTATGGACTCATTTTCATGTATCTTGAAGGAATTATATTGATGATTCAAAATATTTAATTTAGATTCTTTGACTTTATCCGTTCCTTCATACGTAATAATGAGTTTCTTCCAAATTTCAATTGCACTTTCACAGTTAGAAATTCGATTAAATTTGTTGAATCCAAAGCACAATAAAAAAGATATTTTTAGCGTTTCAATCTAGTTTTGAAAAACTTTCTGTCTTTCGTCATGTTCTGAAGTAGCCTTTTTCATCAATGTCCCACATATTTATATCAATAGAATATATGTAGGCTTGAATCCTAATTTTTTAATAAGCAAAATTTGATGTATTTAATAGAAGAGGATGACTAATTGATTGTCCTTCGATAAAACTAAATTCACTTGATGCCATATCTCTTAAGATGGTTAAATATTAAAACAAAATGATTAAATCTTAAATGATTAGATATTGAAATAAGATGATTCAAAGAATCAAAACAAGAGTAACTTGCTCTAATACCAAATGTAGGATTCAAAAGGGCACCAAGAAGGGGAAGAGGGCTGAATTGGTGTTCAATAGAAAAAATATCGATTTCACGAAAATCGTAGCTGAAGCTTAAAATTGATTTGTTAATCCTTTCAAATCAATGTCATTCAGATCATAAACATAATATGAGAGAGAGAAAGAGAATTCAAACACAAACAAGGAAAAATGCCCTTTACATCAACCATCTTTTCTCCGCTTCGAGAGGCAATGCATTCTCTCATCATAGGAAGCTAATATTTTCTTTCGCTCAAGAGGTAAGGTTTGAAACATCTTTCACACAGGAGCTCTCACAATATTTCTAAAAAATAGTTTCTCTATTTTACAATAGAACACTTACAAGAAGAGAAGAGAGAAAGAAAGAAAGCTCAAATGGTAAGTTCATGGAAAAAGATCTTCTTTTGATTTCTTGAAGTTTTTCTTCAATGCTTGGATGGATGTTTTTGCTTCTAGCTTTGACACTCCTTTTATAAGCTTCAGCAGGTGAAAAATTCATCCAGAATCTATTTCACATTTTTTCTTGAAATATAGTTGTTACTGTTCATTTGATCAGTGGACTGGTCGACCGGTCTATATGACCGTTGCGTTGATTTTGTTCATTGACCGCAGCTGATCAGTCGACCGGTATAGTCTCGTCATTGAACTTGAGCAGTGCAGGCATTGGTCGGTCGACCGACATACAGGATCTGTCGACCGATATTGTCTCGACCGGCTTTCATTCTGTCGACCGGCAGGTTGATCGACTTGCACTATTTTGAGCATAACTTTTTGCACAGTTGTCAAAATTAGATAATGTTGGATTATATGGATAGCTAACAAGATTCTCTACAAATTTTATATGTATGATTCATCTAATAAGATCATAGTCAATTATTTAATCAAAGTGTAGTGCATAAAGTTGTCTCTTTTTCTTTAAACTTTTTTAGCATTTTAACTTGAGTCTTTCAAGATTTGTATAATCAAAATATAATTTTATATGCCATTAAAACTTAGATCCAACAGTTATCACCAAGGGTGATGTTGAAGTCATGAGAGGAGTTCGAAAAATATCCTTATACATACTAAAGCCAGAGTAATTTCTAACATACCTATAGTAGGTAGTTTATCCAAATGAGAATCAGAAGCATTCAAGTTGTGACACATACCACTTGAACATATGAGTCAGAAAGTGATGGACATCCTCAACAAGCACAATTTTCTGAATTGTCAGAAGATATCTGAAATCAAATTCTACAAGCACTGCATCTTCGGCAAGCAAAGATGACATCAATTCAACAAAATCATGCACAAGACGAATGTAACACTCGATTACATTCACACTGACTATTGGGCCCTCTTGTGTTCCATTTCTAGGAGGTTTTGAATACTTCCTATCTTACTCAAGGATGACATGAGTATTTATGATGAAGTACAAGAGTGATGCATTCAAACCCTTCAAATAGTGGAAGACTCTGTAGAGAATTAGACATCAAGAAAAGTAAAACACTTTCATATCGATAACGATTTGGAGTTTTGTTCATCCGAAGTTGATCTATTTTGAAAGGACGAAGGCATTGCTAGACATTGCACCATCAGATATACACCACATCAGAATGGTGTAGCAGAGCACATGAATAAAACACTTCTGGAGAGGGCACGGTGCATGATCTCCAATTCTAGTTTGAATAAGCCATTTTGGGTTGTGGTTGTTAGCATAACATGTTACCTTGTGAATCGGAGTCTTGCAATCACGATTGATCTGAAGACTCCTTGTAATATCCAAAATCTAATTCGTATATCATTATATGTTTTAATATTATAACTTATAATTGATGAACAATATGATATATGTGTTTGTTGTAATGTCACTTATCAAGTTTTTAAAATTTTGCTCAATTTAAATAAAGTATTAAAATATAATTAATAGGCATGCTATGCTAAACCATATACCCATACCATTAAGTATGCATATAGTTATTAACATGTAGATTAAATCTCAAGAGCCAATCAAATGTTGCTAAGTGTCACATAGGAAAAGTATGTGTAAAAATATTCAATATAGAAAATATATGAATAAATTATTGGGTTGTATTTTTATAATATATACTTAATAATGAATAATTACTGTCCATTAATAAGTTATTTTGAATGTCAAAATTCTATTGGATAAAGAGTTGTTCACATGCAAGCTTCGAGCAAGCTAGTAGCTTGCTACCTCATGCTTAGTTGATTTTTTCAACCGCCTTTCTTATGTGATAAAAATCCGAAAAAATTCTTCCTGTCTCCATTGCATGTTTAGAAATGACTCCTAAATTATAAGTTCTTGATATTTTCTGTGGAGGGCGGAGGAAATTCTACAACACCGATCACTTAAGGTGACAATTCTAACCCTAAGCTAGTGGTCCTTTTCATGATCATAATTTATTCATCAAGTCTTCTTAAAAAATTATGAAATTTATATTGATTGATCCTCTCGAAGTCTACTTTTGTTAAGGTTTGGAATCAAGTTAATATTATTTCTATAGAGAAAGTTAGGCTTTTATCTTTAAGGTACTATCACTCTTTCTGCCGAAATTGTTATCCAAATTTATAAATTATGTATTAAATCCAATATGTTGTGTAATTATTTGATAATTTAGTTATTATAGACATTGATGATAGGTTTCATTGACAATTGGAATCACTTTACAATGATATGTGTAGCGAATGCTATAAATATTTTACCGAACCTTACTCAGTATGTCAGGATAGAACTTAGGGTAAATTATGCTAGTATTGGTTAAATTTATTGTGCTCAGTACAAATAGATCAAGTAATTTTATAAGTTGCACTCTAGGATGTCTACTATTTGGGAAAATTAAAAGTACTAGAGCAGGGGATGATTATTATTTTATATAAATCATAAAAGTAACTCAGTCTGTTAGAACATAGAAACAAGATCAACGTTAGACTGAATGTTGATTTTCCTGTGAACAAACCATAATGAAATAAGATCTGAAACTTTTATAGATTAATATATTAGCAATCAGGAAGTAAGCAAAATTGGAATGAACAAATTTGGTTATCAATTCAAGAAGATACGAATTTTCTTTTATTATGTATACAATCTGTCTTAATTGTAGGCCAACTCTTGTGATAAATAGTTATTTAAGTTATGAGAGTAAGTACTTAAGGGTCATGCACCTCTTCAATTAATTATGTTTCATGAGGTGTTTAGATCATAGAAGTGATGTGTTCTTATTATTATTATATAGGAGTAGAAGAGTAAAGTAGTGAAAATGGAAAGGAAAAACCTTTTGGTAGCTCTTATAGGTAAGTTGATTTCTTCTACTCTATGTTTTCACCTCTTTTGGATTTGGTGTGACATCGATTATTATATATATTGAATATATTTTGGATATGTTATGAATTGATTTACACATTTGAAAAACATATGTAATATGATATGATCGGATTACGATAAGTGCAATCTTGTTTCGTTTGAAATGATATTTGATATGATTAATCTTCTGATATTTGAGATACAATTGTTATATGATGAATCATGCACCTGCATCTGTCTGCATTGCATGTAAAATGGTTGGAGCTAAGTGCTACATCGCTGATTACGATGGGAGCCACCTCTAGAGTTCAATCCATCATTCTGTTTCCCAATAATTGGATGAGATAGGCTAGATCTAAGTGCCATGCAGAGTTAAGTGCCACATCTTGAGTAGTCATGATGGGGCCACCTGTAGAATTCGTAGGGGCCACCGCCTATCGCTATAAAATTTGTTCCCCGAAAGGGATGAGATAGAATGGAGCTAAGTGCGCTGATCATGATGAGAGCTACCTCTAGAGTTCACCTACCGACCACTGGTCAGGTAGTGATCTGTGCATACATATGAGAGTGTTGAATTGCATACACATGTTTGATATGGTTAAATGACAATGATTGTGAATTGAGTAGGATGATTTCGATTGGAATGTTATATATGTATTTGTTAAATGTATGAAAATATTGATTTTGATATTATGATTAATGCTTGTATTTTTATGTTTCTTCGAATTTATTAGATGGTAACATATAGCTTATGAGTTATTAACTTACTGAGCTATTTTTGCTCATAATGTTCTTTCTAATATTTTTCAGATTCATATAGCTCGTTGGGGATCGTGCGAGGTGGTAGTCGTAAAATGATTCTATAACATCTTTGATGGTATGATGAGAGGATTTATGTCTCTCGTATCTTTCTATTAAGCTGTTGAGAGAGCTAGTCGTGTTTATTACTTATGTCAAAATAAATTGTATTGAAAATAAAGTCATTTTGTCAAATGTACGACTTAAGGTGTATCAATTTGCTCTGAAATGATCACGTATTGTGTAATTTATTTAGTGATATACTTTTACTCTTATGTTATAAAAGAAGATTAAATTACATCACGTTTCCACATTTTTTTCATAATTTTATTTGATCGTCCGTAATGTGTCGTGAACTCTGGTTTAACTCGCGAGTTAAATTGGGGTCGTGACACTCCTATTGAGGTATGGTTAGAAATTCTTGTTGATTATACTAACTTGAATGTTTTTTACTACCATGATATTATCATGTGAAAGCTGAAACCAAAAGCTAAAGAAGTCTTTGTGAGATATGGTAACAGGTGTTGTTTTAATTAACTCTAATTCAGAATGGGATAGAAGAATCTCATTAGAACAACTAGAGTCTGAAGAGCAAGCAAAAGAAGCAACGACAAGTTTAGCTACTGCACCTGCACGTAGACAAGTAGGTCATCCTAAGCATTATGACTTTGAAGACATGATTGCATATGCATTCTAAGTAACTGAAGAGGTGGAGTCGCCAAAGCCATCGAGCTAAAAGGAAGCTATCACATGTGCAAAATCAGAACAGTGGATTGCGATAATGAGTAGAGAGGTGTTCATAAGAATCAAACTTAGGAGTTAGTCAACTTACTAAAAGGTAGAAAGGTCATTGGATACAAGTGGATTTTCAAGAAAAATGTTGGAAGTCCAAAAGCTGAAGGCATTATATTCAAAACACGTCAAGTTACCAAAGACTACAATCAAAAGAGGGAGTGGACTATAATGAGATCTTCTCTCTAGTTGTCAGACATACTTCCATTAGAGTGCTACTTGCTTTTGTACCACATCAGAATTTGGCGCTTGAACAATTAAACACGAAGAGAGCTTTTCTACGTGGGGAACTTGAAGAAGACATCCTCATAAGTGAGCCAGATGGTTTCTCTATCCTAGATAAAGAAGACCAAGTCTGCAAATTGAAGAAGTCATTATATGGCTTAAAGTCATCACCGAGGCAGTGATATAAGAGATTCGATAGTTTTATGATCAGTAAGGAATTCAGGAGCCCTTATGATTGTTGCATTTATTACATGAAGATGGAGGATGATTTCATCATCTATGTGCTCTTGTACGTTGATAATATGTTGATTGTTGCTAGGAACTAGAAGACATTCAGAATTTGATATGAAGGATCTTGGTGCAACAAAGAAAGTTTTAGAGATGAAGATTTATAGGAATCATGTAAAGGGTTTTATTTCAGAAAAAGTTAAATTCAAAAGATTTTATTCATGTTAGGCATGTCTGCAGCGAAGACCTTAAGTACTTCATCAGCTTCAAATGTGCACATTTCTGCAACTGAACTTATGTTTGATGAAGAAAAGAAGTACATGTCTCAAGTTCTATGTGCCAATGCAATTGAAAGCTTGATGCATGATATGGTATGCACAAGATGTGATATTGCATATGTCATTAGTGTGGTTAGCAAATTCAAGAGCAATTCAGGAAAGGAGCTTTGGCATACAATAAAGCATATCTTTTGATATCTGAGATGAACGTCTGACTTTGGCCTCATCTACATAAGTGATAAAGAGTGTTTGGTTACATGTTATTCAGACTCAGATTATGCTACATATGTTGATGAGAGAAAAGCAATGACAGGTTATGTATTTCACTCTTGACAATTCTGTTATTAGTTAGAAAGTTACATTCTAACCAACAATTATATTGTCCACTACAGAGGCAAAGTACATGGCATTGACAAATGCTAAGGAAGACATCTAGTTAAAAGGTATTGTCAGATATCTTGGACTAAAACAAGTTCAGGCTATACTGTACTGTGACAATTTAAATGCAACATGCTTAACCAAAGATTAAGTGCACATGAAAGAACCAAACACATCGATGTTAGGTATCGCTTCATCCGTACTAAGAAGAGGATCAAGGTGAAAAAGATTGATACAAAAAATAATTCAGCGGACATATTCACCAAGTTGGTTCATGCTAGCAAGTTTCAATAAATATTGATAAGTGGAAGTAGTCCCAAGTTGGGACTGACAATGATAGAGTGTTAAATGTTTGATTTGAAAATTCAATTTAAGGCGGAGATTTATTAATAATGTCTTGAATTCTACCCCAACTGAAAATTTGATTGGACCTCAAGACACTTCGATGTAAAAGACGTCCTCGTACTACAACGTCCCATTGCCATTTTATGGGTATTTTGTATGTGACTCAGAATTAATTTATTTTCTTATCACAAGATAGTGTCCTACTTTTGACGAATTAATTTAGAGTCTCGATCGGCATGAAATTTCAATCACTGTAAATGGAGTGCCTATATAAACTCCTTAAGAGGTCTGAACAGAAAGCAATCTGATTTGTAATATTCTTTTTGTTCTAATCTAATAAAATTTTGTGTTGCCTTAAATTTCTTAATTTTGCTTGAGGTGCATAAATTCTCTCGTGCAAAAATCCTAACACAACTTTTGCTATAAAGAAATAAATTTATTTGAGCAAATTCTTGAATTTCACACTCGGTGTGAATAACTATTTCACCCATATCATTTCCATAGAAAGACATTAATTTCTTCATTAATAAAATAAATCCCTTATTACATCTATCTATACATGATATTGTTTCACATGTTATGTCATCTTTATCCATAACAAAATGGATATATACATAATGGTACTTATACCATTATTTAGATGAATATTGAATCCATAAATACACAATCACAAGCAGCTTTATGTAAATTTCCATTTAATGCATATGTAAGTTAATAGTTAGATTTTTGACAAACAAGAGAAAATTGTAATATTTTCTCTACAGTGAGTACTCTTTTTTATGACTATTACATTTCGTCACTTTTAAATCTCTTATCATTCCTACAAACTTAATTTGAACACTTTTGCTTTCTATTGCCTTTCGATAAATCGGATGATTTAACAAATCTCTGACTTGATTTTCTTCTTTAGACTATAATCCATTTTCTTTATGTAGGCACAAGAGAGCCTCCATCATTTGTCTTAGACTCATATTCATTTCATCTAAACATTTGACATTGAATTGACACGTGAAACACTACTCACACGTTCCAATAAATGAACATTAATCGTGAGTTGACTACGAATTTCTCCCACTCGTATTGAGGTGTGAAAACAAAATACGGATTACCACTAATCAATTCGCATACATTGTCAACTCTAAATATTCAACTTCTAAAGTGAAATGTTACTTAATCTCATTCAACCAAGAAAATTTACATGAATGTCATAACTCTACTTTTTATTTTAATAACTCTTACTAATTTAGGTAGCAACCGAATACAAAATTAGAATTCATTTGTGTCATACATTCAAGTAGATTATGGTTGCATTGTATCCACAATACTTATCATTGCGAAATGTAGTTACCCATATAATTATATCATTTTCATCACTGGACTATTTGAATAAGCTTCAACCATTTCGCAATCTCAATTTAATCTTGCATCATAATTAGATTTTTCATCTAAGTTCATGAATTTCTATAAAATAATTTATGTTACCAACTTATATAAATTATATTTATAATGTGAAAATGCGATGAAAGAAACCATGTAGAACCTTAGACATTTAATACAAATGGATTACTATATTTTTTGTTTATAAACGCTTTTCGTATTTCCATGTCAATTAGACATTGTCACAAAAGTAAGCAAAATAATTTTAGCGATAAAATATATTTCTCAAGCTAGTTTATATTTATGTTAACTAAAAATGTCACAAGTTGACTAGCCAAAAGTTTTGGCACACTTATTTATGTCGCATATGGGATAAATATTCAACTTGAATACTTAAAGTAAACAAAAAAAATCATTTTTTCATAAAATCCTCATAAAGAAAAATCATTAAATATGAAATTTAATGATAAACGTGAATACACAGCTACGTTTGTCCAAAATATCAAATGTACATACTATACACATATTCACTTTAAAATATTGGTACAGTAGGACAATGAAGATAAAAAAAGATTTATCTATTACAAAGGAAACTTTTGCAGTTATAATCCTTTTTAACTCCTATTTTCATGTTGTTTCCAAATATGTCCTTTGGTTTAACGGGTAAGTAATGCAAAGAATTCATCATCCTTTGACTACATGATCGGTTATATTAAAAATTTTCAATCAATAAAGGATGGGTTTCAACACCCAAAACTACATTATCATAAAGCAAAAATAACATAAGATTATATCAATATTTTTTTACTCGGTGCAATCACGAACGATAATTATCGTATTTGCCACACATGTAGCACATTGTTTTGCTTATATTAACTTTGCCATCATGCTTCGCACGATGTGAGTAGCGCTAGCCTTTTTAGTATCTATACATTATTCATTAGACTATGATCTTTGTCAAAAACTTGCAGCAATTTTCTTATTTTGACATAAACATGTCATAATTGAATATGACACACATTCTTCAAATAAATGTAAAAAGATTTGATATTTCACTAAAAATCAAACATGTGTGCAAGCATACTATACTCATTAGCAATGAGTCACTATCTTGTGGTCATTCTAAAAGATATGACGAATATTCTCTAACTCAACCGTCAAGTTTAGAGTTCTAAGAACCATGATAGTGGTCGTGCTCTACAGAAGTCATCTCTTTGCCATGTGTCACTTTTGACTTGGTCATATTGCAAAGACACTTATTTTTGTGTCGCTATCTATGATCAAACTACATAAGGAAAATGAGTTAGTTTTTGCATGTTTTCTTGTCGCATGTATTCATAAATAATCATATAATAATATTTTAAAAGTAGTGACATCGAGGTCGCTATCTTCCCACTCATCCCCCACTATTCGAAAAAAAATCAATTATCATTCATTAAAAATAATATGTTGCACCAAGATATTATTCTATTCATTTTGAAGGACAAACATCTAAAATCATCTAAAAAATATATGATTTGATTATCACATCATTTTCAAAAATTTGACTAGGACAATCAGGGTTCTCCACTTGAAACTCTTTCTTACGTTTGCAAGGTGTCAACTAGAAAACCATCATGTCATATGAGCATAACAATTCTTGAAAACTACGTTAACTATACACCAGGTAAATCCACCGAGAAAGAGGGTACTACATTTTTACTAACAATCTCTTTTTAGTATTTATCTAAACATGCACATGTCTGCACCACTCAATAAAAATTTCTACTATGATCATCATTCAAATTATATGCCTTAATCATATTTGGACTACATGTGTTTCATAATTTCATACTTATTTCATCCTAAGTTTTATGAAGCATGACATATTCATAATTCATAAATATTTATACATTCAAAGTAAACATTACATAAATCATATATATGAATGTATATTATATACACAAATAATCATACAAGTCATTTACATATAAATGAAATATTATTTGTCACACTCATATAATTAACATAAGCATGATAATAGACATACAAATAATAACACAATTATTACCACATGTCTAACTACATTTATGTCACATAATTCTCAATCATGTACATAAATTCTTGTCTTGCATGTCTTGTTAATTAAAATTTATTGCATAAATTTTCATCACATAAAATCATGCAATACATTTTATGTGTAATAAAAAAACATATATGAACATATTTCTATTCATAAAGAAATATAATTTGTCACAATTAATATGCATGTTTCACATGAAAAATGTGAAAAAAATATTTTGCACATAACTTAATTACTCACAAATTCGCATAACATATATTATGTCTAATATAAAACATAATTTCATATGTGTCACACTTTAATACACTTTAAGTAAATATAATATAATTATATGCATGAATATCTATTTCATATGAAAATTCAATTTAAGTGACATACTACACTTAAACCATATCATGTAATAAAATATATGAATAATTTTACTTAAATTCATAATCATATATAATGCATGACAAAATAATATGACTATTTCATGTACTAATAAATATGCATAATACAACTAATAATCATACAATTTTAAAAAATTATTCTAAAAACGTTCTTATTAACATTAAATGATCACATCTTTTATAGAAATAATTTCCATTTTCATATTAATTCATTACATAATTATTCATAAAGTACACAAATTGATAATAAATCATAATCTGAATGTTTTTGTATTGAAACTAACTAAGTATATCACTCATGCTTAGAATTAAATGTGACATGATAACTAACATAGATATTAAATATATGAAATTCACATAATTATAAGGCATAATGTATCAAATGACATATGCATAAATAATAAATATGCATATTAAATATTATGAAAATTTGCAGAAAATTATTCATAATTTTCTAATTAATAATGTGCATAAATTAGAAATAATCTAATTCATCATACATATTTATCATGACATAATAACACATATAGATTGCATTATAAAATACAATGCATAAATTTATGTGAAAAATAATCCACACATTATTCAGAAAAAAAATTCAGAATTTTCTGAATCCAAAAACATTTTTTTTTTTCATTTTTCTATATTTCCCAAGTTTTCTAAATCTAAATTTTCAAAAAAAAAAAAGTATTCAAGGGGGACTGCGTGCTGTGGGCCTTAGGACCACATTTGGTGTCGCATGCGCAGCGGGCCTCGAGCCCGCGCGCGACTTCGGTGCGTCGCGCGTCCGCGCCGAGAGCCTGAGCCCCCGTGCCTCCCAACCCGCTTCTCCGGCGGACTCTCCGACGTCCCTCACGAGATTCATAAGTAACAACTGTGGGTATGTCGACGAATGGCCTCGTACTGCCACGTCGATCGGATATATGTATGTAACTATAAAAGGATTCAAGTCACTCCGAATTTTCATTTTCGACTCGGACTCGGACTCGGATATATAAAAATGTTCCAGGAACTCCATGTTTCTATTTCTACTCGGAATTGGATAAATGCTGATTTCTGGTGCGACTCTGTCTAGCAACAAGAATTAATATTACAATGCTACGTCTCTCTGGTCTATATATACGTATGACATCTCGTGTTGCATCGCATGCAATGCTGCCTGCCATAACCTACGTTTCCTGCACAAGTGCGCTCTCTCCCTGATCGATCTCTTGCTCCTTGGGTTATACAGATTTCAAGAAGTGCGCAACTGCAACTCGACCTCCGACCATGGCAACGGCACCTTCCCACGGCAACTCGTCGGTCGCGCATCCCCCGTTAGATCGGATCTCCATGGGGCACCGCAACGCCGCCGTGGTCATCCGTGGCCGCTTCTCGGACCCGTCCGCCGTCGGCAGCGCCAGCTACGACGATGTCATTGTTCAGATGGGTTTCCACGTGTGCATGCTCCATCAGTCGCACTCGCCGCCTTCTAATTCATCGGTCTGCAAGGAGGAGTGGCGATGCGCGAACGAAGAACTCTTCTTGTCTGAGCTGCCCATCCTCCGACGCGCGGTCCCTCAACACCTCCTGGGTCGCCTTGTCCTGGACGACGACGACAACACGAGCATCCTTGCCGAAGTCATCGAGAGGTTCGTCCTCCGTCACACGGTCGGCCGTTTCTTGCCGCGGTCGGACGCCGCTGCGCAAGATCAGACAGCTCGCCGCAGGGTCATATACCAGGTCGACGTCAACGTGCTGATGGACGAGAGGAATCCGGTGATCAAGAAAGTGACGTACCAGCAGGCAGCAGAGGAAGAAGCAGCGCTGCGCGAGAGCGCGTGCCCCATATGCTTGGGGGACTTCTGTACCGGGGAGGAAGTGGGCGTGACGATGTGCGGGCATGCTTTTCACCCCGCATGCCTCGGCCATTGGTTGAAGCAGACGCCCCGTTGCCCTCTCTGCCGCTCTCGAATTCCCTTTTCGCTGGATTTCGCGCCGGCGCCGCCCATCTATGAGCATGGTTTGGTGTGGGCGGCAAACAACAATTAATAACTAGATTTAAAAAAAAAACAGAGAGGAGTGAGGGCATTGCATCTGTTTGGATATGATGCTGGCCGCTGTGATGAATACTGGTTGAATTTTGTATTCTGAATTTATATATGTGCTGAATTCAGCGATATTTTTTATTTTTCAGCCATATATTTTACTGGATGGTCGCTTTGTTATGCTTATATATATCCTGCTACACTTTGTAACTGGGAAAATCTTTCAGATGTAGAAAAAACCTTTTTCGTTGTTATAAACCATTGTTTTCTTTTACATTTAGTAATTACTTTTTAATCCATGTTTAGATAAGTTTGAAGCAAAAGTAGAAGTGTGAAAAAAAGAAGCATAAGGGCTTAGATTTCGTCCAACAATTGTGGGTCTTGATTGGTACATATCAGATATATATTCTCGACAATAACAAGATGGAAAACGAGAAATTAGCAACACTTTTCAATTTCTATGAGTAATCAATTTCTATTAACAATTAGGATCACTACGAGTGATCAAAGAAAAACAATGTATACCAGGAATAAGAGAGTTGCTATATACTTCTGAACTTCAGACTAAAAATCCTCATAACTCACGACGGCACTGAAAATAATTTTTTTTATCAACTTAAATGAGAGTTTACTCGAATGAGTTCTGTAAGGAGAATAACTAGACTGTAGTTTTGGGAGGATTGAGATATTTTTCTGTAACATCCCAAAGCGAAACAAAAAAAAAAATAAAAAGAAAGAAGCAACACTGAAGCCCACACCCAAGCCCAAAAGCCCAACTCTTTAATATACCCTAAAAGCAACTTACCTTCTCCCTCTCCCACCTAACTAGATGTCGGCTACAGCCAAAAGACCCCAATCACTGTAGCTAATGCCTCACTCACCTCATACTCTCGCTCTCCTAAGTTTCATTCGGTCACCACCTCCCCCAAGCCCCCTTTAGCTACAGTAAGTTATATTCTCAGTCTCTTCCTCTCTCTATTTTGCTACAATAACTTTGCACACTCACTCTCTCTCCTACTTACTCCATTAGCAATTGTGGACAACAATCTTAAGGAGAGAGAAAGGACTCTTGAAGCTAAGGAAAGAGATTAGAGGTTTAAGTTAGTTAATCAAAGTATGTGGAGGAGATTTAACCCTCTAATCACTTTCTAATGACATTTGTATGGTTAGATTAGGACATGAAGAATCAACTTGTGTTCTTGGAATGGATGATTAAGGGATATACATATTATTATTTGCATATTTCATGTTCTATTAAAATTTATGCTCTATTGCCAATCATGTCTAAAAAAAGAATGTGCTTTGTTATCTATGTAGCTCAAAATGCAATTGCTTAACACTCATGTACTCATATAAATGTGATTAGTATGATTAGAATGTTTATTGTTGTACGTTAGCTTATTATGACATCGTTTAAAGCTCATGTACGATTATGAACTTGATTAGTATGTTGGATGTCCTTATGTGAATGTTGATAAATGATGCATGTGATGTGTAGAGCAAAATTTGTACTCCATATGTAAAAGTATATAAGATTAGAAAGAAAAGATGTAAAAATCGTGTGTCTGTCGTCTCAGAACGGACGACCGTTATATTATCGATCAATTGTTTTGGAGACAAAACGGTCTCGAACTCTATCCAACGGTCGACTGATGCCCCAATGGTCGTCCGATTTGGAAAAGTCGTTAGATTCTGTGATTAACGATCGATCGAACATCTAATTTCGATCGTCCGAAAGTCAAGTAACGATCGACCGATACCCCAACGGTCGTCCGATTTGAGCAGTCATTGCTCATTGTGATTAGCGGTCGACCGAACGCCCAATTTCGATCGTCCGACAGACCAACAACGGTCGACCGATATTCCAACGATCGTCCGATTTAGAGAGCCGTTGCTCTCTGTGATTAGCGATCGACCAAACGCCCAGTTTCGATCATCTGAAGACCTAATAACGGTCGACCGATATATTAGCGGTCATCCGATTTAGAGAGCAGTTACTCTTTGTGATTAGCGGTCGACCAAACACTCAATTTTGGTCATCCGAAAGGACCATAACGGTCGACCAAAAATCTCATCGGTCGACCGATATCAGTCTAGCGGTCGATCGTAACCCAAAACGATCGTCCATTTTGGAAGATGATTGGTTATGATTGAATGTCCACACAACATGGTTTGAAGTGTGTATGATCTTAAATATGGTTAAAATATGTAACATGTATTGAATGATTGTGTGTATTGATGAACATGATTAAAAGACGGATTGATGAAGATGTGATATTTTTATGACTTGGAATCAATCGGTACCCTACCTAAGACTCCACCGACGGGTGGAAGAAAACCTCATTGACAAATAAAGGTTATGGCCTCACCTACGGGAGAGGGTTATGACCTCTCCTACGGGAGAGGGTTACGACCTCGCCTACGGGGAGGGTTAAGGCATCATCTAAGGATGAAAGGTTAAGACCTCACCCATGGGTGAGGGTTATGATCTATGAGCCATCACCTTTCTCAATCGACGAAATAAAAAATTATCTAAATAAAGATGAAAAGATGAATGACGAATGATGAATGACTTTGGATATAAAGTTAAAGATGATAAAAAAGTATGACGAAAGTCAAGTAACGATCGACCGATAATCCAACGGTCGTCCGATTTGAGCAGTCATTGCTCATTGTGATTAGCGGTCGACCGAACGCCTAGTTTCGGTCATCCGACAGACCAACAATGGTCGACCGATATTCCAACGATCGTCCGATTTAGAGAGCCGTTGCTCTCTGTGATTAGCGGTCGACCAAACGCCTAGTTTTGATCATCCGAAGACCTAATAACGTTCGACCGATATATTAGCGGTCGTCTGATTTAGAGAGCAGTTACTCTCTGTGATTAGTGGTCGACCAAACACCCAATTTCGGTCATTCGAAAGAACCATAACGGTCGACCAAAAATCTCATCGGTCGACCGATATTAGTCTAGCGGTCGATCGTAACCCAAAACGATCGTCCATTTTGAAAGATGATTGGTTATGATTGAATGTCCACACTTAGCATTATTTGAAGTGTGTATGATCTTAAATAGGGTTAAAATATGTAACATGTATTGAATGATTGTGTGTATTGATGAACATGATTAAAAGACGGATTGATGAAGGTGTGACATTTTTATAACTTGGAATCAATCGGTACCCTACCTAAGATTCCACCGATGGGTGGGAGAAGACCTCATTGACAAATAAAGGTTATGACTTCTCCTACGGGAGATGGTTATGACCTCTCCTATGGGAGAGGGTTACGGCCTCGCCTACGGGGAGGGTTAAGGCATCATCTAAGGATGAAAGGTTAAGACCTCACCCACGGGTGAGGGTTATGATCTATGAGCCATCACCTTTCTCAATCGACAAAATAAAAAATTATCTAAATAAAGATGAAAGATGAAAAGATGAATGACGAATGATGAATGACTTGGGATATAAAGTTAAAGATGATAAAAAAGTATGAAGAAGGCATCTGTAAGGATGCAATATGAATGTCCACTTGTCACATCATATTATGACATGAACAAAGATGATAAAGTAAAGTAAGATAAGATCATGATATGCATTAGCATAGTGATAAGTACAACAATAAGTTAAGATATGCTTTAGCATAAGATGAAAATGTTATATATTTATCTTATCTTGCTATGATGATATTGTTCATATGTCATATAGTGTGCATAAGTAGCTCATAGTATGCATACAAGATATGTTTCATTATGATGCATTGCATATGTCATGACATATAGAAATTATGTTATAAGATCATCGCATACATGAGCCTCAACATACTCTAATGAGAGAAATCCTCTGCACCTCATGAATCCGTGTAGGTGTGAAGGAGGCTTAGGTTCGACGACGAGAGTCTCATGACGGTGACATTGTACATGGGTCTGTCGGGCTACGATTCAAGTTGTTTTACTCATATCATGTCATGATGATGAATCCTCATAAGGGTTAAGTATGTATGACTTATGTGCCTCTTATTGAGTCATGTACTATATTTGAACTCATTTATGTATGATGAACCTATTATTGAGTATACGTTAGAGCCTATTAGGCTCATGAGCTAATTTATGTATCTTGGGATTTATATATGTTGAAGTCTTTTATTGTTTATGAAAATTATGTTTGCGAGATTAATATTTTATGTTATTATTATTATGTTTTCGCTGCAAAAGTTTCATGAAATTAGGCCATGTAATGTGACGCCGCCTAGGATTCAACAACTTAAAATTGAGGCCGAATTTTGGGGGTGTTACATTTTTCGAACAATTCTCTTGTAATTTCATCATGGTTTGAGTTGTAAAATCCGGAGAATAAATTATTTCTCAAAAAAGGGTCAGAAGTCACTTTACCTTAGAATTTATTTTCAGTCAAACAAATTCTTAGGAAACGTGTAGTTGACCTCAAATTTTTTTTTAAAAAGATCAACAGTTATGTATTATCTTATAACAAAGCACTTTTCAGTTAATCTTTAGTTATATTTCTACTAGAGAATTGAGGAATAATATGTTTTATATTAAAAATGCATGATTTCTTCTGCATATATATTACATTTCATTCTATACTTGTAACAAATGTGTGCATAGTTAAATTTGTATACGGGAAAATTTAGTGACGGATTTAGCGGGTCATTGGCCCTCCGAAAATTTTCAACATTAAGCATAATTTTACTCATATAAGAATATTTTCAACTATATGTATTCTCATATATTTGGCCCCTCCCAATTTTATTGTCCAGCTTATGAGAGAAATGAAATGATAATGATACTTTTTAGAATGACAGACACCCTATTTTTAATACACATTTTAAAATCTAGTTTTTGACATTTACAAGTACTTTGAATTATAAATCATATAAACATATTAACACCAAATTAGAAAAGATAATATTTTTACTAAAATAAAATTGACAATTAGCATAATAGATCTAGGAATAATTTTGTAGGTAAGAAAACCCAATTGTAAAAATTTCCATCGTCAAAGGAAACATCTCTCTTTTTTCATTGGAAATTATAGGGTGTTCTCTTATGTATTTGTTAGCAGCATAAAACAATAATATAGTGATGAACTACAAAGCTAAATCATAAGAAATTTATACACTTGTACTATTTTACATTTATGTATACTCCAAATAGAATTTACATGCGAGAATCGATGGTTGGCATCTACAACCGAACACAATAATAAGTTGATAAAAAATAGCTTTCAATAGCGAGCAAGATGCCACTACTTACTGCAAAAAAAAAAAATCATAATCCAATAGAAAGTAATCTGATGACAGAAGAGAGCCTATGAAACACTCCTTTTATTTGGGTTATATAAACACTATCCGTTTGAACCCAACCAAATCCAAGGAATGTAAAGGCACCATGGTTACATCGGCAAGATTGGATTTGAAAAAAATATTATCGGCGTCCCGAGTTACACCTTGTTATATAGGTCAATGGTAGATTATCCAAGCTCGAAGCATGCCACACTTGCGAAAGATGAAAACAAGCAGGTGCTTCGATGGGTCGGTTCGTGAGATCAGAATGCTAGATGGTTATGCTTTAAATTTGACATGATGCGTAGATATGAACAATTTACGTTTGTTCGGAATGAAGAGTCATGACTATCATATCTTCATGTAGTCTTTGCTACCTATTGCATTGTCACAGCTGCCGAAAAAGATATGGAAGTCGCTTACTGAGTTGAGTCAATTTTTTTGAGATATTTGTTCGACAACACACACCATGAAAAATATGGTGCAATTGGAACTTAATATTCCAATCATTTTATGCAAGTTAGAAAGAATATTTCTGCCTAATTTTTTTGATTCCATGGAACATCTGCCAATTCATCTGCCATATGAAGCCAAAGTTGGCGGACTAGTTCAATACAAGTGGATATACCCGTTTGAGAGATATCTTAACAAAATTAAAAGAATTGTAGAAAACAAGTTTCGTGTAGAAGGCTCCATTTGTGAGGCGTACATGATTTAAGAGATTTCTTATTTTTGTTCATATTACTTCGAATCTCATGTCAAGTACGCCAGAACTTGAGTTTGATGAAATGATGAAGTACCTGAACGTCGAGGACATATAATTGCTCGAGCTTCAATCAACTTGGTAGACATTATGGCAAGCCAAGAAGTAGATGGTTGAATGACGTTGAATTCAAGTCGGCAATTAATCATCTCCTCTCAATGCTATGTCACGTAAGTCCAGTACTTGATGTCCATTGTTCTAGTGTACTCAAATTACCCAAATATTTCAACTTATAATGTTTACTTTTGCAGTGCTTTCTTACAATATTACAATATCCCGAATGAGGAGGCGCAAGTAAGAATCGAGAATGATTTTGCACGTTGTTTAAGGATCACGTATGCCTCACACAAAATTCTGTGTGCAATTTGGTCTGGTGATAATTTTAATAAAATTTCTTATAACACCCTTACAGGTTCATAGCGGTCAAACTTCTAGTACGTCGAACCTTCTTGATTTAGCATGGGGTCCTAGTCGACAAGTGACAAGTTGTCCCGTGTATTTCATGAATGGTTACAAGTTTCATACGGAGAGTTGGTCTCGAGGTAAAAAATAGTTAATAGTGGCGTATGTGTCAAAGGATCTACTGATGGAGAAAATGAACGTAACTACTATGGCATCTTTAAAGATATCATCGAGCTAGAATATACGGCAGTAATAAGGTCACCTTATTGAGTGTACGTGATTCAATCCAACAGAAAGAAGGGGGACACGAGTTCACAAAGATTTCAAAATCGTTAAAGTATGACATAGTAGAAGTTATGAATGATTTGGTCATTTCATCATTCTGTCTTCTACAAGGAAAGTCTACTATGTGAATTATCTAGAAGGGACAAGAGATAAAGCCCAATGGTGGGTCGTAATTAAAATGAAAGCAGGAAGTCGGATTGAGGTTGAAGGTGTGTTACATGTTGCATATCAAAATGATACAATGGCACAAGTCGGACCAATTGTAGACACACAAATGGTTGAAGATCTTCAGGATGAACAATACCTATTTGATGAAGTCGACAATGAAGAGCATCGATGAAGCGGGTAGTGATGATGAGGAGGAATCTTTAAGTGTGTCATCTTCACAAGATGAAGATGAATTGGAACCATGTAATTATTCTGATAATGATGAGTAGATTATTAATTAGATGATGAATTCTTCAACTTTCACTTATATGTAATCATGTAACTCTCGGATTGATTTAGTTATGACTTGTGATTTTTCATTTCTTGCAAATAGAGTGTACGATGACTCCCCAAAAATCACCGACCATTGCGTGACGAGAGCAAAGCACCTTCATATTCTTTACCTTCTCGTGAGTGTATCTAGTTTGTTCCACAAATTTAGCATGTCTCGGAAATTTATTCTAAAATTTATTCTCTTCCAAAAAAGTGTCGCCGGATATTAGAACAGTTACACGTACGAATCAATTCCTGAAGATGCGATGTTGGCGAATGCCGGATTTCAAGTTAATGTGATGCGATCTGACCTTTAATATTGTGCACTTATTGTTTTTTTTACTCAGCTTGCACACTTTTGTTATTCTGTAGTCAACTTAATTTTAATATCTTCGCACTTGTTATTTATTTTGTAGATGTTTTGTTTCAGTCAAGGAAAAGGTAAAGGGAAAGAGAAGGAGAAGGAGAAGGGTAAGGAGAAGGCCACTCCTAGAGGATCCGTAGGTGAGGCGATGCATGGCTAGCATCCCATTGTTCCTAGAGCTACAGGGATTCGTATTGTAGAGCATTAGGATGCGCCAGTACCAGACCCACCTTCGAACGATGACATCGCGGAGGACATGGTTACACCGGTGCCCGGCATTGTAGAAATGGAGACACAAATGCCGAAGTCATGCAGCGAAGCCGGTTCATCGCAAAATTCGTATAAGAAATATTTGCGGCCGGATGGTAATCGCGGGTAAACCATAAAAAAATGTTGTAAATGAACTTCTTTAGAGGAAATATTTGTGACTACATATTAAATTACTGAACTTTCTTTTGATTTGGTAGGTTTTACTCATCAAAATCTGCAGCAGCTGCATGCACTAAAGTCATTCGCCAAAGATATACAGAAGCATGGCTCACTATGCTACTGGGCATATGATGTTTCGTGTATTTCAGATAATGTTCCAAAAAGTCGATTTATTTGACACTTTCCAGTAATTTTCTACGGAGCTAATCTAATTGGCAACACTATTTATTTGTAGGCCGATATATGGTGGGATCCCGAGCACATGGATAAGATGTGGAAGGCATTCAATTCTAGGTGCTCCAGGCATTCATTTTCAATGTTGTCGGATGCACTAGCTGCAGGAGAGCGGCCCAATTGGATTGGCGAGTCAATCTGGACCGAGCTACTGACGAAGTGGTCTATTGAGGCATATAAATCAAAGTACCAAAAAGCAAAGATGAATCGCGAGTCCGACTAGGGAGCATGCCTGCACATGGGTGGTTGTGTTTCGACGTCGACTATTGCTAGGCGACTGGTACTTAATTTTCTATATATTAGTTGAAATTTAAATTGCAGCATGTGCTAACCTCGATTTCAAATGTAGGAAAAGGAGATGGGTAAAACATCCACCGAAGATGATATTTTTTTAAAAACTCATCAGAAAAAGAACTCGAAATTGATTTCACTGCGTGCTCGGGAGACATATGAATGTAAGTCAACTTCATAATGTAACTTTCGTTATTTGTGAGTCTCATAATGTCACTATGTCAACTTATAGGACTCCTTCAAAGCAAAAGAAGCCGAGCATCATTCATAAGTCACGCAGGGGTCGCGACACCATTGACTTGTCGATAATTATGGACGGATCATGTCGGAGAGAACAGGGGCCGGATCTATGGTCTCGGGTTGTCCGTTAGTAGTACGAATATTAGTTATGGGCGAAAATCAATATCCGGTGTTCTCGGTGAAGACGTCTGATGACTATTTAATGACATGTGGGAGCAACGATTAACGAAAGTCCAACAGAAGGTCCGCAAAGAGGTCCGTCAAGAGGTGCGCCAAGAATTTGAAGCGCAACAACAAATTTTTGAAGCGCGACAATGAAAAGAGATGAGAAGATTGATTCGTGAGGCGATGCATGACCACCAGCAAGACGATGACGATGAAGATGACGAGGAACATGAGTTGTTGTGTTTAATTTCATTTGTATGATTGTTATCGTACTTGTATGGCTGTTAACGTACTTCGATGGATTGTTAATTTTCATTTGAAAATGGATTGGAAACTGAATTTGTATCTATTTTCATTTTCCAATTCTTTTTTTTCAGAAAACTAGCATTTCCCATGGTTCGAACCATATGAAATTTTCTCACAACTGAAGCCATGGAAAATTCCATTTTCAGTTCCAGTGCGAGCTTCCCACCCAACGGACGTAGGCGTTTTCCTTTATAAATGCGTGACCCTCTCCCTCTTGCTTCCATCCGGTC
Organism: Pontederia crassipes; assembly: GCA_030549335.1. NCBI lineage: Eukaryota > Viridiplantae > Streptophyta > Magnoliopsida > Commelinales > Pontederiaceae > Pontederia > Pontederia crassipes. The sequence continues at coordinate 2,606,840 of JAUKPH010000017.1, forward strand.
ATCTCCCTCTCGCTCACTTCCATCCGATGCTCTCCTTCGGCTTTCTTGCTCTCCGGCGGCGGGGCTTTCTTCCCAGCTCTCGTAGGCTGATGCGTTAAATTTGTAACAATAAAATTTGCTAGCAAGTGCACTAGTCGCTCAAGTAATATAGTAAATAGGAGTAAGAGTGTCGAACCCACGAGGAATATTATTAATTCAATATCTGAATCTTTAAATTAATAAGAGAGGAAAAACATGGATTTTGAAAATGAGTTTTATAAAATAAAAATAAAGAAAATAAAATAAAATAAAAATAAGATAATGGTGTTGAAGTTAGGCCTTAGGATGAAAATAGATCAGGATAAATATTTGAACCATGAAAGATAAATTTAATCTTTAAAGATGGATTAGAGTCTCCCTAAAGTAATCTAACATGATTAACTTGTGGTCTCCACGACTGGCATCCCTCAATCTAATCATATAGAACTATATTAATTTAATAAGAATTGAAGTCTCCACGACTGGTACCCCCAAAATCATATTAAAATTAAGATGCATTAAATTAAATTCTCTAGACTATTAATCACTCCACAAACTGGTATAGATTGATAGACCACACAAATTTGATTCTCCACACACTAGTTATCAAATTTATGTCAATTATTAATTTCAGATAAAATCAATTATAATTAGTAAAATAAATTCTAAAATTAAACACTCCACAAACTGGTATAGCCTAATTCAGAAATCTAATTAACTAATATAAAAGCATTAAGCACAATTAATAATTGATCAGAAAAGATTAAAGCAAATAAAATAGGGTCCAAACATTTCCCTTCAATTAATAATCTCCTAAAATAATAATCCTAAAAATATGGAGTTCATCCTAGAAATTTCAGAGAGATAATAAAATACAAATCATAAAAATTGAAAGAATTACACCCAAAATAGAGATCTCGAATCTGACAAACAATCGGGCAGCCTCTCGGACTTGATCAAGGTCGCGATCAACCTCCAACCGTCGCACCTCTCTCCTCTTGGTCGTAGCCTGCAGAGCTCACGACTCGCCGTGGAAGAAACCTGAACTTCAGAGCACACATTGAAACGACGGATTCTTCATGTATTTATAGGGTGCGGACGGCCTTCAATTTGATCTCTGCCGTAACATCGTACGGTTGACTTTAAAATTATGAGATAAACTCGGCCAAAGATAAATCCTTTTATCATTACGCCCAAAGATAAATCCTTTTTATCTTTACGCCCAAACAATTTTATCTTTACACCTTCATATATCGGCCAAACGGATGATTTCATTGCCATTACCCCCTCCAAATCTCGGTCGTAACATCTTCATCTTCATGCCATTACGCCCAAAAGATAAAATTCCATTTATCTTTACCCACTTTAAATCTCAGCCGTAACAAAGAAGATTCCTAATCATTACCTCCTGGAAATTTCGGCCGTAAGGAACTCTTTTATCTTTACTCCTTTCGAATCTCGCCCAAAACGACTTGGGTGTAAAGCCAAATCTCGGCCGTAATGATGAATTCTTCATTCTAATCTCGGCCGTAATGATAAATTCTTCGAAATTTTGGCCGATACAACACAATCCATTTAAATCTCGATTTTTCCTGCAAAATAATTATCAAAATATAGTTAATCCATCCACAATTAAACTATTCAGAAAATTTAATAATAAAAATTGATAAATCTGGAATTACGATTAAGAGTGACTAAAAATGATGCATGCCATGATTAAATTACAGAAAATTTAATTAAAATAATTAACTATAATATGCTGTATTTTGCATGCATCAAACTCCCCCAAGCTTAAAGTCTTGCTTGTCCTCAAGCAAAAATTCAAAGCAAGGCTAAAAAAAGTTCCATCATAGCCGCCACATTGTCAACTGACTAATTTTCTCACAAAATTCTTCTGCACACCTACTACTCAGCATCTTATCATTTTCCATGCACTTAGCTTCATAGAGGTTCTGAATACTACACAAATTTAAACAATCTCAAATTCAGCCTTGCGGAAAAATAAATTGTCTATCAAATAATAACATTAATATTGAACACATAAGTACTAATTGAGCTTAAAATTTTTCTTTTTCTTTTCATTTTTCTACTTTATTTTCAATCATTTAAAAGTTCTAATCTTCAAGCAGGATTGCACAAGGAAGTCCATGTAGCGGGCTTTGGACTGATGACTCCCAGACCTGATGGTCTTAGGGCACCAGGTGATAAAGCACCCCTCGAGTTTACTTGCCCGAACAACCAAGGTTCTGAATGAAGAGTTCGAACTTAGCCATGGTTCAGTACTCATGTGCTTCTCCATATTCCACAAGATGGTCCATGTAGCAGGTTTTCGATCGACGGATCCCAGAGCAGTTGCCCTTAGGTCGCCAGGCATGAACCCCTACGGATCTAATTACCCGAACACATCTTGGTTCCGGATAACACTTTTGTACCTACACATAACTTTATTCATTTTTTTATTTGTTGGGGTTTAACTAACCCTTCTTTTTTTTATAAGCTCAAAAAGTACTTGATATGGTCAATAAAAAGTCTACTATTATCAAGACTTAAAAGAAATAAAAAGGCATGAATATGATTTTGTCGTCTAGTCATTCATAATTCTACTTAGCATAGGCACATAGTCCATAAGTTTGATACTAAAATAGCAAGTGATAAGAAAGAAAAGCATTCAAATTTCATCAATTAACAATATGTCTTTGAACTTCTACTAAAAGATAATTAAAACAGTAAGACAAGAGTTTGTAAGATGGTAGCAAAAATAAATGCATGCAATGGTATTTTTTTTAAAAAATTTTCAGTTTTTCAATTTTTTTTTGGATTTTTTTACAACTAGATGCAAACATAAGCAAATAAAAAGAAAGAAACATGCAATGCATGAAATGCAAACTCCCCCAAGCTTGAACTAGACACTGTCCTCAGTGTTAAGTCAGCAAGGGAAAGTGAAAAGATAATATAGAAAAGCTAAAGAAATAAAGAAAAGGGAAAAGATACAATTGGATTTATTTTCCGTGGAGAGATGCTTGGCCTTATATATATCGATGAAGGTGTCAGCCGAAAAAGCTGAGGAGACTCGGCCGTAAAAGTTGGGTCGCAAAATTTTGTTGATGAAGATCTCAGCCGTGCAATCTCGACCGTAAGAAACTGGCCGTAATGGTGAGACTTCGGCCGTAAGGAGATGGTTCGGCCGTAATGAATAGGTGGTGGCGCTGGTGTTCGGCCGTAAAGGCTCGGCCGTAAGGAGTCAGCTCCGGTGGAAACTCGGCCGTAATAAGTGTCGGCCGTAAGGTTGATGAAGGACATCGGCCGTAATTGATGAAGCTCGGCCGGAGATTTGAGTTTGGCCGTAAGAAAGCGACGGTGCGCGGTGGCTTCGGCCGTAACGAAAATAGTAGGTGCGCGGTGGCTCGGCCGTAACGCACCCGGGAGGCGCTGGAACTTCGGCCGTAAGGAGTTGCGGAAGTTTAGTCACTTCGGCTGGAAAGAAGGAAGGGCGGTATTGAAGCTCAGATGTAAAGGAAGGCGTGGCATTTTTGGGCGTAAGGATCGGCGGTTGGCGTTGAGACTTCGGCCGTAGAGGCTCGGCCGTAATGAAGAAAGGGCGTAAGGGAGTTGTCTCCGGTCTGCGGTGATTGATCTGCAACATACAAGAGGGGGTAAGATTTTATAGATGAATTTTCGGGCGTAATCTGACCTTTCCAACGTGAAGGGTCATGTCGTAAGAGCTTGGCCGATTGTCCGAGGTCTCTCCTTCCGCAGATGACTCAACAAAATAAAAACTATTACCACAAAATCTAAAGAAATAATAAAAAGGATAAAAATAGTTCTGATTTATAGTCGTCAGCTTGACTTAGTTCTGATGAAAATTTCACACATCATAAAGAGTGATCATAGAAAGGTTATGATAATAAGTGCCACCATGATAAAGTTTCAATCTATGTCCATTCACTTTGAGTCTTTGTTTTTTGTCTAATGATTCAATCTCAAAAGTTCCATAGGGTGAACAATTAATTATAACATAAGGTCCGGTCCATCTTGATTTAAGTTTTCCAGGAAATAGTCTGAGTTTGCTATTATAAAGAAGTACTTGTTGACCAGGTAAAAATTTTTTATGTTTAATGTGCATGTCATGTAAATTTTTTGTGCGTTCTTTATATAGCTTGCTGTTTTCGTATGCATATTGTCTAAATTCTTCAAGCTCATTTAATTGTAATAACCTTTCAGATTGTGATGATTTTAGATTCATATTTAAAAATTTTGTTGCCCAATAAGCCCTGTGTTCTAGTTCTACAGGAAGGTGACATGCTTTTCCAAAAACTAATTTATAAGGAGAAGTACCTATGGGTGTTTTAAAAGCAGTCCTATATGCCCAGAGTGCATCATCTAATTTCAAAGACCAGTCCTTCCTAGACGAATTTACAGTTTTCTCTAGAATCCTTTTTATCTCTCTATTTGAAATTTCCACTTGTCCACAAGATTGGGCATGATATGGTGTACTCAAAAAATGTTTGACTCCAAATCTATTAAGAAGGGTTGACATTATTTTATTACAGAAATGTGTTCCATTGTCACTTATGATAGTCCTAGGTGTTCCAAATCGAGTAAAAATATTTTTTCTTAGAAAGTTGGCAACTACCTTGGCCTCATTTGTTGGTGTGGCTACAACTTCTACCCATTTGGAAACATAATCAACTGCCACTAATATGTATTGGTTGTTAAAGGATTTAGGGAATGGTCCCATAAAGTCAATGCCCCAAATATAAAAAATATCACACTGTAAAATATTTGTGAGAGGCATTTCATCTCGACGAGAAATATTACCTGTCATTTGACATTTGTCACAATACTTACAATAGTTTCTTGCATCTCTGTAAATGGTTGGCCAATATAGTCCACATTCAAGTACCTTAGCCGCTGTTCGATTGGGTCCAAAGTGACCTCCAGCTTGTCCATCGTGGCAATGACTTAGGATATTATCAATCTCATCTTCGTGAACACATCTTCGAACTACTTGATCTGCACATAATCGAAAAAGATAAGGATCTTCCCAGTGATAATTCTTGACATCAGATAAGAATTTCCTTTTTTGATGAGTGGTCATGCCCTTTGGAATGTAATGTCCTGCAAGGTAATTAGCAAAATCAGCGAACCATGGTGTAGTGTCAGAAATTTGAAAAATTGTAGAGATAGAAAAAAGTTTCTCGTCTGGAAATTCTTCAAGTATGTCTGTGACTTCTCTTGGAGATGACTCCAAACGAGATAGGTGATCAGCTAATAAGTTCTCAGTCCCTTTTTTGTCTTTTACTTCCACATCGAACTCTTGCAAAAGTAGTATCCATCGGATTAGTCTAGGTTTGGCATCTTGTTTGCTCATCAAGTGCTTGATGGCTGCATGATCTGTGTATACAATAATTTTTGAACAAATTAGATATGATCTAAACTTGTCAAAAGCAAAAATAATAGCAAGAAACTCCTTCTCTATTGTTGCATAATTTAGTTGGGCAGCATTCAATGTTCGGCTTGCATAATATATGACATGAAATGTTTTATCTTTTCTTTGCCCCAACACAGCTCCTACAGCACCATCACTCACGTCACACATCAGCTCGAATGGTAGAGACCAGTTTGGTGCAACAACAACAGGTGCAGAAATTAGCATTTCCTTTAACAAATTAAAGGCAGTAAGACATTCTGAATCAAAATCAAATTTTGTGTCCTTAGCAAGAAGATTAGTTAATGGTTTAGCCATTTTTGAAAAATCTTTGATAAAACGGCGATAAAATCCTGCGTGACCAAGGAAGCTTCGAATGCCCTTCACATTGGTTGGAGGAGGCAGATTTGCAATAACATCTATCTTGGCCTTATCCACTTCAATTCCTTTTTCTGAGATTTTGTGGCCAAGAACTATACCCTCCTTGACCATGAAGTGACATTTCTCACAGTTAAGGACCAAATTCGTTTCTTCACATCTATGCAAAACTAGAGATAAGTTATCCAAACAGTTATTAAAAGAGCTACCAAAAAGTGTAAAATCATCCATGAAAACTTCGAGTATCTTCTCGTTCATGTCTGCAAAGATTGACATCATGCATCTTTGGAATGTTGCTGGAGCGTTGCATAGACCAAATGGCATCCTTCTATAGGTAAACATTCCATATGGACATGTGAACGTTGTCTTTTCTTGATCCTCAGGTGCTACTGCTATTTGATTGTATCCAGAATAGCCATCTAGAAAACAATAAAAGCTATGACCTACAACACGCTCCAACATTTGGTCAATAAAAGGTAATGGAAAATGATCTTTGCGGGTAGCATTATTAAGCTTCCTATAGTCTATACAAACTCTCCAACCTGTAACTGTTCTTTGAGGCACCAATTCATTATTTTTGTTACTTACCACAGTGATTCCTCCTTTCTTAGGAACTACCTACACAGGACTTATCCATGAACTATCAGAAATGACATATATAATACCTGCATCAAGGAGTTTGATGACATCCTTTCTTACAACTTCCTTTAAAGTTGGGTTGAGCCTCCTTTGATATTGAGCAATTGGCTTGGCATTGTCCTCCATCAAAATCTTGTGCATGCAAATGGTAGGAGAGATGCCCCTGATATCTGAAATAGACCAAGCGATTGCTTTCTTGTGTTGCCTTAATACTTCCAAAAGTTTATTCTCCATGTCATCTGTCAAATCAGCAGATATGATAACCGGGTAAGTGTTATTTTCAAGAAAAGCATATCTTAAATGAGATGGAAGTTCTTTAAGTTCGAATTTTGGAGGACAATCCAATTTCTCGAGTGTTTCTGTTGTTATTGGCGCATTATCCTCTCCCACAATTTCTCTAGAATCCTCCATCATTTCCAAAGCTTCCTTAGCATATGGATCTGAAACAAAGTCTGCAACAATATCATCAAAAGCATCAGTCGTGTCATCTTCTAGAGAATCAATAGCATAACAGGATGAGTGATCAAAATGTTGTTTGAGAGAATTTTTTATATTGAAAGTGATGTCTTCGTTGTTGACGCGAAGTGTGAGCATCCCTTGTTGAACATCTATAAGTGCATTTCCTGTTGCTAGGAATGGTCTCCCGAGGATGATAGGGGTTTTTTCATCTGCCTTCATATCCAGAACAATAAAATCTGCAGGAAAAATAAATTTATCAACTTTTACCAAAACATCTCTTAATATTCCTTGGGGTCTCTTGCATGAAGAATCTGCAAATTGAAGAGTAATGCTTGTTTCTTCTAGTTCTCCATAACCTAGCTGCACAAATATAGAGTAAGGCATTAAACTTATACTAGCACCAAGATCACATAAAGCTTGTGCACAAAAGAATTTTCCTATAGTGCAAGGTATGGTGAAGGTTCCCGGATCCTTCAATTTTTTAGGTATATCTCGATCATAAATGGCACTACACTCCGATGTCAACATTACTCTCCCAGTGTTTTCAAACTTTCTTTTTGAGGATAATATATCTTTCATGAATTTAGCATAGCTCGGCATCATCTGTAAAGCTTCATGAAAAGGAATGTTAATAGATAATTGCTTCAGAATATCAAGAAAGCGAGAAAATTGCTTATCTAACTGTTCTTTGCGAAATTTCTGTGGATAGGGCAGATCCTTTATGTTGGTATTTTTTGAATTGTCAGTTTCTCTTTTCTTCAGATTGATATCTACAGTAGTCTGGTCTTGTGTCTTTGATGCTTCAGTTTCTTCTTTATGATCAATTACTCTTGGCAGGGAATCTGATCTCAGGCTTCTCAATTGTTTCCCACTTCTAAGAGTCACAGCTTTGGTCTCTTCTTTAGGATTTTTCTCTGTATTGCTTGGAAGAACCCCTGGTGCACGTCCTGCCATCATATTAGCCATCTGCCCTATTTGCATTTCTAAATTCCTGATTGTAGCATCTTGATTGTTTGCCCTTGTTTCCATTGTCTTCTGCATGGTTTGCATAGTGTCAATAACTCTTGCCATCATCTCTTCCATAGGATTAGTCGATTGTTGGACAGGAGCTTCTTGTTGCTTTTTTAAAAGTGTATAATTTTGTGGATGAGCTTGATTCTGAAATTTCTCAAAAACTTGCCCTTGATTTGACCTGTAAGGAAACTTCTGATTGTTCCTCCAACCATAGTCATTATTCCTGAAAAATGGATTGAAGATAAAGTTAGCATTTTCAATATGATCAGGATTAGAAATGTTACCTTGAGGACAATAATTGCTCGCATGTCCTCCTCCACAGTTGTTGCACACCATTAATGACATCATCTGCTCAAATTTTTGATTAAGTGACTCCAGCTGAGTCACTACTTCAGAAGAATTTCTACTTTCTGTAGCATGCACATCATGAGTTCGGCGAGATGGTCTCCTTTCTTGGCTCGATTTGAGGGCTACAACTTCAATAATATCCTGTATCTCACTAGGACGTTTAGATCCAGTACTGTCCCTCCTGCTGATTGGTCGAGTTTGTCTTGATCTGCAAGTCGTAATCCATGATAGAAATCTTTCATCACTTGCCATTTTAGAATTCTATTATCAGGAACTCTGGCCAGCAGTTCCTTATATCATTCCCAGGCTTCATATAACGTCTCGTTATCATCTTGAATAAATGCCCTCAGCTCCCTTCGATATTTGCCTGCTTTTTGTGGTGGGCAATATTTTCCAACAAATTTTTCTACCAGCTCCAACCATGAGTGAATCGATCCTGCATGCAAAGTTTTAAACCAAGTGGAAGCTTTGTCACGTAAAGATTGAGGAAATAATAATAAACGAATAACTTCAGAAGAAACATTATTATTTCTAAAGGTGTTCAGAGTGGCAAGAAATTTGTCAAGGTGATCATGGGGGTCTTCATGAAATCCTCCTCCAAATTGGGATGCTTGTATCATCCTCACGATTACGGGATTTATCTCAAAATTATTTGCGTTAATATCAGGCAGCACGATGCATGATTCTCGGTCACTGTATCTGGCCGAGACATATTCTCTCATAGAAAGCTCTGCTTCATCTTCTTGCCGATTATTATGTGGTGGAACCAGTTCATTTTGTTGCTCCAATCTCTGATTGTCGCGTGCTTGTTCCGCCATTTTTCTTATATTTCTTCGTAATCGATGATAGGTTCTTTCAATTTCAGGATCAAATTCCAACAGTGGATTTGAGCTCCTAGTGCGCTTATCAGAAGATTCCAGGATTGGTTGCGATTTAATTTTCAATTAGTACCTGCAACAACCAATTTTCAGTAAGATAAAAGAATAAAAATGTATACAAGAAGGAAGAAATACAGATAATAGGTCACGAGAAATGAGATTTTAACAAATAAAGTCTTTCCGCCTGATAGAATTTGAAAATTCGTCATTAATTACTTTTCAGAAATTCTTCAAACCAATACGAATACCAAATATTAATATCGACCAAAAGAATTTATAATGATGTAACAAACCACACAAAATAAGTCCGAACTAATTTGCGACCGTAAAGTTAATAATCAGACATAATCAAAAATTATTTTCAGAGAGGAAATAAGATTGATCGGCCGTAATACAGAAATAGATTTACGGTCGACATTAGATTAGTAATTCGAAGTTCGTTCGGCCGTAAAAATATTGAAATAGTGTCGAAGGCGTAAACCAATTAAATTACGGCCGTAACAAACTAGTTATCGTGAAATTTCGGCCATAAGACAGAAAACTAAATAGGGTGTTCGACCGAAATAAAAAATGAGAACGCAACGTCGACGATTTTTTTACGGCCGAAGATGAGTAAGATTCATATCGGTCGTAAATCGATGAAAATTAAGTCGAACGTGAGGTAAAACATCAACACATATAAATCGGCCGAAATGAGATTAAATCAAACTTATTCGTTCAGAAATATATTATGGCCGAGTTGAAGTAAAATCCATGTCGGATGATCCATTACGGCCGAGACAGACTAAATCGCTTTGGCCAAAACACAGTCAAATCAAAAGTTCAAACTATTATAATGTTACAGCCGAGTTTGAAAAAATCACAAATAAATTGGCCTAAAAGGTCGTAAGATGGCGTAAAAACAAATGTTCAGAAATTTTACGGCCACAAAACCATGAGATCATTCTCGGCCGTAAAGAGAAAACATGAGGTAACCTCGGCCGAGATGAAGTCAACAAGATTGGCCGTAAAGCAAAATAGGGTTTCGGCCGAAATAAAGTCGAATGAAACTCTTACGTCGACAATTGAATCATTACGGCCGAAAGTGAATTAAGAAGATTCTTTACGGCCGTAAAACAACGAAATCAAATCCATGACGTAAAACAATGTTCGGATAAAAACATTACGGCCGTAAAAATTGAAAGTTTAGAACTCAGAAATCATTCATTGAGAGGCCGTAAAATTAATAAAGCCGACACATTAAATCTCGGTCGTAAAATCATAAGTCGATAGTGTAATTCAGAAACTTCAATCGGCGTCGGATTTTAAACCGAAAGTAGATAAATTTTAAAAAAAATTATCGTGACCTTTATCTGCAAAAGAAAAAATGTCAGTTTATTCACAAAAATAATTAAAACAATTAATACATATTTATAAAGAATTATTTACAATTTATTTACATCTCCTAATAATTCATAAAAATCAGAAATTAATTAATAAAATAGTCCCCGGCAACGGTGCCAAAAACTTGATGCGTTAAATTTGTAACAATAAAATTTGCTAGCAAGTGCACTAGTCGCTCAAGTAATATAGTAAATAGGAGTAAGAATGTCGAACCCACGAGGAATATTATTAATTCAATATCTGAATCTTTAAATTAATAAGAGAGGAAAAACATGGATTTTGAAAATGAGTTTTATAAAATAAAAATAAAGAAAATAAAATAAAGATAAGATAGTGGTGTTGGAGTTAGGCCTTAGGATGAAAATAGATAAGGATAAATATTTGAACCATGAAAGATAAATTTAATCTTTAAAGATGAATTAGAGTCTTCCTAAAGTAATCTAACATGATTAACTTGTGGTCTCCACGACTGGCATCCCTCAATCTAATCATATAGAACTATCTTAATTTAATAAGAATTGAAGTCTCCACGACTGGTACCTCCAAAATCATGTTAAAATTAAGATGCATTAAATTAAATTCTTTAGACTATTAATCACTCCACAAACTGGTATAGATTGATAGACCACACAAATTTGATTCTCCACACACTAGTTATCAAATTTATGTCAATTATTAATTTCAGATAAAATCAATTATAATTAGTAAAATGAATTATAAAATTAAACACTCCACAAACTGGTATAGCCTAATTCAGAAATCTAATTAACTAATATAAAAGCATTAAGCACAATTAATAATTGATCAGAAAAGATTAAAGCAAATAAAATAGGGTCCAAACATTTCCCTTCAATTAATAATCTCCTAAAATAATAATCTTAAAAATATGGAGTTCATCCTAGAAATTTCGGAGAGATAATAAAATACAAATCATAAAAATTGAAAGAATTATACCCAAAATAGAGATCTCGAATCTGGCAAACAATCGGGCAGCCTCTCGGACTTGATCAAGGTCGCGATCAACCTCCAACCGTCGCACCTCTCTCATCTTGGTCGTAGCCTGCAGAGCTCACGACTCGCCGTGGAAGAAACCTGAACTTCAGAGCACACATTGAAATGACGGATTCTTCATGTATTTATAGGGTGCGGACGGCCTTCAATTTGATCTCTGCCGTAACATCATACGGTTGACTTTAAAATTATGAGATAAACTCGGCCAAAGATAAATCCTTTTATCATTATGCCCAAAGATAAATCCTTTTTATCTTTACGCCCAAACAATTTTATCTTTACACCTTCATATATCGGCCAAACGGATGATTTTATTGCCATTACCCCCTCCAAATCTCGGCCGTAACATCTTCATCTTCATGCCATTATGCCCAAAAGATAAAATTCCATTTATCTTTACCCCCTTTAAATCTCAGCCGTAACAAAGAAGATTCCTAATCATTACCCCCTGGAAATTTCGGTCGTAAGGAACTCTTTTATCTTTACTCCTTTCGAATCTCGCCCAAAACGACTTGGGTGTAAAGCCAAATCTCGGCCGTAATGATGAATTTTTCATTCTAATCTCGACCGTAATGATAAATTCTTCGAAATTTTGGCCGATACAGCACAATCCATTTAAATCTCGATTTTTCCTGCAAAATAATTATCAAAATATAGTTAATCCATCCACAATTAAACTATTCAGAAAATTTAATAATAAAAATTGATAAATCCGGAATTACGATTAAAAGTGACTAAAAATGATGCATGTCATGATCAAATTACAGAAAATTTAATTAAAATAATTAACTACAATATGTTGTATTTTGCATGCATCATAGGCTCCGGTGCCGACTTTCTTCCTCTCCGGCTTAGGATGCATCTTTCTTCCTCTTCGACGGTGGGGCTATCTTCCTCCGGCTCCGGATTTCTTCCTTTGACGGAGGCTACCTCTCCCTATCGCATTTTCACTCTCATCATCGGCAGCTCGCTGAGTCGACCGTCGAGCTGACAGTCCGGGCTGATTTTGCATCGCCTCACGATCAATCTCCTCATCTCTTTTCGTTGTCACGCTTCAAAAACTTCTGGTTGTGCTTCAAATTCTTGGCGCACCTCTTGACGGGCCTCTTCGCGGATCTTCTATTTGACTTTCATTAATCGTTGCTCCCACATGTCATTAAATAGTCATCGGGCATGTTCACCGGGAACACCGGATATTGATTTTCGCCCATAACTAATATCTGTACTACTAATGGACAACTCGAGACCATAGATCCAGCCCCTGTTCACTCCAACATGGTCCGTCCATAATTGTCGACAAGTCAATGGTGTCGCGACTCCTGCGTGACTTGTGAACGATGCTCAGTCTCTTTTGCTTTGGAGTCTTGTAAGTTGACATAGTGACGTTATGAGACTCACAAATAACGAAAGTTACATTATGAAGTTGACTTACTTATCTTATGGAAATATCATGGAATAAGGTTTGATCCTATTCATGGGGATTCCGTAAATATCCCATTCCAAAAATAGAAAGATTGGGACTTTTTCGGAGATTGGATGCAGTTACTAATTCATGATCATATGTCTTCCGATTTCTTTTTTTGATGAGTTTTTAAAAAAATATCATCTTCGGTGGATGTTTTACCCATCTTCTTTTCCTACATTTGAAATCAAGGTTAGCACATGCTGCAATTTAAATTTCAACTAATATATATAAAATTAAGTACCAATCGCCTGGCAAATAGTCAAGGTCGACCCGACTGCTGCTACCGGATGATGCATGTATATTTATACATATTTTACATGCATAATTTAGGTGATTTTTCATAAATTTTATCATGGCATGCACCTCTTTTCTTAATTAATTTTCTAAAATTTGTTAGAGTCATGAACCCAGGCCAGACCATCATTACATCCGGGCCGGGCTGATCGTGAGACCAAACCCGAGTCGGACTTTGCGTGACAAACGAACCCGGGCCGGGTACCTTGTAACCCCGGCTGGGTTAGCCTATCAGACATATATTATCAGACGACTCAAATTTTTACCTTGTTCAACACGAAGTTAACATCTTAAAATGACGTGCAACCTTAGGGGAATGTTCTCCCCTATAAATACTTCGGGTTGGGGGCTTTGTCCGGATCCCTTACTCGTGAATTCTCGTGCCCTAACCGCCTGATTTTCGAGAGAAGTTTTTGTATTGCTGTGCTGAATTTTAATGCAACTTGGATTCTTTCCGGTGATCCCTTGAGATGACCACATGGCCGAGGCTCGTGACAGAGGCATCACCGAACTCCCGCAAGCAAACTTTAGTAATACTTCTGATGAATTTCATGTTTATCATTATTGATTTGATGTCACAACAATTCCATATGGAGTAGAAAGCTGAGTTGAACCATGTTTATCTTTCAATTTATTTGGATATTAGACTTCTGTTAAATTACAATTCGTGCATGATTAATGTCAGAATATCGTATGCACGTCATGTTATTCTACAAGTTTTTGCATGATTAGCTGTTAAAGTTTCTTCCGGTATTCTAATTTGATTTACGAATTCTACAATCATAGAACCCAGACCGGGTATCCCTAAACCCCGACCAAGTTCTTGACTCGGATACCATTGCTACTTCATTTTTTTAGGAGCCCGGACCGAGCTATTTGTACCTGGGCTGCATTTATCGAAACTCGGGTCACTCCTTTTCTGCAGTGTTGATTGCGTAGTATAGGATCGAAGTTTTTGTGTCTGATCTGGGCCGAGTTCTAGAGAACACGGGCCAGGTTAGAGTGTTTTCTCATCCGAACCAATTTTTATTTTACAAACCTAGGCCGAGTTCTGGGAAACTCGTGCCGGGCATTAAATAGGAAATTCTAATCGCTATATTTTGGACTTAATTGTTATATATTGTGGATCCGGAAGGATCTGTACTTTATGCATCCTGATCATGGTTATGTTTAGTTGTATTGAGTTCTCAAATTGTTGGACTTAATCTTGATTAGAATAGTTAGGTTCTTGAGATTTTGAGTCCTTTATATGTAACGATCCTCCTTCATGCTTAATGCATCTCAATTAAGATTGAATTATTGTGGATTGAGTTTCAGAGACTATAATCTTATTTTAATATAATTAGTTTCTCAAGTTTTTTTAACACTATATTTATGTTTATTAGTTGCATCTTATTGCATTTCGATTTAAAGTAAAATTATAGTTGATTGATGTTTCAACGGCTTTATTGACACTTTTATCGGATTAGTTTGATTCTCAAGTTTTTGAGATCAATATTTATGAGCAACTCCTTTCCATTAGAAATTTAATTTGTGATTTATTGATTAGTTGAGAGATAACACGGGGATATTAAGTTGGACCCTAACTCATCCTTATTGTTGATTTTTTCTCTGTTGGGCACTATTTTCATTTGTTTCCTCACTTCCTTTTCTCAATTAATTTGATAATTTGAAATTTGATTCCTCGTTTGTTTTTCCACAATAACTTTTAGAGAAGAAGATTATTAATCTCTAGTCCTCGAGAGTTGGACACTCATATTCACACTTTATTACTTGATACGATCATGTATACTTGCTAGTAAAATCACGCTTAATTTGCACGCATCACCGGATCTGATTGCGGGTGGCCGATTTTGGCCTCACATGGCCCGATCTAGCAGCCCAGGGGCCGATCCAACTGCCAGCGGTTGATCCGGCTGCAGTGATCTTTCCTGGTGGCCGATCCAGTTGTTGGCGGCTGACAGCCGATACGGTTGCGGGCTGCTTGATCTATTTTCCCGGCGATAGATCCGACGATAGATCCTGCTGCGGGCAATCAGATCTATTTGCTCGATGGCAGATTCAACTGTAGGCAGCAGGATCTGGCTGCCCGACGACCGATCTAGCCACCCTATTGATCGGAGAAGATCCGCGAGCGTCCCCTTGCCGCGCGATTGGGAATGGTCGGGTCCGTGGCCGGACGTTCCGGTCATGTGCGAGAATTTTTTAAACAAATGAAAATAATCATTCCGACTGCTCAAGCCGTCGGAATCTTCTAACAACTAGAGCCGTATGAAATTTTCCTATGGCTACAGCCATGGGAAGCAGTGCGGAATGTTCCCACGGCGGCAGCTATGGGAACGTTCCTAAGGCTCCAGCCGTGGGAACACCTTTTTCACTACTGGCATCGTGGGAACGTGGGAATGCTTTTCCCATAGCCTAAGTCATGGGAACCTTACCACGACTGCAGTCGTGAGAAGCGTTTCCTACGGCTCTAGCAGGGGGAAGAGTTCACACGACTGCAGCCGTAGGAACTTTCCACGGCTCCAACCGTGGGAAGAGTAGCCATGAGAACTTTCCACGGCTCCAACCGTGGGAAGAGTTCCCGCAACTGCAGTCGTAGGAACTTTCCACAACTCCAACCGTGGGAAGAATTTTCTTCCCAAGCCATGGGAAGGTGGCTTGAACCGTGAGAATAGTTTCCCACGGTTTCGACCGCGGGAACATCCAACGGCTCTGGCAAAACCATCAAAAATTTTTTACGACGGGCATATTTCCGACTGTTGTCTCCCATCAGAATAACTGTCAGAAATTGATATTTCTGACAGTTTCTCCATATTTTCCCACAGCTATAACCATGGGAAAGAGCAATTTTTCTTGTAGTGGCACAAAACGAATCATGAAATCAACCGATACAACAAAACAATTGTGTCAATAATGAAAGTCATACATGTTACTTAACGGTTTACCTATGGAAAGAAAGGTCACTGTGCCTTGAATTATGTAACATTGTATCTAAAATTGTGAAAGAAAAAATGAGAAAAAAAAGAAAAATGAGGATATGTGTCGAAAGCGGTACGAGGGTTAGGGTTTTATCACGATGTACTATATTTTGCTAATAGTAATTTTTTTTTGTTGTGGTTTTCTTTGCCCATAGATGTTTCTCTTTTGTTCACATTGATGAAGAGGGTTTTACTACATTAAATCATTATGTTGATCTTGTTTTCTATTTCTGTACTTCGTTATTTTGATTATTCATCGATCCTCGGTGCAATATTCCTAACAAATTGGTATCAGAGCCGAGTTTTTCGTGAAAATGACTACAACAAAATTTGACATCGAGAAGTTCAACGAGTATGGAACGTCCATATATGCAATATACATCTAAATTAATAGATGCGATACAACACAATAAGAACTATGTAAAATTCTGAAAGTTTAATTGTAGCATCAGAAGTTTTGCATGTCGTACCACTTTCAAAATTCATTCTCCTGTCACGTGACAATTGTGCTTCTCGTGAGTCGATGGTAACTACTATTTACCTAAGTCCATTGGACTTTTATAGGTCAGAAATCAATCAACTATCAATAATCAATAATATAGGAGTGCAGAAATTAATATATCAATTATTCCTAAATAGTCATCATATCCATTTTATTACATCAGAGTAGCAACTAAAATAAATTAGAATAACATAAACTATGTGACTATCTCATGTGCAGATGCTTACATACTTACATATCGAGTTATCTGTCTTGATTCAAATATAGGGACATAGAATATTCATGAGTATAAAAATATTTAGTACATAAAATAATACAAATGAATAAGAAAACTTAATTAAAATATGTAAGCTTTGAGAAAACACTTATATTCTTTTCTTTATTTTCTTTCTCTTTTTTTTTTGTTCTATTGTGTTCTTTTCACTATATCTTTTATCTTAACACATTCTTAGGACATATATGTGATGTCTTGATGCGAGCTCGACCTTTTTAATTATGGACATTTATGACAATTTCATGTGAGATTAATGTGGATCAAACCATGACTAAAAGTAGGGAAATTAGAGGCCTAATAAAGAGTGAGATCCGTTTATTTAAATCTCAGGGGTGATGTGACTATTAATATCAATCATGGTTAGACTATTAATACACACCTTCAAAAAAATTTTTGATTCTATTCCATTAACAATTAGTGCACATGATGCCTCATTTTTCATTTTTTATCTATTGACCTAATTAGCATCCTTATTATTTTTTATTTAGCATAATGATCATGAGATAAAATAGTTAAATCATACTAGAACAATTAAACTACACCAAAAATACTAATATGTTAAACAAAATCTGGCCGAGTATGTCTAAACTCAGGCTAGATTTATGATGATTCAGGGTCGGTTGAACTTGCACTACAAGAATTTGAGCTATTAGCTACAGATTTTAGTGACTCCATATTTTGTGGCAATATTGTCACAGTTAGAGACAGATTAGTGATAGATTTCGAACACGTTTAGTGCATCATCTCCACAAACTAAACTGACAATATAGTGACGCAATTGTGTCCTCATCAACTACGGAAATTATAATCACTAATATTAGTCGATATATCGTAGCCAAGTTGTAACAAATCTATTACTATATAGTGACACTAATCGATCTCTAATTTGTCTCAAGTATGTCGCTAACAGTTACACATTTATTACATATTTGGGACATGTTTAGTGTACCGTCTTCACAAATCTAACTGATAATATAATGACAAGTCTGTGAGCATATTAAGTACAGATATTACGGTCCCTAATGTCAGTCAGTATATTGTAACTAATCTATTTCTAAAATCAGACACTAATTTGTCTCTACTCTCTACTTTGTCTCAAATTTTATTACTAACGGTTACAAATTTACTATATATTTGAGACATATTTAGTGCACCATCTCCACAAAAAATAAGATGGAAACTACCACCATTAATATAAGTTGATATATTGTAATAAATCTATAACTAATTTATCCCTAAACTGTGATACTAATCTATTTCTAATCTGTAACTAATCTATCCTTAAATTGACACTAATATGTCTCTATTCTGTCTCAAATTTTAACATTAAAAATTATAAATTTACTACTGACTTGCGATAATTTTTTGACAACCATTTACACTATATACTTTAGTTATAATTTCTTTTACTTATAATGGCTAGACGTTTGTACAAAAATATTTTGGAATCAATAATTGATCATCAAAAGTGAAATGATTTTATTTTATTATTTAATATTGAAATAACTCTCAAGATTTTTAAGGTTAATGTGAAAACTATAATAGAAAATTTAATTGCATATGTGTTTGTACATGATAATCAATGGATGCCAGTAAGATTGTTAGAAACATAAATTTATATTCTTTTTCCTTTTTACTTATTATAATATATTATTATTTTAATTCTCATTTTTATTTATACATTTATGTATATGTATAGATGGGATTAGGACTTTCATTAGGTTGACAAGTAAATTTCCTATTAGGTAAAACAATTATGGCAATATAAATGAAAACTAAAAGAATCTAAAACATATATATATATATATATATATATATATACACATACATATATATGGGGAAGAGCCAACATTGTAGGCATCTCACGCATGGATGTGACACACATTTTTGCTATTGGTCAGGAAATCCATGACTATGCAAGAAAATGGTCATTCCGGGTCATTGGCAGTGAGCACTGCCTACAGAACTACCATTCAGTGACCACCCTTCACACATTCAAGGAGTCCTATGTTAGGAGGATATCGTAGTCTCGGAGTCGTACGTGGTGGATGCGTCGCACTCGAACACGATGAACATTGCGTGGGAACATGAAGAACGATGTGTGGATATTCGTTGCCATCATTGGCCATGGATCTCTTACTGAATGGTGAAGATCTGCTCGGCATCCATACGTCGAAACACCTATGATGCATGTGCATTTTACCCTATATATATAATTATTGGAGTTGGCGAATACTTCAGGACCCCTTGTTTCTCACACCTGGTTCGCCCACGTGAGCTTAGAGAAATTTGAGTATTACCCTAAGCTCCCTACACGCGCAGGGGCCTGAGACGAACCCTGTCAGTGATGGCAGGGGTCGCTTGTTGGCCCCTACATTGGTCGTCGGTGCGCGCCCAATTCCCCGTGAGCGCAGGGGCCAACCAGCGACCCCTGCCATCACTGGCAGGGTTCATCTCAGGCCCCTGCGCGTGCAGGGAGCCTGGGCGCACACTGGCGACCATCACAGGGGATATGTTGAATTATTTCCGCATCTTATGAGTTTGAACTTGTCTGGACATCTTAAATTGTGCATGCATGTTGTTTCCTAAACATTTGATTTGAATTTGAGATCGCACCTTTACTTTTATTCAAACATGTACAAGGCTTTGAATGCATCAGATGGAACATATTTCTTGTTTGATTATATGCTGGGATTCATAGCAAGTAGATGTATACATTTCATTCATTTAATTAACTGAAATAAAAATATAATTGTAATTGCACTTTGCACGCATTCTATATACAAGGATGCATTTCCCATTTGTTGTCTTGTTCCATTCACTCAACAAGTAAAATCTTAGTATGCTTTTCCTTTTTAAGTTTCAAGAAGACAACGAAATGTTATCAATATGAGTGACTGACATATCTCTGTGAAGCTTGGTCTTTTGTGCACAACATTGTTTGACACTTAAGAAGTTTAACTAGTGCCAATTCCTTTACACAATTATCTATATTCTTCAGATGACATTTTGTTCCCCTAATTTATTCTCTTTTCTAACTATCAAGTTATCAATATGATTCCAGTTATTGTCTATACATAATGCATACTTGCTGGCAAACAATGTTTTGGCCATGTCAACAGAAATATGTATCTTGTGCATCTTCTTAGACCATTATGTAATTTCATGCTCCTTTACTTGTCAGTTTCATTTACTTATTTTTTTCTAGTATATTTCATGTTCTGTTTTGATATAATTACATAGTTATAATTACATTGTTACTTTTTTTCCTCACATTTCACTACTCATAATAAGATTTCAGTACACAATCTTACTGAGAATAATATATTTGGGCCTTTTAAATGCATGACGATAATATACTTGGTTGTGGCACTCTTTTTGTGAGAGAGGCTTATGCATATAGTCTTTCCTACGTAAATTTCAGCGACATGTGACCCGATCGAAGTTGGATCCAACATTGGAAAGATGAACATGGATTTATAACAGAAAGTTTTAAAGTTGGTGTTGACGAGTTCATAAAGTTTGCTTATGAACATGAAGATGTGGTTGATATTGGTCGCCAAATCCTATGTCCTTGTCAAAAATGTAAAAACTTTCAATGGAAGGTCAAGTATGAAGTGCAAAAGGATTTATATCATAATGGCTTTTTAAATGCTTATGTCAATTGGACTTCGCATGGTGAGGAGCAATGGGTGGATAGCATCTGTTGAAGAATCAAATGGAGTTGAAGTACAAAATCCTTATTGTGAAATGGTTAGGGATGCTGAAGTGAATCACCTAGGAAATATCAATATCCCGCGGGAGGAAGAAAATCCAAATCCAACAACTTCTAGGTATTATCGACTTCTTAGAGATGCTGATGAACCTTTGTGGGAAGGATGCGAGAAGCATAGCACACTATATGCTGTGGCACAATTAATGAACATGAAGTCTGAGCATAATATGAGCGAAAACTATTTTCATCGTATGATTGCTATTATAAAAAAGTATGTTACCAATATTTGAGAAAGTACCAACAAATTTCTACAAGTGCAAGAGAATGATGAAAGAGTTAGGATTAGAATATAAAAAAATTGATGCATGTCGTAATCATTGTATGTTGTACTATAAAGAGGATAGTACACTCATAAATTGTAAGTCCTGTGGTGAGCATCGATACAAGCCAAAGAAAAATGGCAGTGTCAATCAAAAGGATGTGCCTTACTCAGTGCTCAGATATTTTCCTATTGTTCCAAGATTGCAAAGGCTTTTTCTCTCTGAAAAAGTAGCAATGTTTATGTTGGCATGCTGAAAGATTTTGTGAGGATCTTTCGATGATAACACATCCATCTGATGCTGAAGCATGGAAGGATTTTGATGCACACCATCCAACATTTGCCAGGAGTTTAGGAATGTTAGATTGGGTCTTTGCACAGATGCGTTAAATACATTTGGTGCTTCAACAATGGTTTATTCATAACACCATATAATTTACGTCCAAGAATGTGCATGAAAAGAGAGCACATATTTTTAACAAGCATGATTCCTGGGCCTCAATCCCCGAGTAAAAGTCTGGACATCTATTTAAGGTCACTTATTGATGAGTTGAGGATGTTGTGGGATGATGGACTCTTAATCTATGATAAGTCGGCAAAACAAAATTTTATAATGAGAGCAACTTTGTTATGGACAATCAGCGATTTTCCAGCTTATGGAATGTTAAGTGGATGGAGCACGAAAGGAAAGCTTGCATGTCCAATATGTGGCAAGGACACAAAATCATTTTATTTAAAGAATGACAGAAAGGTTTGTTGGTTTGATTGCCTCGAATGTTTTTAACTATTGAGAATTCAATGTGTCGTGATCATAACTCATTTAAAAAATTGACAATTGAGAATACTATGCCCGCAAAAATAATTACATGAATGGAGGCATTTGAGGAGGTCAACAAACTTGAGCCCATCACCTTTGGATTGAAGACGAATCTGTTCAAGCAAGTTGGTTTTAGAAGTGATCATAATTGGGAGAAGAGAAGTATATTTTGGGATTTGCCTTATTGGTCCTCAAATATGATTTGTCACAATTTAGATGTCATGCATGTTGAAAAGAATATGTTTGATAACATATTCAATACTATTATGGACATAAAAGGTAAGACGAAGGACAATGCAAATTCTCGAGAGGACGTGAAGCTGATATGTAAACGTCCAGAACTAAATTTGATTCACTTACAAAATGGAAAGTACATCAAGCCAAAAGCTACTTATGTACTAAATAATGAAGAACAAAAGCTTGTGTTTCAATGGGTAAAAAACTTAAAATTTCCTGATGGGTATGCATCAAATATATCTCGATGTTTTAATATTGAACCCAGAAAGGTACATGGAATGAAAAGTCACGTTTGTCACATTTTCATGCAAAGATTGATTCCTTTGGTCTTTAAGGATTTTTTTCCTAAGGCTGTTTGGGAGACCATAACAGAATTTAATACATTTTTTAAAGAGTTATGCACCTCTAACATTCGCAAAGAGGACATGTCATGTTTAGAATATTCAATTATGACATCTTTGTGCAAGGCTGAGAAGATTTTTCCACCTTCATTCTTTGATGTGATGGAGCATTTAGTCATGCATCTACCATATGAAGCAAAAGTTGGAGGACCTGTACACTATCGGTGGATGTATCCGTTTGAGAGATGCATGTTGTATTTGAAAAAGAAGACTAAAAATAAGGCTAGAATTGAGGGCTCGATATGTGAGGCATATTTTATAGAGGAAGTATCTAATTTTACTTCGTTATACTTTGAAGCAAATATTCAAACAAGACGAACTCAAGTTCCACGAAATGATGATGGTGGAGTTGATCTAAGCAAGAAATGTTTGTCCATATTTAAATATCCATTCCGCCTTATCAAAAAGGGACGTAACGTTATGTTGAATGACAATGATCTTACACTTGCGGAGAAATATGTTCTGATGAACTGTCATGAGATGACGCCTTACATTGAGTGAGTACATTTGCATGAAATGATTTTACCTTTTTTTTATTAAGATATAATATTTTTTTAAACATATTATATTTTGTTAAAATTAGGCAATTTGAAGACTTTCAAAGATATCGAAATCCTTATATCACAGACAGTCAACTCTTGCAAATTCAAGATGAAGAATTCTCTTCATGGCTAAAGTATAAAGTGAAGAATGAATTGGTGAAAGATCCATTGATCTGAGACTTTAGTTATGGACCGTTTAAAAAAGTGACAGCATATAATAGTATAGTTCTCAATGGCTATAGATTTCAGACATATATGGTCAATACAAAACCGCCATGAATAGTGGAATTTGCGTTCTTGGCAACTTGTATGGGGATAATGACATTGATTACTACAGGGTGAGATAATAGAGTTGACATATTTAGGCAAGGATAATAAGGTGGTTGTATTACGATGTCATTGGTTCAATCTAAAGCAAGGAGTCAAGGTTGATCCAAAGCATGATATAATTGAAGTTAGGTATCGATCCAGACTTCAAGGTTATGATCCATTTGTACTGCCAGAACAAGCACAACAAGTTTATTATACGAGTTATCCTTCAAAAAAAAGTCGGGATGAATGGTGGGCAGCATGCAAGGTGAGAAGTAGGCTTTTTATGGAGGAAAATATGACTAGTAAAGCTGATACAAACATTGAAATACTTATGGATGACTAGTACCAAGAGGATCTGATAATAAGGGCAACAGATATGGAGAAGGATGGTGAAGAAAGAGTTGAATTATTTGATGCAAATGCTTCTATGGAAGAGGTGAATGTAAATGAGATAACTCGTACATTAGAAGATGAAGACGATCAGTTCATTAATGATGAAGATATTATTAATAGTTGTGATGACACTAATGATAAGGAAGAACATGAATCGCTTTCAAGCGAGTAACCTTTTATAAAATGTTACATTTTATAATTAGGTAATATGTCAATTTATGATATGCTTATATTTCATTATATATTTTTCTAACCAATTAGCTATCAACTTGCATGTATAAACAGTCATGGTTCTTCGAGGAAGAGGTCAGCATTTGGGTCATGATCAAGGCCTTCTACTCCACTGTCTCCATTAGCGGAGGCTCCTACATCACTAGTTGTAGATATAGCGACCCCTCCTTCTAGACGCAGTGCTACAGGATCTATTCCGACACCACCAGTTGAAGGTAAGTAAAAAATGTTTGCTATTTTTTTATGCTTTACTATCGATTCTAATTTTATTTTTCTCTAAAAGTTCCAACATCTGAAGCACTAGAAGATAATATGAACGTTTCTCAGCCATGAACAATAGTCGAGCAAGAGAGCCGGACCAATATACACTGGATGTGTTGGAATCAATGATCCAAAAAAACCATAAGTAATTGTAATCATAGTTTTCAAATAAATTTATACTAACCACTGCTGCACATTGTTAAATATATATAGGGTTACTTTTACACCGGATAGTATTGTGCGATATATTAGCAATCTTGTGATTGGGAGATTGCCGCCAAATGCACCTTCATGGCAAAAGGTTCCGAGGGATCTTAAGGAGAGGATGTTTCATCACTTTTTGGTAAAATTTTAAAAAATTTTAGTACTAATCAATATTATTTTGAATTAATATTTTTTCTTATTACAGGAGAATCATAAATTTGAGCCTGAGTCAACCGAAGAAGTCATACGAAAAGTTTTTATACATGTCGCCAAAAATCGTCTATGTGGCCAATTGTACAATTTTAGACATAAGGCGGCAAAAGCAACAAATAATAACTTTGAGTTAGCTCGTAATTCACCTCCTGCTGGATTAAATTGTGATGTTTGGCACTATCTTTGTGATGCATGGTATAATTTATAAAGTTTCATTCAATACATTCTTTTTAACATTTTATCTTTTAGATAATAAAATTTTCTTGTTTTGCAGGAGTTCGGAGGATTGGAAAAAAAGATCAGTGATAACAAAGGGTAATCGTGCTTCAAAGCCTGAAGCTGCTTTACACACGGGAGGATCAATTCCTTTCTCAAGTCACAAGCGTTGTTTGGTAACTTTATTAAACTTTGTTATAATCTTATACATCAAAATTAAATATTTACTACTTTATTAATCATCAATACAGTACGAAAAAAACAAAGGTTCAATTGATTATAGAGAGGTTTATGAGTTGACGCATAAGAGCAAAAAGACAAAAAAAATTGTCACTGACTACTCTCTTAAAGTTTATGTATGTTGGTGATACATTTAATTTATTTTTTTCGAAGTATTTGCCTACTAACTCACTTTTATCTTATTTTAGGAAGACTATAATTCCAAAGTAATTGAAAAGTATGGTGAAAAGTGTTGAAAAGTATGTGGAAGTGGAACTATGGAAAGAAGCAGGCGGAACAACTAGAGAAGGATCTCTTCGTGGATTGGGTACATCGGTCTCATCTACTGGATCAGCTACATCTGCTCGGCATAATGGCAATGGTTCGTTCTTTTCATCATTTGTGCAGGATGGTACGATCGATCATTTTAAGATATTGTCGGCGATGTCGTGGATGACCGCATGAAGAATGCATTCGGATCATTGATGGATAGGAGGAGCATTTGAACAGATGCTCAAATGACTTTCGATCAATTCAACAGATGATATTGGATGATGCTGGACCGAGCACTTCGTCGTCTAATATAAGAAATGATTGATGATTAGAGTTACTAATTACTAAACTTGTCATCACTATTTTGGTTTGTGTTTTGAGACATGTTGAACTATTTGAATTTATATTTGAGACTTATTATGTTGGTTGTTATTTTTTTAAGTTAGACTTATATAATATATATTATGTAAGCATTTTGTTACTTTTGTGATGAAGAATGTCATTTTTATTTTGGACTACTTGGAAATGTTAATTATGAGCCAACTGAAGAATTTAGCCTGGGTAAGGGCATACGTGAAGGCTGCCCCATTCTCTCCATATTACGAATCATTGAAGTTCTTCGCTGCTTTGGAGCAGCCCGAGAACACGGGTGAGCAGCTCCAAGTCTCTAATATTCTTCTCAAAATCAGTTACTGCAAACTCAAGAGATGTAATTTTGTAAGTTTGTTTTATTAGTAACTATTGGGTGCATTTGTGATATTTGTCTGATACTATGGGATGTTGATCAGATATGTTTTTAATGCTCAAGTTGATCAGATACTCTAGGATGTTGGTGAGCAGGTAATGTGACAAGCGTGGAGGCGAGATGGTGTTGAGGGTCCTGTTGGTGGATGACTCCCCAGTGGACAGGAAGATAGTGGAGAACTTGCTGAAGAAATGTGGAACTATGTTTCAAGGTAAACTAGCAATATGAGATTATATCTCGATCATCTAATCATTATGGGGTTGGCTATCTAGGAAAAATCCTATTTTTAATGCATGAGATGTTACCTTTGTTCGATTTGAGTTGCTTATTCTGGCATCTTGTAGTGGTGGATTTTGAAGAAAATGGTAGGACTTGTTCGTTCGTGTCAATTTATTATTACACAATGATCTACTTCGTGGATATATGTGATAAAAGAATACTCCACTTTTTGCTCTTCAACATTAGAGTTTGATATATTGAAAAAAAAATATAAAGTATATGTTATAAAAGAATTCTAATGACAATTTATTAGTTTAACCTAGTGAGATTGTATTTTTTTCTGCTTATTTGAATAACCTATGATATATTTCCATGTTGACCTCAGATTAATAGTCACTTATTCTTGAATTGTCAGTGAACTTTAATCTGATAGTGTGAGAAATCTTTCATACATGCTTGGATCCTCTACATGCCATTTGAAGTCATTGCTTCTATGTCATGTAGTTTGTGCAGTGGAAAGGGGTAAGGCACCTTCTTTTTAGGAAGTCTGTTCCGAAAGGTTTGGTATTTGTTAGGGAGCTGCCCTATGGATCTGAAGCTACCTTCAATCCTAAAATGGATCATCTGGTATGTCAAAGTCTTTGTTACAAAGCTCTTAGATGTTTGTTTTTTCTATTCAATTATTTTTTCTTAGAAGGAGAAGTGATAATTATGAAATTTGGGTAGTTATTCACATTGTAGTTTTCTTTTAGATGAATCATATACTCTTTTATTGAGACTATGCAATAAGGATCACAAAAAAGGTAAAAGAGTGGGTGCGTGGGCGCCAAAAACTAAAAAACAACTCCATAAATAGTTTTAAAGACAATGGCATTCATGATGAGAACCACTTGATCTGTTTGCAAAAAAGGCTTCAGCATGGATTTGCTCCTATAATATTATTACATTGTTCATGGCTACTCTATTTACATAGTCTAAGTGGAGACAATTATTCTGATCAGGTATTCTCATGAAAACATTATTTCTGATCATGTTACTTGTTTTGTAGTGTATGTACCTAATATATTCATCAGAATATCATAGATTTTTGGATCTATATGAATGTACCTAATATATTGAAGTAAACTCAAGGTCATTATTAGTAGAATGCATATACAGTGACTAAATTAACAAATCTTATACGTTGTACTTGGACTAAATTAACAGATTTTCTATTAGTAGCCTTCATTCCTTTTGAACTATTTGGCTTATTGGAGATTTGGATGCTAACTCGTTCTATCCCTTCAATTTTTCCAAACATATGCACATAAGGTTCTCATCAGAAGGCGTCCTCTTTTAGTTGCTGAAAGCTCAGGAGATGCAATTTTGCAGGTTTGCTCTTTCACCCCAGCTACCTCAATGGAGAGATACCTAAGGGTACCAAGCATTTATGGGCATGTTCGTAGAGAGCATTTCCAGCGACTAGTGAATAGAATCTAGATTTGGGCAAGCGGCTAGACAGATTTGACAGTTTCGCTAGTCGGCAGAACAACATTAGTGTAAAGTGTGTTTGAGGCTGCTGACATGCTTGCTAGAATGGCACTCTTTGTTGAGCTTTGCACTACTTTGTTTGAACTTGATCTTTGGTGATCTAGTGGGGACTTCTGTACCCAGTGTGATGTATTTATATACTCTATTTTAACTTTGTAATGAGCATTTAGCTCCACTTTATCAATCGAAAAATGATATATAGAGATTTTTGTTATATTGGTTATTGTATTGTCATTTATATCATTGTACAATTAATAATTTGATATAAATGATATTATTGTGAAAAACTTAATTGCTAATTTGTGACTGGATTGAGACATTTTGAGACAAACTACAAACTGTGAGGACCAATTGCGATAGAAGTTAGCTACAGAATAAGGACAAATTAGTCACAAAAAAATTATAATTGTTTTATCACCGTAACATTATAGTTACTACTTAGTGACATATTAGCTATCGATTTTGAATTCTAATAATTAAGAGTTGCCACAAAATAGGGACGGATTAGGGACGACAGCACACATAATTAGCTACAGAAATAAAGACACAAAGTTGGGTCGCAATCAGCAACGAGGTATTAGCTACAGATGTACGTTGTCCCGAATCCGTAGCAAATCTGATGCTAATACAATTTGCGACAGTATTACCTACGGATTTGTTACAAATTTCTCCGTAGCTAATAGCTCAAATTCTTGTAGTGTTGGGCCGAATTGGGGCGTGACATCTATTCTTCTTTTTGCAGATCTCGGGTCGAATTCTGGGTGACTCGGGCTGAGTTTGTTGGCATCATCCTCTATATCGTGACATAAGGCTGCTTGGGTCAGATCGTCGAAAGGAAATCTAAACATCTGAAACAATCGTAGTAGAGCTCGGGCCGAGCTGCCATAAATTCAAGTCGAGTTACTCTGAGTCTGAGTCGAATTCAGAACAAAACTGTGTTGGGTTTCGATTTTACAAATGAACGTGAGCCGAGTTCTGATTGCCAGAATTTGATGATATTTTTTTGAGACTTTAGCATGTTATAACTTTATGTACAATGTTCCTTTTGACACAACAACTATATATAATTATTCATGCATTATAGGAAAACATAAACTAATCCTAAGTCATTCATCATCTTATTTATTTCATTAAGAAATCACTTCTAAAATTGAATTTGAAATCTCACTCGCGTCTCCAAGCAGAACCACCTAGAATACATAATTTAGGAATAATTTTCGAGACGGTAGAGAGGCTTTCGCCGAAAGTCTAATATCCTTTGATAGAGGGTAGATATGAGATTGGATGGTCAGTTAGAACTCTCGTGCACATGTCCCGGGGGCTTTCCCCGCGGACCGTTGAGTTATCTTACTTGTATTTTCTCTTTTCAATCCACTTTTTTACTTAATTTTATTTTCAAGTGTGATAGTGGCAGTTTTATAATATGCACTCCAGAAAAGTGCACCCCTAGCTTGTCCTCCACATCAGATGTCACATATCTACCTCACGAGCTTAAGGTATAGGAAGGGGAGACCGCTAGAGTTCCCCCCAAGGCCTTTGTAATCCTTTCTATTACTCAACAAAGATTTCAAAGATTTCCATTATCTAGCACGGTGCCTCAAGCGTGGGGTGGCAACCCACAAAGCATCTCAAAGCATCCCAAGCGATCGAGCATTTCGAGCCTCCACCGAAACGTCCTCTCGGGACCAAGCGTCTCAAAATTATGGCATTCGAGAAAGTGGCTTAAGCAAGCTTTCACAAAGCGCTCAAAAGATCTTGCATAGATGTTGGACACGTCTAGACGCCGCACGGGTCAATCGAGCGAAAAATAATACCGTGACAAGTTGGTATTAGAGCAACTTTTTTGGGACCATTCAAGTTGTCGTTCGACGATCAAGGAGAAATGACGTCGAACTCGGAGATGACTAATGAACTGTCGCACCGGAGAAGGGCCACCAAGAGCGAGGGCGCGCCCGCTCGAAGGACGTCATGACTGCCTTCGAGCAACGCCTCGGCCAGTTTCAACTAGATGTGGGCGAGATGCAAAATCAACTCGCAACGCATGAGCAGGAGTTGGAGAAGACAGTGGACCTCACAACGGTGCGAAATGAGATGGCGCCATTGTATACATAGCTCGAGTCCATGGAGGCGACAATCATTGACATGTGAGAGATCTTGGACAATGATCTCTCAAACATGAGGTTCGAGATGCAGTAAGAGTTCAAAACCATTCGGGAAGAGCTCAAGCAACAGTATGGAGCTGGGCGACATCCCGAGACATCCGCCTCGCATGAGGCGAAAATTGATGTGCCAAAGTCAAGGCCCTACAAAGACACATCCGCCCCGTATGAGGCGAAAATCGATGTGCCAAAGTCAAGGCCCTACAAAGACGAGCAGTTGGCAAAGGAGATCAACAACTTTTTGTGGAATGTTTGACGGTACATGAAGGCCTTGGACGTGACCTCAGAAGCGAGGATGGAGAAGACCACATCCTTCTACTTGCAAAATGCGGTGAGTCTATAGTAGTGGTGTCATTGCGATGATGTGAAACGTGGCAACGTCGATCCCATTGAGAGGTGGGATGACTTCAAAAGGCAGCGTACCAACTACTTCTGCCCTGCCAAGTCAGGATTGGAGGCCAAGATTGCATTGGTCAACATATGCTAGAAGGGCACGTTGAAGGAGTACGTGAAAGAGTTCATCGAGCTCTGCCTACAGAACACCCAGGTGGATGAAAATACATTGCTGTCGGTCTTCGTCAAGGGTTTGAAGCCTTGAGTTAGGACGGAGTTGGAGTGATGAGATTGCCTCAACCTCGGCATGCTAGTCGCCACTGCTGAATTGGTCGTAGAGTATGACAAGACAAGCACCCCACCACCAAAGCCCTCGTACAAGGGCAATGGTGGGGGAGAGAAGCCAAAGTCACAAGGATGCAAGCTGTACTACCAAGACAAGGGGAAGGGCCCTCAAGACAGAAAGTCTAATAATGACATATTCAGGAAGGACAAAAAATCTCCAAAGCCTTGCTACATTTACAAAGGTCTACATTGGACAAGCGATTGTCGCAGTAGGCGACAATGAATGCTATGTATTGCCCCGACGAGAAGAAGGAGGAGGAGGCGTGTCTCAGCTCGATGCACGTTCTCAGTGCCATCAACACATCAAAGGGTTCCTCATCAGCTGCTCAACTTTATGCGGACATCGAGTTGAACGGGCAAATATTCAACACCCTCATCGACATGGGAGCATCGAAGTTGTTCATGTCAGAAGTGACCACAAAGAAGCTGAAGCTGTCACTAAATGAGACTTCTGCCACGTTCAAGATAATGAACGCGAAGTCTATCTCGACCATAAAAATTTCTCATGTGTGAAGGTTCGTATCGGCAAGTGGTCGGGAAGCTTCGTGACACATCTCTTTTCCGTGACACATCTCTTTTCCGTGACACATCGGCAAGTGATCGGGAAGCTTCGGTGGATGACTACAAAGTGGTGGCGGACATCTCTTTTCCGTGACACATCATTGCATGTGTCATCCCTCTTACTAATTTGATGGTCATCTTCGACCCCAAGGGACCTTACAACATTTTCGTGAGGTTAGGCGGAGATTTGAAGCAGAAGACTCTCTCCGTCATGCAAGTGATGAAGGGGTTGCGCAAACAGGAGCACACCTTCCTGATGGCCGCTATCTTGAAAAATCTCGGGTTCTCCACTCCGACACCTCCCAAAGTTCTTGAATCCCTTGAGGACTTTGCAGACGTCATGCCCCCGGAACTTCCAAAGCGGTTGCCTCCAAAGCGTGAAGTGGACTATGTCATCGACTTGGTCCCCGGATCGAAAGCACCACATGGAGTCCCTTATCGGCTAAGCCCTCCGGAACTCGCAGCAACTTACCGAACTATTGGATGCAGGATATGTTCAGCCCTCGAAGTCTCCATATGGTGCCCCGGTTCTTTTTCAGAAGAAGCATGATGGTTCCCTCCGGATGTGCATCAACTACCGGACGCTCAACAAGCTTACGATGAAGAACAAGTACCCCATCCCCTGGTGGCGGACTTGTTCGACCAACTTGGTGGTGCAAAGTGGTTTACTAAGTTGGACCTTGGTTCGGCTATTGACAAGTCCAAATCTCAAAAGATGATGTGCAGAAGATGGTGTGCGTCACAAGATACGGCTCCTACAAATTTCTCATGATGCCTTTCGGTCTCACCAATGCCCCGGCAATCTTTTGCACCCTCATGAAGAAGGTATCGCAACCACTCCTTAGCAATTTCATGGTTGTGTACCTCGACAACATCATGATCTACAATCTCACTTTGGAGGAGCACATCGAGCTGACAAGTGTTTGAGGTGTTACGGCAGAATGAGCTCTACGTCAAGCGGAAGAAGTGTTCCTTCGCTCAACCAGAAGTGCACTTCTTGGGACATGTCATCGGAACTGGCAAGCTGAAGATGGATGACGCGAAAATTCGAGCTACCTAAGCGGGTTTTCGACATGCGTTCGTTCCTTGTCTTGACGAACTACTATAGGCGGTTTGTCAAGGGGTATTCACATGTGGCGACTCCTTTGACGAATCTCTTTCGGAAGAATGTGAATGGGAGTGGATGCCGACATGTCAAGAAGCGTTTAACACCCTCAAGAGAGCCATGACGGAGGAATCGGTGCTCGTCCTACTAGACCATGCCAAGCCTTCCTAGGCACAGACAGATGCTTCTGACTATGCTATCGGAGGAGTTTTTATACAGGAGAGGCATCCCGTGGCGTTCGAGAGTCACAAACTCAATGACATGGAATGACGCCACGCCGTGCAAGAGAAGGAGATGACCACGTTGATCCACTGCCTTAGGACATGGTGGCACTACCTTCTTGGGTCACGCTTTCACATCAAGACGGATAATGTCACGATAAGTTACTTCAAGACGCGGAAGAAGCTCTCACCAAAGTAAGTAAAGTGGCAAGATTTCATGGCAAAGTTCGACTATGTCCTGGAGTACAAGCCCAACAAGATGAATGTTTTTTTTCCGATGCCCTCAGCCGACGCGCGAAACTGGCAACCATGAGCTCCACTCAGGTTGACATGATCGAGAGTATCAAGAAGGGATTGGAGTCGGATCCCACGGCGAAGAACCTATTCGAGCAAGCAAAGGAGGGAAAGACACGCTGCTTTTGGGTGGAAGATGGGTTGATCTTCACCAAGGAACGTCGCATCTACGTTCCAACGTCGCTACCATGCAAGAATGGCATGATTTCAAGTGGGCAGGACATCCGGGCATCCGCCGCATTTTGACACTCATCGAGGACAACTACTTCTAGTCAAGGATGGAGGACGATGTTGAAGTTTTTGTGAAGACATTCCTTGTTTGCCAGCAAGACAAGAACATCAACCAAGCGCTCGATGAACTTTTGGAACCCCTGCCTATTCTAGAGCATCTATGAAAAGATGTCTCCATGGACTTCATTATGGGTCTGCCCAAGTCTGAGGGGGTAGGTACCATCATGGTGGTCGTCGATCGGTTCTCTAAGTATGATATCTTCGTCGTTGGCTCCGCAAGTTACCCTATCACTGAAGCTGTGGAGCTATTCATGAAGCATGTAGTGAAGTATTGTGGCCTACCGCAAAGCATAATTAGTGATCGGGATGGGAGATTCGTTGGCAACTTCTGAAAGGAACTGTTCAAGATGATGGATTCCAACCTGCATTTCTCAACATCACTTCATCCTCAAACCGATGGCCAAACTGAGAAGGTGAATTATATCTTGGAGATCTACTTGCAGCATTATGTGAGTGTCAATCAGAAGGACTGGACGAAGATACTTGACATCGCACAATTCTCCTACAACTTGCAACGAAACGAGTGGACCAATCGGAGTCCCTTCGAGATATTGACGGGGCAGCTGATGCGTTGTAATTGTAACAATAAAATTTGCTAGCAAGTGCACTAGTCGCTCAAGTAATATAGTAAAAAGGAGTAAGAGTGTCGAACCCACGAGGAATATTATTAATTCAATATCTGGATTTATAAATTAATTAGAGAGGAAAAAAACATGAATTTTTGGAAAGAAGTTTTATGAAATGAAATAAAGAAAATAAGATAAAGATAAGATAATGGTGTTGAAGTTAGGCCTTAGGATGAAAATAGATCAGGATAAATATTTGAACCATAAAAGATAAATTTAATCTTTAAAGATGGATTAGAGTCTCCCTAAAGTAATCTACCATGATTAACTTGTGGTCTCCACGACTGGCATCCCTCAATTTAATCATATAGAACTATCTTAATTTAATAAGAATTGAAGTCTCCACGACTGGTACCCCCAAAATCATATTAAAATTAAGATGCATTAATTGGATTCTCTAGACTATTAATCACTCCACAAACTGGTATAGATTAATAGACCACACAAACTTGATTCTCCACACACTAGTTATCAAATTTATGTCAATTATTAATTCCAAATAAAATCAATTATAATTAGTATAATAAATTCTGAAATTAAACACTCCACAAACTGGTATAGCCTAATTCGGAAATTTAATTAACTAATATAAAAGCATTAAGCACAATTAATAATTGATCAGAAAAGATTAAAACAAATAAAGTAGGATCCAAACATTTCCCTTCAATTAATAATCTCCTAAAATAATAATCTTAAAAACATGGAGTTCATCCTAGAAATTCTGGAGAGATAATAATAAAATAACAATAATAATCGAAAGAATTACACCCAAAATAGAAGTAGAGCTCTCGAATTGGGCAGACAGTCGGGCAGCCTCTCGAACTTGATCAGGGTCGCGATCAACCTCCAGCCGTCGCACCTCTCTCCTCTTGGTCGTAGCCTGCAGAGCTCACGACTCGCCGTGAAAGAAACCTGAACTTCAGAGCACGAATTGAAACGATGGATTCTTCATGTATTTATAGGGTGCGGACGGCCTTCAATTTGCTCTCGGCCGTAACATCGTACGGTTGACTTTAAAATTATAAGATAAACTCGGCCAAAGATAAATTCTTTTATCATTACGCCCAAAGATAAATCTTTCTTATCTTTACTCCCTTAGAGTCTCGGCCGTAAGGAAAATATTTTATCTTTACTCCTTTCCATTACTCCCAAAAGATAAAAATCCTTTTATCTTTACGCCCAAACAATTTTATCTTTACACCTTCATATATCGGCCAAAACGGATGATTTCAATTGCCATTACCCCCTCCAAATCTCGGCCGTAAGGAATGAACTTATCTTGTTACGCCCAAAGATAAACTCGATTGATTGTTACACCCTTCATCTTCATGCCATTACGCCCTCCAAATTTTGGCCGTAACATCTTTATCTTCATGCCATTACGCCCAAAAG
This sequence comes from Pontederia crassipes, assembly GCA_030549335.1. Lineage (NCBI taxonomy): Eukaryota > Viridiplantae > Streptophyta > Magnoliopsida > Commelinales > Pontederiaceae > Pontederia > Pontederia crassipes. The sequence goes on from JAUKPH010000017.1 coordinate 2,642,086, forward strand.
ATAAAATCATTTATCTTTACTCCTTCAAATCTTAGCCGTAACAAAGAATTAAATCTTGTTACTCCTTTTGAATCTCGGTCGTAACGACTTGGGTGTAAAGCCAAATCTCGGCCGTAAGAAATAATTTTTTTTTGAATTTCGGCCGAGATTCGAATTTTTCTGCAAATAATTATCAAAATATAGTTAATCCATCCACAATTAAAATATTCAGCGATTTTAATAATTAAAATTGATAAATCCGGAATTATGATTAAAAGTGACTAAAAATGATGCATGCCATGATCAAATTATAGAAAATTTAATTAAAATAATTAACTAAAATATGTTGTATTTTGCATGCATCAAACTCCCCCAAGCTTAAAGTCTTGCTTGTCCTCAAGCAAAAATTCAAAGCAAGGCTCAAGAAAGTTCCATCGTAGCCTCCACATTGTCCACTGATTAATTTTCTCACACAATTCATCTGCACACCTACTACTCAGCATCTTATTATTTTCCATGCACTTAGTTTCATAGAGATTCTGAATGCTACACAAATTTAAACAATCTCAAATTCAGCCTTGTGAAAAAAAATAAATTGTCTATCAAATAACAGCATTAATATTGAACACATAAGTACTAATTGAGCTTAAAACGTTTTCTTTTTCTTTTCATTTTTCAACTTTATTTTCAATCTTTTTAAAAGTTCTAATCTTCAAGCAGGATTGCACAAGGAAGTCCATGTAGCGGGCTTTGGACTGATGACTCCCAGACCAGATGGCCTTAGGGCACCAGGTGATAAAGCACCCCTCGAGTGTACTTACCCGAACAACCAAGGTTCTGAATGAAGAGTTCGAACTTAGCCATGATTCAGTACTCATGTGCTTCTCCATATTTCACAAGATGGTCCATGTAGCAGGTTTTCGATCGACTGATCCCAGAGCAGTTGCCCTTAGGTCGTCAGGCATGAACCCCTACGGATCTAATTACCCGAACACACCTTAGTTCCGAATAACACTTTTGTACCTACACATAACTTTATTCATCATTTTTTTTTTCATTTGTTGGGGTTTAACTAACCCTTCTTTTTATTCATTTTCAATTTTTATAAGCTCAAAAAGTACTTGATGTGGTCAATAAGAAGGCTACTACTATCAAGACTTAAAAGAAATAAAAAGGCATGAATATGATTTTGTCGTCTAGTCATTCATAATTCTACTTAGCATAGGCACATAGTCCATACGTTTCATACTAAAATAGCAAGTGATAAGAAAGAAAAGCATTCAAATTTCATCAATTAATAACATGTCTTTGAACTTTTACTTAAAGATAATTAAAACAGTAAGACAAAAGTTAGTAAGATGGTAGCAAAAATAAATGCATGCAATGGTATTTTTTTGAAAATTTTCAAAAATTTTTTGGATTTTTTTTTATAAATAGATGCAAACATAAGCAAAATAAAAAAGAAAGAAACATGCAATGCATGAAATGCAAACTCCCCCAAGCTTGAACCAGACACTGTCCTCAGTGTTAAGCCAGCAAAGGAAAGTGATACATACTCAATAAAAAGGAAAATTTAAAGAAATGAAAATAAAGAAAAGGGAAAAGACACAACCGGATTTATTATCGGTGGAGAGATGCTCGTAAGGTGACGACCGTGGTGATGGCAGCTGACGTCTCAGCCGTAAAGAGAAAAGCTCGGCCGGACATTGGCCGTAAGAGAGCGGCGGTGATGGCGTGGAAGCTTGGGCGTAATGGTGAGACTTCGGCCGTAACGAAGTCGGTGTGGAAGCTTGGCCGTAACGAATAGGTGGTGGCGCTGGTGTTCGGGCGTAAGGAGTGATGGCGTCAGCTCTTCGACCGTAAAACAAAGTCGGCGTGGAAGCTTGGCCGTAACGCACAAGGCGTAAGAGAGACTTCGGTCGTAAGGGCTTTTAGTCATGGAGACTTCGGCCGTAAGAAACAGAATGGAACAGAGGTTCGGCCGTAATGCACAGGGGGTGTAAGGATCGGCGGTGAGACTTGGAACTTCGGCCGTAAGAGATGAAGATCGGCCGTAAGAGTAAGAGCTTTGGAACTTCGGTCGTAAGGAACTGGCGCGGTGCTTTTGGTCTGCACAAACACGAGGTGTAAGAATTTATAGATACAATTACAGGCGTAAACTTACCTTTCCCTCATGATGCGCCGTGAAGGGTCACATCAAATTCAAGCAGCGTAGCGATCGGCCGATTCCAAGGTGATTTTTCCTTTCGCCTTGTCATGTCCGAGGTGAACCCGACGTGTTAATTCATGTATCGCTCGGTCCACGTATCCGAAGAAATGATTAGTCGAGTTCCTCTCCGTGCACAAAAAGAAATATCGATTAGATGACTCCTTAAACTATTAATTAAAATGCCAATCAACTAACTAATTAAATAAAAAAAATTAACTTAATAAAAAAATGTAAATTAGTAAAATCTTTGGTTGTGATTAAATATTCAATTCGTCACTGCAACAACCAAGTGTCAGAAAAAAAAATTAAATAAAATGAAAAATTAACATCTGATCAGAATGTGTGACATATAAAATTATCCAAAGGATTAACTTAGTTGTGATTAGATTTTCACTTAAGTCCTACAACAACTAATTTTCAGTAAGAGAGATAAAAGAATAAAATACAAATATATACAAGAAAAAAGAAATACAGATAATAGGTCATGAAGAAATAAGATTTTAACAAATAGAAAGTCTTTCGACCTTAAGAATTGAGAATTCGTCATTAAAATTAATTTCCGAAAAGAATTTATCAGAAACCTAATTATGGCCGCCAAACGCACTACAAACCAATTCAAATGCCAAGTAAATCAAATAGATAATCATAAAATCAAGCACTCGTTCTGCCGTAAAACTTGGAAGAAATAACGATGATGTAACAAATGGCACAAAATGAATCAGAACTAATTTGCGTCCGTAAAATTAATAATCAGACATTAGCAAAAATTATTTTCAGAGGGGAAATAAGATTAATCGGCCGCAATACAGAAATAGATTTACGGCCGAAATTAGATTAGGAATCCGAGGCTCGTTCGGCCGCAAAAACCATAGAACAGTGTCGAAAGTGAAGGCGTAAAACTTGTTGGATTATGGCCGAAATAAAATCGCAAGATGGCGTAAAAATTAGCACGGCGATGAATTATCTCGGCCGAAATAAAAATTGAACGAAACGTCGCCAAATGAATCATTACGGCCGAGGAAGAGGATAATTCATATCGGTCGTAAATCGATGAAAATTAAGTCGAACGTGATCCTTGATGGCCGAGAAAGAAAAATTCCCAAATAAACTGGCCGAAAAGGTCGTAAGATGGCGTAAAAACAAATGTTCAGAAAATATCGGCTGTAAAACCAGAGTAAGAAATAATTCTCGGCCGCAAAAGACATGCTCAACAGGATTACCGAGACGAAAATCCAAGGCACAAAATGATTAACACGAGAGATTTAACCAACGTTCAAAGAGGATTCAGAAATTTATCGGCCGCAAAACAATTTGATCGTGAAGTTTCAGCCGTAAAACTCAGATTAAATTTGCCAGCCGCAAAATATAAGCAAAGACTTTTGCGGTGTAAAAGATTTTTCGAAATTATTAAAGCCGAAAGAGGTCAAATCAAAAAGGAATTCTCGGCCGTAAAAAGAAAACATGAGATAATGGATTATCAGAGATTAAATTCTCGTCTGCAAGCTTAATCAATCATATCATAAGAGAGAGAATTCAGTTCGATCTGGATGAAGTGAAATACCGGCCATAAAATTGGATAAGAGTTTGTCAGTTAAAAGCTTACGGGCGTAAAAAAAATCATAATCATTAAAGCTGAAAAAGATCAAATCAATATTAAAAAGAGTTCTACGGTCGAAAAAACAGGATTCATTCTCGGTCGTAAAAAAAAATGAGATAAATGCTCGGCCGTAAAAAAAATGAGATCAATTCTCGCCCGTAACAAACAATATAAAATATAAAGCCACTGAAATCAATGTTGCGACAGCAAAATTAAAAGTTTAGATGTCAGAAACGAAGTCGTAAAGAAAAATAGGGTTTCGGCCGAAATAATTTCGAATAAAACTTGAGAATATTACCCCACTCAAATGTCGAAAATTGAATCATTACGGCCGAAAGTGAATTAAGTCGATTCCTTACGGTCGTAAAACAATGAAATCAGATCAATTCCATATGAAAAGTTCAAACAATTAAAATGTTACGGCCGAGAATGAAAACTGATTCGAATAGGGCGTAAAAAATTTAAACCATCGATAAACCGAGCGTAACAAGGTCAAATCAATATCCATTACTCATGGCGTAAAACAACGTTCGGATAAAAATATTACGGCCGTAAAGATTGAAAGTTAAGAATTCAGAAATCATTCATTGCGAGGCCGTAAAATTAATAAAGCCGACACATTAAATCTCGGTCGTAAAATCATAAGTCAACAGTAATCCGAAATTCCGTAAAGCATTAGCCAAAGTCAACAATTTTAATCTAAAATGTCGCGACCTTTATCTGCAAAAGAAAAAATGTCAGTTTATTCACAAAAAATAATTAAAACAATTAATACATATTTATAAAGAATTATTTACAATTTATTTACATCTCTTAATAATTCATAAAAATCAGAAATTAATTAATAAAATATTCCCCGGCAACGGCGCCAAAAACTTGATGCGTTGTAATTGTAACAATAAAATTTGCTAGCAAGTGCACTAGTCGCTCAAGTAATATAGTAAAAAGGAGTAAGAGTGTCGAACCCACGAGGAATATTATTAATTCAATATCTGGATTTATAAATTAATTAGAGAGGAAAAAAACATGAATTTTTGGAAAGAAGTTTTATGAAATGAAATAAAGAAAATAAGATAAAGATAAGATAATGGTGTTGAAGTTAGGCCTTAGGATGAAAATAGATCAGGATAAATATTTGAACCATAAAAGATAAATTTAATCTTTAAAGATGGATTAGAGTCTCCCTAAAGTAATCTACCATGATTAACTTGTGGTCTCCACGACTGGCATCCCTCAATTTAATTATATAGAACTATCTTAATTTAATAAGAATTGAAGTCTCCACGACTGGTACCCCCAAAATCATATTAAAATTAAGATGCATTAATTGGATTCTCTAGACTATTAATCACTCCACAAACTGGTATAGATTAATAGACCACACAAACTTGATTCTCCACACACTAGTTATCAAATTTATGTCAATTATTAATTCCAAATAAAATCAATTATAATTAGTATAATAAATTATGAAATTAAACACTCCACAAACTGGTATAGCCTAATTCGGAAATTTAATTAACTAATATAAAAGCATTAAGCACAATTAATAATTGATCAGAAAAGATTAAAATAAATAAAGTAGGATCCAAACATTTCCCTTCAATTAATAATCTCCTAAAATAATAATCTTAAAAACATGGAGTTCATCCTAGAAATTCTGGAGAGATAATAACAAAATAACAATAATAATCGAAAGAATTACACCCAAAATAGAAGTAGAGCTCTCGAATTGGGCAGACAGTCGGGCAGCCTCTCGAACTTGATCAGGGTCGCGATCAACCTCCAGTCGTCGCACCTCTCTCCTCTTGGTCGTAGCCTGCAGAGCTCACGACTCGCCGTGAAAGAAACCTGAACTTCAGAGCACGAATTGAAACGATGGATTCTTCACGTATTTATAGGGTGCGGACGGCCTTCAATTTGCTCTCGGCCGTAACATCGTACGGTTGACTTTAAAATTATAAGATAAACTCGGCCAAAGATAAATTCTTTTATCATTACGCCCAAAGATAAATCTTTCTTATCTTTACTCCCTTAGAGTCTCGGTCGTAAGGAAAATATTTTATCTTTACTCCTTTCCATTACTCCCAAAAGATAAAAATCCTTTTATCTTTACGCCCAAACAATTTTATCTTTACACCTTCATATATCGGCCAAAACGGATGATTTCAATTGCCATTACCCCCTCCAAATCTCGGCCGTAAGGAATGAACTTATCTTGTTACGCCCAAAGATAAACTCGATTGATTGTTACACCCTTCATCTTCATGCCATTACGCCCTCCAAATTTCGGCCGTAACATCTTTATCTTCATGCCATTACGCCCAAAAGATAAAATCATTTATCTTTACTCCTTCAAATCTTAGCCGTAACAAAGAATTAAATCTTGTTACTCCTTTTGAATCTCGGCCGTAACGACTTGGGTGTAAAGCCAAATCTCGGCCGTAAGAAATAATTTCTTTGAATTTCGGCCGAGATTCGAATTTTCCTGCAAATAATTATCAAAATATAGTTAATCCATCCACAATTAAAATATTCAGTGATTTTAATAATTAAAATTGATAAATCCGGAATTATGATTAAAAATGACTAAAAATGATGCATGCCATGATCAAATTATAGAAAATTTAATTAAAATAATTAACTAAAATATGTTGTATTTTGCATGCATCAGCAGCAACCTCTCACTCCATACGTCATCGCCACTTCTTATGTGACAAAGTCCCCGCCGCTCACCGCATAGTGAGGGAATGAGATGAGCAGAATGATATGGCTAGAACATGTTTGCACAAGGCATCGAAGCGCATGAAGAAGTGGGCAGACACTGCCCGACAGGATGTCAACTTTGAAGTCGGAGACTTGGTCCTGGTGAAGCTGGTCCAATATCTTCGGCTAAGTGAGAAGAATCTGCACAAGGGCCTCGTTAGGCGTTACGAGGGCCCGTTCAAAATTCTGAAGAAGGTAGATAAGGTGGCCTACAAGTTGGAGCTCTCGTCGCACATGCACCAATACTCCGTCTTCCACGTCTTCATGCTCAAGCCTTATGTCAAAGACCTTGAAGATCCTGGGCGTGGGGTTTCAGACCGCAACCCGCCGGCCATCCGTCAGCAGTTCACTGATTAAGTTGAAGAAGTACTCACTATTCGTATGAAGAATCGGAAGAAGATGTATCTTGTTCGATGGTGCAGAAGACTAGACATTGACACAAATTGCGAGACAATCGAAGACATGTGGTAGTTCAAGCAAAAGTCTGAAGAATTCGAAGCTGCAGCTCTAGAGACGTCGCTGACTTAAGTGGGGGAGAATGTCCCGGGGACTTTTCCCATGGACCGTCAAGTTATCTTACTTCATGATATTTTCTCTTTTTAACTCACTTTTGTGCTTAGTTTTATTTTCAAGTGTGTCAGTGACAGTTTTGTAACATGCACTCTAAAAAAGTGACCCCCTAACTTGTCCTCCATGTCACACGTCGCATATCTACCTCAGAGCCTAAGGTATAGTAAGGGGAGGCTGCTAGAGCTCCTCCCAAAGCCTTTGTAATCCTTTCTATTACTCAGCAAAAATTTCAAACCTTTTCATTATCTAGCATGATGTCTCAAGTGTGGGGTGGCAACTCACAAAGCGTCCCAAGCAATTGAGCGTTCCGCTTAAGTGTCTGTTTGTTCACAAACGCCCTTATCGAAGCGTCTGCTTAGGACCAAGCGTCCCAAAATTGTGACATTCGAAAAAGTGGCATAAGCAAGCTTTCACAAAGCACTCAAAAGAATTTGCCACAAGTCGATCGAGCAAAAAATGACACCGTGTCATACGCACAGAGGAGGAAGAAACAATGGCTCAAAGTGAAAAAAAAATCTCTTTTCTCACTGAATGGATATGTTGTTGACTGATTGGGACTTATTTATAAAGTAGAGGATTTTGACTATTGGTGGAATCCGAAATTAAGTGATTAACCTCCTTCAAATCTAATTCTAAATTTTATCCATAATCATAACTATTTATCTAATTTAAATACTTTATTTTTTTTCTTTCTTTTCTTTTTCTCAAAGTCTTATCTATACGTCACCTTTTAACTTCTTAAACTTTGTCTTTTATTTTTCAGTAGAATTTTGGTAAATAAATAAATATTTTATTTATGTAATTAATTAATTCAAAAAAGAATCTTGGGGCGTTACATATGCATTTTGTCACATATACATGTAGAAAACTTCTACAACTCTAAGGTAATAACATGTTTTCTAACGCATTTAGATACTCTTTGTCTTACAATTAACATTTGAGATAACATGCAGCGGTAAAACATTATTAATATATTTTATATTTACATGACAAACGCTTGCTAAGTGAAAATAATGCCACTACAAGAAAATTAGGATTTTCCGACTGGCCGTTTTCGACGGATAGAAATTCGTCGCAATTTGCAGCGGATAGCGATCCGTCAGAATTTTCGATGGTCATAACCGTCAGAAATGAAAATAATAAATTATGTCATTTGTTATATTATTATTTTATTTTTTGACGATTTGGAACGTCAAAATTTTCGACAGGTATCTATCCGTCACAATTTTCGATGGTCCGGATCATCGATAAATGTAAAATAATATAATATAAGAAGTATTTTATTAATATAATTAGCGACAGTTTAGACCATCACAATTTCTGACGGTTCCGATCGTCGGTAAATGAAAAGTAATATAATGTAACGAGTGTTTTATTAATATAATTATCGACAGTCCGACGGTCAAGATCGTTGGTAATAATTAGCGAAAGTTCAAACCATCGATAAACTAAAAAATAAATATTATATATAACTAAATATAGTATTTATTTTTATAATTAAATAATTTTTTACGACCACGACCGTTGGTAACTTTAAAAATAATTAATATCATATTCGTATATATCATGATGATATATATTATTAATATTTTCAAAGTTTTCGACGGTCAGAGCCATCGGTAATTAAAATTTCACTATCCCCCTTTTTTTCGTTTTCCCGCTTTCTCATCTTTCCACTTATATATATAATATATATATATAATCTTCCCTAATCCCACTCTTTATTTCTTTCCCCCTCTCCTCTCTCTCTCCCTCTCCCTCTCCCTCTCCCTGTCGGTGAGCCTCTCCCGACCGGATGACAAGCATCAACGGCCAACGACGTCCCTCTCCCGCCGGCGTCCCTCTCCCCTTCTCTCTCTCTCTCTCTTCAGCTCGGACCACCAGGCAGCCGGATCTGACAGCAGGCGGCCAGATCGGCAGCTGACTGATCGCCAGGAGGCCAGATCGGGCAGCGGGCTGCCGAATCTATCGCCTGGCGGCCAATTGGCGACTGGATCTGGCCACGGGCTGCCGGATCCGACCGCAGCCCAACAGTCAGATCCAACCGTGCTGGCGGTCGGATCCAGTCGTGGGAGGTCGGATCCAGCCGCGCTGGGGTCAGATCGAGCCGCTGGCCGCCTGGCGGCCGTTCTAGCTGCTGGCCTTCGGATTGGCCGCCTGGTGGCTGAATCTGGTCGCTAGCCGCCGGATCGATGGCCAGCGGCCGGCTAATTTTTTTATATTATAAAAATTCTTTACGATGATTCTGACCGCCGAAAGTTTCGGTGGTCATTGCGACCGTCGAAAGTTTCGGCAATCATCGCGATCGTCGAAAGTTTCGGTGGTCGCGACTATCAAAATTTTGACGGTTTCATCAACCGTCGTAAATATCAGTGATCATGATCGTCGAAACTTTCGACGGTTCATGACCGCCGAAAGTTAGTTTCGACGGTCGTTCCAGATTTTCGTCGAAACTTTCGACATTTTTTCCCAACCGTCGAAAATTTATTTGCGACGACCATTTTTCGGACGAATCGATTCCATCGAAAAAGCTGTCAGAAATCATCATTTTCGACGCTTTTCGTGAAATTACAGATGGTCGGTCTGTAATTTCCATCTTTCTTGTAGTGTGCCTCTGATAACAATTAGTGTTTGCAATTTTATTTTTAAATAAACTATTAACAATGTTTCCTCATTTATGACTCTGCCTATGATATAATTATTCTTAATACACATGCACACTTTTTTTATAACCATTTTAAAAATATATTTTGATTACCAAGATATTGATACCATAAATAAAATTTGTACATTATTTAGTATTTATTATTCTTCAAATAATTAAATATTTAACAAAAGTGAATAGTTTCCATTTAGGAAGGATAAAACAATATTATTATAGAAAGTATTTTGTTAATGTTGGGAATAGTGAATAGTTTCTACTTTATAAGATTATCTTTACTTTTATAAGAGCAAAGATAGAGATTTTTTCCTTCATCTTGACCCTGATTTAGAGTTGAAAAGAATTAAAATGTTGGGAGATTGGCCAATGGAGATTACCCTTCTTTGATCTCTCCTTTTTATCATAAATTCAATCAAACTCTCTTTTTCTCCCCCCTTTTCTTTCACTCCAAACAAATAAAATTTATAAAGTCCGAATTACATATAAGAAAAATAAGAATACATGCAATTTTTTAGCTTTAAGTATACATAGTGTAATGATGTGCCTTGAATTATGATGTTTTTGTTGTTAAAATTATGAAAAAATGAAAAAAAGTGAAAATATATGATAGTACGGACACATGGTCATCTTGTTTATAGTGAAATTATTTGGACGGCGGCGATCTCTCTTTCTTTCACACTTATTAAGAATATTTGACTATCTTCAATCTCTATCGTCTTCTTTTTACTTTGTTTGGTTTGTTGTTTCAGTTCCGGAGGCATTAATAAGTAGACAATACAAATGTCATAAACTTAAACAAAAAATGTAGTGTAAATATATATACTCTACGTTAAATGTGGCAATCGAAGTTAAATTTTGATAAGCCCAAAGCTGTGAATGAGACGGATATGGTACCAATGGTACGGATATGAAAACTAATTCTTCCATGGTGAGGAGTGAGAACTAAATCCCGATCCTGCCCTTCTCCACGTTGAGCTTTGTGCCATTGTCGGGCCAGTGTTCCGGCGCGTCCTGCGGTCCCTTGCACACCTGCGAGGTGTCCACGATTAATCTAAGCAACCTTTGGTTCTCCAGGCACCGGTGGCACAGACGGTTCCATCCGAAGCAAATCCGAGGCCATTACGAAAGGCTGCGACGCTGCGTACTCTTCTTCTCCTGCTGTTATATATGCTGCATCTCCGGCGGACTCTCCGACGTCTCGCACGAGATTCATAAGTAATAACTGTGGATATGTCGACGAGGGACGAATGGCCTCGTATCGGATATATGTATGTAATTATAAAAGGATTCAAGTCTTCAAGAACTCCGAATTTCCATTTTCGACTCGGACTCGGACTCGGATATATAAAAATGTTTCAGGAACTCCAAGTTTCTATTTTTATTCGAATTTTGTCAGTTGTGATGATGATGAGAACCGATAACCATCCTTCGGCTAACCTAGCCTCCTCCGTCCCTCGTAAAAACAGTCAGTCAAAATGATTAATTTGACTGAAACTTGAATTATTAGGTCTTGTCAATGATTGAAGAAATGAAAGAAAAGGATTCAAACTTCGAGTCTTAAATGAAATGGCCTGGATGGAATCATAAGTTTCTGAGATAATATATGGTAGAAAGTAGAAAGAACTCTATATAATTCTTTCTATCATACTATCTAGTAGTTAGATGGACGAGTTGAGGCAGGCCTCCCCGTGAGTTGAAATATACCCCACTCGTGAGTTGAAATATACCTCACTATAAGACAAAGATGAATAATAAAATGATGAAGAAGATGAAGCATATTAATAATGAATTTTTTTTATGATGATTAGTGGCTCTTGTCACACTTATGATGATCTTTTCATTATCTCTTGATCTATTATTAATATGATCTAAAGAAAATGATACAATTTATGATTTTATATCTTCATATAATTATCTTTTATGAATCTTTATATGATGATGACATCATAATCATGATGATCGACTTCTGTTCTTCTATGATGATTTATTATGATCTATCTTGATTTTTTGATCTTATGATCCTAAGAAGATGACATATTGATCTATAAATTTCTTATGATCTTAGTGATCTTCTATCCATATGACACGCTACAAGAATCCTTTTATTTATATCATGATGATGCTTATTTTATTTCTATATGATGATAATGTTCTTATGATTCTTGTCTAGCATCATGATTTTATGATTATTTCTAAGTTACTTCCATACTGAGTTGCAAAACTCATAGGAGATTTTTTTCCTGCATGTTCTTAAATGTAATACCAGATCTTAATGATGAAGGTGGCCAACGATGACAGCTCATAGGTGATTGCATATGGGTATTTTGAGTCCTTTAGTTTGATGTACTAGCTTTTCTTTGGACTCATTTGAAATTCTTTATCAGTCTTCGCATACTAAGATGTCATACTCTTTTTATTATTTAATGATAATTAAGTCTTTCGCATTTATATGATGTTTGAGTTGATCAGTCGAAGTCTTCTTTTTGGTCAATATGATATACATATAAGGATGACCCATAGCATTTTTGAAGCGTATTCTGTCACGTGACGACGTGCGATTTGGGGCCATTACAACTGCCCTTCTTATCTCTCGTATCCCATTGACACATGGCTTATAATCTTTTCTTTTTTTCTCTCATATCTTATTGACATAGGATGATTGTTCTAATTCCACCCCTCGTATCACTATATTGACATAGGGTGTTGAATATGCTCTTTGTATCACATTGACATAGAACATACGAACCTCAATCGGTCTACTCAGAGTTGGTCAATCCTTCAAGATGAAAATACTCCGCCTTATACGGATTTTTACATGAAATGCACATGATGCATGAACGCATATTCCAAATGAAGGTTTAGAGCTTGAAATCATCATAATAAAATATTTCATTTCAAAATCAAATATTTTCCGTAGGCGAACAAGAGAATTTTTTATCAAAATCGATAGTTTCAAAGTCCAAAATAAAACCTCACAGTTCATATGATGACACATATATGAAATACACAAATAAGTATGATTGTGCATGAAGAAAATGATCTCGAAAATTTGTCCCACATCGGATGGGACAATGTCACCACTCTGAAGAGTTAAATAATTAATATCATTTGAGATAAGTTCTCTGACCTTGATTCCTCAAATCCCAATTATCTTCCGTCCGAATCCGCTCAAATGAGAGAAATACCTATTACATCCACTTAAATTTTATTTAGGAACATAACCTTATCATTTAAGACATTTATAACTTCTAGGTATCATTTATCTTTTAGTTCATTAATCACTTCATAATAATCCTTTTTAACGACATCTTGATACCTGGAGTTATAATTTATAAATCTTTTGCCTAAGTTCATAAGTAATGCATTATAGCACTCGTATAACTAATTTCTTAAATGATCAACATTATGGGCTTTTAGTATCGATCGTCAACTAATAGCATTCTACTCAAACCCCCAACGTATAACCACCTATCATATCCAATTAATCATATAATAATTCGAATTAAACACTATAACTAATTCTTATGAATAGTTTCAGTCACACACACACACCCCCTCTAATTCGAAATCACACTTGTTGAACACCGAACGTCACCTACTTCATTAGTAGCATAATAAAATTAATTAAAAATCAGTTTCATATCTAAAATTAAATTTATTGTGCATTTTCATTCGTCCGACGTTCGGAACCTAAAATCGATGAACCTACAAGTAATTTGTGATTAAGTTTTTTACGGACAGCAACCCAATACGTCTCTCCCTCATGTGTACCGTAATGTCATGGTGAACTCAGCTGAAACCCCTCATCGAACTCGCCAGAAAGTCACCGGAAAGATTGTCGAAAATGCCCCAATCTCGACCACCTACAAGATTGGGAGTAAACCACGTTCCAAAACTCATCAAAAATGAACTAATCGACCTGAGAATGATCATAACTCACCGGAAGGAAGATCGGCGCGAATCGGAGCTCAAACCGGTCGCCGACGAATTTCCTCCTTTTTCTTGCGTTTCGAAGCTTATTGGGTCATCTATGGTGGACCAATCTTCACCTACCTCATGTCAAAATGTTCATCGACACCTCACACGCGAAAAATGGTGGCCGGACGGCGGAGAACGGAGCTTCGAAAGTAGGGGCGGCCGGGTCTCGCGTGGGCAGGTGGGGGCAACAGGGTGGAAACAGAGGAGGAGATGATGGATTTTCTCTTTCCTCCTTTCCACGTTTTATTTTCTTTTTTTCTACCTACTAAAAGAGAAAAATACCCATTCCTTGAACCTTTTTTTAAATGACCGAACGTTAGATTTATCAACTTCTATATATATATATAGTGTTCAACATATATATTTATCCCATATATATATATATGAGAAAAATTAGGTTGAGATAAAATTAATCTCACCCTGAAATGAATGAATCTGGCCATTGTAATTCTTTCATCTTGGGTCAACAGTCGAGATCTCGGCATTGCAAGTTGAACTGACCATTTGAAAAAAAACTACCGGTTGTATTCCATCTACCCGTCTCTGATATGCAAACAACGCCGATCTTCCCTAGCGAGTAGTGACACCGTTTCTCGGCTGCATCTTAGGGTAGGGCGCCAGGCGTCGGTCACAGGCGATGTCGCAGGGCATTAGACATCGGCCGTGGGCGATGTCGTAGGTGTCGAGTATCGGGCCTCTCAAGGGGTGATGTCACCAGGAGTCGAGTGAGCTAGCGAGCAAGGTGGTGGGGCGAATGGTTCAACTTATTTTTCTTTTTCTGGAATGGCCAGTTCAGTATGATGGAATTTGGGCCGTTCATGCACACATAAGGAAGTTATAACAGCCAGGATTGCGCATGAGAAGGTTATAACGGTCAGGATTTATTGATTTTAGGTGATCTCATCCTAATTTTCCTCTCTTTCTCTTTATATATATATATATATATAAACAATTAGGATCACTATGAGCAATCAAGGAAAAACAATGTATACCAGGAATAAGAGAGTTGCTATATACTTCTAAAAATTAGACTAAAAATCCTCATAACTCACGATGACACTGAAGATAATTTTTTTTATCAACTTAAAGGAGAGTTTATTCGTATGAGTTCTGTAAGGAGAATAACTAGACTGATGTTTGAGGAGGGTTGGGATATTTTTACAAATAATTATCTTGTAATTTCATCATGGTTTGAGTTGTAAAATCCGAAAAATAAATTATTTCTCAAAAAAAGGGTCAGAAGTTACTTTTTCTTGGAAATTTTTTCGGTCAAACAAATTCTTCGGAAACGTGTAATTAACCTCGATTTTAAAAAAAAAACAGATCAATAGTTATGTATTATCTTATAACAAAGTACTTTTCAGCTAATCTTTAGTTATATTTCCACTAGAGAATAGAGGAATAATATGTTTTATACTAAAAATGCATGATTTCTTTTGCATATATATATATTGTATTTCATTTTGTATTTGTAAAAAATGTGTGCATATTTAAATTTGCATACGAGAAAATCCAGTGACCGAGCTGGGGGGTTATGGGAGGGGCCTTGCGCCTCCCAAAATTTTCAACATTAAGCTTAATTTTTACTCATAACATAATATTTTTGTATAACTATATGTATTCTCATATATGTGGTCCCTCCTAATTTTATTGTCCAACTTCTGAGAGAAATGAAATGATAATGATACTTTTTATAATGACAGACACTGTTTTTAATACATATTTTAAAATCTAGTTTTTGACGTTTACAAGTACTTTGAATTGTAAATCATATAAACATATTAACGCCAAATTAAAAAACAATATTTCACTAAAATAAAATTGATAATTATCATAATAGATGTAGGAACAATTTTGTAGGTAAGGAAACCCAATTGTAAAAAATTTCAATTGTCAAAGGAAGCATCTCTCTTCTTTCATTGGAAATTATAGGCTTTTCTTTTATGTATTCGTTAGCAGCATAAAACATTAATATAATGATTAACTACAAAGCTAAATCATAAGAATTTTATGCACTTGTACTATTTTACATTTGTGTATACACCAAATAGAATTTACAAGCGAGAATCGACGGTTGGCGTCTAGAACCGTACCCAAGAATAAGTTGATAAAAATAGCTTTCAATAGCGAGCAAGATGCCACTACTTAGTGCAAAAACGAAAAAAAAATCATAATCAAATAGAGAGTAAACTGATGACAGAAGAGAGCCTCTGAAACACTCCTTTTATTTGAGTTATAGAAACACTATCCCGAAGTTTGAACCCGATCAAATCCAAGGAATGTAAAGGCACCATGGACATTTCACGGTCTATGCACAAAACAAATCATGAAATCAACCGATACAACAAAACAATTGTGTGTCCTATAATGAAAGTCATACATGTTACTTGTTGGTTTACCCTGAATTATGCAACTCTATATCTAAATTTGTGAAAGGAAAAAATGTGGATATGTGTCGAAAGTCGTACGAGGGTTAAGGTTTTATCACGATGTATTATCTTTTGCTAATAATGAATTTGTTTTGATAGCGACCTCCTTTACTCATGTTTCTCTTTTGTTCACATTGATCAAGAGTGTTTTACCATATTAAATCATTACGTTCATCTTATTTTTTATTTTTGCACTTTGTTGTCTTGATTATTCATCGATCCTCGGTGCGATATTATCAATAAATTGGTATCAGAGTCGAGTTTTTATATGAAAATGACTACAACGAATTTTGACATCGAGAAGTTCGACGGGAACATAAATTCAATATGTGGCAAGTTCGGATGCTTGCCATCCTGATGCAGAACTGGTTGAAAAAGAAGCTGTCGGGTAAAAAATCTAATGCTATGGAGATGTGGGAGGAACTTGATGAAAGAATCATGTCTGTGATTCAGTTGTGCTCGATGAATGATGTTCTTCAAAAAGTTCTCACAGAGAAGACGATGACTAAACTCTGGAGGAAGTTGGAAACTCTTTATTTGACAAAAATCATAGGAAATGGACTTGTGTTGAAGCAGCGGCTATACACCTTTCATATGGCCCGAAGGTATGTTGATTAAATCAAATATCAGTTAGTTTGTCGCCCTGATCAATGATTTGAATAACGATTCCAAGGTTGATGATGAAAATCATGCATTATTACTTCTATGTTCTCTACCTTCTTCATATAAAACCTTAAAAGAAATTATGATCTACGATAGGACAAACTTACCTTTGAGCAAAAAAAAAAGGATAATGAATTGGAATCCAGCAGCAAATCTGATGATCAAGCTTAATCAAGTATGATCACAAGAAGTAGACATCAGATGAGAAATTAAAATCAAGACAGATTCATATTCAAGTCGAAGAATTGAGATAAAGTCTACAACTATTGTAAGAAGAAGAGCCATGTCAAAGCAGAGTAGTACAAATTACAAAACAAGAATAAAATAATGAATGAGAGCAGTGAGAAGGAAAATCAGAAGGCTAATGTTGCAGATGCTAGTGTAGTAAAAAATGAGAATGAAAATGTTCTTTTGGTAACGACATTAAACAAATTCATATTATCAAGTGAATGAATTCTCGATTCCGGATGCTCATATCATATGTGTCCCAATTGAGATTGGTTCTCCACATACAAATTTGTTGAAGGTGGAGTTGTTCTTATGGAAACAATATTGGATGTAAGACTGTTAGTATTGGGTCCATCGAGATTAAGATGCATGATGGAATTATTAGAACATTATCTGAAATCAAACATGCTCCTGATTTCAAGAAGAATCTCATTTTGCTCAGGATATTAGACTCAAATGATTGCAAAGTTATTGTTAAGTCTTTGGAATGAAGATTTATTGTGGTGCTCTTGTGTTGATGAAATACCTCAAAATAGATCTTGTATGTTCTTCAAAGTTCGATTGTGACAAGTTTAGTAGCATTCACATCTGCCTCAAAAGAATATGCACAAAGTTATGACACATGTATTTGGACCATATGAGCGAGAAGGGCATGTAAGTTTTCAATAATAGAGGCCTTCTTCTTGGTGCAAAAATTGAAAAATTAGAGCTGTATGAGCATATATCTTCAAAAAGCAGAAGATAGTTAATTTCAGTTCGGCCACTCATAAATGAAGGGAACCCTTGACTAAACTCGTTCAGATTTATGAGGTCATTCTCATATTTCTTTGAAAGGAGAAAATAGATATTTGCTCACATTTATTGATGACTTCTCTAGAAAATTTTGGATCTACTTTCTGAAGTATAAAGATGGTGTGTTTGAAACATTCAAGTTGTGGAAGATTTTACTAGAGAAATAATATGGAAAAGTTGTGAAGAGACTGAGGACTAATAATAGATTAGAATTCTGTAATTCTAAGTTCAATGAATTTCGCGACAAAGAAGAAATTGCAAAGCATCACATAGTTGTGAAAATTGCATAAGCAGAATGGAGTCCCAAAAGAATGAATAGAATTATACTTGAAAGAGCTCAGTGTATATTATCAAATGCAGGATTTAGCAAGGAGTTTTATGCAGAGGTTATTAATTTGGCATGTCACTTAGTAAATTGATCTCCTCATCGATCTTTATACCTGAAAATTCGTAAAGAAGTATGGTCAGATAATCCTCCTCATTACTCACATTTGAGAGTTTTCGATTGTCTCGTATATACACATGTTAATAATGGAAAGCTTGAATTTAGAGTTAGGAAGTAAATATTTTTTTGTTATAAATTTGGTGTTAAAAATTATAGAGTATGTTGTTCTAAAACTAAAAAAATTATCATTAGTAGAGATGCTACTTTTGATGAATATGTGATGCTTCACTAAAGAAAAGATTTGTCTGTTGTTGATAATATAAAAAAATAAAAAAAACTTGGGAGAAGGTGGAGTTAGAACTTTCGAGTTCTTTTGATGAAAATAATGATGCTCTAAATACTATCAATTCTCATGAAGTTCACATATCACCTCAGGTTCAACAGCAATACATATTAGCTCATGATAGAAAAAGGAGAAAAATAGAAGTATCTCAAAGGCTCGATTTTGAAGAATTTTATGCTTTAAGTGTTACTGAAGATATTGAATCACTTGATTCTTTTTCTGAAGCTATTCAAAGTTATGAATGCAATAAGTGATTAATAGTAATGCAGGAGATAAAATCCTTATAGAAGAATGACATTTGAAAACTTGTAAAACAATCATAAATAAGAAGATTTTTTACTACAAATGTGTGTTCAATAAGAAAGAAAGAATTAATAATGACGATACAAAGTACAAGATAAGATTAGTGACAAAAGACTACAGTCAAGTAGAGAGTGTTGATTTTCATAATATATTTTATCTTGTTGTGAAACATACTTCTATTCGTATCTTGCTTACTATTGTTGCTTTGAAAAATTTTGAACTTGAGCAACTAGATGTAAAGATCACTTTGCTACATGATGATATTGAAAAAAAGATATATATCATCTAAAAAAGTCCTTGTATGTACTTAAACAATATTTTTAATAATGGTATAAAATGTTTGATTCTTTCATGTTGAGCATTGATTTTGATAGAAGTAGGTATGATAATTGTGTTTACTTAAATCAACCTGATGATGGTTCATTCATTTATTTGTCGCTCTATGTTGATGATATGTTAATTGCAGCAAAAGACATATGTAAAATTAATATTTTGAAAAATAAACTAAGTTCTGAATTTGATATAAAGAACCTTGGAGCAGCAAAGAATATTTTAAAAACGAAAATTTTCAAAGATAGAAGCGCAAGAAGACTATTTTTTTCTCAGCAAAAGTATATTGAGAAAGTCTTAGAACGTATGCAAAGGTTGTTACTACTCCTATTGCTGCACACTTTAAACTCTAACTTCATGTTTACCACAATTTGATAAAGGCAAAAAGTACATGTCAAAATTTTCTTACTGTAGTGCAATTAATAAAATTATGTAAGCAATGATTTGCACTTATCCAAATACATTTCTGTCAATGTTGTTAGTAGATATATATCTAATTTAGGAAAAAAACACTGAGAAGTGGATATTGAGTTATTTAAGATGCACTTCTTATATATGCTTAAAATTTGGTAAAAATTCAGCTGGTCCAATTGGCTATGTTATTTCAAAGTTTGCATGAGATCTTGATAGGAGAAGGTCTCTAACTAGCTATGTATTTATTATTATTGATTGTGCCATGAGTTGGAAAAAATTTTTGCAAGATACAATAGCATTATCTATCACTGAAGCTGAATACATGACTATCACTGAAACTATAAAGGAAACTATCTTATTGAGATGATTAGTTGGGGAGCTCACTATGAAGAAGGAAGTTATTGTTATATATTTTGCTAGTCAAAGTGGAATACATCTTACAAAAGATCAAAAACATAAAAAAGGACAAAACATATTAATGTGAGATATCATCTTATTTGTGATATTGTGGAAAAGCAAAATGTTCAAATTCAGAATATTAGTAGTACAATCCAACAAATATGATGACAAAGAGTTTACGTATTGCCAAGTTCGAATATTGTTCAAATTTATCAGACATTTTGCAAAGATTAAGTTAGTCTCACATCGGCCATTTAGCAAAGTCGAACATGTTGAGCATTTTATTTTTTTAGAGTTTTTTTTTAAATTCAAGTGAAGATGGAGATTTGTTGATATGTCTTGAATTATGTACCATGTATTTAAAATTGTGAAAAAAATGAGAAAAAGAAAAAAATGAGGATATGTGATGAAAGCGGAGGATTTGAGACATTAAGCCCAAGCATATGGCCTGCCACTGATTCTCGTAAGGGGCGGGATACAAACCTTTATATATGAAGGTTAAAATTTTATCACGATGTACTCTCTTTTACTAACAGTTGATTTCTTTTGACAATGACATTCTTTATTCATGAATGTTTCTCTTTTGTTCACATTCATCAAGAAGATTTTTCCAAGTTAAATGTTCATCTTCTTTTCTATTTCTTTACTTCGTTGTCTTGATTATCATCGACACTCAGTGCAATATTTTCAACTGTGACACATGTTGCTTCTGATGGACAATATAAACTTAACTTTTAACGGATGGAAAAACCCAATCACTTGAGTGCTTATACAGAAGGTGATAGAGGGATTGTTCTTAGAATTCTGCATTTTAACATTATTCTTTTAGCTGACACAAATAATTGAGTGAAATGGAAACAAAGTTCTAATGGAATAATTGTCACCAGACAGAGAACTATAGATCTCAACTGCAGGCAGATAACCAGAATCAGATGATATTAAATGACTATAAAAAAGAATACAGATTTAAAGATCAGAACAAAGTAGCTCATCCTGTAAGAGATGCCCAATTTTAATCATATATAATACGTGCAATTTTAAAAAATAACAGCATCAGTGTTCTCGGCAAAGACAAGACAACAGAATTAAGTGTTCTAAATATACACATCCTAATTGGATAAGAAAAGCAACAGTAATGTATAACTAAACTCTGCAATGAGTTGCAACAAAAGGCCGGGATAAAGAAAGGAGCAATTTGGCTGTGTTTGTGTCACATGAAAAAATCCCAATGCTAGAGAAGAAAGGAACTCTCAGGCGATAGATCCGTTACAGAAGCCAGGCCCTGCATCAACCTCACAATCTCTGCGGTATCATCGAGATAATACTTGGCCTTACTGGGTTTGCGACCAACCGTGCAAGCGAAAACTTCTGCTGATGGGGCTAGAGAGGGGCCAGACATGGCTTTAGAGATCACCTCAAACATGTCCTCGTCTGACCTGTCATCTCCTATACAAAGAACAAAGTCAGGTAGCAGACCCTTTTCTTGCATTGTTGAAAGTAGTCGCTGAGCTACTAGGCCCTTGTTTACTCCCTACAATAAAAAACAGGGCAAATAATAGTAAGTATCATCAGACCATACTTGTGGAGAAAGTAACTTTACTCTATGATTTGACTTCTTGCCTGTGGTTTAACTTCAACATTGTTAAGCCCACTCTTCACGGAAACTGGCTCGTTTGCAAGTACGCTCTCAAGATGATCAAGTAGCTCCTTAGCTTGACAAGATCCAAAATCTGGATCTGCATCCTCATAGCACCAGACCAGGGCAGTTTCCTTGTCCTCAATGGTCGAACCATCAGTAGTTTCAGTGTACAAACTCATAACAGGCTCTGCAATTTGCTTCCAGCTACAATCTGCTGCATTTACACATGTTTCCCATTCTGCATCTTTCTTCAACCTGAGGAGAAAAAATGGTCATTTCGTAAACTTGAAATATGATACTAGCACAATCTTTCAGAACTAGAATCATTAAGACATAACTACCTGAAGAAGTATCCATGCTCTGCAGCCATTCCAAGATTATCACAGGGAGAGAACCATTCATCCAAAGTTTTTCGACTTCTTGCACTAACTAGAAATACCATATTTTTTTCATCATGGCATAATCTGTTTAAGATTTCAATGGATTTGGGGTCAGGCTTCTTATCTAAAGAAACCTGCGGCATTAGAGTGCCATCATAGTCAAAAAGAATGGCTCGAGTTTTAGACCTCCTGTAAGCAGAAACAATATGCTCCATGGAAAGCTTCCTGAAATTCTGATCAAGGGCAACAACTCTGAATCCTAATCCAAATCCTATGCCCCAGCACCTCCTCTTGTTATGATCCCTGCATGTCCTTTGTAAATCCTGCAAAAAGCTGTTTCCCCAGTAACCAACATCATGTGTGCTAACATACCTATGGTGCTTCTCATGGCGTAACTGCTTTTCTGACTCAGCCATTTCCAAGGCAGAGTCCATTGCATCAGCCACTGCATCGATGTTCCATGGATTAACACGAATAGCCCCACTAAGTGATGGAGAACATCCAATGAATTCTGAAACCACCAACACACTCTTCTTCGGGGTAGAGGGGCTCAAACCCAAGACACTATCAAGCTTCTCATTCCCTTGCCGGGCGATAATGTACTCATATGGAATAAGATTCATTCCATCCCTTACAGCAGTCACCAAGCAGCATTCTGCCACAACATAATATGCCATCCTCTCATAAAACTGAAGTGGTTTATCAATCAAGATCACTGGCTTATATCCAGGTTGTCCAAAAACTTCATTTATCCGCTTCACCATTGCATAGCTCTCTGCTTGTACTTCCTTCACATCCTTACCTCGCCCCCTTGCTGGATTAGCAATCTGAACCAAGACCACTCTACCTCTCCACTCGGGATGCTGCACGAGCAGCTGCTCAAAAGCCAACAGTTTCAAGCTAATCCCCTTGAAAATATCCATATCATCAACTCCAAGCAGCATTACACGATCCTGGTCACAGAACTGCTTGAGAAGTTCAGCAACCTTTGCTTCAGTCTCCGGAAGGCTCAACACTAACCCGAGTTGCCCCATATGAATCCCAACAGGCAGTATCTTAATGCTAACAGTACGGCCATAGTACTCAAGCCCAATATAACCCCTCTTAGATTCATAACTGAGTCCAAGCATCCGACTACAGCAAGACAAGAAATGTCGAGCATAATCAAATGTGTGGAACCCAATGAGATCGGAATTAAGCAATGACCGAAGTAGTTCCTCTCGGACTGGCAGTGTCTTGTAAATCTCAGATGAGGGGAAAGGACTGTGAAGGAAAAATCCAAGCTTTATCCGGTTGAACCGTTTCCGGAGGAAGGTGGGAAGGACCATGAGGTGGTAATCATGGACCCAAACAAAGTCTTCTTCCGGGTTGATTACCTCAAGTATCTTATCAGCAAATATCTTGTTAACTGAAACATAAGCTTGCCAAAGGTTCCTGTCGAATCTGCCGCCAAGATCAGGAGACAGTGGAAGCATATAGTGGAAGAGAGGCCACAATTGCTGCTTACAGAAGCCATGATAGAACCGAGAGAGCAAGTCTGCAGGGAGGAACGCAGGAACACACTTGAAATTTTCGAGCAAGATCTGCGAGACCTCATCCTGTTCGGAGACGGGAATCTCGTCACGGAGGCAGCCCACGTAGATGAATTCCATGTTGGCGCCTACGCCTATGCTATCCTTGAGCTGCAGAAGAAGGGAGTCTTCGTCCCAGGTGAAGGTCCAGCCGCGACCCTCAGGATGGCGGTGGGCGCGAATAGGGAGCTGGTTGGCGACAATGATTGTGCGGTCCCGGGTAGAAGAGGACAGGTCCGAAGACGCAGTCGAAGCGTCATCATCCGAGTCGTCCAGGCCAGGAACAATGCCCGGCACAGTGACGACGCGGGGAATCCCACGACTGATTCGGCCCAAGGAGGGCGGCTCGCCTGTGACCAGCTCCAGCAGATTGGAGTAAGAATTTGACACCATTTTTCCCAAGACTAAAAGGAGCTAAAAATCAAAGCTTTCCAAGTTTCTCCGTGCTCCTACCAGTCCTCCGGTACAAAAGTGGATCAAAATCCTATCTTTTTTTTTTCCTCAACTTGTTTTTGTTACTTTGTGTTCCTGCTGAAACAAGGACCAGAAGGAGATTTATGTGCAACTCTCCGGCAAGAATCCTACCCAGTCGTTGGCTCGTTGCCGGTTAAAACTGGTTCCAGGACGAAAACTCAGTTTTCTTATTGATAAGTAGATTCAAAGAGAAGGAGCAAAGAAGGGAAATGAACAAATCAGAGAGCCGAAAGGAATCTCGTCCTGAAGAATAAAATTTGAGCAGCTCAGGCGATGAATCAAATCAAACAACCAGAAAAATAGAAAAAAGAAACTACTTTTCCCGACCACGATCGAACTCCCGTGATTCCACAACCAGCAAGTAAGGAATCAAAGTTCCAGAAATGAAGATCGACGCGAGCTCGCAGTCTAAAAAGGGGTGGGAAATTTTTCGAAAGAAGAGAGTTACCAGAACCCGAATGCAGTCGAAGAGCGCCCGCAGAATCGATCCCCCGCTATTCCAACTCCAATTCCCAGAATTCGCAGACCGCAGCAGCAGCAGGCAGCAGGTAGCAGGAGGAGAGTGAACGCTAATACAAAGCTCTAATGGCGCTACGCTGTTTTCATCTTCCAATCAAGACAGCGGATCCGGGATGAGGCAAGTGGGCAGTCAACTCAAGTGGATAAGGCTTCGGGAGAAGTAAAAGTTTTATAACTTCGAGAAAAAAAAATGTAAATGTAAATTCATAAAAAAATTATACTCCTGGACATACCATGAAATTAAAATTTGATTATAGATATTAATTTAAAAAATCATAATAATTTACAATCATACCATCAAATAATTTAAATTACTATATATATATATATATATGAATTTACACTTATAATTATATTTTCTTTCTTTCCGCCGAAGTGGGGGTAGGGATGGCAATATTCCCTGCCCCCGCGGGCCCCGCGGGAATTCCCCGTTCGGGGCCCGCATTTGGGGATTTTTTCCCCGACGGGGGCGGGGATGGGGGCCAACCTGCCCCCGCCCCCCTTTCGGGAATCGGGGTGGGGTGAACTCTTCCCGTCCCGTCGGATTTCCGAATCTTCGATAATATTTTTAATTAATAATTTATTATAATTATATTTATTAAATTTCATCTCAATCGTTCATTTTTTTACATATATATAACATAAAACCCTAAACTCCAACCTCACAAATCACAATCGCCGCCGATGTCGAGCCGTGGAGGGTTATCGTCGATGTCGAGCCGTCGAGGGCTATCGTCGTCGGTCGTCGTCGATGTCGAGGGATGGTGGGGCCGACGATATGTCGAGAGACGATGGGGCCGCCATCGTCGTCAAGGGCATCGGGGATTCGAGCGGCGTCATCGTGGATCGTCGAGGGCCATCATCACCATCAAGGGCATCGGGGATCCAGGGCGGCATCATCGGCGGCGGCGTCATCGTGGATCGTCGTCGAGGGCGGCGTCGTCGTCATCGAGGGTGTCTTCATCGGCGAGGACGTCATCATCGGCGAGGGCATCGTGGATCCGTTCGATCCGATCGGCGGCGGTGGCGTCATCGTGGGGTCGTCGAGGGCCGCCATCGTCGTCGACTCGAGGGCCGCCATCGTCGGCGGCGGCTGATTCACCTGCGTAGAGAAAAATCGGCCGAAAGGACGGCGGCGCCTCTGGGCATTGTGGAGGGGCGCCTCCGCCTCTGCGCACGATTCGCCTCTGCGCATAGTGCGCAGAGGTGATCGTGCGCAGAGGTGATCACCTCTGCGCACTGTGCGCAGAGGTGACACCTCTGCGTCTTTTTTTTAATTGTATTTTTTTGTAATTTTTCAAATTTTTTTAATAAAAAAATTCGGGGAATCGGATTCCCGCGGGGATCGGGGCGGGGGATAAAATTTCCCCAGGACCGGAGATTCGGGGCGAGGTCGGGGACGGGGACGGGTCGTCGGGATCGGGGCGGGGGTGGGGATAAAATTTCCTCAAGACCGGGGATTCCGGGCGAGGTCGGGTGCCATCCCTAGTGGGGGGTAGGAGATAGAAATAGAAATATAAACACACCGGAGATATCTTATGTTTTTTTTTTTTTTTTTTTGCTTTTAAGAAGTAACTAAAGAAATAAAGATTGCATAAAGTATCACAAATTTGACTCTCCTAATTTGAGAATACATTATGGATGATGACATCATAACCTTGTTCTTAGGGGCGATTAAGCTGTTAAATTAGCGTGTATTAATTAATAGTGAGTCATTTTTAGTTAATGTAATTATGTAGGTCTGGAGATTCAACTGGTTTGCTGAGTGTTGCAACATGGAAGTTGCTTGGGGGGCTGTACACATATATGACCTACCCACGATGTCCCCTTGTACTCCCCTCTGCAGCAGTGATCAGCTTCACCTGCTTGCAATTATTTTCTTATACTCCAATTAATATGTGAATGAATTATTACGATGACGATGATGAATGATGATGATGATGATAATTATGAAAGGTGATTAGTTTAAGGTTTGCAGCTATTTATAATAAGGTGTTGTTGTGACTTCACCGCCTGTTTCATCTCCAAAGATAAAGAGTGCCTGATTTTTGAACTAAAAGTATGTAGTCATCTTTTATGATTAATGTGACATGGAGACATTATTAAATTATATATTTTTTATTATAGTTTAATCAAATAATTTTTTTTCAAAATGAATTAAGTATTAGTCTTCTTCTCATCTTGTAAAAATGCCCTAAAATTTCTACTTAATTTTGTAAACATTATTATAAGATTCATGATCTTAGTATATATAATTAAATTTATCCGTTTAAATATAAACTATTATTAATAATGTCTTGAATCCTACCCAACTGAAAATCCAACTTCAAGACATTCCGAAATAAAAGACGTCCTCACACTACGAAAAAGTCGAAGTCGTCGTCATCTTTAAAAGGAAATATCTATATAAACTTCATAGGAGTCCAAACATAAAGTAATTTGATTTATAATTCTCTTTTATTTTTTCATCTAACAAAATTCTACGTCATCTTAAATCTTGTGATGCATAATTTCTCTCGTACGAAAAATTCTATAGACAGACACCATTTCTTCTTATTTAGGATTTTTTTTTCGATCACTAGCCCCGGCATTCAAAGTGGCATTTGCATATGAATCTTATCAACTTGATTAATTTATGTGATCTTTTGTTGTCCATTAATTAAGATTCCTGACCTTGCATGTTACTTTTGTACTTGGCCATTCTCGAGTGGGAAAAAAAAAACTAAGCATGTACCTCATCCACCTGCCCAGCACCATCATTTTTTTAATGCACTGTTACATATGTATTATGCCCTTTTACTTACAGTCCATCATCATGCTAATTGTAGAGGGTGTGATTTTTTATGTATAGTATGCACATATAACATACTAAATTTTGTGAGAAAAGAAAATTTGTTTCCTCTGTCATTAACAATTTTATGAACAATTGCCACTAAAGAGGATTAATTTGTTGTCAAAGATTTTAATTACAGTCTCACTAACTTGACATATATACATGTGCATAATTGAGTAAGATTTTATATCATGTAGTAAATTATACATTGTATCAACACTCAAACAAGAATCTTGAAGATTAAAAAAAAGCAAGGATCTTGACATTGTTAAAGATCCACGAGGCAAGTCACCTTCAACCCTTGTAATTATAATTAACTCACAACTTTGCAAGTAGAAAATTAAAAATTAATAACACATATGATGTTGATGAGATATTTTCAATTTTTTATTTGACGCTTGATATTTTCAAGTTTTCGTTGGCTTTCGATCGACCATGGAAGGAGTCAGAATGCTAGCATTATTTTTCTGCATATTATGTTTTACTATTTAAATTCCAATTTATCTTTTTATTTGAGCTATTTTTCCCTTGTTTGAAAGTGTCAATGTACAAATAAATTATGAGGTCAGGGTGTATATTGTCCACTTGGTGAAGATAAAGAATATTAGCTATATCATTCATGTAAACCTAGAACATGTCAAAAATTGGACTATTCTTATTTCACCCATAAATTATTAAGGACAAAGAGGGCACTATAATCAGTCAGCCAATTATTGATGCAAATAGGCAAATGTTTGGGGGGCATTTTTATTGTTTATTTACATTTTTCGTCGAATTGTTGATGATGCTTTTAATACCAGATACAAGCACCATAAGGAAACTTGGCGTTATACCATATCTTTCCACATTTTGTAACATTTTTATTATAAATATTTATTGGTAGGTATATCCCAAGTAAGATTATTAAATTTAATGCAGAAGATAGACCAAAACCATAACTTTAGCCGCTGGCTACGGCCAAAGTTGTTTATATAAATTTTAGGATTGTTTTCTTAAATTTCATATGAATTATAGCGATTTTTCATGTTTAATTCTAACTATGAATTTATGGTATCACATCTATAAATTTTATCACAATTTTTACTTAAGTTATTTCGCATTACTGTGTTAATTTTTTTATTATTTTCATTTTTTTCTATTTATGAAATAATTAAAATATTATTTCCATCAACTATCCTCTCTTTAATATTTAAAAAGAATAATATAAAAAATAAATAATATAAAAAATAAACTATTTAAAAAGGTTTTTTTGATAACGTTGATTTGTCAAAATATTTTATTTTAAACATTAAAAAAGTGACAATTTGTGCAAAAATATTTTATTTTTTTTCATAAATAAGCTTAATTAAATGGAAAGACAAGTGAAAATCATTTAAGGATGTCGTACAGTGAATTCATAATTTAAGGTTAGACTTAAAAACATATATATATAATTCAAATATTTTTTAGAAAATAATCCAAAACTCTAGCCAAGTTAGATTTTGTTTCCACCCTACTCCAATAAGACTATGATAGGTTCCACTCTACTTAAATTATAATATTGTACATTATATTATATTATTGTCGATTTTGCAAGTTAGAGAGGATACAAAAAAGGGCCTAAACCGTAAAAGTTAAAATCTTAGCATATAAATTCAAACACATTTATTCAAACTCGTTTGGCAGATGCAACGAGGTGCACCGATTCTGTCAAATGATTTCAATCTTGCAATCAGGATCACCTGACCTTGATTCAACTCATCGGATGTACCACTTTGATGGAATCACAAACTTTTTTTTCTTTATCATTTTTTATAACCTATCTTATATAAGTTACTTTATTAATTATATATAAAATATAAATAATAAAGGATTAATGTAATATTATTTATTACTCAATTATAAAATTTTAATATTATATTAAATATAAAAATATAAAAAATAATTTTAATAGTTAAATAATATATTTTTTAACAAAATTACTGACATAATTTTTTAATATATATTATGTATTTTAATTTTTAATATATATTTATAATACATATTTTTAATTCAATCATCTATTAAAATTAATCTATTACATTTATTTTCTTATTCATCGTCATCAAATTTTTCTCTATCCTAACACACTCTCAATTCAATTATTCACGAAACTCGATCAAAGTCTAATTTGCATTGTCAAACGGCTCCTCCAAACATGGAAAGGCATGTTCTTTTCTCAATTCCCACGATGTCCGGGGAGCATTTGATATGTCCGGGGGACATTTGATAATTGAAGTCAAATAAGAAAAAAAATTCCAGGTGAAAACGAGATGACATCTCCTGTTTTTTTTTTAATTTGCATTTCTTTTTTTCTTCTCCTATTTTCTCTCCCTCGAATTTCTCATGCAAAATAATTGTTATTTTATTAAATATAATATATTTATTATAAAATATTAATTTAATATTATTTATTAATTGTCACCTTTATATTTTTAATGTTTTGTTAAATAAATTTATTTAGAATATTATTTAATTTAATAATCTATTTTAAATATTTTTAACACAATATTTATTAACTGCTAATGTTATAGTTTGTATCTATATTTTTTATATTTCATTCAAATACTCATTAAAATAAATCTATTATATTAATTTTTAAATTTTATATTCCATCTAAGTATACGTTGAACTAATCTATTAATTTTATTAGTCATGAAAAAACTATGATCATAATTGCAGAACACAACACATATGTTGACGCGAAGGAGTGCCAAAAAGGAGAGAATGAGCAAACTAACTAAGAAAGCTGCTTTTGATTGAGTAGCATCTTTGTTCATGGATCGAATTGTCCAATTTGACCCTATCAAATTTGTTCAGGTTGGATAGAGTGTCGAAGATCATTTGAAGACGAAATTTAATTCAACTTCACTCAATTCGGATTGGGACGATTTAGAGATTTTTTTAAAATTTTGTTCTTATTGATCTATAATTATTTAATATAAAAATGTTATTTCATATTGCATAAAATACATTTTCTAACTACTTAAATATTATTTTCTATATTTAAAATATTTTATTTTAATTATTTTAATCAAATATAAGCTTAAGTATAAATGAAAAAAGAAATAAATAAAAAATTCGAATCGTCGGATCGGATCAACTTGGGTTGAATTTTTTCAACTCGTACCCACCATAGGTCGAGTTGGAGTCGGGTCCAACCCGGCCATTGGCTCGTCGGGTCGGGTAATGAATACCCCTATCTTTCATTATCTCAGGGATCAAGTTTTCATCATTACCATCAGATTTTTCTAAATCTTTCCAAACGTTTTTGATGAATCACTTTATTTATTTTTTCGGTTGTCAAACCCCAAGTTCTAGCAAATGGTGTCATTAAGTTTGGATAGTAGAATCGTAATCCTTATGATTTATACGTGAATAGTTAAATTGACAGATTAGTTCAAAATGTGTTTAAATGGAGTGGAATATAATGATGTGGAACTAAAAATTTGATGTGATATAAAAAAAATTGATATGATATATTAATAATAGGTGGTTGAATAAAAATAGGTATTGTAAATAAAAAATATAATTTTCTTAATTAAATTATTTTTTATACTAAAATATATTATTTAATATAAATGAATTATATTTAATAAAGTATTAAATTTTTTTGATGAGATGATAATAATTAATAATGTTATAATAATCCTTATATAATAAATATTTATATGTAATAAATAAATAGATTTGTGAGAGATATGTATGAGAGAGAAAAGTGAAAACGAAATTAAAAAAAGAAGTTGTGACGTCAAAAAATAAAATAAAAAAGGAGATCCGACTACATTGATAGAACCAAAGGATGGGAACTAGGACATTAATCAAAATTTTAAATTTTCCTCTTATACTTCTATATGGTTGGACCCCATATGTCCATCCTCACTCCGTCACTGAACTATGAGTCGTTCCCAGTTCGGGTTCCTAATACGCTTTCGTCAAACTCACATCGGTTTGATCGAAATTGATTTCAATCTAATTCGAATTACCAAATAAGCCCATAAAGTTGATGTTCATTTTGATTGTACCCGTAAATTAAAATTAGATTTACTATAACATTCGATTAATTTGATGTTCATTTTGAGCATAATCGAATTCTGAACCAAGTCAATCTCCATCCAAACTCAACTCGATATCGGTTGCCTCTCAAATTTTTAGTGCTGATCCCGACTGTTACGAGAAGAATCAGAAAATTGAGAATAAAATTAGAACTAAATAATTTAATATATATTTCGTAAGTATTTATATAAATTAATATGGCGTTATAATCAAGAACATAACTAAGAATGAAACTGGGACTAGGTCAGATTTTTTGACTCAGATCAAGACCAATATAGTAATATATAATTATATTTTATTTTTAATCGTGTTAGACAGGATTTGGGTCGGATTTTTTTTTTTTACGTTGGACTTGGTCTTCGTGTTTGTTGAAATTTAGTCATTTAGATGCAGTCTTAGATCCATTATACATCATACCAATAATATTTCTCATCCAATTGTGGGGGTTCGATTATCAATCAGATTAAATTATGCACTTTTGTTTTGAATGGATTTCAAATTTACCTATTAGAAACTTTCCATGTTTAAAACTATTACGGACAAAAAGACTTTCGATGTTCAAGACTACTAACGACCTTTATCTTGATAGTTGATAGAATGGATGGAAATACAAAGTTGACTTGAAACTACTGGAGGAGGAGCTAAGACTCGAACCCAATCCTGTGATAATCAGTTTACATTCTTGTTTCTGCTAAAGAATGAAAAACTCAAAACAGAGTACTCACCCTTCTCTCTCTCTCTCCCCGCCCCTCTTTTGCCTCATTTTGCTCCGATTCATACATATTTGTTTGAGGTGCTGCGCGTCGACAGCACTCACTGGAGTTGCCGCGTGCATCAGAAACAGTGGAAAGTGCTTCAAGTTGGTAGCAGTGGCGTGGACTACAACTGTTCACGCACTGTTAGGCTTTTGACCACCAATTTCATCACGACAGCCATAGCCATCCATAGTGCCTGGTACTTTGTCGAAAGGACATAGGGCAAACAATGGCCAACAGATCGAGTGACATAAGAAAGAAGCCAAGTGATGCCACCACTGCGTCTGAGAGACTCGCCGTAATGGTGGCTGTAAAGGTTCTCAGTGGAAGGTTGGTATACTTTACTGTAATCAGATCGCAAGAGTTCATTTCCGGTAACAGTGATACTTTTTTTTCCTTTAGGTGCAAGGTAAAATACCTTGGATTGGATGAGCGTGACAGTGGACTTTCATTCTTGCTTTTAATCGAAATTAATACTTTTTTTATTGAGTGGAATCCCATTCGATCAGATTCATTTTGGTCGAATAATCAATTGAACGTCGATAAGCTAAAATTTGAATCTCCAAAATTATAATATCGAACAAAAATAATTAACTAATTCCGAAATCGCTTATCTTAGCAATAATTTCTAAAATTTTTTAGCGTTTATTTTGATAGTTATCATATTTTAAAATATCCAAGAAAAAAAAATCTAGAAAAGTATAAAAGGGCTTGATTTATCCGAGCAGCAATGCATCGCGGAAGCCTTAATAGGCTTTTCTTGTATCAAAGTTTATTTGACGAGTGAGTCAGGCCCAACAAGGCCCAAGATAAGCATGTCTGAGGCCCACGAACGCGCCTCCTAAACCCTAATAATTTGGTCCTTTACTCGATCTTTCCTCCTCACCGCGATCTTTCCTTCTCCCGCCCTTCTCCTCTTCGATCTCCGCCGCCGCCGCCGTCGTCGTCGTCGTGGTGCTCGCGAACCAGCGCAGGTTCTCTCTCTCTCTCTCTCTCTCCATGTCTACCCATCGGATCTGCGACCGTCGTCGTCGTCGTCGTCTCTCTCTCTCTCTCTCTCTCTCTCTCTCTGTCTCTCTCCCCACAGAGCCCGAACCCTAAACTCATATCCGACACCTTGCTTTGCTTTTGCCACTTGACTAGATAATTCAGAAGTCTAACTTGCATGTGCTAATCTATGTAGTTTTAATTTGAGTCATGTTTCTACATCTCTGGTATGATCATGCATTATGCTTACTGGTCGATTTCATCTTCATCTGCATCAGTGGAATTTAAACAATGTTTCTTTTATGTTATATCATCAAAGGGTTTTTGCGCGCGGTCTGTCTCATATATGTAACTGGCCAAAGGTCTGAAAAAACGTATGGGAAAAAAACATCTGGGAGTTTTAGTTATTACTATCGTTAGTTGTCGTAATGTTCCTATGACCTATATTTCAATGTACCATCTTGATGTTTTCCTAGCATGATACTTACATGCATACTTTCATCTATTGATAGTTGTTTACAAACCCTTTTCCTTTCACAAATCTTGGATGCACCCCAGTTGCCTTCAAGCCATTTTACTCATTTTTATACATTTATTCATATTTAGTGCCTAGGTATCTCTTTAATCTGAGAATAATTGTGCACATTGGTGTTTTTGACAACTGAATCAAACATTTAATTTTGTTTTAAAACTGATTCAGCATAAAACCACTCTGTTTACACAGTAAGACCATTTTCATTATCTGGAATACCATTTTCTTTAAAAACTGTTGATACATGGTGACATCCCTAGAAGAAGAAACAATGAAAACCATACTCAGGCAGATGATTTATAACAAAAGGTGGGAAAACTTGTTTCATGCATACATGTTCAACCTCATATTGCTCTAAAAAATTGTTGAACCTCATATTTTTAAATTTCTGCTTGATGCATTGTTGGTGTAGCTGTCCCAACAAGTAGAACCTCAGTCGCTTTGAAAATGTATAAATGCTTGGTTTTAAGGCTATTTGATATTGGCAAATGATAGTAATTTTCCTTCCTATGTGAAGTAAGTTTGAAACTTAAGAGAAGCTTGTTTCAAATCTATATCTATTGTATATTTGTTGTTATTTTCTGCTCCTGAACTGTTATTCTTTGTTTGGTGTTCAAAGGAAACATGGTGAGAGTGAGTGTTTTGAATGATGCACTCAAAAGCATGTACAATGCGGAGAAGCGGGGGAAGCGGCAAGTTATGATTAGGCCATCTTCTAAAGTCATCATCAAGTTCTTACTTGTGATGCAAAAGCATGGTGAGATTTTCACTTCATTCATTGTGGTTTTTCATGAATCATCATATATTAACTAGAATCTGAGGTCATTAATTAAAGAAAATATAAGAGAAGGTGTTTGTATCTATTTCTTGAGCTGTTTACTCCGTCAGGTTATTAATTCTTGAGCTGTTTACTCTTTCAGGTTACATTGGTGAGTTTGAGTATGTTGATGATCATAGAGCTGGCAAGATTGTTGTTGAGCTCAATGGACGACTCAATAAATGTGGTGTCATCAGTCCTCGCTTTAATGTTGGTGTTAAGGATATTGAAGCCTGGACGGCAAGGTTGCTTCCTTCAAGACAGGTTAGTATATGTAGTTTTCAAGACTAGTAGCTGTACAAGTTGCATAAATGATATCGATATTTAACTGATATTCTGATCCTTTTTTCAAATTTCTTCAGTTTGGATATATTGTGCTGACAACTTCTGCCGGTATCATGGATCATGACGAGGCCAGGCGAAAGAATGTTGGTGGAAAGGTCTTGGGTTTCTTCTACTAGATGAACTGTTGGTGCTGATCACGGTTCTCAACAAACATGGGCATTCTCAATTTCTTTTTTGTGTTGACTATTTTTAAAGAACCAAGATCTTGGGATAAGGCTTTGTTGTTGTTGTATTTTTAAAGAACCAAGATCTTGTTATTTTCTACTCCTTTGGCTTTGATTTTCTGAGTTGAATAGAACCTTAAATGCTCATTAGAAGTTGTCTGTCAAATTTAGCTAGTTTTTCTTTATTGTCAAGTAAAATGTTTCAGTAATACTATGAATCTAGTATGAAGTATGAACGTTGATTCACTCCAATTTTTGCCACCGGCTCAAAATTTGAGTTTTATTAGAAATGATATCTTGTTCTTAAACTGCCCCTTGGTCACTTTTCTGAATCAGATGACCAAGAAGTCTTCTTATCTCACTATTCTTTTCTGAATGTGTTAAGAACACTGTCGACATCTAAATATTTCAATATTCAGATGACTTTTTTTTTTGCCTAAATTGATATTTCAAAAACTGAACTACGAGTCACTAACTTTCATCGACTTTCAAATACAAACCGTTTTAAATTAACCAATCTTATTACATTATATGATTCTGTTGATGAGATATAGCTTTTATATAAGAATATCACTGAGCTGGTTATTCTTATACTTCCTCATGTAGCATATTATTCCTCATGCTAGCATATTGCAAGATCGCCACAATGAGTTTTCATGTTTTTCACAGTGGTGCATGTAGGTATCTTGTCCCCTATGTGGTAGCTAGAGTAGAACTCTTATGTACTCCAAGTAGTGAATCTTGTAATTTAAAAGCTTATACTTCCACCAACAAGGTTTCGGATGGAGTGGTGAGCGGTTTCTCCTCGCTTAAGCAAGACCTCAGGTTCGAATTTTGTAAATGTAAAAAATTTTTGTTGAGAGTTTTATCTGTTACTGTTTCAGAGTGACTTAATCGAATTAGTTTTGTTCGATGGTGAATCGATCTTCAACATGTGGACAATGCATTCTTTAGCGTCGTGCGAGTTGGATACTTTAGCGTCGTGCGAGTTGATTCGACTCGATGGTGAGTCGGTCTCCAACATGTGGGTAGAGCGTTCTTTAGCGTCGGACGAATTGAATCGTCGGCATCGCGCGAATTGAATCGTCGGCATCGTTTCTCATATACCCATCCACGCCTCGCTACCCAAAAAAAAAAAGCTTATGCTTCCAAATGATGAATAAAGAGCTTATGTTTCGATGACAACATAATGAGATCGCAAAATTATATGAAAAATACGATAGGTCAAGGTCGTTGCGGTCCAGACACCCATCCACCACGCCTCGGATACTAATTCAACTTTGCGTGAGAATTATTTCAATTTTATTACAACAAATATTTATATTAGTGGTGAATTATGTCCGCAAATTTTAGTGACCTAGCCCTGTATATTGAGCAAGGATTCATTCAAACTTCTCGATCTTCTTTAACATACATGTGGTTACGTGGAAATCAACTTGTTTTTTTTATATATTGGGGAAATATGAAAAGGTGCAAAGGAAAATCATTCTTTGGTTTTAAACAGCTTTTGAAAATGACGAATGATCCTCTTCTTCATTAAAGAGTAATGAGAGAATTCATCAGTGATTTTAACATCAATTGCAACACTTTGAGACACGTCTCAAACACGAGACAAGGAGATGTGAGCCAAAAACTAATAGAATAAACATAATCATAGCTGAGGCAGAAGTGAATTATCTAATATTCATTGACCTAACAATATCTATATTTATATACAACTCAACTACAGAAGTGATAATGCATAGTTTTTTTAAATATTTTGCTTACGTCATTTAGGCTATTTTTAAAATTTTGATCATTCATGTATTTAATTTTTAAAATTCTTTTGACTCTAAATTTATTCGCTTTTAGTTTGTTTTATTCCTAAAATATTATTTGTGGGCACATAGCAATTGGATTTGAAAAATATAGAAAAAGGAGGCCAACCGACTCATAAACTTTAGTTGCAATAAAATTTGGCCCGACATGATATCCGAACCGAGTTCCCACAAAAAAATTGATTTCTTGTTAAATTCTACCTAAATAATTTGTCTAGAACTCAGCTTGCGCTAAATCAAATCCAAGTCAAGCTAATAAAATTAGTCAACTCTAATAACCGATTATGATTATAATCAGCTCAAAACCCTAAGAGACCACCCCTATAAATATAAATATACCATGACCACAAAAAAGGGCATGCAATTTCAAAGTGGAACGCTAACCACAAGAAACGAGGGAACAAGCGTGTCACTGCAAATCCATCGAAGAATTGTATGGTATAGTCTAGGCCAAGGCTTATTACAAAGGCGACACCACTACTTTGGAGTTTGTAATTTTTTTATCTTAGTAAATTTTTCTCCTCAAATTTAATGTCAAATCATATGACTAGAAAATAATTTCATCATTACAAGAAGACAAAATTTGAATCTCTTTCTCTTAATTTTTTTATTATGTAGAATTTTGTGAACTTGATTGGTCTATACTTAGGGGCCGTTTGGTCCGGAGTTAAAAGTTAGAATATCTGGGTAACCCCAACAATATAATCAAACACGAGCGGAATATGATTATTTCGATCAAACTTCAAAAATAACGAAACCATCTCAAAAAGTGTAAAACCACCATTTTTAATCTCCTCACCAGAATACATGTATTCTGTTAAAATAGCAGGATACATGTATTCTGTTATTTTTTCATTTTTTTCATTATCTTTTAATTTTTTGTTATTTAACTATACATTATTATATTATAATTTTTATAATAATAACAATAATAAATGTAAACTATTTATAATAAAATATTTTTATTATAAAATATAAAATTTATTCTTTTTCAACCAAATAAGAAATAGAATAAGAATATAATTAGAATATTATATTCTTTAGAATAAAATTTATTATTTCTTAAAAAATATTCTCTAATCAAACGGCCCTTAATGTTCTTATCATTGTGGATAAATTTGTGTTGTTCACAATAGTTACACATCAATTTTATTTATGACAAGTGACCGCACGTGTTAAAATTTGCTAACAATTGGGGCCGATTAGCCGGAGAAGGGTACTAAATTCAAACGGTGCTGAATATGTAACCAAAGGCAAGTTCCATTTTCCCATTGAGGCCGAACCTAAACTTGTGCTCGAGAGATAGCTGTCCATATACTGATAAGGGATGCATTGATTCTCGAAAAGAGAGGAGTCCTGGTGGTCCCCTCCGGACCGCCCGGATCCCACAAGTGAATAAAAAGTTAGATCTATATTGGATCTCACCCGAATCGCCCCATCTATTCTCCTAAGGAGAAGTTTAGTTTTAAACTCTGATTCGAACAGGTTTCCAAGGCCAAACTCGACTAGATTTTTTCGTACATAAGATGATTATTGGTAATCCTTTGGATATAGTTAACTATGAATTATTGCTTAACTTGTTTGACATTTAATCTATTTGCATCTAAGAGCATCCTAATTAAGATAGATCGAAGTTAATTTGTTTAACTATTTTTGTATCGATTTTTAATTGAAGGTACTTAGGTTATCTTACTTGAAACCTATACTCTTAACAATTTTTCCATCACATGAGCTTTAAACAAGGTTAAATTCTTATCAAAAGATAATAGGGGGAATATAAGACTTTAAGTTTGTCTCACATTAAACTTGAATATTTGATGTTGACATCATCATTTTATTTTATATTGTTTCGAGTCACAAATATGACTTTTCCTCCAACTAATTATCTAGAGTTAGAAGATAAATAAGATATCAGTTCTCATGTGATTGACATTTTTTACTTTCACTTTATTACTTGATAAGATTTAGTATACTAACTAGTATTTTGTACATAATTTGAATGCATAAATTTTTTGTCATCATTTTCGAGGACTAGTTTGATTTATTTTATTTTCTAACCTTATTAATATTTGAAATATCCTTGTTTTCACCATTTGCTTTCACATTTTTCTATAATTGTTTATTTTACAGAAGAAACATTTTTGAGACAATTCAAATAATTCAATTCCTCAATGGTAAGGAAGCATAAAAGTTTCAATAAAAAATCTGAGTTAGTAGAGGATAGCAACAAGAATAATGTTCATGGAGAAGTGCAACTTGGAGTCTCAAGTAGCTAACATGAAGAGACATCAACACCAAAATTCATTCAAGTCGACATAAATATACCCGAATGAAGTACTTAACCTCTAGTACACGAAGAAATGTTGGAAACACTATTGACAAAGTTTTCCACACAAGAAGAGTTGATTTAAAACATGAAAAAAAAATCGGATTTAAAATATGAAGCATTATGACAAAGAAATAAATGGTGACATATCATCTTTGCTTAAAGATAAATCATCAACCGAGTCACAAGTTAATTTGGAAGGATTACTTGGTTGACTCATATCAACAACTAAGACCAATCTCAACTCCCAAGATTTTCAATACTTGTATGTCCACCTGACCCAATTTAAAGAACACATTATAATAAATGTAGAGATTCTTTTTTCACAACATTTGGAGATTCGGTAAATTTGATAAGATGGAGGTAAAATTGAAGCACTAAAGAAGCATATTATGTCAAATTGTTGCATCTCAGAAGGCTTGTAGCATAGACAATCCTCTATTAATTGTGTCCATGGCTACATCAAACCTTCATCACAGGTGGAGATCAAGAAGACATTATCAATTAGGAACATTTACTATAGAATGGGGGATAAAGGAGACAAGTGAGTACATACTTGAAGATGGAAAGTTTCAATGAAAGAACCCGCCATTGAAAGCCCCAATTCCAATAACGAACTTACCTCAAATTCCACCACCATAAAAAGTATAAAGCACACCAATTGCATCATAAACATAAACATCTAAAACACCAACCTCATCCAAGAAATGACGATTGAAGTGCCCAACATCAAGTCAAGATATGGTGAAATTAAAATATGTAATCAAGGGCAAAGCTAACATCATCAAGTAATGTTATCAAAAGTGGGAGATGGTTGGACGTGCATTCACTCACATCTACCAAGCTTACCATGTGGGCATTCACAAACACATTAACTATCCGCAAGAAGATTGTTCCTTATTGCATATATTATTCTTAATTTTAAAAATAGATCATGATGGTATGTATCATATTAGTTTGGTTTATTTGGTTATATCGAATCTTATGTACATTTATTATTTACAAAGTTTGACTCTCATTTTCGATCCATAAACCATTTAACATTATACATTTATTTTACTTCTCTAACGAGTTTCTGCAATCAGAACTTGACCTGAACTCGATGAAAATTGGGACAGGTGCTATTTTAACGTCCCTGCGATTCCATCTAGAACTTAGTTCGGGTCTTTATAAAACTAGGCTAGGCTAGTATACTTTCATGATGCACAGTTAAGGACTCGACTCAGGTTCATTGCAAAATTGGGTTGAGTCCCAACATGTGAAGTTCATGCGGGGTAAATTACACGTCTTTCAACTTTGCGTGCGGTAACTATTCTATCCTCTAACTTCAATTTATAACCAAACTATCATTGAACTTTTGAAATCTGGCACACAATGACTTAATGAATGTCAATAGTAAGTTTTTGGATTGCACTATTGAAGCATTGTAATAAAAAATAATATAATAATATAAACAAATAAAAATAATTCAAAAAATAATAAGTAAATAAAAGAGGCAGCAGGCTGCCCCTCGCAAAAGTCCAAGGGGGGAAGGGCATGGGTGGGGGTAAGAGGCCCTCTTTGGCAAGGGTATCTCGCACAGTGAGATGATGGTGCAGGCGAAGCTGTCCAACAACAACAACAACGAGAGGTGAGGTTGTCCATGTAGGATCCCAAGGCACCAAGGGGGACTGGGGGGTGGGTGAATGGGTGTTCAAAATAAAATACGTTGCAAAAGCTTAAAATCGATTCGTTAAACTTTAAACCAATGCAATTCAAATCATATCACGAGCATAATATGAGAAGGAGAGGGAGAGAGAATGAAAACACAAGAACACAAGATGATTGTTGATGAAGTTCGACAACACCTTGGCCTACGTCCCCACTCTGACTTCTCGACCTCGAGACCATTGGAGATTCTACTAAATTCTTCCTTAGTTCCAAATGGGGCAAGGAACAAACTACCTTTTTCCGCTTCGAGAGGTAAGACACGTCTCTCCTCCTATGAAGCTTATATTTTCTCTTGCTCAAGAGGTAAGATATGAAACCTCTTTTACATAAGAGCTCACTCAATTTTCTAAACAATGGTTTCTCTCTTTTACAATATCAAGCTCATAAGAAGAGAAGAGAGAAAGAAGAGAAAGTAGAACAATAACTTCAAGAGAATGATATTCTTTTGATAATTTGAAGTCAATACGTGAATGGATGCTTTTTCTTCAGGCTTTCTAACTCTTTTTATAGCCTTTTACATGTGAAAAATTCGTCTAGAAAATATTTCACAAATTTCTCCTTGAAAATAGTCTTTACTGTTCATCTTAGCCGGGGTTCGATCGACTACACTAATGGACCGATCGATCGGTCTATATGTCCGTTGCGTGATTTCTTCAGTGTTAGCTCTTGATCGGTCGATCAGACTATCAACCAGTATAGTCTCATCATTTTGGATTTCGCCCGTTGAGCTGATCGGATGATCAGTGCATCCATCGAACTATCGATCGGTGTAGTCTCGACATTGAATTGGACAATCTTAGGAAGAACAACATCAATGATTTTATATTCTTAATACTCCCCCTCACGTGTGGGGTGTTGACAACTTTGGTCTAGCACATTCCATCACGTGGACAACAAAGGGAGTAAAATACTTTTTTAATAAGAGTTTAATGAGATTTGAAATCTTGACCTCTGATTCTGATACCATGATAAACTTGATGTGCTAACTAATTTTCCTATAAACTTAAGCCATTAGAAAGAGCAACATTTTTCAAGTTGTCAAAAACTCTTCGTCGAATCCAAAATTGACTGCATCTATAACTCGTAGCAAGAACAATCAAGTAAGAAGAAGAAGTGGAGATTTTGGAAAGAAGCCGATAATTGACTGTATTGCAAGAATCTATAATTATTCTTCTTCCTTGATTATTCTAGCTACGAGTTGCAGATACAGTCAGTTCTGGATTCGATGAAGAATTTTTGGGATGATATCATATCCG
This sequence comes from Pontederia crassipes, assembly GCA_030549335.1. Classification (NCBI taxonomy): domain Eukaryota; kingdom Viridiplantae; phylum Streptophyta; class Magnoliopsida; order Commelinales; family Pontederiaceae; genus Pontederia; species Pontederia crassipes. The sequence continues at coordinate 2,684,332 of JAUKPH010000017.1, forward strand.
AGGTCAAAAGTTCAAACCTCATTAAATTCTTATTTAAAAATTATTTTTTCCCTTTGTGATGAAGTTCTTGCCAACACTCAATTTGTTAAGTGAGTGTTCTTGTCTTATCACTACAAAGAACATCCATGCTGGCCATCTCTTCAATGGCAGTCATCCTCTTAGTAATAGAAGCTTTCTATGATAACTTGTGAGAACCAATAGCCATGGTCACTGAATTGATGGGATTTGTGTGAAAATAGTAGAAATTAGGAGTAAAATCGTGTAAATAAGGCGCTGAGTAAAGACAAATGGTGGGATGACCCTAGGATACGAAATGATCTCAGTAAAGAAGTGAACCCAATCGAACAAAAACTCTAAATTAGTTTTAAAGTTTTAAATCCTTAGCACACAAATTTAAGCCAGAAGTGCACAATTATCAGACTAGAACTTGAGGGTCAATTCATAGGAAAAATATTGAGTTACTACAATTGATTGAAAACTACTTTGATGCGAAAAGATAAATGTATGAATTAAAAAGAGTAAGTGTAAATGGTTGAAACCTAAAATTTATTGAGAATAAGAGTTAACCTAATTTTTAAGCATTTTTTATTTTAATCCAGAGAAACAACAAATAAGAAAAACAAAGAACAAATTTGAACTTGGTAACAGTGACAATTGCCACTAGAATATGAGGAATATTTTCGGATACTATTTCTTAAATCATTAAGGTCAAGGATTCAAAAGTTCAATGACTTCAACACAAGATAATTCCACTATTGAGTTAATCATCATCCGAAGCACTCTCACTCTTGTAGAACCCTAGATGTTACAAGATCAAAACCATCCATTTTAACATGACTTCTATCATTCTCATGGTTATAATAGGTCAAGATGTTATTTATTCAGATGGGACTACCTCTCGGTTTCACCTGACACTACTAATTTCCAAGATCACTTCTTAGTCTCACTTGAAAATGATAATCAATTTCCTCTTTTGACATACATTTGAATTCATTCAATCTCTCAGTCTAGGATATATCAACAATGAGTAAAGAAAACACTTCTCATATAGAGAATAATTCATTTTCACAAAGAACATATCCCATTACACTCATTAAACGCTCGAAGAACATCAAGAAGGCAAATATATCAACAAAGACTACTACACATTTAAACATAAAAGAAAATTTCATAAGAAATAAATATTCATCCAAACTCTTCAGTGTTAGCTGGCCGCTTAGTTACACATGCTAGAATATAAGTCATAAGTGTTTAGCGACATGCCATCATAGAATAAAAAAATAAAAGAACAAAAATAAAAATTGCAACTCGATTCTTCTTCTTGTTATCTCCGTAAATGAAAAAATGGCCCACATTTTTTTGCTATCCCCTTTTCCCTTTTATCTCTAGGATTTTTGTCCTCCTTTTCCACCCTGCTACTTTGTCTTCCTCATTTATGTTTTTTAAACTTCCAGCAGCTACAAAGAGAAACTTTTTAGCTACACATAGTTCTTTTGTCTTTTAGCCAAAGAAGGAAAAGTGGTACCATCCGCTCGGGTGCGCTCACTTGGTGTCCATCATGTTGCCTTTGGTGTTCTTTTTTTCATAATACTTCCACCTCCAAAAGTTCCATGATGTTTTAGAATTCTCCAATTGCACAAAAGAGACATAGAAACAATAGTCATTTTTTCTAAATAATCAAAAGTTTTAATAATTATACAAATGAGTTAGGGGAATTCATAAAATAGAAAATATCATAATTAAGTTCATAAACGTATAAGGATAAAATGCATGTTTACTTAACTAAAGGAAGTATGAACTTTTCATACATGAAAATGGGCATATCGATCGGTATGCCTCCAATCAATAGTACCAGGAGGTTGTGGATGTTGTCCCTCTTTTTCCTGTGTTCAATGAGGTACATGACCATAATCTCAACTAGGGGTGTTCACCGGGTCGGGTCGACCCGGTGAACCCGAAAATCCGACCCGACCCGACCCGATCATGACCCGACCTGACCCGATCATGACCCGACCAAGGGTCGGGTCGGGTTCGGGTTGGAATTTTCCAACCCGAGTTGACCTGACCCGACCCGACGACCCGGTTTTTTCTTTTTTTTTTTTTTAATTTTTTAGTTAAATGTATAGTTTTATATCATTTAAAATTTAAAAAAATATGAAATAAATTATTTTAAATGTAGAAAAGTATGTAGATATTTAAAAAATATTTTTGGTATTTAAAAATATTTTATTTTGTACTAAAAAAATAAAATAATAAATACTTTTTATATTAAAAAATAAATGAAAAATTAAAAAAAAAGAAAAAGGGTGGTCGGGTAACCCGACCACCCGACCCGACCCGACCCGGCCCGGCCCGGATCGGGTCGGTTCGGGTCTCAGCCCAAAAAGGGCAGAGACCCGACCCGACCCGACCCGGCCAAACTCGACCCGTGAACAAACCCGACCCGACCCGGCCAACTTTGGCCGGGTCGGGTCGGGTTTGTTCACGGTCGAGTCAAACCCGACCCGTGAACACCCCTAATCTCAACAATGATATCCATTGCAATGGAGCATATACAAAAGTTCCCAGCACTTTCTGGAAGTGTCCAACCTTGCTGTTACCACCGGATAACTTGCTTTGCCAATGAAAGTGTGCACGCCGATGGCCACGATGATTGCTTAGATCTCACCTTGTTTGCATTTGGACTCTTTTAGCCCTCAGATCTTTCATGACAGGAAGTGACGTGAATTCGTAACAAATAAATTTGCTCGCAAATGCACTACTCGTATCAAGTAATAAGAAATTAATTAAATATAATTTATCTCAATAATTTACTAAGAGAAGAAATTTTTTTTGTGTAAATATAGAAAATAAATATGCAGAAAAATAAATAACATAAAATAGAAAGGTGCCCAACCTTGAGAATTATGGATGATTAATATAAAGATAAACATGTATGATCGTATGTAATAATTGAGTTATAATAGAAAATAATAGATTCGATTTTTAAGACGAATTAGAAGTACCTAAAGTATTGACCCTCAAGATGAGTAAATGAAACTACTTTAACTTCTAATAAAACTAATAATCACAAACGATGAGTCAATTATTAATATGTATCTCCTATACTATTATTCACTCACAAATCTGGACACAATAATAGACCGTTCGAAATTCAGCGCAAACGATGAGTTACCGAACATGCGTTATATATACTTCAACTTAAAAGTAAAAGTTCAATTATCAAAGCAATAATAATTGTTGAAACTAATCACCTCACGTATAGGTTTATAACCTGATCTCAAAAATCAAATTACTCATAAAAAAGCAATGAACTCAACATGCATAATCAAAAGAAACCGAAAAGATAAATTAACTCACTAATAATAGGTTCAAACAGTTTTTCCCTTAAAATAAAATATAAAATCTCTATTACAAAAGAAATAAATAATGAAAAAACTAAGTAAAAAAGCATCCAAGTAAAGATAGAAGAAGAACTCGTAGCCTTCGTAACCTCTGGATCGTTGCACAATAAAAATGATGAGTTACTGCACAATCTTCTCTTTTGGTTGATCTTCGAACTTCAAAACTTCTTCTCTGCAATAAGACACGAATTTCTAGCTCTTATAAGCACCCAAGAATCACAAGCACATATTTTTCTGTCTCCTAGGGACTCTGTTTATAGTCTCTAAGTGTCCCAAAAGTTTTGGTAAAATTTCGGTTTGATTGAGAGTCTTTTTATGTTAAAATAATAAAAAACCGAAATCTTAATTGGACTTTAAAACCATTCAAAATTTCTTCAAATACGAGTAAATATGTTTTATAATAATCATTGTGACTTGGATAAAGTTTGGAGTTGATCTGCAATTGAAATCTCCAAGTTGAAGAAATATCAAAATCATCATTCATAATGACCTATAATAGCTTTGTAACGATTCATAACAGCTTTGTAACGACCTGGATATGATTTTTCATGGCTCGTAACACTGATTCACAATCCGTACACTGTCAAAATCAAAGTAGAAGTGTGATTTTAATGTCCCGTAACACTCTGGTCACGGCTCATAACTCGAGCAAGTTTCTGAAGGATCAGGGCATTTTAACGGATCGCTACATGTCTATAACGCCCCTGATGTTACGGTCCTAACACGGTCTATTATATTCATTTCAGCTTTTCTAGCCTTTACTAATTTTCACTTTTGACTTCATTTTAACTCTAATTTGAGCGTGATTTTCTTCGGTGACTTCATAATTCAATTCTCTTACTTTTTCCGCAATAAAATATAAAATTTGAGTAGATTTATATTTTTTATAAAATTAAAGTAAAAGTCATATGTGGTGGACAATGCTTATTTAGTGAAACACGAACTTCTAGGGAGCTCTGTGCTTCTTCGGCGAGCCACAATGGCTCGTCAGTGACTAGCAAAGTGCCAAGCCGCCAGGAGGGGAGTCACACCATCCTCCATTAATGGTGCAGGGCCCTTTATTTTATTTTTATATTTTTATTAGCTTAATATTTATTTCAATATTTCTTGTTTTTTAATTAGTTTTATTTTTTTAATGTAGTGCCATAGAAATATCGACAAGTCAGTCCAACTGATAATAAGTGAAATAAATTAATAGTTACAATTGATTAATTTATCCACAGAGATCCCCGAGTATTTATTAAAATTTACCCGCCTTAAATTCCATTGTACGTATGACTACCGAAGGAGGGCCTTGTGAATAGAAGTGTTTGCATTGCCTCCTAGGAATATCGAGCAAGACAATATAGTAGAAGAAATAATAGAAGTGTACTTACTTAGGTCTGAACAATGTTGTTGTGTGATGTGAATTAGGGGAGTGTGATTAATTGACTGATTTATAGTACAGAATTGAAAATGCAACTAAATGATATATAGTCTAAACTCCTCACTTCACTAAACTGCAAGTGCACAGATCAGAGTAGTAGACTCGAATGTCATATCCACAGTGATTTGAGAACTAAAGACTCACTAACTAATCTAAATTAATCATAGATTAAAAGGGCTAAAGTAACAAATAAGTAAAAAGAAAAGTATAAAGACCAGAATCAAACTATAACTAAGAGATAACTCTTTTTTATGTTTAAAATGATTAATATGGAATGGAATCTAACTACTTAGCTGAAAGCCTTAAAGGGGATTAACAGTTAATGACAGATTCTTTTAGGAATGTGATTCATCTAATTCTGCTATGGATGGATTAGTACAACTCAATAATCAAATCATACCAATTTCAACCTCAAACTGCTCTCACAGTGCATTAAAATAAGAACTAATATCATACTTTCATATGAATGTTAGTTAGGTTGATTTAAAAGTGTTTCAAATCATGGAACTTATGACAACTACTAGTATGCTAACATTCCTTTCAGATATAAGCATAACAAGTAAAGTCACAAACCAAAGGTAGTAGCAATCACAAGACAAGATAATAATTCAGCTCACAACACATAACATAATCAGATCCACAAACCAATGATAATGCTCTTGGTTTATTTCTAAACATCAAGAGAATCTATAATCAATCTCTCGATTGCCATTTCAATATGAGATTCACATTAACAAAAGTTAGATGGATATATCAAAACTCAGTATGGATAGATTGGAATCCGGAAATAATATTAATGTTCTTCACTCATTTCTAAGTAAGAAAAGAATGTAAAATCAACTTCTCAGTTGCCATTACAAAGTAGGATTCACATCAATAAGAACAGATTCCAAAGCATTCAGAACTAAACTAAAATCAGTGATAAAATCAATGTTGTTCATCATCCATTCATAACAAAAATTAGACTACTACCATATCCTAAGAGAGCTAAGATTTAGCTCTTCATAGATGATGAAATCAATACAAAATAGATGAGGAACATAATAAAAAATATTCTGAAATATGCAAATGGCAGAATCAACTTGAAATCTCCTCTAGACTTCTTCTTCCCCTTCCTTCAGCTCCAAGGTGCAGAAATTTGGAAAATGATGGAAACCCCTTTCTTCTCCTAGAATTCCTCCTTTTATATGGCATCTCATCACCCTTTGATCCCAATCAAAAGCTTCTATTCTTCTGATCTATGTCATCTATCCTAGTCCCCTCTTCTTTTAAAAAAGATTCCTTTTCTTGCTTTTTGGTAGCCTGCACACTTGTGATCTCCTCATATTTTTTCAGCAGAATTCTTTATCTTTTCTTCTTGATTTGATCCTACAACATCATGAAGAGCAAACATCAAACTCTTCAAATGAAAACTAGACACATAGGAACTAAACCGATATATTATCCAGCTCAAATGTGCAAATGTAGGATAATATTATGCTGAGGAGATAAATGAATGTATATTAAGCACAATTTGATGAATATAAACATTTCAGGGGTTATATGCACATGAATTAAGTTGAAAAATGAGTAGAAATTTAGTATGATTAGTTAGTGATCAAACTCTCCCAAGCTTAGTCTTTTGCTTGTCCTCAAGCAAAACATTCAGAGATTAAGAACAACGATTGAATCAAATAGTTCACAAATGAATTTAGATTCAGCTCTTTAGAATCAAATGAGTTTTCCACTTTGCTAACACTCCTTGTCATTCTTTCTAATTTCCAAATTCTAGCTGAGGAATCACAGAGGCTAAAGTAAATTTAAGTCATGAAAGAAGTACTAGCAATAACTTATTTGAATTTAAGGGATTTTCAACTTTACTAAAAAGGTTGAACTATCAATCTCTTGATGAACAGATTTGCATATCGCTTAAACAGGATAAACCTGACTTTTATTCATAATGATGCAAATGAACATGTTTAAAACCTGATTTTTATTCATGCTGGTCAACAGGATAAAAATCTTGCCTTTATTCAGAAGAAATTTCTTTTTTGATTTGGCTCTCTTTATTCATGCATGCATGCAATTCAAAATGCAACTTTTCATTTTCTCATTTTCTTCATTTTTTTTCTTTTATGTTCATCAAGTGAGCAGTAGTTCAAATTAAGTAAAGTTTAGATTCCTTAATACAAAAAGTCAAGTTTTCCTACTCGATATAGCAACAAAAATCTTGATTCAATTCTAGACATCTTCTAATTTCTAACCAACCATGAGTGCCAGCTAGTGTTACCCACAAAAAGAAAAATTTCAAATCAATTGAAATCAAATGCATTTGGATATGAGCTGATTTAAGCAAAAAGATTAATAGCCAAATTGACTACTTGGTGTTGGAATGTACTAGCTGTTATACTAAAGGATTTCTACTTAACAATGATGAGCACAAATGATAAGATGACTTGAGTTGAACTACAATGATGATAGTGATAACAATGATAACCTGGTTATAAATATGATATGAACTTTTAAAATGATATCAAAGCTTGGTAATAGAGTTCAGAAATATACCAAGTTCCTCCCCCAAGCTTATCATCAGCACTGTCCTCAATGATGAATCATCCAAGCAAGGGAGAGGGTTGGGTGGTTATTCAACTTTGAAATGAGAGGTAGGCATATTTTGCTCCACTTCTTCTTTGGGTCTATCATTTCAACATTTGATATCAGCAATGATTTTGATCAACTCTTCTCCCTAGGCTGAAAGTTCAGTGGTTGATCATGTTCCTCTCTGATTTATTCCTGTAAAATAAAGGGAAATTAGATATAAAAAAGCTTGGGTTGCCTCCCAAGAAGTGTCTTACTTTAATGTCTTAGGCTAGACATTGTTACATTCAGTATCAGCTAAGAAATTCATGTGGATTTGATAGCATAAGCACTTCCTTAGCTGGATTCTCTACTATGGAATTGTACAATTTCAGTCTTTGACCATTCACTTTGAAAATATCTGAATTGTCATTCTCAAGATCCACAGCTCCAAATGGATAAACTTTGTGAACTTTAAATGGTCCACACCATCTGGATTTCAGTTTTCTAGGGAATAGCTTGAGCTTTGAATTGTATAATAGAACCAAGTCTCCTTCATTGAATTCCTTCTTCAAAATTATATTATCATGCCACCTCTTTGTTTTCTCTTTGTAAAATTCAGAATTGTGATAAGCATTGAGCTTGATTTCATCTGGTTCATCCAACTGAAGTAATCTCTTCTATCCACAAAATTTCATGTCATAGTTTAGAACTCTAACATCCCAATATGTCTTGTGTTTAAGCTCAATTGGCAAATGACATATTTTTTCATATATCAACTTGTATGGAGAGACACCAATTGAAATTTTATAAGCTGTGGTATAAGTCCAAAATGCATCATTCAATTTACTACTCCAATCCTTCCTAGTCAATGGGACAGTCTTCTCCAAGATGATTTTAATTTCTCTATTTGAAATTTCAGCTTGGTCATTGGTTTGTGGATGATAAGATGTTGAGACCTTGTACTTGACTCCATACTTGCTTAGAAAGTTTTCAAAACTCCTCTCAATAAAGTGGCTTCCTCCATCACTGATAATTATTCTTGGAACTCCAAATCTTGGGAAGATGATATTTTTGAACAATTTGATAACAGCCTTAGAATCAGCAGCAATTGTTGGGATTGCTTCAATCCACTTGGACACAATCAATAGCTAATAAGATGAACTTATATCCAAATGAGTTAGAGAAAGGTCACATATAATCAATTCCTCATACATCAAAGATTTCAACTTCCAGAATTCCATTTTGAGGCATTTCATTTCTTTTAGAAATTGTCCCTGCTCTTTGACATACATCGCATCTCTTCACATAAAAATGAGCATCCTTAAATAGAGAAGGCCAATAGAATCCTAATTGAAGTACCTTGGCAGTTGTATTTTGAATGGCTCCATGTCCTCCATAAGGTGAAGAGTGGCATTGATGTAGAATATCTTGAAATTAAGATTCTGGCACACATCTCCTAAACATTCCATCAGGGGACTTCTTGAATAGAAATGGATCATTCCAATAGTAGTCCTTGATGTCATGAAAGAACTTTTTCTTTTGCTAGTATGAGTAGTCAATTGGAATGATTCCACAAGCTAAATAATTGACAATATCAATATACCATGAAGCTTGAGTAGCTGAGATGGCCATTAGAAAATCATTAGAAAAAGAATCATTAATAGGAATTGTGGGAGATTCATGACTTCTTTCCAATCTACACAAATGATCAGCTACTAAGTTTTCAGTGCCTCCCTTGTCTCTGATTTTCACATCAAATTCCTGAAGTAATAGAATCTATCTTATCAATCTTGACTTTGATTCATTTTTGTTAATAAGATGCCTCACAGCTTGGTGATCAATGTATACAATAACTTTAGCTCCAACAAGGTATGATATGAACTTATCAAAAGCAAATACCACAACCAATAACTCTTTTTCAGTAGTAGCATAATTGACTTGAGCTTCATTAAGAGTCTTGTTAGTATAGCAAATAACATGATGTCTTTTATCTTTGGTTTGACCTAAGACTTCCCCCACTGCTTGATCAGAGGCATCACACATCACTTCAAATGGTAAAGACCAATTGAGTGGTTGTACAATTGGGGCTGATGTTAAAGCTTGTTTCAGTTGGTTGAAAGCCTTCAAACATTCTTTATCAAAATTGAATTCAGAACCCTTTGCTAACAACTTTGTGAGAGGTTTAGCTATCATTGAGAAGTTCTTTATGAATCTTCTATAGAAGCCTGCATGACCTAAGAAACTTCTCACTACCTTCACATTTTTGGGTGGTGGTAGTTTCTCAATAGCTTCAATCTTGGCTTTATCAATTTCAATTCTTTTACTAAAGATAATGTGTCACAGAACAACTCCTTCTTGAACTATAAAGTGATATTTCTCCCAATTAAGAATCAGGTTGGACTCCCTACAACTTTATAGTACCTTTGTCAAATTCTCTAAACAACTTTCTAAAGAATCTTCATATACTGAAAAGTCATTTATAAAAACTTTCATAATATCTTCAATGAAATATGAGAAAATTGACATGATACACCTCTAAAATGTAGCTGGAGTATTGCATAAATCAAATGGCATTTTTCTATAAGCAAATGTCCCATATGGACATGTAAAAATGATCTTGTCCTGATTTTGATGGTGAATTGGAATCTGTAAGAATCATGAATAGTCATCTAAGTAGCAGAAATGAGAATAATTGGCTAGTCTCTCTAGCATTTGGTCAATGAAAGGAAGTGAAAAATGGTCCTTCCTAGTTGTCTTGTTTAATTTTCTGAAGTCAATGCACATCCTCCATCCAGTTACTGTTTTAGTGGAAATCAACTCATTGGAATCAGATTTCACAACTGTGATTCCACATTTCTTTGGCATCACCTGAACTGGACTAACCCATTCACTATTTGAAATTGAATATATGATTCCAGCTTTTAAAAGCTTTAGCACTTCTTTCTTCAACTTCTTTCATAACTGGATTCAATCTTCTTTGATATTTAATTGTGGGCTTATAGTTGTCTTCCATGGAAATTCTGTGCATGCAAATTGAGGGGTTGATTCCTTTGATATTATCTATTGAATACCCAATTACTTTCCTATATAGCTTTAGTCTCTTCAATAGCTCTTGAACTTGATTTTGGGGTAACTTGACATTGATTATCGGATGTGTAGAGTTTTCCTGTAGAAACTCATGCTTCATATTGCTAAGAAGAGGCTTCAACTCTAATTTGAAAGAATTCGCCTTAGTAGAACCTATCTGAACTTCAGTAGTGAAAGCCTCTTATATTACATTCCGAATCTTTGATTCTTTACTGATTTAGATGAATCCATAATAGAATGACAAGCCTTAGCTTCAGGATCATCTAATTCCTTCAAATGATCAAACATAAGACATCTTTGTAATGGATCTTGAATTGGAATATTGTAGACACTTGTTCTACTAGCTGATTGATTTGCCTACTTTCAAGGTCTTCATATTGAAAATTAGGAGTACTGATAGCTTGAGCTAGATTGAATTCTATCTTGTCTTGTCCAATTTGAAATGTCAATCTACCTTCTTTAATATCAATTACAGCTCTTGTAGTAGCTAAGAAAGGTATACCCAATAGGATTGGAGTATTCAAATCTTCATCCATATCAAGAATAACAAAATCTACGGGAATGTAGAACTTTTCAACCTTCAATGATATGTCTTCAATGATCCCATGTGAATACTTGATTGATCTATCAGCTAGCTGCAAAAACATATTAGTGGGTTTCAAATCTCCAACTTCTAACTTTTTGCACAGTGACAATGGAATCACACTAACAGAAGCACCTAAATCACACATAGCCTTTGAATCTTCCTATTTCTAATCTCACAAGGAATTGAAAAGCTTCCTGAATCCTTCAATTTTGGAGGGAGCTTATTTTGAATTATAGCTGAGGCTTCTTCAGTTAAGGTTATAGTTTCATGCTCCATAATCCTTCTCTTCTTAGTCAATATCTCTTTATGAAACTTGGCATAGGATGACATTTCCTGAATAGCTTCCACAAATGGTACATTAATGTAAAGCTTCTTTAGAATTTCCAGAAATCTATTATATTGTTGATCTTGTCTAGCCTTGAGTAGCCTCTGTGGGAATGGTACATGATCATAAATCCTTGACTTGATTTCAACTTGAGTGTTTTTAGTCTTATTCTCAACTATAATTTCTCCCAAAACCTCTTCTGGAATTGTTGATATTGGATTGACTCTAGTTGAATTATCTTCAATAGGCTTCATTGGTTCTTCAATAACTCTACCACTTCTGAGTTGAATAGCTTGCACTTGCTCTTTAGGATTGATTTCTAGTTGTCCTGGAAAGAACCTTAGAGTTCTAGTTGAAGTACTAGCTTGTTGGGCTATCTGATTCTCAAGCATCTTAGTATGAGTACTTAAACTTTCAATTTGAGAAGTTAATTTCAGCATCACTTTAATTTATCATTGTCTATCTTCATGTCTCACTTTCTCTTGTCTTTGTATAGCTTTATCATACTTTTCTTGCTTCTTCCACATTGCTTTCAGCAACTCTTCTATCTTAGATATGGAGCTTGAATTTTTTGCTCATATGGTGACCTTTGCAGTTGGACATTTGATTGATTATATGGAGGTTGTTGATTCTTGGACACAATCTTGGGTTTCCACTTGGAATTCTAAATTGGTGGGGCTTGATAGTGATTTGCCTTGTATGAAAAATAAGGGTGATTTCTATTCTTAGGAGTGTAATACTCAGGAGGAAGCTTTACATCATAATTCATCACTGCATTGACTTGATCAATACTTTGCTCATATTGTTGCATAATCAGATTGCAACTTTTTGTTATATGCTCCTGATTTTCACAAACATCACATTTACTTTCAGTGGTAGTTATCTTGTTCACATTGAATGATAGGTTAAGCCTTTCCAAAGCTTTTTGTAGAACTTCTTCAAGTTGGACAGAAATATTGTTAACTTGACTTTCAAATTGTGGCCTCCTTGCTCTATCATGAGTTAAGAAATGATGGTTCTTGGCTATATTTTCTATCAACTGATATGTCTCATCAATATTCTTGAAAGCAAATATTCCATCAGCAGCAGTGTCCAAAGCCATTTTAGAAGGATAATTCGGTCTCTTGTGAAAGTAGTTCACCAATTGCCATTTCTCAAATCCATGATGTGGACATGCCCTAAAAAATTTTTGAAGTCTTTGCCAAGCATCACAGATGTTCTTCAGGTCTAATTGATAGAATCTAGCAATTTGATCTCTATAGACATCCGTCTTGTTAGGAGGAAAGAATTTAGATATAAATAATTGCACAATTGAATCCCAAGTTGCAATTTCTTCAAGAGTGAGAGACTTGTACCAATTCTTGGCTCTATCCTTGAGTGAAAATGGAAATAATCTCATGTAGACAACATTCATGGGAGTGTTGTGAAAGTGAACAGTACTGCACATCTCCTTGAAATTGTCAATATGCAAAGCTGGATCTTCAGTGCCTAGTCTTGCAAATTGATGTTGCCTAATCATGGTGACTAAAGCTGGATTTAATTCAAATGTAGCAGTATGTGCAATGACTCCATCAATTGATTGTCCTATAACATTGCTTGGTGAATAATAATCTTTCAATGTTCTTGGAGCAGCCATGACTCGATTATTTTCAATGTCTTGATTGTTTATCTCTTCTTCAAATATCCTTTTTTTCTTTGTTCGCTTTGCAATCTTCTTCTTCTATTGAATCTTATCTCAGGTTCAGGATCAGATAAGTATAGATCTTCTTAACTATCTGAATCCTGCATAAATTAAAATTAGAAGTATCAAGTTCAAACAAAAAATCAAACAGAATTGAAAGTTCCGAGTGATTGTAGAAATAAAAGAAAACTAAGATGAAAATTGTGATAACTAGTCTAAAACTAATCTAAACTACAAAAAGTAAATCTAATTAGCCTCAAATCCCCGTCAACAATGCCAAAAATTTGATGTGAATTAGGAGAGTGTGATTAATTGACTGATCTATAGCACAAAATTGAAAATGCAACTAAATAATATATAGTGTAAATTTCTCACTTCACTAAACTGCAAGTGCACAGATCAGAGTAGTAGACTCGAATGTCGTATCCACAGTGATTTGAGAACTAAAAACTCACTAACTAATCTAAATTAATCATAGACTAAAAGGGCTAAAGTAACAAATAAGTAAAAAGAAAAGGATAAAGACCAGAATCAAACTATAACTAAGAGATAACTCTTTTTGATGTTTAAAATGATTAATATGAAATGAAATCTAATTACTTAGCTGAAAGCCTTAAAGAGGATTAACAGTTAATGATAGATTCTTCTAGGAATGAGGTTCATCTAATTCTGCTATGGATGGATTAAAATAACTCAACAATCAAATCATGCCAATTTCAACCTCAAACTGCACTCACAGTGCATTAAAATAAGAATTAATATCATATTTTTATATGAATGTTAATTAGGTTGATTTAAAAGTGTTTCAAATCATGGAACTTATGACAATTACTAGTATGCTAACATTCCTTTCAGATATAAGCATAACAAGTAAAGTCACAAACCAAAGCAATCACAAGACAAGATAATAATTCAGCTCACAACACATAACATAATCAGATCCACAAACCAATGATAATACTCTTGGTTTATCTCTAAACATCAGGAGAATCTATAATCAATCTCTCGATTGCCATTTCAATATGAGATTCACATTAACAAAAGTTAGATGGATATATCAAAATTCAGCATGGATAGATTGGAATTAGGAAATAATATCAATATTCTTCACTCATTTCTAAGTAAGAAAAGAATGTAAAATCAACTTCTTAGTTACCATTACAAAGTAGGATTCACATCAATAAGAACATATTCCAAAGCATTTAGAACTATACTAAAATCAGTAATAAAATCAGTGTTGTTCATCATCCATTCATAACAAAAATTAGACTACTACCCTATTCTAAGAGAGCTAAGATTTAGCTCCTCATAGATGATGAAATTAATACAAAATAGATGAGGAACAGAATAAAAAATATTTTGAAATATGCAAATGACAGAATCAGCTTGAAATCTCCTCTAGACTTCTTCTTCTCCTTCTTTCAGCTCCAGGGTGTAGAAATCTGGAAAATGATGGACGCCCCTTTCTTCTCCTGGAATTTCCCCTTTTATATGGCATCTCATCACCCTTTGATCTCAATCAAAAGCTTCTATTCCTTCTGATCAATGTCATGGTTCATCTTCTTTTCAAAAAGATTCTTTTTCTTGCTTTTTGGCAGCCTGCACACTTGTGATCCCCTCATATTTTTCCAGCAAACTTCTTTACCTTTTCTTTTTGATTTGATCCTATAACATCATGAACAGCAATCATCAAACTCTCCAAATGAAATTAGACACATGAACTAAACCAATATATTATCCAGCTCAAATATAGGATAATATTATGCAGAGGAGATAAATGAATGTATATTAAGCATAATTTGATTAATATGAATATTTCAGAGTTTTTATGCATATCAATTAAGTTAAAAAATGAGTAGAAATTTAGTATGATTAGTTAGTGATCATTGTGTTAAATAAAATGCCACTGATTTCATCTCAATAGAGGAAATATGAGAAAAAAGGATGCGGACAAATCTTCTTAATTATTTCTGGCAAAGGAAATTAAATACATATTCGGATGGCTGATTTCCCTTTTGTCCGTGCAAACGAAGAAGAAGAGGAAAAAAAAAATGTAACCTAAACACTTGTTTGTCTGACGGGTTAAAAGGTAAATGGGTAGACTGGAGTAAGATCTGGGTTGAACAAGCTGAAGTTCCGCCCTGTCCCTGCCGGCTTTTGGTCCTCGTTGTAGAAGGCAAAGATATATGTCTCTATTGCCTTACCGGGTCTCTTGGGAGTTCCTTTGCCTTGGCGCACATTGGCAGAAATAATGTTGTTATAAGCTTGTGCAAGTTCTACCGTCTCTGCGAGTCCGGAGCCACCGCCGGACGGCCAGCCAGTCTTCGTGATGACAATGTCCACCCCAGGCGCGCCCACCTTCTCCAGAGCGGCGAGGTTTACGTCGACCATGGCATCAAAAAGAGCGAAGTAGCTGAGTGCTCCGTCCTCATAGGCAGGGGTCGTTGCGTTCCCGAGCGCGAAGTCCAAGTGCACGTTTTTCCGGTCGCCGGCGTACGGGTAGTAAGGGTATGCATTGACGAGGAGCGGCGCATTGTTGGTCGCCAAGAACGCGGCAATTGGCGCCATGACCTGGAGGGCCTCGACAGAGAATGCGCCGACCGACGGCACGGATGAGGGCCCGAGCATTGACATCGAGACCGCCGTCGAGACGGGGACGTGGACACTGGCGATGTTTAACGCATTTTGTAGGTTCTTCATCGCCGGGAGCACATCATTAGCCATGTCCCCAGGGATGACCTCATTGCCCACGCTGATGTACCTGTGTTACGAATTTGGTGCACGCCATGCGTGCATGCAGATAAGTTTACGTTCAACTTTCTTCTGTAATATAAATATAACAGGAAAAAGAGATCATGTACCAACCTGAAGGTGATTGATCCAACATGTGGAATGATATGGGTCTGGATCCACTGGGCGGCAAAATTGGGATCGGCGCCGAGCGTAGGGATGTCGGCGTCGACGGTGCCGAGCACCACCTCAATGTTGGCCCCCCGGAGGGCTGCCAAGGCGTCAGGGTTCGGGTCGAACAGGCGAACCCGGTCGACGCCCAGCGCTTGGAATTTGGCCACGGTGGCTTGCGGCGTCGGCAGGTTGTCACCTAGCAGTCCATAATTCACTCCAACTCTTTCTTGAGCACCTGCAATTAACAAGTTGTTACAGTACAAATCATTTAGACATGGAAGAGTACAACACAAGTCGACAAAGCATGAAGCAGTAATGTGAAGTGGATCTATACACGCAAGATAAGTTGAACTTGGAATAACGCAAATGCAAACCAAAACGGCTAAACACAAAGAGAGTGATGCATCCATGGTCATCGTAGCCGCTTAGTGCGGTTGCAATATTTTTTGTTTCTTCTGTGTTGTGTTTCCCCTTATATTTATAGCACGACGTATGTTTCTATTGTTGCAACGGGTAAATGCGTTACATGCCTTCTAAACAAGATTGGTAATACTCCAACTCTCTCATATATATATATATATATACACACATATATATATATATATATATATATATATATATATATAATGCTGGTGACGTATGACCAAGATTGATAATACTCCAACTCTCTCTCTCTCTCTCTATATATATATATGAGGAATATTAAGGTGCTACCACACCTTTCTGGTAGCACCTTGCCCCCCCCGCTTTCAGAGTCGTCGGATCAGAGATGGATGACTCTGATCATGGCGCATCCGGTTCAAGTCACGTTTCGTTTCACTGCCGGTTCATCTCCACTCCTCACCCAGGGTTCCGAGAGCATCTCCTCCTTCCCCTCTATGCACTCTCCTCCTCACCACCTCTCTACATCTCCTCCTCTCTCTATCGCGCCAGCGACTGCAAAAAAGGGGGGCGTCGGCCCCCCTCTGCGAGCTCACCGGTGAGCTCGAGGAGGGGGCCGATACCCCTCTTTTTCGTTGCCACGCTAGTGAACAACGATGGAGGAGGAACGACGCGCAGATTCGTTGCATAGGTCCCTCCGTCGCATCGATCAATCCATCGTGAGTTCACCGACGATCGTCGAGGGAGGATGAACAACGTGCAGATCCGTCCACCATGTAAATTCGTCCGTCGCTTAGATCCGTCCATCACGCAGATCGATTGCGCCATCGCAGGACCTTCGCCTTCCTTCGGTCGCCGCCAAATCATCCTCGCCTGCACATCTAAGATTAGAGGGCAACGACGTGACGGACGGATCGGCGTTCGCAGATCCTTCACATCGTCCATCTCAGATCGGCGTTCGTGGATCGATCATCGCAGACCACATCTTCGTAGGCCGATCGTCGCCGCCATCTTCTTAGCACCCTTGCAGGACATCACAGATCGATCTCTGCCACCATTCGCCCTCCACTTTCGCAAGTCATCACAAATCGGTTTGCCGCTGCCCTCCGCCCTCACAAGTCGATGACCGCCACGCTCTGCCCTCGCAGATCGATTGCTACCATCCGCCCTTGGCTCGTCATCGATCGATTGATCTATGACTCGCCATCAATCGCCGCCGTCCTAGCTCAGAGGTCGTCGAACGCAAATTGATTGCCGCCGCCTTCGTCGCATCACTGTAATGCCTTCGTCGCCCAACGCCGCCGCCATCATCGTCGCCGACGCAAAGAAGGGTTCTCGCGAAAATGGAGGAGATGCGTGGTTTGACCTTGCGTGAACCGATCCTCATGTGTGAACCGAACGCCTGAACCTGCGTTGGACCGACGCGCGTTGATCACGACTCTTCATGTTAGATCCGACGATCGTAAATATGTGGGCGCAGGGTGCAACCACAAAGGTGTGGAGCACCCTAATATTCCTATATATATATATATATATATATATATTTATATATATATATATATATATATAATGCTGGTGACGTATGTATCGCTCATATATATATATAAAATCATTTCCAATAATTCCATACTAACCAAGATTGGTAATCTGTACACTACCAAAAGATGACATTTAATTTGATTATTTAATGACAATGAGTTGTCCTTATACCCAAAGTTATCAGGAATATCTTAATTGTTCTTAGAATTGGATCTCAATAACAAAACTTAGATCGAGATGTGGGTCGTATCTTACCCATCTTAAACATTATTTCAGTATTTCTTTTCAATTTCTTTCTTCATTTTTTTAAAAAATTTTCGCGACCGCAACATGGTTTTGAGAAAATAATAACTAACGAAAAACCATTGACTGTAATTAAAGTTTAAAAGTATTTCTTTTAATAAAATAAATTTAATATTAATATATTTTAAATTTTATTTGTATATTGGTACTCCATACTTATCGATTTTTTTTGCTAATTCACATTATGCTATTATTTAACAAATATACATACATACATACATACATTTAATCGAATGTAGTTAAAATAATAGTATCTATAATCTAAAATATTAAAATTTAATTTTAATTTATTTTAAAATTTTATATACTAATCTATGTTTAATATATAGATAATATTTCACGATATTAAATCTTACCCGTTCTTGTTCGTGTTCAGGAATGTCAAGTTGTTGAATTTAGTTGTTTAACTAATACCCAATTGATTTGTCTTCGATCAATATTTTTTCAGAAAATAATACATATCTATGTTATAATTAAATTATACATATGTGTGTGTAGGGATTAATTATCTTCAAAGCACCTTTCGCTCCGGAGGGATACTGAGCGCATATGAGATAATTAATATTTTTTAATGATGAAATTTAATCACTTCTGATTAGATCCATTAAGCGCTTCACTTTGGATGGAGGGTGGAGGAGGGGGCTGACCCTCAAATTTTCAAAATTTTATTAGCTAAATATTTTTTTATAAAAAATTTGGGGTTAAGATATCTATTTGACGGCTTTAAATAATAATATCATAATGCATATAACTTCTATCTTGTTGTGTTGGTAGTATAATCATGCTATCTCTTAAGAGGTCATTGGATCGAATCCTCATGACTTGAATTTTTTGACCATATTATTTTGGCCCATAAACTTTAGACTCTGGATCGCGCTCTGCATTTCTCCGAACAAAAAAAGATAAATACATTAATCTCACATATATATATTTGTGAATCAATATAAATAATTTAATATAATAATTTTATGGCAATATTAATGGGTTATAATGTTTCCTGAAACCAAAGTATTTTGCAATCATTTATTCTGATTTTTTCCATTTTTATTATAACTTTGTTTATCTTCTCATTTGATTTTTATTCAATAAATATATTTATTGCTTTTTATACTTTAAATAATTGCACAAAATACTCACCATTTTTATAGTCACATGTCCATACATAAATTGATTCCATTTTCAACCGAGCCCCACCTCTCTTCCATGTTAGATGTTTTTGGGAAAAATAATCTCAAGTCAATCCCAATTTATTTAAGTCACATCCACCATCCACTGATATGCAAAACTACTAAACATAACTATCTGATATTCAAATAAAATCAGAAAGCTAAATCTTGTTCAAATTAGTGACTCCAAAAGTTGAACCCAAAATTACTAGCTTTTATCTTTCCTCGAAAGCAATCTTATTGATTAATTATGTTAACTAAATTTATTTTGACTATGAACGATACATTAACCAACCTTATCACATTATGTGATTATATTAATCAAATAGAGCTTTTATCTTAGGATATCACTGAGTTGGCCATTCTTATAATACCTATATTCACACTGACATATTGCAAGATCGCCACATTAAAGTTTTTCGTGTTTTTCACAATGGTACATGTAGGCATGTTGTTTGCACATATAATTTTATAATTTTAACAAGTTGGCTTCCCTATGTATTTGTTAAAGTACTCTCATGTTGTGAACCTTCGAACTTAAAGCCCATAATTCGGAATGATAAATACAAATTGCACATTTCTTTGACGGACAGTTTTTTACGAACAAAGGTCCTTCACAATGTTGTCAAGATCATTTTTCGAGGTAAGATCGAGAGAGGTCCGGAGGATCGAAGATCGTAAGATTCTACCTTCTGAATAAAAAATAATTTTTTAAAAAATATAATAATATTGATAATAATAATAATAATAACAGTAATAATCATTATTTAATATTTTACTCTCAATATCTACATTATACTTAATTTGTAACTTTCATAGTCTACATAACAATATAGAAAGTTAGAAATTAAAATAAACTAATTATGATAATTAGCAATGGTAAATCAGTTTTCTCATTTGAATTATAAAAATAAATAATTTTTTATTTTCTAAATATCATTTTTATGTAACTTTATTAATTAATAATAGATTACTCATAAAAAATGAATGGAGAAATGAAGAGGGAGAGAATGGAGAAGAATTTAATCTAATGCCTTGCTAATTTTTATTATTAATATTCTATGTTTTTCAAAATAAATTTAAATAAATAAAATCATAATATGATAATATGAGAAAGTTACCTCCTTTGTTGCCAATTTTTTAATTTTAATATTCTATTTTTTAGTTTTTCTCAATAAAAAACTAATTTAAAAAATAAATTCATAGGATAGGTAGGATCTTACGATCCTACCGATCTTACGATCCTACCGATCTTACGATCTAGCGATCGATCCTCATACGATCTTACATTTTCGATTCTCAAAGTGAGATTAGGATCACTTGTCCACTATTGGATCGTAGGATCTTACGATCTTACGATCCTTCAAGTGATCTTGACAACCTTGGTCCTTCACATTTTTTTATCGCATTTACGATGAAAAAACCTTCCGAATTATTGACGAGCAAAATGCTTGTGGCTAGTACCGATGGGAAAATGCGTCGATAACTTATCGACGGCCATAATTTCGAAAGTTAGATTCATTGGTAATTGTAACACATTGAAATTTCATCCCCAATTGCTAAGGACAAGATGCAAGGGTTTCCCCGATTATAATATGTAAAGGTCATGCAATGCAATGCCACGATCCTAAATAGGATATTGCATGATATGCATCATCATCTTCATATAAAAGAAGAAAATAATATATGTACTTAACATATGATATGTCAGTCATAAATAATAATCCATCATTATGCATTATAATGATCGCATGAGAGACATGTAACCATATCCAACATTAATTCAATTCATAGGCGCATAAGTGAGATACACTTATCATAACCATTGCATTCATAAGATTCATCAAAGTTTATTTATAATCCTTTCGTACTTCCACTTGTGTGGGACATCATTCATTCAATTGATCATTGGCCCTTTTAATTAAAGTTATATCTTTCAATAGCTGGAATTTATGTCGTTGCCCTAAGGCGATATCAGAATGCACACACCGTTGCCGATGTGCGTAACAATCATTCTGAACTCTGGCCCAAGGGCGACATCAGAATGACACATCATTGTCGATGTGTGTAACGATCATTTCGGGTAAAAATCCGATAAAGGGTCATAGAGAGTCGACATGTAACATCATCCACAACTAGGTTCATTATGCTTTTCAAATAATAAACATTAACGACAATCATGCTTTAACTAAGTTATGAGAAACATGCATATACGTGTATCTAGATTCTTATAAATCAACAAACATCAATACATACTATTAATACTTTAAAAATAACATTTAAAATATAGATAAGGTTTCTGACATTGGTCATGACCGTGAAAGGGGTCATCATGACCATGATAGAACCCTGGAGAAACACCCTTCTGTCACAGTTGTGCTTATACATAGTCACGGTCGTGCCGAGCTATTGTCACGTCCGTGACATTTCCTATCACGGGTGTGACAGAAGCCCGATTTTTAGGCTTTCTTCAGCCCTTCTGTCATGGGTATGACGGGATGCGTCACGGCCGTAATAAAGCTCTGGAGTTCCGTGGCCCATCCTTATTTGACATGATTTTTTATTCAAAACTTTGTGGAATTCAATATTCATAAAATATAATGATACATTTATATTTTTTGAGCAATATAGGATCAAAGAACATAAAAAATCATGTAAAGGCATCCAATTCCTAGTTCTAGGGTTCATTCCTAAATCTTGAACGATATAAACAATTTATGAACTCTAACTATTAGATGATCATAAAACCTATACATGGCATAGATCAAAATCACAAAAGCCTATACATGCATAGATCTAATCATTAAAAAAGAACCCTTAATCAAAATTCAATAAGAGAATAGGGCCTCTTGCTCGCAATCCATTATAGGAAGAACATTGAGAGGATAAAGGGGTTTTGGATCCCCTTTCTCTTAAATCCTTCTTCTCTTCCTTCCTCTTCTTCCTCCTTCTACTCCTTCCTCAAGTTCTAGCCGTCAAGAGATGTGGAGAAAAGAGGTAAATAATAGGAATATAGAACTTTATATAGGAAAGATCATAAGGGTTTGGGCCAAAAGTTCAAATTACCCTTTGATGAAAATCTGGGGTATTAGATCCTCCCCCTTAAAAGAAAATTCGTCCTCGAATTTTAAACTATAACATAGAACACTTATCAAATAATCTTGAAAATTATTCTTTCATTTCTTCCTCTAGTTCCCATATTGCTTCAGTTCCATTATGGTGCTTCCATGCAATCTTCACCATCTTCACCACTTTGTTCCTCAAACGACGCTCTCCATACCCTAGTATCTCTGTAGGATACGCGTCATAGGTGAGGTCTTTCTTGATGGTTGGCTCTTCAATCACCACCATATGAGAGTCGTCATATTTCTTCCTCTAGTTCCCATATTGCTTCGGTTCCATTATGGTGCTTCCATGCAATCTTCACCATCTTCACCACTTTGTTCCTCAAACGACGCTCTCCATACCCTAGTATCTCTGTAGGATACGTGTCATAGGTGAGGTCTTTCTTGATGCTTGGCTCTTCAATCACCACCATATAAGAGTTATCATATGTATACTTGCGAAGCATTGACACATGGAACACATTATGGATTCTGGCATATGTAGGAGGCAATGCCAATTTGTATGCTTCTTCTTCCACTTTTTTTAGAATTTCAAATGGGCCAATGTACCTAGTAGTCAGCTTGTCTTTTTTGTTGAATCTCATGACTCCTTTAGTAGGAGATACCTTCAACAACACATGATCTCCAGCTTGTTAGATTTGTTCTCTTCTATTCTTGTCTGCATAACTCTTTCGGCGGCTTTGAGCTGCCATCATTCTTTTCTTTATCAAATCTACCTTCTCTGCATATTTTTCCACTAGTTTAGGTCATAATAGTCTTCATTCACCAATTGCACTCCAACATGTGGGAGACCTGCAAGTTCTTCTATGTAGTGCCTCAAACGGAACCATCTTGATGGTGGAGTGGTAACTATTATTGTTGACAAATTCAACTAAAGTGAAATGGTTATCCCAGCTGTTTTACCAATCTATTGCACATGCTCTCAGCATGTCTTCCAAAGTCTGAATCATCCTTTTACTTTGTCCATCACTCTGAGGATGAAATGCAGTGTTGTATGTAACCTTGTACCAAATGCATGTTGCAACCCTCTTCAAAACCTTGCAGTCAACCTCGAGTCTCTATCTGATACAATGGAAACATGAATCTCATGTAATCAGATAATCTCATTAACATATAGCTTCATCATACTTGCAGTTAATTGTCTTAAATGGTAAGGTAAGAAGTGAGCTAATTTGGTCAATTTGTCAACGACGACCTAGACATCGTGACCCTTTTGAATCTTTAGAAGACCCACAATGAAATCCATCGTGATATTCTCCCACTTCCGCTGTGGTATGGGTAGTGGGTTCGATAATTCAGGTGGCTTCTGATGCTCAATCTTGATCTGTTGACAAACCAAGCACTTAGAAACAAATTCTATCACTTCTCTTCTCATGTCTCTCCACCAAAATGTCCTTTGTAGATACTTGAACATCTTAGCAATTTTCGGATGGATGACAAACTCAGACTTGTGACACTCAGTCAGAATTTTTTTCTTGAACTCTCTATCTTCAGGTACCCATAACCTATCTTGAAACTTGATAGTCCCGTCATCGTCCATCCTGTAGTCTGGGTGCTCTTTTTCACATAGAGATTTCATGTCCTTGCACTCTAGGTCTTCTTTCTATGCCTATACATTTCTTGCTATCAAGTCAAGCTGAATGACATAATGCATCATCAGCTTTTCTTGAATACTTCCTTCAATAAGAGTCTATTTATAGACACTTAAGCATGCCACTAATCCTTCTCATATTTTACTTAGAGCATCTGCTACTGAATTGGCATTCGCTGGATGGTAAAAAATTTTAAATTCATAGTCCTTCAAAAATTCTAACAATCTCCTTTGTCTCATATTGAGTTCCTTTCAAGTCAACACATATTTAAAATTTTTATGGTCAGTGAACATTTCAAATTCTTTTCCATACAAGTAGTGTCTCCATATTTTCAAAACAAACATTACTGCTGCCAACTCCAAACAAGTTATGAGTAGAATAGTTCCTCTCATATGGCTTGAGTTGTCTTGAAGCATAAGCTACTACTCTTCCATGCTACATTATCATACAGCCCAGTCCAAATTCACTGGCATCATTGTATACTGTGTAGCTTCCAACTCCCATGGGAATTGTTAGCACTAGTGAGTTAATCCTTTCTTCATCTTCAGGAAGTTCTCTTCACATTTCTATGTCCAATTAAACATTTCTCCCTTCCTGATCAACTTTGTCATAAGGGTAGTAATTTTGGAGAAGTCTTGGATAAACCTTATGTAGTAGTCAGCTAATCTAAGGAAACTTTTGATATCTATCATCATCTTTGGCCTTTTCCAATTGATGACAGCCTCTACTTTGCTTGGGTCCACCGAGATCCCTTCCTTTGAAACTATTTGTCCCAAAAACATAACCTGCTACAACTAAAATTTACACTTGGAGAACTTTGCATACAATTGGTGTTGCCTCAAAGTCTCTAGGACAATTCTCAAATGCTTCTAGTGTTTTTCATGACTTGATGAATAAATCAAGATGTCATCTACAAACACAATTAGAAATGTGTCGAGATGGGACTTAAAGATCCTATTCATCAAATTCATAAATGCTGCAAGAGCATTTATTAGTCTGAAAGGCATAATAAAAAATTCATAATGGCCATACCTATACTTAAAGGTCATCTTTGCAATGTCTTCATCAGCCACTCTGAGCTGATGGTACTCACTTTTTAGGTCCATCTTTTTTGAAGACCGATGTCGTGGACAATTGATTGAAGAGATCATCAATTCTGTGCAGATGATATTTGTTCTTGATTGTCACTTTGTTCAATATTCTGTAGTCTATGCATAACCTTAGTGACCCATCGTTCTTCACAAATAGGACAGGTGCACCCCATGGGGACACACTTGGCCTGATGAAACCTCTGTCCAACAATTCCTGCAATTGCATATTCAATTCTTTCATATCTGCTGGTGCTATTCTTTAGAGAGATTTTGAGATAGGAGCCATGCCTGGCATGAGGTCAATGTGAAATTTGATCTCCCTTTCCAGAGGTAATCCCGGGAGTTCATCGGGGAATACATCAGGAAAGTCCCTCACCAATTCAAGTTCTTATAGTGCTTTGGGTTGTAAATCGCCCTTGACGATGCTTGCTAGAAATCCTCGACAACCCTTGTTCAACATCTTGGTTGCCTACATCAAGAAAATCATCATCTTCTTTTCTCTTGATGGGATTCCACGAAAAGTCACAGAACCACCATCTTTCTTGTCTATTTGAACATTCTTCTCTCGGCACCTCAAGTAAGCATCATGGTAAGATAACCAATGAATACCTAAAATAACATCGTAGTCTATCATAGGTAGCACTACAAGGTCCACTACAAGAAAACCATCGATTAGCGAGACCCTAATGTTGCTAACTCGGAATTGAAGACAATAGTGACTCATTAGCGTCATCTTCGTGCCACATACTTGGCAACGTCATTACTCCGACGCTAATAGCGTCGACTTCGCACCTACTGGTATGTCGACGCTATTACTGTCGAACAGTGGCGCTAATGCGATGCTATAATGATGCAAAAAGTGTCATCGTGAAGCGTCAATATGTGTCGCTACTCCGACTCTAAAGAGACATTGAAATTGTCAACGTTCATCGGACGTCGAGTTGGAGTTACGTTGCGACACTAATTGAATGCTAATGTGACGCTATAATTTGATTTTCCTGCATCACTACTGCGACACTAACATGATGCTAAATATTGAGACGTCATTGCGATGCTAAAGAGATGCTAAGAAAAATAGGTTCATCCGCCTTGCTCATTCAGCCATTAAATTACATTACAATGGTGCTCCATTCATGGATTGCTATTTTTTTCAAATTATAGTTGAAGCACCATCAAATTACATTACATGTACATAAACATTTTCTGTAGGATACCAAAGGCACCAAGAGGGGGGAGGGGGGGGGGATGAATTGGTGTTTAACCGAAAATATCGATTTCACGAAATTCATCGCGGAAGCACAAAACCGATTCTTAAAACTTTTGCAATTCAGATCATAAACACAATATGAGAGGGAGATAGAGTGAGAGAAATGAACACAAGTGATTGTTGACGAGGTTTGGCCACACCTTGGCCTACGTCCTCGCTTCGACTTCTCGACCTCGAGACCGTCGGAGATTCCACTAGCACTTTCTTTGTTCCAAATGGGGTAAGGAAGAAAGCCCTTTACACAACCACATTTTTCTCCGCTTTGAGAGGCAAGGCAACCTCTCCTCCTCGGAAGCTAATCTTTTCTCTCGCTCAAGAGGTAAGATTTGGAACCTCTTTTACACAGGAGCTCTCACAATCTTTCTGAAGAATAATTTCTCTCTTTTACAATAGAACACTCATAAGACGAGAAGAGAGAAAGAAAGAAAGTTCTAAATGATAACTTCAAGAGAAATGATCTTCTTTTGATTTCTTGAAGTTTTGCTTTGATGTTTTCATGGATTGATTTACTTCTGGCCTTGGCACTCCTTTTACAAGCTTTGGTATGTGAAAAATTCGTCCAGAATTAATTTCACATTTTTTTCCTCAAAATATAATCGTTACTATTCATTTCAGTAATGGACCGATTGACCGCATTTATGGGCCATTCAATCGGACAATATGACCGTTGCACTGATTTCTCCAGTTATCGCAGCTGGTCGGTCGACCGGACTATCGACCGGTGTCTCGACCGGTGCAGTCTCGTAGTTTTGATTTGTAGCCGTTGAGCTGATCGGTCGGTCGCTGCATCGACCGGTCTGTCGACCGGTGTAGTCTCGCAATTTTTATTTGAGCAGCTTATGCCTTGATCGGTCGATCGGTATCTCCGATCGGTCGACCGGATTATTTCGACCGACCTTCATAGTTTCTACCGGTAGGTTGACCGCCCTATACTATTTTGAGCATAACTTTTTGCACAGTTATTCAAATTAGATGATCTTGGAGTCTATGGAAAGCTAACAGAATTCTCTACAGACGTCACATTTCTCCAAAACTAATGAGATCAGTGACAATTATTTAATCAAAGTGTATTGCATAAAGTTATCCATTTTTCTTTAAACTTTTTTAGCATTTCATCTTTAATCTTTCGAAGTTTGTTTCATTAAAATATAATTTTATATGTCATTAAAACTTAGATCCAACATTTTCATTATATCAAATTACATTACATCACATAGACATTTCTATTACATCAAATTACATCTATCACAATTAGATGATTTAATTACATCAAATTACAGTTGAGGGCCTCCTAGTCGTCCTCCTCCTTGGATGACTACGAGAAGACCCATCGTTGCCTTGAGCCCCGCCGCCCTGGCCTTGAACGCGTCGCGCAACGTCTCAATCGTCGATCGGGCCAGCTGCTGGAGGGGAAGAAGATGCTCGGAGGAAGACGACACGGCGGTGACGTTCGAGCAAGCAGCAACGGAGGAGGACAAGGACGCGACGATGACATCCGAGCAGGCAGCAATGGAGGAGGAGGAGGACGAGGACGTGGCAGTGGTGTTTGGGCAGACAACAATGGAGGAAGAGGAGGAGGAGGAGGAGGATGCGGCGTCCAAGTAGGCAGCAACGGAGGAGGAGACGAGGATGCAGCGACAGCGTCTAGGTAGGCAACAACGGAGGAGACGAGGACATGGTGGCGGCATCCAACCAGGCAACAACGGAGGAGGAGGAGGAGACGAGGATGCGGTGGTGACGTTTAGGTAGGCAGCAACGGAGGAGGAGGAGATGACGATGCGGCAACATCATCCGGGCAGGCTGAGTGGTTAAAAGGGGAAAAAAGCAGTGTCCGGGTAGGCGGAACCGTCAGATTAAACGTAAGGATGGTTCGGATTCGTTCTTCGATGAGCACACCGATCGCCATTTAGCGACATAAATTTTTTGACGCTATTGCGTCGCTAATGTGGCACCACATTAATTCAATTATGATAGATAATTAATTTTAAAATATGTCAAATAGCGTCACAGATTAGCGACCTAGAAATTGCGATGCTAAGCTGGAACATAGCATCGCATTGGCGTCGACATTCTGAGACTCTAAACATATCACAAAAAGGCGACGCTATTTTGAGAGTAGCGACGAAACTTTCGATGCTATTCTGAAGCCATTGTGTCGCTATAGGTATGCGGCGCTAATGCGTCGCAAAGGTGGCGCTAAAGTACATATGTATGTATATGTCTATATGTATGTATATGTATGTACATGTAAATAGGTATGTATATGTATATATGGATATGTATATGTGTATATGTGCATATTGGTATGTATATGTATATGTTTATCAACATCGTCCGAAAAATTTGAAAATCATATGCTGATCAAATAGACCATTTTGAATACTCATTTTAAATTTGGATACAAAAAAATTCTAATCAACATTTCTAAAAAAATTAAAAATTCTATGTCAACTAAATGGGACCGTTCCGAGTGCTTCCGAAAGTTCGATTTTTGAGAATGCATATTTTTTATTTCTTAGGTGGGGCAGAAATTTTGAAGAATTTTTATAATTAGGAAAAATAGACATTTTGAGAATCGAAGGAAACAGAAAAGACATGAGACGTGAAAGGTTTGCAGTGCCCAACTTTCTCGAGCCCTTCGAAATGCCTATTTTTTTGTGGCAATCTGAGCGGGGACCACGGAGAATCGGTCGTTTCTATTTCGAAACTTTGCTCACTTTATTGAATTTCTTCCGACCTCTAATCTCCATGATTCTTGCGCATCCAGAGAGCTTGCATTGATCTCTATGAGTTTGTAATTTTCATTTTGACTGATTCCCATCGGACTCACATTGGCGACCGTCGAAAGCCTTTATTTTTCTAAGTTCTTAACTCTTCCATCCGACCTCCTAAAATTGTCAAAAAATATTGAAAAATTTGTGTTTCCATGATCTACTAGAGGTACAAATTTCATGATGATCCAATGGTTGAATCTTCGGCAATCACCATTTGAATCCCATGAAAAATGATGAAGCACTATTCTCCTAAT
Source organism: Pontederia crassipes (assembly GCA_030549335.1). NCBI lineage: Eukaryota > Viridiplantae > Streptophyta > Magnoliopsida > Commelinales > Pontederiaceae > Pontederia > Pontederia crassipes. The sequence goes on from JAUKPH010000017.1 coordinate 2,713,796, forward strand.
TTTGGAATTTGAGAATTGGAGTATAATGTATGTATTGCATGGTGTATTAATTTTTGTATATTATATAATAGAATAATATAGTATAGTATGGTGTATAATATAGTATATAGTTAAATATAGTATATAGTATTGTATAGTATGTATATGTATGCGAAGTAGCGTCGCGATGGCTATTGCATATGTATGTATATGTATATGTATGTGTATATGTATATGTGTATATGTATGTATGTATGTATAGATATTGTTAATATATAGCATATATATGTTGGTATTGAGTATAAATAACATATATAGTTATACAAATTAACATTACCTAAATACGAATGATAATTAACATTACTTATATAAATACTTGTATATTCTTATAATTCTAATGTTGGTGCCACATTAGCTTCACATTAGCATCGCAAAGTATTCAACGTCACATTAGCGTCGACTTGTCTTGACGCTAGCACGAAACCTAGTGTCGACGTTGCGATGCAAGCTTTTTTATGCTAATTAGTGCCACACCTAGTCGACGCCAATATAATGCAAGTTGCGGATGCCAAAATCGCCTTATGCACTTGCGTCGATTTAGCGCCACATTGTTATTGATGCTAACTTGCGTCACGTCTTGTCGACACGAATACAATACTATAATTTACCACATAATTTTTAGTTTTGGCGCATGATAATAGCATTTACAAAGCGAAGCTATGGCGCTAGGTTTAGCGTCGACTTTTTGTAACGCGAATGCAACACTTAGTCGGCGCTACTGAGAGGCAATTAACATCTGATCTTGTCGGCCAAATGTCATCGCTATTTAGATGCAAGTGGCATCGAATTAGCATCGTGTAGTTTTGCGTCTCTATTTTGCGTCACTAAACGACAAATTTCTTGTAGTGGTCAAAAGAATAGTTTACTCCTTCTTTCATGACTGACGTCTCTGGGAGTTACTGCCTTATGGAGACCCTCCTGATGTGGAGAAATTATATATACTTTTTATCTATATTCAATATGCATTTATCTCATTATTTTAATATATTCTCATGCTTGAACACATGCTTTATTATTAAAAAGACAACTTCTATTATTTCTCCACATTCGTCTTCTAAATATTGTATTGCTAGGATATTATTACTTGTTTTAATTATTTTTCATTTAGAAATCTCATTCGACAAAATATTGGGAACACGAGTGTGTTCCCCCAACTCAGACACTTAGACAAATTTGAAGGCAGATGACAGTTCATCAGCCCAGCTGTCCAAAATAGCAATCAACAAAGAAAATAATATTTTTCCACATCAGCCTAGCAAATCCCTTGCAGTAGAGGAAGGAAGCATCATCTACACCTTTATGGGCAGATGTGGACAGCAAAATGGCTACAGGATAGTGTACAATAGACATGTGGCAAGCTAAGGAAAAGACATAAAAAATGGTCACCAGAAGATTCCTTTTTATTGGGACAAATGGACAAGTGGCGAGATGAAGGAAGACAACCATGCAGGACCACAAAGGCATCTTCTTTGGTTGGAAAAGCTAAAGATGAATACGACAAAGCAATTGAAAAAACAGTGGATATGTGACACAATCCCTTAAGCTATAAAAGAGCAAGAGGGCTATTGAAGAAGGGATTCCAAAGAAGTTTCAATCTGGGTTGAGTTTTGGATCCTTTTTTCTACTGAACAAGGTTGGAGAGGAGACTGCACCAACAAGGTTGGGCTGGTGAACTGCGTCGTTCGCCTTCAAATTTATCTAAATGTCTGGGCTGGAGGAACACACTCGTGTTTCCCATATTTTGCCGACTGAGATTTCTACATGAAAAATAATCAAAACAAGTAATAATCATCCAAAACTATAATATTTAGAAGATGGATGTGGAGAAATAATAGAAGTTGTCTTTTCATTAATAAAGCATGTGTTCAAGCATAAGAATATAGTAAAATATGAGATAAATGCATGTTGAACATAGATGAAAAGTATATATAATTTCTCCACATCAATTCCCCCAAACTTAAAGCTTTGCTTGTCCTCGAGCAAAATTAAAAACTTAGGGTCGAAAGTTTTCAGATTTTCGTGACCACATTATGCATAACACTATATCCCAAGAATCATAAGATAGATGAGAAGAAGTCATAAATGTTGCAATTCAATAAAGCATGAGTTCGAGCATGAAAACACATCAAAACATGAGATAAATGCATGCGTAACATATATGAAAAGTATAGATAAATTGTCCACATCACCTTCCAAGTGAAGTTACTATGTCTAGCTGCCACTTCATATTCATTCTCTCAACATTCAGTAGGTCAGCAAATGTAGGTGATATAAAAGAATGAGTAGCACCAGAATCGAACAATACATTTTGCATAGTGATCGACAATAAAGAGATTACCTTGGATCACTTGGTCAGATTTCTCGGCCGCATACACTTGCACGGTGTAGACCCTTCGAAGAACTCTCTGTTGACTCTCAGCTTTGCCCTTGCCCTTGTTTTGGTACTCGAGTTTCATCTCGGTGCAATATCTAGAAAAGTGGTCCATTTTGTCATAATTCAGACATGCTTCTGACTTCATCCTGCACTCATCAAGATGGAACTTAGAATCATATATTTTATAGTTCGTTGTAATTTGGGAGTCACTAAATCAATGATATGGATAAATCAAACATGAAAGTCCTTGGCTTAAATCAAGGTGAGATCATATGTCAATAATCCAGTAATAATCGTGATCGGTTGGAACATGAACAGGTAATATTAAGATCATAATAAAGAATTAGCAAAAAAACATAAAGAGTGGTCTCAGATACCATAACCCAGGCCAAGTATAGGGTGACCCGAGCTGAGTTCATAGAATGAACTAGAGAGTACTCGAGCCGGATTCGTGGGAAGCATCATGCGACGTCGGGTCGACGTAGGATGAACTCGGGCCGAGTTTAGTGGAACCCGGACTGGGTGGAAAAATGTAGAGAGGTCGACTAATCTATCGTTCTCTAACTTGGGTCAGGTTCAGGGTAAATCGGGTCGGATTCCACGAACACGGGCTGAGTAGGTAGCTTACCCGGTTGGATTGAGTATGAACTTGGGCTCGTTTCGTCTCAATCTAGGCTAGGATCTTATAATTTCCAAGATATTGAGGGTTCATATAATGGTTCCAAAAAAAGTAATTCCTATTCTACACAGCATGTACATAGCACAAATAAGACAGCCAATAAGAGCAATTAATCAGATCATGACAGCAACCATCTACTGAGACTAACATAGACATTTCAATGCAAACACATCAAAGCATAACATGATTAATAGGAACAACGCATAGCATGGATGAACTCTAACAGATAACTAATCATAGGGATTTCAAAAGCAATCAAGCAAGGTATCACATATCAGACATGTTTATCATTTTTGGAGGTTCTTTTACGTTAAACATAGATTATCACTTGCAGGGACGCACATAGAGGATTAGATCTATTTAACAGAGTTATGTAAGGTGATTTCGGAATCACCCACCTCTTTTTTTTTTGTAGATTTCTTTCTTTGATCCACTTGAGTCAAATGTGAGCATGTCCTTCCCGCTGCCCTTGCGTCTACTCTCTCTCCCCTTGATGCCCACTTCCTGCAGTCCGACCACAACACAACAGGAAAATGAGAAAAGCCAAAATAGGGGATGAATGTGAGGAGAAAATGCTCTATCTGTGTAGCTGCATGGGGGAAAATAGGAATACACAAGTGGTCCTTACGAAATGGTGTAGCAGAGATGTCCTTCGGTGTTCATTTTCTTCCAAAACGTGCGTGCGGTGAAGAAGTCAGAAGTGGGGATCAATTTCTTCAATGTGAGGGAGAGTTTGAGGTGATTATGGTGTAATTAATTTTCATTACTCCCTAATATTTGATTTCATCATATATTAATCCCCCTAATTGTATTCGTTAGTACTAACAGGTACGCATCCCACAAATTTGGGATCGTGATGATATTTTCCCCTATCTTTAGTTGGTCGTTTCAACTTGCTTTGTTTCCTTTTTTGGTTGTTACATTATTACCCTATTAAACGAAAATTCGTTGTCGAATTTTATACCAAGTAGAGGGTTTACCCAAAAGGTGTGGAAACTCTTGGTGCATTTCCGACTCGAGCTCACATATCGCTTCCTTTCCGTAGTGGAAACGCTAAGCTACATGGACCATGGGTACATCCTTGTTCTTCTGGCGTTGTACTTTGCGCTCCATGATATGTGTTGGATACTCAGCAAAAGTGAGGTCTGCAGCTAGGTTGGGCTTTTCCATTTGTATAACATTTGCGACATCATGCTTGTACTTCTTGAGCATGTGCACTCGCTCATAAGAATGGGGCAAAGCCGGTCGGTTTTTGTTCTTTTTGGATTAGCACTCGGTGGGCTCATATTGTGTTTTTGTTCAGTTCAATGTCAGCTCAACTTTTTTGAATTATGATGCTTTTTTTTTATAATTTAGTTATCCCTTCACTCTAAGGTTAACCTGCTAATCTTTCTATCTTCCTGCAAGATTTTGAACTTTCTTTGCATGTCCACTTATTTATTAGTTTAATATTGGCACATACAATTAGCATCTCACATACATTGCATCCCAAAATTGTTGGTGTATGACAAAAGAAGGTATTAATGTGCTTATTAGCTGGATGAACTTATACTAGATCTATACAATATTTTGAAAAGAAATATAATAGGAAAAAAAGGTAGTTCAACATGTCAGTTCTTGAGAGTTTTTTTTTTGCTTGGCACTTTTTATGTGTGCAATTTTTTTAAAAGATTCATTATATGATTAACTTATTTTTTCTTCTTTCTTGTAGGAAAATGGTGAGGGATGGAGCTTCTTGAAGAGGGAGAGGTGTTGGTGGTAGAGGCATTGACTCTGGAAGAACTAATGAGATAAATTCTAGCAGGGATTCAACAAGTTCAACTTCTCAAAATGTGGTTGCTCCAACACCGCCACAATTAGCTCAAGAACAAGCTATTCAAATCGACAATGAAAATCAAGTGGAAGTTGATTTTGATGATTCCATGTCATCAAGAATGAGCAGTGTAAATCATGGCATGTATGCACCTAATAATCAAGCTGATCGAATGTTTATAACACTGAATTGTGACAGGTTAATTTTTCACTATTGTGCTATTTTTTAAAGTTTATACATATCTTTCACATTTTTACATCTAATGATTTTTTTATTATATCATGTAGTTTCATTCCTACGTAAGTCATAAGCGTCGAGGCAAAGAAAAAACTGGTGAATATGTTGATGAAAAATCAAAAAAAGTTTGTGCAGGTTTTTATACAAAAAATATTTATTCATCCACCTTGTATATTCTTTTACTTTTTCTAACATATTATGTTTATACTGAATTTACAAAGATTACAATGCATCTCTTAACACCAAATATAGTTCAGATGTTAGCTCTCAATCAGGATTTGATGCTGCTATGTGAATTGATGCGGTAGGAGCTTCAACAAAAGGAAGAGTATATGGATTTGGTGCTGGAAAATATGCTCAATCACTAGTAAATAATTTAAGTTATGACGTATCAAAGCACATGGGTGACTCTTCTTCAAATGTTGCTACTAAGGATGATATGCAACGTATAAGAGATGAAGTGCGTGAAGAAGTGCGATAAGAATTGCAACAAGAATTAGATGATCGCATTAAAAAAGTGAATGCTGAAATGGAAGAATGTGTTCATGCACTTGTATTATAAATTACTCAAGCAAGTAGTCAATCACCTTCTGAAAATTCTGTTCCACGTCAGTAAGGTAATTCATCTTATTTATATATCACTATCTTATGATGCTTCCTTATTTTAATATTTCTCTATTTAAATCACTAGATTTTAATATTTTATAAATATATTTGATTACAGGTTTCAACCTTTTATATGGAGAGGTGATCACAATTCATCAAGCAAAAAAGTGGATATGTTGTGTGGCTACAATTTGTTTAAAGTTTCATTCTTAAATTTGGATAATAAAAACTTTATGTAGTGGATTTAATATTTTGAATATTTTAATTATAATGTTTGAACTATATGATTTTTGGCATGTTTAAAAATGAATATCTTGCATTGTATTATTTTTATTGTATAATTATTTATGTGTAGCAGTATATTTAGAAAATAAATTGTCACATAATTATTGATTCACTAAAAATTCTGTAAATTTATTATATTAAATAATTACATAAAATTATGTCACAATTTCGTCAAAATAATTAATAGCGAATCATCACAATTTTGTCACAAAACGTCGACGTGAAATTTGTCACAAGTCTATCACAATCGTAATCGTCATAAAATGATCACAAATAATCATCATAAATCTGTCATAAAAATTATCACAACATATATCCGTCACAAATTAATAGTCAGTAATCCGTAAAAAAATCATCACATTTGTGACGAAATACTCATTTTATTAATTATTTTATCAAACTTTTGTGACAAAAATATTTTAATCTTGTGATGATCATAGCTGTCACAATTATCTTTGCGACGAAAATATTTCGTCACAACAAAATTTGTGGGTCAAAGATTAGTGACGAATGCAGATTGTCACAAGTTTATCACAGAAGAGTATCTGTGACGGAATATACTTATGTTGTGACGGAATTATCCGTCATAGATATCTTATTTTCTTGTAGTGGCCAGTCTACACAAGAACTAATGATCTTATCATTGTACTTCTTGAGCTTATCATTTTTGCAATTTTCAAATTTTTTATTCACTATTTGCTCTTATCATTTATACTTTCTTTACATATTTTCCTCTCCAAAAGAACTAATGATCTCACACACACATGCCTTTTGTCTCCAAAGTCTCCATGTTTCACATTGACCTTCCTTTTTATATTTATTTAAATTTGTAATGCAGTAGTGGACTTCAACACAACCCATTTTTTTAATTAAGACATTAACTAAAATCATCCTACTTAACACATATATGAAATGATAAAGCGGTGAGAAGTATGTATATGTACAAATTTAAACTCTCCAATCACTTTGAACCTTGTTTTCTATTTGTAAATCTTTTTCTATTTTTATTTTCATTTCAATTTGTAGGATGATCTTTCCTTCCGTTGAATTCTAAATAAGATTCTACTGTTAATTAATATATAAGATGAAAAATATAATATCTTAACTTAATTTTCTGTCTCATTTATTAAACGTCTCAACATTTGAGATTGATATCATTTTTATTTTATTCTATTTCAAATCATAAATTTATTTTTAACTAACTAAGTAGAGTTACATGATAATTATGTCACTAATTTTCATACGATCAAGGCCGGTCCAAGGCCAAGCAGCTAAAGCTCTTACATGAGGCCCTCAACTATTTGAGGTTCCCAATTATTTGAGCCCCTTATTAATTAATTAATTATATTAATCATATTGAGCATATAATTATAAATATCTAAAGTTGTCAATAATAAATTATAACAACCAACAAATTTGATACATTTTTTAGGCCTTCTCGTTAATTGATTTCTTAATTAACGAGTTTTGACCGGATCAAAGTTTTGATCGGGCAACATCTTACAACACTAGTTTAACACTTAAACCAATGTTATCAAAATCAGACTGGATCAGCCGGTTCAACCACGAACCGGCTGGTGATTCATCACATCAAAATCAGTTTTGACATTGAACCAGGAAAATTTGATTGAACCGGACCGATTGAATCGGTTCAACCCAGTTCAATTCAAAATTTGAGAAAAAATTTAAAAAATGACAAAAATAGGAATTGAAATATAAGGAAGGTTAAAGAGGAGGGAATATGATATGTATAAAATTCAATAGGAATTGAAATAAATAATGTAAGTATTTAAAATTGAATAGCATTAAAATAAAAAATTATCAAAGGGCATAAATAAAGAAAATAAAAAGGAAAGTGTCAAAGAAAAAAGAGATAAGAATAATTTAAGATAAAATTTAATAATATAGCATCTATCATCATTAAATCAAAGATATTAAATTAATAATAATTTATTTATATTTATATGTCAATCATTATTAAAACTTTTAATAAATAAAAAATATGTTATATTAATTTTTAATATGATATTAGTATAATATTCATATACTATATCATATAACTTATATTATAACATTATAATTATTATAAATAATATTATTTTAATAAAATTTAATTCAATCTAATTGAATATGCGTCCAATCGCGACCCATGATCGTCGATCTGAATCTGAAAACATTAAGTTAAATTTGGCTCCTTGCAATCTTATATAGAATTTTGTTCTCATGGAAAGAGAAAAAAAATATTGTGTTAAAATGCCGCTAATTTCATCTCAACAGATGAATAGGAGCTAACTAAAATTGCAAAATGCAAATGGAAACCAATATCCAAAAAATATAAAAGGATGTAAACAGATCTTTTATTTCTGGCAAGGGATAAATACATATATAGGTGCCTCATTGCCCAGGCCCAGCTACCTTTATTTCCCTTTCCCTCTAATCTCCTTTTCACCATGCAAAAAGAAAAAGTAAAATTGCTTATATATAAATAGGATTAATTTAACATTTATTTTGTTTATCTCACGGATTAGAAGGTAAATGGGTAGACTGGAGTAAGATCTGGGTTGAACAAGCCGAAGTGCTGCTCTGTCCCTGCTGGCTTTTGGTTCTCGTTGAAGAAGGCGAAGACGTATGTCTCTAGCGCCTTGCCGGGCCTCTTGGGAGTTCCTTTGCCTTTTCGCACATTGGCAGAAATAATGTTGTTGTAAGTTTGTGCAAGTTCTACCGTCTCTGCGAGTCCGGCGCCACCGCCGGACGGCCAACCCGTCTCCGTGACGACGATGTTGACCTCGGGCGCCCCCGCCTTATCCAGAGCGGCGAAGGTCGCGTCGACCATGGCATAAAAAAGAGTGAAGTAGCTGAGCGGTCCGTCCTGATAGGCAGCGCTCGTCGCGTTCCCGAGGGCGAAACTCAAGGGCACGTGCGTCGGGTCGCCGAGGTACGCGAAGTAAGGGTACACATTGAGGAGGAGCGGCGCCTTGTTGGCCGCCAAGAATGTGGCAATGGGCGCCATGATCGGGAGGACGTCGGCCGAGAATGCGCCGGCGGATGGCGGGTACGATGTCCCCAATGTTGTCATCGGGACTGCCGTCGAGACGGGAACTTGGACGCTGGCGGCGTTTAACGCATTTTGGAGGTTCTTCATCGCCGGGAGCACATCACTTGCCATATCCCCTGGGATGACCTCGTTGTCCAAGCTGATGTACCTGCGTTATTAATTTGGTGCACGCCAGCCATGCATGCATGCAGATAAGTTTACGTTCAACTTTCTTTTGCAATGTAAAAAGAAGAGAGAGAGATCATGTGCGTGCGTATGTACCTGAAGGTGACTGATGCAGCATGTGGAGTTACATGAGTCTGAACCCATTGGGCGGCGAAATTAGGATCGGTGGCGAGCTGATGGATGTCGGCGTTTAGGGTGCCGAGCACCACGGCGATGTTGGCCCCGTGGAGGGCAGCCAAGGCGTCAGGGTTCGGGTGGAACAGGCGAATCCGTTAATAAAGTAGGATGCTGTTATAATACAAATCATTCAGACAAAGTTAATAAAGTAGGATGCTGTTAGAATACAAATCATTCAGACATGGAATGGAACAACAAGCCCTAGCAACATGTTTGCATGCACGCTTCAACTAGTGGTGATGAAGACGAGGCTACATAGATCAAAGCATATCGAAGCAGCCATGCGAAGTGGAAGTAGATGTATACGTACCGGCAAGATAAGTTGAACTTGGTATAATGCCAATGCAAACCAAAACGGCTAAGCACAAAGAGAATGATGCATCCATGGTCATCGTATATAGCCAATTAGTGTGGTTGCAATATTTTTTGTTTCTTCTGTTTTGTGTTTGTCCTTATATTTATAGCATAAAGAAATTTGATACATTTTTTTAGGCCTCGTAATTGCTCCAATCATGGTTATTAAAACCGGACCGGACCGGCCGGTTCAACCGGTTCAATCACGAACCGGCTATTGGTCCGGTCCGAATTAATATAAAAAACGGAATTGAAATTGAACCTGCCAAAAACTGGTTCAACCGGTAAAAACCGGTTCAACCACTAAACCGGAAAAACCGGGTTCAACATTTAAAGTGAAAAAAATAGGAAATAAAAAGTTAGAAAGGAAGGTAAAAATGAGAAAGTATTTGAATTTTGAATTAGACTTGGTAAAAATTAAAAAGGAAATAAATGTGGGAAAATCAGTATGGGAGAGGAATTAATGGAAATAAAAAAGGAAAGTATTAAAATGAAAATAGAGAAGAAAATAAAAGGAAGTAAATGTGATGTATGAAAAAATTAAATTAAATTAATTTATTATCATCACAAAATAGTATCAAAGAATAAAATAAAATAATTAATATAGTATATCAATAATAATAATTTAAAGTTTTTTATGAATATTAAAATTTCTAATATCTTTTTATTATAAAAAAGTAAATAAATATGGAAATTAATGGGGACAGAGGAATTAATGGAAATAAAAAATAGAAATATTAAAATGAAAGTAAAGAAATAAAATAAACACGAGAGTGATATATGTCAAAATTAATTAATATATTATCACCTTAAAATAGTATTGAAGAATAAAATAAAAGAATTAATATATTATATTAATAAAAAAACAAAATCTTTTTATGAATATTAATATTTAATTAAATATTTGTTTATTATATTTTATTATGAATTATAAGCATTATGTAATATTTATTATATATATAATTATTTTAAAAATATTAATTTAATAAAATCCGGTTGAACCCGGTTGAATCCGATCAAACCGGTCCAACCACGACCCAGTTGGTCGTCCGGTCGGATGGCCGGTCCGGTTTTAATAACATTGGCTCCAATCAATGCATATAAATATTTTTCTCGTTAATTGATTTCTTAGTTAATGAAAATCTTAATTGACTCTCTCTCTTGATATCACAATCTTGGAAAGAAATATTTTCTAAAATATTTTTTAATGTCCTTAAAACTTGGAAAGAAATCCAAAATTAATTATTTGATGTCTTGTGTTCATTCCATAAAATATCACCATCTTCTTAATCTTTTTCATAAGGCATTTGTGGCCGAAAATTTGAAAGTATGCTAAATTGTTTCTATTTACACTCCAACTTAATTCAGATCAAAGGTGAATATCTCATCTAGAATCATATTGCTTTATTTTTTCAGACTTTCCTAACTCATTTGAGCACACCTAAGTCATATCATTCAAACTCTCTTCTATATTTATTTTTTATTTAGGGTTAATAAATATACATATTACTTATTTTTGTGAATATATATATATATATATCATATATAGTTTTTGAAAATGTTATCTAGAAAATATTAATACGATTATTCAAAATTTTAAGAAAAAATTGATTCTTTGTTGAATTTCAAAGGGGAACTCAAGAGAAATTCTTTGTTATAAATTGTTTCAAGAATGTGTAAATGTCTCAAGAAAATTTTTCAATTTCTTATTTAAGATCAACAATGTCTCAATAAAGATTAAATTAGTTAGCTATATTATCAATAGAAAAAGAAATACTAAGAGAAGTGAGTTATAAAAATTTTATTAACAATTTTGCATCTAAAATATTTTTTAAAAATAAATTTTAAATAAAATATTTTTATTATATAAAAAGTCTCATCGTATAATCTTGTTTTAGGTCTCTCGATGCTTTGAGCCAGCTCTCCATAAGATCGATAGTTATTAGGTATTTTTTATTATATACATGATTGAATCTAATATATTTGATAGAATAATTGCTGCATCAATATTGACTTTGGAGCTAGCAGTTCAAAGCCGCCCAAATGACCGAATTTTTGCGTCGTTATAATCTGTCCATCTTCTCTACCATGCACGTAGTTACATGCAATTAACTTTTTTTTTTTTAAGTATCGAGGAAATATAAAATGGTGCCAAGGAAAATCATCCTTTGATTTTAAACAAGATGTAAAAAGTCAAAGACGAATAATTCTCTTTATTAAAGAGTAACGAGAAAAAAGAATTCTCCAAGAGAATTGGTTCGATTTGGATGAGAATTACTACCACCTTGTTAGTAACCAAAGGTATCTTAGGCTTCTAACACAAAATTTAAGATGAACTCTATATAAAAGTCCAAATCCTCCATTTTTTTCTTATTCTTTTCTCCCACAAGATTACTATAACCACACGACTTCAGGAAGGAGGAAGAGTATGAAGAAACAGAAAGGAAGAGAGAAGGGGAAAAGATCAAGAAAGAAACTAAAAAAGGAGATTTAGATCTAAAATCTCTAAGGTATGTAAAGAAACTGTAAACTTTTCTTCCTCAATGATGCTTGATCTATATGGATTGAAAATTTAAAATTGTTTTCCTATGATGTGAAATATCAGAATTGCATATGTTTGATCTATCAAAATTGTTCAAATTCGTCGTTGTTACTATAATAAATGTGGATAAATTATACTCGTTCAAAAATTACAAACTATATATTTATATAGGGTTAGAAAAATATCGAAATATAATTTCTAAAGAATTTTGATTCATCAGATTTGTAGATTTATAGAAATAATTATGACTAAAAAATTGGAATATTATCATTCTATATCACATGTAGCATCGAAATAAAATAGCAAAATTCATCATAATAGGGAAAGATCAAATTAAATTAGAATTTTATTTGTTATTTTATATATCTGACTAGTCTTTAATAGCATTTGGAATCACCTAAAAATAAATAAAAGAAGCTATTAATATTTTAATGCACGCTGTTAGAATACTATGCAAAAGATGGATTTTGTCAACTCCATAAAATTTTAAGAATAAATGCCAAGGAACTAAAAATATATAAATTTTATATGAGATTATTATGAAAGTAGTTTGTAGGAAAATCTGAATGAGTCCAAAAACGGATGTCTAGACATGAGTTGTTAATTTTTTTTTATTGATGATATGTCATCATTGTCATGTCATGATTGTCATATGTTAACTTGATATTATTTATGTCAACTTTCATTATGGTTATTATGTTAATATTCTGAATTGTCCTTAAATATTTATATAAATTCAAAATGCATTACTGTGTGTTGGTATATATTTTATTTTGCAATTTATCTGTCATGTTATTTATCATACCATTATTGATGTAGTGATGATTATCTAGACATCAAATTATCATGATAAGTTGTAACATCAAATATTTGCCATGCATGCAGATAAATAAGTTCTGGTTCAACTTTCTTTTGCGATGTAAAATGAAAAGGGATCGTGTTTATATACCTGAAGTTGACCGATCCAACATGTGGAATGATTTAGGTCTGGATGTCGAGCGTATGGATGTCGGTGTTGACGGTGCCGAGCACCACCAAGGCGTCAGGGTTCGGGTCGAACAGGCGAATCCGTTAGACCCCTAGTTCTTTGAATTTGGCCACGGTGGCCTGCGGCGATGACGGGTCCTCACCTAGCAGTCCATAATTCACTCCAGCTTTTACTTGAGCACCTGCAACAAATTTAAGTAGGATGTCGCCAGAATACAAATCATTCAGACATGGGACAACGAGCCCTAGCAACATGTATGCATGCACGCTTCAACTAGTGGTGATGAAGATGAGGCCACGTAGATCAAAGCGTGAAGCAGCCATGCGAAGTGGAATTAGATGTATACCAGCAAGATAAGTTGAACTCGAAATAATGGCAATGCAAACTGTTGAAGTATGCAGTGTAGTCGAGATAGCTTTGTTCACCAGAGACACAGAGTTTTTGTTTTTGTTTCTATAGCAGTAGTGTTATGTTCCTTTCATATATCAATTTATTCTTTCTTAACAGGTACTTTTTAGTATAAATATGTGCTGTCATGTAATGTTTTTTTAACATCTGTTAGTTGTAATAGCTTCGTTGGTTGTTCACCTTTACTCTTTTCTCTCTATCACTTGTCCTCTGCAATTTCCTTTTCTTCTTGATCGGCAACCGGCAGCCGTTGTCGGAGCTTGGGACGATTTCCAATATGGTATCAAAGCCTCCGCTTCAAAGATCCTGCTGAGCTTCGGTTCACCATCTGCCCTGTTGCCGAAGTCGCTGCTGCTGTGCTCTACTCCGCCAGCGATCGTTTCTCCTTGAAGGTCTCGCCGGGTGAAGCGCCATCAACCTAATGGCCCCAGTTAGCCCGGGTGTCGTAGATCTGGCCGTACCCGACGACGATCTTCAGTTCTGGTCGCTCGTGCAAGATCTGGTCACCGATCTTTCAGTTCACCGACAGCAAGATCGTCCATCTTCTTCGATGTGCAACAATTTTCGATGTTTTACTCTCCAACGGCCACCAGGTGTTCGACGAATGGACTGTATGCATGATCTCCTTCATCATTCATGTCTGTACAACAAGTGCATCATCCACGACATTCAAGTTTCTTTTCCTATCTTGCTTCCTTAGCTCGAGATCTCCCTACTTTTCCTTTTCTTAATTGTGTTCTCCAAAGTTCGACTTCTCTGATATGATCTCGATCTAGTTTTCTTCTGGTCTTCGATTTCTTCGATGCTCAGCAGGTGTTTGACAAAATGTCTTCTAGTTCTCTTCTAGTCATTTTTCCTTCTTTGTTCTTAGTTTTTAGTGACCGATCCTTTGTTCTACCATTTTGCTTTCCCTATTTTTCAAAGATCAGGAGTCATCGCAGTCTATGATCGTCTTCACTTTCTTCGATTGTCTTAGCTAGTTTGTTTCCTATTCGTCTTCTTTGTTTCCTTTTTTCACAGTAGGTCAGTAATGCGCCTCATAGCTTGCAACCTCTCTGTTCGGCGATTCTCCGACCGAGCACAAACGATGTGTTTTTTTTGTTATCTCTGTTTCTTTGATGAATCTCGATTGTGTTCTTATTTGCTTCTTCTACGTGTCTGTTCTTATTTCTTCTCGGATTGAGGATGTGAGAAGTGCTCCGATCATCCTCCGATGCCCTTGATTCGTCGTATTTGGCATCGTCGATTTCTTGACTTCTTTGACTCGTCCAAGATAAGCAAAGGTGGGAGAAAAGAGGAGGTGGTGTCGAGAGAGTACACCATCAGATGAGGTGGTGTCGAGTACACCATCAGAGGAACCTCCATAGATGCACCTTTAAGCATAAATGGTGTCGAGGAAGGAGGAAGTGGTGTCGAGAAAGTATGTGGTGTCGAGTACACCATCAGAGGAACCTCCAGAAATGCCTCCATGGATGCACCTTCAAGAAGATGACACCTAAGGATATCAAGGAAATAAGGAAGTAGATGTCTTCCTGTGAGGATTAATGATGAGGAAGATGCTAGAGAAAGGAAGATGAAGAAGATGCCAGAGAAGCTTTATTCTTTGCCGAGGTCATTTGTGGATTTCCTGTGAACAATGCAGTTGATGAATCGAGCATTGTATGATGAATTGTCTTCGGGCTGATCATTGTAATCAGTGGATGATTTCAGGTCAGCAAGCAGGGACGGAGCCAGCCTCGAAGATTAGGGGGGTGCCATAGATGATAACTTATAGTTTTTATTTCATAAATAATAAAAGATAGGCTAATAAACACAAAAAAAAAGAATAAAAGTAGTAAAATTGAGAAAATAGTTTATAGGTATAATTTTTTTATATTCATCAATATGTGTTATGCGCATAAGTTTAGAGGGGGGTGATTATGCTTTAACTAACAAATTTTATATGATTTATATACTAATAATAAATGTTTAAAAAAATTGGGAGGGGCCAAGGCCCCCCTAGTTATACTGTAGCTCCGTCCTTGTCAGCAAGTAGTTGATTCTTCAGATGTTCAACTTCATATCATTGTAATCAGTGGATGATTTTAGATCAGCAAGTAGTTGATTCTTCAGATGTTCAACATCATATTTTTGTCAATCATTCTACCTCTGCTATGGAAGATCGAATATTCTGCTTAAGAGGGCATTTGTGAATGTATTCATGACGGCAAATTATTGTCTGCAATGGCTTCTTCTGCGATGTCTTCAAGTGTCACGCAGCTTCTGTTATTGCTGAGTTACAGATACTCGACCAAGAAGGAGATGGTCGATTGAAGATAATTGTTCTGCCACCGTAGAAATGGCACTGCCACTGCAGATTATCAGTTGAAGTTTCCGCTGCAAAATATCAGTTGAGTTCAAGTTTTTTTCATAATTCCCGAGTTCAAATTATTAGTATTCCAGTAGATAATTGGCATCAAGTTTCAGTGATGAGTTCTACTACCATCACCTAGTATATGGATTCTTGTTACGAGAAAGAAGATTTCAGGGAATACCAGAAACAGGGGGTACACTTTAATTTCTAGTTCAAGTGATTGAAGAGATTGTCACAAATGGTGTTCGTCAATGACGATCTACAAGAGACTTAACAACGGCGCCTTCATTCCTTCAAGTTGCCGCCGTCCAGATTCTTTCCGGCAACAACTTGAGAGGGGCTATTGAAGTATGCAGTGTCGTCGAGACAGAGTCTTTCATCAGAGACACAGAGTTTCTGTTTTAGTTTCTATAGCAGTGTTACGTTCAGCAGTGTTATGTTCCTTTCATATATCACTTTATTCTTTCTTGTAACAGGTATATTTTAGTATAAATACGTGCTATCATGTAATGTTTTTTTAACATCTGTTAGTTGTAATAGCTTCGTTGGTTGTTCACCTTTACTCTTTTCTCTCTATCACTTCTCCTCTGCAATTTCCTTTTCTTCTTGATCGGCAACCGACAACCGCTATCGGAGCTTGGGACGATTTCCAACACAAACCAAAACGACTAAGCACAAAGAGAATGATGCACCCATGGTCATTGTAGCCAAGTGTGGATGCAATATTTTTTTGCTTCTTCTATGTTGTGTTTGCCCTTATATTTATAGCATAAACTTGATGATACTGGTGACCTATACTAATATAATATTATAATAATATACATTTAATTTCAATCTAAATTTATTACTAATATATTGGTAGCAGATTCTATTCTCTTTTCATATATAATTCTCTTTTATTTGATTTGATTAATAATTTGTTTCCATTTTAATTCATTACCTCCAATCAAGGATTGAAGATGTTTCCCTTCATTTTCTTATTTGAATTTGAATTTTTTTCCTTTTTTGTCTCCTTTCACGTCCATAACTTTTCAATTTTATTATAAAATTATTTAAACATTCAATTCCCTAATAAAATTTTTTCATTTTATTTTTTTAAAATAAAAATGCTAGGCAGCTCAACCCGATTTTTTGGATTTTTTTCGAATCAAACCAATTTTCAATTGTTCCAATTTTATTATCAAACCAGACCGATTTGTAGCCTATTCGTGGTCGAATCAATTGAACCGGGCCGTCCGAATCGATTTTTAAAATACTGATAAATATATTACATGCCTTCCAAAATCATTCCAAACTAATCCATACGAATAACTCTTGAATGAACTAGTATTGGTAAGCAAAATGTACATCAACTCTCTAAATCATATAACATTAATATATATATATATATATATATGAATTAATGTACATCCAGAGCATCCTCTACTCTGGAGGAATGTTGAGCACATCTGAATTGTTGAGCCATAGATCAATGATTTAGATTATAAATGATTAAATCTCATATTTAACATCATTTAAATGTGTTATTTATCTGAATCGTCCATATACATTCGGGGTGCATTAATTCCATATACATACATACATATACACACACACGAGAAGTTATATGATACTATTTAAATTAATATTATCTATAACCTAAATGATTATAATTTTATTAAAGAAGTAGTTTTTTTTATAATTTTATATATTAAATTATTTTTTATATATAAATAAGATCTCGAGATCTTCAATTTCATGGACGATCAAGTTCTGCCAAATAGCTAACATGACTACAACTTTTTTTGAAATTCTCCATTGGGAGAACTCAAAGTTTTTGCTAGAAGCGAGAACTTAGCTTTTTTGTGTTTTTTTTCCTTTAAATTCTTTATTATATTTTAACAAGTAAAATATTATTAATTACTATTTAATTATAATATTATTTGTTAAACTATTTTTATATTACCTTAAATAATAAGCAATTATAATATTTTATTTATTATTATATTATTGTTCAACTTATAAAATAAATTCTTTAACTTAATATAAATATTTTTCATAAATTATAATATTAATAACATACGAAAATAATAAAATATATTATTATTATTTTTCATAAATTATAATATTAATATAAATATTTTTTATAAATTATAAATTAACAAAGTAATATAAATATTTTCTTGAATTATTATTTTAACTAAATAAAGGCATAATATTTTAATTTATTATAATTTTATACCTCATAAAAAAATAAATTATATTCATAATTGTTACTTTTTATCCAAACACTTATTAAAACTTATCTATCAAATTAACTTTTCAAATTCTCATCATTATATTTTTTTATCCAAACATCAAATTTAAACTTTTATATCAAATCAATTAGTTCTTGAAAACTTACGAGAACTAAAAATTCCTTATCCAAATACAGCCTATAAGAATGATCATCTTATCTTTCGAAAGATGAAGAGTTGTTTTACTAATTTCCAATTGATTTGTCTTCAGTCAATATTTTTTTGGAAAAGAATACATATCTTTAATACTTAATTATATATATATATATATTAGTATGATAATCTCATTAATAGCAATATTAATGAGTTATAATATTTCCTGAAACCAAAGTTGACACATTTAATCATTCAATTAATATTTGTATCTTTGCCCAAAGTCATCTGCTTGTTTTATTTAAGATCCATTTAATTTTATAATATTTAGTTTACACTATAAGAATTTGATCGATTAGCAACGGAAAAATCTGTAGATAATATCGACTGTTATTGGTTATTAATATTTGGTTAGCAATCAATATTCATTTAATTTGATTTGGAGTACATTTCAGTCATGGTCTTCTAACTTAGGGTGTGTTCCCAATAAGGTCATCCAACTCCATTTTGTAACACCAAGGTCATCGAACTTTAAAAATATTTTTTTCGGGATAAATTACACCAAATGCTCTCCAACTTTCAAGTTTGTTCAGCGATGCCCTCCAACTTCACTTTGTAACAACGATGCCCTCCGTCTTCATACTTATTACATGGAATGCTCTCCCGACCGGGAATACCCGATTTCATGGTCGGTTTGCTGACGTGGCAATGCACTCTCTCCGCCACGCAGGAGAGACATTCGACGTGGCACCGCCACATGAGCAAGTTAATAAAAAATAATAATAAAAAATATTAAAATAATACTTTCTCTCTCTCCGGCGTCCTCGCTGGAGGGAGAAGAGAAGGCCGGCGAAGAACAAGGTGGTGGGGAGCCCCCCCCCCCCGGCGAAGAACGGAGCCCCCCCCCCCCCCCCCCCCCCCCCCGACCTCCTCTTCTCCCTCAGGCAAGGATGTCGCAGGGAGATGAAGTATTTCGCCAACCTCCTCTTCTCCATCCGACGAGGATGCCACATAGAGATGAAGTATTTTTTTTAATATTTATTATTATTATTATTTATTAACTTGCTGACGTGACGGTGCCACATCGAATGCCTCTCCTGAATGGCGGGGAGAGTGTATTACCATGTCAGCAGATCGATCGGAAAATCGGGTATTCCTGGTCGGAAGGGCATTCCATGCAATAAGTTTGAAGATGGAGGACATCGCTGTTACAAAGTGAAGTTGGAGGGCATCGCTTAACAAACTTAAAAGTTGGAAGGCATTTGGTGTAATTTATCCCATTTCTTCCGTGATCATCACGATCGATTATAGTCAGTAAACCTATTAACCGATGTCATGACGCTAACGTGGATGCTTATGTGGGCATCACGTCAGTATTTTCTCTTTCCTCCACGTCTGTACTTTTTCTTTGCTCTGTCTAAACTTAATTTTGTATCTATATGGTCCTCAAACTTTTCAAAACTTTCAGACAAGGTCATTAAACTTTCCAAATTTTCAATCGCGATCATCATTAAAAACTTAAGTTAAAAACAAATAAATAATATATAAATAAATGAAAATATATAAAAAAATTGAAGGCACTTAGACTAACTCGGTACATTTTTTGGCACGTCCCCACTTGGATCGAGATAGCCAAATTTTTAATACGTATTAAATATAACAGGTCGTGATGATCGCGAATAAAATATTTTTAAAGTTCGATACCTTGGTGTCATAAAATAAAGTTGGATGACCTTACTGGGAACACCCCTTAACTTGGATGACCATGGCTGAAATTTAATCATTTGATTTGGTTTTAATATTTATAGAGCTCCTTTCACCATTCATTCTCTGTTTATAATGTTTCAATTTCAATTTTAAGTATCGTTAATTATAAAGAAAATATGACATTAGTTAATAATAATCACTATGAGTACCCCATGAATGCCAAGTTATTATATTTAATCACTTAATATGTGCTTTTTTGTCTTAATGATGCGTTGAATTTGTAACAAATAAATTTGCTATCAAGTGCACTAGTCTTATCAAGTAATAAAGTAGAGAGTAGAGTGTCGAACCTACGAGGAACTAGTTAAATCTACTAAGAGAAGAAAATCTAATCTACTAATTACATCTAATCTATCTCAATAGTCTACTAAGAGAAGGAAAATATTTTTGTAATAAAAAATAGAAAAATTACAGGTACATAAAATAAGTGATAAGCAAAATAAAATAAATTGGTGTTAAATCTTGGAAATTATAGATGATTAATGCAAAGATAAACTTTTATGAACCACTATTACAGTTGAAATATAATCAGAAAAATAGCTTCGATTCTTATGAAGGATTAGGAGTATCTAAAGTATTGACCTCTCAAGACAGTAAACCAAACTACCTTCACTTCTAATAAAACTAATAATAACAAACGATGAGTTAATTATTAATCTTATCATGTATTTTCTATATTATTATTCACCCACAAATCAGGACAGAATAATAGACCGCACGAAATTCGGCACAAATGACGAGTTACCGGATACACGTTATGTATGCTTCAACTTAAAAATAAAAGATCAATTATCAAAATAATAATAATTTTTGAAACTAATCACTCCTCTTACAAGCTTGTAATCTAATCTCAAAAATCAAATCACTCGTCAAAAGGAAATAAACTCATCATGCATAATTAAAAGAAATTGAAAAGATAAATTAACTCAACTAATAACAAGGTTCAAATAATTTTCTTCTTGAAAAAAATACAGAATCACTATTATAGAAATAATAAAGTATAAAAACTAGGTAAAAGAGCATCTAACTAAAAGATAGAAGAAGAACTCTTAGCCTTCGGAACCTTTGGACATTGCACAACATAATCGACGAGTTACTGCGCAACCTTCTCCTTCGAGTGATCTTCACGTTTTGAAATTCGCCCTCTGCAATATGGCATGGCTCCCAGGTATCAAGCACCTCCAATAATCACAATCACCCATTTTTCTGTCTCATAGGACTTCTATTTATAGCTTCTAGATGTTCCAAAAATTTTGATAAAGTTTCGATTTGATTGGGAGTCTTTTCATGTCAAAATAATAAAAATTCAAAATAGACTTTGATTGGACATTGAAACCATCCAAAACTTCTTCAAATTCATAAATATATTGTTAATGATTCCTGAGACTTATGGTATGATTTGAAGTTTATTTGCAATTGGAATCCCTAAGAAAAGATGAAGAAATATCAAAATAAGCCTTCGTAACGTCCCATAACTACACCATAACGGCCCGTAATATGGATTTTATGACTGATAACTGATTTCACGGCCCTTACAATGCCCAAATCATAGTAAAAGCTTTATTTTCACGGTCCGTAACATCTTGGTCATGAAAAGTAACTCGGGTAAGTTTTTGGGTGCATTTGGGTATTTTAACGGATCCTCACAAGTCTTTAACGCCTTTACGACCGTTACAATGATCTCACGATCCATTATATTCATTTTAGCCTTGGCAGCCTCCACTAATTTTCTCTTCTAACTCTATTTTAACTTGAATTTGATCACGATTTTCTTCAGTGGCTTCGTAATCTAACTTTCTTTATTTTTATGCAATAAAATATATAATTTGTGTATATTTATATTTTTCTAAAATTAAAATAAATAAGGTCAGAAAAGATATGTATGCTATATGAAAATGAATCAAAATGTGATTAAATGCATGGCTAAGTATGTGTTGTATTCTGCATACATCAAACTCCCCTAAGCTTAAATACTTGCTTGTCCTCGGACAATGTACAAAGTAAAGCTCATGTAGGATCCCAACGCACCAAGAGTGGGAGTGGAGGATGAATTGGTGTTTTAAAATAAAAAATATCGATTTCATAAAAATCATCGCGGAAGCTTAAAATCGATTAAACAATATTCAAACCAAAACACATCATATCATATAACAAACATAATATGAGAAGGGGAGGGAGAGAAAATGCAAACACATGAACACGGTGGTTGTTAACGCTGTTCGGCCACACCTTAGCCTACGTCCCCGTTCCGACTTCTCGACCTCGAGACTATATGATATTATACTAAGACTCTTCCTTTGTTCCAAATGGGACAAGGAAAAAAAGCCCTTTATATCAACCACCTTATTTCTGCTTCGAGAGTTAAGACACACATTTCCTCCTAGGAAGCTAATCTTTTCTCTCACTCAAGAGGTAAGATATGAAACATCTTTTACATAGGAGCTCTGAATTTTTCTGAACAATTGTTTATCTCTTTTACAATATCATGCTCACAAAAAGAGAAGAGAAAAAAAAGAGTAACTAAAATGATAACTTCAAGAAAGGATCTTCTTTTGATAACTTGAAGTTTTTCTTCAATGCTTGGGTGGATGCTTTTGCTTCTTGTTTTGGCACTCTTTTTATAGGCTTCAACATGCGAAAAATTCGTCCAGAATTTGTTTCATAATTTTCTCATTCAAAATAAGCCATTACTGTTCATATCAGTCGGGGATCAGTCGATCGCACTAATGGACCGATCGACTGGTCGATATGACCGTTGTGCTTGTTTGCTCACTAACCGCAGTTGGTTGGTCGACCGAGCTATCGATCGGTCAGTCGACTAATATAGTCTTGACATTTTGATTTTCGCCCATTGAGTTGATCGGTCAGCTAGTGCATTGACCGGTCTCTCGATCGGTATAGCCTCGATGTGGATTTGGACAACTCATGCATTGACCGGTCGACCGGTCTGTCTCGATCGGCCTTCTTTGCATCAACTGGCTTGTTGACCGACCTGCACTATTTTTAGCATAACGTTTTACACAGTGATCCAAATGATATAATCTTGGATTCTATTGATAGATAAGATGATTCTCTACAACTTTGATATTCTAGAATCTAATAATATCATAGTCAATTATTTAATCAAAATTTAGTGCATAAAATTATCTATTTTTACTTAAGCTTTTTCAACATATAACTTTAATCATTCTTGATTTGTATCATAAAAATATAATTTTATAGGACATTAAAACTTTGCTCCAACAGCTCCAACTAAAATGGTTAATCACCACTTCCACCCTGTCACTTCAATTACTCTTCTTAGCTCTAAATTTTAATCATTCATTGCCTAAGTGTCTCACCACTTTTCCGTAATAAATTGTCCTTGTGATATTTCTAAATGAAAGACATTTTTAAACTTCTCAATATTCAGTTCTAAATAATGAGAAAATAAATTTTAAAAATAAAAATATCCATATTGAATACAGAAGTGTAACATGAGCTTTTATTCACTAATTGCTATCATACTTTCTTCACTTAGAAACTTTTCATCATCATTTATTTTTTTCACTTATCTTTCTTTTCACCCTTTTTCGGTACTCATGTGCTTCTTCATATTACGCAAGGTGGTTTATGTAATGGGCTTTCGACTGACGGATCCCAGAGCAATTGTCCTTAGGTCGTCAGGAAAGAATCTCCTACGGATCTAATTACTCGAACTCATCGAGGTTTCGGATAACACCTTTTTGTACCTCCTCGTACTTTTTGGGACTCCACTAGCCTTCTTTTGTATATGATGATAATTTAACATGTACTTATTTATTAGTATGCTCAGCTTGTCGGGGCTAGTCTTGATGCCGCAACTGTCGAGTAGAGAGAAGAAAGGGGTTGAGCTGCTAGGTCGTCGGTCGGAGATTGTCGACGTCGTGGAGGTCCCTGCCGAGTGGAAGAAGTCGATGCATGGAGGTCGCCGGGTTCCTTGCCGCTGGTTGATGTCGCTCAGCTTGGTGCCCGATGGTCAAAGAGGAAGAACAGTGCTGCTAGACGATGGGGCATGAAGGAGCGTCGGTGATGTCATGAATCATAGTTCACGGGCCTGCATAAATAGAGGGGTGAGGATATATTATAGGCATGAACTCATAACGGCCCATGAGGATAATGTAACTCCTCATGTAAATTTTGAAAGGGTCGTGCATCGAGCAGAACTAGGCACAAATGTGCAGATTAGCTGACTTACAAGTCGTGACACAGAGATAATGGCCCGTGAAACTGGTAAACTACTCACTGTAAGAATAATGTTGCGGTCAAAGATGCTGAAGAGATTGTGGAAAGAGGGGAGTGGGAGGATGGGCTTAAGTGGACTAAAGGGTGGTGGATTCCTCAGAGGAGATGCCAGCAGTGGTGTCGCGACCCCAATTTAAATCACGATTTAAATTAAAGTTTATGACTCATTACGGACGATCAAACAAAATTATGAAGGAATGTGAAAACGTGATATAAATAAACAAATTATACAACTTATGATCATTCAAACTAAACCGATAATACTTAAGTTTTACATTTCATAAAATGATTTTGCTTTCTTACAAAATACAAAATAACACATGCATTACACATAACCATACCTCTCAACATCCTAACATAAGGACATGAGAGGCACACTTCCTAATATCTTACCACCAAAGTTGTTATAGAACCCATCTAAGACTATCACCTTCCGCGATCACTAAACAACTATATTAATATGAAAAATATTGAAAATAACATAGTGATCTAAAATAGCTTAATAACCTATAGCCTATGTGTTATCAACTAATTAATTCGGAGAGACATAGAAAAGTATGCAATATTTATAATATGAAAATAGGTATTTTCATATATTTGATTACATATATAACATACTAATCAGAAGCATCACACTCAATATGCAAACAATATCATCTAAATCATATCAAACATATGCATGCAAGCGCAACACTCTCATATGAATGCACGAATCACCAACTGGTTAGTGGTCGGTAGGTAGATTCTAAAGGTGGCTCTATCGTGATCGGCGATGAAGCACTTAGCTTCATTCTACCTCATCCCTTTGGAAAACATATCACATAACGATAGGTGGATTCTAGAAGTAGCTTCCATCGTGATCAAAGATGTAGCAACTCTATTCTATCTCATCTCCTTCGGAGAATATATAGTGATAGGTGAATTCTAAAAATGACCCCTACGAATTTTAGAGTTGGCTCCCACCATGATTTCTCACGATGTAGTACTTAACTCCGCATGACACTTAGCTTTAGTCTATCTCATCCCATTTTGAATGATAGATTGGATTCTAGAAGCATCTCCCATCGTGATCAATGATGTAGCACTTAACTCCAATCATGATATGTAGATGCAGGCAGATGTCATTATTCATCAAATAATAATTGCATCTGAAATATCAAAATATGAATTATATCTTGTAACTCAAATATCAAAAGCTGAATAAACTTGAACACTCATTCAAATGGAATAGGATTGCATTTCAAAAAGTCAATCCATAACAAACCACATATGCATTTCAATTGCACCATCAATTGATAAATCATTTCAACATACTTTTCATATAAACTTGTCCAAATACGCATTCAATACATATAACAATCAATGTCACACCGAATTAAAAAAGATGAATACATAGAATAGGAGAAACTAACTTAGTAACACATATTTAGATTCTATTTGAAAATCTAATAAGCATATGTGTAACTATTGTGATATTTATATTTCTTACCATTCAACTCATTTTGAAATGATTCCAACTCGATCAAACCCCTAGTTAAGTTAGGTATAAAACACATAAATTTCATATTTTAAGTATAAGAATATAATTTATGGCACAATCTCTAATCCATTCTACTAATTCTGCATGGACATGAAGACACGTGTTCATCAACTTGCACATAACCATTCAAATATATTAGATTTGATGACAATTCTTTCTTTTCTTAAAACTACACTTTTTAGCGATGATGTGAGACAATTTTTATAATTTTTATATTACCGTAAAATATTTTTCTTAGCTAGCTACACATTCAGATTATATAATTTAAAACTGAACAATATGTGCTTTAGCTTAAGTTTATGTTTCGACCAGTTAATCTAGTTTTTCTGAAGGAAGAGAGCCTTTAATCTCAACTTGCACGAAATTTAAATGATGAGAGAATTAATAAGAGACATTAAGTGGATACACCTCATACATACCTTTAGGGCTGAGCAAATCCGGGACCGGGTCTGAGTCTCAACGGACCCGGTTCCGACCCGAATTATGCGAGGTCAAAATTTTTTTGATCCGGTACCGGATTCGAACTTGGCCGGAAACGGTTCTGGTTCAGACCCGGCAATCCGGAAAAGTCATTGGGTTTGCGATCGAGAATGGATCGGCTCACATGCCCCGACGCCCAAAATGGCCGCCAGTGGCCAAATCTGATCGCAAGCGGCCGATCCGGCTGCCAGGCATCTGGAATCCGACGTTTGGCGGCCGAATCTGATGCCAACTGCTAGATACGGCCGCCCTGCAACCGGAGGAGAGAGAGAGAGGGAGTAAGGAGAGGGGGAGGGCTGCCGGAGGAGAGAGGTTCGCTGTCGCCATCGTTGCCGTGGCCACCGTGAGAGAGAGGAAGAGGGTGTCGAGCGAGGCGTGAGAGAGATGGGAGAGAGAAAGCCCATGTGAGAAATGAATGAATTAAATGGCCGACGGATTTATATAGTGAACGAATTAAATCGGGTCGGGTCTAGGCCGGGTATCTTCAGTGCAGATCCGGTCCTGACCCGAACCCGTCGGGTTTTTTATCCATTGGACCCAGGTCCGGACTGAATCTTGTCCGGGCCGAATTTTTTACCCGGTTTTCTGGGTCGGTGAGCCCTACATACCTTGTAAATTATTCATCTATTTTTGTTTTTCTAATTCACGATTCTTCTTATTTTTTTTCTTCTCTGCTTCGGCCAGCTTCATTGTACAACCTCCTTTTTTTCGGCCAACCCATAAAGAAGGAAGTAAAAGCCCTTTTTTTTTTCTTCCATCACCCATGGTAAGTCAATATCCAGGCTCTCACTTAGGCACAAATTAAGTATGGCTTTATATATTTATATTTCCTTTTATTATTTGCCTTAAATTTGCATGGCTGCCAACTCATGGTGTGGCAGCTCTTAAATTTCAAATTGGAAGTTAGCTGTCAAAGGGATACTTCGGGTAAGTCGGTGAAAGCACACAATTAAGTTAATGACTGAGGCCATTCCTAATGTAATTAATTAATTTAGGTGATTAATTATACTGATTAATAACACTTATCATATTGTGATAATAAATTCGGTATTATTTCGAATACTAGACATTCAAATAACTAGCATAATTAGAATATTATTAACTTAAATTTTATGATGAGGTTAATTCAATTTTATTGGGTAATCATATTTGAATAATGTTAATATTACATAAATTATGCTGGATAAAATTAAGGTGATCACAGCTCCAAATTGCTTTCATATATCCATAGCACCTTACTGGAAACACCATTCCGAGGAGAGAAAGGGGGAGAGAGTCAACTTTTTATTATAAGTATATTGCTTTTAGTATGATTAAAATAAATAATATTCAGGGCCACAAGTGCCACAAGTTGTGTCAACTTTTTTTGTATAATGTAATATAGACACAAAAATCTAATTAAAATTTTTAGAAAATAAATAATTATCTTATCATAAATTTTGATATGTGGCAAAAAAACTATATATATAGTTAGAATAAATACAAATGGCGTCATATGAAATTAAACTATATATATAAAAATATATTTGTTATTTCGTAATTTAAAAAATGATTTAGAATAGATAATTCAAATTGTGTCAAAGTAAGACTAACCATTCCGTTTTATCAATTGGAGTATGATTAAAATAAATAATATTTTCTTTCTAAAAGATAATATGAAAGTAAATAATAGTTTCTATTTAAATATAATTTGTTATTTTTTGAATTAAAAATAATTCAATTTGAGTCAGATTAAAATTAATCATTTATTTTTATCAATTTGAGTAAGATTACAAGTAAAAATAATTCTTCTAAAAGATAATTTGTTACTTTTAAATAAAAAATTTAAAATAACTATTTTTATTTGAGTAAAATTAAGATTAATCTTTCCTTTTATCAATTTAAGTATAAAAAATAAATATTATTTTCTTTCTAAGCAATGATATCCATGTAATTATCTTTTATATATATTATATAAAAGGAGAGGTAAAAGCACGAGAGCGGTAAGTGACATCAAGGAATTATAGGATAATTGGAACTTATGAAAAGATAAGATTTTGATTGAAAGAATAAAAAAAAGAGAAAGGGACGACATGTGTCAATTTTTATATTAGGTGATATATATAGAATTCTAATTTAAAAATTATCTTATATCAGTTTGTTATATAAGTTAACAAAAACGTGATTAGAAGATGATGTTTTAAAGATAATATGTTATTTTCGGAATTAAAAGATAATTTAAAATAAATAATCCAATTTGAGTTAAATTAAGATTAATCTTTCTTTTTGTCAATTTCAGTATAATTGAAATAAATAATATTTTATTTCTAAAAGATAAAGTTCAGATATTTTTTAAAAGATAATTTGTTATTTCCGAATTAAAAACTAATTTTAAAGAGAAAGTTGATGTACATTTTGCTTACCAATACTGGTTAATCCAAGAGTTATTCGTATGGATTAGTTTGAAATGACTTTAGAAGGCATGTAATGTATTTACCCGTTATTACAAACAATAGAAACATAGGTCACCAGTATCATCAAGTTTATGCTATAAATATAAGGGCAAACATAAAACAGAAGAAACAAAAAAATATTGCATCCACACTTGGCTACGATGGCCATGGATGCATCATTCTCTTTGTGCTTAGCCGTTTTGGTTTGCATTGCGATTATACCAAGTTCAACTTATCTTGCCGGTACGTATACATCTAATTCCACTTCGCATGGCTGCTTCATGCTTTGATCTATGTAGCCTCGTCTTCATCACCACTAGTTGAAGCATGCATGCAAACACGTTGATAGGGCTCGTTGTTCCATTCCGTGTCCGAATGATTTGTATTCTAACAGCATCCTACTTTATTAACTTTCTTGCAGGTGCTCAAGAAAAAGCTGGAGTGAATTATGGACTGCTAGGTGACAACCTGCCGACGCCGCAGGCCACCGTGGCCAAATTCAAAGAATTGGGCGTCGAACGGATTCGCCTGTTCGACCCGAACCCTGACGCCTTGGCTGCCCTCCACGGGGCCAACATCTCCGTGGTGCTCGGCACCCTCGACGCCGACATCAATCAGCTCGCAACCGATCCCAATTTCGCCGCCCAGTGGGTCCAGACTCATGTCACTCCACATGCTGAATCAGTCACCTTCAGGTACATACGCACGCACATGCTCTCTCTCTCTCTCTCTTCTCTCTCTCCCCTTTTTACATTGCAAAAGAAAGTTGAACGTAAACTTATCTGCATGCATGCATGGCTGGCGTGCACCAAATTAATAACGCAGGTACATCAGCGTGGGCAACGAGGTCATCCCTGGGGATATGGCAAATGATGTGCTCCCGGCGATGAAGAACCTCCAAAATGCGTTAAACGCCGCCGGCGTCCAAGTTCCCGTCTCGACGGCGGTCCCGATGACAACATTGGGGACCTCGTACCCGCCGTCGGCCGGCGCATTCTCTGCCGACGTCCTCCCGATCATGGCGCCCATTGCCACATTCTTGGCGGCCAACAACGCGCCGCTCCTCCTCAATGTGTACCCTTACTTCGCGTACCTCGGCGACCCGACGGACGTGCCCTTGATTTTCGCGCTCGGGAACGCGACGAGCCCTGCCTATCAGGACGGATCGCTCAGCTACTTCACTCTTTTTGATGCCATGGTCGACGCGACCTTCGCCGCTCTGGATAAGGCGGGGGCCCCCGGGGTCAACATCGTCGTCACGGAGACGGGCTGGCCGTCCGGCGGTGGCGCCGGACTCGCGGAGACGGCACAAAACGCAAAAACTTACAACAACATTATTTCTGCCAATGTGCGCAATGGCAAAGGAACTCCCAAGAGGCCCGGCAAGGCGCTAGAGACATACGTCTTCGCCTTCTACAACGAGGACCAAAAGCCGGCAGGGACAGAGCAGCACTTCGGCTTGTTCAACCCAGATCTTACTCCAGCCTACCCATTTACCTTCTAATCCGTGAGATAAACAAAACAAATGTTAAATTAATCCTATTTATATAGAAGCAATTTTTAGTTTTTCTTTTTTGCATGGAGAAAAAGGATATTAGAGGGAATGGGAAATAAAGGTAGCTGGGACAATAAGGCATCTATATATGTATTTTTCCTTTGCCAGAAATAAAAGATTTGTTTACATCGCTTTTATATTTTTTTGATATTGGTTTCCGTTTGCAATTTTGGTTAGCTCTTATTCATCTGTTGGGATGAAATTAGCGGCATTTTAACACAATAAAATTTTCCTGTTGGATATTAATTGGGTGACTAAATATTATAAAATTAAATGGATCTTAACAAAAACAAGCAGATGACTTTGGGCAAAGATACAAATATTACTTGAATGATTAAATGTGATATACTTGGTTCCAGGAAGTTTATAACTCATTAATATTGCAATTAAATTATCATACTAATATATATTTAGATACATATTTATAATTAAGTATAATACAGATGTATGTATTCTTTTCCAAAAAAATATTGATTGAAGACAAATCAATATTGGATATTAGTTGACTGATTTAATTCAACATAAGATCAAAATAATTTTAGACATTTATCCTCTTAAATTAAGCTAAAATTTATAATTTAATATTTCATTATTAATTAATGTTTTATTTTTTGTAATACTATTTTTGCCCTCCTTAAAATCTTCCTGATAATATTAGTTTAATAGTATTCTATGACTTCTTATATATATATATATATATATATATATATATATATATATATATATATATATATATATATAAAGCTGGTGCATTGAAGAGACTTACATTTTAGCATTTGGCTTTATCTTTTTTTCCAAATGCTTACCTTTTAACTTTCATCCTTTATCACCCATCTGACTCATCAATTTTTTTGTCTTTATGTAACTCCATCTCACCAATGTTACTCCCATCTGACTCTTAGTATAGCCCACTATCTGTTACAATTACCTCTTTAATCGTTAACCCATTAGAGAAGAGTTACATAACTCCACTAACCCATTAATATGCGATTGTGATATGTCTCTAAATTTGCAGGGTCTTCTCTTCTCTCAAGATATTCCCACTGCATGTAGTTCCCTAATCAACTATTTATGTTTTAGAACGATGACCATTTGAACAAGCTTACGTATGCATGCAGTTCATGCTGGTGACGAAGAGCGGCTACATAAGGAGGATGGTGATCAAGTTGGACAGTGCCAATCTCGACCGAATTGACCTGTGGGATGTGTTGGGCGACGCGTCGAGAGGGCGGCCAAGTTCAGCTACGGCGTCAACTTTGAGATCATGATCCACAACGTTGCGGCGTTGCGGTGCACAACGGAATACCTGGAGATGGAGGAGGAGCACTGCCGGTGCAACCTGGCCGAGCAGACCGAGGAGTACATCAACTAGGCCGTGCTTAAGATGCTTCCTGTTGCGGTAGCGGCTCTGTGCTCGTGCAAGCGAGGATTTACGCCATCGCCGAAGAGCTTAGATTGTCCAACGATTAGCTTGAACGTTTCTGCTTCACTCATCACAGGTTCATATTTCTATCCCCTATACAGCAATACCCTGATCTATTTAGAGGTTTTATCCAGGCCTATCACGAAGCCAACTTTCCGATGAGGTCGCGCGATGGTGGACCTCCGAGCTTTCCGTTGTTTGCTCCACGTCGTTCCAGAAAATCCTTGAGGCCATAAGATCCCGCTGCACAGTCCTTAATACCCTCATCATAGCGTTCACTGTATAAGCTTAGAGGCTCCTCCCAGATCTCCTCCCTGTAAATCCGATAGTGTCTCCGTCACTACCGCCAGAACCTTAGTGAAGATGGGGAAGCCAGAACTCAGTAGCGAGCCGTAGTTGAATTAATCATTTTCATCCCCCAAATTTTTTCTTTCAAGATGTCCCTACTAATATCACCGTCACCGTCGGACAGTCATCCTCGACACGTAGAAAATTTGTAGAAATGGCTTTGCCAAAGAGCTTGATTATCCTCGGTGTGAATAGTGTATAGAAACTATTCCATCCCCTCTCATCACTCATTTTTTTTTATTTACTCATTTAGATGCATACTTGCAACTGCAACAGTTTATCACTTCATGACTAATTTCTCTTTTCATACAATAAATAAAGTAAATAAGAGAAATCATGTTAATGAAATGCATGAAAAATAAAAAAAAATATTTATCAATAAAAAGATGGGATTTTGATATCTATACCAGTAAAGACAACAAATATTCTTTTTGAAATGGAACTTCTTTTGATCTTATATATATATATATATATATTAGTTAAGGGAACACCCTTGTGCTTCGACACATATTATATAATATATAATTATATATTATTAAATATAAGGAAACATAGAAATAATTTATATTCTCATTATTTACCTATAATTCTTATATTAAAAATAATTTTATAGGTGAAATTATTATTATTCTCTTTGAGAAAGAGTTTTTCATATTTCCAGATCTTACTATATATTTTCAGCCATAGTTGGGATAAAAAAAACAGAATATATATTCTTTTTAAAGTTATATAGTTAAAGACATACAATATAATTGTATATATTAAACTAATAACATCCAACAAAAAAATGGTCAAATGGAATACTAATTTGAACTCGAGAAAGAGATAAAATGTGAAGCATAAATTGATAATTTGCTAGGTTCACAAATAATTTTTACTATACCAATACAGGAATAATTTAGAGAAAGTTGATGTACATTTTGCTTACCAATACAGGTTCATTCAAGAGTTATTCGTATGGATTAGTTTGAAATGTCTTTAGAAGGCATGCAATGTATTTAATAGGAACATACCTCACCAGTATTATCATGTTTATGCTATAAATATAAGGGCAAACACAAGACAGAAGAAACAAAATATTGCATCGGCACTTGGCTACGATGACCATGGATGCATCATTCTCTTTGTGTTTAGCCGTTTGCATTGACATTATTCCAAATGCAACTTATGTTGCCGGTACGTATACATCTAATTCCACTTCGCATGACTGCTTCATGCTTTCATCTATGTGCCCTCGTCTTCATCACTATTACTTGAAGCGTGCATGCATACAAAGTTGAACCAAAACTTATTTATCTGCATGCATGGCAAATATTTTATGCTGCAACTTATCATCATGATAATTTGATGTTTAAATAATCATCACTACATCAATGATGGTATGATAGATAACATAACAAATAAATTGCAAAATATATATATATATATATATATATATATATATATATATATATGTATGTATGTATGTATGTATATAGCAACACAGTAATGCATTTTGAATATTTTTAGACATCCGTTTAGACTCATTCAGATTTTCCTACAAACTACTTTCATAATAATCACATATAAAATTTATATATTTTTAGTTCCTTGGCATTTATTCTCAAAATTTTATGGAGTTGACAAAATCCATCTTTTGCATAATTCTAACAGCATGCATTAAAATATTAATAGCTTCTTTAATTTTTTTTTTGGTGATGCCAAATGCTATTGAAAGACTAGTCAGATATACAAAATAACAAATAATTTTCTAATTTAATTTGATCTTTCCCTATTATGATGAATTTTACTATTTTATTTTGATGCTACATGTGACATAGAATGATAGTATTCCAATTTTTGAGTCATAATTATTTCTATAAATCTAGAAATCTGATGAATCAAAATTCTTTAGAAATTATATTTTGATATCTTTCTAACTCTATATGTAACGCCTAAAATCAACCAACGTCATGTGGCGAAGACCAACTGGAAGATGCTCCAAACGCTATGTCATTGACTATAATATTGATCAAGACTTAGTAAAAAATAATGACATGATATCAATTTAGGAATGGCATCATGACTACATTAGAGTTCATAATAAATGCGTAAAGAAAAGATAGATAACTAGGCTCTTTGGTTCATGTGTTATATAACCACTCGAGCATCGTCGTAGCACACCAACTCAACACTATCATTGACATGACCTTGTGAAAATCAAACACAGAGGAGGCCAATCTCTCGTAAAATTTACAGTTTAGTGCGGATTCAATAAAAGTATACAATGCATAACTCTAATTAGAGTGAATAAAAAATAAGGAAGTATACTTATCTTGGTCAGAAGAGGGAGCATGAGATCATCAAAAATCATAAATAAGAGAGACCAATTGATACTAATAATCAATAAAATTAGAGGATACATGGTAGGCTTAGAATCAATAGCATTCTTGATAATCATGTCCTTAAGTAATAATAATAACTTGATTCAGTGTTTATGCTTTCTTTACTTAATCATGCTTCTTAATCATGAATCTTATTTAGAAATCAAATGACTATAGGTGCCTTTAAATTCTTCATGGGGTATGTCGAGCGAAACAATACAGTCTTGTACGGATCAAACCATGACTAAGGGAGCGATCATCTTCATGAGGCACTTGACATAGGCTAACAACCTAGTGTTCATCTTTCATTTTATCTTATTAATCACTTTGGGAGTCTTATGTTTCATGGTTCATCATAACATGAGAGTCGATAGATCAATAATGTAATAAATCAATCCAAGAGTTTTTGTCATAGGTCAAGATGAATCTCGATAGAATAATACAGAACCAGTGAAGCATGTACATGAGTAGATGTGCTTCAAATCAGGTTCGGAAATCAACGAGAAAACATGAAATTTGGGTCTCGAATGTCATAACCCGATTCGGGTTCATGTTCGGGTTCATAACATGAACCCGGGCCAAGTGTGATTGTACTCGGGCTGGACTCGAGGGAAGTGGTCACACAGCATCGGGGTCGATGTGAGGCAAACCCAGTCCGAGTTCAATGGAACTCGGGTCGGGTGTTAAAATATCGAGAGGTTTCTCGATTCGTCACTCGCTAACTCGGGCTAGCTTCATAGTATCCCATGCCGGGTTCCGCGAACACGGCCGTGAAAATCAGTCTTCATGGTTGATTTTGGCATGAACCCGGGCCGAGTTCACAGAGGTCTAGGCCGAGTTTAGTATTAAACATAATGTCAAAGGTTTTAGCGTGAAACAATCCTAATGTTTTCCATCTAAAAAGCAACCATAAGATTTCTACGTTCAAATAATCATAACTCAAACAAAACAGATCAAGTGATCATGTTCATCTTCGTATTGTTTCTTCATTTCATGCATGCATATGGCGTGATCAGATCTTGAATGGAAATTTGATTTTTATCTATTTAGAGTCATACAAGGTGATTTTGGAAATCACTCACTTCTTTTATGTAGATTTCTTCCTTTAATCCGTTCAAATCAGATGTGGGCGCGTCCTCCCACTGTCCTTGCGTCTGCTCTCTTTCTATAATCCAGTCAAGAATGTTAAAAAAACTTGCTATGGATTGCAGCATCGAGGGGCGTGCATGAGAGAGGAGGAAGGAGTTGATTGATTTTTTTGTGTTGTGCCGCCGAACCTGTCGAGAGAGACAGAGAGTTCGGGAGGTTGAGGAAAGAGAGGGATTAATGCATGATTTGCTTTAGCTATTAATTCTCCTCTCTCCTAATTGACTACAATAAAATTAATATTTAGGGACTATATTATAGGGACCAATCATAATTAAGTCCCCAAAAAATATTTATTTGAGACCAATGAAAAAGTGGACCCAAATTTCTCATATTTTTAGAGACAAAAACTTAATTTGTGTCTAATACAAATGCTATACGAACCAATTAAAATATTGGTGTCTAATAATTCTGCATAAGGATCAATTTAATATGTTTTCTACGATTGGCTAACTCCTGCCCTAACTCCTGTGTTCCCTCCCGAAAATCGTACACCGCGGGCTTCGATCCGCTGTGCCCTAACTCCTGTCGCGGTGTCTGGCTCCCTCGATCTGCTGGGCTTCGATCCCTACAACCTCGGACTCTCTCCTTTCCACCGTCGAGGATTTCCGTTGATCTCGAGGTCAACGGCACCTTCCTGCCCACCGTTGAGGCCTTCTGCGAAAGATCCTTGAGGCTGACGCCATCCACCTTCGCTCCCTCGCCGGCGAGTTCCATAATCGCTAGCTCCTATGTCTTTGTTTCATTTTGTTCCATCATCATTTGCTACTTCCGCTGCAAATTTGCTCTCGCTGCCCTTGGTCCTCCCTCTTGCTCTCCCTGCTCGTACACAATCGTGTCTCTCCCTGCTCCTGCTAATCGTGCCTTTCTCTTGTGCCCTGCATCTAGATTGAGACTTCCACTACTGCTTGTCCTGCTGCTACTACTCACTTCCTACTTTTGTCGATTTGCTCTCGCTGCCCTAGGATCCTAGGTTAGGATTCGAGGAGATGCCTTGACTTCTCTCTAGAAATTCGGCAGTGGTTTGATTCGAGGGACGCAATTAGGGTATTTTTTTCCCTTCAAGCAAGTTTTTTTCTCTAATTTTTTAGTAGTTCCTTTAATTTTTTTCCTAATTTTTTTCTCTAATTAGGGTATTTATTTTGAAGGAATGTCGGTGGCTGGTGCATATCAGTGCAGACTTTGCAGCATTTTACAAGTGAACGATTGCAAGACCAGCACTAATCCTTGACTGCTACGGCTACTTGGTACTTGCAACATACTTCATTCATTCATTTTTTTAGCATCCGCCTCATGATTCTCCCCTATCAGTTTTTATCTTAGCAGATCCAGCAGGAACTATCCCTGTTAATTGTTATCTTTTTATTCAATATTTTTTTTGTTGCTTGCCTCTGTTCCTTTTTCCTTCTCTGAAGCATAACTTATATCATTGGGAAAATAGTTTAATGATGTTATGCTTTGTTATTTTAGTAATAAGTAATTTTTAATACTGTATAGGTGGAGTCCAATGGATAACAATTTTAATGATCTTGATAAGAGTTGGATGAATATCCATGATAGATTTCTAGTAGATTATCTTCTTGGCGTTGACTCATTTATGAAACTTGTCGAATTTCACTTGGGAACAGACTCTAATATTCGTTGTCCATGTCGATATTGTCTGAATATGTACTTCCAACCAAAAAACGTGGTAAGAGATCATCTAATTGTCAAATGGATAGATACCACCTATACTCGATGGGTATTTCATGGAGAAGAACTTGACGTCAATCACAATATTGAAGATGAGAACATTTTGAGTAACGAAGATGAGGTAAATATTGATGATGCGAATCAAATATTGGAAGATGCCCAAGTGACACATTTTGTAAATGTGGATCTTGAAGGACCTTCTAGATTTGAAGGCACATCTTCGTCCCATAATGAGGAGGTGAACATATTTGATGGATTGTTAAAGGATGCATGGCGTCAACTTTATCCTGGTTGTACAAAGCACTCATTGTTGTCAGTGGTTGTACGATTGCTTCACATGAAAGTTCTAAATCATTGGAGCATTAAATCATTTAACATGCTCCTTGAGTTTATTACGAAAATTTTGCCAGCAGGTGAGGTACTTCCCTCATCTTATTACGAGACAAGAAAGGTGCTCGAGACTTAGGATTAGGATATGAATGTATTCATGCCTGCAAGAACGATTACGCTATATTTTGGAAGGAATTAGGAGACTTTGAAAATTGTCCGGAATGTGGAGAGTCAAGATGGAAAATAAATGATAAGGGGAAGAAAATCCCATACAAGGTGTTAAGATATTTTCCTTTGAAAAGTAGTCTGCAACGCTTGTTTATGTCTAGAAAGACTGCCTTAGAAATGCGATGGCACAAAGAAAGCAGGGTTGAAGAAGAAAGAGTTATGAGGCATCCTATTGATTCAGAGGCATGGAAAGATTTTGACAAACAACATCCTTGGTTTGCACAAGATCCTAGAAATGTGAGACTTGGATTAGCAGCCAATGGATTCAATCCTTTTGGTCACATGAATAACTCATACAGTATGTGGCAAGTGATTCTTATGCCCTACAACTTACCTCTGTGGAAATATATGAAAGAATCATTTTCTATGATGTCTTTACTTATCCCTGGTCCTCGTGCTCCTGGAAAGGACATTGATGTCTATTTAAGGCCCTTAATTGACGAACTTAAAGATTTATGGTTAATTGGAGTTCAAACTTATGATGCTACTGTGAAATTAAATTTTACTATGCATGCAGCAAGTTTATGGACTATAAATGATTTTCCAGCCTATGGTGAATTATCCGGATGGAGTACTAATGGTTACCTTGCATGTCCTGTATGCAAAGATGAGACTAGCTCTGAGCGTTTAAGAAGTAAGATTGCCTATACTGGTCATCGACGTTTCTTGCCACTCGAACACCCTTGGAAGAGGAGTAAAAAGTTTAATAGAAAATTAGAAACACGAATGGAACCAAAAGAATTAACAACAAATGAACTCTTAGAACAATTGGAATATGTGAAGAATGTGAAATTAGGAAAGCATACAAATAATAGGAAAAGAAAATGACCAGCTGACCAAAGAAATTGGACTAAAAAGAGTATCTTTTTTGAATTGCCATATTGGGAAAAACTGAAACTTCGTCACAATCTTGACATTATGCACATAGAAAAGAATATATGTGATAATATCGTGGGCACTTTATTGAATATTGAGCATAAGAACAAAGATATAGATAAAGCTCATCTTGATTTAAGTGATATGAAAATAAGAAAGTAATTGCATTTACAATAGCTTGGAGATAAAATCATTAAACCACCAGCATGTTACAATTTATCAGTAATGGAAAAGCAAGGGTTTTGTGAGTTCATCAAGTCAGTGAAATTTCATGATGGATATGCGGCAGATATCTCAAGATGTGTGAGCATCAAAGATGGAAGACTATTAGGTCTGAAAAGCCATGATTGTCATGTTCTTCTTCAACGTATTCTTCACATTGGCATGCGTGGGTATTTGAACAAAAATGTATGCACAACATTAGGGGAACTAGCAGGATTCTTTCGAAGCTTGTGCTCTAAAACTTTAAGATTAGATATCTTAGAGGAACTTAAAAAAAAATTGTTGTCATTTTATGCAAACTTGAAATGATATTCCCACTGGCGTTTTTTGATGTGATGGTGCATTTGGCGATTCACCTACCACGTGAAGCCATACTTGGAGGCCCTGTGCAGTATAGATTGGTGTATTTCCCTGAAAGGTTAACAAAGTTAATAATTTTATATTATAGTACTTGTATGTTTTATTGGCTTTCTAAATTTTTCTTCATGCACAGGGATCTTAGTAACCTTAAAAGTTTAGTCAGTAATCGAGCACGACCTGAGGGTTCCATTGCTGAGGCATATATTGCAAATGAATGTTTGAACTTTTGTTCAATGTATCTTACGAGCATCGAAACTAAATTCAATCGAGATGTCCACAACTATGATGGTGAAGAGCATGCTAATGGTTGAATTTATGTCTTCTCAAGTAAAATACGCTCATTCGGACACACAAAATATCGGATAATGACTGACGATAAGTCCAAATTGCTCCACTGGTATGTATTGAACAATTGTAAGAAGTTGCGGCCATATTTAGTGTGAGTCATTAGCTTTTTCTGTTTGGACTTGACTTACTTTAATATAAAAAATAAAATCGTATCTCATGTTTTATGAATGTGTGGTAGAGAACATGAAATTGTGCTAAGGCATATCGGACTTGATAATATAACAGAAATGCAAAAAGATCAATTCCCAATGTGGTTCCAAAATAGAGTAAGGTTCAAATTGCAAAATTTTTAATGAAATATTACTTGCTTAAGTTGATATTGATATTACTCTAAATATGACATTTTTGTAGATGAAATGTCTGCACAAGGAAAGACTTGAGCAAACGAACGAAGAATTGTATTCACTAGCATTAGGTCCTGACAAGCGCATTAATATCTATTCAAGATGCATAGTCAATAGAGTGAGGTTTCTTACTAAAGATCGTGAAGAATGCTGAATAACTCAAGACAACGGAGTATGTGTTAAAGGAGAACACAAGGGCAAAGAAATTGAATTTTATGGTGTATTGACTGAAGTGATTGAGTTAAGTTGTGTTAAGGATTGCCGAGCAACTTTGTTTAAATGTCACTGGTATGATTTAGAACGTAATAAACCTATTCAAATTGATGAAGATTTTATAAGCATCAATATTAGTAAGCACTGGTATGAGAGCGACCCATATATACTTGTTGTCCAGGCGAGCAAAGTTTTCTATGTTTGTGATACAAAATTAAAAGGGAATTGGAGGGTCATGCAGAAAACAAATACTCGACATTTGTATGATCTCGCATTCTTTCATTTGTTTCGTGATGATGATGAAAACCAATTGGCAAATGAACCTTATCAAGAGGAGGAGTGCAGAAATGTAAGAGTACAAGGAGATAATTCAAAGATTGGGCTTTGAGTCGTCAGGATATTGATCTTGAGGTGCTTGAAAAAATAAATGATATGCAAACTCATGATTTTATTTGTGATTCTGAAGAGGATTCATCTCAGGATGATGGTGAATTTAACATGAATATGAATTTATCAGATGATGAGAACGATATGTAGTTTATTTTTCAATAAATACAGGTAATGGAAAATATGTAATTGGTTTTAATTTTTCTTCATATATTTTAATTTAATGTCTTTTGTTTTATGTGATGTTGATTATATTTTACGTTATTGTGATTGTCTACAGGGATGGCCTCGGGAAGATCTCGTACCAATTACCCTCTAGCCAATGTTGATCCTAATGTTGCATCCACATCCGTGCCTATGGCCATTCCTCCTAGCATCTCCATTGAAAGTTCATGTAAGAATCTTTTCATTTTCCAATTTTCATTACATTCATATGAAAAATATTTTGTTAACTTTGTTTAATTATAACTTCCTGTGTTTTTTAATTATTCCTTGTTCCGTGCATGGTAACTTTGGTTCTGCTGATAAATCTCAGTTGATGCCTGCATCATTGACTCATAATAAACTCTTTCTCACCTTGGAACCCACTGTTTGTGATGAGGCATTCATTATGACCATGTAGTTCATGTATATCATATATGTATATTTGTGAACAGTATACATGTAGTTCAAGTTAAATCACTGTTTGGTTTTTATATGGTCATCTTTTTGTACATATATATGGACTACATGTACCACATGCATTTCATTTGTCAAATTTAAAGCATTTAAAGTAATTTGTATTTTGATTTTTAAAACAATCTAATCAGTCTCAAACTTGTAGAATGTACAATTCAAAAAAATGTTCGAGGAAAAAGTCGTGGAATTGCACTAAACAAGTATTATCGTAAAGCAGGCAAGGTAAAAATCAATATACCAGAAGGGAAGAACTGACCGGTAGGTATTAATTGTGAAAAGCTAGCGAGAGAATAGGTATTAATCTGCATGCATGGCAAATATTTTATGCTGCAACTTATCATCATGATAATTTGATGTTTAAATAATCATCACTACATCAATGATGGTATGATAGATAACATAACAAATAAATTGCAATATATATATATATATATATATATGTATGTATGTATATAGCAACACAGTAATGCATTTTGAATATTTTTAGACATCCGTTTAGACTCATTCAGATTTTCCTACAAACTACTTTCATAATAATCACATATAAAATTTATATATTTTTAGTTCCTTGGCATTTATTCTCAAAATTTTATGGAGTTGACAAAATCCATCTTTTGCATAATTCTAACAGCATGCATTAAAATATAAATAGCTTCTTTAAATTTTTTTTTGGTGATGCCAAAGGCTATTGAAAGACTAGTCAGATATACAAAATAACAAATAAATTTCTAATTTAATTTGATCTTTCCCTATTATGATGAATTTTACTATTTTATTTTGATGCTACATGTGACATAGAATGATAGTATTCCAATTTTTGAGTCATAATTATTTCTATAAATCTAGAAATCTGATGAATCAAAATTCTTTAGAAATTATATTTTGATATCTTTCTAACTCTATATGTAACGCCTAAAATCAACCAACGTCATGTGGCGAAGACCAACTGGAAGATGCTCCAAACGCTATGTCATTGACTATAATATTGATCAAGACTTAGTAAAAAATAATGACATGATATCAATTTAGGAATGGCATCATGACTACATTAGAGTTCATAATAAATGCGTAAAGAAAAGATAGATAACTAGGCTCTTTGGTTCATGTGTTATATAACCACTCGAGCATCGTCGTAGCACACCAACTCAACACTATCATTGACATGACCTTGTGAAAATCAAATACAGAGGAGGCCAATCTCTCGTAAAATTTACAGTTTAGTGCGGATTCAATAAAAGTATACAATGCATAACTCTAATTAGAGTGAATAAAAAATAAGGAAGTATACTTATCTTGGTCAGAAGAGGGAGCATGAGATCATAAAAAATCATAAATAAGAGAGACCAATTGATACTAATAATCAATAAAATTAGAGGATACATGGTAGGCTTAGAATCAATAGCATTCTTGATAATCATGACCTTAAGTAATAATAATAACTTGATTCAATGTTTATGCTTTCTTTACTTAATCATGCTTCTTAATCATGAATCTTAT
Organism: Pontederia crassipes; assembly: GCA_030549335.1. Lineage (NCBI taxonomy): Eukaryota > Viridiplantae > Streptophyta > Magnoliopsida > Commelinales > Pontederiaceae > Pontederia > Pontederia crassipes. Next base: position 2,756,732 of record JAUKPH010000017.1, read on the forward strand.
TTAGAAATCAAATGACTATATGTGCCTTTAAATTCTTCATGGGGTATGTCGAGCGAAATAATACAGTCTTGTACGGATCAAACCATGACTAAGGGAGCGATCCTCTTGATGAGGCACTTGACATAGGCTAACAACCTAGTGTTCATCTTTCATTTTATCTTATTAATCACTTTGGGAGTCTTATGTTTCATGGTTCATCATAACATGAGAGTCGATAGATCAATAATGTAATAAATCAATCCAAGAGTTTTTGTCATAGGTCAAGATGAATCTCGATAGAATAATACAGAACGAGTGAAGCATGTACATGAGTAGATGTGCTTCAAATCAGGTTCGGAAATCAATGAGAAAACATGAAATTTGGGTCTCGAATGTCATAACCCGATTCGGGTTCATGTTCGGGTTCATAACATGAACCGGGCCAAGTGTGATTGTACTCGGGCTGGAGTCGAAGGAAGTGGTCACAAAGCATCGGGGTCGATGTGAGGCAAACCCAATCCGAGTTCAATGGAACTCGGGTCGGGTGTTAAAATGTCGAGAGGTTTCTCGATTCGTCACTCGCTAACTCGGGCTAGCTTCACAGTATCCCATGTCGGGTTCCGCGAACACGGCCATGAAAATCAGTCTTCATGGTAGATTTTGGTATGAACTCGGGACGAGTTCACAGAGGTCTAGGCTGAGTTTAGTATTAAACAGAATGTCGAAGGTTTTAGCGTGAAACAATCCTAATGTTTTCCATCTACGGATCAAGCACAATGAAATCATAAGGTAACACAATAGATCAAGTAATACACATATAGAAATCATAATGGTATATCAAAAAAAGCAACCATAAGATTTCTACGTTCAAATAATCATAACTCAAACAAAACAGATCAAGTGATCATGTTCATCTTCGTATTGTTTCTTCATGTCATGCATGCATATGGCGTGATCAGATCTTGAATGGAAATTTGATTTTTATCTATCTAGAGTCATACAAGGTGATTCCGGAAATCACTCACTTCTTTTATGTAGATTTCTTCCTTTAATCCGTTCAAATCAGATGTGGGCGCATCCTCCCATTGTCCTTGTGTCTGCTCTCTTTCTATAATCCAGTCAAGAATGTTCAAAAAACTTGCTATGGATTGCAGCATCGAGGGGCGTGCATGAGAGAGCAGGAAGGAGTTGATTGATTTTTTTGTGTTGTGCCGCCGAACCGGTCGAGAGAGACAGAGAGTTCGGGAGATTGAGGAAAGAGAGGGATTAATGCATGATTTGCTTTAGCTATTAATTCTCCTCTCTCCTAATTCACAACAATAAAATTAATATTTAGGGACTATATTATAGGGACCAATCATAATTAAGTCCCCAAAAAATATTTATTTGAGACCAATGAAAAAGTGAACCCAAATTTCTCATATTTTTAGAGACAAAAACTTAATTTGTGTCTAATACAAATGCTATAGGAACCAATTAAAACATTGGTTTCTAATAATTCTGCATAAGGATCCATTTAATATGTTTTCTGCGATTGGGCTAACTCCTGCCCTAATTCCTGTGTTCCCTCCTAAAAATCGTACACCGCGGGCTTCGATCTGCTGTGCCCTAACTCCTGTCGCGGTGTCTAGCTCCCTCGATCTGCCGGGCTTCGATCCCTACAACCTCGGGCTCTCTCCTTTCCACCGTTGAGGATTTCCATCGATCTTGAGGTCAACGGCACCTTCCTGCCCGCCGTTGAGGCCTTCTGCGAAAGATCCTTGAGGCTGACGCCATCCACCTTCGCTCCCTCGCCGGCGAGTTCCATAATCGCTAGCTCCTATGTCTTTGTTTCGTTTTGTTCCATCATCACTTGCTACTTCCGCTGCAAATTTGCTCTCGCTGCCCTAGGTCCTCCCTCTTGCTCTCCCTGCTCGTACACAATCATGTCTCTCCTTGCTCCTGCTAATCGTGCCTTTCTCTTGTGCCCTGCATCTAGATTGAGACTTCCACTACTGCTTGTCCTGCTGCTTCCGCTCACTTCCTACTTTTGTCGATTTGCTCTCGCTGCCCTAGGATCCTAGGTTAGGATTCGAGGAGATGCCTTGGCTTCTCTCTAGAAATCCGGCAGTGGTTTGATTCGAGGGACGTAATTAGGGTATTTTTTTCCCTTCAAGCAAGTTTTTTTCTCTAATTTTTTAGTAGTTCCTTTAATTTTTTCTCTAATTAGGGTATTTATGTTGAAGGAGTGTCGGTGGCTGGTGCATATCGGTGCAGACTTTGCAGCATTTTACAAGTGAATGATTGCAAGACCAACACTAATCCTTGACTGCTACGGCTACTTGGTACTTGCAACATACTTCATTCATTTGTTTTTTTAGCATCCGCCTCATGATTCTCCCCTATCAGTTTTTATCTTAGCAGATCCAGCAGGAACTATCCCTGTTAATTGTTATCTCTTTATTCAATATTTTTTTTGTTGCTTGCCTCTGTTCCTTTTTCCTTCTCTGAAGCATAACTTATATCATTGGGAAAATAGTTTAATGATGTTATGCTTTGTTATTTTAGTAATAAGTAATTTTTAATACTGTATAGGTGGAGTCCGATGGATAACAATTTTAATGATCTTGATAAGAGTTGGATGAATATCCATGATAGATTTCTAGTAGATTATCTTCTTGGCGTTGACTCATTTATGAAACTTGTCGAATTTCACTTGGGAACGGACTCTAATATTCGTTGTCCATGTCGATATTGTCTGAATATGTACTTCCAACCAAAAAACGTGGTAAGAGATCATCTAATTGTCAAATGGATAGATACCACCTATACTCGATGGGTATTTCATGGAGAAGGACTTGACGTCAATCACAATATTGAAGATGAGAACATTTTGAGTAACGAAGCTGAGGTAAATATTGATGATGCGAATCAAATATTGGAAGATGCCCAAGTGACACATTTTGTAAATGTGGATCTTGAAGGACCTTCTAGATTTGAAGGCACATCTTCGTCCCATAATGAGGAGGTGAACATATTTGATGGATTGTTAAAGGATGCATGGCGTCAACTTTATCCTGGTTGTACAAAGCACTCATTGTTGTCAGTGGTTGTACGATTGCTTCACATGAAAGTTCTAAATCATTGGAGCATTAAATCATTTAACATGCTCCTTGAGTTTATTACGAAAATTTTGCCAGCAGGTGAGGTACTTCCCTCATCTTATTACGAGACAAGAAAGGTGCTCGAGACTTAGGATTAGGATATGAATGTATTCATGCCTGCAAGAACGATTACGCTATATTTTGGAAGGAATTAGGAGACTTTGAAAATTGTCCGGAATGTGGAGAGTCAAGATGGAAAATAAATGATAAGGGGAAGAAAATCCCATACAAGGTGTTAAGATACTTTCCTTTGAAAAGTAGTCTGCAACGCTTGTTTATGTCTAGAAAGACTGCCTTAGAAATGCGATGGCACAAAGAAAGCAGGGTTGAAGAAGAAAGAGTTATGAGGCATCCTATTGATTCAGAGGCATGGAAAGATTTTGACAAACAACATCCTTGGTTTGCACAAGATCCTAGAAATGTGAGACTTGGATTAGCAGCCAATGGATTCAATCCTTTTGGTCACATGAATAACTCATACAGTATGTGGCCAGTGATTCTTATGCCCTACAACTTACCTCTGTGGAAATATATGAAAGAATCATTTTCTATGATGTCTTTACTTATTCCTGGTCCTCGTGCTCCTGGAAAGGACATTGATGTCTATTTAAGGCCCTTAATTGACGAACTTAAAGATTTATGGTTAACTGGAGTTCAAACTTATGATGCTACTGTGAAATTAAATTTTACTATGCATGCAGCAATTTAATGGACTATAAATGATTTTCCAGCCTATGGTGAATTATCCGGATGGAGTACTAAAGGTTACCTTGCATGTCCTGTATGCAAAGATGAGACTAGCTCTGAGCGTTTAAGAAGTAAGATTGCCTATACTGGTCATCGACGTTTCTTGCCACTCGAACACCCTTGGAAGAGGAGTAAAAAGTTTAATAGAAAATTAGAAACACGAATGGAACCAAAAGAATTAACAACAAATGAACTCTTAGAACAATTGGAATATGTGAAGAATGTGAAATTAGGAAAGCATACAAATAATAGGTAAAGAAAATGACCAGCTGACCAAAGAAATTGGACTAAAAAGAGTATCTTTTTTGAATTGCCATATTGGGAAAAATTGAAACTTCGTCACAATCTTGACATTATGCACATAGAAAAGAATATGTGTGATAATATCGTGGGCACTTTATTGAATATTGAGCATAAGAACAAAGATACAGATAAAGCTCATCTTGATTTAAGTGATATGAAAATAAGAAAGGAATTGCATTTACAATAACTTGGAGATAAAATCATTAAACCACCAGCATGTTACAATTTATCAGTAATGGATAAGCAAGGGTTTTGTGAGTTCATCAAGTCAGTGAAATTTCATGATGGATATGCGGCAGATATCTCAAGATGTGTGAGCATCAAAGATGGAAGACTATTAGGTCTGAAAAGCCATGATTGTCATGTTCTTCTTCAACGTATTCTTCACATTGGCATGCGTGGGTATTTGAACAAAAATGTATGCACAACATTAGGGGAACTAGCAGGATTCTTTCGAAGCTTGTGCTCTAAAACTTTAAGATTAGATATCTTAGAGGAACTTAAAAAAAATTGTTGTCATTTTATGCAAACTTGAAATGATATTCCCACTGGCGTTTTTTGATGTGATGGTGCATTTGGCGGTTCACCTACCACGTGAAGCCATACTTGGAGGCCCTGTGCAGTATAGATTGGTGTATTTCCCTGAAAGGTTAACAAAGTTAATAATTTTATATTATAGTACTTGTATGTTTTATTGGCTTTCTAAATTTTTCTTCATGCACAGGGATCTTAGTAACCTTAAAAGTTTAGTCAGTAATCGAGCACGACCTGAGGGTTCCATTGCTGAGGCATATATTGCAAATGAATGTTTGAACTTTTGTTCAATGTATCTTACGAGCATCGAAACTAAATTCAATCGAGATGTCCACAACTATGATGGTGAAGAGCATGCTAATGGTTGAATTTATGTCTTCTCAAGTAAAATACGCTCATTCGGACACACAAAATATCGGATAATGACTGACGATAAGTCCAAATTGCTCCACTGGTATGTATTGAACAATTGTAAGAAGTTGCGGCCATATTTAGTGTGAGTCATTAGCTTTTTCTGTTTGGACTTGACTTACTTTAATATAAAAAATAAAATCGTATCTCATGTTTTATGAATGTGTGGTAGAGAACATGAAATTGTGCTAAGGCATATCGGACTTGATAATATAACAGAAATGCAAAAAGATCAATTCCCAATGTGGTTCCAAAATAGAGTAAGGTTCAAATTGCAGAATTTTTAATGAAATATTACTTGCTTAAGTTGATATTGATATTACTCTAAATATGATATTTTTGTAGATGAAATGTCTGCACAAGGAAAGACTAGAGCAAACGAACGAAGAATTGTATTCACTAGCATTAGGTACTGACAAGCGCATTAATATCTATTCAAGATGCATAGTCAATAGAGTGAGGTTTCTTACTAAAGATCGTGAAGAATGCTGAATAACTCAAGACAGCGGAGTATGTGTTAAAGGAGAACACAAGGGCAAAGAAATTGAATTTTATGGTGTATTGACTGAAGTGATTGAGTTAAGTTATGTTAAGGATTGCCGAGCAACTTTGTTTAAATGTCACTGGTATGATTTAGAACGTAATAAACCTATTCAAATTGATGAAGATTGTATAAGCATCAATATTAGTAATCACTGGTATGAGAGCGACCCAAATATACTTGCTGTCTTTTCTATGTTTGTGATACAAAATTAAAAGGGAATTGGAGGGTCGTGCAGAAAACAAATACTCGACATTTGTATGATCTCGCATTCTTTCATTTGTTTCGTGATGATGATGAAAACCAATTGGCAAATGAACCTTATCAAGAGGAGTGCAGAAATGTAAGAGTACAAGGAGATAATTCAGAGATCTTGAGGTGCTTGAAAAAATAAATGATATGCAAACTCATGATTTTATTTGTGATTCTGAAGAGGATTCATCTCAGGATGATGGTGAATTTAACATGAATATTAATTTATCAGATGATGAGAATGATATGTAGTTTATTTTCCAATAAATACAAGTAATGGAAAATATGTAATTGGTTTTATTTTTTCTTCATATATTTTAATTTAATGTCTTTTGTTTTATATGATGTTGATTATATTTTACATTATTGTGATTGTCTACAGGGATGGCTCCGGGAAGATCTCGTACCAATTACCCTCTAGCCAATGTTGATCCTAATGTTGCATCCACATTCGTGCCTATGGCCATTCCTCCTAGCATCTCCATTGAAGGTTCATGTAAGAATCTTTTCATTTTCCATTTTTCATTACATTCATATGAAAAATATTTTGTTAACTTTGTTTAATTCTAACTTCCTGTGCTTTTTAATTATTCCTTGTTCCGTGCATGGTAACTTTGGTTCTGCTGATAAATCTCAGTTGATGCCTGCATCATTGACTCATAATAAACTTTCTCACCTTGGAACCCACTGTTTGTGATGAGGCATTCATTATGACCATGTAGTTCATGTATATCATACATGTATAGTTGTGAACAGTATACATGTAGTTCAAGTTAAATCACTGTTTGGTTTTTATATGGTCATCTTTTTGTACATATATATGGACTACATGTACTACATGCATTTCATTTGTCAAATTTAAAGCATGTAAAGTAATTTGTATTTTGATTTTTAAAACAATCTAATCAGTCTCAAACTTGTAGCATGTACAATTCAAAAAAATGTTCGAGGAAAAAGTCATGGAATTGCACTAAACAACTATTATCGTATAGCGGGCAAGGTAAAAATCAATATACCAGAAGGGAAGAACAGACCAGTAGGTATTAATTGTGAAAAGCTAGCGAGAGAAATTGGTAACATCGTAAGGCAATGTGCACCTCTAAAGGTAAAAGGGTGGAGTGAAATCAGCAATGATGATAAGACTATAATATTTGATCGCGTGAAGGTATACTTATTACTTTATTTATTTAATTATTCCTTCATAGCATGCTGAAAAATTATCTCACATGAAACTACTTGTATTGTAGGAAAAATTCATCTTGCAATGGGATTTACCTTATATTGTGAAAAGTGTCGATGAAATTGCACAAGAACGCTACAAAAGATTTCGATATGATCTACATCAAGCATTTAAAGAAGCTGGAGGTGGCGAAGCAGCAAGAGCAGCCATACCAGAAGATCTCAAAAATAAAATTGCATATTGGAATTGGTTGTGTAGTTATTTTGAAAGTGAAAAGTTTCAAGTAAATTCTCTTCATCTTCATTTTTTTTTCATTTCAGCCATGCAGTTTATTTTTTGATAATTCTATGCTTGCTATATCATAAGCTGGAAATGAAAAATGTGGTTGTTCTAAATATTGATAGGGTATTGACTGAAGTGATTTGTTGTAGTATGGATCATTTCTCTATATCCCTAACTGTTGTGCCATTCTTGTATTGCTTATAGTGGTGGAGATCACCAAAGATGGCTACAAATGACTTATAACATTCATCTTCTTGTATGTTGAAATTTTATTTTGAATATATGTTGGTTTTATTGTTAAGTCCATCTTGGCAAAGCTAGAATGTCTTCAGCTCTGCCCTTCTTATATTGCTTTTAGTAATGTCTTTTAATAATATTTGCTTGTTGGTTCTAGTGCTTAGTCCATCTTGGCAAATCTGAGGTGCCTTGGATGCTATGCTCTCTGTCAATGTTAATGAAATTGCATGAATTCTCTCAAAGTGACCTTGTACTTTGTTTTGCTGAATTCTTTGATAATGCAACATATGTTACTTCTGTTATAGCTAATACTTGTTTTATTCTTGGAGCATGTTATGATTATTGTTTGCCATATTTCCCTTGCCATATTTATTATTATTGATAAATTGACAAGTATCTTGTATTAAGTAATATTGACTCTAAATTTTTGTGTGAACTAATTAGTTCTAGAATAATAACTTCGCATTTACATTAATTATTGTTTTATAATTTTAGGTAAGAACAAGAGCAGGTACTGCAAATAGGAAAAAATTAAAATTTGTTCACACGAGAGGGAGTCAAACATTTGTTACTGCACAAGAGCAATTGGTAACTTTGCATATATGATTTATCTTCACAACTTTTTTATATTCATAGAAAATTTATTTTAACATAAATTCATATTTGTTTCTTTATTATTTTAACATAAATTCATATCGAACTTTACAAACATGCATATTATGGAGAGAGTGGATGGGTACATGAGGATGCTAAAGCAAATTATGTGAGTACAAAGTTTAATACATCATATTATTTTTTTCATTTACTCCTATCGTCATCTACTTCCCTTTAGTGGCTACGAAAATGCAAGAAAGGTTTCAAACTATGCACTTACATATATTGTAGATCTTGATGTGTCTGCAATGGTCAAGAAGGCTTTTCTCTTTCCTGTTTTGTTGTGTGAATTTTGAGCACAAGAATGTGCTGTTAGGATACAAATTCAATTTTAGATCAAGTAATTAGCACTAGTAGTGAGGTGACTGAGTCCATGTGAAATTCAGATGGCCAACAAGGTTTCTGAAAGAGTTGTGTAGATCTAATTAATCCTCCGAGGAGATCAAGTGATTATTCTATTTGATCGTCATATTTAATGACTATTTTCGTGTTCTTTTCCAGAAACATCTCTGAAATGTAACTGTTGATGCGCCTTGAATTATGTATCCTGTACCCAAAATTATGAAAGAAAAAAATGAAAAAAAGGAGGAAAAATGAGAATCTGTGGCGGAAGCGGAGGGCTTGGGCCGTTAGGGTTTTATATGATGTACATTCTCTTTTGGCTCATAGAATAAATTTTTGACGGTGGCCTCCTTTGCTCGTGGATGTTTCTCTCTTGTTCACATTGATCAAGAGAGTTTTACCACGTTAAATCTCTATGTTCATCTTCTCTTTATTTCGTTGTTTTGATTATTCATTGATTCTCGGTGTTCTATTCGCAACAAACTGGTATCAGAGCCGAGTTTCTTTTCGCGAAGATGACTACAACGAAGTTCGACATCGAGAAGTTCGACGGAAACACAAATTTCAGTTTGTGGCAAGTTCGGATGCATGCCATCCTGATTCAGAATGGGTTGAAGAAGGCGCTGTCGGGTCAAAAGCCTGACGCCATGGAGGCGTCCGCCTGAGAGGATCTCGACGAGAAGGTCATGTCTGCGATTCAGTTGTGCCTGACGAACGATGTTCTTCAAGAAGTTCTCACAGAGAAGACGATGGCCGGTCTTTGGACGAAGTTGGAAACTCTGTATCTGTCGAAAACCCTAGCGAATCGACTTGTGTTGAAGCAGCGGCTGTACACCTTTCGTATGGCCGAAGGTACGTCGATCAAATCACATATCAATGAGTTCATTGCCCTATTCAATGATTTGAAGAACGTAGATGCAAAGGTTGATGATGAAGATCAGACCCTATTACTTCTTTGTTCTCTGTCATCTTCATATAAAACCTTTAAGGAGACGATGATCTACGGTAGGGACAAACTCACGTTTGAAGATGTTAAGGGCAGACTGCTGAGCAAAGAAAAGTTGGATAATGAATTGGGATCAAGCAGCAAATCTGATGATCAAGTCTCAGGTCTGATCGCAAGAGGCAGATATCTGACGAGAAATCAAAATCAAGATAGATCTATATCCAAGTCGAAGAACAGAGATAAAGTCTGCAATTATTGCAAGAAGAAGGATCATATCAAAGCAGAGTGTTACAAATTATAGAATAAGAATAAAAGGATTAACGATGGCAATGAGAAGGGAAATTAGAAGGATGAAGTTGCAGATGCCGGTGTAGCAGAAAGTGAGAATGAAGATGTTCTGTTGGTAACGGCATCAAACAAATCCAGATCATCAAGTGAATGGATTCTTGATTCTGGATGCTCATACCATATGTGTCCCAATCGAGATTGGTTCTCCACGTACAAATCTGTTGAATGTGGAGTCATTCTTATGGGCAACAATGCTGCCTGTAAGACTGTTGGTATTGGGTCCATCCAGATTAAGATGCATGATGGGATTATTAGGACATTATCATAAGTCAGACATGTTCCTGATCTGAAGAAGAATCTTATCTCTCTTGGTGTCTTAGACACAAATGGTTGCAAAGTTGTTATTGAGTCTAATGGAATGAAAATTTCCTGTTGTGCTCTTGTGTTGATGAAAGGTCTCAAAATCGGTAGTTTGTATGTTCTCCAAGGTTCGACGGTGATAGGTTCAACAGCAGTCTCATCTACCTCAGAGGAAGATCGCACAAAGTTATGGCACATGCGTTTGTGCCATATGAGTGAGAAGGGCATGCAAGTTCTCAGTAACAGAGGTCTTCTTCTTGGTGCAAAAGTTGGAAAGTTAGAGCTGTGTGAGCATTGTATCTTCGAAAAGCAGAAGAGAGTTAGTTTCAACTCAGCCATTCATAAGACGAAGGGAACCCTTGATTACATCCATTCAGATTTATGGGGTCCTTCTCAAGTTCCTTCGAAAGGAGGAAATAGGTATTTGCTGACATTTATTGATGATTTCTCTAGAAAAGTTTGGGTCTATTTTCTAAAGCATAAAGATGTTGTATTCGAAACATTCAAGTCATGGAAGACTTTGCTAGAGAAGCAATATGGAAAAGTTGTGAAGAGGCTGATGACTGATAATGGACTAGAATTATGTAATTCTAAGTTTAATGAATTCTGTGACAAAGAAGGTATTGCAAGGCATCACACAGTTGTGAGAACTCCACAACAGAATAGAGTCGCAGAAAGAATGAATAAAACTCTACTAGAAAGAGCACGATGTATGTTGTCAAATGCAGGACTTGGCAAGGAGTTTTGGGCAGAGGCTATTAACCTGGCATGTCACTTAGTGAATCGGTCTCCTCACCGATCCTTAGACTTAAAAATTCATGAAGAAGTGTGGTCAGGTAATTCTCCTAATTACTCACATTTAAGAGTTTTCGGCTGTCCTGCATATGCACATGTTAATGATGGAAAGCTTGAACCTAGAGCTAGGAAGTGCATATTTCTTGGTTATAAATCTGGTGTTAAAGGTTATAGATTATGGTGTCCTGTAATCAAGAAATTTATTATCAGTAGAGATGTTACTTTTGATGAATATGTGATGCTTCACTCGAGAAAAGATTTGTCTATTATTGGTGATACAGAAAAGTAGAAAACTTTGGAGAAGGTGGAGTTAGAACTGTCAAGTTCTTCTGATGAAAAGAATGATACTCCTGATGCTCTTGAAATTCATACATCACCTCAAGTTCAACAGCAATACATGTTAGCTCGTGAAAGACCGAAGAGAGAAATAAAAGCACCTCAAAGGCTCGGATTTGAAGAACTGGACGCTTATGCATTAAGTGTTGCTGAAGATATTGAGTTACCTGATCCTTCCTCCTATTTTGAAGCTATTCGAAGTCCTGATTGTAATAAGTGGTTAATAGCAATGCAGGAGAAAATGGAATCTCTACAGAAGAATGGCACTTGGGATCTTGTAAAACAACCCGTGAATAAGAAGATTGTTGGCTGCAAATAGGTGTTCAAGAAGAAAGAAGGAATCAATAATAAAGAGACAAAGTACAAAGTAAGATTGGTGGCAAAATGGTACAATCAAGTGGAGGGTGTTGATTTTCATGATGTGTTCTCTCCAGTTGTAAAACATACTTCTATTCGTACTTTGCTTGCTATTGTTGCTTTGCAGAATCTTGAACTTGAGCAATTAGATGTTAAGACTGCATTCTTACATGACGATCTAGAAGAAGATATATATATGGAGCAGCCAGAGGATTTTCATGTTGAAGGTAGAGAAGATCAAGTTTTTCATCTAAAAAAGTCCTTGTATAGACTTAAACAATCCCCTCGGCAGTGGTGTAAAAGGTTTGATTTATTCATGTTGAGTATTGGTTTTGCTAGAAGTAAATATGATAGTTGTGTTTATTTGAATCAACTTGCCGATGGTTCATTCATCTATTTGCTGTTCTATGTTGATAATATGTTAATTGCAGCGAAAGATATATTTGAAATTAATATTTTGAAAAATAAGTTAAGTTCTGAATTTGAGATGAAGAATCTTGGAGCAGCAAAGAAGATTTTGGGAATGAAAATTTCTAGAGATAGAAGTTCAAGAAGACTATTTCTGTCTCAGCAGAAATATATTGAAAAAGTCTTGAAGCATTTTGGAATGCAGAATGCTAAGGTTGTCAATACACCGACTGCAGCACACTTTAAATTCTCAGCTTCATATTCACCTCAATCTGATGAAGACAAAAGGTATATGTCAAAAGTTCCTTACTGTAGTGCAGTTTTTAATAGCATTATGTATGCAATGATTTGCACTCGTCCAGATATATCTCATGCTATTAGTGTTGTTAATAGATATATGTCTAATCCAGGAAAGAAGTACTGGGTAGCTGTTAAGTGGATACTGAGATGTTTAAGAGGCACTTCTGATGTATGCTTGGAATTTGGTAAAAATTCAGCTGGACTAGTTGGCTATGTTGATTTAGATTCTGCAGGAGATCTTGATAGAAGAAGGTCCCTAACTGGTTATGTCTTTACTATTACTGATTGTGCTGTGAGTTGAAAAGCTATTTTGCAGGATACAGTAGCATTATCCACTACTGAAGCTGAATATATGGCCATCACTGAAGCTGTGAAAGAAGCTATCTGGTTGATTGGATTAGTTAGAGAGATCACTAAGAAAAAGGAAGCTACTGTCATATATTGTGATAGTCAGAGTGCAATACATATTACAAAAGATCAATTGCATCATGAAAGAACAAAGCATATAGATGTGAGATATTATTTTGTTCGAGATATTGTGGAAAAGTAAGATGTTCAAGTTCAGAATATTAGCACACATGACAATCTAACAGATATGATGACAAAGAGCTTACCTGTTGCCAAGTTCGACTATTGTTCAGATTTGGCGGGCGTTACGCAAAGATCAAGCTAGGCCCTCGTGGGCCATTCGGCAAAAGAGAGCATGTTGAGCATTTTATTTTTGAGAGTTTTGTGAAATTAAAGTTAAGGTGGAGATTTGTTGATGTGCCTTGAATTATGTACCCTGTACCCAAAATTATGAAAGAAAAAAATGAAAAAAGAAGAAAAATGAGAATCTGTGGCGAAAGCGGAGAGCTTGGACCTTTATATATGAGGGTTAGGGTTTTATATGATGTACATTCTTTTTTAGCTCATAGAATAAATTTCTGGCGGCGGACTCCTTTGCCCGTGGATGTTTCTCTCTTGTTCACATTGATCAAGAGAGTTTTACCACGTTAAATCTTTGTGTTCATCTTCTCTTTCTTTCATTGTTTTGATTCGATTCTCGATGTTCTATTCGCAACAGTAACTTTATGTTCTGAAGTTATATGCAAAGTTCCAACAGATATTGATCACTTTTCTCCTAATATCACTGATTAGAAAGATCTCCCAGAATTTTCTTTCTGTTTGTGCTTAGTGTGACTTATGACAGTTTTTTTATCTGTTGACAAGTACCAAAAGTGCATTTGCATTATCTCTGTTTAATTTATGAAAATTGAAATCAAATAGAATAATGTAAGAATTCTGCTGAGACTTCTTAAGATCATAAAGTGAAAGATATTGATATCCTTATCGGCTAAATTTTTAAAAAGTTCAGTACATCTAATTGTTGTTTTTTTCACATGTGGTGTATACACGTCCATTTCATATAGCAGTGTACATTGCTGAGAATTCTTTCCATGTTGCTAATTTGTTTCATTAGATTCTAAATTCAGACTTGATTGTATGGCTCGAAAAGTTATCGTCTGCTATCATGTTGAGGGCAAGATACACCCAATCTGATCCTATTAAGAATATATATTGATTAATTAGTGTGTTCAATTAACTACTTGCCACAGCATATCAACAGGAAGTGAATTTGGCAACCTTTTCCTTTTTTCAGTGTGTACGACATCACTGGGTTTTTGGAGCATTTCAACCATTGGGCCATGGCTGCAAGGATGTCGAATTCTCATTTGGCGTTGTGTACATTAATAAGACACTGTGTCACTTTTCTTTATTCTACGTTTTTTTTTGTTCTACCTAACAAAGGAAGTGAATGCATTTCATGGTTGATATGGGGTGGGGCATTTCATTATTTCACAATTCCTAATTGTGTATAGCATTTCTAATTTTTATGATCTATATTTTTATGAATGACTCATACTATTCATTTTAACTAGCCATATGCATTATCTGAATTTTTATGATCTTATTAATTTTTCATTTACATTATTTATGTTTGCAATTGGGATTAATTTTTTTTAATATTGTTGGAAAAAATGATAGCTCTTCAAATGGAAATTAATTAAACTAAAATTAATTAATGTTTAGAAAATTATCCTCTTAAATTAAACTAAAATTTATAATTTTAGAAAAATAATAATTTTAGGCAATTACCCTCTTAAATTAAAAAAATTATAATTTAATATTTCATTATTAATTAATTAATCTTTTATTTCTTGTAATACTATTTTTTCTCTCCTTAAAATCTTTCTGGGTCTGATTACAGACAATATTAATTTAATACTATCCTATTACATCTTATATATTAATTTAATACTAAATTCTGCCACGGTATATGATATATAGAAAGTCGATGTATATTTTGCTTACCAATACAGGTTCATTCAAGAGTTATTCGTATGGATTAGTTTGAAATGACTTTAGAAGGCATGCAATGTATTTAATAGGAACATACCTCACCACTATTATCATGTTTATGGTATAAATATAATGGCAAACACAAGACAGAAGAATCAAAATATTGCATCCGCACTTGGTTACGATGACCATGGATGCATCATTCTCTAATTATTCCAAATGCAACTTATGTTGCCGGTACGTATACATCTAATTCCATTTCGCATGACTGCTTCATGCTTTGATCTATGTGGCCTCGTCTTCATCGCTACTACTTGAAGCGTGCATGCATACATGTTGCTAGGGCTCGTTGTTCCATGTCTGAATGATTTGTATTCTAACGACATCCTACTTAACTTTGTTGCAGGTGCTCAAGAAAAAGCTGGAGTGAGTTATATATGGACTGCTAGGTGAGGACCTGCCATCGCCACAAGCCACCGTGGCCAAATTCAAAGAACTAGGGGTCTAACGAAAATAAAATCACACATCAAAAGGAAATAAACTCAACATGCATAATAAAAAAAATCGAAAAGATAAATTAACTCAACTAATAACAAGGTTCAAATAATTTCTTCTTGAAAAGAATACAAAATCACTATTATATAAATAATAAAGTATAAAAACTAGGTAAAAGAGCATCTAACTAAAAGATAGAAGAAGAACTCTTAGCCTTTGGAACCTTTGGATGTTGCACAACATAATCGACGAGCCTTCTCCTTCGGGTGATCTTCACGCTTCGAAATTCGCCCTCTGCAATATGGCACGGTCCCCCAGGTCTCAAGCACATCCAAAAATCACAATCACCCATTTTTCTGTCTCCTAGGACTTCTATTTATAGCTTTTAAATGTCCCAAAGGTTTTGATAAAGTTTCGGTTTGATTAGGAATCTTTTCATGTCAAAATAATAAAAATTCAAAATAGACTTTGATTGGACATTGAAACCATCAAAAACTTCTTCAAATTCGTAAATATGTTGCTAATGATTCCTGAGACTTATGGTGTGATTTGGAGTTTATTTGCAATTGGAATCCCTAAGCAAAGATGAAGAAATATCAAAATCAACCTTCGTAACGTCCCATAACTATATCATAACGGCTCATAATATGGATTTATGACTGAACTGATTTCACGGCCCTTACAATGTCCAAATCATAGTAAAAGTTTTATTTTCACAACTCGTAACATCTCGGTCATGACCAGTAACTCGGGTAAGTTTTTGGGTGCATTTGGGTATTTTAATGGGTCGTCACAAGTCTTTAACGCCTCTGTTGTCACGATCGTTATAATCATCTCACGATCCATTATATTCATTTCAGCCTTAGCGGTCTCCACTAATTTTCACTTTCTAACTCTATTTTAACTTGGATTTGAGCACAATTTTCTCCGGTGGCTTCGTAATATATATTTTTTTTTATTTTTATGCAATAAAATATATAATTTGTGTATATTTATATTTTTCTAAAATTAAAATAAATAAGGCCAGAAAAGATATGTATGCTATATGAAAATGAATCAAAATGTGATTAAATGCATGGCTAAATATATATTGTATTTTGCATACATCAAACTCTCCTAAGCTTAAACATTTGATTGTCCTTGGGCAATGTACAAAGTAAAGCTCATGTAGGATCCCAAGGCACCAAGAGTGGGGGTGGAGGATGAATTGGTGTTTTAAAACCAAAAATATCAATTTTATGAAAATCGTCGTGGAAGCTTAAAATCGATTGAATAATATTCAAACCAAAACACAACAAATCATATCACAAACATATTATGAGAAGGAGAGGGAGAGAAAATGCAAACACAGGAACACGGTGGTTGTAGGCGCTGTTCGGCCACACCTTAGTCTACGTTCCCGTTTCGACTTCTAGACCTCGAGACTGTAGAATATTACACTAAGACTCTTCCTTTGTTCCAAATGGTTCAAGGAAGAAAAGCTCTTTACATCAACCACCTTATTTCTGCTTCGAGATGTAAGACACACCTATACTCTTAGGAAGCTAATCTTTTCTCTCGCTCAAGAGGTAAGATATGAAACCTATTTTACATAGGAGCTCTGAATTTTTCTGAAAAATTATTTCTCTCTTTTACAATATCATGCTCACAAGAAGAGAAGAGAGAAAGACAAGTAATTAAAATGATAACTTCAAGAAAGGATCTTCTTTTGATAACTTGAAGTTTTTGTTCAATGCTTGGGTAGATGTCTTTGCTTCTTGTTTTCACACTCCTTTTATAGGCTTCAACATGTAAAAAATTAGTCCAAAATTTGTTTCATAATTTTCTCATTCAAAACCATGGTTGTAAGACCCGGCCCGGCCCGGCCGGTCGGACCGGTGTCCGGGCACACTAATGGCCCGCGGGTCATCCAAAACTCGACCATGGAGTTGACCCGGTCAAACCCGGTCAAAACCCGAGTTCAGCCGGCCGACCCGGTGGGTTTGGCCGACCCGGCCCGGGTCAAATTGAAAAATTTTAAAAAAATTAAAATATATAAAAATTATTAAAAAAATTTAGAATATCATATATATATACTTGAAATTTATATTTCAATATTCTTCTTTATCACATATATAAAATTTCATTAATATCTTTATTTTTTTATAATTACTCACAAGATTTTTTATTTAGAAAATATTCAATTGATGATTTAATTTATGCTTACTTTATTATATTATTAATCTGAATTATTTTAATATATTACATTATATTTTTGCTAAATAATATCTTACGTATTAATAATATTCTAATAGTCATTTGAACTTATTTTATTTTTCATTAATTTATATTACCCGGTCCGACCATTCGGTTCGACCCGATCCAACCGGTCTGACCTGAGCCGTTAGACAATCCGGGTCGATGGTTGGGTCGGGTCTTAAAACATTGTTCAAAACAAGCCGTTACTGTTCATGTCATCCGTGGACCGATCGACCGCACTAATGGTTCGATCAACTGGTCTATATGATCGTTGCGCTTATTTGCTTACTGACCGCAGTTGGTCAGTCGACTAATATAGTCTTGACATTTTGATTTTCGCCCATTGAGTTGATCGGTCAGCTAGTGCATTGACCGGTCTCTCGATCGGTGTAGCCTCGATGTGGATTTGGACAACTCATGCATTGACCGGTCGACCGGTCTGTCTCGATCGGCCTTCTTTGCATCAACTGGCTTGTTGACCGACCTGCACTATTTTCAGCATAACGTTTTGCACAGTGATCCAAATGATATAATCTTGGATTCTATTGATAGATAAGATGATTCTCTACAACTTTGATATTCTAGAATCTAATAATATCATAGTCAATTATTTAATCAAAATTTAGTGCATAAAATTATCTATTTTTACTTAAGCTTTTTCAACATATAACTTTAATCATTCTTGATTTGTATCATAAAAATATAATTTTATAGGACATTAAAACTTTACTCCAACAGCTCCAACTAAAATGGTTAATCACCACTTCCACCCTGTCACTTCAATTACTCTTCTTAGCTCTAAATTTTAATCATTCATTGCCTAAGTGTCTCACCACTTTTCCGTAATAAATTGTCCTTGTGATATTTCTAAATGAAAGACATTTTTAAACTTCTCAATATTCAGTTCTAAATAATGAGAAAATAAATTTTAAAAATAAAAACATCCATATTGAATACAGAAGTGTAACATGAGCTTTTATTCACTAATTGCTATCATACGTTCTTCACTTAGAAACTTTTCATCATCATTTATTTTTTTCACTTATCTTTCTTTTCACCCTTTTTCGGTACTCATGTGCTTCTTCATATTACACAAGGTGGTTTATGTAATGGGCTTTCGACTGACGGATCCCAGAGCAATTGTCCTTAGGCCGCCAGGAAAGAATCTCCTACGGATCTAATTACTCGAACTCATCAAGGTTTCGGATAACACCTTTTTGTACCTCCTCATACTTTTTGGGACTCCACTAGCCTTCTTTTGTATATGATGATAATTTAACATGTACTTATTTATTAGTAAGCTCAGCTTGTCGGGGCTAGTCTTGATGCCGCAACTGTCGAGTAGAGAGAAGAAAGGGGCGGAGCTGCTAGGTCGTCGGTCGGAGATTGTCGACGTCGTGGAGGTCCCTGCCGAGTGGAAGAAGTCGATGCATGGAGGTCGCCGGGTTCCTTTCCGCTGGTTGACGTCGCTCAGCTTGGTGCCCGATGGTCAGAGAGGAAGAACAGTGATGCTAGACGATGGGGCGTGAAGGAGCGTCGGTGATGTCGTGAATCATAGTTCACGGGCCTATAGGCGTGAACTCATAACGGCCCATGAGGATAATGTAACTCCCTGTGTAAATTTTGAAAGGGTTGTGTATCAAGCAGAACTAGGCACAAATGTGCGGATGAGCTGACTTACGAGTCGTGACACAGAGATAATGGCCCGTGAAACTAGTAAACTACTCACTATAAGAATCGTGTTGCGGTAAAAGATGCTGAAGAGATTGTGGACGGAGGGGAGAGGGAGGACGGGCTTAAGGGTGGACTAGAGGGCGGTGGATTCCTCAAAGGAGGTGCCAGCAGTGGTGTCGCGACCCCAATTTAAATCGTGATTTGAACCAAAGTTTGTGACTCATTACGGACGATCAAACAAAATTATGAAGGAATGTGAAAAGGTGATGTAATTTTTTTGAAACAAGAACAAAAATATCGCTACACAAATTATACAACTTATGATCATTCAAATCAAACCGATAATACTTATGTTTTACATTTTATAAAATGATTTTGCTTTCTTACAAAATAAAACATGCATTACACATAACCATACCTCTCAACATCCTAACATAAGGACATGAGAGGCACACTTCCTAATATCTTACCACCAAAGTTCTTATAGAACCCATCTAAGACTATCACCATCCACGATCACCAAACAACTTTATTAATATGAAAAATATTGAAAACAACATAGTGATCTAAAATAGCTTAATAACTTATAGCCTATGTGTTATCTACTAATCAATTCGAAGAGAGTTAAAAAAATGCAATAATTATAATATGAAAATAGGTATTTTCATATATTTGATTACATATATAACATACTAATCAGAAGCATCATACTTAATATGCAAACAATATCATCTAAATCATATCAAACATATGAATGCAAATGCAACACTCTCATATGAATGTACGAATCATTAATTGGTTAGTGGTCGGTATGTGGATTCTAAATGTGGCTCTATCGTGATCGGCGATGTAGTACTTAACTTCATTCTACATCATCCCTTTGGGAAACATATCACATAACGATAGGTGGATTCTAGAGGTGACTTCCATCGTGATCAAAGATGTAGCAGCTCCATTCTATCTCATCTCTTTCGGAAAGTATATAGTGATAGGTGAATTCTAAAGGTGGCCCCTACGAATTTTAGAGGTGGCCTCAACGGATTTTAGAGGTGACTCCCATCATGATTTCCCACGATGTAGCACTTAACTCCGCATGACACTTAGCTTTAGTCTATCTCATCCCATTTCGAATGATAGATTGGATTCTAGAGGCGTCTCCCATCTTTTTCAATGATGTAACACTTAACTCCAACCATGATATGCAGATGCAGATAGATGTCATTATTCATCAAATAATAATTGCATCTGAAATATCAAAATATGAATTATATCTTGTAACTAAAATATAAAAAGATGAATAATCTTGAACACTCATTCAAATGGAATAGGATTGCATTTCATAAAGTCAATCCATAACAAACCACATATGCATTTCAATTGCATCATCAATTGATAAATCATTTCAACATACTTTTCATATAAACTTGTCCAAATACGCATTCAATACATATAACAATCAATGTCACACCGAATTAAAAAAGGTGAATACATAGAATAAGAGAAACTAACTTAGTAACACATATTTAGATTCTATTTGAAAATCTAATAAGCATATATGTAACTATTGTGATATTTATATTTCTTACCATTCAACTTATTTTGAAATGATTCCAACTCGATCAAAACCCTAGTTAAGTTAGGTATAAAACACATAAATTTCATATTTTAAGTATAAGAATATAATTTATGGCACAATCTCTAACCCATTCGACTAATTCTGCATGGACATGAAGACACATGTTCATCAACTTGCACATGTCCATTCAAATACATTAGATTTGATGACAATTCTTTCTTTTCTTAAAACTACACTTTTAAGCGATGATGTGAGACAATTTTTATAACACCGTAAAATGTTTTCTTAGCTAGCTACACATTCAGCTTATATAATTTAAAACTGAACAATATGTGCTTTAGCTTAAGTTCATGTTTTGACCAATTAATCTAATTTTTCTGAAGGAATAGAGCCTTTAATCTCAACTTGCACGAAATTTAAATGACGAGAGAATTAATAAGAGACAATAAGTGGATACACCTCATACATACCTTGTAATTTATTCATCTATTTTTGCTTTTCTAATTCACAATTCTTCTTATTTCTTTCTTCTTTGCTTCGGCCAGCTTCATTGTACAACCTCCTTTTTTTGGCCAACCCATAAAGAAGGAAGTAAAAGCCCTTTTTCACAATATTATTAACTTAAATTTTATGATGAGGTTAATTCAATTTTATTGGGTAACCATATTTGAATAATGTTAATATTACATAAATTATGCTGGATAAAATTAAGGTGAACACAGCTCCAAATTACTTTCATATACCCATAGCACCTTACTGGAAACACCATTCCGAGGAGAGAAAGGGGGAGAGAGTCAACTTTTTATTATAAGTATATTGCTTTTAGTATGATTAAAATAAATAAGATTCAGGGCCACAAGTGCCACAAGTTGTGTCAATTTTTTGTATAATGTAATATAGACACAAAAATCTAATTGAAATTTTTAGAAAATAAATAATTATCTTATCATAAATTTTGATATGTGGTAAAAAAACTATATATATAGTTAGAATAAATACAAATGGCGTCATATGAAATTAAACTATATATATAAATATATTTGTTATTTCGTAATTTAAAAAATGATTTAGAATAGATAATTCTAATTGTGTCAAAGTAAGACTAACCATTCCCTTTTAACAATTTGAGTATA
This sequence comes from Pontederia crassipes, assembly GCA_030549335.1. Classification (NCBI taxonomy): domain Eukaryota; kingdom Viridiplantae; phylum Streptophyta; class Magnoliopsida; order Commelinales; family Pontederiaceae; genus Pontederia; species Pontederia crassipes. The sequence continues at coordinate 2,778,586 of JAUKPH010000017.1, forward strand.
ATTAAAATAAATATTATTTTATTTTTAAACAATGATATCCATGTAACTATCTTTTATATATATTATATAAAAGGAGAGGTAAAAGTACCAGAGCGATAAGTGGCATCAGGAACTTATGAAAAGATAAGATTTTGATTGAAGTTAATATTAATCTTTCCTTTTATCAATTTAAGTATAATTAAAATAAATATTATTTTCTTTCTAAACAATGATATCCATGTAATTATCTTTTATATATATTATATAAAAGGAGAGGTAAAAGCACGAGAGCGGTAAGTGACATCAAGAAATTATAGGATAATTGGAACTTATGAAAAGATAAGATTTTGATTGAAAGAATAAAAAAAAAGAAAGGGACGACGTGTCAATTTTTATATTAGATGATATATATAGAATTATAATTTAAAAATTATCTTATATCAGTTGTTATATAAGGTAACAAAAACGTGATTAGAAGATGATTTTTTAAAGATAATATGTCATTTTCAGAATTAAAAAATAATTTAAAATAAATAATCCAATTTGAGTTAAATTAAGATTAATCTTTCTTTTTGTCAATTTCAGTATAATTGAAATAAATAATATTTTATTTCTAAAAGATAAAGTTCAGATGTTTTTTAAAAGATAATTTGTTATTTCCGAATTAAAAACTAATTTTAAAGAGAAAGTTGATGTATATTTTGCTTACCAATACTGGTTAATTCAAGAGTTATTCGTATGGATTAGTTTGAAATGACTTTAAAAGGCATGTAATGTATTTACCCGTTATTACAAACAATAGAAACATAGGTCACCAGTATCATCAAGTTTATGCTATAAATATAAGGGCAAACACAAAACAGAAGAAACAAAAAAAATATTGCATCCACACTGGGATACGATGGCCATGGATGCATCATTCTCTTTGTGCTTAGCCGTTTTGGTTTGCATTGCGATTATACCAAGTTCAACTTATCTTGCCGGTACGTATACATCTAATTCCACTTCGCATGGCTGCTTCATGCTTTGATCTATGTAGCCTCGTCTTCATCACCACTAGTTGAAGCATGCATGCAAACACGTTGATAGGGCTCGTTGTTCCATTCCGTGTCTGAATGATTTGTATTCTAACAGCATCCTACTTTATTAACTTTGTTGCTGGTGCTCAAGAAAAAGCTGGAGTGAATTATGGACTGCTAGGTGACAACCTGCCGACGCCGCAGGCCACCGTGGCCAAATTCAAAGAATTGGGCATCGAACGGATTCGCCTGTTCGACCCGAACCCTGACGCCTTGGCTGCCCTCCACGGGGCCAACATCTCCGTGGTGCTCGGCACCCTCGACGCCGACATCAATCAGCTCGCAACCGATCCCAATTTCGCCGCCCAGTGGGTCCAGACTCATGTCACTCCACATGCTGCATCAGTCACCTTCAGATACATACGCACGCACATTCTCTCTCTCTTTCAAAATTCAATCCTAATTTTTAAATTTTTGTCGAATCATGGATGACGTTACTTCGGTCTTGACTTTGACCTAATTTCATAAGACTTTGCAGCGAAAACATAATATATTATCTTAAAATATTAATCATCAATAACAGCGGAAGACTTCATGGATAATTAAAATAAAAATTCAAGATAACTTAAACTGACCCTTGGACCTAGTAGGCTCTAACGTATATCCAACAAAAGGGTTCTTATAACATGATGAGTTCAAGTAAAATATATGACTCCATGAGGCCCATAAGCCATACATAAATGACTCTTACAAGAGTTCATCAATATGACATAATATAAGTAAGATAACTTGGGCCGTAGTCCGACTCGCCCATGTACAATGTCTTCGTCAAGAGGCCCTCACCGCCGAACCTAAGTCTCACCCATACCTACACGGATTCATGGGGTGCAGGAGATTTCTCCCGTTAGAGTATGTTGAAGCACATGCATGCTATGACCTTAGAACATAATCTCTACATGTCATGGCATATGCATATTATCATCTTGGAACATAAATTATATGCATGCTAAGAGCTACTTATGCATACTACATGACATGCGATCATATCATCATGACAATATAAGATAACAAGTAACATCATAATCTTTAAGTCGTGCATATCATAACTTATCATCATGCTAATGCATACCATAATCTTATCTTACTTTACTTTAGCATCTTTCATCACGTCATGATATGATGTGACAAGTGGACATTTACATGGCATCTTCATAGGTGCATACTTCATCATACTTCCTTAACATCTTTACTTTATGTCCCAAGTCATTCATCATTCATCTTTTCATCTTTTATCTTTATTTAGATATTTTCTTATCTTGTCGATTGAGAAGGGTAGTGACTAATAAATCATCCTCCCCATTGGGTGGTCTTTATCCTCATCCGTAGATGAGATCTTTATCCTCCCCGTAGGTGAGGTCTTTATCCTTCCCCGAAAGCAAGGTCTTTATCCTCCCCGTAGGTGAGGTCTTTATCCTTCCCCAAAGGCAAGATCTTTATCATCATTCGTCAATGAGGTCTTTCCTCACCCGTCGCTGGGGTCTTAGGTTGGGTACCGATTGGTCCCGGGTCATAAAAATGTCACTCCTTCATCAATCCGTCTTTTAATCATGTTCATCAATACATACAATCATTCACACATGTTGTATATTTTAACCCTAATTAAGGTCATAGTAACTTCAAATCATGCTAAGTGTGGCATTCAAACATAACCAATCATTCCCAGAAACGGTCGACCCTTTTGGATAACGGTCGACCACTAGTCATATATCGGACGACCGGTCAGATTATCGGTCGACCATTTTGGTTCTGTCGGACGACCGAAAATGTGTTCAGGTTCGTTCGCTAATCACAAAATGTGACAGCATCTCTGAAACGGACGACCGCTCATATATCGGTCGACCATTATGGATCTTTCGGACGACCGAAATTGGACTTCGGTTCGTCCGCTAATCACAGAATGTTTCGGCTATTTTGGCAATGCATATCGGACGACCGTTTGACAATCGGTCGACCGGTACTTGACTTTTCGGACAACCGAATCAAAGTGTTCGGACGACCGCTAATCATAAAATGTGTCGAATATTTTCGACCACCCATATCGGATGACCGTTAGAAAATCGGTCGACCGCTACATGTCTTTCAGACGTCCGAAATAGGATTTTCGAATGACCGCTAATCATAGAATGTGTCTACCCTTCCAGAACGGTCGACCGATTCAGAATCGGTCGCCCGTTCTAGGACGGCAGACACCCGATTTTACAGGGTTTCTTTCCCAAATCTTTTATACATTAACATATTGAACCAAACCTAACTTCCAAACATCACATAAGTCCTTTCTTGACATTCTTAACATTCTAATCATGAAACATAATGAGATTTCCATATAAGGCATTCAACATGCTAATCACACTTATAGATTGTACATAAGCTTTACAAGATTTCATAATGATCTAATATAAGTGATAATGAACATTATAATCTTAAACATGATTAGCAATATGACAATAAACATGGTAGCAATACATGAAGCATCTTGCATTCAAATCATGATTAGCAATAACATAGTAATCTAATGAAACATGAAGTAAGAAATGCATAATCCCTAATCATATTTTAATAAGACCTAGGGTGGTCTTAATGCCTCTTAATCCATCCAAGCACACATCATTAAGAGGGTGATTAGGGTTTGGATCCCCTCAAACATACCTTGATTAGCTAAGCTTAACTCTAATCTTCTTCCTCTAGCTTCAATCCCTTCTTTCTCCCTCCTAATTCACTAATCACGAGCTAAACAGGGCTGCTACAGTGGAATGATGATTAGAGTGAGCTAATCCCTTGATAATAGCTAAATGGAGAGATAAAGTAAGAGGAGGTTACTGTAGCAACAATGATCGTCATTGTAGCTCCACCTGCTGGCCGAGAGGTGCTTAGAAGAGAAGGTCACTGTATATATATATATATAGCTGAGGCTTTCAAACCATCCTCAAACCTCCATTGTCATTTATCTAATTAATTTTAGTTTTTTTTTAGTTATCCTTCAGTGCATACACATGTTGGCTGAATACACAGCAATTAGTTGCGTACCCAAGGATATGCACACAGAAGTCACACATACATTCTGCAGTGCATCTTTACCATAGTGGTAGTTTATGATATACTTGTGCTGTCAAGATCGGGATCTTATTCAATATCGAGGATCGTAAGATCCTACCTATCTACTAAAAAATATATAAAATTTTATAAAATGTTCTTCTCAAATTTTTTTTTATAAAATGTGACATGTGATGTTTTGGGGGGCGACGAGAATGAACTGGAGGCAGATATGGTTTTGGGGGGCGACGAGGGCAAGGAATGCACGTATCCAAATGGGTACATGAAGAGGCAAGCCATCTTCTCTTGCCTGACCTGTGTACCTGCTGTGAAAGCTGGAGTCTGCACAGCTTGTAGTCTTGCTTGTCATGACGGCCATGAGGTTGTGGAGCTCTGGACCAAAAGAAATTTCCGCTGTGATTGTGGGAATTCAAAGTTTGGGGAATTTATCTGCAAGCTGTATCATGATACAACAACAACAACAAAGTCTTATCCCACTAGGTGGGGTCGGCTGTATCATGATAAAGAGCCTGAAAACCCTGGAAACTCTTATAACCACAACTTTAAAGGTTCATACTGCACATGTGGTCACCCTTATCCTGATCCAGATGCCAAAGAGCAAGAGGAAATGATACAATGCTGTATTTGTGAGGATTGGTTTCATGAGAACCACCTTGGTCTCAACTCATCTGAGGAGGTTTTAATTTGGCATCATGTTTTCCTACTTTGTTTCTGGCATAGTTAGCTTTCTATTTTTTTTATAATGAGTTAGTTTTCTATTTAATGGCACATCTGTTTTATAGCCGGTCCCAAGCCCAGATAAAGGAGGAGGGTTGTGTTAGGCCCCGACAGCCAGCGTAAAACCCTGTCGAATCTCATGAACATGGATCAACGAATGCGGAATGACGTCATATGATCCATGTAGCCGACCCCACCTAGTGGGATAAGGCTTTGTTGTTGTTGTTGTTGTTGAAGTACATTAGCAAGCAAATAAGATAATTTTAAATTACCTATTCAATGCTCATTAAATATTTTTACCCAAAATATCTATTCTATTTTTGGACAGGAAATTTTCACATTCATTAATTTTAAAACTACATTACATACATTACTTGTTTTAGTTTCGTTTAATTTTTTTTAAATATGAGAGGATACCTACCAAGTTGTAGGCATCCAATTTTATTAAGATGATAGTTTAAAAATTACAAATAGTAAAAATTATATACAAAAGGAGCGCTAACACCAGCACCAAATGTGCATCAATCACCTGACCAAAGCTTTGTCATGCTCAAAGCATGAAATGTAATATTATCCATATAACAAATATAGCAATTTTGTGATTTGTCATGATCCATCGACTGAGAAATTGCATCAAATAATTGCACGGATGGCACTAGCATGGTGGACAATCAGAGATTGTGTTGAGAGTGAAGCAAGGAGATAACCCAACATTTGGGTTCTTGATGCCTGATCACCATCTTAATGTGTACTACCGCTTCCTTGTTGAAAATCACAATCTTTTGGATGTTAATAAATCACATGAAGCAAAGAGAGTTGAACATAAAGGGGATGAATCATCCATTCCTTCTGGGGCTTTATCATTGCTTGGATCTGTTTATGGAGATGATGATGACATTCATCAAGTTGAAAACGGTGGCATCAAAGTTAAGAATTCTGGAGCCACAACTGATTCAGCAGTTCCACAAAGAGTTGAACAATGTGAATCATCTGGTCATAAGACCGTGGAAGAGAAGCAACAACAACAACAACAAAGCCTTATCCCACTAGGTGGGGTCGGCTACATGGATCATACGACGCCATTCCGCTCTATTAGAATATATTCGTTGATCCATGTTCATAAGATTCGACAGGATTTTATGCTGGCTGTCGGGGCCTAACACAACCCTCCTTCTTTATCCGAGCTTGGGACCGGCTATAAAATATAGACGGAGTTTCAACCATGATTAATATCAAATAAAAAATGCAATAAAATATCAAACTAGCCAAGAAGCAGCACAAGGCAGCAGACTGATTTTAATCAAATAACATAATGCAGCACTATATCAGCATTATAGAACCCATCATACTTCCAAATAGGCTAACATATCAACTCATTCGAGAGAGAACTAACTTGGTAGAGGAAAAAGGCAGGACTTACAGTGCAGGTCATTTGCTTTGTAGGTTTTCTTATTTCTAGTTGAATAAAATCATCACCCAGTTCAAAAAGTTGTACGCAGAGAAAAGTTTTAGAGGGCCAAACTTCAAACTGGCAAATCTGCTTCCATGTTTGCTTTGACTACCGTGGAAGAGAAGAAAGAAACAAAAATGGCAGCTTTAGTTGCTTCTTCTAAAGAAAAAACCATTTCAATAAAGAAGAATCCTTGTGTGAATTCAGCTTTATCAAGTGCACCAAACAAGAAACTTAGAGATGACAAATCTGAAGTTCAAAATGTTATGGAGAGGCCACAGAGATCTCAAATCATTAAAGGAGATGCCAAAGCATTAATCTTGGAACCTCCTTCTCATCTGAAACAAACTATTGATAAAATAGTTGAGCTGATCATGAAAAATGGAAAGGAGTTTGAAGCAATCCTTATTGAACAAGATAAGGGTACAGGAAGACTTCCTTTTCTTCTTCCATCCAACCAGTATCACCCATATTACTGTAAGATTCTACAAGATGCTTGTGAGGTAATCTCTCCCCTTGTCCTATTTAATATGTTCTCGAAAAAAATATGCACGATCTCCGCCTATGTTTTATAGCCGGTCCCAAGCCCGGATAAAAGAGGAGGGTTGTGTTAGGCCCCTACAGCCAGCGTAAAACCCTGTCGAATCTCATGAACATGGATCAATGAATGCGGAATGGCGTCGTATGATCCATGTAGCCGACCCCACCTAGTGGGATAAGGCTTTGTTGTTGTTGTTGTATAGCAATGCTCACCTCTAAAGACATAAACATGTGGCTATAACCAAATTGCCGGATGATTACCATCGGTAACAGCCTTTTGCATTTCAGACCAAACATCATGACCGCCGGATGTCTTCCCCTGTGTATGAATGATCGCCAGAAATGCCTGGCAGAGGATATGTCCAACCATTGGCATCTTGTGGCTGCCCAAGTCACCTCTGCAAAAACACACTAAAAAAACAGATGGTTGATGTCTTCCTCGGCGTCTTCACATAGACACAAGAAGCAACAGATGCAGTCAAAGCCATAGTTTCCGATAGCTTTTGGTGAGAAGGCGTTCCTAATGAAATAGCCATGCAAAAAAATTTATCTTTAATGGCATGCTTAGTTTCCAAAGGAGCTTGCAATTAGTCCTCAACTCATTGTCCACCTGCCCAGTTAATGTGTATTGGGATAAATATGCTCTCTTGATGGAGAAAACACCCAAGGATCAAAACCATGAATCATTCTTATCAGCCATCAACGATTACACTCAATGATCCCAGTAAATTGATAAAGTCAGGCTTGCGGGACAAGTCAAGAAAGGGGGTAGAGATGCCCCGTTAGAGTGACCAATATATGACCAGCAGTCCGCAACACATACCTGCTTATCCACGGCAAGGACATATGATCTCCAATGGGAATACCCAAACTCTGAAGTATCAAGATACCCAAATTCCTAAGCATCTTCACCGACATTACACCAGATGGCAGCAAGATACGCGATTTTCAGTGAAGTTGAGAAAATCATTATTGCCAACATGGATAGACAATTATACAGTCGATTTCAGACTGTTATTGCAAGCACAAAGAATGTAGCATTATAAATTATTCCTTTTAGAGTTTCATGGAGGTGTTGCCTATCTCATCAGTAGCACTGTCCAAACTTTTTGATCAGACACTCCAAATCCTAGCCATCGCTTTTTCTTTTGTTTCCAGTTTTCTCTCCTTGTGTGCAAATTCTCCTCAAGCCTCTGTGCCCTCTACTGGCATTCACAGGTCTGGTTGATTCGATCGAATTTGAACCCAACCCAACGAAACCAATTTTAGTCGGATCGGGTTGATGACAAAGAGATTGTTGAACCTGAACCTCATTGGGACTAGGTTGGATGGGTTCAAGGTTTCAGGTTTCCTGAATAAAATTCTCTTTTTTTTCCTTTTATTTTGCAATTTTCAATATAAATTATATATTTTAAAGTAATTTAAACTTTTAATCAAACCAGTTCATTTTAATTTCGAAAAATAAAATGATTTATCAAGACATCCAGTCGGGTTGGGTTGATGAGCTTCGTATATTGAAACATGTACCCAACCCTTTGGTGGTTTGGTTTTGACTGAGTCAGGTAGGTTTGAGTCCGACCTAACCAAGGACCTAAACAAGGGCCAATTGACTCGGGTTTAATCCAGTGTACAACCCTATTTCCCTCTTTAGGTGGATTTGTGAGTCCACCCTCCTCAAGCAATCTCGCAAGCTCTTTAGTGTGGAGGTCCTCGCTCAGATGGAGTGACAGGACGTCTCCCAATCCAAGTTGGAGATCTTCCCAGTTCACTCAAAGAGGGAGGTCCTCCTCCCTCGTAACTCCTCCAAATAGGGAGGACTGAGGAGATCCTCCATGAACAGAGAACCTCCTCCCTCCCTTATGTTAAAGGGAGCTGTCGAACGGTCGGTATAGGCAAAGAGATGAGAATTGCAAATTAATTCTGACCATACATAAGTGTTAGTGACAGACTTCAGGTCTGGGCGCTGCTTAAATCGGCACCTTCATTAAACCCTTTATTGATTTGTAGCTCATTTAATCATGTAACAAATAATGGAGTAGGAACTTTGTGCTAGGTAATAGTGGTTGATTATATTTCCCCAAGAAATAATGGATGGTGCCAAAGTCTCAAAATTTACCTAGTTTTTTAGGTGGTTTTTGGGTTTTTTTGCACCAATTTGAACCTTTTTTGGGGTGAAGAAAGTGGTGTTTCTTTAACTCACAAAAACAACAAATTATGTATTTGATAAAAAATGTTTATCACTAACTCTTAAGTACGTGATGTTTATATTTATAACATGTCAAATCTAATCATCTCAAAAAGTGAAAATTGCCATAATGGTATTATGCACTTCCATAGTACATTTAGAACTTTTTTCCAGAATTATTTCTCCTCATATTTTGCGTAAGTCACTTTTCCCTTTGGATTTTCAGTCATAGTTTTGTCCATTATCAAGTTTGTTTCTCTCAAGAAAATCATAACATTAGTTCTCTGAAATCCATACTTTCTTCATTAATGGAGGAAATCTCTTTTTTTTTTTGAGAGGAATGGAGGAAGTCTCTTACAGTTCTAGAATGTTTTCTATTTTTTTAATATTATTTACTGAAATTTGATTTATCGAATTTGAATGAGAAATCCACTATTCTTTGTTACAAATGTGTGAACTAATGGTGTGTATGGTTCCACACATGGGAAAGGTTTATGTCCTTACACTACAATAATTTTTCTTTAAATTTTAGATTCATAGCCGACCCCACCTAGTGGGATAAGGCTTTGTTGTTGTAAATTTTAGATTCAAATAAAGAAAATAATGGCATAAGGTTTAGAAGAAGTCGAAAACTTTAACCATTGGATTAAATTACTTTGTGTTAAAAAACTATTTTTTTCTTAAATTTCATTTTGTGTTAAATATTTGTTTATGAGAAAGATTTTATGTTAAAGAATGAGATCTTCACATTCATTAAGTAATGAATCTTCAAAATCATGCATAACATACCTTACTCATTTACTTTCTTTCCAGAAATGTTGAAAATCGTTGGTGCCATTACCATTGATGGACCATTATAAACTGTTCCATAATTGTTATCTTAGATACGAGGAATGATGTTGTAACGACTACTCCTTTATTTGCTGCCAATTTGTTCGAGAAACACAGAGTGGAGTAAGAATTTAATGCTACATATTAAAAGTTGATTATATATTTCAATAGTACCTGTCCTAGACTCCTAGTAAATGCCCCAAATTCATTTTTTGAGGACTGGCAGAGATGGTGATGACAATAATATATATGCATGAGTTAGAGCCAAATTGAATCATTTTTTCCCGGAGCGGAATGACGTCGTATGATCCATGTAGCCGACCCCACCTAGTGGGATAAGGCTTTGTTGTTGTTGTTATTTCCCGGATGGAGTAGTGGATAAAATGAACCACCTGTACATTTAACAAGGAATAGTTTTTTAAGGAGTTGACAGAAAATAATGGACATATATAGCACATTGATTTCATGGAACAGGATGGAAGGAATAATGCAATTGTATCTGGATTTGCTATGATTTGGAAGGGCATAGTTGGAGTAGTTGAATAAATGCATTTTCTTTGCAAAATACCATTGTATATTCAAATAAAGAAAATGAATAAGCGAAAGAAATCCGATAACATTCAGAAGAAGTTTCAAACTTTCACCATTGGCTTAAATTATGAACTTTGTTAATAATTTTTTTTCTAAAATTTGTATATGTTAAATATTTGTTTATAGAAAGATTTTATGTTAGATAATGAATCTTTGGATTCATTAAATTCTAAAGCCACCTAACATATCTTCTCACTTACTTCCTTTTTCCAATGAAGAGTTATTGGAAAACCATTGTTGCAATTGCCATCAATGGCACGTTATGAACTGTTTTTTTTTTGTGTGTGTATGTGTGTGAGAGGATAAAAAGGATGACGAGCAAGAGCATGGTCATCCATGTATCTCAATTAGGATAAAAAAGAGCCCATCAAGATGGTTAAGTGGGATAAAATAGAGGCCAGCAGTGAAACAAACTATGGCATCCATTACAGGTGTGCATGTCACTCCTGGAATAGAGTGCTGGCATGATGTAACATGTTCTCATTATAGACTTATTCTCCCTGGAAGATCGCACCGATATGTTGTAACCATATAGCCAATAGGACCGCAAGTGGTTTAGATGTGCTTTTCTAGGACCTGTTCGCACATACATGTAGCTGATTACTGTTAGTTCTGAAAGAGTGCCAAAAATTCTCCTCTGAACCGACATTGATCCACCAGATGGCAGCATCCTCGTGGACCTGCCGCAATAGAGCACCAGGAGGATAAGTGAAGTGTCCTAAGTTCCACCACTGCATGGACTGCTTAGGAATGGCATTATCAACTGTTACGAGGAATTCCGCTGTATCAACTACTACTTTATTTGTTGCCCATTTATTTGAGTAACACACAATGGAGTTACAATTTAACGCTAATATTAAAAGTTCATTATATTCTGAAATGGTAGCTGTTTAGAAACCTGAGTTAGTGTCCTTATTCATTCTTTGGGAATTTAATAGTTTATTTGTTACATGAATCATAACCAAATGAAACAATTTTTGTTCGAATGGAGATGTGGATACAACATGAACGTAAAGTGGGGGTAGCCGAAATGAGGATGTTGAGATGGATGTGTGGTCATACAAGATTAGATAAGATTAGGAATGACCATATACGTGAACGAGTCGGAGTGGCTCCTATTAGTGAGAAAATGGTAGAGAATCGTTTGAGATGGTTTGGTATGTTCAGAGAAGACCATTAGATGCGCCAGTAAGAAGAGTAGATCAAATAATCTGGAGTCCGATTAAAAGAGGGAGAGGGAGGCCAAGGCGGACACTTGGCGAACTAATAGAGCAGGATCTATTGGTGAATAATATACCGAAAGGTTTGGTTACTAATAGAACGGAATGACGTCGTATGATCCATGTAGCCGATCCCACCTAGTGGGATAAGGCTTTGTAGTTGTTGTTGTTGGAGATGTGGATACAATGAACCATCTGGACATTTAATAGGGAATATACCTTTTTTTTTAGAAGTTGACAGGAAATAATAAACAGGCATATATATCATTAATTTCATGGAAAAGGAAGGAAAGAATAATGCAATTATATCTGGATTTGCTATAATTTGAAAGGGCAACTGTCAAACAACCTGGATTATATCTGTCATTCCTTTTTTGGATGGTGAGGTGGACACAGAGAATCACGTACCATATAATAGGAAATAATAAATAAAAGGAATAACTTTTTTGAGGGATTAATAGGAAATAATAGATAAGATTAATTGCATGGAAAAGGAAGAATTATGCATTTATAGGTGGATGGGCTATATCAAAAGGGGGCAGAGCCCCCACATAGCACCAAGCATTCAACTATTCTAGTGTTTTCGTTGTTAGTTTTTGTGGTAGAATATTTGTTAACTATTTCCAATGCTAGCGAAATTTAGAAGAGTAGAACACTGTTAGTGATGATCGTAGGAGAGGAGTAGAACACTGTTAACATGATATTTTAAGGTGAAGGTGTTCCTAGAATACTGTTAACATGTTAACTAACTTGAGCTCTATGTAGATATCTTTTGTGATAATGTATTTCTGTTTATGCATGCCACAGTTGATTTATATATGGAAAACCTAGGAAAAGCCCTGACTTTTATTGTCCCTGCACATTTTTTGTTTAATGCAGTTTCTTGAGAACCATTTCGGCATTGGAGATGTTTCTTCCCGGTGGCAAGAACTGAAAGTTCACTGGGATGAAGCCATGACCATCCGTAGGCCTCTGAAAGTTTCTCTTGTGAATTTGAGTTCACCAGACCTGTTATGTGCTCTCCACAAGCATCCTTTGACACGAGCAAGAGAACACGGCAGACAAGACATGCATGTTGCCAATAATCTCAGTCCTGGTAAGTAAAGGAGGAAAAAAAGTTTCCAATTTTGGTTTATTATAATGTTCATTTATTCATCTGCAGCAGCCTTTGTTTAATCATTTTTTTCTCATCACATTTTTAATCCCCTTCTTGCTTGTAAGAAGCAATCTTGCAGCAGCCCAATACTGTGGCACGGGTACCAGTCTGTGGCCTTCAGCGCTGTGTTTCTCAATCTGCACCTAAAGGTTCTTCATCTGTGATGAGTTCATATGTTTCTGTCAAGCAATCTCGCTGCCCTCTGAAGAGGCATACAGATGAGGATTCATTTCCAAGACATGAATGTAGTGGCCAAAGAGATTTGCCAACTCAAGTGAGATTTGCCAACTCAAGTGTTGGCCGGCATAACTCGACATAACTCAAGTGTTGGCCGGCATAGCTGTCATGGCAGCTGCTCTTATGAGATTCTTGATATGTCTAGAAACCTTGGTTGTTGTGTAAAATCACATAGCATTATAGCAAGCAGCCATCATTTTTTTTAGTGGGGTTTTAAGTTTTACTTTCCTTCCCGGGCTTCAAAATTTTAGTTCCTTTCTGACTGTAAATTCTACCTTGTAATGTATTTTTTTTATCTCCGCTAAGGAAAAGAGAAAAAGAAGGGTATATTTATCTATTTATGGGCTGTATCCGTTGTTTTTCATATGCGCTTATTTTTTCTTGCGTTGCATGTCTCCAATTGTTTTTAATTTCTCTCTTGCATCATTCCATTTCTAATCCTATTTCTTTTCATTTTTTTTCTGTTTGATGTGGCAAAGAATATCAAAGTCTTTTATAAGTATAACGTTGTGTTTCTTTGTTGAAAATAAGTTCAAACAAAAATATTCCAAAAATATTATTTATAAGAAAATAGCTTATTGTCTGAGTATTAGTGCCAGGTTCTTTCTCAAAAGTAAATTAAATAACTAGATACCTGAAACCAGGTTCCTTTTCATCAATAAAATCAAGAAAAAAAAGAAAACAAAATATCATTTGGTTCCAATTCCTGGTACGATATTTAACTTCAAACAAAAACTCCTAGTACAAGATTTTGCTTTCAAAAAAAAAAAAGATAAAAGATCTCAATGTAAAAATATACTTGAGACCTTGGTCAGATATATTATTTTAATCAACAAACTGTGTTTCATGCATAATATCTTTTTTTATTGAAGCTTCAATAGTAAAATTAGCCATGAACTTGAAATCAGAGCTATGACATCTTTTTTCCCTGATAAAGATTTAAAACATCTAACAAGAATGAATCCATCAATGATAACAAGAACATAGCAGCCAGCCTGCTATGCGATCCATCTAAAGTACGTTGTTCTTCATGGTCCGAATCATTGTCTTTTTTTTCATTAAAAGAGATAAGTGCGTTATATTAAGTTAATCCATAAATATCCTGATCTAAGATTTTGAGCCGAGGAAAAAATTCATGACAAAATTCATGGTCCGAATCATTGTTAATGAACTATGATTTACGCCATGTTTTTTTTTTATCATGTTTTAAGTTACTTTTGCTTACAACACCAACCCATTCTAGAATCCCCTTGGATGGGACCTGGACGAATTTTCGAAAGTTTAGATTTATATCGCATTTGAGACGTATAGAAGTTTATGATAGAATATGTCAAGCAATTTTTTTTATCAGTTTCTTTTTATTCACATGTGATTGTATATTTTGTAGTTCTTAATGAAAAGCAAAAATAATAGTAATATTTTATTCTATCACTATCTCCTGTTTCACTTTCTTTTCTTTTCGAAATTATTTTCTAAAAGAATATTGCATGATCTATCATTTTCTAATTACTCACCCCCACATAGGAACACGATATGTGACTTCTCTTTTGCCTCGGGTTGTATTAACAAGATAGTAAATTATATCTACTTTCATTTTTAGTGATACAATTTCTTAGAGTTAAGTAAATGTCATTTTGATATTTCAAATAATGTCTATTATTTAGTTTTATTTTATTTATCTTCATTTTTTCATGTAGCAACATAAAAATATCGCACTTGACATCTTTTACCTCTTATAATACTCACACAGACTGTAATATGCGACTTTAATCAGAAATCGACATGAAAGATATATAATATAGATAAACTAAAATGATTTGTCTTACACTATTATGTATCTATAAGAAGTATTAATAATATCACTGAGCAATATATGAATGTGATATTTGGCCGACTCAAATAATTGACTCCAACGTTCCACATCCTTCCATTTTTAAATCCAACTCTTCTTCTATTTTTTTCATTTAAGTGGGTCAGAAATAAGTTGAAAATTTTAGACCCCAATCTTGGGATGAACCCGTCCGGCAATCTGACTAGATCAGATTTATTGAGTCAACCCAATTAACACTGCTACGTGAAAATGTTTTTAATTGATTATTTTTAATATATATATATATATATGAAGAAGGGGAATGGTAAATGCATAATTACAAAAATAATTAACTGTGTTAAACTTTGAGGCTGAGTAAAAATGTATAGTGAGAGATATTCAAAGGGTGAAAGTAAAGAACTATGAATTTTCGACGGATAGTGTTGACGGATAAACATCCTTCGTTGAAAAAAATTTGTCACGGAAAGAAAAATCATTTCAAAATATCAACAATAATTTATCGACGGCTCAATCCCTCGGTAATTACCGACGGATTTCAATCCGTCGATAATTCTGATGGACCGGATCGTCGGTAATTAAATTAATAATAAATTTATATATAATATAATATAAAGATTTTGTTTAATATTTTACTATTAATATTTATGATAGTTCGGATATCAATAATTAAATTAATAATAAAGTTATATATAACATAATATAAATCATGTGTTTAATATTTTATTAATAATATTCTTGACGGCCCGAACCGTCGGAACTATCGAGTAGTTCCGAGTTCGAGCGCTGGGCGGCTAGATCAGGCCGCGGGCGATCGGATCACCGCGAGGCAGCCTTCTCCAGCCTCTAGGCAGCAGATCAGGCCGCAGGCGACCTTCTTCGGTCGCGGATCAGGCCGTGGTGGCCTTCCGCGGCCACCAGATGGCCAATTTTTTTATATTTTAAAAAACTTTTTCGACGGATGCGACCGTGGAAAAAGTTGATAATCGACGAAAGTTTCGACGATTGCGGTCATCAAAATTTTCGACAATTTTTTTCACCCGTCGCAAATCATTTGTGACGTCCACTTTTTCCGTCAGAAAATCCGTCGAAAACTTTGTTTTCAGACGGATGTTTGACGGATGAGTCCGTTGAAAAATTCAAAAATTGACTCACCAATGAAAAGTTGTTTTCCTTAAAGTTTTTTTTTTCTTTCATCAGATTATAATTGTCTTTTTCAATTGCCAACTGCTGGTATCTAACAATATAACGAGATTATTTTACTGAAATAAGAATTTGGTCAATTGACAATATTGCGAAACATAAATTATTGGTGTAACGCCCTCAAAATCGCTCCCTCCTGACACGTAGGTAGTCATGTTGACTCCGGTAGCGCTACACTGCCTACTACAATATTGACCATGACCATTCAACAAAATGTATACGTGACATCAATATTATAGGAAAATATAATCAAATTCTTTAATGCGGAAATTCAAACGTTAGAATATCAAGGACATAATTCATCCATGCGGATTGTAACAAGGTGATAAAAGATCACCATCTCAAGAAGTTCAACAGGCGGAAGATATTCAATAGGCGGAATAACATGATGTCTATGAATGCCAAGGATAATGATAAAGCTAAATGCAATTGATGAAATTCAATAATAGATCTAGTCATGTGCAGCATCCTCCAAGCTCTGAGCACTCCCACACCTCATCAAGCAACATTCTCACCTGCAAAATTCCAATGCAGGAGAATCGAATACCCATAAGTAAAAAGCCCAGTACAATAGCAACATAGACGATGAAATAAGGATCAATGCTTAATCAAAATAAGGATAAATGAGAATCATATAATAATGGATCAGCAATGAATAACAATATACCTTGACTTCTATGCATTGACTATAATAGACCATATACAATGCTTCTGTTATATCCATATTTGTACTCTATTCTTTATCATGACTATACTTTGTCTTTACTGTACCCTGCATTATTTGTATCATAACACAGTCCATACTTTGCTATACAACATTTTATGCTTTACTCTACAGTATCTTACTTTACTTTACTTTACTTTGACTTCTGTACATTGACTATAATGGGCCATGTACCATGCTTTAACTGTATCGATGTCTGTACTTTGTTTATTTATTATAACTATACCTTGTCTTTACTGTACTATATGTTATCTGCACCATACCATGTTCCATGCTTTACTATACCATGTTCTATGCATTACTTTACAATACTATACTTTACATTGTTCTACTGTGAGTTGTACTACGTCTTTTACATTACTATAATGTCCTTAAAGTTAGTTGTCCTGTGCGAGCTCGACTTTATTAGGTTGGGATGTCAGAGGTGCCTCTATGAATCTATAAAGCCAGTAAGCCCATAAAGGGAAAGGCGTGCGACAATGCGTCACCCAATTCGAAAAGTAGGTGAGAGAAAACCTACACCCAATGAACAGTGGTCATTTAAGAACCTGTAGGTTCACTGTCTCCTCAGTTAGCTACTTGTTCATCTGGCTCAATACTATATTCTTTAGCGGAAGGAGTGTGACCAATGCATCGTCATTCTTCGAGACACAGGTGGGAGAGGACCTGTAGTCTCAGGAAGGTCATTGAAGACCAGTAGATTCGCTGTCTCCTCAGCTAACTATTTGTCCCTCTCTATACCATATTATAATTCTTGTTTCATACAATGGGGTGACACATAACAATCCTGTATCTTTATCTTTGCTTTATTTATCTTTACTTATCATATAGTCTATGAATCAGGACCCAAAAAGACATTTATGTCTGTACAATAGGACTTTGCCAGTTACAGATGGACTGGTTAGAGTCTCCTATTAGGATTTATGAGTTGGACCCAGATCGGGTCAGAATCTAATTCGGACTATGTCAATATCAAAACTAATTCAATGTCTCTCTATGGTTTGAGTGGGTTGGATCGATCGGTTTGATTGAACCGGATGGTCTGAACTAATTAGTCTGACCGAACTGATCGATCGTTCCTGGTGGACCGGTCGACCATTCTCTGGCACTGGTCGACCGGTCCTCTTGGATCGGCCAACCTTGTTCTTTGTCGGATGTCTGTAGATCGGTCGATCGCACGCATAGGGTTGGTCATAAGATCATGAGGACACACACTGCACGTCGGATCGGTCGATCGTCTGGAAGATCGGTCGACCGATCGCGAGGTCTGATCTGTCCATTATCGGGTAGATCGGTCGACCGCTCTAGTGGGTCCGGTCGACCGATCGATAGGAACTTTTCTCACACAGATCGATCGACCATTGATGGAATCGGTCGATCGATCCCTGCAATAAAATAGGGCCACCGGACTTTGTTCTCGATTCCGACGGTCTTTCGGCCATCAAATCATTACAATGTAAATATGAAAAACGAAGCTAACAATCTCAGGATCACAATGATCTAACTCTTTGCATCAAACAATCCGTATTTCTTCATCTAGAGATTTAAAAATGCTAAGGTACCTTTTTCTGATCGATTTTGAGTTCGTCGATGCTTTTCTCTTCGGTCGTCCGATCGCTGGTCACTCCTGGTCGACGGGAAGAGGTCTGATCTTTGTGAACGTGGCAAGGATGGCCGAAGCACGTCGATCACCCGTCGTCGTCCCTATTCGCTCGCCTGTGTGTCGTTCGCCGGCCGGCGAAAACGGAGGAGAGAGAGTGGGGGCGACGGTCGGCAAGAGACCAAGGGGCGCGAGGGTTGTCCTTGTCACACCCCACTCCGTGACTAAGTTATAATCTCAACTATTACATTTCTTAATTATGTTTAGCAATTCTATAAATAAAATTGGCAAAACCTTCTCCCTTACTTATTTTTGTGTTATTTGCCAATACATACAAAGGATGCCTATATATATTCATCAAAGTTTAAATAAATAGTTATAAGACATCACATTCACATATTATCACTATTATTTTACAACCCATTTCACATTTAACACCCCACAGGATCAAATTTTACACAATCTTACAAAATGATTCTAATAAACTCTAGTACAACTCTTGAGTTTATAATAGACATGCATGCTTTTTAAAAATGAAAGTGGAGAGAAAATAAAAGTGCTCCAATGGCTCGACCTCTTCTATATGCATTAAAGGTAAGCTTCGAGTAGACTCAACTCGAGAACTTATAATTATCTGAAAAATTCAATAAGGGTAATGTGAGCAACAATCATTTGCTCAGTGAGTGGAATAAATGTACAACATAGGAGAATAATACGAGTGCATATAACATTTAAATAATCAAATTTCTTTCATATGAGAAAATGTTTAAAGCATAACTACTATCACATAACTTTTCAAATCATATGAACTTTTACATAAATACAAATTATTCAAGATATCATCATATTCATAGTTAAACTCCACACATGTGTCATTGCACTTACTCATCATGGGTCAATACGTATCCCTCTATGATCATGTGTCATACAGTTAAACAGAGCTTCATAATCAAGAGTTTCAGATACGCAGAGCAAATAATGGGTCAATACATATCCCTCTATGATTGTGTGTCATACAGTTAAGTAGAGATTCACAATCAAGAGTCTCAGATACGCAGAGCAAATTATGGATCAATACGTATCACAATCATGATTGTGTGTCACCCCAATCATGATTCTCAGATACGTAGAGCAATCATGGGTCAATACGTGCACGTAAAGTAGCCCCCAAAGGGCACAGACACCCGATATACGCCCCAAAGGCTTCATGTATATCGAATGCGATCTCAAAGACTTTTTTCAAACAGCATAATTAATGAACACATGAAGTTTAAAAATATCAAAATACACATGTCATAAACTCATATCATTATCAAGTAAAACTTATTTTCACTTCACAAACATTGTTCCGTGAAAATATTTTTGTGAAAAAGGTTACTCCACCTCATATGATATTCTTGAAACATATCATAAATATCTTTCATAACTCAAGATATGTTCCAATAATAATAATAATAATCTTTGCTTGAGATAATATCATAAATAAAAGAACTAACATATAACATTTTGCTATATTGTAAATTTACCCACTCACCTTGTGCTTTATCCCTTCTAGGAGTGTTTACTAGATTTTCTTCATTTCACTTATAGCTTGTTGGTTTCCTACAAGCAATGATGCTATTTCACTTTCCAATTACTAATAATAATAATATGCAATGCATGCTCATGCATGAACACTTATTCATCTTAAAATGCATATAATCCCTTCTAATACTAATGTGTAATTTCAGGTGTTTATGTTCATATGCTACTTCACACTCCCAACTATTCAATTTTCCAAAGTCTAATTAGGTGTTGTCTTAGGATTTCAGACTGAGTACTTATCAATGAATAATTCATAACTTCTTAACCACAAAGGAAAATCCCACGATTATGGATAAATTAGAAATTACGCTTACTAAGGTTTCCAACCCTCAAAATATTATTAACTAAATCTAAGTGAGTAAGTCATAACATCTAAGACAATCTTACCTAGGGTTTGTGCCCTGACAAACTGTGTCACAGAAAGATTGATTTATATGTTTATTCATACTTGTCCATTTAACTATATCATAATTTTCCTGAAAATTATACTTCATTAGTATTTTGTCATAAAAATTAGAGAATTTAACTCGCTATATAGACTTATAACAAAAATAGTTAATTCGGGTCGCAATCTGTCAATGTCTTGGAATCTAATAGAAGACTGACTATGAAATAAAAAATTCATTTCTCCGCCTTTACGCATCCAAATTGGATGATTCCACTTCTCGCCGAACCCTTGTGAAGTATAATTTAACAAGAATAAATTTAAAATCCTAATTATATTTATTCTAATCATACCCTAATCTACAAAGCGGACCTGTCTCTGACTCGGGACAGAGTGAGCGATCTACGGTTCTCAGTTCATAACGTTCTCTACACTAGTCCCTTTTATATGATTCCTGGGTCATGGAAAGACAACGTCTATAGGATGAAGCATATAAAATTTCAGGATTTATGAAGAACTAACCAGGAAGATATAATCGTATGAAGATGAGGGTTGATTTCAGATCCGCAAATTGATCTTAACTCAGCAAACTTGCCGAATTTCTTGAGGACGTTCGGCTAGGGATTTCATCTTGCAAATTTTTCTGCTGGTGGAGGATACAAATAATTGATTTATATATTGTTTCCAAAATTTTAACACGTCATATGGCGATTTGAAAAATTCATTATTTAGCAGCTGGTGAGCTGCCTGCTTGAGCTGCTTGAAACCCTATTAGTTGAAATAAAGGTCCAATCATGTTATTTTGTTACAAATTAATGTTAAACCCCTAATTAATCATATTTAATCATAGTTAAACATATTTCTTAATAATTTTATATAATTTCTTTATAATGCTTATCGATAATCTAATTATGATTATGTTTTAATTCAAAGGTTAATTGCTACACGCAATCATGATTATATGAGCATTTAAACTTACTTAAAATGCTAATTAAAAGTAAAATTATGTTAAAATGATATTTGTGGATTACGTCCGTGATGATTCTCCTTTTTTTTTAAAAAAAATTCGTCTCTGAAATTTAGATATATGTTGTGAAGGATAAGAATGAATACTTCCTTCTTATTTGGTCATTCTCACTAATGATTTTTTTTCCATATCACACTAACACTAAGGAAAATTTTCTTTTCCAAAATTCATTTCCCTTGATGCTTATAATTTATACTATATTTTCTTCTCGAGACAAGCATTCTTATACTAGAATAGATTGAGTTTCTCTTTATATGCATAAGGCTACAATTTATTGATGGTGTAATCTTTGATTCTATATGAGCAAAAGATAATTGTATGTATTATTCTTTGTTGGCGTTCTGTTCTTTTTTGTTCTTGCTTAAACGCGACTGCTTGCACACTAGATTATCGTATCCCAGAAGAGATGAGAAAAGCTAGTTATTGCATCAACGTAGATGAGTTAGCACCCATTTCACGTGGACATAATAACAAGGGTTTGTCAACCAATGAAGGACTGGTGGAAAAGCAAGGAAGATCTCTATTTCACTTGATGTTATCATAATGACAAGTAGAATATCTTTTTTCAACAAGTATGTCGAAAAATCACTAAGAAGCTTCTAGATGTTTGTTTAGGTTGCTTTACAAAGATTTGACATTGATCATTCTGATGACTTAAGCTTTGATATCTGTAGTTGTTAGACTTCTATCTGAAAACTGGCCAAAGGGTACATACGATGATTTAAGAATCTTACTTAATATATTTCTGATCATCATAGTTACAACAGCCAATGACTATAAGCAGTCATTGCAGTTTAGAGGCTTATATAAGGAAAAGAAAAGGATCTTGATCCAAGTGACCAAAGAGGGACACGGACAAAAATTTGTGTTGATGTCTTATTGAAGATATCATGAATAAACAATATCTCTAGTGGTAGAACTTAACAAATAAATAGTTGACCCAATACATGCTAAAATCTCATATAGTCCTATGTATCGTGGCCATTACTTTCCTTCATCATTTTTTTTCCCGTAGGTAATGTTGTCTTTGTGAATTCCATATTTTGATTACTTTTCTTTTCTTGACATTTTACAATAATCCTGCATTTATTATATTCTTTTGTCTATAACATTTTCCTAATGTGCATATTTAAAATTTCATAAAAGAATTAATTCTTTTATCTAGTCTTGTTACCATGATTAATTTTATACAAAGTTCCCATAAAAATAAGTACCAATGTTATGAGTGAAAAACTAATTGCAAGGAAATTTCCAAATATTTGACAAATTTTATGGATAATAAGAACATTGGGTAGTACTTCAATAATTATATGAGTTTATCATGATAAGCAAAAGAAGATTATATATTGGATAAAGGGAATGATAGAATAACCATCGATTATTATGTGTCCATAAGTCAAATACGATCACTATTATTCGTAAGAATGATGGTCAGAGTATAAGCAACAATGAGTTTTGTGAATGAGACTTTCCCTCTCTAATTGATTTACAATAGTGAAATCCCATATCGAGTTCACGATCGAGGATCAGAAAGGTGTCCCCCTCCAATCGCTCATTCGTTAAACTTCAAAATAACATTTCGTGAGTCGATTTGAGTTTGTGATCAAGAATCAAAGAGGCGTCTCCCTCCAATCACTCATTCACGAAACTTCCGAAATTGATAAATGTACTAAAGTCTGAAATGGTAAATCATTTATCACCCATAAATGAGTGACAATGGTGATTTAATTAGTCACCCTAGATGAGATGCGATAGATAATGATGAGTAAAAATCACTTCTCAAATATGAAGAATTGTAATCGATAACAACTAATCAAGAATCATCAATGATCCAGAATGTATAATGATGAATGTTGTTTGACAACTATGGGTTGAAAGTTGACAATAATTCTGATATCAATAATAGCAATTCAAGGTTTCATAGTGATTTCAAAATCACTGATAATAATTCACATTAGATAATGTTACTTTAATAATCATCATATAATTTGAATCCTATCAAATATGTATCAATTCCAAACACTAAACTGATTTGATGATTGGTTCTCTAACCCTTATGCGTAGTCTAATATTATTATTCATTTCTATAAAATGCTTACCATTTCTTATTAATATAGGCATCTCATAATGTCTTCACAGGATTACAAGCATATATTCTCTTACTGATTATCCCTATAGAACCTTCAATATCTCCTATAATCTTGTTAAGATTTGATGTTATCAAACTCGAAGAACAAAACTCATACTCTACTATCCACACATCCAACACAAATAATTTCTTCCCATAATAAGGATTATATATATATATAAAGTTTCCATGATCACATTCATATTTCCTTTATGTTATTTATCGCACATTTGCAAATTGATTTTGACTATTCAAAACAACATAACTATACTTTATTTCAATTTTTCCTATCTTCTTATCCACATATTTTATGTTGATCAATCTCAATCTTGTAAAATTAAGCTTCAAAGTCAACATTATTTACAAATTTAAAATAACCATAATCACTTGAAAGAGTCGAACAAATGTAGTGTTCAAACCCAAAAACTTAATTGTTAAAATTAGAATATTAATGATGTAATACATAACTATTATCTGATTCTCATACATATAAGTAATCCAATGTATGTTAAATACAAAACTATGAATGATGGCTTTTAAGTATCCTTTCATCATACTTTCACAAGGTTCAAATGTATTTATTCCAAAACACAATGTCTCATTGCAAAACTTTTATAACACAATATCTTAGTATGTGACTTTTCTTATCTTTTACATTTCTTTATTCATATTCAGTCATATGTAAATGATTAATTTATATTTTGTTAAATTGGGTACAAGAGAACACATCATACGTCCTTTCTACATTAGGAAGAAAGGCTACATAATAATTAATTGATCAACTCATATATCATATGATCATATGCACCGAGGATACGATTTATTTTTCTTAGAATTGACATGATCTAATACTATGAGGTCAAGCCAAGACACGTACATAATTTGGTTCTTAGTTTTATTTTTCCCATAATAATTTTATGAAATAGTGTTTAAATATCTCTCATGATGTGCACGACCTTCGGAATTGAGAGATCATAAGTTTATGAGTGGTTTGATGGTCAAAAATTCACAATGATCATATCGAGTTCCATGTATATAGATGTTGAGATATACCATTATTTTAACTTTAGCTAATGCTAACCATCTCTTAAAGTCATTTTTGAGAATCGAGTGGTACTTGTAGTTCATCAAGCAAGTAACTCATTCTTGATAAACTATTCTTCACAATCACTTAAAATGTATATAATTCATGTCCAACTAAGGAACTTATCTTTCTTCTTGAAGAATAAATCTGAAGCTCAAAATTTTGACTGAATGCATATCTTATCGGAATGCTCTCATAGTTCTTTTTAATCTTATAGGTGTTATACAATAAGGAATCTTAGAAGTAGGAATAGTTCTATGGACTATATCCATAAATAATTCCCTCTATCTCCTTGGTACATAATCTAAGAAGATCTTAATATTTTAACAAATTCATATATGATTGGAATATCTTTCAATCGTAACATTTTTTACCTTTATCTCAATTTCTCATTCCTTCTTAATCAACTTCTATGTCATTACTAAATAAATAATGCAAGAGGGGAAAATTCTAACATTTATTAGAAAATGTAACTCTTGATTTTCTTAATAACCCAAAATAAATTTCTTTCTTAAAACAATGTGAAGTGGCATGATGACGAACTAATCAACCCACTTCAGGTAAGACACTACAGTCTTGAATATTTAAATATATGAACTCTGTCATCATTTCCCACTCAGCTACTTCACTCCATATTCATTTACATCTTTTGCAAGAAATTAATTATGATAGTTTGATTCCTAACATTGCCATCATGAAACATTATTGATGGATCCAATATGATCACATCATCATAGAGGGAGGATCACTATTGACATCAAATGCCACACCCTGTACTGATGCATGATGCATGAGATGAAAATGAACTCCTAATAGGTCGACCGTCAGACGGAGCAAATTTACAAAGGCCAATAATATTAAATTGACCTTCACCACATCACTCATGTGGTGATATGTTTACCCCTTAAAAATATAAAATAAGAAAAGTAATCAAAAGTCTGCACTATTAATCTAATGCAGATAATGTCACATAACCTTAAACTTAAGTAAAACTGTTTACAGAATCTTATAACCTAAGCTCTGATACCAAACTCTGTCACACCTCACTCCGTGACTAAGTTCTAATCCCAACTATTATATTCCTTAATTATGTTTAGCAATTCTATAAATAAAATTGGCAAATCCTTCTCCCTTACTTATTTTTGTGTTATTTGCCAATACATACAAAGGATGCCTATATATATTCATCAAAGTTTAAATAAATAGTTATAAGACATCACATTCACATATTATCACTATTATTTTACAACCCATTTCACATTTAACACCCCACAGGATCAAATTTTACACAATCTTACAAAATGATTCTAATAAACTCTAGTACAACTCTTGAGTTTATAATAGACATGCATGCTTTTTAAAAATGAAGGTGGAGAGAAAATAAAAGTGCTCCAACGGCTCGACCTCTTCTATATGCATTAAAGGTAAGCTTCGAGTAGACTCAACTCGAGAACTTATAATTATCTGAAAAATTCAATAAGGGTAATGTGAGCAACAATCATTTGCTCAGTGAGTGGAATAAATGTACAACATAGGAGAATAATACGAGTGCATATAACATTTAAATAATCAAATTTCTTTCATATGAGAAGATGTTTAAAGCATAACTACTATCACATAACTTTTCAAATCATATGAACTTTTACATAAATACAAATTATTCAAGATATCATCATATTCATAGTTAAACTCCACACATGTGTCATTGCACTTACTCATCATGGGTCAATACGTATCCCTCTATGATCATGTGTCATACAGTTAAACAGAGCTTCATAATCAAGAGTTTCAGATACGCAGAGCAAATAATGGGTCAATACATATCCCTCTATGATTGTGTGTCATACAGTTAAGTAGAGATTCACAATCAAGAGTCTCAGATACGCAGAGCAAATCATGGATCAATACGTATCACAATCATGATTGTGTGTCACCCCAATCATGATTCTCAGATACGTAGAGCAATCATAGGTCAATACGTGCACACAGAGCATTCCTCAAAGGGCAAAGACACCCGATATACGCCCCAAAGACTTCATGTACATCGAATGCGGTTCCAAAGATTTTTTCAAATAGCACGGCTAACGAACACATGGAGTTTAAAAATATCAAAATACACGTCATAAACTCATATCATTATCAAGTAAAACTTATTTTCACTTCACAAACATTGTTCCCTGAAAATATTTTTGTGAAAAAGGTTACTCCACCTCATATGATATTCTTGAAACATATCATAAATATCTTTCATAACTCAAGATATGTTCCAATAATAATAATAATCTTTGCTTGAGATAATATAACATTTTGCTATGTTGTAAATTTATCCACTCAGCTTGTACTTTATCCCTTCAAGGAGGTTTACTAGATTTTCTTCATTTCACTTATAGTTTATTGGTTTCCTACAAGTAATGATGCTATTTCACTTTCCAATTACTAATAATAATAATATGCAATGCATGCTCATGCATGAACACTTATTCATCTTAAAATGCATATAATCCCTTCTAATACTAATGTGTAATTTCAGGTGTTTATGTTCATATGCTACTTCACACTCCCAACTATTCAATTTTCCAAAGTTTAATTAGATGTTGTCTTAGGATTTCAGACTGAGTACTTGTCAATGAATAATTCATAACTTCTTAACCACAAAGGAAAATCCCATGATTCTGGATAAATTAGAAACTACACTTACTATAATTTCCAACCCTCAAATATTATTAATTAAATCCAAGTGAGTAAGTCATAACATCTAAGGCAATCTTATCTAGGGTTTGTGCCATGACAAACTGTGTGTCACAGAAAAATTGATTTATATGTTTATTCATACTTGTCCATTTAACTACATCATAATTTTTCTGAAAACTAGACTTCATTACTATTTTGTCATAAAAATTAGAGAATTTAACTCGTTATATAGACTTATAACAAAGATAGTTAATTCGTGTCGTAATCTATCAATGTCTTGGAATCTGACAGAAGATTCACTATGAAATAAAAAATTCATTTCTCCGCCTTTACACATTCAAATTGGATGATTCCACTTCTCGCCAAACCCTTGTGAAGTATAATTTAACATGAATAAATTTAAAATCATAATTCTATTTATTCTAATATATCCTAATCTACAAAGCGGACCTCTCTAACTCGGGACAGAGTGAGCGATCTACGGTTCTCAGTTCATAACTTTCTCTACAGAAATCCTTTTTATATGATTCCTAACCATGGAAAGCCAACGTCGATAGGTTGAAGCATATAAAATTTCAGAATTTATGAAGAACTAACCAAGAAGATATAATCGTTTGAAGATGAGGGTTGATTTTGGATCCGCAAATTGACCTTAACTCAGCAAACTTGCCGAATTTCTTGAGGACGTTCGGCTAGGGATTTCATCTTGCAAATTTTTCTGCTGGTGGAGGATACAAATAATTGATTTATATATTATTTTCAAATTTTTAACACGTCGTATGGCAGTTCGAAAAATTCATTACTTAGCAGCTGGTGAGCTGCTTGAAACCCTATTAGTTGAAATAAATGTCCAATCATATTATTTTATTAAAAATTAATGTTAAACCCCTAATTAATCATATTTAATCATAGTTAAACATATTTATTATAATATTTACAAATATTATGATTTATTCTTAATAATCTTATATAATTTCTTTATAACGCTTATTGATAATTTAATTATGATTATGTTTTAATCCAAAGGTTAGTTGCGACACGCAATCATGACTATATGAGCATTTAAACTTACTTAAAATGTTAATTAAAAGTAAAATTATGTTAAAATGATATTTGTGGATCACGTTCGTGATAATTCTCGCGTCCCCTTTTGTAGCATCGACCGGGCCGATCGTGGGGAGTGATCAAGGAAGAAAATCTCTCTCCTGGTCAGCCGTTTCCTCTTTCTCCCTTTTCTTTTTTTTCAAATCCGAATTTAATTCTCATTAACTGCATTAAATTTTGATTTTGAAACATTTCCTTGTTTGAATTTCATTTCCTTTTTTTAATTTAAATTCCCCATTAATGACATTGATTTCAATTAATTTTGAATTGATTTTCGTTTTGATTTCCTTAAAAAATGGCATTAAATTTCGATTTCGATTCCTCTTTCCTTATATGAAATTTTGCATTCGTTACAATTGGGCCTAAGTTGTTATCGTGCACCCAAAAGAATTAAGACACTTAATCTTGATGGAAGAGAACGAGAGCTTGAGAGTGAAGATTTTCCAAACAATAAAATATATATATATATGTATATATATGATTATTTATATAAATAGATGATGTGTTACAATTATAATCCGAATATTTATATTCTCAATCAAAAGGGATACGCTATTAAAAAAGATAGATGACTAAATGTTCATTTCATTATATTAATACACCGCTTAAATGCACAATTTCCAACAAATATAGATCATCTTAATGAAATAAATCAAGGGCCCCTGACCTTAATTTGATTTCTTCAACATGCATACAACTATATTTTGACTTCTTTAACATGACATATTACATAATGTAATCTATCCACATGAAGTGTATCAGCGGTACATGCCTCCTTGCATGGTTGGGGGTGCTTTGACGGCTGCTGCTCCTGTCCGCCTCTGCATATTCGCCTTCCATCCTATTTCATACGTACATTAATAAAGAACTCGTGTTAGTTTTTGTATCGATAGCTCAAAATTTATTCGTATCATTTTCGTTTGAACATTAAATTAATCAAATTCTAATAGTCTAATACACCGATGAATTTAAATCGACAAAAAAGAAAGAACTCGTCCATTATCTTTAACTGGGAGAAACATATATATATATATATATATATATATATATATATATATATATATATTCGTGCATGACAAGCGGTGCTGTTTATATCTTATCTTTTAAGATTTTTAGAGGTGCAACACAAATCCGCGAAAATGGTGCTGGAGTGAATGTACAAAATAATGCTCTTAAGTTTGTCAACAAAAAAATGTAGTAGAAATGAAAGCAAATCAAGTTTTTTACCGGATATTTTGATAAATTGATTATTGTATGTGCTATCCGATATAATAATCGGCTAGTCTATTCGGGCTCGGCCTAAATTCATTTGATAAATTATCTAATTTGGATATAGATAATTATTACTTATGTAATGTATGTCAGACTGTCAGTAACATAAATAGTAAACTAAACTTATATAATGAAATATAAGTAGTTTGTTCATTATTAATTTTGTTTTGTTCTACTGTTAATGGAAAAATAAAGTCAACAAATAATGAGAAAAGATAAACTATTTTTTAAAAAAAAAGTTGTAGAAAACTAAAAGAATTAATGATGTTTTAGTTACTGTACTGTTTCATTCATGTATAAAAGAATACAAAAATAAGAAAGGCATTGAAACAATAGTATCAATTTTAAATATATATATAATTAAAGGATAAATTATTTTCCAATAAATAATATACGGTTTGTCGGGTCAGGCCTATTTGAACCTTAACAGGCCGAACAATCTTGAAATTTTATTAGGTAATCCGACAAATTATTACAGCTACCGAGCCCAATTAATGTTCAAAACCCTTTTTGACCGAGTCAATTAGGAGCCCATCTAATCTTGTCTGCCTGATTACAGGTTACAACCATCTCAAGGATCTTGAGATTTTTTTAAAACAAAAACATAAAAACTCTATGATTAATAAGGGAGAAGCATATTATTATATATAGTCAACCTTTTCTGCACTGATATGTTAATATATCAAAGTAGTCCACTTTTAGTTCTTTCAAACATCCTGCCAATTTTTCAGGAAGAACTCATCTAGGTTTTCTTTTCTTTACTACATATTAATAGAAGTGTACAATTATCTAAAGCATTATATCACAAAGTTTTTTATATAATGATTAAGATAAATATATATACACACATATAATAAATAATTACCTATGGTCATGTCGAAACCTCGGTTCTTGAGCTCGCGGTACTCCTGGCAGAGGGCGCAGGGACCGCAGCAGAGATGGACGCAGCAGTCGCCGCAGGGGGCCTCGGCCAAGGAATACTCGGCCCTCAGCCTCGTTCTGTAGGTGCAAGAACACAGCCAGTGGCAGCACGTCGTCAACCCCAGCAACGTATACAGAGCGCCCCTACAGCAACAAGCTGCAAAAACATTTATATATATAATTGATTAGACAAGTAAATGTTATTCTTTTAATTAGTTTACACACAGTGCTCACAAGTGGATCCTTTATCGACGATCTCCGCGATGCGGCCGAATGTTACGCAGCAGCAAAAGCAAGTCATGCAGCCTTCAAAGAACTCAGTGTTTTGTAAGTTCCAAGCAATTCAAAGGTAATCCACAATAAGGTGCAGCACTGCAGCAGCAGCCTTATACCATCATATGTATGTATAATCAAAGTTGATCAAACATTAAAACTATACTTACAGTTGCCGCAGTCCAGGGTGCAGTCGCAAAGGCTGGTAGACCATGGCTGGGATTGGACATGGAACTGATTCCCCGCTGCCGGAACTCCCATCATCGGTGGTATCCCAACTTGTCGGGATTGTACATAGCAATGAATCGCTTGTTTCTGTTGTTGCTGGAGGAAGATGATGATAAAGAAGAAGAAGCCGCAGCAGCAGCAGCAGCAGCAGCAGCAGCAGCAGAAGAAGAAGAAGAAGAAGAAAGACTATTTCATGAGGCAGTTCCTTGATAGATCCGTTAAGTGTTGGATATTATTGTAAGTGATGACTTGGTCGCCATCTGTTCATATATGGCGGCACAGTACCTGGTGTTATGTAAGCTGCCACCTGCCGCACGAGATCCAAGTTTCAACGGCATCTTAATCAAATGGACAGATCGAACGTTGCTTTCTAATGAGGCAGTGAAGACTTTGTTTAATCTTTCACTGCATAACTCTGAATCATTCGCCATTAGGAATAGATCAGTAACTTTTTATTTAAAAAGAGAAAAATCTACATTGAAATGTGTGAGAACAATTAGAATCTAAGCCTCGGATTTCTATATTTTTTCTTCCATTGTAAAAGAAGGTTGGTCGAAAGATATATTTAAAAATGATGACGTATCGAATTTAAAACCTTTTTATTTCATGAACAAAAAGATGTGTTACCGCATTATTCCTAATTGAGATAGGAATGAATTAGATGAGATAACATTGTCTTTTTTTTTCCTGTATAAAATTATGATTGGAAAAAAAAAGGCTTAGATCGTGTAAAGAATGTTCATGTCAGAGACAAGGAGTCAAACTGGACAATTTTATTTGATACAGGAGCCAACAAGACTCAATTTGAATACACAGTATTACAGTACACAGAGAAGTGTATCACTCTATGATTTTACCGTATAAAAACGACAAGCCCGAGAGAAGGAGGACGTGCAAAATTGGACGTGGCGCAGCTCTCGAATCAATCGTGGGTCTGTGCAAGCCATCGTGGATAGATAGGATACAACAACAAAATGTTCTATGTACACAAATCAACTAACCACAAAAAAAAAAGAAGATTATAACATAAAATTTTCAAATGTGTCAGCCTTCATCTTCTGATCCGTCATCATGTCCTTCGACTAGGTAGAGCTTCTGGCCATCAGAGACGACGTCCACTCTGGCTATCCTGCCTCCATCTTCTGACAGTATTCTCGAGCCCGAGCAGCCCAAAAGTTGCCGAGATGTTTGAATGAGTTCTTCGACTTTGTGGGGAATCCAAAGGACAATCCCCTCTTTCCTTCTATCTTTGGGATCCCAGGGATGGCAAGGAAACACGGTGCATTTCCGGGGATGCATTTTATCTGTCAGATCAAAACCGTACATTATTACGCATGTATGTCCAGTGACTTTAAAAGTTTGCAACAGCGAAAAGGGAAATATATATACGACACCAAGATGTAACTGTAACTCTCATGTTGACTTGAGAGGTGTATGCATCTACCTTCGACTTCCTGGCCGCGGTCAGGATACCTGGAGAGCTCTTCTGATTTTGCTTCTTCCAACAATTTGATCAAAGATCGGCTTCCACTCTTTCGCACTTCGTCCAGAGGTGTATTTCCCCATCTGCAATTTTAATGAAATTCCAATTCATAACTGGAAAACGATAGAGTGATCAAACGAATTAAGAAGACACATGCGTTTCAATGGATAAATTAAAGGTTGTATTGCATAGCACATGTATATACGTCGAATGACATGAATCTACTAGATAGCCCACGCCTTATAAATGGGTAACCAGATAAGAATACCAGTCACGATATTATTCAATCAGACCCGAGATACCGCAAACATAGGAAATACCGCAAAGCAGACCCGAGATATCAATTTGTAAGAAGAAAAAAAGCAGTCAAAATAAATAAGTTTGCAGAATATAATTACAAGCAGACAAGTTGGAAGTTGTATCAACTGACACAGACATCCCTAGGGGGATAGATGCATGATTGCTTCTGGTATCTTTTAGGTTTCTAATGAAATATTCAATGCACGTTGCCAATGATAAAGCATAGGATCAAATATAGATGCAACTCTGAATATTATTTTACCTGTCCATAGCAAAAACACTTGCTCCAGCTTCTAAAAGCATTTTTGCAATTAAGTATAACCCGTCGGCAGCAGCTATATGGAGGGGTGTACGACGGTCATAATCTTTTGAATTTGGATCTACTCCGTAACGTAAGACTCTCTTAATAAAATCTGAATCCCCCTTGGCCGCAGCTGAGCATAGGCGGCTGCCAGGATCTTTAAGCGTTAATTTGGCTCCTCTATCGAAGAGTAACGAAGCAACTCGTTCATGTCCTTGCTCAACAGCTTCTAACAAGGGTGTATATCCAAATTTATCTGAAGCAAACAGATGTGCATCATGAATCTATAGCGAAAAGCCTGTCGAGGACGTAAAGTTGTAAATAGGTATTGACAACATACCAGAAAGGTGAATATCAACTCCCTCTTGAATGAGGAATAACGTAATGTCTTCGTAACCTTTCGATGCTGCAAGATGCTGAAAGGAGGGTGGTTTCATATGAGTACACTAAGCATGTTCAACAAACTTGTTTATATTGCAGAAGTGCTCTACCGAGGTTATCAAATGTGGTTGTCTAAAGATTTTAATAAATAATCCATTAGGAGTTTTTTCCAGAGTATCTACCAACTTTTTTACGTAGATGGGTTCCTCGAATAAAACATGTGTGTTTTGTGGTGCATTGGATGAAGGCATTGATCACCTTTTCTTTAAATGCTTCACGGCAAGAGAGGTGCGGCAAAGATTTGAATACTCAAGGTTTGTCTCGGTCATCAGCCCAGTTTTGGAGTTTCTTTCAAACAAGATGTGTGAACCAAAATGGATCCAAGTGTACAACACAAGGCGGCGTCGGGTGGCCCCTTTTGCTTTCTTATGGGCTGTTTGGATTTAAAGTAATGGATGTATTTTCAGAAGTGAGAGATTATATGTTGAATGTAACAATTGTTGAGAAGATGGTTGGTGAGTGGATGAGGAACCAAGTGTATACGTAAACTATAACAACATTTAATAAAATGGATTATCACAAATGGTTACCATCCTTTGCTCTCTCAAAAATAAAAAAACTTGTTTACCTAGAATACAATGTCATGGGCACTAACAAGTCAGAATGTGATCAACGTTACAAATGATAGCTCATAGATATTAGTGGTAATAAACAATCGAATTCAGTTTTTTGTATCATACATAAATAATAAATCAATTTGATGTCTATAACCATAGTGACACAAAAGACTTACATCCATTTGCATCTCCAACAACAGAGGATTACTGATAAAGCAATGGAAGACTATGTCTTATGCAGAAATGAAAGAAGACTATGTTCTGAATGAAATAGAAAGAAATGCAGCTAGAGTGTTAAGGTATCAATGCTAAAGCTAAAGAAGACTGTATCAGATACAGAACAGAACAAAATGAATATGTTCTAAATTAAATAGAAAAAATGCAGTAATGTTAACCGGCAACATAAAATCACATGTTAGGTACATACCAAAGCTGAGCGCCCATCATAGTCTGTCTTCTTTGGGTCGGCCCCTGCCCGGATCAGACCTTTTAAATGATTCAGATCTCCGAAGTAGGCAGAACTGTTTACTCTTAAAGCAAGTTCAGCTTCTTGCTTGCCTATATGGAAGGTAACATCTGACTCCAGTTGCTTGAACCGAATAATCGATTCATTATCCTATGACCAAAACAGTGAAGCCATAATTATTAGTGCAACTGATAGCAAACAATCACAAAGACAATATCAGAGAAAATTGAACCATATACTGGGGTTATCAGCATACTGCCGGTAACATAAGATGCACTATTATTACCTCAAGAAGGTTGCGCAAGATTATCCGCCCATCAAAAAAATACAATTCCAGAATATTCATGAAAATCTGTTTATCCATTCTCAGAATCCTAGAAAGCTCACAAACACGAACAGTGTAAGGCTGTGGAATGTTGCAGAGGATGGCAATCTCTCCAAATGTACTGTTAGGCTCCAATT
Source organism: Pontederia crassipes (assembly GCA_030549335.1). Taxonomy (NCBI): domain Eukaryota; kingdom Viridiplantae; phylum Streptophyta; class Magnoliopsida; order Commelinales; family Pontederiaceae; genus Pontederia; species Pontederia crassipes. The sequence goes on from JAUKPH010000017.1 coordinate 2,813,684, forward strand.
GCAAAATACTCTCTTCACATCCGTCATCACCAATCCCTGTGCATTCCTACAGAAACCATCGCATGCTGATTCACTTATAGAGATGGACACATTAATGATAGAAAATTCAACAAGAATATATATTCATACATATAACACATATATACAGTTAAATTAGCACGCAATCAAAAATTGTGATTGCACCATACAATTACGTATTCTGGATCTTTGTATCATTTTAATCTATGGCTCAAAACACGACATGGTCGGATCAAAATGATGCTGATCTAAAAGCCAAAACTCGTGATTGCACAGATATTACATGCCTACAAGTCAAACTTCAGGGTCTGTTTGGATTAAGGATTATGAAGAGGTGGGATGAAATATGAGAGAATGAAATTAGTTACATTATGTTTGGTTACATTTTTTATTTAAGTTAAGAGGGGTGAGGTGGAATAGTTAAGCCCTTCAAACACTACATTTTTTGTGGAATGAAGATGGATAGATTATTATAGACCAAATTAATCTCTTTTCATTTTTTTATTATCAAATTAAATTATTTATCTTATTATCAAATTAATGTTCATAAGATTCGACATGATTTTATGCTGGCTGTCGGGGCCTAACACAACCCTCCTCCTTTATCCGGACTTGGAACCGGCTATAAAATATAGGCGGAGTTAAAGTAGTTGATAATGTAGCCTACAAGGAATCTAACGTGCGACCTCTAGAGGCGATGAAAGTGTTGCATCCACTAAGCCAAGGAAGAGGAATGTTGTTGTATTATCAAATTAAACCATCTCTCTCTCACGCACACACATATTATCTTTTTTCTAATATAAATACATATTTATCTATAATTTTTATTAAATAAAACTTTTTAGTAAATATAAAATTTTATTCAAAATAAACATAAATATACTATTTAAAAATAATTTAATATTATTATAATATATTCAATCGGGTCAGGACGTAAAACTCGGATTCGGTCCCGACCCGACCTGGACGAGTGTCAAAAGAAATGAGACTCGGTCCTGACTCAATCATTCATCGGGTCGGAAAAAAATTTAAAAAATTCGAACCAGTGCGGGCGAGGGCGACCAGTCGTCCCGATTCATGCTCACCCCTAATTAACGATTATAAATATTTTAAATATATAATGAAGGATAAAAATGATTTTTATACAAATAAAATCTTCATTACCCCACCCCACATCTTATATAATTTATTATCCAAATATGAACTTTCTAATGACACACCACGCCACCCCATTCCATCACTCACTACACCATCCCATCTCATCCCATCCCTTGATTAATTGTTTGCCAAACAGACCCTCAATTCCATCATAAACTTACCAGCATTCCTTGGCAGACAAAATACAGCTGATCTACTGCATTTCCCTGTTCTAAAATCACTTCTCCTGGAAGGAAAAACTCTTCTTGTAGCCTGATGGCCTGCCAAATCATATGAAATAGTCAACACTTTTAAATACAACTACATATCAAGATAATTTAACAAATGAAAGGACTGGACAACTAATGGACAAATATTCATAAAATAGTCATTATTAAAACAATTACGCAAAAGACATATTACATCGTCTTGAAAGTTGAAATACAACTATCAATACCTTTTTAATTGAACAACAAAAATCAAGATGGAATATCATGTGGCGTCGCCTATTAATTCACAAAATCAAGATACTGTTGTTAGTCTTATCATTCTGTGCTCAGGCATGCTTTGTGATTATGTCACTTAACATAAAACCTTGACACAACTACATTTCTAATTAAATCAATAAGCAGTAAAAAAAATCAATAAGCAGTAAAGAATTACAATATATGTCAATGCCTTCATTGAGCAGTCATAACTCCGAATAATTTCAAAGGAAAAACCGCATGTTTGCTACTATATTTCTAAGAAAAAAAATACTTGTAGAATCTAAGAAATAACCCTCTCTCTCTCTCTCTCTCTCTCTCTCTCTCTCTCTCTCTCTCTCTCTCTCTCAGGAGATAGTTAAATTATTTTTTTCTGATAATTCGATAAAGGTAGTCAATATGATAGTTAAATTATTTGTTTTCTGATAATTCGATAAAGGTAATCAATATGCTACAAACCTACAATTGGTGTGGGATAATACAGCTCCTCTAGAAGCATTCTTCAGAAGATTATTTGGGCATAAAAGACAATGATTTTGGAAACTTTACCCAGCCTTTGAGTCGTGAAAATTGTTCATTGGTGGCTTTGGAGATTTATAAACATTATTATTAAAAAGAGAGAATTTTGCATGTGATTTGCTCGCCTAAAACTAGAAGTCTGATTAGTAGCAACATAGATTACAAATCAAGTAAGAAAGTGTATCACTTTTACGGATGCCAATAGTAAGTTGTATAATAAGAAACCCGTAAAATATTCTGTTGGTGCATTTGTGAGTATCAAACAAGAAAAAATACTAAAGTTCCCACTTCCCATGAACTGGTTTTTCTTGACATGCTATAGCCCGAAAATATTTTGTATCAAAAAGAACAACTATTTCAAGAGAAAATATTAAAATCTCTCATTCTTTCAGTCAGTTTATTAAATCCAAGAAGACACTTACGATCTGATGGATGAATTCTGCTGAGCAACCTTTGAACAGGGGTACATTTTCAACATGTGGCTTGTACAGAGTTTGAGAAATCTACAAACAATCAATACAGGCAGACAGAAAATCAGGTTGATGTAAAAGAATAAAATGAAGTAGATAAACACAATCAAAGAATTGAGACCAATTGATGTGTTTTTCCAATTTATTGTGTAAAATATTGGCAAAACAAAAGGTTAGCAGAAAATTTTGAACTGTAGGTCTAACAAAATTGCAAGTAGTTTTCAATGAAGAGGGATAAAAGACAAAAGAATCCCCATCATGCTCATATGTAGACAGACCTTAGCACGAATTGAAATTGGAAGATCCTGCAGAACAGAAGCCTCCGCGTAGCTACTTTCATACTGTAAACGAACATGTCCTTTGATCTGGTCGCGTATCTCTCTTCCAAGTTTGTTTCTGTTCATGTATTTAATAAGATCTTTCATTTTATCTCTAAACCTTTCTGTCTTTGATCCTTTCACAATCAGAGCAGTCATGTTGCCGATAAGGTAAGCGCCAAGAATCATATCAAAAGAAACAAAGATCATTATAAATACCATTTCTCTGATATTGACTGCATGTATATCTCCATAACCTGCAGAAAATAAACAAGAATACTGAACAGGAGCAAAGAGATAGAAACTTATAAAAACTTAGGGCCGTTTGGTGCATTACCGATTTAATTAATCGGTAATTTAGATCATCACTTAGATAAATTGTCACTATTTAAATTACCGGTAATGTTTTACAAGTATTGGTAAGATAAGTTATAATATCACATTATAATGTTTTGCAAGTATTGGTAAGATAAGTTATGATTAAAATAACTAGAGAATAAATTATCAAAATATTTTTAAAAATTATTTTAGATTTTCATCACATGATATTATAAATAAACATAGAAAAAATGAATATAGTAAAATAAGATGAGGCAAAATTAAAAGTTATTTATAAAAAAATTAAATAATAGATAAGATGAGATTGGATGATATTTATTTATTAACAAATATTTAAAATTAATATTTTTTATTAATTGGACATTATTATCAAAATATATGTCAAACAACTAGTAATCTAGAAAGCCAACCCCCTGTGAGGTGGTAATTAAGATTATTAATATAATTAAAATTATCGATAATCTATCGCAGCCAAACGAGATAATATGGTGGGTCCTGAAAATTTTAAATAAAATAATCGATAATCTATCTGGATTACCTCGTATCAAACGGCCCTTAGGCAAATGGGATACACCACAGGTTATCATTAACGTTAACCATCGCAAATAACATTTTCTGAGAACAGACATGAAGCTAAATTTTTTTTCTAAGCTCAACTGAGATCATAGTTGTGAACTGTTAAATGCCGAAATCATTATATCACTGGGACATATATCATAAGTTCTAAATAAATCGCCTAGCTACTTAAAATTAACAGGATAGCACTTACCAACAGTAGCCATGGTGACAATTGCAAAATATAATGATGTCAAGTAGCGCTTTGAAAGATCTATCTCTCTGAAATGAGCGTAGCTGTAGTCGCCAAGCGTTAAACTTCCTATCCATGTGTAGCCTTCCATAGATTCCGGCATAGTTATTGCAAGGTAATAAAATATGCACGCACCAGTATGCGTGCAGTAGAGTTCAACGGCTATCAGCTTCACTATTCTAGTGAACAAGTAGTTGATGCGAATGTCCTTCTCCATATTTTGGAAAAAATCCGTAACCTTACGCACCCGAACTAATCGAATCCACAGCAGATACCTGATTTCTTCCTTGTGCCCACAAGCCTGATTTTGACAAGCAGAGAGTTGAAGAAACCAACTAGGAAGATGATCATCAATGTACAGAAACGGAAACAAATGTGCACAACAACAAATGATATCTGCAGTGATACTAAAATTAGGCCAAAATTTTTGTGGGTTACAAAGGAGGTTATGAGTTTAATACAAGAAAACAAAATTTTGAAAACATATACAAATATCATTAATGAGAATGTATCCTGAGATGGATAAATTTTTTTCGTGGAATGGTATGACACTTTTTAACGCTCTCTTTCATTGATACACATAGTTAGTTAAGCATAAAATATTATTCATATGGGGCTCCTACAGCAAACTCGGAACTAAATGGGGATACCCGCAACGGACAAATCTATGTCTCTATGAAGGGCCCCTTTGTATGGGATTAGGGCCAGGGGTTAAGGTCTTAATCTTAATTTTTCAATCAAACAGTTCTGGATTTATCATGTGGAGTCCACTGGAATAAGCTTGTTCAATATCTCATCAGAATCAAGCTGTTCAAGTGGATTAAGAGGGTGGGAAACCAAAATTTTATTCCAAAACTTCGTTATTGCGAGATGGAAATGAAAAATATTACTTTCATTTTGTGGGATCACTGATTATCAAAATGAGGTTAATGAGCACCTCGAGCACCCGCGAAGATGTAGAACGCTTATTTCTTATCATTTAATTAATTTAATAATTATAATTTATAATTAAATTAATTATGTATTTCTTAGATGAAATAATATATATTTATTTGGGCAATTTGATCATAAAAATGTATCATGGTAAATAAATTACAACATTGAATAATTATATTTATTAACATGGCTTGATCATGACTATCAAATAATCTAATGATCTTAATTTTAATCATCTTTACTATTTAACATATACTTTAAATTAATATATAATTATTTTATTAATTCAATAAGTAAAATTAGTGCTCTACACCCATTCTACGTCAAATGCTCTACATATACATTTTCCTTTAAAAAAATTAAGTGTTCAATAATCATTTTGTCATTAACATTATGATTTATAATTTATAAGCTATTATAAGAACTTGAACTCGCGTTTTAAATTATTTTTAATATATTACAATGTTTAAATACATTTTTTTTGTAGATATTCTTATAAATATTATTTTTTATAATATATTTAAATTAAAAATAAATATTGTATGTTAAACATTGAAGAACTAGGGTCCTACAGGAGTTCGAAGATTAGTGGTGACAGGGTTCGAAATTAAGTTCATCGTCGCAATATTCGGAATTGGAACGGCATTGAGTCAACCCAAATGAATTTTAAAGGTTTAAAACTACCCTCTAGAGTCAGTTGTGTTTGGCAACCAAAATAACTAGGGACTAGATCGATCAATTCCATCAAACAATGTGACGTTTGACGGAATTGAAAATGAAACTCGAGGTACAAACCGGAGGTCACATGACTCTTCAGAACAATGTTCTTTGCACCGGCCATCTTTTTATATGGTGTTTTTTTCAAAGCTATTTTTCCTTTCAAAATTTTCTCTCTTAATTCTTCATATAAAATATTTTATATATTATGTATAATATATTAATTATAAAAATATTAATTTAACATTATTTATCACTTTGGGAAAAATGTATATTTTGTTAAAATAATTTATTATAAGCATTATTTATTATATTTTAATAATATATTATTTTAAAAAAATTACATAAAATTTTTACTTATACTCAATATTTATTTATTAAAAAATATATTTTATATTCTTACATTTTATTCAAACATGCACTAAAATTAATCTATCACATTAAGTTTTTTAGTCTGATCATTATGTTCCATCTAAACACACACTAATCTATATTCATGCAGAACTCAAAAGAACTACGGTTCCACTTGTCAAACGCAGAGCAAGTCTCATTTTAATGGCTAAAATTAATAGTATTTTATATTCACGGAATAAGAAACATTGTAATTGTATGGAGAACTTCAAAGGTTGAAGTTGAATTACCTTTTGCTCAAAGGTTAGACCACCATGATCTACCTTCCATCATTGTTTATTTTTTGCACATATAGTTATTAATTCAACTTAAACACTTTACAAAGATTCAAGTTTCTTCCCCCTCTCTTAGATAACATTGACGCCTAATGTGGCCGTAGTGGGTCAAGCACCAATGTCGAAACTCCTACATCACCATCATTGACAATCACAACATCGTCTATTATATCGTGTCCCTATCAATGGATACACCTACCAGCTATCCTGGCCCCCTCCTTCATCTTGTGCAACCTCAAGGATGTCTAGTCCTTCTTCGACAATGACGATGGTCCCATATACCCCCCCCCCCCCCCACTCTCCTCGGTGTCCACCTTGTCATCGTCATTCGTTCATCGCATATTTCGGGTCCGTGTCATCTTCGTTACGCTCCACATTATGCTCCTCCATCCCATCCTTCCCCTTCGACGTCCTTTAGGGCTTGCTTGGATTGGGGGTCTGAAAGCGGCAAGGTAGAAATATGGGAGAATAAATATTGTTTGGGTAATTATATTATATTAATTAGGAGGAATGGAGTAGTTAAGCCCTCCTAACATCATAGAATCAATAATTTTATATCAAATTAACCCTCCCTTCTCTTTCTCTTTTCTGTCCTCTCTCTCTCTCTCTCTCTCTCTCTCTCTCTCTCTCTCATATTAGTAAATAAATATTTTTATAAAGTATTTTTTAATCTATATTTATCTTTCATTTTTATTTTTAAAATTTTGAATAAAATAATTATAGAAAATAAATAATATAATAAAATATATAAAAATAGGAGAAACAAAAAATAGATGACAAAAAAATAAGTGATAAATACTTGTTAGTCATTACATATTATAAATAGTTTAATATATAATAAAGGGTAAAAATGAATTTTCCATAAACAAAACTTTTATTACCCTCACCCCACATCTTTTATAGTTTTTATAATTTATTATTCAAACATGAACTTTCTAATAACACATCATGCTTCACCACATCACTTCTCTCACTCCTCCATTGAATATTTAATTTGCCAACAAGCCCTTACTACACCTCCCTCTATGTCATGCGAGGGACTTGGAGGAATGCCATGCAGGGCCATCCTTTGTGGCTTTTCGAGTTGTTATCTAGGAGTGTAACCTTTCCATGGACGTTAAAAATGAAGAGAGGTGCACCACAACTAAACACAAACTTCAGGATATTTTCATCGACACTGAGGCAATGGTGGATTCATTGCTAGTAAAGGTAGATTGGCGCTCTGGTTTACTTTGTCAAGTTTAGGAATATTTACTAGTCAGGTTGGATCCGTCCCAATCAAATTTGGTTTGGTTGGGTCATCCAATCACCTTTTTTCTTCTTTTGTTGAATTTTTTTCCTAATTTTCTATATTATTTTCTAAAAAATATTATAATATTTATTTAAAATTTAAAATATTTTTTCTCAATATTATAATATTATTTTTATACTTAAAATGATTATTTGATATTTTAATTTTTTAATCAAATATGGGACTAAAAATAAATTAAAAAGTATTGAGAAATCTCGACCCACACTCGGCCCGTACCCTCGTCGAGTTGGAGTTGGCTCGGGTCGGTTCACCGTGTTGACCACCCCTAGTCAAGTCGGTTGAAATTCCGATGAGCTATCCAATGTCACAAAGATGACTCTCAAGTTCAAGCAGCTCTAACTCTCTTCTCTCTTGCCTCCTCTCGCTTCAGCTTCTTGAGCACATCAGCATTGAGCTCGACCATATCGGTAACCACCTCAAACCAAGTGGTATTAAAGTCAATCATGACGAGCTTGACCTTGTCGTTGCACTGTTAGGCTACATCTGGTAGTGGAACTAATTGATTTGATAGAAAAGTTTAAAATATTGATGTGATGGATAAGTTTTAGTGGGTGTTTGGATAAAAAATGAGAACTAAAAATATAATTTATTATTTTATGAGATATAAAATTATAGTAAATAAGAATATGTTATTAATATTATAATTTACGTAAATCATTATATTATTAATATTATTTTTATTTATTTTGATTAAATCTTTTAAATATTATTAATATTACAATTTACGAATATTTTAAGATCCAGATATAATATAATTTTTTTAAAAAATAATTGAATAGTTTAATTAATAAATATTTATTAATTATTAGAACTAATTATTTTATGATTTTTAATTAATAATATTTAATAAATTATTTTATAATATTCCTAATAATGTATTAATATATTCTAAATTATATATACATACACTATAAAATAATTAAAATTAAAAAAAATTAAAAAAAAGTCAAAAAATGCGACTGAAAAGACATGGAGTTAAAAAAAAACAAACATTCTTGCCCAAAGACAAGAACTTTCAGCCGAAATATTTGGCCAAATATTCCGGCCGAAGATCACGTGATCCCATCACACATTGCATTTGGGAACAAAATACGTTGTTCTCGCATTTTGTTCCCAACTAAACGCAGCCTTAGACATTCAGGAAGGGAGGGGATGAGGAGGTCGATGAACCTCAGTATAGTTGACCTCATCAATGGAGAAGAAAACAAGCGTGACCTCTATCTCTGCCCTTATTCATTTATTTATTTATTATTTTTAAATACGATGTGGAAGAGAGATAAAATGGATGTTTCTATTATTATTTTACTATTTTTAAATATTACATGGAAGAGAGATGAAATGGGTACATGATGATCACGTAATCAGTGAAGCGGCTATTATTATAGGTCGAATGGATTGTAGGCGAAATAAGTTATTAGTTGTGACAGTCAGGTTATAAAATAAAGTTTGAATATCGAATTGAGAAAGAGGAGAAATTCGAATATAACTATTACAGACCTTGCAGACTGTAAATAGTATTTTAATTTTAGAAAAAAAAATATCTTTTTAAAAAAAGCTATATGAATCAGCACATGTTAACTTGTTTAGTGTTTTCCTCCTGCAGTCTTCACATGCAAGCCATGAATCACTTTAGCATGCTCCTTTACCCATACCACCCGCGGTTTCGTTGATAGCCTTTTTTTTTTTCTAGTTGGGCGTCTACCCAAACTGACAACACCATTCCGCGCCTTTAGGAGCCTCATAGATATGAAAAATAAAACAGCAACTCTCATACTCAATTTCTTTGTTTTTTGTCTCTTTTTTAATCCTCTTCAGGAGTTCTTTAGAAAGACAACAAGATCAACTTGTGTATTCCAACATGCCTTAAATTAATTGAAGGACAACATGTATACTGGAACACTGACATAAGCCTTGATACTTAATTTCATTTATTTTATCCGGGGTGAACCAAAGTGGTATCTAATTAGGCTGCCACTAAAGTCAATACTTGATCAATTATTTCAAAGAAGTTTATCACGATATCTCGATTGCCAACTAGATGATAATAAAGCTTTATACATGGTATAAGAACCATACCTTATAGATGACATCCCAGGGAAAGCAACTGAGTAGATCAAAAACAAAGCCCGACTTCAGGTATCTGATTACTCCAAAGAACAGTAACTAATAATTAATGAGCGTCAATTATAGGTAATAATTAAAACTGAAGTTACTCTTAGTTGGTCAACGTAAAAGCTGGCATAAACAATAATCTGCAAGGGCGAGCTAATCGAGTAAGTACCGGAGAGCAATGGACGTGGGGTTGTCGATCATGCGGTAGGTGCGGGAGTCACGGTAGGCGAGGAAGAAATGGACGATGATGTCGCAGAGAAAGGCAATCTGGCCGGCGATGTCGAGGAAGAGGAGGTTTTCCGGGAGCCCCCGGAAGAAGCCGAACTCCATCGGCGTGAAGAAGGACGAGTACACAGCCCAAATCAATATGAACTGCGTCCATAGGTAATACCACCTGCATGCAGATCAAGCTAATAAATCAAATCCTCGTGTTCATCATAACAATAAACAAATAAATCATCAAGTTTCTAATAAGTTAAAAAAAAAAAGAACTTTGCGATGAACAGTAACTCTCAGTGACAGCGAACATTAGTTTAAAAATTGTGGACATAGTTATTGCTTATAATAAACTAAGGAATGGTTCTACCCAAAAAAAATAATAAAAATAAGGAAAGGGATCAATCCGGCGTCATCCGGAAGGAAGTGTCAGCCTCATCATCGGATGACTGGGGACTCCATTTGTTTTTCAGGAAAGATAATGAAACAGTTAATTAATAGACCAAAACGAGCACACGCTATATAATCCTGACAAAGAAATGTGGCAAACTACGAACTGTTGATCGCTTTAGAAGGCTGGACCGTCGACAACGTGTTCGATGGTTGGAGTGGTCGACTGGTCGGGGCACTTTGACGTGCGAGATAACAAAGTTTTGGACCTACGAGTTGGACCTGCTGAATGCCAACGTTAATCTGATTGATTCAGGTGATAAAAAATTTTGTCGTTATATATTTGAGCTATTTTTTCATCGATATTGGAATATATTGATATCTGATTTAATGAATACAAATATTTATTTGATAGATTACGAAATCAATTCAAATTCAAACTCTGTCACTGTTGTTAACGCTGGGCTAGAACGAGAGTAATTGTTCGGACCTACTTTTATTCCGTGGAAAAAACAGCACCACTTGCCTGCCGGCCATGAGCGCTGTTGCACCACATGCATCAGACATGCAAAAAGCTAACGATGTGTAGTTAGACCTGTGATCTATGGGCTCGCAGAAAGATGGTGACCCAGAGCCACGCACCGTCTCTAGATTTTGCGCCGCACAGCGCCTTTCGATGATGATAAGAACACGGGAAAAGCCAAAGTTGTTCTTTTTCCCGTATTTGACCACACACACGCAAAAAAAAAACAAAAAAAAAACAAGATACCTCGGGTTACTACATATAGACTAATTTATTCGATAAAAATATTCAAATTTATCGGTTCTATATTTACCGTTAAATTTGAAAACTGCTGAGGTGAAGTTTAAGAAATAGCGAAAAGAAAATAGTGAATAGCGCATGTAGGACAAGAAAAGGAAATAAAGAAATAACACAGTCCATGAAAATTATGAGTCCAAAAAAATGGTTAATTGCAGGCCTCCATCACTAGTATTTTTTTTCTCACGACTGTCCCCTCTCGATTAATTGGCGAATCCGATTTCTCTGGTTGGCGGAATTTACGCATTTGATTAATCAAAACTATGACCCGAATTTGTATTGGATCCTTCCAAGTTCAAACCCAGTCCATAAGCCACATTAGTCCATGTGATGTTTCCACCTTTTTTTTCAGTTGAAACTTACGGGAAACGGGTTTCTTGTTCTAGAAAACGGCTACCATGTTCGTCACTGATGTGTAATGCATCCAACATCTTATCATACCATCGTTTGATTGCTTCCCAATCCATCCATTTTTCTTGGATTAGCGCTCACAGAATCGATTAAAACTCTCCTCCAAATAAAGGGAAGAAACTAAAAATGGAACGGATCACGGGAAAGGAGACGGTTACCGGTTATCCGGAAGGATGACGAAGCTCTTCAGAACCTTCTCCCCACTCCTTCGCCTGCCGAACCGCCGGAGCCGGAACTCCGACGCCAGCAGCGCCAAGCGGCTCCCGCGCGACGAGCCTCCCGTGGGCTCCGGCAGTTCCTCGACCTCGTACTCGTTCTCCGCCGGCTCCTCGAGTTCCGTCGGCGCTTCCGCCACCCGGGGCGCCATCGCCCGCACGTCGTCGCCCTCCGCTCACTGGACGATCAGCGGGAATTAACGCATTCAAACGTCGCCCTCGCTAGGCGCCGGCGGCTCCGGCGCCGGCGAAGTGTTGGGACTTGTGGGTTCGGTTTATGGAGGTGCGTGGTGGAGATGGTGGAGGGGAGAGCGGCGTAAGAAGGAGACGAATTGGAAGTCGGAGGGAAATGGGAACGGTGATGTGGTATTTATAGTGGCGGGCGACGAATGGGGGAATGGGGGAGGGGTGGGGAGTTAAAAAGTCTCGGCAGAGGAGGGTGACGAGGATGAGACTATTTGTCTATTTGAATATTAACGTGCACCCAGGCACACTTTACCTTAATTTCTCAAGTATTTTATTATTATTATTCAGAAACTATTTTATAACATATAACAAAAGAAATACTATTTATTTCATATTTTTTATCCAAAATTATAACATATTTTCACTTTTTGTATAAAATTTAATATTTTTAAAATATAAAGTTTAATATTGCCATCATAGACCACAAGTTGTTCTATGATCATGGTGCGCAACGATACGTGGCAGTCACACGAGAGTACCATCTGTTAGTAAAATACTAAAATTTTATTTTACAAGTTTGGTACGAATTATTTTACCAAGCTACGAGCTTACAATGCGCTATACACGATTTATTATATAGGAAAAAATTAACTTTTATAATAGGTCGATCGACCTATTTCAAATATTATAAATTACAGTCATTTTTTACGAAGCATATTCCTTTTTCCCTTATATTATTATAGTTTGTCTAGTAATTCTGAAAATTGGAAGCATGAAGTGATTATCAATATACCCATCCGCCTTTTGCGTTCTCTCAATTTTTTAAACACTTTTACAAAGCCTTACTTTTTCTTAATTTTACTTACGAAATACCTTTTTTATAATCCTTTGTTTTTATTTTTATTTGAATTGATTAATGAAAAAGTAAATGAAGCAGTTTGAAGAGAAGATGAAATGAGATGTGATTATGCCACTGGAAACAAGATGAAGAATAAAATGTGAATTGCATAGTGTGCATCAAATGATTGGAGTATTATTATTCAAAGAATAAGAATTATTATTTTAGAAAAAATTTTGTGTTTGGATTATAAGATAATAGTATATAAATGAGTAATAAATTAGATAATAATAGGAAGAATAATTATTGAAAGTATTCAAAATGAATAGTTAATCTCTACTTTTTAGAACTCCTATGTACCTATTGTTTTGATTGGATAATTAATGCAATTGATTTTTTTTTACCAACTTATTCACTATTTTTGGATAATTAATACAATTGGTTTAATTAATACAATTGGACAATAAAACCAACTTATTCATTAATGAATAAGTTGGTTTATTGTCCAATTGTATGCTTCCAAATACACGATCAATTGCCTTTCTATTCATGAATGAAGTGGGCAATAATTTTTGGGACAACTTACAGTATTGTTATCGGTCAAAATATTTATGAATGTATTTGCTAAATATAAATAAAATGTTTGAGAAATCATAAAATTAAATATTAGCGCCTAGAAATTTATTTTCAAATGAACACTTTAAAATTTTTTATCATCATCTTTTTTGTAACATATGAATATTATTTATAATATGTCATTTGTTGTATTATTTATTGGTTTTTTGGTTTTAAAGAAAATCAACTACTAAATCTTAGTACAATGAATTAACTTGTACTTCATTATAATTTCATAATTTTTAAAATGAACATTTAATAAAAAAAAGTTTAATTTGATTTCAAAATGAATAAATCATTCAAATTATTTATATATGTCCTTTGAGCTCTTTAAAATTTATCAATAGATTCAAAAGATGCATTGCCATATGTCAACACTTTTCTCTTCTTTTAAGCAATCGTCAAAATAAATCACTAATGGTCAACCGCGAGTCAGTTAAATGAAGTCTAGAAAATTTTTAAAAAAAGGTAAAATGATTTGTTAAAAAAAAGAATAATGGTGCAAGATATTTGATATTTTTAAGTGAAAGTATTAGAAAAGTAGCGGATAAATGGGTAATAGTAGAATTTAAAGTATTAAATGAAAATAGGAGATAAATCAGGTGAGGAAAATAAAGTTTCAGTGAAACTATAAATCTAAAACTATTTCTCCTTATGAGCCACATTCCTCGAAAAAAATTGTATGCAAACTGCGTGTGTATATGTATTATGCATAAGTTACTATTAACTTGAAATGAAGATATAAAAAAATGATAGTAGCATTCCAAATTTGAGCTTTGACTTAATATATAAGGATATTTGATATGCACATGGCATATATACATCATGTGATCTGAATTTATTCTTAAATATTACACATATCTCGATATGTACGTGATGCATATCATGTGTTCAATATTTATATCAAGTGAGTACCATGCTCTTTTTATTCTTATTCTACAAAACCATATTTCCACTGTTGATTCATACTTTTTGTATTATATATATATCTCAAAACCAAGTTGTGGTGAGTTTCAAATTTTATTTTCGAAGTCAAAATTTTACATAATGCTATTTATATTTTAACTAGGCCAATATAATCTTTAATATTTTTCAATTTTACAGTGGTCATCAATAGTATCCGTATTGATTGGCTAACATTTAATTTACGATTATTCTGATCAATTTGCATCGTTATATATAAGCCATACATTTAATTACCAACGAGAGTTGAGTGGAGTAGATAACAGATCCTCACTGCTTAAGTAAATGTCTCGACTTTGAAGTTTGGAGGATGCAGAAAATTTTCGCAGGGAGCTTCATCTATCATAATCAGACGTGCTGCTCGTGCGACATCAGATTAGTCAAGCTCGATGATGGATCAAAACTCTAACATGTGGATGTAAAAGATTTCCGGTGGAAGCTTCACCCATCATAATCAGGCGTGCTGTCCGGGACGACATCAAATTAGTCGGACTTGATGGTGGACCGAAACTCTAACATGTGACTAATATGCTCCTTAGCGTCGTGTGAGTCCTGCAACTGAAAAAAAAGTCATACATTTAATTCAATGACAAATGATGCTTTATATCAAAATAATTAACTAGATTTTCTAAGTTTTCCCTAAGCATATTGTTGGCATCTATATCTAAAGACGTGCTACTCATTGTGGTCGGGCGGAAAACTCCATATCAAGTTTTGGCAAGAGAGAATAATTAATGATGATGGACCAACATGTATAAATAGTATAGATGTGTTCTTAAACTCGTGTTCTACAATTGCAAATGCAAATTGTATTGTGGAGTATCTTATAAATGACTATCCGATCTATCATCCTCTTAGAATCTCCAACTTCAATGTCATAGCAAGCAGCGCACCAATTAATTATCCTCACAATTCTCTCATATATATCATGTCTGACTTGATGATTAAATATTAATTTTAATTATGTAACGCGTCATGTCTTCAAAAAAGGAAGATGAAGAGGAACAACCGACTCCCTTCCCTAATTCATCTTCTTCGTTTCATTTCACCTCCCCTCTTCGCTGTTGCATCTGGTCACGGATGGGGGAGATGGAGGGGCAGCACCACTCCATAAAACCCCTCTCCCCCTCTCCTCATGTTTTCCCATTCGTCCCTCTCTCACTCTATTTCTCTCCTCTGACAACGTGCACAGAAGGGGAGGCACTCCGGAAGAGATTTTCGACATGAACGACGGCAAACGGCAGCAGGCGACATGAGGACAAACATCATGAGGATGAACCCCAATTTCATAGGCATTAAGGTGTGAATTCGGGATCTTCTTCATAGATTAGTTTATGAACGATTATGCATGCTTTCGAACCAAAACCTGTAGTAGAAATCATGACTAAGAAGCGAAGGAAACTTGCTATGCGACATTTATGGAATTGCAGACCCTTTTCATTGATTCTATGATCTACGAGCGTGTTAAATTTTGTCATTTACGACATGTTAGGTGATGCATGCTCTAAGGACGTAAGTAGATGAACACCTCTGATTTCATGTTTAGAAAATGTGGTATACTTACTTTTGAAATGTTTGATTCCATTCTTGCGAACTGTGTATATAAATGAATGTATAGATTCCTATTTGAACTTGTTTAGATGAATGCATGCTTACATCGATCTCGTATGATTTAATTGACTAGATTTACTTTAGTTGTCATGTTACGAATCGAAATATCGATGCATGATACTTGGGAATGCTATGAAATCAAGATGTTCGAACTACGCAACTTTATGCGAACGAAGAACCTAGCCCGGGTTGCATATAACCCGACACGGATCATACCAACTTGGATCGAGTTCTTCCCAACTCGACCCGGATCCGTCATTAATGCTCATTCCGAGCTCTGCTCGCACCAGCAACTCGGCTCGGGCTCTGCCTGACCTGATCGAAGAAGACGATTGGACGGATCGACTTTTTTGATCCGATCATGTATCCAACTCGGCCCAGGTATAACCCTGACCCGGCCCGAGTTCCCACTCGAAATTTTTGAGTTTGATTTCGTCAGAAACTCGGCCCGAGTTCCACCTGTACTCGGCCTGGGTTCTAACCAATTGATCATATGATTTACAAACCCTCTTTCACATATTTGACATCTGATTTGTCCCTGAGTTTAATTATGCTCAACAGAACCACGTTTACTCTTTTCTTACGAATTAACGGAACCCAAAGAATGTAATGTCAGCTTGATTATGATCTTCCATGAACGATGATGACTCTTATGAACTATATGATGAACCATTATGAACTCCTATGAAATGATAAATGGGTGTCTGCTCCTTCCGCTAAAAAGATCTAAAGATGGACAATTGCTTGACATCCAGGCGTCCGGTATGTGGACAGAAGGAATTTGACCTTAATTGAACCCTCTGATTTATTAAGCCTCTATCCACCTGATTTATCTTTGAAAAAAAAGAACTTAAAGATGATTCAGAGCTATGTTTCATATGACTTGATCAATTTTTGAATTGAAAGACAGGTCCACGATGTTTCAAAACTTTGCTCCATATGGTCTTGATCGATCTTCGGATTGAAAAAAAGGTTCATGATGATGACTCGGAGCTTTGCTCTCTATGGCCTTGATCGACCTTTGGATCGAAAGAGAGGTTCACTATGACGGGGGAAGGTAAGCCAGCCTTGAGCAAGGCACTTCCTCACGAGTTATCATTTGCCCTATCTAGATGGGAGTCTCTCCCTTTATAGATGTTTCCGCCTTGTTCGAGGTCATCCTAGCCCGACGGAGCTGGCACTGATCACCTACTGACCCATGATAGTATAGATAGTTACACCTTTATGTACAGACAATGACATTTCCCAAAAAGAATGAAGAACTCTTCCAACGAAAGAAAATAAAGAATGAACAAAAGAAAGAAAAAAAATGAAATAATGAATGAATGAACGAAAGAAAGAAAGAACGAATGAAAGAAAAAAAAGAAAGAACGAATGAACGAAAGAAAAAAAAGAAAGAACGAATGAAAGAAAGAATGAATGAAAGAAAGGGAATGAAAAGGCATGAATCATGTTATGATCTCCCTCTACTTTATGATCCACTTTTTTCATTTGATTATATGATCTCTTGAAGCTTATTCTGACAGAACTGATTTATGATACGAACTTACATTTAATTTTATGCTAATGATTGAGCTTGCTCCCCTATGTGATCCCCACAAGTACATGATGATGACTCATGACATGTTGGTGTGCACGCAGAGACTTCACTTTGGGTGGCACATGCATATGGTTATGATCGAGTGTAGTATGAGTCGTATGTTTATACATTATATTAGATGGTATATCAGTGATGGGTCTTATCAGGTCATGGCTGACTACAGGTGTCTTTATTAATACTCATACTTTTACTTTTTCTACTCCAGACTGAGACCATGGGATGTACCTTTTTCTTCCGCACTATGCTTCATATCGAGACAATTGATGTATTTTATTCCTTTTTCTTTCGCATCTTCTTTTTATTGTTGTATTATTTTATTTGATAAGTCTTCTGCTTACGTGTCACTTTCCTTGACCGTCGAGTCAACAAAAGAGTCAAAGAAAGACCAAAAGAAAGAAAAGAAGAAAAAGAAGTAGCGCAAGAGAGGAGATCGCGTCAAAAGACGGGGGCGAATTTTGGGGCACTACAAATTATTACAACCCTTCATCTTATTTAATAATCGAATGAAATTGAAAAAATATCTCCCCCTACTTAATTTAGTGTAACTTGTGCATGCATATAAAACATACAAATATATGTTCATCAAAATTTGATAAAAAAACATTAAACATATATTTCGCATATGATCATTTTTTCTACATGCACTATCAAACATACGGCAATTCATATGGATGAATGCATATAAAACATACAAATTAATATATGTTCATCAAAATTTGATGGAAAGACATAAAACATATATTCGTGTATGGTCATTTTTTTTCTCCACATATTAACATATGGTACATTTATATGGTTGCCTTAAAACTTTACGAAAGTTTCTATAACACTCCATGTCACGCTCGTGTATATCTAGTGCATGTTGAAAGAACCGTAATAACAAAATTAGATCAAATAATTATGGAACTTAATAAGTTAAATGTGAAAACTTACAATTGTTTATCGCTCTCTTTTGATCATAAATAAATTGTCGATCGCCTTCTTGTATTAACGAGCACTTGATAGAATGAACTTCCAAAATGACACAATCGAAATATTTTTTTTTAGCATAGATGGAGAATGCGAAAGAAGAAATCTTTAACCAAATTGATTTCATTCAAGTTTTTTTTGTGTTTTGAGGACCATAATCATCTATTTATAGTAGGCACCAGGGATTTGAATCTTCATTCATAAAAAGAATTCAAATGCATCATTTGATCTCCATATACGTCTTTTGACATTGACATACTTTTGATCATCATATTTATACCTTTTCATCCTCATGCACCTTTTAGTATATGAAAACATATACACCCTTTAAACTTTATACACATTTTGGTACGTATATACATATTTTATGCATGTTTTCAAAATAATAGAGGAGTAGTGTTCCGGTGACTCGACCTTTTTTTATATGAGATGAAAATAAGTCTTCTATATACTTAAACTCGATAACTTATTAATATTTGAAAATTTTAAATAATTGAACATAATATCCACAATCAAACTTCACACGAGTTGTTGCTAGGTTATGATCATGAAGAGAAAACTTGGTTGATATGTGTTGTAGAGATTCATGATTATAACTAACAAGAGCATAGATATGGGTTGTGGCACAATGATGATCATGATCAATATAAAGTCGTAGAGCATTAATCATGAGTTAATACATGCACACAAAATTATATTAGTCCATCACAATCAATCAATTACCGCTTGATGTTAATATGTTTTTTCTTTAAAGAATAATCTTTTGAAATATATGGCTTTATGATATGCAAAAAATATTACTACATTACCCAAGGTTATAATAAATCTTCTGATATATCTAGATCATGTTGTGAATAGTTATGAATTATAAGTAGCATTGTTAAAATAATAAATTAATGTTTTTTAGCTCAGTTTTGATTTTGAAGTTTAACGACATAAGAATAAAGCTTGTTGTAGCAGTATAACTCAAAATAATTATGGCATTAATCAATAAAAATTATATTTATTAATTTAAAATTTAAGAATTATGAATATTTATTATTATTATTATTATATGGATATAATCATTTTAGTTGATCTATTATGTTATTCTTTTTCTTATCACCAATTACCTTCAAACTTATAATTTAGCAATGGTGTAACTGGAATCTAGTATCAAGAGGACAATGAAAAAGATCTTGAAATTATTTTTTTATTTTAATATAATGTGTTTGGCAACTAGAAGTAAATAGAACTAGCACCTAGTTCGAATCGATTCCGTCAAACAAATGTTTGATGGAATCAAGGCATGATCCCGATGTGAGAATGAGGGATCACTTAACTATAGTTTCTACCTTTTTGTGGATCTATACCCCTTTTAAAGAACATTGATTTTTCTTTTTATTTTTTTATTTTCTTTCTCTTGCATTTTCCTCACAAAGTAATTTATTTATTAATTATAATATATTTAATATAAAATAATAATTTAATATTATTTATTACTTAATTTAATTTTTAATATTTCATTAAATATAATTTATTATATTTAAATTATATACTTTTTAACAAAAAATTTAATAAAAAATTGTAAGTTATAATCTTAATTTTATTATTTACTATAAGTTATCGTTCATATTTATAATATAATTTTTTTATTCGAACACTCATTAAAAATAATTTATTATATATAATTTTTCATATCACATCTACTTTTTAATTTCTTATCATTAAGTTTCACTATATTTAAATATACTTCAAATTAATCTATCATTTTCACTATTCATGTTATTTACTCGGAAGAGTTATAATTTAACTATTCAAACATAGCCATAATGTTTATTATTATATAATTATATTATGACATATAAATCCACTTGTAAGAAGTCCTCCCTTCGGTCACCGTCCCTAGTATGTCATTTAATTAATGGTTGATTTCTTAAAAAGATGTGTCTAAAACTTTGCAACTTTAGTTTCATTAGTAATTAATTGTGTAATGGTCAACATGTTAATGAAAATTCCATTTAAACATTGATACTCCCTTTTGCACCACAAAATGCACGGCAACGAGCTTTATATTATCAACTCCCTTGTCTTTTCCCCCTTTTGTTTATTTATTTATTTACTGTTATTACTCTTTCTTTTTCGTTGACGTAAAACTTTGTGCACACGTACACTCGATAGGATCAAACTAGCTTGATTACGTACATATACACAAATATAATAGTGTCAATTTACTCTTTATAAAACTTTTTTAAAAAAAATGAGTAAACAATTTTGATGCAACATTATAAATTATTGAAAAAAAATTAATAACTAATTTTCGAGACTGTTCATGGAAGCAAGCTGAGATTATGGGCTGTGGAACTATACGTATCTCACTAAGTAACTAATTAAGGACGCATCCAAGTACGTCCAACCATTAGATCACGATGGAACTCATTAATTTTATATATCTTTAATTTCAAATTAAACCAGTCGCATGGCGGCACTTGGACTTGTGTACGATACTCTTCTGATCTATATATAATTGATTGCTTCGGCTTGGTCTCTTCTCATCTTAATTTTATACATGTGTTACTGTAGTTTAACGTCTTTAACTCGAACGTGTCTTTGGGATTTTTTAGTCGGCTGCCGATATTTTGAAAGTGAAATCGACGGTTCAGTCTGTATCGTTAATAATTATGTGTATTATTTACAAGTTAGAATTGTCCTATTATCGAGTTTAATTAATTTAGTTGGTCATTCAACGTCGTGTATCCCGCGATGACAAATAATACTATTAATAATTTTTTTTAAGGCTATGTTTTATATCAATTCTAAAACTACTACAATTTGCAATTGGATATTTTAACATTTTTCTTGTCGTTTTTTTAGAACAAAACCGTAAACATAAATTAAGCTAAGCTATGGTACAATTCGATTTGCCTTGTGGTTCTCTTACTTCTCGGCTACTTGCTGCATTTACTTTCAAAAATATGAAAAACCGCACATGTGAATGGCAAAGTCGGGAGGGTGCCCGTGGATGCACGTGCACCACTAGACAAAGGTAATAGTAGTATCTTTTAAATGTCACTATTTGATTCGACTCATTAACAAATCCGATTCAATTCGGTCGAGTTTAATCGAGTTGAGTTGAATTATAATTTTATTTTAATTAATAATAAAATTATATTTTATAATTATAATAATTAGTTTTAATTCAAAATATATAAAAAAATCATCTATCACATCTATTTTTTTTATCATATCAATTACTTTATTTATTGTTATTAAATTTCACTCAAACCAAACATAGCCCAAACTAATCTGTCAATTTAATTATACATCAAGAACTTAAGAGAAACCATGATTTCATTTCCAAACACAATCCTAAAGTTATATCATACTTATAAAAAAAAGTTAAGATTTTTCTTTAAAATTTACCCTGGACTATGTTTTTTTTTTGTATATATATATATATATATATATACGTTCTAGTTATAATGATAGTGAAAATAATAATAATAATTTATTTCTTTGGCTCTAAAACTATCTTCCTTTTAATAATACTATTTGTTTTAGTCAAGATAGTTTAAAGTAATAATGAATAGTAATAGTTAAAGTAATCCATTTCTTTTGTCCTAACACAATCTTCCCTTTAATAATATATAGATTATTGTTTCAATTAGTTCTAGTTATGATTACGATTAAAATATTTTTTTCCTTTTGTCCTAACTATCCTCCTTTCTTTTGTTCTAGTCATGTTTGTTGTTGTTGTTTTAGTCTGCTCAAATTAGAATTATGGCTAGCTACAATAATTTTCTTGTCTTAAAACTACATTCCTTTTAATAATACATATAAATATAGATATGTTTAAGTTGTTCAATTATAATTAAAATATATTTTTGTCCTAAGACTATTTCTATTTTAACAATATATAAAGTATATATATTATGATAGTCACAAGATTTTGTTTTGGTCCTACGTTTTAACTTAATAATATATAAATATAGTTATAAGTTATTGTTTTAGTCAAATTATAGTTATAATTATAAACGAAATAATTTATTTTCGTTGTACTTAATTAGATTATCTGCCTTTTAATAATATAAATGTTGTGTCCTTTTTTAGGAATCTGTCTTTTTTAATAATATAGAGATATGCACAAAGACTAACAAATAGTGTTATGGTTGGTCGATGAATATTTTTTTCTTATCAATTTCCTTCACTGATCACATCTAATCATAATCAACTTAATGAGCTAGTGGAATAATTAATATACGTACCAATTAGCACTGGAATTGAAGGAAAGACAAAAGTTAAAGAAAGACAAAAGTGATGATCTGATCAAACATTGGAATTGAATTGGAGGGCCTCTCAATTAGATGCTGATGTTAATTAATGAATGTGTCAGTGTGGGTAGCATTAGTGTTCTGATGGGATGCAAATGGGCACTATGTGATGTAGTGGATCATGCAATTATATACATTGAACTAATTAGGGAGGGCACTAGAATTACTTAATGACAATATAATATTTTGCTTCTAAAGAAGGGCTGTGAATGTGATACGAAATCCAAGTTATCGTACAGGGATGACTCATCTCCATATCAGCCACCAAGTCTTGCTTCCTTTAGAAAAATTATATACGTTGACACATTTTTTTAGGTTAGTTTTATAAATCTTTATTAAACTATAGTATTTTTTTATCTCTAATCCTGAATTATGAACTTATTGTTCACATGTCGTCCCTAAATTTTAGAATTAGGTCTTAACTTTATTATTATTATTTATTTATTATTTATTGAAAAACTAAAGTGCCTTCCCATGATTTTGAATATTTATTGGTGTGATCGAAACACAAAAATAAAGACATTTATTTCAAATTACAAAGGATATTTTATTCTTTTCATAAATAAAAAAAATAAAAAAAGTAATAAAATTTCACGGAGGACTTGTGAAAATTACGATAAAATTTAGAAATATTATGCGGTAAGTTCATAGTTCAGAATTAAACGCAAAAAATCACTATAATTTATGATAAATTTATTATATTAACCCTTTTTTTCCCATGGCATGTAACAATGTTTTCTCAAAGTTAAGCATGTCAGTGTTAAATATGAATAAAATCTCTATGGTATCCGATATTAAATTTTGAACAGACTGTTCCCTTTGGTTCATGCAGCTATCATTTAATTAGTCTGATTCGGGTGTCATCCAAAATAATATCTTTTTTTTTTCGTGCATCTCCGTATGTCAACGGGGAATAACATTACTGTCTTCTTCTCGAGTTTCCGAATTGAACGAGTATTCAGATCATTAATTATGTGTGCTCATGGATTGAGCTACGATTATTATTTAATAGCCAAGTATTTATAAAAAAAATACTACACCAATTAAGGCAACATTTGAGCATTATTTTTTTAGCGTCAAGTTGAATGTGTGCATAAGAATTTTTTTAAAAAAAGTGTGATTTAGACATGCATGCATACGTTCATAGTGTTGGAATTTATAAGTTGCAAATGAGTTATTATATGAACATTAAAAAATGCTTATACTAATTAGTTAAATATAAGATATAGTCTTGCATTTTTGACATCAATGAAATAATATAATATTGAATGAAAAAAGATATTCACGTCTGAGGGAAATAATACAATGAATGATTGATTTTATAAATGAATGGATGTGTTCTTACATATAAAGTTGCATTCTTTTATGAGTAAAGATATGTGTGTATTATATGAATAAGAAGCATTCTTTTGTGTTGTCAAATGAACAATGTCTTGTTCATCATAAGTGCATGATTTGTATGAAGATAATCCTTTGATCATAGTGTATTCCTCTTTTGATGAAAAAGTTCTAAATACATCTTTCTGATAAGCAATATTTCAAATCTATAAATAAGCTATTCCTTCAAGCATTTTCAGTAACATAAGTGTGATGATACAACAATAAGTACTTGTGTGCACAATAAAAATTTGCGTTACGAATTACTTGAATAAGAAATTGAATCCTTCGATATTACAATTGACCAATTCGATGATTTCATTGTATATATTTTGAAAATATCAATATCGAAATTTGATAACACATTTTGTTTGGGGACAATTATTTTTCTAAAGATGTGAATCGCCATAACTTAAAGTCTTTATTTTTATTTCATATCTTTCTAGTTATCCAGCAATTTCAATGCACACGTGTGTGACATTCAAGTGATGCATATTTCTCATACCATCATATGTATGCACTTTTCTTCAATTCATATGACTTACCATGCTTTATAATTGTTTAACAAACTATTTCGCCACCGGAGTAAATGTGTATTTAATGAGTTCGCCATGATGAAAACAAGTTGGATTGATTTTTTTTTTTCCAAAAAATTAAGTAGTTTATGATGGGAAAAATCCGAG
Organism: Pontederia crassipes; assembly: GCA_030549335.1. Taxonomy (NCBI): domain Eukaryota; kingdom Viridiplantae; phylum Streptophyta; class Magnoliopsida; order Commelinales; family Pontederiaceae; genus Pontederia; species Pontederia crassipes. The sequence continues at coordinate 2,838,744 of JAUKPH010000017.1, forward strand.
AACAAGTAGAGAAGATCACAGAGAGATTGCAGAAAAATAGAGGAGACACACGAAATTTACCCAGGTTCACCCTTGAGATTAGGGCTACGTCCTGCAAAGAGGTTCCACTATATCGTTTAGGTTTACAGCCGCCACGCGAAATTACATCAGAAATTAGGCTATTAATAGCCTCTCCAAACCGGGTTTAAAACACAAACAAACAGAGAAAAAAACCTAATCCGAACCACACGGGCCGGCTAAACAAAAGCCCAAAACCCGTCTAGGTTTCGGGGGCGCTGCCCCCGAACCCCCGCCCGCTCACCGGCGAGCGGGACCGCCGTCGGGGGGCGGGGCCCCCCGAACCTCCCCTTTCGTTCGTACGCCAACAATACTGTTAATTGGGTAATACTCAGATTCCCCTAAGCTCACGTGGGCGAACCCGGTGTGAGAAACAAGAGGCCCTGAAGTATTCACCAACTCTAACAGTTTATTCCTACGTATTTGCCTGTATAACTACAAAAAAGTGTAATCAATTATATTTTTTTATGCATATTTTGTAGAGAAATTGTTGCCAAAAAATTATATCACATATCAATTTTATGCGTATAAATTGTATGATTTCACTTTTTAGTGTTTTTTCCTTTTAAAACTGTATAAAATTGACATTATTGTCAATTGAAGTGGATTTATGGATGGGATCAAATATGTAGCATTAGGATCCATTAGGACATAAATAAAATAATGGGATTGCATTCACAAGTCATGAGAGCTCCAATCTTCATCCTTACCCTACTCATTATTTCCAACCTTCCATTTCCTTCACCAGAAGCTTCAAACCTCCATTCAACTCATTACTTAAACAAATGATAATCAACTTTCTGAAGGCACACACATATACATACTTGTGGCTGCTCTGATACCTAAACAATGTTAATGAGTTTTGACTCAGGCATGTAAGCTAACCTAACATCTAGTTTCTCTTTTTCTATTTCTTTATGAGAGGGACCCCATTTGGCTTTAATTAGTTGGCAGCCACCATCAAACTAAACCCATGGTTTAAGAAAGTGGCATCTAATTAATAAAAGCTTGTGCTATATGATGAGATGTATATTGTTTATGTCACATCATTTTATTACTATTTTTATGTCTTTTTATCTAACCCAAAATTACTAACACCGACTAATTTTATATATATATATATATATATATATATAAAGCAGAGTTAGAATGTCCAAGTTGAGACTGAGGAAATAGCATTTTTTTATCGATTAAGTAAGAGTTCAAATTCGAATATTAGAAATGTTGAAAATTTCATTGGTCGTAGTTAAGTGAGATTGACACAATGTTTTATTAGTATATTGCACATAATTTTTAAGTGGCAATCTCATAAAATTAGAATCGGAATCTACTGACAATTTACACACTTCAACACAATACTAAAATCCGCCGACCATTCTCCTTTATTTTATTTTTGTTTTAAGATCAATATGCTATAAGAAATACCGGATGCTGATAACTGATGTTACTGACCACAAAAGTTGATGGTTTCTAGTTAGGTCGTGTCACATTAGATGATAAATAGTGTGACATGACAACAACAAGGACACAACATGGTATTTTGTTTGTACGGTCAACGCTATTATTATATTAATTTTTTCTCTCTCTCTCTATTTTTCTTAGCATTTGATTAACTCAATTTGAGATGAGAAATGCAAAACCTCAAAATTTTGCAACTTGTGCGCGTTGTTTTGGGCCCAAACGTCAAACAAGGCCCATCAGCCAGTCGTTTTTCTTTCCTTTTTTTTTAAATCATACTTCACAGTGTAACGTTTTTTTTTCTTTAATGCCACGGTCCTGTTTGGATACGATGTTATTTTAAAATATTTTTATCTTTATGTCGTAATATTTTAAAACATGTTATGTTAAGGTATAAAATTATTCATGTTGCTCTTGAGGTCAAGAGTTCAAATATAGTTAAACTATTATTGAAAAATTATTTTTCTTTTTTAGTTGTTATTCACATATTGAAATAAACCAAAATTACCATCAATCTTATACATAAGTGAAAATGTTAAAAATATAAAATTATTGATGTTATTTTTTTTATAAATTTAAGCTATTTTAAAAAATAGTGAGCACATCAATTTAAAAAAAAATGACGTTTGAAACACAAGTGCTCGCCGAAGTTTTCATGCCAAACACCGCCTAAAGTTGTCTTTGCTCGTGTGACACACAAAGTAGAGAGTGCCGTGCTACTTCTTCCCTCTCATTGGTCACTTTTTGCAGTTGTTCCTCACTAAGTCTGATCTCTCTCTCTCTCTCATTGGTCTTACTCTCCTCTTTTTCTCCTCTCTCTTTATTTGTTCATAAGATTTTAAATAATGCTGTAAAATTCGATCCGAATTGATCGACAAATCAGGTCGAATCATATCGGACCAAATAGTCAAACTAGAATATGATATATGGATAAAATTAGCATACACATATTTTTATATTACTAATGATAATGTAATTTTAATCATATGACTCATAACACACTAAAACATTTACGATGTATGATCGACCATATTTAATCGGCTACCGATTTAGGAGGCAAAATGAAATGTAGAAAGCTTGATGTCCTCGATCATCATCGGAATGTTGCCATTTCGTCAAATTCTCCATCCACTGTCAAAATTCGTTGAAGTTGACGGGTTGTGGTTGATTTATCAAAGTCGAAACGACACGACCATAGACGATTAAAGGCTTCAGTTCATCTATTTTAAGTTTTGACTATTTAAAAAAAAATAAAAAAACCCATTGGACTGACTGGGTTTTTTGAACTCGGTGGGTCGGTCAGTCCAACCCGAGTTTTGATCGGATTTGATCGGGTCAACATAGGTCAAAAAGTTGACCGGGTTTCGATTGACCCAAACATTTTCTCTCTTGGACACCGGTCCGGGGGACTAGGTTTTACAACACTGATTTTAATTATACATATTATTAAATATTAGAAGGGGAAAATGAATATGTAGAGCGTTTGCTCTACACCTCGAGCTATTGATTGTTCAATTAATGGTCGGATGAAAAATAACTGAAGTCAAGTTGAAAAGAGTCAATCGCGGCCATCTACTTTAAATCAATGGCTAGGATTTAATCAGAAAAATAGGAGGCAAATGAAACCTCTAAAGGCGGGAATGAGATTTTTGGTCAAAATTTTTTGTGCTTGCTGTTAAAAATGATCCATCTTCTACTGGCATTCCTCTCTTGGAGATCAAGCTTCCAGACTCATCAACAACTATTTCCTCTCTAGTATTCCACTTCTTCTTTGGAGTCCCGTTCCTTTCAGACAACAAACTCCTAGGGTGCGTTTGGTTCATTAAATATATTTAGATTCCTAGGCATTTTGATGGGAATGGTGGATTCTAATGTTCAATATGTATCATTTGGTAATGTAATTAGGAATGTGACATTCCAATTATAATTCTTAAGAAATGTTGAAATTCCATTACTACTATAGATGATGTCTTTCTCATATTCTAACTATCATACTATTGGGAGAAAAAGATAAGAGAGAGGAAGAGGGAGAAGGAGAGGGAGGAGGGAGGACTTGTGCACGCAACTTTGCAGAGAGAGGAGAAAGCGAGGACTTGTGAGAGAAAGAGAGGGGACTCGTGAGCTAGAGAGAAAGGGGGAGGGAGGGAAAGAGAGGGGGTAAGGAAGAAGAAGGGAAGGGAAGAGAGAGAGAGAGAGAGGAATGTGATTACTTTATTAAACTGAAGCAAATATGAACATTTAACTTTGCTTAAAATGTGATTCCTTAAATTATAGGTAATATTACGTATCTTTAACTAAACACACCCTTAGACTCATCGCCAAGGCGATGTGGCATTCCTCTCCAACATTTTACTTTTTCTATGGTGTTGCACTTCTTCTCATGTGTTCCTCTCCAGTGATGAACTTCCAAACTCATCATCAAGGTGTTATGGCATTCCTCTACAATGTTTGAGCGTTGTGACCTTCCTCACTAACCAACTTGTAACAACCCAGATTTTCAGAAAATAAATAAAGGATATTTATTTTTACTTAATGGATCTAAAAATTCCAATGTTAATATTCTGGAATTAAATAATTTCGAAGTTTATGGAAATTATGAGATAGGATAGAATTTGAATAAAGATAGAATTGTTATGGAGATATGCATGGATTTACGAAGTAAATTCGGATTTAATTAAATATGACAAATTATGAATAGATTAATTAATTATGGATGGCCATGATTGATTTTAAAAGAGTCCATGGCCTAATATAATTGAAATCCCAAGCTCACACTTATAAATAGGCATTAAAGTGTGGCTGGAAACCCTTTTTTCTGCCAAATAGAATTCTACCTATGAGTCCTCTTTTCTTCTTGTTTGCACGCAAACCGAAGCACCCCCGAGGACACACGATGATTGGTTTCAAAGCCTGCACATAGGAGAAGAAGTTTAGGTGGTGGCTGCGAGTTACGAACGAGGATAAAGAGCAATCGTCGGCCAAAGTTCGGCATTCATATAGAATTTCAGAGAAGGAATTACAGTTGGTTTTTCAATCAATTTTAGGTACGTAGGGGGAATTTCTATGTCGTCGATTTTCTACGACATGAAACCCTATTCTCTTTTCCTTCGTACTGAGAATCCATTGATGTATCGTGTGCATAGTTTGGATATCGTAGGGCATAATTATGATGGTTGAAAAGTCGTGTCGAAATGCACTTTTTCATCGACGGTATAACCCGGCCCGGGTTTTGCTGTTCTCGGCCCAATTTTCATTGAATTCGGACCGAATTAGATTCGAAACCAGATCGAGTTGTCCAACCTAGCCTGGATTCCTATTGGCCCGACCCGAGTTCGGCTTCGACTCGACTCGGGCTCGGCACGATCGGCTTGGAGGTGAACTGGCCAGCCCGGCTCGGGTTTACCATACACCTGGACTGGATTTGCCCTAGTCGAGGTGACATTGATCATTTTCGAATATGGCCAGATTCCACCCTACGCGGGTCGGGTTCCATCCTACGCGGGCCGGGTTCTGGGGACAGAAAATATAAATTGTGATATTTTAATTGAATAGTTACTATAATTGTTCATGATTATATTGTTAGCAGATCTGACATCATCAAATTTTTATTAGATTTGATTAAATATTATCTTCATTGTTACCCTATCATATCTTGTTATCCATCATGATATTGATTCAGTAGTTTTTCCCTGATTGGGTCATTGTTTAACCTAAAGTAAATTATTAAAGATAGATTTTTAGGATAAACAAGATAAAAAATAAAGACCGTTGAGTCTCCATGTTCTCCGATTGTCTCTAAGTTCCCTGGGTCATTATTGTTATCGTATTGTACGGGACAAATAGTGTACATAGAGGTTTGAGACATCATCCTTTAGGGAAGTTATGGTTGTCCTGTGAGGGCCATGGTCCTCCGCCATCATGAAACTATTGTTAGCGCTGCTATTGGAGGGCGGCTTGCCGTGATTTGATCTCCCACTGGCCTACATGAAAGAGACATGGAGTTTTTCTTAATTGATTGAACGTTCATTATTGAATTTAAATTGAGTAGAATTGAAAATGAATGAATTGAATTGAACCTTGGTCATTCGGATTTTGACGTTGAATTGGCTTTGCCTCCGCCTATTGAATTGAATAAAAATTATTATTGGCCGATGATCTTATATATAGAAAAATTGGTAAATTGGATAGGTGCCATCGTAATCAGTCATAGTTGGTAATTGTTATCGATTGGTCCATTGATCTCCTACCTGATCCCCTTCATTAATTCATGGACTTATTGATTATTGAGCTCTCATATATTATTTTATCCTGTGCTCTATTGTTTATTGCTTCTTGTTGATTATTGATTTTTTAGCACCATTGATCTCTTATTTATTATTATGGTTAGACCCTACATGCTGAGTATTTTTATACTCATGAGTTTTTCCCTATATTTGGATTCATGCAGGTGAAATGATAGAAGATGATGATCAAGGTTGTCAAGATCGGGATCTTATATAAGATCGGAGGGGGATCATAAGATCGAAGATCGTAAGATCGGATCGAGGATCGTAAGATCATATTTATTAATAAAATAATATATTATTAAAATAATAAATATATTTTTAACAAATTTTTCGTATTGAAATCTTAAATGATACCCCACTAAGACATTTTTTATCAATTCTTAAGTCAAATTATATTAAAATATATTAAAAATAAAAGAAAATGTATTTAACTTCATATAAATTAATTTTTATTATCATAAATATATTTTAAATTAATATTTAAATGATTATATTAATCATATGAGATCGTATAGGATTGGATAAGATCGTAAGATCGTGTGATCAAAATTAAGATCGTATTAAGATCTTACATATAAGATCCTCAAGATAAGATCGAGATCGGAAGGGGTCCGTAAGATCGTAAAATCGTAAGATCTTAAGATCTAGATCGAGATCTTGACAACCTTGATGGTGATGCAGGTGGTTAGGCTCAATGACAGAGATATTGCACATGGTGTAGGATTTAGTCCTACTAAATTATTGGATTAGTTTTTAATTTTTACATATTTAATATGATGGAGTCATGGACGTTTCCAACTCTTTGACATTATATATTGTTAGACGATCTTATTATTATTTTCGGATTTTAAAGAGTTTATTTTTCGCAAAATTATTTCATATGAAATTGCGTAGCGCCTTTGGGATGACTCTGAACACGTGATAGTCATGTGGATCTCGGGACATTACAGAACTCAAGCGCGTTTTACGTCTTCAACGATAGTCCTCTGTGAGAAGTGATCTATTGCGGCCTTCCTCGTCAATGACATTGACATTCCTCACCATGATCGAGAGCGACAATGCAGAACCTTATTTACTATGTTGTATCTTTCGTAGGAAGCATACGCTAAAGCTTACCGGTCTTCTGGGACACTTGTTTTTTTTGTAGCATACTTTTTGCTGGCCATGTATGATATGACATTCTTTTTTTCTGCAATATTCCTATTTTGTTATGTCTTTTGTGTTATTGCATTATGCATTTTTTTGGCTTGTTGCTGGAATGAATTCATGAAGATTGGTGAACTCCTTGTATAAATTTGATGTTTTTTATGTAGATTTCAACGAGTGTAGATGGAAGTTGCGAGTGAATGAGCACATGCCATGATGCACTTTTTCTTCACCTAGCATCACTTAAATTTCAACACACTCGATCTTCTAGTGCCATTAAACTTTAAAACAACATGTTTGTTTGATTTAATGATGTGTTCCATGCTTGATTATATAAAGCTCTTCTTATAATGTTTTAGATACCATCGGCTCCCTTGATGTTGGCGGTGGCTCGTTGCTGGCCTTCGGTGCTTGTGGATGTGCTCTTCTGGTGGCCAATTTGTTGGATCCTAGTGAGAGCATATTGTGATGATTTTCTTACTGGTCTTCTCAATCATCTACGGATCAACCCTTCTGAACCAATGTCGCTTCTACTGGAGAAAGTTGATGGAGACAATATAGACTCTTGATCATAGTTGAGGTGATCAACTGCAAATGCACCTTAACCTTCTGAATGTAGCTGTTGCAATCCATGTAGAGTAGCAAATCTACGATCGTTGTTTTTTACGGATAATAATTTGTAGAGCACAACACACGTGATTAAATGAATGTCAAATTGAAATTTCCGTAAGAGGCCAAACTGGAAAATGCACAAATGGTGTCCATTTCGGTCATCAAATGGTACAAACACTACTATTCAATTAATAAAAATATTTAAAAATATATTCAAATGAATAGAAATCTCTGTACAAACATTATTGTAAGCTTCCAAAAGTTGTAGAGCTCTTGCATTTCAAATGATGCAGGAGGTTGCAGGATATACATGTGTTGTAGACTGCTTGACAATTCAAATGGGTGGAACCTAGTATAATCCTATAGTGAAACACCGAAATAAACATTTTAAAAACTAGTTGAACCAAGTTGAAATAAGGCTACAACTAATGACATAAAAAGTTATAAAATAAATTGAAAAGTTACAATTATAACAACAAAAGAAAGAAATCTTACTGTGTGGTTAGAAGTGAAGGTGTTCGTTTTGTATCTTGAAGAGAAGGCATGAGAAACTGAAGGTGTTGCCTTGAGGTTATTGGTTCTTGGAAAGAAGCTATGACGAACACACAATCATCAGATAGCAAGATTACAACAATTGGGTGATTGTCAAAGATGCAAGCAAATACTAGAAAAAGTTGATTGCCAGAGTGGAACACTATAGAAGAAGTGAAACGTTTGGAGAGAAATTCTGTAAATGAGAAAGTTCATCAGAGGAATGCCAGAGAAGAAGTGGAGCATTGGAGAAAAAGTGAAACACCAGAGAGAAATGCCATAGCACCTTGGGTATGAGTTTGGAAGTTCGTCGCCGAAGAGAAACACAAGAGAAGAAGTGGAACGCCGTGGAGGAAAACTACAACAAGCACTAATTAGTGTAGAGCGCCCCTCTACATATTTATTTTTCTCACATTAGAACTTAATGCACATGGAGAACATCTTCAGCCATGAAAAGATTGAAAAGATGTTCAGCGTATTTCAATCATTGATCCATTAATTAATGATTCAAATAAATACATTTAAATGATAAGATTTAATCACTTAAGATCAAATCCGTTAATTAGTGCTACGCTCAACATCCCTTCAGAAACTGCTCTCGAGGTATATTAATTCCTAAATGTTATTATAATATAATATAAACTTATTCTCATATAACTACAAAGTATTTAAATAGATAATCAAACACCAATAAGTCATTTTATGGAAAATTATCTATTATTAACCATATCTTTTAAATAAATATAAAGAAGTGTACAAATTTTCCAAACACATCTTAATTATTTTTTCACGTAGATAGCGACTATAGACTGATTTAACAATAAATATTATTCATTAAGTTGCCTTATTTAATATATTTATTGACACTTTTAAAAATGAAAATACATAAATTAATAGAACATTTTAAATATATCATGCATATGGTACTCAGCATGGCAGAAAAATATCAATTATTAATAAGGGAAATAGTTGACTCGTAAATTGATAAGATAAATTGAACATATAAATGAAATTCAGAAATTGACTTATAAATTGACAAGAATATATATTTTTTGGATGAACCCTATTTTTAACTGAAAAAAATATTTTGTTTAACAAATGACACTTCAAAATTAATGGGACTCTTAAGTTTAGCTTTTTTTGTTCTATTTTAATCAAATTTGTCATACATGCACATATATATATATATACATATACATACATATATATACATACATATATAGTGAATTTAATGTATCTCAAACCAACCTTTGTTTTGAAGGGACGAGAAATTGGACGAGAACTTATTAATTTTTTCATTTATTTATTAGTGGTTCATACTGCAAAAAGAATAAATCTTCTTATTAAGTGCTTCGCTGAAATGAATAATTGATGAAAATCGACGACTGAAATACACTCAACATCCTTTCAAAATATTATATATTTTGGAGGTACATTAAATTTGTGTGTAATATGTATATGTACATACGTGTAACATCTATATATTCAACTCTCGTCAAGTGGTGAAGCTTTTTCTTATAGGCGCTATGTCAACTTAGATCTTGATTCATTTAAAATATAAGAAGTAAGATACATTAAATGAGAAAGTTGAAGCAACAAATGATACATAAATGTGGAAGAAAGCTCGAAAATTTGATAATCATTAGTGCAAATAAAATATCACATCTCAAGTACATCATATGACACATAGCTTTTATATACGAGGCCTACACATAATAATATACAAATAATTGACATGAGCTAACACATTTTCATGTGCGCATCCCTATCCCGAGTAATAACATCACACACATATATCACCACCGGCCATGCATGCTAATAAGTATTTGTGAGGATAAATACAAGAAAAAATAACTATTTCATAATCAAAATACTTAGTGTATTAACGATAAAGTCATAAAATAAGTCTTTTAAGCATAAGCATAGTAAGACATAACTTAAGTCATCATGTCCATAAATGAGAACATATAACATAGGAAAAAGGCATAATTATAATATCAACCTTATGAAAAATCATACTCCTTTTTGGACATCTATATAAAGAAAAAAATCATAACCAACATAACCATTATTAGATCAAGGCTAAGGTCATATTTTTTTTCATTTAAGATTCATTCATATCTAATTTTATGAGAACCATAGCAGCATGGGTCATAACATAAGAAAATTAATTTTTTTTCCATTTGACATCATCAACATGTTATTAGGAACTTAATTCCTCCATCTTTAGCATCATCACCATAAACATTCGCCATTGTCTTATGATTAATTGGAAGAGCTCTGCACTTTTAAGGATATGTTTTGTGAAAAAATAAAATTTATGACAAGTGCCCTATCACAAATGGAGGATGCATCACTTGAGGTGGATTCATCTTTGTTGTTTAAGGTGGAGCAACCCCACATAATAAAAATAGTGACTTAGTGTTTTGCCTTTACCGGATTGCATAAGTTAATTGCGGCTTTTGTTCTATTATTTGTCCCTTCATTAAACAACATATTGTTAGTTCTTCACGACTCATAGATATGTGCAAATACAATACATGTCTTACATATTACTAAAGATTCACTCCATGTTTGGGCTACAATAGTCAAATCAAGCTATAAGGAGCAAGAGTGACTCGAAGTTATCAGTAGAAATCATATAAGATCGTATGAAGTTAATATATATACTTTGATTCGATTCCAATTGAGTAAAGAAAACAAATAATATTTGACTACTATCTGATTTTCAAATGTTCGATGTGAAGTTCGAACATCCAATTCTAGCGGTTGGACGTTGGATCCAACAAGGGGTGTTTAGAGATCGGTTTTGATTTAACCCGACCCGAACCCGACTTGAGATAACGAATTTTGGTCGGATGATATTAGATCACTCCCTTTTGGAAGGTTGAATTCGATCTAACCTGACTTAATTTAAGACAAATTGGATCATATCGAGTTCCTCGATCATTTTTTTAATTATGTAATATATAAACCATTATTTAATATTTAATAATAAAATAATTTGATAAATATTTACATCTTATTTATACATTTACTTTTTGTTTTAATATTTTTAAATGTTTATATATGATATAAGATTAAAATTAAAATTAAAAAAAATTAAAATAAATTGGGTCAAACAAACTCGGGATGAAAAATTTCAATCCGTACTCGACCCAATCCATGATCAAGTTGAGGTCAACCAAGTCAAACTAGTTTCGATGGGGTCGGATCATCAAGTTTACCAGCTCGATTTGACCTTTGAATATCCCTAGGTCCAACCATTGTGAAATAGACATTTTCTACAATCAAACTATCAATTGCCCAATCATGGGAACATACATGCAGTATCCTTTCATGCGAGAGTATGTCTTGGTTGTTTAGAAGTTTTGGACATCCATTATAATGACCAATGTAGTTTGGTCCTTTCAAGGTTTATAAGAAATATGTTATCATATATTTTTTATCGACCTATTCGAATACCAAACATCAAAGTATGAAAAACACTTGGACATTCAATGTGACGGTCATGATGGTTCACCGAGAGGTCGATTGATTTGTGACATATCGGAGGTCTGATTTGAGTTTTGAGTGTCCAATCATATTGAATTGTACTCTTGGTCAAGATCTTTCAAATGTATGAAACTTCTTTCGATGACGCATGTTATTGTGATTTTTAGATTTCAACGTCCAATCACTTTCAAAGTTGAAGACAACATATATCTAACATGTATTAAAGCTATGGAACATTCAAAATAATGCAAATAACTAAATCCTTTATTCCATGCACCAAATCCATTATAAGTCTATTTTCACACTTCTTTCCATAATTATCATATAAGAAATATAAGAGTACATTCATAACTCATCATTTACAGTACATCCATCATCATTAACGAGGCTAAGATAAAGATCAATAAACAGAAACCATATAACATAAATCCATAAACATTCCATTAAGCCATAAAACCTTATAATAAAACATTAGAAACTAATCAAGAATCACTAAAGCCAACTATCACAGAAACTTCATGATGTGCAATCATGCTAAAGTAGATGTAAACCATGGCAACAACACCTATCAAACCATCTAAGCACTTAAGTCAAGAATCATGAATTTCCATGCTAAGATTTGAGTCTAGTTTGGACTATCTTTTTAGTCATAATCAATGTCCATTTAACACATCCATAAGCCATCATCATAATACATCAAAATATCAAGTAAATATGTCAACAAATTGAGCACAGAGAGATATTATCGTGAATAGAACAAATAGGCATAATACATAAAAGAAAATGACGTAATGGCCTTAGTTAATCCTTTTAACCAACTAATCATAGGCACATATTATTCAATCATGAATCATCGATATAAAACCTTAAAGTGACTCCTTAAACATGCTTCTACCACCGAAAACAAATTTCCATGACAAAAATTCCAACTAATATATCTTTTGCTATTTTTTTTCCTTTGATGCTTCCTCTTCCTTTTCTTTTCTCCTCCTCCTTCACTCTATCCATGTCCAAACTCCTCTCTCCAAGAGTTGACCATAGTAAAATAAAAACAAGTGCATCAAGAGTAAAGAGGGGGAAATGAGAGAGATTTTCAAAAGAGTGGAGAAAGGGAGTGATGGTGAAATTAAATAGAGTTAAAAGAGTGGAATTAATGCCCCATGCATTCTTTCCAAAGTCATCCCTTTGCATAATTTTTTAGGTGTTCCTTAATTATCTTTGATCTTGGAAGAGAAATGAATGTGGTTCATATCCTTTCACATTTACCTATAAAATTTTGGACACCAACTTCTACCTGATTTTCCATGTGCACCAACAAAAGACATCTTGACGACGTTCTAAATTCTTTCTGGTTTCCCGCTCTAAGAAGACTTCGTGATAACATCTATTGGTGCTTCACTATTGTGTTTACCCTCGAATTAGGGTTGCAACAATCCCTTCCAAGGACCCCATGTGTTGCATCATGGTTGAACCTTCACCATCCATCCTCAATCATAATTTGATGGCCTCTATAGATACTTTCCATTTTTAGTAGTCCTTTTATGAGGTGCTTTATAGAAAAGGCGGGTAAATTATACCAAATGCCCTCCAACTTTCACGTTTACTCAGTCATGCCCTCTAATTTCACTTTGTAACAGCGATGCCCTCCATCTTTTAATTCATTTCACCCGATGCCCTCTTTACTTGGGATAGACGATTTCCCGATCGTCGAGCTGATGTGGCATCCACGTGGCGCTAACAAAATATATTTTCTTCCTACATGCTGAGTGTGGCGCGCCGACGAGGAGGCAGCGGCGGGAGAAGGGGTCCTTGACCCCCTCTGCGTCCTCGCCGGGCCGGTTGCCTGTGAGGACGCAGAGGGGGGTCGAGGCCCCCCTCTTCTCGCACGCCGGCGAGCGAGAGAAGGGGGGCCTCGACCCCCCTCTGCGTCCTCGTCGATCGCCGACGAGGTCGCAGAGGGGGGTCGAGGCCCCCCACCTCTTCTCGCGCATCGGTAGGCGAGAGGCCCCCTTCTTTCGCCCGTCGGCGTGCGAGAAGAGGGGGCCTCGACCCCCCCTCTGCGTTCTCGCCGGTAACTGGCCCGGCGAGGACGCAGAGGGGGGTCGAGGCCCCCCTTCTCCCGTCGCTGCCTCCTCGTCGGGCGTCCCACGCGCCGGTGAGATTGCGTAAGGTGGCAATTTTTTTATTTTTTAATTAATATTTTTATTTTTTTAATATTGTCACGTCAATGTGTTGAAAGAAAATATATCCTATCAGCGCCATGTGGGTGCCACATCAGCTCGACGATTGAAAAACCGCCTATCCCAGGTAAAGAGGGTATCGGGTGAAATGAATTAAAAGATGGAGGACATCGTTGTTACAAAGTGAAGTTTGATGACATGACTGAGCAAACGTGAAAGTTAGAGGGCATTTGGTGTAATTTACCCTAGAAAAGGCAAACACATTCTTTCTTTTTTTTTTCTCCTCCATCTTGAATGGGCTTGAATCTTGAAGTTGTTGTCCCGAATGTTGCATGACACTCACGTCTCATTTTCTTGCGGGTGGGTTGCCTTGGGTGTAAACACAAAGTGCAGCATTCAACAACTCTAGTCTTTCTTTGAAGTACCTTTCTAATAAATATCTCTTATGTCAGAGATTCGATCTGGATTTCATCTTCATAGCCAAGTAAGATAAACCATCTTTGTACCACTTCTAAGTCATGCGGAAGGTGACAAATTGCAATGGTTGTCATAGATATCACACTATTGATTCATTTTCTTTGAGGATACTTTTCAAAAGGTTATCCGGGATTCTTCAAGGGATTTAGGATACCAATAATTAGGAGTTGTGATTTTATCAAATCAAAACATGCGAGACACACTTGACATCAATAGAATGTAAGCAACTTACCATTAATACAAGTCACAACCATTAGTCATCATGGTTATTATTGCACCATCACTTGCCAATGTAGGATGTACCAAAGATAGTTATCATAACTACCGCGAAGTAGTTATCAAAATCACCAAATGGTAGTAATTAGACTTATTTTTTCAATAATTAATCGTTGGTATATGAAAAACTGAGTCGAACCGCACGACGATACCGACCACAGATTGGAATGACCCACCATGGAGTTCAACTAATCCGATAACGTCGCTTGAGGTCGCATATCTGACAATGACAAATGAAACTTCTAATTTTTTTTATTTTTTTATTTTTTTATTTTTGCATTATGAACTCATAATGACTCGATATCAAGACCTTACTTAAACGAAGAGAACCAATTACTATCCAACCCAACTCCTAATCATTGAACTTAATGACCATGGAATTACGGTTGGGCATATTGTTATAACACTCGACCTTAATTAGTTTTAGACGATTTTTTGAATAATTTCCTGCCACCATTCTTTGCCTATATTTTACATCCAAATAAACATTTTGGAAAAAAATCCAACTGAAGACTAATAACCAATAAAATCATCTTATTCCATTGAAAAAAGTAACATCCATACATAAGCATTTGTTTTGGAGTCTTCGTTTTTTCTTCCGGAATCAACACATGTTACACACCACTAGAATACGATACAAATGAAAAAATTGGGCTGTGAAGAACAAAGCCCATTAACGTACGCTCGGCCCGTAAGGCCGCAATTCCACCTTTTATTCCATGCGGACTTTGGCGGAAGTATAACATTTTGGCGACGCTCTTCCGCGCCACTTCCAAATCCCACAGCGTTCGTTCTTCGCCACTAGGGCTGTTCCCTGCACTTCTTCATCCCCTGCACGATCGAGAAGAGGGGTTGATGTCCGAGAGGTCGAAGCAGTGGCTCCTGATCGGAGCGGGAGCCGCCTTCGGCTCTCTCTCCACGTTCGCTCTCCTCAGTCTCTTCTCCAGGTTTCTTCCCCACGTCCTGGCTGCCGGTTTACTTGCTGATTTTGCTTCCATTCCGCTTTGTACCAAATCCTTGCGTTCTATGATTAAAAATAGATTCTTGCAAATGTTTCATTGACGACTTCCTTCTGAATCAATCTTGCCAAACTTAGTGTGACCGAGTTGCTTATAGGATGATAAACATGTAAACCAAATTTGGTGAATTGGATAAGGGGATCTTTTCGTGCTACGTTCTTTGTAGCTTGTTCAAAAAAGTTAGGCATATGGCAAATTTTCAAAGGAGTTATGTTTGGCCTATGTAATATGTATAACAACAACAACAAAGCCTTATCCCACTAGGTGGGGTCGGCTACATGGATCATACGACGCCATTCCGCTCTATTAGTAACCAAACCCTATGTAATACGTATAACATTATATAGTTTTGTTATGCATGTTATTTTCATGGGCACGCATTAGTGATGCAGCCTGCAAGCCTTGTACACTCGATGAACTGTTTTAACATCTCAATAATGTGCTTATTCTATGTTATTTTTTTTGTTGTATTATTTATATTTGCTTATAGAAACTTTGTATATGTGTTTAAATTTTGTTCTTTTTGTACCTTAGATTGGTAAGGAAGCAGGAAATGAGAGTTTCTTCAAAATCTTCTGGAGTTGATTACAGGAATAGTGAGTGGCCTTGCTTCATCTTACTTTGCAATCAGTTATGCTGTTGTCTGGCGCAAATATGGCACTGCTTCTACATTCTTCATCATGTCAGATAATAAATTAAATGACTTTATTTGCCCCTATCTCTTTTTTTTTTCTTGAGGTGAAAATGTTATATGAGTATATAATGTTGTTTCAAGTATTCCCCAGATGTAACTAGTTAAATCCCAACTTAGCAGCCGTATTGCCGAGCAGAGAACTGTTGGCACTCACTCAGAGCCCTGGGTGGTGGAGCTTCACCATTGTCACCGTGAACACGTGAACTCGTCTCCGGCAGTCCCTGCCGGCGGCGCCACCTTTTCCGTCTCCGGTAGCCCCTGCCGGCGGCACCAACAAACAGCGGTTCTGATCTCACCCGCAACTAGATGCGTCCCCGCCTTCAACAACTGGGAAATGGCTGGACGTTCTAGGTCATCTCGCAGGCCGGCCACGCATTGCTTCCGCTGCCTGGGAGAAGGCCACTTCGCACGGGCGTGCTCGGCTCCCGTCCGTTGCATCGGCTGCAGGAAGGAAGGCCATCGGAGGGCTTTTTGCCCCTACCTCTCTCAACAGCGACCTGGCATGCCGGCCGCCTCCTATTGGAACAGTGTCCGGGACGACAGACACACAACCTCGCCGCTGCCCTCAAACATTGTGAGCGTCCCCTGGTCGCAATCGCTGCAATTGGCCGTGGATTTCCTTCGCCTATACATCGTCGGCGAACCCACCGGTGGACCTCCGGACCTGCCGCTGCTCCGCATGGCGGTGGTAGCGAAGGTCGGCGCTTCTCCACCTTTTCATCTCAGCGGCATATCCTCGGCGTCCTGGCTCTTGGTCCCAGGTTCGCAGCAACAGCGCAAGGCACTGCTCGCGTCGCCCACCCCTGTTTCGCCGGATTGTTCAGTCCAGTGGCGGCCCTGGAAGGAAGATGATGGCGCCATTTCAGTCCCGCCGGCGGACAGGGCGGTCATCGACATCATCAGTCTGCCCCTCCACCTCCTGCAGCCGGACGTCGTAATGGCCATCGCGCGCAATTTGGGAAGCCCTCTATCTTTCTCCCTGCCGGCGATGGGTTCGCCCGACCTCTCGGCTGTCTCGGTGGAAGTCGCACTGCAGGGTGGCGCCCGCATCCCTCCGGCGATCACGATATGTGCTGGCTCTGGCTCCTTCCTGCTGAAGCTCCGGCGTGCTGGTCGGTCATCCTCGTGGGCGGAGGTCGTCGCCGGCTCTGCTCTTCCGGGCGCTCGGCCTCAGCCACCGATGGCTCACGTACATGGGCCACGTGAGGAATCGTACGGCGACACCCCTCCATTTCAAACTCATGTACCTGCGACAGCTGTCGCCCACCAACTCCCAACAATCTACACCTCTCCCAACAACTCCACGTCAGCCCCAAATCAACCCGTGCAGCGCCACCTAACCCCTTCCTTGCCAACCCAGCCGCGACACCTATCTCTCAACAAGGCCCACACATCAAACCCGACCCGGACGCCTAACACCCGACCCGGGCGAACACACTCCTGCATCCGCGCCCGTCCTAACCCTCCTACAGCCCGACCCGGCTCCCCTGCAACCTGACCCGCCACGGCAACCCGACCCGACACCCATCCCGGCCTCTCTGCAACCCGATCCGCCAGCCGGTCCCAACCCGAGCCTCCCCCCGACCCGCCACAGCCGCACCCCCCTCCGGCGACATCCCCGGCGGCAGTACCCCCCATACGCCGAGTCCCTCGTCATATCCCCTCCCCACCTCCATGCCCCAGTCAACAACCGCAACCGTCTCCGCTGCGCTTGGCACGCGTCTATGGCCGCCGGCACCGACGGGTCACCGCCGCCTCCAACCTCATTACCTCTTCGCCAGAGAACGCCGCTGCCCACCCGTCGCAGGGGACACTGGGACCGCGACGGGCAATCCTTCCCCCTCGACGGCGTCTACCGCCTCCTCGGGATTGGATCGGGCGGACAGTGAGCCGCCGAACCTCCCCGGACGCCTGGACAGTGAGCCGCCGAACCTCCCCGGCTCGCTTTTCGATGACGATTCATTTGAGATGCAGCTTGGACGGGGCCTCCTACCTCCTCTCCTGTGTTTATGGTCCTTGCTCCGGGTCCCTTCGGTCGGTCTTATGGGAGGAGTTATCGGCGGCCCGCCTCCACCTTCCAGATGGCCGATGGCTCGTTGGGGGCGATTTTAATGTCACTTTGGACATGGACGATCGGCCCACCAGACGACAGGGGAGAGATTCTGGCGCTGAGGAGTTCAGAGACTTCATTGACTCGCATTCGTTGTCCGACCTCCCGGCAACGAACTGCAGATTCACCTGGCGGAGCACGGCGGCACCTTCATCCAGGTCTCGGCTGGACATATTCCTCGGCTCCTTGGAGTTGGTGGAGGCGCACCAGCGTGCTGATGTCTAGGCCATGGACCGCCCGTTTTCGGATGACACACCCCTGTTGTGGCGGTCTGGGGACGGTCAACCCCTATGGTCCATATTCCGTTTTGATCGGTCATGGCTCGAGGAGGAGGGATTCAGACAGGCGGTGGCCGAGCACTGGCATAGTGTTGCGGCCTCTGACTTGGCAGCACGAACGCTCGCTGACAGGCTACACAGTTTGAGGCATTTCCTTCATGACCGCCGGAGATAGATCCGGGCGGCTCGGGAGGCTCGCAGGTCCGAGGCTCTCGAGGTCATTGCGCAACTTGATCGAGAGGACTCCCTCCATCTCACGGAGGACGAGGTGACCCACCGCAGACGGGCACAGTCGACTATCCAGACGGAGGACAGACTGGTGGAGATATAGTGGAGGTAGCGCTCCCGGCAGACCTGGCTCCGGGAGGGCGATGCCAACACTCGTTTGTTCCGCCTATACGCGAACTCGCGGCAGCGGGCAAATCGGATTGACCAGTTGGAGGTGATGGGGCAGCGGATCACGGGACACCACTGCATCGGGACCGCCATCACTTCTTTCCACCGGGACTTCTCCAGGCGGCGTCCTTCGTCTTCTTGGAGATGGTCTCCTAGGGGTATTTCTTGTCTTACTGAAGATCAGTCTTCAATGTTAGTGCAGACCATTACTGAGGGAGAGGTCACGGATGCGCTCCACGACCTCATTCCAGTTTTCTTCTACAGGGAGTTCTGGCTTGTGGTGAGGGAGGATGTCATGGCGGTGATCCAGGAGTTCTCCATCGGGAACCGGGGCTTCGAGCACCTGAACCGGTTCCTACTCTTCATTTTGCCGAAGCGCACGCCAGCGGACAGAATCGAAGACTTCCGGCTGATCGCCCTCTCCAATGCCATCTACCTGTTGTTGGCTCGGGTGTTGGCTAATCGGCTCCTGGAGCTGCTTCCGGACCTCATCCACCCTGCTCAGTCGGCCTTCATCCAGGGCAGATCCATCACAGACAGTTTCTCCATGGCTTCGGAGATTCTAGCGCAGTGGCGTCGCGACGGTCGTCGGGCCTTTCTCTGGAAGGTCGACTTCTCCAAAGCTTATGACTCTCTCGTGGCCCTTCCTTTGGTACTCATTGCAGGTGAGGGGCTTCCCAACGACCTGGATTGCTTGGATGAAGCGATGTATTACCATCGCTTCTTTCTCGGTCTTGGTCAATGGGTCGATGGCAGGGGGTTGGGTGCAACCACAGCGCGGCGTCCGACGGGGGTGTCCTCTTGCACCCATGCTATTCATGCTGGCGGTGGACGGCCTCGTCAGATGCACTCAGGAGGCATGCTCGGCCGGCCTGTTTGGTGGCTTCGCTGGCGGGCTGGTGCCTTTGCTGCAATACGCGGATGACATTATCTTCTTCATCGAGGGGTCAGAGGTGGAGGTCAGACGGGTGGCCATTCTGGTGGAGCTCTCGTGACTTCCGGCCTAAAGATCAACCATGCCAAATCTTCCTTCATCCCTTTTGGCATGGTGACGGAGGAGGCCGTACGCTGCGCGGCTGAGTTGCGTACACCCATTGGGGACTTACCTATCACCTACCTTGGACTCCCTCTCTCAGATCGACATATTTCATCCAGGAGGTGGACTCCTATTATTGAGCGGCTCGAGCATCGCCTACAGGGCTGGAGTTCTCGTCTCTTATCCAACGGGGGTCGCTTGGTCCTGCTCCGATCTGTTCTTTCGTCCCTCCCGACGTATTTCATGTCAGTGTTCCGCATGCCGGCACAGTTATTATCACGGATTGACTCTTTGAGATGCAGGTTCTTCTGGCAGGGATGCAGCCCTGCACGTCGGGTTCACATGGTGGCATGGTCTTCCATATGTAGGCCCACTTCTCAGGGCGGTTTGGGCGTTCGTGACCTTCGATGTACCAACTGGGCACTCCTTGCCCGGTGGGTGGGTCGGACTATGGGGCCCGAAGACAGTTTATGGAAGGAGGTTTTCTTCACATGCTATGGCCGAGATCTCTCATGGACTACTAGGCCTACCGTACCCCGTGGTGCCTCCTCCCTTTGGAAGGGGGTGGCGGCTCTCTTTCCTCTGTTGCGGCCTTTTATGATTTCATCGCTTGGCTCTGGGGAGGCGTTCTCATTTTGGCGGCATGAGTGGCTTCCCGGGGGCCCTCTGGCGGACGCCTTCCCACGGTTACATGCTCTAGCAGCTCACCCTGACGCGTGGCTCAGTGTTGGTCTCAAATAGGAGACGCGGGGACCGGCTCGTGGACTCCCCTTTTCGGGTCCCCTCTTTCTGATCAGCAGATTTCGGACCTACTGGTGCTTCATCAGAGGATCGCTCCTTTTCGTCCACATTCTTCATGGTTGGATGGCTGGATATGGGTATCTGATTCATTCTCGGCACGCAGCATCTACCTTCGGCTCCTTCAATTTCAGGGCAGATGGCAGACTCATATGGCGTTCTCATGTGCCACTGAAAGTCAAGGTCTTTGCTTGGCTTCTGCGGCGGGAGCGGATTCTCACCAGAGTTTACAGGGCGCGGTGGGCACCGTAGGCAGATACCTCTTGTGTCTTATGTGGCGAGGCGGAGGGGGATGTCGCCCACCTCTTTTTCAGTTGCCGAGTATCTCGGGAGGTTTGGTCCAGGACGAGTAGCATGGGCGGCATTCCCTTGTCGGCAGACGACTTATGGCGTTCTACGAGGGATCGGCGTAGACAGAGCTTGGATTGGAGACCTTCGGTGGCGTCCTTTCTGGCCGGTGCCTGGGCCATTTGGTTTCAGCGCAACCGTATCATTTTTTGTGGGGAGAGATGTCAGGTGGATAAGATTGTACATCACATGTTTTCTCTTCTTCGGGATTGGGAGTTTTGACTAGCATCCTTTTGTCCTATTTTGTCGCTCTCTGCTGGAGAGTTTCTCTCTTGTACATGATGTTTTCTCCTTGATGATATATATACATGGATGACAACCAAACTGGTGGTCATCCTTTACCTTCTCATAAAAAAGCAGCCGTATTGCCTCCAATATTCTAATTATCATATTGCAATGTTTCCAACGCATTGTAGTGAAGACATGTTTCAGCAACCTTCATAAGTGCTTAAGATAAGCCTCATGATTTCTTTGTTTCAGAAATATACCGTCTTTTGATAATTTTGCTCTCAAATTGCATATGCTAGGGAACAATAGTTTCGTTTTATTTTTACAGTTGATTACTATGAGATGTTTTTGCAGATACCTTGGGTGCTCGCTTAAATGAACATGTTGTTAGCTTTTCTTTCAACCAAAAAGAAATCTGTTGTAAGAAACAAGCTATCCCAAACAACCTATGATTTTTGGGAGATAGTAGGTTAATTCACATCTGTCACATTGGAGCAAATATATGGATGTCAATTGATTCATGCGGTTGAACACTTTGCTTGTTGTTTCTCAAGCATCATAATAGTGTTTACTCTGTCTTCAGTTGCTTACTCTTTTTCTACATCGATGGGCTCCCATTGAATCTCTTGAGCCCCTTGGGCATGTCTCCTACGCCTTTCCCCTTTTCTTAGTGGAATGGGGTTGTTCCCATCGATAAAGAAAGGAGAGAGGGGAATATGAACAAGAATGGGCTTCTTCCTGCTTTGCCGGTTCTTTGCTCTATGCATAAATTCAAAAAGAGTTTGATAGTGAAATAATGCATCACATGTAGATTGGGACTATTTGCTTAGTTGTTGTTTCTTCATCTGGAACATACATTGGATGATTTCTTACTTTATCTTGTGTATGCTTGTACGTGTATGTTGCTTTACGTTCTTATACTGTTAAATATTTGTCCTTCCTCTCTTGAAAAGGAATAATATCTGTCCTGGCATATGTTCTGGAGATGCATTAATTTTCTTTTGTAGGTTCTCACAAAAAAAAAAAAGTCAAGCACATGATACCTTATGGATGTTCCGACTTGTCTGATATTTCTTGCTTCTTAAAAATTATGCAGGCAAAGAAATTCCATTTGGAAGATACAATACAACAAGCCAAAGCAATGGTGTAGGTTTGCTTCAATCTGAAATTTTAGAAGATGAGGTGGTCTCTGAACAACTTACCAGGTATAACAATGCTTGTTTGATGCTGACCTATGGATTTGTTCTCATTATATGATATTCGAAGCAATAAGGAACCTTCAGCTTGTTGGTTGAGAAAATTGCATAGCTAGGAATATGTTAGCCTCTAATAGGCGAATTGATTTACCAGCTTAATACTGCATGACTGGCATACATGTGGTGCTTTTTCTTACTGTAATTTTTAGAGGATTATATTATGATTCTCAACTTATTTTTCTCCCTTTTCATGTTAGGAACATTCAGTTCTTTGGAATTGATTCACAAAGGAAAATAACCAACTCATTTGTCGTAGTCATTGGACTTGGAGGAGTAGGCAGCCATGCTGCATCCATGCTCTTAAGATCTGGAGTTGGCAGACTTCTTCTGGTAGATTTTGATCAGGTATTTCCTTTTAATTCTATTCAATATTATTTCCACTAACAGAAATAGTTTAATGATGATCAAATTTCTCTCTCTGAAGAAAGCCAGATCTGTTTTTTTTTGTTTTTTTTCTCTTTATCTATGTTGTGTATTCATTACATTGTTTGAGATCTTAGTTCTCATACTTCAGTAACCTTTCAGTGGTTGTTAAAATGCCAACTTATAGCTCTATAAACAAAATTTGTATCACCGTCTTTGGAGTTTATTTTAGCAGAATGACTTTATTAGTAAAGAAAACTGAGTATTAAATTATGAAATAAATAAATGATAATAAACTATAAAGTGATGTTTTTGTTTTATTGCTTGGTTTAAGGAGCAGGAAGAATAAGTGGAAGATATTGTTTGACATATATAATGCTTTCATGAGAATCATAGTTTTAAAACTTAAAGAACTTATTGTTGTGTTCTTGAAGGTATCACTGTCATCATTAAACCGTCATGCTGTGGCTATTCGTGATGATGTTGGGATTCCAAAAGCTGTATGCCTGCAAAAGCATTTTTCAGAAATATTCCCAGAGTGCCAAATAGAAGCAAAAGTACAGTTGTATGATGCGTCGTCAGAAGAAGAGATGCTCTCTGGCCAGCCTGACTTTGTTCTTGATTGCATTGATAACATTGACACTAAGGTAAATGACACAAAACTATAATTATTTGTCAACAAGTTACTACAATTTTATTATTAATATGATTTCCTCTAGAGCTTTTACACTTTCACGAATCCTTTTCCTTTGGTAAAAATATTGTTGCATGACATGCAATTCCAAGTAATATTCCTTAGAAGATTACCTTAAAATTTTTTTTTAGAAGATAATACCCAGCCAATCCGCTAGGAAGTATAAAATCAATCTTAACTTCTGAATTGTGATCACACTTTGGAGGATCTATCGTTACCTAATACTTTTTTTTCATGTTTCGGAGGTGTCTTTTGTTGCTTTCAAGTTAGCTGTGTTAGTTTTCTTCCTTGATGCCAAACAGGGATGATCAATGTTGTCAAGCACGTAAAACAGACTCGACATGGAATGTCGGAAAAACTCGTAAATCATGAACATGTAACACGACACGGTCGATTCTACCAAATTATTTTTAAATATTAAATGTATATATTAATATATAATAATATATATAAATTCATGATATTAGTGGTGAGATGCAAATTCTCTTTGAACTTATAAGTACAAAATGCAATATTACATGTGCAAATTTCTAATTTTAACATCACTTCATGATATTAATACCTATTTAATTATATATATATATTAATTCATGACCTTAACAAATTGTAATAATAACAGAATAACAACAGACACATTAATATAATTAATTCATGAAAAATTAACACATCAATAAGCAACTTTCATTATTAATATATAAAAAATTAACACAATAATAAATTCAGAATATTAAAAGCAATTGATGATTCCACTTTATTGAGCAAATATTAACCATAGTAGAAATATAAAAAAAATTAAAATTTATAGCATTATAGAAAATAAAAAGGTAGCAAGGCCCTTGTCCACCAATGGGGAAAACGATTGGGTTCGTGGAAAAAAAGAACCTGCTTTGATGCATAGAGAGAAAGGGAGAGGGAGAGAAAGATAGAAAAAAAAAACGTATTCCCGTGTGGGAAGAGAAAGGGAGAGGAAGAGGGAGGAGAAGAGAAAGGGCGAGAGAGGAAGAGGGGAGAAAGAGAAAGGGGGAGAGTGCGGGAAGAGAAAGGGAGAGGGAGAGGGAGAGAAAGAGAAAGCGAGAGAGGGAGAGGGGAGGAAAAGATAAAGAGCGATAGAAGACAAGGAGAGAAAGATAAAGGGAGAGAGTGCGGGAAGAGGGGAGAGAAAGAGAAAGCACGAGAGAGGGAGAGGGGAGGGGGGAACCTGTTAGGTCAGTGGCGGAGCATCAGGACAGCAGCGCGGCAGCAGAAACAGCGACAGCAGCTCGGTGGCGGAAACAGCAACAGCAGCAGATGAGCAATGGCGGCGACAGCAGCAGTGAGCGGCGGCATCAGGACAACAGCGGTGGCAGCAGCAGGGCACAGCGGCGGACAGCAAGTAAAAAGGAAGAGATGAGTGCCTATCACACTTATAAAACATAAAAAAAGTATTGTGGGATCGGTGGAGTCGTGCGTCTCCACAGATCCTACGGGCCAGCACGCGATCCTACCGCATGCTGACCAAAAATGTTTCAAGGTGAGATCGAGCACGGAATGCAAAGGTGAAGACGTAAAATCGGACGCTTTTATGAGTTAGCACGCGTTTTTGACAACACTGGGGATGATAATGTGTTCGGTTGGTTTGCGAATAAATTCAATTGAACCTCCCCACCACCACCACCCGAAAAGAAAAAAAAAATACTGGGTTGGTTGATTGATGCAAATGAAATCCAACCAAACTCAATTTAAACTGCGGGTCATCGGGTTGGACCTTTATCTTCTTGAGCTTTTTGTGTTCATGCAAAAATAAAATAAAAAGGAAAAAAACATAACATAGGTACTATAATGCTTAATAAGTATGAAATTATTTAAGAAGTTTGACATCAATTATTTTTCCATTTTATGAATAATGATAGTTTTGAATTGGGTATCGGTTTATAACCCATGGAACCTAATCCTTTAAAAAGAACCCATGGAACATAATATCCATCACAGAATTAATCAGTTGGGAAGAAGTTCGACTGTAATGACCCTATGATCCGATCCAAAAAATGACGGATTGGTTTTAACAAGTTGGGCCAAATCCTTGATCACTCCAATTTCCGAACCATAAATTCAGATGCTTTGCGATAAGATCTTGTTGAAACTATAGTATTTGATATCACAATCAATACTTGATCAATAGTTTCATTAGAAAGCATGATTAGCACATAGTATTATCTTATATATTATGCTGACATTCTCTGAAGGTTTATGCTCCATTGGAAAAGTATCGAGTATCAACTATGAATTAATATTCTTTTCACTGTGACATCAGGATCATGAAGATTTGCTATACTATTTGAACATAAGTCTTTAAACTTATTTTACATGTACTAGGTGGCACTTCTTGCTGCTTGTGTGCGTAGAGGTGTGAGAGTTCTTTCAGCAATGGGTGCCGGTGCTAGAGCTGATCCAACACGTATCCGCATTGCAGATTTAAGAGAATCAACTAATGATCCACTCTCCCGAGCAGTAATACTCTTTTTCTCCCTAATCACTCAATTTGTTTAACTATACCTCCATTCGATATTCATGATGCAGATTTCTTGCTTATTCTTCTTTTGGGCACCAGATTTTTTTTCTTTTTTCTTGTTTTATGCAGAAAAAAAATCAGTTGACATACCTCAATGATATGTGCCTTTGTTCACTTGGGATATTTGTTTTTTGGATCATAAAAACCTGTTCTTGGTTCATGTTTGTGGTTGTTTATCCCTTGTCTCATGAAATCATCTTATGCTGTAGCTAATACTAATAGATTTAATGTATCATTTATCTTTTACACTTGTTCTGGTACCGACTGTGCAACTGTTTGGATGGCTTTACTCGAGGTAGGATGCAGAATAGCAGTCGCTAAGTCCTTTCTTTTATCAAATGTGCTAAAAACAAAAACTTTATTTTTTTGATATGGTGCTGAAACTTGGTTGACGATTAAGAAATATCTGTTGTGTGAAGCTGAATTTCTTGGGAAATCATTTGGAGAAGACAACTGCAAGGTTGTCAAGTTTGAGTTTCTACCTAAATTCATTTTAGCGGGGTAGACTCGTATCGTAAACTCGGTATGTAAATACGTAGAGTTTAGGTATAATAATAATTTAATAATAACAATTTTAAAAGTCACATCATATATAATAGTAAATATATAAAAACATATGATAACATGAATAATCAATAAATTGCATATCGTAAGCTCAAAAAATTCAATATAATACATTCCAATGTTGTGAAATTCAATTGATGTCCTACAAAGTCGTATATGAATCTTATTAATTTAATATAGTATATGTTTTAGTAAGAGTTTTTTTGGAGACAAACTACTAAATTTTTTAATATTTTAAGTTTTAATATTTTATGGTCATATATAAGAGTCACCATAACTATCGTATATACCAAATATTAGAATATTATGATACATCAATTCATTATATTATTTATTTTTATTTAGGTGTTATGGTCAAAAGAATGAAATAATAAAATAATTAATTGGAATAAATATTTATACCACTTATGATAATTTTATTTTTAAAATTTCTGATTTTAATTAATTATAATATATCTTTTAAAGAGAAATATAATTATAAAAATAATAAGGGAACAAACCAAACAATAGAAAAATATAATATGTCGCCCTCTCAAAAAATATAATATATATATTTTAGGAATAACGTGAATAAAAAATATTGGTGAAAAAAGAAATAAATCAATCAATAAAAGAAACAATAAAAAAAATAAAAAAATAGAAAAAAGTAAACTTGAAGAGGAGTCCAGCCAGGTTTGAACATGTGACCACTTCCGATTCCTATACACATGCTACCACCATGTCAGCAAAAAACATGTGTCATGGAATTGCCGAGTTAACTACTTGATTCGTGCGCTTTAACGTTTCTACACGATTTTAAGTGTTAACACGCATTTGTACCCGATTCCATCCCAAGTTATGATTTTAGAACAACTTAAAACGTTTTCTTGCTCTAGAAACGTAAACTCGTACAAGTTTAAGTATTAAAACGCGATTTTAACAACCTTGGACAACTGCATTTTTATTTGGAAAAGTTAGATTGCTAGGTGTTACATTTAGGCTCCCAAACTTAACATTAATAAATATCAACAGTATTTTATTTTTTGAGAGCATATCAACGGTATTCTGTTTCTTTATTAAAGTATCATTCTGATCTATTTTCTTCCAAGTTTATATTTTTGTAGACTTTTATGCCTTTTTTTGCTGCTCATGACATGTTGGCTTTTGAGGTGACAAGATGCCATAATGCATGCCAATAATTCTCGTTTTTGTTTATCTTAGTTCTTAGTTTCAAGTTATTATCTCATACTAAGTTCTGATTTGAATCACCCTTGCAAATTGTTACTTTTGGATAAAAATCATTTGTACAAGGAAAAAAGTAGCCCTTGTCATAGTCTCTATTTGTGATATCTCTCAGCATCTGCGACATAGCTGGTTATGGAACCCTCTCATTAATGCTTCTATAGCTCATGTCGAAACCCTTTCAGCATTGGTGGTGCATCAGATATAGAATATCATTGTTTGCCCTACTTTTATGGTATCTGCAGTTCATTTCGATCCTTTTGCAATATATTATTACATATCAAAAAATTAATTTTTAGGTAAGATATCGTTTGAGAAAAGACTACGGAATTGAGGGTGGGATTCCTGTTGTATTCTCTTTGGAGAAGCCCAAGGTGAAGCTTTTACCATTTAAAGGTTCATCCGGGGAAGAAGAAAACCCTTCAGACTATCAGGTTAGTCATTCTGATAATAGCTGCTGATTCTTTTTTCATATGCCTTACTAGTATGTAGATTAAGGATCAATAGTTTATCTCAAAAAAAAAAAGGATCAATAGTTTATGATGCTATTCAACTTTCTGATTTCTAAAGTAGTATGTGATCTAAAGATTTGTTGATTAGCATCACATTAGATGGGATTTTTCCGTCGCTAATGCCCCAAAGCTTTCTAGCTCAATGCCTGAATATCTGCATGTTATTGTTGTGCATAGAATTTTAAAATACTAACTGATAACTTTGAATTCTGAAACAGATAGTTCCAGGTTTCAGGGTCCGCATTATACCTGTATTGGGCACAATCCCTGCAATTTTTGGACAAATGATGGCCACTTACGTTGCAACTCAGCTTGCGGGATTATGTGTCCAAACAGAGCCTGTGGTTAACTTGGATGTTGATCATTATCTTACTCTTCATCAACGACTTCTTGAGCATGAGGAACTGGTATATGGGTCAGCGGCACAGGTTATGGTATGGACATTTTTCATTTGCTGTCACTCGTGTTCTGAATTAACACTAATAATATTTTAATTTTGGAATTATGATATAGTAATGTTTTATGGATTCTATCAGATGTTAATTCTTGTTTATGGATATCCAGTCACTAGTTGGAGAATTTTAACTGCCAATATGAACTGTTTTTCATCTTTGAATCCTTTGGCTATTAAATCATTTTATTGCTAAACATTTTCTCTCTGATGACATGTATATAGATCCTGCGGGGTGTTATTTGATTAGGATTCTCTACAGACATGCTTTCAAGTGGCAGACTCTTCTTGAAGTAAAAATAAGTGAAACAAAATGGATCATTATAGCGCTGCAGAAGGATCTACGGACTTAAATTTCCAGTGAACAATAAGATTCAATTTTCAAAGTTGCATATTAACAGCATTTCAGGATTAAATCTCACCATGCAAGATTCCAAGTCATTCTATATAATATCTCAAAATAAAAGTCACGTTGTGTAAAAAGGTATTTCCCTTTCAAAAAGTTTGTTTTGGGGGCCTAGGCACCACTGTATTAGACTAACTTATTAGCATTTGGAGGACTTCCTTTCTCTCCTAGAGGGACTATTCCCCATGCGGTTATTGTCCAGATACCTCCATAGCATATGGATGGTCAGATGGTTATGGCCAATGGTACACTTCTGAGCATGGAGGATATAGTTGCAGTTGCTACCTGCGACATCTGCTGCACTTAAGATGAATTTCCACATCTTGTGGTGGGCCTGCAGACCACTGAAGGTCGAAATCCTTGCCTAATTGTTGCAACGTGTCTTCTCAAAAAAAAATTGTTGCAACGTGGTTGGGTCACCGAGGGCACACACTTCTTGTTTGACTTGTTTTCGATGTAGATCAT
The DNA here is from genome assembly GCA_030549335.1 of Pontederia crassipes. Taxonomy (NCBI): domain Eukaryota; kingdom Viridiplantae; phylum Streptophyta; class Magnoliopsida; order Commelinales; family Pontederiaceae; genus Pontederia; species Pontederia crassipes. Next base: position 2,868,649 of record JAUKPH010000017.1, read on the forward strand.
AAGATGAAGATATTGAGCATATGTTCTTTAGCTATGCTGCCATGCAGAAGGTATGGCAACAAATGGGATGCTCTTCTGTGGATACCTCCACGCCAGAGTCTTAGAGGACATTCCGGGTATATGGAGAACAGGGTTGCATCTCCGAAGGTCCACGCGGGAATCCTTCTAGACCATTCCGGGCATATGGAGAACAGGGCTGCATCTCCGAGGGGACCCGAAGAACACCTTTTTTCATGTTATGGTTGACCTGGATACAACAAAACCACACTATCTTTGAAGGACAGAGACCCCTATGTGGATAGCATTGTCAGACTACTATTTGTTGATTAAGGAGTGGGAGATGGAGTTGCAGTGGTTGGTCTTGGCATCCAATTTTGGGTAGTGTTTCCCTTTGGTTTGGGATATTTCACCCAACACATGTACATGTAAAACACCTTTTCCTTAATACAAGCAGATGGCGAGCTAAAAAGCTGTGTAGCCATACTTTCCTCTTTCAATGGAAGAAAAGGAGATTGGTATTTGCTTGTTTGTACCTGTACAACTCTATTCACCTCTCGGAGTAGCTTCATCACTAATCCAGCACAGGAAATTGGCATTTGAGCCTAAGGTTGCCTTGAAGAATTTCATAGATAAATAATGTCTGGAATTCCAGTATTAATACTCCTTTAGTACGTAGGGTGACATATAACTGATCATTTTGTGGAATTTCTGGTTACAGCATAACAAATCAGTTGGGGAGAGGTACACCATGTTTTTTGTTGGCAAATGAGTGGGGTTGACATAATCTTTTTGGCTTTTTGACTCACTTGTACGTCCTCATTTTACACTGTACATTTTTACCTTGTAACTTTTGAAGTAAAATTGGATGGTTAGCACAATTCTACTCATCCTTATTATTTCATAAATAAAAAACACATCCTCCTTCATAGGCATGCCTTATGCACTTCCTAATAAGGCCTAGACTTTAGACATAGTGATCATATAACATACAGAAATTGGCTGATTATTTGTCTACCTTGTGTCTGCTGAATTTGCATTCGTTAACAAAAATATTGAATGCGACCATATGAGTCCATTTCTTTTCAGAAGTTAGTGCAGCAATTACTTATATTGAATCCAAAATTTTCCTTAAACTTCTTTTGCATTTGTAAGGGCTACTAAGTTTACAGAACTAGTTACCACAAAAATTGTGTCTTTCTTTCTTTGGAGTGTGAACTTTACTCATTGAAAGATCTTGTCTCAATATAGTTGAAATTTAATGTTTTTGGACCCTACTTAGCCTTTTATATATTCCCAGTATTGTTAACCAGTCTTACTTCTTTTAAGGTAGATGTTGAAGAAGTGATGTATATTGTCAAAGAATTGTGGCATGGCCGAAGTGCACGAGATCAATCTCAGAAAGATGTTGGGCGCAAAATGTGGCGATCTGTTAATGAACTAATGCTAGTAAGGTAGGTGTGCATTTTCATCTGTGGTTAAACTAGAATATAGTGGTTGAAATAGTGATTTAAATTTGTGTATCATTTGTTGCTCTTTATCATTTAAATTGCAATTCCTAAAAAAATGTAGTTACTTTAAATATGCCATGTTTGTATCACATTTCATCCATTTGAATTCTTCTACATTTACGGTTTCTTTTCTATATGGACACACAATTTGAAGTTTAAATTATAGACAATTTTAACCAAGTTTGGTTGGCACAACTGGTAGGATTGTATCCCAAGGTTGATGGGAGTTAGTCGCTCCAAGTTCGATTCTTGGAGTCACCATTTGGTTAGGGGAATATCGTTCTGACTCCGAATTAGTCAGGTGCTAGTAACCTTGGAAACCAGGGACCTTGAGTGGGTATCCAAAAAAAATATGTACAATATTTGGGTGCATGTGTTCAATATGATGTTGTCGCGTGTCTATTAGTACAAAATACCTTCCAGAAGTGAGCTCATTAGGATATCATGATATTTTGAAATCATATGATTATCCTGTGCGTGCGATGATCTCTAGACTATTTCCATGTACAAGTTCTTTTGTGCACTACCATCAATACTGCATGCAAAAGATATTTGTTGAAAAAATTTCCCTAAACCGTCTCAGTAATGCATATCATTTAAATGCAAATACTGAATGCCTTATATGAAAATGTCAAACCGAACTACTATTATATTCTTCCTATGTTGTATCTATTCAGTTCTTAGTTCTTTTACCATTCCAGATATTAAAAACTTGCTTGCTAAATAATGTCAGTAATGCTAACCAATTATTTTAGTCCATAATGTAAAAAAAAATTGTCAGTAATGCACATCATTGAGATACAAATATTTTAGTGCATAATGTAACTGTCAACTTTAAGTATCTTTAAAACAAATCTTCCTTGAGCCATCAGGCGTTCAAAATAAAGTTTTTTTAGGGGAGTTCAAAATAAAGCTACTCTAATGTATTTGACAACATCACTACGTTGAGTAATTTTCACAATTGGTCCTCCAAACTTTATCTTGCATTTTTTCTTTGTAACAAAAATGATCCTTCTTCTGATTTAATTTTGGTTCTCTACTCTTATATTGTAAAAAATATCCTCCAACTTATATATGTAATATAGACAGACCCTAGTTAACGAAAGGTAAATAAATCATTAACAGAGGATATTATACGCAGACACATGAATGACTAACCTTTTCAAATCATCCTTTACCCCTAAAAAAAGAACCACTTCATTTTCCATAATTTAAGAAACCCGTTTCACCATGAGTATATCATTCATTATCCTTAGGTTGACTCTGCCACAAAAAGACATGCATCCTCTCATGTCACCAGGCACCACCTCCTTCTCTCGCTATCTCATAGAAATTGTTCTCCGAGCAGTCAGTGTAGGATCTCCACCTTTAGTAGTTTATTAAACAACTCCCTAGAGCTTCCACTGTTCCTACTTTAAGGAATGTGGCAAGATTCTTGCAATTGTGATAATCCATGTGAGGCCTTCCAGCACTTTAAATATTGTTGATTGTGAACACCAAGGTATGGCGCTCCTTATTCAGGAGCGAAGAGAGGCATTTTTAGAGAAGTATCAAACCAACACATGCTCTGCTACATGAAACCCTGTCAACTCTCTCGCTCCAGTTATGCAACTATCCTTGTAGAATGACAAGGCCCATTTTTTCATTATTCTCTTGTATGCTCACCAAATCTTTTTTTTTATGAGGGAAAGGACGACTACGGAGCTTGTGTAATCATCCAATTTATATTAAAAACTATGAAATTGTGAAACTTACAAGTGTGATAAGAAAGGCGAAATCGAAAGGCAACAAAACATAAGTGGGTGTGGATGCATGAGATCAAAGAGATCCTTCTTCAGCATGGCCTGCTGTTGACGGAGCAGGAGGTTGTGTACTTAACAACATTAAGAAATTGATATTCATGTGATCACAATTTTCTTTAGTTAAAGCAGCAAGATGGAGTACACTCTTCCATTGCACTTGAATTAGAGCACATTCCAAAGCTGCATTGCCGCTAGCTTTTCATCAGAGGTTGATGTGGTGGTTTTCCAAATGTGAGGCCATTGCTTGATCATCTGACACATTCACCATCACAGTACAAGAGTGGATGTACAAAGGAAGGATTGGCGGTTGTTGGCGAAGCAATGGAATCGATGACAAATAGTACTCTTTCAAAATGTGGCAAGCGATACCACTATGGTGAATCCCTGGCGATAAAAGGCCTTGCTATTGGGAATGACCTGCCGGTGATAGAATTTCATAATGCTATTGGGTATTCTACATACTTTGGTTAATATACAAATTTTCTACTGTTGATAATTTAGTGAGAGAATAGTTATTCCATATAAAAAGTTTGTTTATCCTTTTCACAAGTCAGTGGCGTCAAGTTTAAGAATAGTTATTCCATATATATTCTTAATATATGAAGAATGTCGTACCAATTGCCATGATTGCATTACCGAATGAATGAATGACTAGTTATGGCTACTTTTGCTACTATATTTTTCAGTGAAACTTTCTGTTTGAGTGATGATGTGTGGTTGATGCCAATCGGTGGTCTTGCAGGTGGGAAAAGTCAAAACCTGCTACAGTATCAAATTTGATACTTTTGAAGTTTAGTGAGGTAACTTTTGTCAAACATTTGATTTATTGATCAAATTCTTTATGGTACCCCTATGTTTTTGTAGTAAAGACCCATCCATCTTTTAACTGTAATGTGCCTCATTCATACTCTCAACAACAACAACAACAACAACAAAGCCTTATCCCACTAGGTGGGGTCGGCTACATGGATCATACGACGCCATTCCGCTCTATTAGTAACCAAACCTTTCGGTATATTATTCACCAATAGATCTTGCTCTATTAGTTCGCCAAGTGTCCGCCTTGGCCTCCCTCTCCCTCTTTTAATCGGACTCCAGATTATTTGATCTACTCTCATTCATACTCTCAAAAGAAAAAAAAAACTTTATTATTAATAATCACATGATGAGAAACTCTAAATGAGAGAAGCTTTGACTAGTGTGTTTTACCGAGTGAGACTATGCAACTTTGGAATTAACTGCATGAGAAGCACAATGTTTCTCTTTTTTAAGTGGTCCATTATGACTGTAGACTGGCATGCCATAGTTGAGACTTTATTATGAGGCCCAAATAATTATCTAAGGCCAAGAAATAATGAATATTTTTGTATTTCAGTAAATATGTGAACAATTATTATGTGCCTGTGTATGATTGACCTTGAAAAAAAAATAGTTATTACATCTCGTTAATAGATTTGTGGCACTTTCGTAATTTGTTAAAATGAGATGAGTCTTAGAGTGAATTTGGAAGAACACATTTGAATCCAAAACTCTGGCCTCTTCTGCAATGAGAAAGTATAATTCCTCGTCCATTTGATGAATTCATATTTAATGCTTGTAATATGAATTGGTAATATTTGACCAAGTTGTCACAATGAACATTAAGGAGATTCAACATCACTACCAAAGATTAGTTCCCCCTATGGTGAACAGCCTAAGCTCTCCAGTGTGGTGCTGAAATCTTGGAAACCTCTAGTTATAGATGATGTGCGACCATCCAGATTGCACTTGTATTCACCCAGTCCTATCTGCTAAGTTTCTTATGATAAAGATACCTGCTGTCTTCATCTTTCAATAGTACACATTGCAATGATCGTTCTTCCTTGCTTGCTCAGGCTGATGCGCATGAATCAACAACAGTCGACAGTATCAAGGAACAAGAACCTGAATTCTATGAAATGGTGATCAGTGTGCTCAAGCGCGCGGAAGATGATTTTGGTTTATGATATTTCTTGGTGCATAGGTGTTCACAGTTAAGTCCCAACTATAACTATGTTGCATCGTTTCTTTTTCTTTTTTTTTTCAACTGGTTTGCCTCTTTGCCAGTTTTTTTCAACCGGTGCATAGGTGTTCATTAGCCGACCCTATCTAGTGGGATAAGGCTTTGTTGTTGTTGTTGGGCATAGGTGTTCACAGTTAAGATGATTTTTTTTCAACTCCGTCTATGTTTTATAGCCGGTCCCAAGTCCGGATAAAGGAGGAGAGTTGTGTTAGGCCCCGACAGCCAGCGTAAAATTTTGTCGAATCTAATGAACATGGATCAACGAGAGCGGAATGGCGTCGTATGATCTATGTAGCCGACCCCACCTAGTGGGATAAGGCTTTGTTGTTTTTTGTTTGCCTCTTTGCATCCCTAATTATTCATGTCTTTTATAAGCAGATGGCTTTTCAAGAACATCAAATGTTTGGATTTGTTTAATCCAGCGGCTGCGCATGAGAACAAACGTTGAAGTAGTTCAGCCAATTTGGTTAGTGCCTAATCATATTTTACAACTTCGGTTTATTTGGAGCAATTTTGGATGATTCCATATTTAGAGTTAGTTCTCCCCATGTAAAACTGGAGTTCCTCTTTGCTAGATGTTTTTTAGCAGGTATTATGTACACTTTGATTTCTTAGTTCTCAGTTCAGAAATATTGAGCATTTGAATGGACATGTTCTAGCTTTTGTTATTTGTGGGAAGATTAATTTCATGGAGTGGGAATCATATACTTTACACATCGGCTTTTCTATCATCAGAACGGCCTTTTAAGGATGAAAATGTCGCGAACAACAGTGCCTTCATATCTAATTGTTTTTGTTCATGTGGTATAAAAGGATCAAATTATGCTGTCACTAATTACATAGGATATTCTTTTTGCTTGGAGTTAGAAGAAGAAACGTCCAATTAACTACTAATTAATAAATTAGAGAACGAGTATTAAGGAAATTACATAAAAACATACATGTATATGCTTCATAACTACCCATTTTCCAAAAATGAAACAACAGCAACGCTCGGTCATCTTGCAATATTTCCTTTTGCTGGAAAAAAAAGTGAAAATATAGTTCAGTTCATGGTAGTTAAAATAGTGGAATTATATAAAAAAATTCACTTTATTTTCGCTTTAATCCTAAGTTTAACATCAAGTGACCGGATTTGATAATTTTTCAAGTTTTAACGACCACTTATTTTTTACTGGATTTGTAATGTGTTAAGAATAGAAACATAAAGTTAAATTTAGCTATTAAATATAAATGCGGGCACGCTGACGTGGTGAATGTAGGTTTTCAAGTTCTGACATGAATTAAATATTTCTTCTTTAATGATTCAAACCACGTTTCTCTACGAGTAATACAGTGATAATCTTGACTACGAGGGGCATTTTTGTCCTTTTATGATTTTAGACAAAATAAAATATAAAATAATATAAGAAAATTATATGACAACAAAAATAAATTATTATCATTATAAAATAATATTAATTTATTTTAAATTTTATTTTATAATTATTATTCACAAAAAATACATTTTATTATTAATCATTATTTGGAATACATATATTTATTACCAATATTTTAATTTAAAAATATTTATTACTTTATTATCGTTACTGCATTTATCTAATTTATTAATTTTGTAATTTGTGTGTTCAAATTTTTAGTCGGACTAAATAAAATTTAACTTGACATGAGTGAGAAATGATATTTTAGTAAAAGATATGCATTACCTAATAATTTTTATTATAAATAAATAATGTCATTTAAATTATTAAAAAAATTACTTGTATATAATAAATAAGATAATCCATATTGTTAATAATTTAATAAATAATAATCTTTATACGTAAGTTATTAGGTAACGTGAAAATGTAATGCATTAAACGTTAGTTACATTTTTAGTGTGAATCTGCGAAAATACTTTAAAAACATTCGACAATGACTATGGGGTTGTTTGGCTAAGTTTATAAGTCACTTATAAGTTAGTTTAAAAAAATCTCAACATTTGGTAACTTAAAAATCTGACTGATAAGGAGATATCAAATTTACTTATAAGTTAAAAAAAATAAATAGGGGGAGGGGTGCTTATTTTCTTTTTAAAAAATAAGTCAGATAGTTGTCTCATAACTAACTAGTTGTTATTAATATAAGTAGTTTTATCCAAACATGTAACTGCTTATTTTTAAAAATAAATTTCAGCCAATAAAATACTTATCAGCACTTCAACTTATCAGTTATTCTATATCAGCTAAGTCAAACGGGCTTTATATTGATCATTTTAAAACTTTTAAAAACTATTATTAGACTGGTAATTGAAATTGATATGGTTATTTTTATAATTTATTATATAGTACTGTTAGTTTTTGGATATTAACAATAACCTTTTAACTTAACGATTAATTGATATATGATGTAAAAAAACAAAGAAAATGATATGCAAAAGGGAAAAAAAATGATGATGGAGTAGATCACCATTATATCCGTATTAATTTAAAAAGTTATGAATATATAACCGAGATTAATAGAGGCATGACCTTTATATAAAATTGCTTATATTTTCTCAAATCGTTCTTAAATTATCATGATTTTTTATATTTAATTGAGTTTTTAAACTATTGTAATTTTTTTAATTTGATCATTCCGTCCAATTCCGTCAACTTTTGAGTTAACTTTAATTTTTTAAATTTATAAAAAATAAAAATGCTCCTACATAGAAAAAAAATATCTCCTTCCGCACGCCCCTGTCCCCTCTCTCTCTCCTTGAGAGTGATTTTTTTCGTATAGGTACATTTTCGATTTTTTACAAATTGAAAAAATTAAAGTTATCTGAAAAGTTGACGGAATTGGATGAAAAGATCAAATTAAAAAAATCGTGATAGTTTAGGGACCAAAAAATGATGTTCGTAATTTGATGTTAGATGTGAAAAATTATGATAATTTAGGGGTGGTTAGGCGAATAACCCTTAATTTTTTTTGAAATAATTCTTTGTTAAGGAAGCTGTTAAATAATTAATGGTCGCAGTGAAAAAAAAAATCAAGGAAACCACGTGAGCACTGCACCAAAAACACGTGTCCGAAAAGGAGTTGCCAGTCTCTTCGTTTTTCCACCTTCGTGCCCAAAGGCCAGAAATCGAATCCTCCGCCGCCCCTCGTACCCTCTACGACGCTTTTACTCCGCCAGCCGTCGACTCCACAGATCCCTTCTTCGAAAGGTCCTTCTTTTTTCATAGTAATCTTGTGTCGAAGTTTATAGGAGGTTTCAGCTATTTGATTTGTCTCGTGGTCGAGTTCTGTTAGATTTGTGTCACATTTTTCAGATTGCTTTCGATCGTGTTCTTTGTTATTAATTGTTGAACTTTGCCATGTACATAAACGAATTACGTGTTCTGTCCCCAATTTTATAGAGGTAATGATTCTCATTACTGAAACTGCTCAACTTTGTTTTGATGGCAACTGAAACCAGAAAATGAGGTCAATAAGGGTTATGATCTATGTCTTGTTAGCGTTGCAATGGAAGTGTCTGTGAAGGGCCTTTTCATCAAGATCTTGTGATCAGTCTGTTAAGCATGCTTGGAAAATGTTGGGAGATAAGACTATCGAGACAACATAAAACATGCGTCGTATATTAATTGATCCGACATTGTGGAGAATATTTGTTCACCTTTTTCATTATGCTCCAAATTGGTGGTTTATGTTATGATTTGGAGGATGAAAGTTGTTTATGTGGTTACATAAATCTAAGCATAAAGCGTGATGGTCTACCTTCTCTTAAAATGGCCTTAAGCAAGTTCTACCTAGTTACTTCTTATGGGGGTTGAAGTTACATGGCACATCAACCAATCAAATTTTCAAATTTCTCGTGTGGTAAGATAAGAATAAATAAATAATGTACTGTAACACTTCAATCTATTGTCTGAACTGAAACTAATTGCGTCTACCTGGCTTGCAAGAAAATCCGTCTAATTTCAACTTTCTGTCAAAGGTATATAGAATGCTTCACATAACGTTAATATTTGATCATCTTCTAGTCATTCTCTCCATTTCTTTGGATATGAAAATTGTAGCTGTTTTCCATCTCCCTCACATACTGCCCCGTGGCAAACTCTCTGGATGTTTGGGCAGGTATGCTAAATAAACTCTTGTTTCCTTGAGGTTTTTCATAAGATATATAGACAGAAAACAGAATTGTTAGACACCATTTTTCATCTAAGGTCTTTAAGACCTCAAAAAATGAAGGCCTTTAAGATTGTTTTTGGTGATTGACTTCTGAATTTGTGGATACCTTAAGTTCATAGGATTTAAGAAGATTGAAAGTCTACTCGACAATTTTATATATATTCTCATTCTTATTGTGTATTTTCTAATGATGTTTGATCCTATGTATCTTTGTTGAACACAAAGACATTTATGAAAAAATACTATGGTCAGCCTAGTGGTAAGTGACTAGGACCTTACCAAACTTCTCCCATGTTTGAAATCAACTTTGGTGTTTAGCACATTAGTTTTAACTCTTAGGATCTGATTGGTTCAAATATTTTTTTTGAGGAGAAAATATTATTAAGGGGAAGGGAAGGGAAATTAGGGAAAGGGAAAGAGAGTGAGCGAGGGCCAAAGTATTCACATTGTTTGGATGAAGTAAATAAGGGGAAGGGAAGGGAATAAGAGCTGAATAATATTTTTTTAGGACAAATATGTTCTTCATATATCTATTTATATATTCCTTAGATATGGTTAAGATAGGAAATACATATTACTTAGTTCTTTCCCCTCCTTTCCACCTTATTTTGGCGTTGAGTAAAATGGAATGTTGGAGGGGACTTCCCCCTCCATTCCCTTTCAACATAAACTCAACCAAAGTTCCTCCGTTCTCTTCCAACTGAAACCCAGCCAAATAAAGGAAATGACTTTCCCTCTCTTCCCTTTCCCCTCCTTTCACCCCAACCAAACAGACAAGGTTGGGATTCTTGAGGGGTACAACTTTTTTTTTCTGTATTGGAGCTTTTCATTAACCAAGTTCTTGTGCCTTCTGACTTCTGTTGTTTCTTTTTATGTTGTTAGTCATTGGCCACAGTGGTCACCGGAAGTGTGGCCAATGACTAACAATGAAAAGGATGACTCACAAACTTGTGGTTGTCATCTCCTGAATTGTTTGTTGTTATATGTTTTATTACCAGTTAGATAATTTTCTAATTGGCATTGTCCCAAGATTTCGCTTTTGATGGATTTTAAGAGTAATAATCCTTTTTCTTTTATTCCAGGGACAACAATGGCCACTATTCGGAATCTGAAGATCAAGACAGCCACTTGCAAGCGCATTCTCAAGGAGCTTCACTCTTATGAGAAGGAAGTTGAACGAGAGGTTGCGAAAACTGCAGAGATGAAGGAAAATGGTGCTGACCCTTATGACCTTAAACAGCAGGTGACGTTATTACTAATAAATGAAGAATTTGCCAAAGATTTCATATGTCCACAAAATGTATACTTCATTTGTTCGTGGAGAAATGTCCTCAGTGGCCGTATGGAGTTTCACTATTTTTTTGTTGAGTCATAAATGGCACATGATTTAATCACGCTTTTATATCTTGGAAATAGGCACTGGAAGAAATTCTAGTGTAAAAAACTTTCATGCTAATTAATTTTATCAGTATTTGTGAATAGGTCCATGTAGAAGGAATATTGAAAAAGAGGGATTGAGAAATTTAACTGGCAGAAGGAGAAAAAAAGAGTGGACAACAATTTTAGATCAATACGCCAACAAAAATGTAGTCATTGAAAAGCTCATCTAAAGCTGTTATGGTCATAGAAGTTCGCTTTCAAGTATTTTGTAGTTTTGACTTGGTCAAAATACCTATTTCTGAAAGAACAAGAAACTTTTAAGGAAGCTTCTAAAGATTATAGTTAAGAATTTTATATATTCTTAAAAGTGTGTTTAAGTTGTAGAAAAGTTTTTCAAAAGGAACTAGAAAAGACTACCAGTTGAATTCTATGAATTTCGAGATTGATTTTCTAACAGTGAAATAATCATACAGACTGTTGCAAATTCCATTCTGCTTGGTGTTATGTATATATTTTCTTTTCTTCTTCTTCTTCTTCTTCTTCTTTTTTTTTTTGCATTTCAATTACACCGAAATATGCCATTGTCAGGCTACTATGTGTTCTCATCTGCTCGTGTCTAAAATGAGATAAGCATGAGAGGAAGGTAGGTTGATTATGCCAGGGTAACTAAAAAGTTTTGCTGTTAACGCATCTTTCTGGCATCGTCAGGACAATGTGTTCTTGTCTTCTTGTGCTTAAAATGGCCTCTTTAAAAATGCCAGCGATCCAAGATGGAAGGCCGATTATGGCAGGGTAAACAAAAAGTTTCACTGTTAAAATTCTCTTTCCACTTCAAAGTTTCAGCATTGTTGGAAAACAGTTGATGAACAATGGTTCTTATTAAAAACTTGAATTTCCACAGAAAAAATCTTCCATTATGCACTTATGCACGTGCATACGTCCTTTATGAAATAGACATTTAACTCAAAAAATCTTTATCGAGGGAATGTTTAGGGGTATCTAGGGGAAGAGTTACTTGGCAAAGTTTAGATTCCACTCTCTAAAGATGGTTTTACCCATGTCACCAATGAGAAATGATGTGAATGCTCAATATAATGTCCTGAGAAGCTGGAGACAGGAATATGATCAGAACTGCAAACCGCATACTTTACCTCTAGTTTATTAATTTGTTTTCCATTGTAATGGTTTGGGCAGGAGAATGTATTGGCAGAGTCGAGGATGATGGTCCCAGATTGCCACAAACGTTTGGAAGCTTCTCTTGCCGATTTGAAAGGAATAGTGGTACTTGCACTCTGTGATGAAGCTTGATTTGTTATATCATTTGGTTAAAACCTGTTGATAACAAATCGTTGCAGGTTGAATTGAAGGAATCGAACGAACAAGCTGCTGAGATTGAGGAGGCTGAAAAAGTGATAGCAGAAGTTGAAGCTTCTATTCAAACAGCTGAATGATAATTTTTTTTAATGTATTCCTCGTGAATTGTCAAAATTATCAGTAAGAGCCTTTGTTTTTCCAGACGTATTATATCAGTTGTTTTTCCAGTCAGATGGGTATCATGAATTTTGATTTCTTGGTCTTTCCAAAAGATTGTCGGCTTGGTCTTTCCAACAATGCCTTACACTTGTGTCAAGGCATTCCTTCTCGTGGTCCTCCATACCACTTTTTATTTTTTATTTTGTGTGACATCAGTGTTATAAACATAATGAATTAATGAAACATACACACATGTCCGCATACACATTAACACAGGTTAGGGCAACCCCCATGATTTTTTGAGAAATTTTTAAGGAGTTTTTTTAGATTCCGTGTTATAAACACAAGAACACAAGTTAGGAATTTTTTTTGAGAATTTTCTGGCCCGGAATATATCCAAGTCGGGACAAGGGTCGATTACTTGGTCTATTTCGGGTCCGGGTCAAGTCTAGGGTTAAAAACATTGAATTTAATCCCGACTTAATTTCTAATATTATGTATGTATTATTTTTTTAATACATTATATTTTTCCTTTAAATACGTGTTGATGGAATGATCTTATTAGTAATAAATAAAAAAATATTTAATTAATTATAATTAATCTCTATATTTTTTATTTATTTAAAATATTTTAATAAGAAAATAATTTGAATAAGATCATATGGACTCGGACCATATTGCTATTGGCCTTAAGATTGAATCCAACTAATGAGGATAAATTACACGAATGGTCTTTCAATTTTGAATCATTTTAAATCGGTCCTCTAATTTTAATTTATAATCAGAACGTCATTCATCTTTTATTTTTTTGCACGATTAGTTCTCTTGACCGATGATAGTGGATTTTTTAGTTGTTTTGCGTACATGGCCGACACGTGAATCGTTTATCTCTCATCCACGTCATTTAACGCTCCAAATCGGTAAATTATACAAATCGTCCCCCAACTTTGAGTCGATTTCTAAACTGTCCTCCAACTTTGATATTATTGCACGATTCATTCACTTGATCTGTAAGAAATAGTCTTCCCATTATCTTATTGACGTGGCGTAATAAAATATAATAAAATTTTTTAACTAGCTGACATCACACAATAAAAAATATTATAAAAATTTAAGGATGCGAACGAGCTGGCAGAAGGGGGTGCCGACCCCCCTCTCCAAGCTCACCCACTGGCGAGTTTCGCACAAGGGACGTCAATGCTCCCTCGCGAGCTCGTCGACGTTCCTATCATTTTTTATTTTTTATTAATTTTTATAATATTTTATTATTTTTATTGTGCTATGTCAATAAGTTTAAATTTTTTTATTATATCATGTCAGCAAAATAATCGGGAGACTGTCTCTTACTGGTCAAGTAGATGAATCGTGCAACAATATTATAATTGGAGGACTATTTTAAAAATCGACACAAAATTGGAAGACGATCCGTGCAATTTACTCGATTTATTAGCGTTAAATGACGTGGATGACTTGAATGACGTGGATGAAAGAGAAATAACTCACGTGACGTCCATGTATGCAAGGCAATCGGGAAATCCACTATCACCAGTCAAGAGGACTAATCGTGTAATAAAATAAAAAATAAAAGGCGTTCTGATTATAAATTGAAGTTGGAGGACTAGTTTGAAAATATTTTAAAGTTAAGGAACTAATCGTGTAATTTACTCCAAATCATAGAGACCAGCCCAAAATTGGGTCTAGATTGAAGATGGCACATATACCTACTTATATAAATCATGATAGGTAGCTAGGTATTACTATTGCCCTTTAGCTTGACTAGTTGATTGTTTACATCACTCGCAATAGAGATAGTCCTGATGATGTATATCTCGTTTGTCTCAAATTGATCAGGTATTGCGAAAAAAAAAAGATTATGTTGCATCAGGCAACCAAATATCCATTTTCCAATGTTCGAATTGTTTGAAGAGTTATTACGGAAACTTATCCGTTTTCCAATATTTGGCTTTTCTTGTGTTTGCTGTTTTTCTTTCCTCAATTATGGGCGTTCACGAGTCAAGTTGGACAAACAAACCTGACCTGACTTAATTAAATATGTTCCGATTGGTGGTTGGATTACCCGACTACCTAATTTTTTTTTAATTTTTTCTTATTATTTTATATTTTTTATATTTTAAAAATATTAAATATTTATTTTAAAGCATAAGTAAAGTTTTTAAATATTAAATATTATTTTTGTACTTAAAATATTTTATTTCAAAATTTTTAAATCAAATATAAATTGAGTTTAAATTAAAAAGAAAAAAATAAAAAAATTGGATCCATCGAGTCGACTCAGGTTGAAAAAATCCAACCCGTACCCGACTTGACCTGTGGTCGGGTCGAGTTCGATTTCGGCCGATCGGATCATCAAGCTCATGAGTCGATCCGACCCGGTGAACATCCTACTTACGACCTTATTTGATAAACTTAGCAATTTGATTAGAGGATAATGATTCGTCAACGAATGAACAAATAGTGATTTAATTGTGAAATTTAATAAAAAAACTATTTGATAAATATAATAGTTAAATTAATGTATTGTATACAACGGCAAAAATAAAAATAAGATATACACGATAGTTCTTATACACACTATTTCATAATAATTGGTTTACAATATATTTTTCTGAATAGTAATATTTTTTAAAATATTATTTTATATAGAAATATTGATTATTTTAAAATAAAAATCTTATTTGAGTTGCATTAAAGATGTGATATATTAAAACAATTGGTAATTAAATAAAATTTTAAATTTTAAAAAGAATGATGATATAATAGGAATAAAATATGACAAGAACAAAAATGTATGTACATTTTATCATTATTTAAAAATTTTTAAAAAGAAAGAAGTTAGTTCTCTTATGTTCTCACTAGTGGTAACAATACTAAAACCTTATTTTTCAATTTTCAAAGCAAAAAAACATGTGTCTTACAATAATTTTTCTTGTCTCCCCTCTTGATCTTGTTCTAGTAGTGTTTGGATGAATGAACATACAGAGACTTTATCCTCATTTTGTGCTCATATTAAGCACCCCATAGGGGCTGTTTGGTATCAAAGTTACATAAAAATTAACCTTTTGTTCTTACTCATGCATCCAAACTACATGAAAATAGGGATTAACCAATCAAAGGCAATCATTTTCATTTTGTTCATGCAATCATTTTCATTTTGTTCATAGTCAGAGTTTTGAAATTTAAAAAAGTAGAGAAAAAAATATTCCAACCCATTGCAGGAACAGCTGAACAATAAATATGCAGAGAGCAAATTTATTTTTATACAAAAATATTCTTGTTCCAACTATCCATAAACTTCATATCAAACAACCCCATAGTGTTTTGGGTTTAAACTTCCGTTACTTTCAAAAATAGATATCACTTAGAGTACAATCATGCTTACTTGCTCATTTTCTAGGACAATATTGGTCACTAATGGATCTTGCTAATGATATTTATCTTACATAGTTTTATATATTGCAAAAATAGTTAACGAGACTCTGCTAATGTAACGACCCTGATTTTTTCAGGATTTAATAAATGAATATTTTATTATTTTATTTTGAAAAATATTGTTATTAATATTACTATATTTAATAATTCCGAAAATAAAATAAAATTGAGAGGAATTTGATTAGGGATAGGATTATTCAATTAATTTGTAATTTATCTAATCAAATATTAGAATAAATAGGGAGTTGTTAAAGGGATAAATTAGAGGATTAAATTTGAATGAGATTAGATAATATGGTTAGAGAATAATTAAAAATCTATAAACACTATAAATAAGAATAGGGGTACGAACGTTTTGGCTCCGTCTTCGTTATTTTCGGCTTCGTCTTCGGCGACGTCAGAGAACAAGGCGCGCAGGTACGTAGGGGGGATTCCGTTTTCTATTGTGTCGTAATATTTTACGGTGCAATCTAGTTTGAAATTAGAATTATTACGACCGTAATATTTGTTTGCTATTGCATCGTAAGGTTTTACGACGCAATTTAATTTTAAATTAGAAGTATTACGGCCGTAATTTTTTTTGCCGTAATTTTCTGTTCCGGCCGTCAAGAGAGAGAAGAGTAGAGTTTTACGGCCGAGAAAAGGGTAGAGAGAGAAAGATGAAAAAAAAAGAGACGAGGTTTTACGACCGAGAAAAGGGTAGAGAGAGAAAGATGAAAAAAAGGGATGTGAATTTACGGCCGTAATGGAATAGGGGGTAAAATTTGGAGAGAGAATTAAAAAAAAAAGGATGAAGTTTACGGCCGTAATGGAATAGGGGGTAAAATTTGAAGAGAGAAAGATGTAGAAAAAAAAAGAAGAGAATTTACGGCCGTAAAAATCAGAGAAGATGGAGAGAGAAAAAAATGATGTTACAGCAGTAATGAACAGGGAGTACCCATCGAGAGTTATTATTTATTTTTGGGTAAATTTTAAATTACTGATTATTATTGATGTTATTAATTAATTTGATGTATTAATGATATTGTTGGTGATTGATCTGTTTATATTATGATGAACTTTGATTTTGATTGTATTGTTGACCTACTTAGTTTTGAGTTTAGAATTTATCTAATCAAATTGATAATTTATTTAAATATAGACATTTTAAGTAAACAAGATAAAAGTCGAAAGCTACTGGGCCCATGTTCACTGATTGCCACTAAGCCGGGACCAATTGAATTGAATTGAATTGAATGGGGCAGATAGTGTAAAAGCTATGGTTGTCCTGTGTATGGCCACTCGTCCCCCACCATACACGAACTCATTGAATCGTATCGGGCTTGCCGTGACACTGATCCCCCACTGACTTGCATGAAAGTGGCATGGTGTCCCTTAATTGACTGAGCGCTCCTCATTGAATTGGATAACTCCGAACATTGAAAATCGAATCGAATTGAATTGAAATTGGAATTGAAGTGAATGGAATTAAATCATGGTCATTTGGATATATTGGCATGGAGTTGGCAATTATTATTGCCCTATTGAATTGAATTGTTATTGGCCAATGACCATTGATTATTGAATTGGAAATTATTAATTGAATATTGATCTATTAATCAGGCAATTGATAATTATTAATTGGAACAATTGTTATTGATTTACATTGGTCTGTTGACCATAGCTTGATATATTGTTCATATTGATAAATTGTTAATTGATTAATTGTATTGACTGCTCAATCGACTCATTATTGATTTTGTCTTATTTTCGATTGAGCATATTGATTATCTTTTAGACCTTATGTACTGAGTATTTTTATACTCATGGATATTTCCCTGTACCTGGATCAGTGCAAGTGAAAGAGCTATAGATGATGGTCCTGCAGGTGGCTACGCTCAGTGACAGACAGATGTTGCACATGGCATTAGATCTAGTGATTTAGTTTTATTATTTCCGCACTTATTAGAATTGTAAACTCATGGATGTTTTAGCATTTCGATTATTATGGATTATTAGTTATTATTTTTGAAAAGTCTTCCGCATTTATGTTTTATATTCTGCACTTTATAGATTTTATTCCGCAAAAATGTTTTATAGAAAATTGAGTAGCGCCTCTGGGACGACTCTGAGCACGTGAAAGTCATGTGGGTCTCGGGGCGTTACAGAAGGTATCAGAGCCTAAGGAGAGGCACTTCTTAGCTGTCTCTAAATAGGTAGAATTGAGTCCATGTGCAACTGTCACGAGCAACCACTGCAGCCATCCAGTAGGGTCAAGTAAGTATTGAATTGTGCTATGTATTATTGAGCTCACACTTATGAATTTTATTATTATTGTTGTGTGAGAACAGATTCCTCCTAAGATGGTATTTCCGAATCAGATACCACGAGCTCCCAGAAGTGGATCACAGCGGGCCGGTCAGGAGGCCCAATGTTCTCAACCTAATAATCAACGTGCTCCGAGCCAAGAAATGAGTAGACAACAGGTGCATGGCTTCCAGGTGGATCAGGCCTAGGCTAATGGGTACCGAGAGGAACAACTGAGACATGGACTACTACCATCGGAGTTCCACTCTGTGCACGCTGAGTACTCGAGTCCCAATGTGCCACCACATCATGATCGTAAAGACACCATTGAGCGGTTCCTTAGGTTGCAGCCCCCTCGGTTCAGCGGGAAGGATGACTTTGAGGATGCAGAGGAATGGATTGAGGAGATAGAACAGATATTCCTTGAGATGGATTGCGGCGAGGACTGCAAGATGATCTACGCCACAAGAAAACTGACGGCAGATGCCAGAGATTGGTGGAAGGCCACCAAGCTCACTACGTTCTCCGGCCAGGACAACATCACCTGGGGAGAATTCAAGAAGGCGTTCGAGAATCGCTACATACCTGCCTATGAAAGGGGCAGGAAGCAGAAGGAGTACCTGACACTCCAATAGGGTACTATGACTATAAAGCAGTACCTTTCCAAGTTTCTGAGCCTAGAGAAATACTCCACCTTACAGCAGTCGGAACTTGATCGAGTGAAGCGTTGGGTGGATGGCCTGAAACCCAACCTCAGAGAAAGGGTAAAGGGGGGTAACTGCCAGACCCTCCAATTTGCTAAAGAATTCGCCATTTATCTAGAAGATGGTGATAAGACAGCTGACAAGCAACAAAGTCAAGCACCGGCCAATCAATATCAGAACAGATATGGAAACAGAGATAGAAGGCAGGCTAGGCGAGATCCCCGCCGCAGAGATGATCGCAATCGGGGAAGATCATATCCAATTAGGAATGAGCCTCAACCGTCTAGAGCACCGTGCAACTACTGCCACAGAATGCATCCCGGTGAGTGCTACCGGAGAACTGTAGCGTGCTTGAACTGTGGTAAGGTGGGTCATTCCGCTAGAGAATGCAAAGAGCCGAGGCATGCTGGACCTCCTCCGCAACGTAACGACGGACCACCTAGAATGGTGCAAGGCCGAGTATACAACATGAAGCCTGCAGATGAGCAAAGGATGAATGACACCATCCAAGGTACGCTAAAAATTGATGGTGTTCATGCTAATATTCTCTTTGATTCAGGTGCTACACATTCGTTCATTTCGGATCAATTCGCTCCGTTATTGAGCATAAAGCCACAAGTGACTAGTTTTCCACTTGACATTGGCACACCTCTGGGGTCCATCGTTACCCAGAAGTACATCCCCATGGTGCCGGTCGAAGTGGAAGGCAAGAACTTCTCCGCAGACCTTATCATCATTCCGATCAGGGACTACGATGCGGTGTTGGGTATGGACTGGTTGTCCTACAATGACGCCTACCTACATTGCCGAGCAAAGAAGATACTGATCGGAACGCCAGGAGGACCTCAGACTGTTATCAGAGGTACACCACTAGAGAGGGGCAAGATCCTAGTGTCAGTTTTAAAGGCACAAAAGATGCTGAAGAAAGGATGCCGGGGTTTCCTAGCAAGTGTGATCAAGACAAACAGAGTTGAAGTAGATCGAGATAGCATTGCTGTGGTGAAGGAGTTTCCAGACGTCTTTCTAGATGACGTTTCAGGATTGCCACCACGACGGGAGATTGACTTCCGCATTGACTTGGTGCCGGGCACGACACCTATATCAAAGGCTCTTTATCGAATGGCTCCAGCGGAAATGCTAGAATTGAAGACCCAAATCCAGGAGTTGCTGGATAAGGAATTCATTCGATCGAGCGTTTCTCCATGGGGCGCTCCGGTATTGTTTGTAAAGAAGAAGAATGAGTCGATGAGGCTGTGCATAGACTATCGGATGTTGAACAAGGTCACAATCAAGAACAAGTATCCACTACCAAGAATCGATGACCTGTTTGACCAATTGTCTTCGGCAAAGGTATTCTCGAAGATTGATCTAAGAAGTGACTATCATCAGCTACGAATCACTGATGATGATGTGCCGAAGACCGCTTTCAGAACAAGATACGAACATTATGAATTCTTAGTGATGCCATTTGGGCTGACCAATGCCCCCACAGCTTTCATGGACTTGATGAATAGAGTGTTCAGGCCATACTTGGACAAGTTCGTAATCGTCTTCGTCGACGACATTCTTATATATTCGTCGAGCCTAGAAGAACACGAGGAACATCTAAGAGTTGTGCTACAGACCTTACGGGAGCACAAATTGTACGCCAAATTCTCAAAATGTGAGTTTTGGTTGAAAGAAATTATGTTCCTCGGGCATATTACCAGTGAAAATGGAATAGCGGTAGATCCTGCAAAGGTGGAAGCAATTGCCAACTGGGCACAACCGAAAAATGCGTCAGAGATTAGAAGCTTTCTTGGACTTGCTGGATATTACAGGAGACTCATTCAGGACTTTTTCAAAATTGCATCGCCACTAACAAATCTCACTAAGAAAGGCATCAAGTATGAATGGTAACAGATGTGTGAAGATAGTTTTCAAGAGTTAAAGAAAAGACTGACAACGACGCCCATTCTGACCATACCTTCAGGCCAAGGAGGCTATGTCATATATAGCGACGCATGCGGCACTGGTCTGGGATGCGTCTTGATGCAACACGGGAAGGTCATTGCATATGCATCAAGACAATTAAAGAAGCATGAGAAGAATTATCCGACGCATGATCTCGAATTAGCAGCTGTGGTCTTCGCTCTCAAAATTTGGCGACACTATTTATACGGCGAAGAGTTCGAAATCTTCACAGACCACAAGAGCTTGAAATACATCTTCTCTAAAAAAGACTTGAATATGCGTCAGAGGAGGTGGAATGAGTTTCTAAAGGATTATGAGTTTGCTATCGGCTATCATCCAGGGAAGGCAAACTCAATTGCTGACGCACTTAGTAGAAAATGGGGAGGATCACTCGGATGCCTGAGAGTGAGTCGTTGGAACATGATTGACTGCATTATCCAGGTCAGTCCAGTGACCAGCAGCGACGGTATACGAATTATGGCACACCTCGGCATGCAACCCGAGCTACTATTGAAGATAGGCAAAGCACAACCAAACGATAACGAGTACAACCACCTGCTCAAGTTGTGCGAAAAGATTCCTACAGATTTTTTGGTCACAGATGGAGTGATCAGATATAGGGGACGATTGTGAGTCCCTGAGTATGAAGCATTGAGAAGACAAGTGTTGGATGAATGCCACAAGTCAGAATTCGCCATTCATCCTGGAAGCACGAAGATGTTCAAAGACTTGCAACGAACCTTCTGGTGGAATAATATGAAGAAGGATGTGGCTGAGTACGTTGCAAGATGCCTAGTATGCCAACAAGTGAAAGTGGAACATCAGAGACCTTACGGTGTACTACAAGAACTTGGAATCCCACAATGGAAATGGGAAAAGGTGACTATGGATTTCGTCACTGGGCTTCCAAGAACTCAACAAGGCCATGATGCAATATGGGTGGTGGTGGACCGGTTTAGCAAGGCAGCCCATTTCATCCCCATCAAATGGAAACAGTCTGTCGAAAGTCTGATGGACATTTATATTAAGGAGGTTATCCGACTACATGGAGTGCCAGTCTCCATTGTGTCGGATAGAGATCCACGATTTATGGCCAAATTTTGGCGGAGCATCCAGAGTGCTTTTGGAACAAAATTAAATTTCAGTACTGCGTTCCATCCTCAGACAGACGAACAATCTGAACGGACGATTCAGACATTAGAAGACATGTTCCGTGCATGTGCATTGGACTGGAGTGGCAGTTGGGACACGCACCTCCCACTGATCGAGTTCACATACAATAACAGTTACCACTCCAGCATAGGCATGGCACCATTTGCAGCCATGTATGGAAGGCCTTGTCGCTCCCCCATCTGTTGGAGTGAGGTGGGAGGACGACAATTCTTATCAGAAGAGTTAATGAAGCAAACCAAGGAAGATGCTGAAAAAGTTCGCCTTATTAGAGAGAGGTTGAAAATAGCGTTCACAAGACAGAAAACATATGCTGACAAGAAGTGAAGAGAACAAAATTTTAAAGTGGGAGATCGAGTTATGTTAAAAGTTTCTCCAATGAAAGGGGTAATGAGATTCAGCAAGAAGGGTAAGTTGAGTCCAAGATATGTTGGCCCCTTCGAAGTACTTGCATTGATCGGAGATGCAGCTTGCAGGTTGGCGTTGCCTCCATCATATGGACACGTGCATAATGTCTTTCACGTGTCAATGTTGCGCAAGTACCAACATGATGATACTAATGTGGTGAATATGGAGGAATCAAATTTGAATGTAGATCTGACATATGTTGAGCAGCCTATAGAAGTCTTGGAGTACCAAACTAAGCATATGAAGAATAAAATGGTACCCATGGTGATGGTGGCTTGGACACATCATAGAGATGAAGATGCCACCTGAGAACTGGAAGAAGAAATGAGAAGAGATTTTTCAGAATTATTTAGATGTGATAATATAATTTCTTTTATTCAAATTCGAGAACGAATTTATTTTTAAGGAGGTTATGATGTAAGGACCCTGATTTTTTCAAGATTTAATAAATGAATATTTTATTATTTTATTTTTAAAAATATTGTTATTAATATTACTATATTTAATAATTACGAAAATAAAATAAAATTGAGAGGAATTTGATTAGGGATAGGATTATTCAATTAATTTCGTAATTTATCTAATCAAATATTAGAATAAATAGGGAGTTGTTAAAGGGATAAATTAGAGGATTAAATTTGAATGAGATTAGATAATATGGTTAGAGAATAATTAAAAATCTATAAACACTATAAATAAGAATAGGGGTACGAACGTTTTGGCTCCGTCTTCGTTATTTTCGGCTTCATCTTCGGTGACGTCAGAGAACAAGGCGCGCAGGTACGTAGGGGGATTCCGTTTTCTATTGTGTCGTAATATTTTACGGTGCAATTTAGTTTGGAATTAGAATTATTACGGCCGCAATATTTGTTTGCTATTGCATCGTAAGGTTTTACGACGCAATTTAATTTTAAATTAGAAGTATTACGGCCGTAAATTTTTTGCCCGTAATTTTCTGTTCCAGCCATCAAGAGAGAGAAGAGTAGAGTTTTACGGCCGAGAAAAGGGTAGAGAGAGAAAGATGAAAAAAAAGAGACGAGGTTTTACGACTGAGAAAAGGGTGGAGAGAGAAAGATGAAAAAAAGGGATGTGAATTTACGGCCGTAATGAAATAGGGGGTAAAATTTGGAGAGAGAATTAGAAAAAAAAGGATGAAGTTTACGGCCGTAATGGAATAGGGGGTAAAATCTGGAGAGAGAAAGATGTAGAAAAAAAAGAAGAGAATTTACGACCGTAAAAATCAGAGAAGATGGAGAGAGAAAAAAATGATGTTACGGTCGTAATGAACATGGAGTACCCACCGAGAGTTATTATTTATTTTTGAGTAAATTTTAAATTACTGATTATTATTGTTGTTATTAATTAATTTGATATATTAATGATATTGTTGGTGATTGATCTGTTTATATTATGATGAACTTTGATTTTGATTGTATTGTTGACCTACTTAGTTTTGAGTTCAAAATTTATCTAATCAAATTGATAATTTATTTAAAGATAGACATTTTAGGTAAACAAGATAAAAGTCGAAAGCTACTGGGCCCATGCCACTAAGCCGGGACCAATTGAATTGAATGTGACAGATAGTGTAAAAGCTATGGCTGTCCTGTGTATGACCACTCGTCCTCCACCATACACGAACCCATTGAATCGTATCGGACTTACCGTGGCACTGATCCGCCACTGACCTGCATGAAAGTGGCATGGTGTCCCTTAATTGACTGAGCGCTCATCATTGAATTGGATAACTCCGAACATTGAAAATCGAATCGAATTGAATTGAAATTGGAATTGAAGTGAATGGAATTAAATCATGGTCATTTGGATATATTGGCATGGAGTTGGCAATTATTATTGTCCTATTGAATTGAATTGTTATTGGCCAATGGCCATTGATTATTGAATTGGAAATTATTAATTGAATATTGATCTATTAATCAGGTAATTGATAATTATTAATTGGAACAATTGTTATTGATTTACATTGGTCTGTTGATCATAGCTTGATATATTGTTCATATTGATAAATTGTTAATTGATTAATTGTATTGACTGCTCAATCGACTCATTATTGATTTTGTCGTATTTTCGATTGAGCATATTGATTGTCTTTTAGACCCTACGTACTGAGTATTTTTATACTCATGGATATTTCTCTGTACCTGGATCCGTGCAGGTGAGGGAGCTATAGATGATGGTCCTGCATGTGGCTACGCTCAGTGACAGACAGATGTTGCACATGGCATTAGATCTAGTGATTTAATTTTATTATTTCCGCACTTATTAGAATTGTAAATTCATGGATGTTTTAGCATTTCGATTATTATGAATTATGAATTATTATTTTTGAAAAGTCTTCCGCATTTATGTTTTATATTCTGCACTTTATAGATTTTATTCCGCAAAAATATTTTATAGAAAATTGAGTAGCGCCTCTGGGACGACTCTGAGCACGTGAAAGTCACGTGGGTCTCGGGACGTTACAGCTAAATTTCTTAAATGGTCGCCAACGTCTATGTGCTTGCCGTTAAGCTGTTCGTCATAGTCCCCAACTTTAATTTCTGTGAAAGTTGGGAGACAAATTTATTAAAAGTTAATGTTATGAAATTATTCAGAGCTCAAGCAGGAGCAGCAGGCTGATCATGGATTGATATAAAGCAAACAAGCAAAACAAAACTAAGCAAATATTATGTTAAAAGATCACAGGATGAGTTAACCCCCACAGCTTTTTACGTTAAACTTGGCTGAAGATAGAGAAGGTTCTGAGTTTATTAATTCAGAAAGAAGGTCGAGATTTTTTAACTCTACATTTAGAAAAGAGATTCTCCATTAGACGATGGTTGAGATATATGAAAATTGTTAACGATTCAAAGTGAAAAAGATGTTTGTAATAAGATAGTTAATTCATTGAATTTAGATACACATAATGATGTGTTTCCCTGTCACCTAAGAATAAGACATAATTTCAACATTAGAATGTGGAAACTTTGTTTTCTGAAATTTTATCGGAAGCCATTTTCGGTTGACTCTGCATCTTTTTTTTTCTTCTTTTTCTTACACTTGACCCCCTTTATAACAAAAGTAAAATAAAATTTTTCATCTTCTTATCGAAATGTAAGCTCCAAAGTTAAAAGATCAAAAGATAATTTTGGATAAAATACGAAGGTGCAGCATCTTTCTTTGTTTTTTAAGATATTTTTAAATTCGTGCGGATGAATTCAAATCGAATAATATTTTTAACAAGCTAAAAAAGTTGTATAAAAAATATTAAAGTCATCCATCATCCTAAGGATGCTCATTTGAATTATGTAAAATTTTGACTCACGAGTCGTTTGACGTGGACATTGAGTCTATTGTAAAGTTTAAAAGTGAAAAAAAAGTAAAAGATGGAAAATAGTTTTACATTATTAAAATACAAAAATAATTATAAATTTATAAATAGTATCTTTCTTATAACTATGAATCAAAAGTTCAAAAATAATAATATTGTTTTCCTCGTTGAGTTGGATCGTACACCAACTTTTTTGAGCCGTTCATTGCCTCCCCCGTGGAACGCATGAGACAAGATGCTTTTATTTTTCAGCTGCGGGTTCTCGTTCGCACGGACAGATTATCCGATTGGTTTGTCTGACGCGCGAGAGAGAGTCCATTCCATTGCTTGCTTGATTCCTCTTAATGGTTGTGCATGGCGACACGCGCCGCGATGTGCAGCGAGGCAGCGACTGCTGCCCGCCTCTGCGTCAGGCCGCGCGTTGGGCGCTCGAGCGGCCCTCTCAGCGGGCTCCGTGGCCGCCACGCGCTCGAGCATCTCTCTCTCTCTCTCTCTCTCTGCACCGCTGCCTCTTCACGATGACGAAGGTGAACTGATTGCAGTGTCGTCTTCTTCTTAACTCGGCGTACCAGCTATCTCTATCGAGTGGTTCTTTGTCTTCTGTCCTGGACTAAAAATAATATATATGCATTTTTTTCCGTGAAGTGGTGTAATACTATTGATATGATGCCGTTTGAATTAGGTCTATATTAAATGGATGATAGATATATGTAGCATAAATTAATAATTATAGTTAGGGAAAAATAAGTATAACTTGCGACAGTAGTGTCGATCGACCTATTACATAAATAAAACTTTAATGAACAATAACATTACACTTCATGCCGTATAATATACAATGAATTAATCAACTTATTATACTTATAAATGTGAATGATTGTACATAACATTTTGAAATATGAGTTGGGTATCTAATTGCATTGCAAACTTATTATTCCATTTTCAAACTTTACTTTATTAATGATTGTATAACTTTTTTGTGATATATATTATAAATGTATAGTCATACGAATAACGATATTTGGTATTCACTACAGTAAAAGTTAACTGAAATGGTATTCGATTTATTTATCGTATTGTTTAAGAGTCTACTACGAGAAATTTGTTTTAAAAAAAATAAAATACATTTTCAATAATGGATAGGATCTTATAATTTTTATTACATGGATCCCAATATTTTCAACTCTAAATTGCAGCTATAAAGAAGATCAAGACAGTATTTGGATTGGAACTTTAAGTTTCGTTAGTTTTCGAGAAATAATTAATTTGATAAAAAAATTAGGTGTAGTATTTGAATGAAAGGTGTAATGATGAAAAATTAATTTGATGGGTAAGTTTTAATAGGTGTATTGAATAAAAAGTAAAAGTTAAAAATATAATTTATTATTTTATAAAATATAAAATTATAGTAAATTAATATTATTTAGTTAGTTAGTTAAAATAATTATTTACAAAAAATATTTATATTTATATTAAAATTTATGAAAAATATTTATGTATTATAGTTTATAAAAAAATATTATATTAGCAAGCCAAATAATATTATATTAATAAATAAAATATTATTATTTAAAATAAAATAAAAATAATTTAATGAATAATATTAAGATTAAATAATAATTAATAATATTTTACTAATTAAAATATAATATAAAAATGAAAGAAAAAAGAAAAAAAGCAAAGGAGGTAAGTTCGCAAAGTTCTCGCCTTCGATGAGTACTTAAAATCCATTTTGAAGAATTTGCATCACATGTTCAGAACTTCCCCCGATCACGTAATAAAAAGTTCATTTCTGACGTATAAAAAGTTCTAAAACTTGAACAAAATTCAGTGTCAAACACTGGCCAAAAGTAGTAACACTACAAGAAAATCGCGATTTTCCAACGGACAATTTCCGACGGTTATGACCGTCGAAATTTTTTTATATTATTATTTAATTTTTTGATGATTACGAACGTCGATATTTCCGACGGATATCCATCCGTCGTAATTTCCGACGGATTTTTTGACGGTCACGACCGTCGGAAATGAAAAATAAATTATATAATTTGTTATATTATTATTTAATTTTTTCGATGGATTTTACGACGGTTACGACCGTCAGAAATGAAAAAAATTAAATTATGTAATTTTTTATATTATTATTTAATTTTTTGACGATTAGGAACGTCGATATTTCTGACGGATATCCATCCGTCGCAAAATCCGCCGTAATTTTTGACGGTCGTAACCGTCGGTAAATATATAATAATATCATATAAGAGATATTTTATTAATATAATTAGCGACGGTATGAACCGTCGCTATTTTCGACGGTCTGAACCGTCGCTATTTTCGACGGTTACGATCGTCGGTTCAAAACATCGGTAAAATAAAAAATAAATATTATATATAATTAAATATATAATTTTATTTTTACAATTAAATATTTGCGACGGTCATAACCATCGGTAACTTTAAAATAATTAATATATGCATTTTCGACGATCAGAACCGTCGGTAATTAAAATTTCGTTATCCCATTTTTTTTTCATTTTCCTGCTTTCTCGTCATTCGAAATCCAATATATACCCTCTCCTCTCCTCTCACCCTCCTCTCCTCTCTCTCTCCCTCCTCTTCTCTCTCCCTCTGCCGGCCACTCTCCCTCCTCTCCTCTCCTCTCTCTCTTCCTCTCCCGACCGGTGATCCTCTGACCGGATGTCATCGACCGCCGGCGACCCTCTCCCGCTAGCTCTCTCTCTCTCTCCGTCCCGGACCGCCAGGCGGCCGCTTCGGGCTGGATCCGTCGCCTGGCGGCCGGATCCGGCCCCAAAGGCCCGGATCGATCGCCTGGCGGCCGGATCCGGCCCCAGTGGCCCGGATCGAGCGTCGGCGGCCCGGATCGGGCGTGTTTTCTAGTATTATAATATTCTCTTGTAATAAATGAAATTTGAAAATGAAAAAAAAACACGTCCTTTTGTTATCATATTATAGAAGTATCATACGAACTTACATTTAGATTTATAATGATCGATTCATTGACCGATTCGTTTTGGAGAAGTGAAAATCAAGAGCTTATGAAAATGGTAACCTTGAATTTGAAAATTCGCAAATACACCAATTATATAAAATGCAAGATTAATTATGTGTTGATACCGATAATCTCATTGAAAAAAGCAAGGGATTCTTGAAAGGGTTATTTTCATAAATCACTTTTAAGCTATCAAGTTTTTTCACATCTAATCTTAAATTATGAATTTATTTTTTATTCTTAAACTATCATCATTTTTTTAATTTGATCATTCTGTCGACTTTTATCAATTTTTCTATTATCTTCGATTTTTTCATTTATAAAAGTCGAAAATACTCCTCCCTTCGACTTTATATTTTCACTCTACAACTCCAAGAGATATTTTTGACTTTTGATAAATAAGAAAAATAGAATATAGCGGAAAAATTGATAGAAGTCGATGAAAGTATCAAATTGAAAAAAAATATGATAGTTTAGGGATCGAAAAAAATAAGTTCGTAGTTTGAAATTAAATGTAAAAAATCGTGATAATTTAGTGATGATTTATGGAAATAATCCTTAAAAAGGACAACATATTTATTTTTTTATGTCCAGTATTGAATATTGCCATGAGTTTCAAAATAGAGGAAAGCTGATTCTTGTGGAAGTCATTTTTTGACAAAAAATAAATAATATGAACGCCTTTACCGAAATTTGAACATGCGGAGGGATAATTAAATTTATATATACGAGGCATAGTTGGATTCACGACTCATAAATAAATACGATTCATCATCTTCAATATTCTTACAAACATACGTCTATTTATGAGCCGTCAAATGACGATCTAACAATATTTGTCAAATGACTATCTAACAAATGATGATCAGGCGCCAGGCGTCCGGATCCGGCCGCTGGAGGCCGGATCCGACAGCCTGGCGGCTGGATCCGAACGGCCACGGCCGGATCCGGCCGACAGCAGAGAGAGAGAGATACGTCGGCGCGGGAGAGGGTCGCCGGTGCGGGAGAGGGTCGCCGGCGTTCGGCGTGGGAGGTTCGCCGGCGTCCGGCGCGCGGGAGAGGCCGATCCGGTGCTCGCGGCCGGGAGAGGGAGAGAGGAGAGGAGGGAGAGAGAGAGGAGTGGAGGGAGGAGGGAGAGAGAAGAGGGAGGAGGGAAAATATATAAAGGAAAAAAGTGGAAAGAAAGCGGGAAAATGAAAAAAAAAGTGGGATAACGAAATTTTAATACCGACGGTTTCGGTCGTCGAAAACGTAAATAATAAATATTTTTATTTTATTTAGTTATATATAATATTTATTTTTTATTTTATCGACGGTTTGAACCGTCGGTAATCTTTACCGACGGTCAAAACCGTCGGTAATTGCGACGGTTTGGACCGTCGCTAGTTATATTAATAAAATACTCTTATATATGATATTATTATACATTTACCGACGGTTACGACCTTCGAAAATTGCGGCGGATTTTGCGACGGATGGATATCCGTTGGAAATATCGACGTTCCTAATCGTCGAAAAATTAAATAATAATATAATAAATTATATAATTAATTTTTTTTTATTTCTGACGGTCGTGACCGTCGGAAAATCCATCGAAAAAAATTTAATAATAATATTAAAAAGATATAATTTAATTTTTTTATTTCCGACGGTCGTAACCGTCGGAAAAGTCATCGGAAATTATGACGAATGGATATCCGTCGAAAATATCGACGTTCCTAATCGTCGAAAAATTAAATAATAATATAATAAATTATATAATTAATTTTTTAATTTTCGACGATCGTGACCGTCGAAAAATCCATCGAAAAAATTTAATAATAATATTAAAAATATATAATTTAATTTTTTTATTTCCGACGGTCGTAACCGTCGGAAATTACGACGGATGGATATCCGTCGAAAATATCGACGTTCCTAATCGTCGAAAAATTAAATAATAATATAAATTA
The DNA here is from genome assembly GCA_030549335.1 of Pontederia crassipes. Lineage (NCBI taxonomy): Eukaryota > Viridiplantae > Streptophyta > Magnoliopsida > Commelinales > Pontederiaceae > Pontederia > Pontederia crassipes. Next base: position 2,899,269 of record JAUKPH010000017.1, read on the forward strand.
TTTCCGACGGTCATAACCGTCGAAAAATCCGTCACAAATTACGACGGATTTAGAACCGTCGAAAATTATCCGTCGGAAAATCGCGATTTTCTTGTAGTGAATACTATTCAACAACGTCCTACATATATGAGTATATTTTTGTCCAGCGTAATTTTTATTCCTTAAAAAAATTACATAAGTGGCAATGTTGAAACGAGATTCCTTCTTGGCATAAATGTTAATACACAGTTAAAAAAATACCAACATTCGAATCAAATTAATCAGATATTAACACTCATATCCTAAAAAGGGAAAAAACAGTACATTAATTTCTTTTTATGGGTTTAGGGTTGAATAATGCCATGATTTTCAAAAGAGGAAACCTGATTCTTATGGAAGTCAATAAGTTTTTTGAAATAAAAGAAACGAATAATATGAACGTATTAATTTAATGACCGATCAAGTATGTGATTTAATATCATTAATTAACAACGCTAAGGGGAGCGTGGGTGGCGGTGGAGGAAGGGGAGAGAAAATTTCAAAAAGTGCAAAAATTCCAAAGTAATTTAATTTGTAATATCACGATCAGTTCAAATAGCTACAACAAATAAAAAAAATAAGAAAGCAAAAATAAAAATAAAAGCAGGATGGTTGTCAAATTTGAAGAATAATACTAAATGACTTATATATCGATCGATTGATTCCTTTTTTCTCTTACAAATTAAACTCCATTCTTTGACTAGAAAATAAAATTCAGGGATTAATTAGAGGAAAGTAGCACATTTAACGTTCTTCATGGTGACTAATGTTGCCATTAATTTCTTTTGGAACTCTATTGTTCCTAGGGGTGTAAGCAAAAAATTGAAAAATGAAAACCTAAAAAAACCATTCGACTCGACTTAAACATTTTAGTTATTTTTTTTTCAATTCAAAAAAATTTTAGGTAGTTTTGAGATTTTAAGAAACTACGTGAGGAGTCCGAAGGAGACCTACATAATTAACATTATATAAAAATATATTACTATTATACTTTAAATACTTATAGTATATATAAAATTACTTAATAAACATGATATTTTTCTCATTAAATGCATATAAAATCTCTCTAGTCATAAAATAACAGTATTACAACGTATAATATGTAATTAATATCAATTTATAAAATATAACACCACTTCATATTATCAATATCTTTTATTAAATACAAAATTTATAAAAAAATATAGGATCCCAAAAAAATCACCTTAAATTTTTTTAGTTCTAAAAAATCACCCGAAAAATATAGGGTGATTTTTTAAATGAAAAAATCCACCCGGCACCCTAATTGATCCACGTTGAGGGGAATTTATTTAAATAATATACTTGATGTTAAAGATGAAAAATCATGGTAATTTAAAAGAGGTCTAAGAAAAATATAATTTTTCGTGATTGATATATAATAATCCTTTAGTTTAGCTAGATTAACATGAAGGTATACAGTAAAATATCTTCTAGTTCATCCCACCTTAGTTTAATGTTGCCACACCATATATTTGATTGGATGTATTTGAATCTATCGTCCATCGCTAGATTAGAATTTATGATGAGATTGCGGATAATAATCTTAAAACACTAGAAAATTCATCTTAAACGAATATAAACCATAGTGAAGAAAACATTGCACGTTACTGATTTTTTTTTTCTCAACAACTTTTGTGTTCTGAGATAAATTTTTGGAGTACGTAGCCAATTTAGATAAAATTCTTTCTACGAAAAAGTTTAAATTAGTCTCTCGTTATTAGAAAAAGAAAGAAAAAAAAGCTGGTTTATTTACTTTATGAGGCACATAATTCTACACTTTTGATTAAGAACAATTTGAAACAACCGGATAAGAAGGTCGCGTCTTGAAATCGGATCACTGTGATAAATTCATATCGCTCTGTTAATAAATTTAAACAATGGGCACTCGCAAATGCCCTATATAAAGAAGTCCCCCTCAACTCCCATTACGGCATTACCTCGAGTTAACTGCAGCCTGCAGTCAAAAAAAAAAGAAGAAAATAGGAAGAGAAAAAAAAAACTCCAACAATTTCCTCTTCCTCGTCGACATTTGCCATAGACAACGAGTAATGGCCGCCCAGAACTTTGGCGCTTCGTCGGAGGCGGTGACGGAGAAGCTCCTGGAGTCGGGGCACGGCGGCGCCGGCCTCAACGGCCACGACCACGCCGCCGGGGGCGGCGGCGGCGGCGGCGGAAACTACCATCACGGCCATCACCACCACCACAAAGAGAAGCACTTCACGTCCGGGGAGGTGGTGCGGGACGTCATCATGGGCGTCTCCGACGGCCTCACCGTCCCCTTCGCCCTGGCGGCGGGGCTCTCCGGCGCCTCCGTCTCGTCCTCCCTCATCCTCATCGCCGGGCTCGCCGAAGTCTCCGCCGGCGCCATCTCCATGGGCCTCGGAGGGTAACCATCTTACCGTATTTATATTTTTCTTGATACAACACTTTTTTTTTCTCGATGTTTAAGTTTTTAAGCGTCTGTAATTGTTCGACAGAAAAAGGTATTTTTCTTTTGAAGTAAGTAATTTTATTTAATCAAGGTTGACAGAGAGTTATGTTTAGGATTATCTTTTTAAGAGTCATCATATCGCTGCCGTCCGAATAACGAATTAGTCGGGTGCGTAGATGACAGAGTCTCGACCGAAAAATAAAGTAATTTTATTTTTGCAGAATAACTAGGATGTTTCTTTTTTGCTTCTGCAGTTTTATTATCATCATAAATGCAACATTTTATAAAATACTTTAAAATTTTTTTCCTTTAAACAAGTTTTTGTTGCATTTACACCGTGCTTTTAATTACTTATTTTGAAATATGTTTCAATATCACAATATTTGAAGCCCATAACCCTGGCAAATTACATTAAATACTACTATAAACATAAAAAAAAAGATTTTTTTTTCTTATATACTTCAAACATTCTCTCGAGCCCATATTCGCTTACGGAAACCTTTGTTACATTGTTCTAGGTGACAAAAAAAAATTATCTAAATGAAACTTTTTCCAGCCTTGTTAACTTGCACTTCATGATTCATGACCCAAATAAATAAATAAATAAATGAAATTTGCAGATACTTGGCGGCAAAGAGCGAAGCGGACCACTACATGCGTGAGCTGCGACGGGAGGAAGAAGAGATCATTACCGTGCCAGATATCGGTACTTAATTTGGCTCTCCTCACTTTTTTTTTCACTCCATTTTTTTTTATTTTCTAGATTACGCTTCCAGTATCTTTAATAATCGTGAAATGATATAATCTTTTTTTTTCCTATATAGCACGACAAAATTAAAGTGCATCAATTTGGCCTATACCGTGCCCACGAAATATTATATCTGAGACTCTGACTTTAGGATATTAGATGCAGTCGAGAGAATTTGATATGTTGAATTTATGATTCTGATTCTGATATATGACATGTATATGGGTGCATATATGGTATACAATATTGTTGGTGATGACATGGCCGGCGGTGACATGCAGAGGCCGCCGAGATCGGCGAGATAATGGAAGAGTACGGCCTGCTACCGGACGAGTATGCGCCGGTGGTGAACGCTCTGAGAAGGAACCCAGAGGCATGGCTGGATTTTATGATGAAGTAGGTGCCAGTCACACAGACTTGTCTAATGAATTCTCATATGTAAATTCGATCTTGTGATTTCAGTGAACTTTTTTTTGAACAAAATGTTTGCTTCAGGTTTGAGCTGGGGCTTGAGAAGCCGGACCCGAGGAGGGCGCTGCAGAGCGCACTGACCATCGCGATGTCTTATGTGGTTGGCGGCCTGGTGCCCCTCCTGCCCTACGCCTTCATCCACGTAGCCCAGAAGGCGCTCTTCACGTCCATCGGCCTCAGCCTCGCCGCACTCTTCTTCTTCGGCTACGTCAAGGGCCACTTCACCGGCAACCGGCCCTTCCTCAGCGCCGTCCAGACCGCCTTCATCGGGGCGCTCGCATCGGCCGCCGCCTACGCCATCGCCAAAGCGGTCCAAGCTGCCTAATTTAGAAGGCTTCTTCAGCATTGCTACTGCTGACGGAGTTCTTTTAACTGCCTAGCTAGCATTTCTCTGCTGTTTTTGTTTCCCTTTGCGGTCCTATGAGACGAATTTGTATCTTGCAGACTTACCTGCTTTGTCGTTCCTATGACAATGCCTCGCCTGCTTCCCTGTAAAATTCAGTGAAAGAGCTTCAAGTTCTTGCTTCCAGATTAGCTTCATCCGGATTTGCACATGTGATGGGAAGCTTTTGTGTTTGTTTGTTTGTTATTAAAAAAGGTCACCAGCCGTTATCCTTTGGATCTGATGATGAGATTCGAATTGCAAAGTGAGATTAAGAAAGAGACAACCAAAATGCTGCGAATCTGTCATCAACTTGCATGCGGATGCACATTGCCCGGAATGGTCCTGCGAAGTAGGAACAGTCGGAGAAAGATTTGATTTGCTCATCAAATGCGCATTATCGCATTCAACTTTGAAAGCACTAGTCTAAAGGTGTGTGGGCTTCGCTGGAAGTCCCAAGTACAAAAAGCAACTGAAAAAAGTCTGCAATACATGATTCTTTTTTGATGGGGAGGAACCACAGAAACAAGTCCCAGGAATCCACTAGTTGAAGATGTTCGTTCTGTGGGCAAGGGCGTCGGAAGGGCAGGCTGGCGGTGGAGAGGGAAACAGTGCGCCGGTAGGACTGAGACTGATGGCCGCAACTGCTGTGGCCATTTGCATCTTGGACACTTCTTGCCTCTTTATTCTTTTTCCTGCTCTGGATTTGACAAAATCTACGTTGCAAGGGTACGAGTACGGTACCGATATCGGGTACGAGTACGGGTACGGAATACGTCAAATTTTAAAAAATTAGGGTACGGATACAGCGATATATTAAATATATAAAATAAATTTTCATAAGATTTTTAGTATCTTTATATTGTTTAAGTTTTCAAAATAAGTAATTAGTTATTCACTTTACTGATTATGTCTAAATTAGGAGCTATTAATAGTTTCTTTCTCCTTACGACTTCTTATCTTTAATATCTATAGGTTTTATTGTTCACATTTGATAAAAACGTAACAAAATATATCAGTATCATGTTATCTAGTATTAGTGCTTTAATGATCATCAATCATTTATTATTTTTTTTAGAATTTTATCTGACAAAATTTTGATATGGAGTACCCAAAAATATAGGTACGAGTACCCATCGAAGTACCCATTTTTAAAAAAATTATTTTATTATTAAGTACGTATAAGTACGAGTACCCACGAATACCCATGAAGTACCGGTACCGGGTACGTACTCGGTACGGATACGTGAAGAAAATTAGAGTACCGGTGCATCATAAGACAAAATCCAACCCACAATGTGGGTCAGGAGCCCATGATCCAATATAAGCATCTTGAATCGAGTGTTTCCAAAAGAAGAGGACGAATAGAGAGGATGAATCCCCAAAGTGCATGCAAAAGTTGCCCTGCAGAAAACATGGGCGGCGTGCGTCTCCGGGTTTGGAATATTAGTTATCAGACACAACGTGCACCTCCAGCTTCGTTCCACATGAACCACAAAGGCTTTAGTAAAGGCATTGGTTAATTGAGATCTCTTTGTTGCACAGAAAGATGCACATTCCCATGTGGTACCTAACAATCAAGCATTCGTTAGCTTCCAATAGTCCCGAGAAAAGAAGGGCCAGAAATCTTGATTGGAGAAAGTTCATGATATGAAGGGGAGAAAAAACTTTTGTAGTCCCTATGGCTAGTATGTCCTTCTGCCTGGTCATGTGTTTGTGAAGTTTCTTTTACACTGATGAAGCAGTCCTGTTTTTCTCCTTGCTGCCAGTGCAAAGGCGTAAGAAAGTATGATCTAGGAAACCTTGTCCTTGAACGTGCATCGACCTTTCTCTATATAATTCGGTAGTAAAACCTTCCATAAGATCTAGAAAAGAGTCACATGTATGGGTGGTTGTAAGACCCGGCCCGGCCCGGTCGGTCGGACCGGTGTCCGGGTACTAAAACGGTCCGCGGGTCGTCCAAAACTCGGTCAGGGAGTTGACCCACTTTGACCTGGTCAAACTCGGTCAAAACCCGGGTTCAACCGGCCGACCTGGTGGGTTTGCCGACTCGGCCGGGTTAAATTGAAAAATATAAAAAAAGTTAAAATGTATAAAAATTATTAAAATTTTTTAGAATATCATATATATATATATATATATATACTTGAAATTTATATTTCAATATTCTTCTTTATCACATATATAAAATTTTATTAATATCTTATTTTTTTATAATTACTCACAAGATTTTTTATTTAGAAAATATTCAATTGATGATTTAATTTATGCTTACTTTATTATATTATTGATCTAAATTATTTTATTATATTATATTATATTTTTGCTAAATAATATCTTACATATTAATAATATTCTAATAGTCACTTGAACTTATTTTATTTTTTATTAATTTATATTACCTGGTTCGACCATTCGATTCGACCCGATCCAATCGGTCCGACCTGACCCGTTAGCCAATTCGGGTCGATGACCGGGTCGAGTCTTACAACATTGCATGTATGCTTCAGCAAAACGCCACAATTATAAATCTTCTTCCATAGAGCATTGAAAGAGGGAGAAATGGGCCATACCACCATACGTTAACTTTGATAGTTATTACTAGAAAAACACTGATACCCGAAAATTGTCGGTAACACAATTAATTTATATGTATGTACATCATGGATAAATGTACATCTTGGATATACTTCTTCCATAACGCTGATTACCGATGCTGACTACTAGTGAAGGTATGCACATCATGGATAAATGTCGTTTTTGAGCCAAAGTTACTCAGAACTTTAGTTTATATATATATATATATATATATATATATATATATATATATATATATATATATATTTGAACACATTCATGCGATTAACACAAGACATGGATGATCATATAATGTGCATTGCCGACACTGTTGCCGTCGGGAGACGGCTCATCGGCCCCTGTACGGGAGGAAATGAATGCATGCGATTTTCTTTTAGGTACACGTGAAGTCCATAAATTTGATATAAATTTATATTTTATTATATCTCCAAAATTTCTAGGATGAACTCCATATTTTTATATCTTTTATTTTAGGAGATTATTAATTGTAAGGAAATGTTTGAACCCTATTTTATTTATTTTAATTTTTTTGATCAATTATTAATTGTGCTTAATGCTTTTATATTAGTTAATTGAATTCCTATTTACTCTTTATTCCTATTTATTCCTATTTACTATATTACTTGAACGACTAGTGTACTTGCTAGCGATTTTACTATATTACTTGAACGACTAGTGTACTTGCTAGCGATTTTATTTTGCTATATCATTTTATGCATCACTAACAAACTATACATATATCTAATAATAAGTCTATAAGTAACAAAAGTATAGTTTCTAATGGTGTGTTTCTATCCTAGGTTTGGGAGTTATTGTTATCATTCTAGAAGTTCGATCCCGACGTGCTCGGTCCATGGCCTCGCGGAGATTGATTTTGCGTTGGGATCAATCCCTGAATCGTTTGCAATAGCGGAGCCAACTTCTACGATAGTTGCTACGACACATGTCGCGATATTTGCTCCGATAGCTGCTGCGATAGCTGCGTCATATCAGGTGCAGCGAATGAGCATGGAGCTGATGGACTGTTTGCATATCCTCCCACTCCTCCTAGGTACCTGAGCGACTGTGCCGAGGGCACACAAGTATCCTCCTCGTGTCGTGCCGGCCACCTTCTCCCAAATAGCAGGATCCTCTACGAAATAGAAAAAATATACAATCATATAATATATAAATTATATATAAAAATGCATAAATTGAAAACATGAATCTCTTCCAAGAAACATTACCTGGTGGCTGAGTACTCCGATCATCTCCGTACTTTTCAGCAATTTTTCGCATTATACTCATCCTAAAAAATTTAAACATTGTGCATTTTAAAAATAGTGCACTAACGTCTACAATCAAATGAACATGTAACGAAACTTACCAGAAACCTACGAGCAGTGGGCGTGACCAATTCGTTAGTCTTCCAGCTCTTATGCATGGCCTCGTAGACCATGCGAAAGTCCACGGGACTATCTTGTTTCTCCTCCTACAATAAAGTTTTAAATTTTATAAAATAAGTATAAGTTAAAAGTTTGATTAATTGAATTTGTACGTAAATTACCATGTGTCGTCGATGCTCGTCAAATCGCATCGACCCCCTCTGTGTGGATGTGGGCCTCTGGCTTCGAAAGTCGGTTAACTCTTACCTTTTCCGACTTCTTTTGGCATCGTTCATTCATCCTTTCAATGTCGTCCTTTCAATCTTCTTCTTGATAGTAATCATCCATCGGCTACATCACGTCTCATTCACTCTATCTTCTTGATAGTAATGATCCATGGGCACATCGTTGTATATGGATGATATTTCATTATCATCTACCATTGTTTATGCTAAGAATAGTCCACTTCTTACTTTGCATGACGTCAACCATTCATCCTTAGTTCTTTTCGATGGATACTTAGTGTAGTACACTTGTTGTGCCAATACGAATGGATCGTATGACTGAAGTCTCGATCGAGGGTTAATATCCAATAATTTAATATTTTTATTGATCCGAACTTATTTATCTGGATCGAACTAACGATATTTTAGCACCACGACTTTGTTCAATTTTCCCAAATAAGATAATTCTATGATATCTTCTATAATATCATAGTAATCAAAGTCGTTGTCCACGTATATGCTTCCTAGAACACATATGCCGCTATTAACAGTTGAACATTGTCGGTTATATTATTCTATATGGAACCGATATCCATTGACTATGACATCGTAGTATCTAAGAACTTGTTTCTTTGGGCCATGACCTAGATCTCGTATTTTTTAATCTATGACTGAGCCATTAATAACCTACAAGAAAAATAACTAAAACTTTGTTAAAGGTTATAAACTTAAGTAATAATTACGAGCAATCGAAAAGAATTCTTACACATCTCAACCAATAGGCAAAATGTTCATCTCATAATTTCAATAATTCATCGTTTGAAACTAACGGATTGATTTCTCGCTGTAATTCTTCGAATTTCTTGAATTCATAGTTGTCAATTAATGAAATGGCATAGCAACAATTAACTTTAATTATATAACATATTAAAATAAATTGTCTTACTCCAGATACGGCATCACTTCGTTACAATTTGCAAGGATATAACTCTCAACGGCGGTGAGATCTCTATCGTTCAAGACAACTTTGCATCCTGTACCAAGAAGCCGACATGGATACCTGAAGATGGATAAAATATTCATGTTAACTTCTCTTTCACCACCATAATCATTTCTTGGAACTTGGGTGTGTCGTGATTTTATGTGTGGTTCAAAATATTTTGAAGTGAAGTTTGACACATCCTCAATGAAATATGCTTCACATATGGAGCCTTTAATTTTTGCCTTATTCTTCGTCTTCTTTTTCAAATATAACATGCACCTTTCGAAAGGATACATCCATCGATACTGAACCGGACCCGCAACTTTTGTTTCATATGAAAAATGTAGAATCAAGTGCTCCATCACATCACAGAAAGAATGTGAAAATATCTTAACATTTCAAGTAATTAACTAATAATTAACTTAACATGGTATTAGACTAAATAACAGCAAATTAAATAAGAATTAGATTAGTTTCAAATAATTAACTAGTGATTAACTTAACATGTACAAAATTAAAAAAATAGCAAATTAACTAGGGATTACATAATGGATGGTGGCAGACTCGTACATTCTTAAGCGGAGAAGAATAGCGGCGGGCGACGAAAGAGGATAAGCGGTGGAGGAAGGCGGTGGGCGGCGTCGGAAGGAGGAGCACAAATGGCGGAGGAGACGGAGGGCGAGGTGGAGGGCGAGCCGCGGAGGAGGCAGAGGGCGAGCCACGGAGGAGGCGGATGGTGGTAGAGGTGGATGGCAGTGGAGGAGCACAGACGGCAGAGGAGACGGAGGGCGGGCCGCAGAAGGCGAGCCATGAAGGTGGCGGAGGGCGGGCTGCAGCGGGCCGCGGAGGAGGCGGAGAACGGTTGGGCGGAGGAGGCCGACGTAGGGCGAATCGAAGGAGGGCTGTTGGGTGGACGATGATGAGTTCGACGAGGGTGGGGTCAGGCATCGAAGCAACGGGCATCGGAGCAGCGGGGGTCGACAGAGCAACGGGCGTCGGAACAACAGTGAAAATCGGTGATAACAATAAAAAGTGAAAACACAGAAGAGGGGTTAGGGATTTGAGTTAAGTATTTAGCGTCTCACATTGCGCGACGCTACTTAGACGCTAAGGGGGAGCCATCATTGAGATGCTATTTTGAGACTACAACGTCGCTATATCGAATTTTCTTCCTAATTTAAGATTATATGTGTGAGATTAAGTGATAATAATATGTATATGTGTACTTATTATATATAAGTATAAGTATATACGTATATTTATATGTCTATATGTGCCCGATTAAGTGAGTGTAATAAAAAATCGGCTACTGCGGCTCTATAGATACGCTAATGAGTCGCTAAAATATATTAGCGACACACTAACGTCGACGTAGCGATCATACGTGTTAGTCCTAATAAGAAGACGCCAATAGTGACTCTGTAGCATTGACCATAAGTGCGGCTCTATTGTGGCGCTACGAAGACGCTATTGAGCCTCCACTGTGGCGCTAAAATGAGATGATTCGTAACAAATCATGTCTCTTAAATCAACCATCATAATTTCATGATTAAAAATATAAAAATAATATATGTATAATTAATATATGGTATATACTGTATGGATAAGTAACATATATGATATAGGTAACAAATTATATATTTAGGAACACTCCTATGATGTAGACATATATAAGTAATTATGTAGGAATACATATATATGTTGAAGGTACATATACAATATTTAATTTATTTATTGATTAAAGTATAATATAGATAATATATAGGGTTGCGTCAAAATAGATAACATATAGCGATATAAATATAGATAGTGTATATATAGTTATCTATTCTTTAATTAACATATATAGTTATGAGATGCCAAGTAAGTGTTAAAATAGTGCCAATTAAGCGTTGTATGCAAGGTTGTCAAGATCGTGATCTTATATAAGATCAGAGGGGGGGTCATATGATCAAAGATCGTAAGATCCTACCTATTAATAAAATAATATAGTTTTGACAAAATTTTCGCATTGAAACTTAAATTATGCCTCACTAAATCAATTCTTAAGTCAAATTATATTAAGACATATTAAAAATGAACAAACGTATATTTAACTTCATATAAATTAATTATTATTATCATAAATATATTTTGATTAATATTTAAATTATTATATTAATCGTATGAGATCGTATAAGATCGTAAGATCATGTGACCAAAATTACGATGGCATTAAGATCCTCAAGATAAGATCAAGATCGAAAGGGGTCTGTAAGATCGTAAAATCATAAAATCTTAAGATTTAGATCGAGATCTTGACAACCTTGGTTGTATGTGTTACATGTGTAGGCAACAATAGGAATATGTCTTCATATTGGCATCTACATAGCATCGTATTAAATGTGATGCCACATAGCATCTTCGAAGCTGCGACACTAGCATCGCATCGAACGCTGTCGACGCGAGAATAGCGCTAGGTTCTCTCACATACTTTCGCTCCATGGCGTGCAATAATAGCGCCTACCTGGCATTGCTATGACGCTTTCATTAGTGTCTATTTCTCGAAACGCTAAGACAACACTAATGTGACGCTATTGAGAGGAAAGTAGCGTCGCATATTTGGGACTCCACTAAGATGCAATAACGGCGCTCGTGGCGTCGACTTAGCGTTACCATGTCCCGAAACGCTATTTGATGTCATGAATCGCCAATTTCTTGTAGTGAAACCTCGGCTGAAACACTCCATCTAAAATCCCTAACAATGACAACATTTTTTTCTCCACCTCCTTCCCCCACTGCTCTCTCTGGCAGACTCCTCAATCTCATCTTCCCCTTAATACCGCCAATACTGAAACACTCCTCCGCCTTCACACCTCCCCCATTCCCTTCCGACAGGCAACTCAAACTCCGGTCATGATTCCCCCGAGCCCCTCTCATCTCTCCTCCATGACAAACTGCCTTCCAGGCCCGCTTCATCCCCGGAGTCCTCCTTCTGCTGCAACCGAACTTAGGTACTAAGATAATCACTTGGTGCTCGTCGACAAGCTTTCGCCTTTTATACATGACCCCTAGTTACTGATCCCCCGTCTTCGGACACCGACGATGAGGACCCAGATGTGGACGATGATATGCTTCTACAATTGCACCCCAAACAAAAAGGAGACATCTGCGTGAAGCTATCAACCCTTCTTTCCCCCTCAAAAGGAAGCAAAAAACAAGTAAGGCTACTAAACCAAAACTTAATTAGATGGGAACAGAGGTATGTGATCTTTCTCGGTCGGTAGTTAGTCATAACTTATATCTTAATTAATGAAACTCCTATCCTGAAGTGGATCTTTCCGTAGTAAGGTTAGAGATCGTGTATCTTCAATTATTTTGATTTTACTTGAATCACACTTGGATGACTCTCGCTCGGCCTTGTTCCTCTAGTGGCCTAAGCCTGGCATGGCGGAATGCTGATGTTAGTCACTCCAATCCTTATATCTAGTTAGTTATTCATGCTATTATTTATATTGATAATTTTGACTTATTGCTTACATGCATCTATGCTAGTACTGTTGCAACAACTAAAACTGCTTTATGAACCTCGCTCTCTAACCACTACAAGAAAATTGACAAATAGGAACGTAGACTCCGAGATACTATTGCGGCACTAATGCGTGGCTAAAAATAATAGCATCGCATGGCGCCAATAAAATGAGACTTCTAGAATCGATATCCATTAGCATTACAATGGCGCCAATAAAATGAGACATCTAGAATCGATATCCATTAGCATTACAATGGTGTCAAACACAAAGGCGACACAACTAGCGTCACTTGTCGACACTAACCCAACATTAAGATGACGCAAAAAGTGTCATTGCCGTAGTTAAATTGCGTCGCTAAAGAGACGCTAAAGTGGCGCAGAAGTTTACAACGCTATTCTGACGCTAAGGTGATGCTACTTCGATGCTAAGGTGGCGCCAATGTGATGTATTCACGAGTCTCTAATGCGACACTAATGAGACGCTAAACATTGCAACACTAATGTGTCGCTAATGTGATGCAAATGATGATATATTTAAAATAGCGTCGACGGTGCTTGAGTTGCTAATGAGACGACGCTAAAGATGCACTAATTGTAGAAAATTTTGCCCCATTACAGACATATTTTCTTTCCTTCCGACATCATACAATTATACAATGCATATAAATGCATTCATCACAAAATATCACGCGATAACATCATAGTTCATCATAGTATACCACAATATATGATGATATATCTAAAATAACAATATGAAAACTAATAAGCTGGACTAATAAAAGTATAACTAATAATCTAAACTAACAAAAGTATAGTCATAGTATATCACGCAAAAGTTTCTATGTTTATATAATAAGTTTATTTGAAATAGGTTTAATTATATTATAAGTTTATATTATGACTTTATATTCAAATAGGCTTATGTTTATATGTTGAGTTAATCATTCATAGGTCTTATGTATATGTATTATATGTGTATGTGTATGTATGTATATGTCTATATGTGCCAGATTAATTGACAATAATGTGTATATGTATATGTATTATAAGGCTATATGTGTATGTATATGTGTATATGTGCCCAATTAAGTGAGAATAATAAAAAGGCGGCTACAAAAATAATGACTCGTAATGGCGGCCCTATAGCAATGCTAATGAGTCGCTAAATAAAATTACGACCACCTCGCATCGAAGTTGCGTCATAAAGATGAGACGCTGATGTAGCGTCGAAATTTGGCGATGCTTAATCGGGACGGTCGTGGCTCCAAATTAGCGTCAACATCGTGAGCCATTAAAATGATGCAACTAGTGTCGCATTGGCATCAAAAAAGTTTGCGACGCTAGCGTGGCAGGACGACGACGCCATTGCATCTCTACGGTGGCGCTAATTATGAGATATTTTCAATTTCTTGTAAGAAATTGTCATTTAATTCAACCATCATAATTCCATGATTAAGAATATAAAAAAATATCTGTAATTAAGATATGATATATATTGTATGCATAATATATTGACATATGTGCATATATATACACATGTAGGTATGTGTATTATGTTATATATATATATATAGTATACATAGATAATTTAACATTTTTTTCTTTCTATATATGTGTGTGTGTGTAGTTGTGCATGTTTACATACATCAATACATAATCTGTATTTACAAATACATATATAAGTAACATATATGCTACAGGAAAATTGAGATTTTTCGACGGGCAGTTTTCGACGAATAGAAATTCATCGCAATTTGCAACGGATAGTGATCCGTCTAAATTTCCGACAGTCACAACCGTCAAAAATGAAAAGAATAAATCATGTAATTTGTTATATTATTATTTTATTTTTTGACAATTAGGAACGTCAAAAATTTTGACGGATTTCCAACTGTCATAATTTCCGACGGTCCTCACCGTCGGTAAGTGAAAAATAATAAATTATGTAATTTATTATATTATTATTTTTTTAACGATTAGGAACATCAAAAGTTTTGACAGATATCCAGCCGTCGCAATTTTCGACGGTCTGAATAGTCAGTAACTGAAAAATAATATAATATAAGGAGTATTTTATTAATATAATTAGCGATAGTTTAAATCATCATAATTTTTGACAATTCTAACCATCGGTAAGTGAAAAATAATATAATATTAAAAATCTTTTATTAATCTAATTAACAACTGTCCAGACGACCCTATAGCGATGCTAATGAGTCGTTAAATAAAATTAGCGACCACCTCGCATCGAAGTTGCATCACAAAGATGAGACACTGATGTGGCGTCAAAATTTGGCGATGCTTAATCGGGACGGTCGTGGCTCCAAATTAGCGTCAATGTCGCGAGCCATTAAAATGACGCAACTAGTGTCACATTGGCATCAAAAAAGTTTGCGATGCTAGCGTGGCAGGACGATGACGCCATTGCATCTCTACGGTGGCGCTAATTATGAGATATTTTCAATTTCTTGTAAGAAATTGTCATTTAATTCAATCATCATAATTCCATGATTAAGAATATAAAAAATATGTGTAATTAAGATATGATATATATTGTATGCATAATATATTGACATATGTGCATATATATACACATGTAGGTATGTGCATTATGTTATATATATATATATATATATATAGTATACATAGATATTTTAACATTTTTTTCTTTCTATATGTATATATATGTGTGTGTGTGTGTAGTTGTGCATGTTTACATACATCAATACATAATCTATATTTACAAATACATATATATTGACATATGTGCATATATATACACATGTAGGTATGTGTATTATGTTATATATATATATATATATATATATATATATAGTATACATAGATATTTTAACATTTTTTAGATATTTTAACATTTTTTGTTCTTTCTATATGTATATGTGTGTGTGTGTAGTTGTGCATGTTTTCCGACGGACAGTTTTTGACGAATAGAAATTCTTCGTAATTTTGCGACAGACAGTGATCCATCTGAATTTCGACGGTCACAACGGTCGAAAATGAAAATAATAAATCATGTAATTTATTATATTATTATTTTATTTTTTGACAATTAGGAACGTCGTAAGTTTCGACGGATATCCATCCGTCGCAATTTCCGACGGTCCTGATTGTCGGTAAATGAAAAATAATAAATTATGTAATTTGTTATATTATTATTTTATTTTTTGACGATTAGGAACGTCGAAAGTTTTGACTGATATCCAACCGTCGCAATTTCCAACGATCCGGACCGTCGGTAACTAAAAAATAATATAATATAAGAAGTATTTTATTAATATAATTAGCGACAGTTCAAATCATTATAATTTTCGACAGTTCTAATCGTCGGTAAGTGAAAAATAATATAATATAAAAAATCATTTATTAATCTAATTAGCGACAGTCCAGACCGTCAAAATTTTTAATGGTCTAGACCGTCGGTAACCTAAAAAATAAATATTATATATATGTATGTAGTATTTTAATATTATAATTAAATAATTTTTTACGGTCTCGACCGTCGATAACTTTAAAAATAATTAAATATCATATTCATATATGTATATATATATATATCATAATAATATATATTATTAATATTTGCTTAGTTTTCCACGGTCATAGTCGTCGGTAATTAAAAATCACTCTCTCGCTGCTTTTTTGGCTTTCCCGCTGCTATTATTATTATTATTATTATTATTATTATTATTATTATTATTATTATTATTATTATTATTATTATTATTATTATTATATATCTCCACTTTCTATCTCTTTACCTCTCTCCTCTCTCTCTCCCTCTCCTATTTTGCCGGCGACCATCTCCCTCTCGGATGACGACCTCTCCCGCCGGCGACCCTCTCTCTCTCGGGCAACCCTCTCCGGCCGGCAACCCTCTCTCTCCCAGGCAACCCTCTCCGGCCGGCGACCTTCTCCCTCCCTCTCTCTCTCTCCCCTCCCTCTCCCACGGCCAGATTCGGTCGATCTAGTCCCCGCGGCCGGATCTGGCCGCAGGTGCCGGATCGGCCGCTTGATGGTCAGATCTGGCCGCGGGGGCCGGATCGAGCCGTTGGCGGCCGGATCTAGAAGCCTGTCGGTTGGATCTGGCAGCCTGGCGGCCAGATCCAGCTGTTGGTGGCCGGATCTAGCCGTTGGTAGTCGGATCTGGCAGCTGGGGATGGACGCTGCAAGCGTCCGGATTGGCTGTCGGGCTAATTTTTTTATATTAAAAAAATTCTTTGCAACGGTTGTGACCGCCGAAAGTTTTGACGGTCACCACCGTTGAAAGTATCGACGGTTTCGATGATCGCCGAAACTAGCGGCAGTCGCGATCGCTGTTTCGATGGTCGGTGACCGCCGAAAGTTTCGACGGTCGGCGACCGCCGAAAGTTTCGACGGTCGACAGTTGCGGCCACCAGACTTTCGTCGAAACTTTGAATGATTTTTTTCCAACCGTTAAAAATTGATCTGCGACGACAATTTTTTTGACGTATCGGTTCTGTCAAAAAACTCGTCGAAAAGCATCATTTTCGACGGTTTTCGGGAAATCATCTATAATTCCCTTGTTTCTTACAGTGATATATATAGGTAAGAAATATATATTTAGGAATACATATATAAGTAATACACATATGGTGTAGGAACACATATGTTGAAGGTACACATAATTTTGTGACGCTAAGTTAGCGTCGCAAAATGTCGACGCCAAGACAGCGCACAATGTCGGTGCCAATATTGCCTCTTGTTTTTGCGTCGAATTAGCGTCGCATAATGTCGACGCCAAGATAATGCAGGTTGTCGGTGCCAATATTGCCTTTTGAGTTTGCGTCGTATTAGCGTCTCATGATTTGTGACGCTAATTTTGCGTCACATTTTATCGATGTCACTAGAACACTATAATCTGCCACACATTTTTCTATTTACACGGGCGATAATAGTGACTCAGTTGCGTCGTCGTGGTGCCAGGTTTAGCGTCGACTTCTTGTAATGCTATTGTGACGCTAAAGAGACGCTATTGAGAGGCAAGTAGTGCCACATTTTCTCGACCCAATGGAGAAACTAATGAGACACTACTAGCGTCGAATTAGCGTTGCCCTATTTTGCGTTGCTAATGTTTGTCGCTAATAGACATTTTTCTTGTTTACACCCCCGGCTAATGCTTGGAGACATGAATAGCATTATTAGCCATATGGGGAAGAAAGGTGGAGCCCCTTTTCGCCTCTCGCCATTTGCTAGTAGATTAAAGAACTTGATTTCGCACAATGGCCTAATCGAGGTGTCACCCCCGGCCCTGGATTAACCTGGTGTGACAATAGAACTGGTTATGGTAGGATCCTATGTAAACTTTACAGAATTCTTGCCAATCCTGCTCGGTTAGAATAACCTAGGGAAATAGTAAAGCAGATATGGAATGCAAAATTGAAATCAAGGCCCAAGAAACTCTCTCTGAAATCCAACTTCTTAAATCCAAGGATCAAATTCTCTCCCTTTCAAATTCTGATATCAGATCCCTTTCTTGCTCTTTTTGACCGTTTGTGGGTTGATGTTCCTCCTACGGGCATAACTCCGTTTGATGTATTAGGGGCTTTTTGCAATAGATAATTAACAACTTCCCTTAAAAAAAACTTTTTTGAAACTGAGATATCCACTGAGCATATCATTGTACAGTCAGACAACCACAAAGGACACTTAAAATAATATCCCAGAGCTTTATGAATGACGAACCTACCATTTATTTCAATAAGATAAATCCAAACGAAACAATTTGAATCAAACTCAGTTTTGCAGTTAGCTCATAAAGTCAGATGTTAGCACCTTCTTGTTCATAAAGTGGAACCTAGGGCAAGCACATGCGAGGGAGGGGAGGATGCCAGTAGGATTTTTCTTTTAGACTTGTAAGCAATGTTATGATAATCGGACCGGCCACTCGACCGGACGATTAATTGGACCGATTTGATCGAATTTTATTAAATTAATATTATTTATAATAATATATATAATAAATACTATATAATGCTTATAATTCATAATAAAATATAATAAACAAATATTTAATTAAGTATTAATATTCATAAAAAGAGTTTGAATTTTTATTATTAATATAGTATATTAATTATTTTATTTTATTCTTCAATACTATTTTATGGTGATAATATATTAATTAATTTTGACATATATCACTCTCATGTTTATTTTTTTCTTTACTTTAATTTTAATATTTTTATTTTTCTATTTCCATTAATTCCTCTCCCCCATTAATTCCCATATTTATTTAATTTTTTTATAATAAAAAGACATTAAAATTTTTAATATTCATAAAAAGCTTTAAGTTATTATTATTGATATACTATATTAATTCTTTTATTTTATTCTTTGATACTATTTTGTGATGATAATAAATTAATTTAATTTAATTTGCCATACATCACACTTACTTCCTTTTATTTTCTTCTTTATTTTCATTTTAATACTTTCCTTTTTTATTTCCATTAATTCCTCTCCCATATTGATTTCCCACATTTATTTCCTTTTTAATTTTTACCAATTCTTAATTCAAATACTTTCTCATTTCTTTACCTTCCTTTCTAAATTTTTATTTCCTATTTGTACTTTTATTTTCTAATTTTTTTCTACTTTAAATGTTGAACATGATTTTTTTCGGTTTAGTGGTTGAATTAGTTTTTACCGTAATCAATTCGAACCGGACCAGCGGCTAGTTCATGGTTGAACTGGCCAGTCCAATTTTAATAACTATGGTGTTATCAAGACTGAACTGGATTACCGGCCCGTTCGCAGTTGAATCAGATTTTATTAAAATAATATTATTTATAATAATTATAAAGATAGAGTATAAGTTATGTGATATAGTAGATGAATATTGTACTAATAATTTATTAAAAATATTAAAAAATAATATAACATAATTTTTATTATTAGAAGTTTTATAATGATAATATGAATAGATTATTAATAATTTAATATCTACTATTTAATGATGATAGATGTTATATTAATAAATTTTATCTTAAATTATTCTTATTTATTTTTTATTTAACACTTTCCTTTTTATTTCCTTTATTTTATGCCCTTTGATAAGTTTTCATTCTAATATTATTCAATTTTAAATACTTACCTTTTTATTTCAATTCCTATTTAGTTGTATACATATGATATTCCTCCTCTTTACGTTACCTTATATTACTTTCCTTTTTTTCTCATTTAACTTTCCTATTTTTATTATTTTTTAATTTTTTTTCAAAATATGCGTTGAACCAGGCCAGTTCAACCAATTTTGCCCGGTTCAATGCCAAAATGGTTTTTAATCCCTAACCGGACTAGATCACCGGTCGGTTCGTGATTGAACCGATTGAACAGGTCCGATCCGGTTTTAAGAACATTGATGATATGTATAAAATCAAATAGGAATTGAAATAAAAAGGTAAGAATTCAAAATTGATTAACATTAAAATGAAAAATTATTAATGTGCATAAATAAAGGAAATAAAAAGGAAAGTGTTAAAGAAAAAAAGGAATAAGAATAATTTAGGATAAAATATATTAATATAGCATCTATCATTAATAAATAA
Organism: Pontederia crassipes; assembly: GCA_030549335.1. Classification (NCBI taxonomy): domain Eukaryota; kingdom Viridiplantae; phylum Streptophyta; class Magnoliopsida; order Commelinales; family Pontederiaceae; genus Pontederia; species Pontederia crassipes. The sequence continues at coordinate 2,919,605 of JAUKPH010000017.1, forward strand.
TATATAGTTAATTATTATTATTTATATTTATATGTTAATCATTATTATTTATAATTAATGACTAATATAAATAATATATAAGCTATCTTATGACATGACTAATATAATTTATCATTAGTCATGTCATAAGATAGCTTATATCCTAATGATTGAGAAAATTATGTTGACTAATCGATATTGCCTAATTAGGTCTAGGATTATCGATCCTTTTATCTTATGAAAACTTTACATATTTTTTTAAGACTTCATTTCATGAGCCCTTGCACTCTCATTAGTGCGAATTTCTCCTCCCGAAGACCTCACACCTTGGTTAACGAAGTGCAGACATTGTCACCCTTGGACGACAAGAATAAGTCACCTTTATAAATATGTTTTTAATTATAATCATCAATACACAAATAACATAAAAATCAATCCAATATTAGTGCAAATGCTTCTTGCTTTATCTCTAAACTATAAGAGAATTTTAAATCAGCCTCTCAGCTGCAAATTCAAATGAAATCCACATTTCCACTAATGGATTGAATGAAATCAGCACCTAATTGCATTTGGAAATTCAGCAATTGTCATTGCTCCTTGATTCATCTCTGAATCTCAAGAAAGGTTATAAGATCACCTCTCAATGATTGAATAAAGTCAGTGATTTACAATGACAAAGAAGAATCCCACAGATTTCTTGAAATCAGATTTGAATTCAGGATTGAAATTTAGAAATTAGCATCCAAAAGTTTGCAATAAATCAGGCATTAAAAATTTGGAAACACCATTGCTTCTTGATTCATTTATGAACAAGAATGAAACCATAAGTAACCTCTCAGTTATCAATTAAATCAGGGTTCAACAATGATAGAAAATATATTTGAACAATTCAGAATTAAAAAATCAGTAAGTTCAGGAAATCAGAAATCAGATTTCATAAAGTAAGAAATCAGATTTCTAATTGGGATTACTTCTAGAACTTGGCATTGATTCTTGATTCATTCCTGAATAAGATTAGATCAAATGACAACTTCTCAATTGTAAATACAATCAGGACCTTACAATGACAAGAAACAGATTCATATCAAACAGAAATCAGCAATCAGAAATTAAAATCAATGCAGGAATTCAGACTTGTCTATATCCATCCATAATTAATCTAGACTACTACCCTATCCTATGAGACATAGAGCTTAGCTCCTCATAATTACAAATATAGATTCAAAATAGAATGAAGAACAGAAGTGATTCATCTTTGAATGAGGATTGTTCTGCAAAAAAATCAGCAAGCCTTCCTCCACACTTCAGCTCCAATCAGCTCAATCCTCTCTCCCCTTTGCACAATGGCCGCCCTCCCCTTGATTCTAGGGTTTCTTCAACTTATATATGGCCTTTAATCATCCTTAGATCAGCATCCAAATGTCCCATAATTTCTGATGTGAGCCACCTATCCAATCTGAAATTCCAGCTGCAGAAATCAGCAATTTTTTAGAGTGGTCCCTCCTCCCTTTTTGGCTCAATTCACACTTTTTTCCCTACTAGAAAATACACAACAGCAAACATCAAAGTCCTCTAATAAGAAATAAACAAATAAAGATTATGACAGCAAGTAAAATCAGCTCAATAATCAAAAGGAGTTTGATGTTGTGCAAGAATGGAAATCGATATGAAAAATTAATAGTTTTGAAATCCGAAAATGATAACTTTGCACTAATCATGAAAATTATTTAAATAAAAGTGGTTCAAGGCATTAGAGGCATAAAAGGGATTAGGGTGGCAAGTGAATGAGGTCAGAAATCAAATGTGGATAAGATTTCATAGGAATGATAACTTGGGTGCCAAAAATGATAACTTGATGCCTTAAAAATGATAATTTGTCATAACTCTGGTTGTGATTATCCAAATATGATCGAATTTGAAAAGCAATGAGTCAGGACAATAATATAATGAATGATTAATGTCTTTATGCAGATTTGATAGTTTTGCATGTCGAAATGATAATTTTGCCCTTTAACGATAATTTGGCATTGAAAAATGATAACTTGTTCAAATGGATTGATAATTTTGCACAAGTTGAAATATGATCATCAAAATATGATTCATTCATGATAGTAATGGATTTAGGGCAAGAAAATCACTACTCACTCAAAATAATGATAACTTGGTACATGGGAGTGATAACTTGTTCTAAAAATGATAATTTGGCATAGAATTAAAATATTTGTGGATTTTAGAAATTCAGAACCTCTATGCACATGGAATTAAATATAAAATGAGGAAGATCAACTAGTTATCACAATTCATGCATTCCAAACACAATTGGCCAAAAGTTGAGCAATTTAGGGGCTCGATAGGGATGAAATGCATCGAAAATAGGATAAAAGACTATAGTGATCAGCTAGTGATCAAACTCTCCCAAGCTCAGCCTTTTGCTTGTCCTCAAGCAAAATATTCAGAAATTAAGGACAAACTTGAATTAACAATCCACAAATGAATTAAAAATCAGCTGAATTAGGTCCAATGAGTTTCCCACTTTGTCAACACTCCATCCCATTCTTTTCAATTCCCAAATTCTAGCTGAGGAGTCACAAAGGTTAAAGCAAATTTAAGTCACGAAAGAAGTACTAACATTAATTGATTTGGATTACAAGGATTGTCAACTTTACTAAAAAGTTTGAAACATCAATGTCTTCATGAACAGATTTTTCATTGCTTAAACATGTTTGAAAACCTGACTTTTATTCATGATGATGTAATAAACAGGTTTGAACCTGATTTTTATTCATGCTGGTCACAGGATGAAAATCTTGACTTTATTGAGGAGAGGTTCCTTTTTAAAAAATTCACTCTCTTTATTCATGTATGCATGCAATGCAAAATGCAACTTTTCACTTTTCCTTTTTTCATTTTTCTTTTTCTATTCTATTTATGAAGTGAGCAATGGTTCAAACTCAAGTATAGTTTAGATCCTTAAATGCAAATGGTCAAGATTTCCTATTTAACATGGCAGCAAGATCCTTGACTCCTTTCTAGACATCTTCTACTTTCCAATTAATCCATGAATGTCAGTTAGTATTACCCACAAAAAGAAAAATTTTCAATTGAAAATTAATTCAAATGCATCTGAATTGATAATGTCAATTAAAACAAGAAGACTAATGGCCAAGTTGGCCACTTGGTATTGGAGTGTACCAACTCTCATTATGAAGTATTCTACCCATTTTAGAGTTAAAATAAATTCAGAATTGAGTTGAGCCCAAAAAATGATAATCGAGTGATAACTTGTTCAAACAATGATAACCTAGTGGTAATTGATGATATAAACATTAAAGTAGATTGAAAACATGGTGGAAAGGTTAGAAAAGCACCAGGTTTCCTCCCCCAAGCTTAGCTTCAATACTGTCCACAGTGTTGGAAATTAAGGCAAGGGAGAGGGTTGGGAGGGTATGAAATTGATGAAATTTGTGCATTTGATCCCTTCCAATGGTTCTTGCATCTCAATCAGGGGCTTAGGGTGATCCATTCTTCATGAATTTCAACCAATCCTGCAGAGAAGTAGGGGATATCAGTGGGGTATTCAATATCAGATTTTTAGAATGCACAATTCAGCAATGCATTGAAATTCACTGAAATCCAGCTATGATGGATTAGGATAATTGGTATGAATGATAATTCAGATATTAATATGATGATTTCAACATGAATGAAAAGATGCTATCATTATCATTAGGATTTCAGTGAGAAAATAAAAATGAGGGTAGGGGTGTACTCCCTAATTGCCAATTTGTGGATTGATCTGATTTCTCCCTTCTTTATTCCTGCAAAATAGAAAGATTAAGTGTAAAATGGCTTGGGTTACCTCCCAAGAAGTGCCCTGCTTTAATATCTTAGGCTGAACATTTTTTCATTTCTTCATGTCAAGGAAGTTTAAATAATATGATATGATCAAGTAGAGATCTCAATTTGTGGGCAGCTTCACTAATCAAGTATTGATCTCTTAGTTTGCTAATGATTGACCTTTTTTTCAGTTTGATTCCCTCCTCCATTGTACCAAAAATCTACTAACTTATCATCCCAAAACTTCTCATGTATGATATATGAATCTCTATCTCCTGGATCATCATCTTGTTTAAGCAGCCATTTCTTCATTGGCCTATTCAAATGCAGCATTATCGAAAGATCTTTGAGCTCTTGGTTCCATCTTTCAGTAGGCAAACAATTATCTTTCTTATTGAATGTTCCATTCCTTTTATAAATTTGAATTCTGCTATGGCCTCCATTTGAAAAGAAATTTCTTCTATTTTTGTATCCTCTTTGGCCATTTCAATCTCATCATGTGGTTTTACTGTCATAACCTGTTGTCTAATGAAAAATGAGATGGGTGAGACTTTGGAATTTTGAACGACTTCAAATGAATTAGCGCTTGCTTCAAGTTCAGGCAACTTCTTCTCTTTTAATGTTTCTTCATCTTTGATTCTATGAAGTTGATATTCTTCAACTGATCCATGATGGTTTGTGGAGCAAATTTCTTCAAGTAGAACTTTTGGGCAGTTGGGTGCAGGGATTAAGTTGCAGCCCTCATCACAAAGGAGTATATCTGATAGTTTCTTCAAAAAATCAATATCAGAGTCTTCTAGAAGTTGTTCTTTATTGGATGGGAACCTTATAAGTGGATCTTCAATGTGATTCATTGTTGGTATCATTTGAGTACCCTTTTCAGTAACTTCTGCAACTTCAACTTGTTTCTTGAATTGTTCTATAAGTGTGATAGACTCCTTTTCAACTTCAGCCTTCATGACTACTTCTTTTTCTTTATTTATTTCTTTCTTACTTCCCATCTTCATTTCCTGAATTTCTTCTTTTGGAAGGGCAGATTGGATTTGTGGGGCTTCTTGACTGGACTGCAAACAAAGCTTGGCCTCCAAGTCTTGATATCCAGCTCCAAGAACATCTACTCTCGTACATATTTTTTCCAAATTTGCAAGTTGCTTGTCCAGCCGCCTCATGAAGTCCTCCAACATAATCTCCATTCGAATAAGTGATTGCTGATTTTTTTAAATATCCATGGTAGCAATCTAAAAATTTGACTCTTGACCTTGATTGCGATGGTAATACAAATGATTTTGTGAGTCATAAACATAAGGATTGCTGCTTGAGAAGCCTTGCTCTTAATTCCAGTAATTTAAACTTTCATGACCATATGAGGCATACATGTAAGCATTAGAGGGCTGTTGAAATTGTGGTGATCCTTGATTGCAATGACCTTGTGATGGTTCTCCAACATTAAAACCATATTTTTGAAGAGTTTTGGACACGACATCTTCAACTATAGAATCCAATTCCTCCTGGCTCAAGGGTGTTTCACTTGATTGATAATAGTCATAGGACCAAGTTTGCCAACTCATATCCATCTTTTTTTCTTTCTCTCTCAGATGTCAAATTCAAAATTTTTTGCACTGCTGGGTGAATAACAATCCCTAAGTGTCCTAGGAGCAGCCATGTTTTGATTGGTAGCCTCTTTCTCAAAAGTTCTTCTCCTAACCTCTTCTCTTTGCAAATTTCTTCTCCTATTGAATCTTCTTTCAGTTCAGGATCAGATAGGTAGAGGTCTCATTGAAGCTCCAAATCTTGCATAAATTGAATTTAGAAGTATCAAATTCAGAAAAGAAAAGAAAACTAGATAAAATTGAAAAATTGAGAATGATAATTTGCAAAAACTGAAAATTGAACTAATAAATAGACTGAAAACTAGTCTAAAATAATCTAAACTAACTAAGTTAATCTAATTGGCCTCAAATCTCCGACAACGGCGCCAAAAACTTGATAAGTGAAATTGAGGAGTGTAGTGATAACTTGCTGAATTTTGAGTCAAAAGTGAGATTTTTTTCAATTTTAGTCTAACTACTTAATTCACTCTCTACTGCAGTGCACATGTCAATTGTAGTGATCTTAAATGTCGTATCAACAGTGATTTGAAGCCTAAGATTCCATAAACAATCTAGACTAGCCTTAACTAAAGTCAAAATTTCAAGAAATTGAAAGAAAATGCAAACCGATTTCTAAAAAGTGGCTAAAATGATAACTATTTTTAGATTTTTGAAAGATTATCAAAACTGAATTGTAAATGCTAAACTAGAGGCTCAAAGGGGTTAACTATCAATGATGAATGTTCTCCTAAGAGTTGAGGTTCATCTAACTTAATTATGGATGGAATGGACAAGTTATCATTAAATATCAATTTTAACTCAACTTGAAATAATCTGTTTTCACAGCTTAATTAATCCAGAACTAATTATCATATTCTCATATGATTGATTAACTAAGTTGAATTAGAAGAGGTCCTGACTGAAATCAAGTCAACATGAAGCTCAAACTTTAGTCTCTTTGCTGAATTTCAGTAATTTGGTGAAATCTGAAATGATAACTTGCAATTGCACTTTGAAAATGATGGAAATGCTTCAATCAATTAAACATGGATAAAATCAATCCAATGTTAGTGCAAATACTTCTTGGTTTATCTCTAAACTACAAGAGGATTTTAAATCAGCCTCTCAGCTGCAAATTCAAATGAAATCCACATTTCCACTAATGAATTGAATGAAATCAGCACCTAATTGCATTTGGGAATTCAGCAATTGTCATTACTCCTTTATTCATCTCTGAATCTCAAGGAAGACCATAAGATCACCTCTCAGTGATTGAATAAAGTCAGTGGTTTACAATGACAAAGAAGAATCCCACAGATTTCTTGAAATCAGATTTGAAATCAGGATTGAAATTTAGAAATCAGCATCCAAAAGTTTGCAATAAATTAGGGATTAAAAACTTGGAAACACCATTGCTTCTTGATTCATTTCTGAACAAGAATGAAACCATAAGTAACCTCTCAGTTATCAATTAAATCAGGGCTCAACAATGATAGAAAACAGATTTGAACAATTCAGAATTAAGAAATTAGTAAGTTCAGGAAATCATAAATCAAATTTCAGAAAATCAGATTTCATAAAGTAAAAAATCAGATTTCTAATTGGGATTACTTCTAGAACTTGGCATTGGTTCTTGATTCATTTCTGAATAAGATTAGATCAAATGACAACTTCTCAGTTGTAGATACAACCAGGACCTTACAATGACAAGAAATAGATTCATATCAAACAGAAATCAGCAATCAGAAATTGAAATCAATGCAGGAATTCAGACTTGTCTATATCCATCCACAATTAATCTAGACTACTACCCTATCCTAGGAGACATAGAGCTTAACTCCTCATAATTACAAACATAGATTCAAAATAGAATGAAGAACATAAGTGATTCATCTTTGAATGAGGGCTGTTCTGCAGAAAAATCAGCAAGCCTTCCTCCACACTTCAGCTCCAATCAATTCAATCCTCTCTCCCCTTTGTACAATGGCCGCCCCCTTTGATTTTAGGATTTCTTCAACTTATATATGGCCTTTAATCACCCTTAGATCAGCATCCAAATGTCCCATAATCTCTTATGTGAGCCACATGTCCAGTCTGAAATTCCAGCTGCAGAAACCAACAACTTTTTGGAGTGGTCCCTCCTCCCTTTTTGGCTCAATTCACACTTTTTTTCCTGCTAGAAAATCCACAACAATAAACATCAAAATCTTCTAATAAGAAATAAACAAATAAGGATTAAGACAACAAGTAAAATCAGCTCAATAATCAAAAGGAGTTTGGTGTTGTGCAAGAATGGAAATCGATATGAAAAATTAATAGTTTTGGAATCCAGAAATGATAACTTTACACTAATCATGAAAATTATCCAAATAAAAGTGGTTCAAGGCATTAGATGCATCAAAGGGCTTAGGGTGGCAAGTGAATGAGGTCAGAAATCAAATGTGGATAAGATTTCATAGGAATGATAACTTGGGTGCTAAAAACGATAACTTGATGCCTTAAAAATGATAATTTGTCATAACTTTTGTTGTGGTTATTCAAATGTGATCAAATTTGAACAACAATGAGTCAGGACAATAATATAATGAATGATTAATGCCTTTGTGCATATTTGATAGTTTTACATGTCAAAATGATAGTTTTGCCCTTTAATGATAACTTGGCATTGAAAAATGATAACTTATTCAAATGGATTGATAATTTTGCACTAGTTGAAATATAATCATTCAAATATGATTTATTCATGATAGTAATGGATTTAGGGCAAAAAAATCACTGAAAATCAGCTCACTCAAAACAATGATAACTTGGTACATGGGAGTGATAACTTGTTCTAAAAATAATAACTTGGCATAGAATTAAAATATTTGTGGATTTTAGCAATTCAGAACCTCTATGCACATGGAATTAAGTATAAAATCAGGAAGATCAACTAGTTATCACAATCCATGCATTCCAAATATAATTGGGCAAAAGTTAAGCAATTTAGGGGCTCGATAGGGATGAAATGCATCTAAAATGAGATAAAAGACTATAGTGATCAGCTAGTGATCACCGCACGCCCAGGTCCGTTGATCTTTTTGTCCCGTGAACTTCTCCAGTGCTCGCCCTTGTCACCTTCTATAGAAATAACTTTCGGGTGTTGAATCTCATGTTTCACCTTTTGAGTTTTGATGATAATAAATTCAATTGCACGTAAAAGTTACTAATTTATGTTTGAGTGATGAAAATGCAGGTATAAAATTAAAAGAAAAATATATAGTGAAGAAGCTATAAAGTTAAAAGTATTAAATGAAAATTTTTACGCTGACCCGATCAATGCACTGGTCCACCAGCCCCGTCGGTCAAATGATTTCGTGAAGATGCAGACAAAAAAATACCGAGATAGTGTCGATCGAAGGTTTGGTGGTAGACGGGTCAACCGATCAGAAGATAATTGAATGAAGTAAATGTCGAGACGATGTCGGTCATGTGATCGATCTGGGTACCAGTCGGTCGATCAGAAGAAAAATGCTATTCACAAAATGTACATCCAATGTCGGTCGAGCAAACGATGGTGATACCGAATGATCGATCAGAAGAAAAGTGTAATTCACAAATGATGAGCCAATGTCGGTCGTGTCATCGATCGAAGGAACGATTGAACGGTCAGTACAAAATCCATCAAATATCGCAACGATCATATCACAAACACACAGTAATGGCTATTTTCTAATAAGAAATTTTTAAAGATGATTTTGGACATATCTAACACATAGAGTAACTTGTAAAAGGAGTGTCAAGAGAGATCAACCAAGAAAGAAAAATCAATTAAAAGGTTCTTTCAAGTTCAAAAAAAAATTCTAGAGTTCAAATTTATAAATCATTCCTTTTCTCTTCTAGTTCTAAGTGTGAGCATCATTTGTAAGAAGAGTGAGTTGGAGGGAATCTTTGTATTGTTATTCTGTGAAGTTGAGAGGTCCTTGTAAGAAGATGTGTGCCTTACCTCTTGAGTAAAGAAGAATGCAATGTGGTGTAGGAAAGATTATTCTCTCCCTATAAGAAAAGAAAAAGTAAGTGGATCTCCGATGGTCTCGAAATCGAGAGGTCAGAGCGAGGACGTAGACCAAGAGTTGGACCGAACCTCGTCAATACAATTTTATCTTCTTGACTTTATTCTTCGTACTTACTCTTTACTACGCTATACTTGCTTGCGATCATTTTCTAAAATCACTTTTAACATTTTCGGTAAAAAAATTTATACACCAATTCACCTCCTCTTAGTGCTTTCGATCCTACATCGGGTGGGAAAGCAGTTGCGTCATCGCTAAAAAATGATCATTGATAATGTTCATCCACGGATGAAATACACTCCATGGGGATACGTGTGTGTGGCGCTTTTCGTGTGAAACGTGTGTCAAACGGATTATACATACTTTTCTTTCTTTTTATATCTTTCTTTATTGATAACTTAGAGGATCATTCATGATAAAAAAAATAGCTTTATAAGATAAGAAGTTATATCTATTTTAAAGAATAATAATGTGCAGAAGTTTGTAAAAAAAATGATGAATATAGTTCTTGTTGATTATTTGAATAGTATTTCTGCTATCACCAATGATACTCTAACCTATTAATGATAGTCATAATTGCAATAAGTGGTTAATAGCAATGTAGGAGGAGATGAAATTTCTATAGAAAAAATGGCACTTGGGATCTTGTAAAACAACTAGTGAATAAGAAGATTGTTGGCTGCAAATAGGTGTTCAAGAAGAAAGAATGAATCAATAATGAAGAGACAAAGTACAAAGCAAAATTAGTGGCAAAACGTTACAGTCAAGTGGAGGGTGTTGATTTTCATGATGTGTTCTCTCCAGTTGTGAAATATACTTCTATTCGTATTTTGCTTACTATTGTTGCTTTACAAAATCTTGAACTTGAGCAGCTAGATGTGAAGACTACATTCTTACATGGCGATCTAGAAGAAGATATATATATGGAGCAGTCAGAGGATTTTCATGTTGAAGGTAGAGAAGATCAAGTTTGCCATATATATATATACATATATAAATATATATATATATATAAGGGTATAATGTATATGTGAAGCACCCTTTGCTGAAGCAACATCTCAATCATACATATCAGATTGGATAGTTTAGATCAGATTTGATTAGATCTAATCAGATGCCGTCCACATGTGATCCGACGATTGCGATTCATCTCGCGAGATGAACAGTCGCGAGCCTCTCTCTCGCAATGCCGAAAGCTCCATCCCTCCTTCCTCTCTCTCTCACATCGTGCTGCCAGAGCCGGTGGAGGAAGCTCTCGCGTCTCGCGATGCAACTTGATGGTGCTACCGAAGCCGACGGAGGAGGCTCTCTGCTAAATTGTCTTACGCCCGTCATCACTGTGTCATCGGTGAGGCTCTCGTGTTGCAGCTCTCGGTCGGTCGCCTGTGAGCCCCCTCACCTTTGATCGCCGGTGAGCTCCCTCGCGATGCAGCCCTCGATCAATCACCGACCTTCAACATTGTCGTCTCTCTTGTCATCGCCTTCTCACATGTCATCCCATCGCCAGCAAAGGAGGAGGAGGCCATCCCGGAGAGAGATCGAGAGAAGGGGGGGGGGGGGGTCGAGGGAGAGGGAGGGTTATGGGAGATTGAGAGAGAGGCAAAAGAAGGTGGTTCACCGGCCATCGGAGTCCCTCTTGTCATCGCCTCCTCCTGCGTCATCCCGGCGGATGAGGAGGCGATCTGGCAGAAGAGGAGGAGGAGAGAGATCGAGAGAGGGAGGGAGAGGGGGAGATCGAGAGAGAGGCAAAGGAAGGTGGTTCGTCGGTCGCTAGAGTCCTCGCTGGTCGTCTGGATGGCCGGCGAGGGCACCCTATGAAGAAAGAGAGGGGGGGGGGGAGGGGAGGAAAAAGAAAATATCGTGAGATTAAGTAAAATACCTCGCACGCCTTAGTCATTAATTTGATTGAGTTATTAAATTTCATCTGAACGGTTGAGATATTGCTTCACAAATTATGAAGCAAATGGTGCTTCACATATACATTATACCCTATATATAAAGAGATGTGTTTGTATAGCACAATATATAGCATACAAAATTAATATTTATATACATACATTTATACATTTTTTTTAAAAAACTTGATTATCTATTAAAAATAGTGGAAACGTCTTGATACATCAGTTGAAAGAGTCCCGGTGGAGGGGCGCTTTCCCAAAAAATATCATCTAGTGTGGAACGACCTAAGTTGGCCAGGTGATCAGCAGGTTGATTAGCCTCTCTAAAGACATGCTTAAGGTTCCATGCATCAAAAAGTTCAAGGGTTACATGAATTTCTGAAACAAGATTTTTAATACGCCAAGGGCATGTGCCAGGGTTGGAAATGATATGCACTAATGAAGCTGAATCAGACTCAATGCAGATCCTAGGATAACCGCGCTGATTTGCCATCTTGATGCCACTGAGGAGACCCCAAGTTTCGAGTTCCATGATTGATTCAGCATCCCGCCTGAAGCCCCTGCAAAAAGAAAAGCACCAGATGAGGATCAAAGTAAGTATCCAGCACCCCCAACCTCTCTCCTACTATAAGAGATCCGTCTGAGTTTAATTTGACCCAGCCGAGAGTCGGGGGCACCCACTGGATCCGAATAGGGCCGCTGGGGGAAAGCGCCTCAGGACTGTGGATTCTAGCATGTTCATTATACTCTGCGACTGCCTTCTCCCAAACCGCTGAAATGGTTGAATGCTTGCCTCTGAAATGGATATCATTTCTTAAACCCCACAGATTCCAAAGACAAAATGAGAAGAGAGACACTAATTTTATCTTTGAACTGCTAACCAGCTTAGAGCCCTCCTGCAACCAGGAGCCATCACTCCAGCTAGCCATCATGTCGAAAGTAAAATTAAGTCTGGATTGAAATAATGACCAGAGACTAAGCTCAATTGGGCAAGAAAAAAATAAATGATAAGCAGTCTCAGTATCACGACCGCACAATAGGCAAGAGGAGTTAACGGAGGGATTAAATCTAGCAACAACATCCAGAGTAGGCAAGCGGTTGTGGGCCAATTTCCAAAGAAACATATGGATTTTTGGGGGCATCGGAATTTTCCAAACTTGATGGTAAGCAAACCTTCCAATTCCAGACTGTGGCAAGGTTTGTCTGCAGAGATAGCTATAGACAGAAGCTGTGTTAGCAAAGTCATGGGAATCACTTTCCTATATCCACATGTCATCATCGGCATTAGCAGATAAAAATATAGAGCGAATACGAGAAGCCAACATGTCACCAAAAAACTCATGAAGTAAGGCATCATTCCAGCAATGATCAAGGATCAGATTATTGACATTCATAAAGCAGAGAGATTCTATTTTATTCATATTAATAAAAGTGGGTGACCAAGAGAGAGGGATGCAAGAAATCCACGGGTCGAATAAAATACTAGTAGAACAACCATTGCCAATTAACTTCAACATACCAACTCTACTATTCAATAAAGAATCACGGACGATCTTCCAACTCCAAGCAGCCGGCTGGCTACTAATAGAATGTTGCCAGGGGTGAATGATGCCATATTTGTTCTTAACCAAAGAGCCCCAGTGGGATGGAACATCATTTAGTAATTTTAGTATTCTTTTGGCAAGTAGGGATGGACTAATTAGAGAAAGTTTTCTGAAACCTAGACCACCCAAGGATTTAGGAAACTGTAATGTATTCCAATTAATAAGATGAAGACCTTTGCCACTTTCATCTGAATGCCAAAAGAAAGAACGAGAAGATTTTTCCAGGGAGCGGAGCAGCCCGGGAGACACATGAGTAGAACTTAAAGTATAGACAAGCATGGAGTTAATGACAGAAAATATCAAAGTAGCCTTACCTGCTTGATTGAGAAGCCTACCATTCCATGTATTGATTTTGTTAGCAATCTTATCAGTGAGAGCTGTCTGAGTGCTAATAGGAAGGTACTTGTAAGAAATTGGCACTCCTAGGTAACTAAAATGATAGCTACCCAACTTGATTCCTAAAGTACCACTAATTAAATCTCTACGTTTCCTATTAAGCTTTACAGGGAGGAATACTTCAGATTTTGTGGGGTTTACTCTCTGGCTAGTAAGCAGATTATATAGTTTTAATACCTCTGATATCCTTTTTCAATTGGTTTTAGTGGCTTTAATGCAAATGATCAGATCATCAGCGTACATGAGATGACTACGGGTAAAAGATCCCAGTGAGAAAGGAATAATAGAGCCAGAGTTGACATGTTGATTCATAATAGAAGATAGAACTTGCGAAACTATAATAAAGAGATAGGGGGATAAAGGGTCTCCTTGTCTGATACCTTTAAAACTTTTAAAGTATCTTGAAGTGATGCCATTAATAGAACAATTAAACATAGGGGATTGGATACAAACAGTAATCCAATTAATGAACATTGCAGGGAATTTCATAAGAGTTAACACATTAATAACAGAGAGCCAATTAATCCTGTCAAAAGCTTTATCCAGGTCAGCTTTAATTAATAAGTGCTTATGCCTGCCATGGTTTAAAGAGTGAGTGATCTCCTGAACAAGTAAGATGTTTTCCTGTATAGTTCTTCCAACAATAAAAGCAGATTGTGCCTGGTCAATAAGGTCTGGTAATGTTGGCTTTAACCGATTAGCAATGATTTTAGCAATAAGATGATATAACACATTACACAAGGAGATAGGCCTAAAATCAGTGATAAACTTGGGTTGCTTTTTCTTGGGTATAAATATCAAAGTGGTCTTGACCCAATCCTCTGGTATTTTGCAAGTAGAAAAGAAATTCTTAACAGAAGTGATAATACCAGGACCAACAATGTCCCAATAAGACTTGTAAAATTCCACCGTAAACCTATCAGGTCCTGGAGCCTTACTAGTGCCTAGGCTCTAGAGACAGTGTTTGATCTCCTGATCAGACACAGGGCCAATAAGCTTGTTCACCCAGGAGCAATGTAAGGATGGAAAATCAGGCCAATGATAAAGGGGAATAAGAGGTTGAGGCTCCCTTTTCCATAGGTCCTGATAATGGTTAAGAAATGCCTCACTAATTTGTCGATCATTAGTTATGTTATTACCCTCAGAGTCCTGTATAGAGGAAATTCTTTTGCTCTTCTGCCTAAGAGAGGTAAAGAGCTGAAAGAAATGAGAGTTCCTGTCACCCTTCTACAGCCAATTAACACATGACTTACTCCACCATTTAATACTAATTTGTCAAAGATATGCATTGTGTTCTTGATAAGTAGCCCTGAGACGATTGAGTTCAGAATCAGTGAGACCAAGGCGGCTGTCTTTGGCTTCTAATTGAAGAATGGTGTCCCTAGCGATCTCAACCCTCAGCTCCAATGAGCCAAGGCAATTCTTATTCCATAATAGAGTTTTCTTTTTTATGGCCTTAAGTGATGCCGAAATGTTGGCACTGGCCCACTCGGTCTGGACAATGTTCCTAGGCTCTTTGTACTCAAGCCAAAAATGTTCATATTTAAAAGTCCTAGGTATGCGTCTGTATGAATTAGAATTAAAAAACAAAGGTGAGTGGTCCGAAGCAGTTCTGGGGAGAGTGGAGATGTCTAAATTAGGAAAAGTCGTAAGCCAATGATGGCTTACAAGGAAACGGTCTAGTCGACATAAGATCCTTGCGGCTCCCAATCTATTATTACACCAAGTGAAATTATTGCCCATGAGAGGCAAGTCTGTAAGGCTGTGATTTGAAATCAGAGTGCGGAGAAGACGAGTTGACTTAGTAATTCTAAAAGGAGCCCCTCCCCTTTTGTCCTCATGGGAGAGAATACAATTGAAGTCTCCCAAAATAGCCCAAGGCACATTACTACAATGAATGTTGTTTAGCCCGATCCACAGGTTTTGTCGTAGGAGGGGAAGAGTACTAGCATACACAACTGAAAGGAGGAACGAGAAATCATTCATAGTAACAACTAAGTGAACTACTTGGGGGTTAGCGTGGAGCGGAGTAACCTGGACAAGGTGCTGTTGCCAGGCAACGATGATCCCTCCCGCTGCTCCCGTACTTGGCTGCAAGAACCCCTTCCATGCAGTTCCAAGACGACGGATGATGCAATTGGACTTGCCTTCATCAGTATGTGCTTCTACTAGAATAATTATGTCAGGGCGTTGATGCTTCATTATCTCCAGGAGCCGGTCCCTGACCTTGCTACGCGCGGCTCCCCGGCAGTTCCAAGACACGATCCTCATGGCGCAGTAGCACCATGTGCATCCTGCAAAGAAGAGGAACGTGAGGGATTGACCGTAATGGATATTTTCTTTTTACCTGCTTGACTTGCTTTACTCCTGCTTGACTCCTTCATTTTGAGCATGGGAGGAGGGGTTAAAGATTTGGCTTGGAGGCGCTCTTTCTTCTTTTCCGTCCGAGTTGTTGGTACAATCTCTAGGTCTGGTAGTTCCTTATCAGTGGATTCAGCTTCTTCCTCAGCTTGAAGGTTGCTTTGTCCTGAGAATGCCATGAGGATCTCTTGGACCACAACATCATGACGAGATAAATCTTCTCTCACTTTAAGATTAGTGGGGACAGATCGAGGTGCCGGAGGCCGAAGGTGGCTAGGGAAAACCTTAGGCGAAATCATAGCAGTGGTACGTGGAGGTAAGGAGGCCGGAGAACTAGGCTCACTTAGGGACAGAACCGAGTCATGAGGCCCCCTGACCCCTCCTCCTCCTCCACCCCCCCTTTCCCCACCTCCTCCTCCTCTTCCTCCACCGGACAACTCCATTAACCTTGACAATGCTACCAGCACCAACGCGAGTAAGCCTGCATCCTTGCATAGGAACGAGTCCCGCCCCTCCTGGGCAAATGTCATCAGAAATTGAAAACTCCCTGTCATGCCTATGATGTCTCCCCACCAACTTCGTGAGCTCCAAGCATCGATCTCGGATGAGATTGAGATCCCTGCAGACGCAATAGGCTCCAAAGTTGTTGAAAGAGAGTGTTGTCTCATTGGTCGCATATATGGTGAAAATGTATCCTTGAACTCACTGCGGGATGAGCTACCAGGGTTGTGGAACCTCAAGCAGGCCCTAGAAATAACTGATATGGGAAATTTTTATTTCATTTTTCACTTTGCAGATATGGAGGAGTGTTCATCTGTGCTCATTGGTGGTCCGTGGAGTTACCGTGGGGGCATCTTATGCGTTGCAGTGCTTCGTCCGTTCTTCAGGCCAAGCGTGGAAAGCCTGTCTGTGGTGCCAGTTTGGATCCACATTCCTAGGCTAGCCTTTGAATTGGATTTGCCAGTCGTCATCCTACGCATTGCCAGTCAGTTTGGTACCCCATTGAAGCTGGATGAGCGTATGCACATAGGAGATCATGAACATTTCGCCAGAGTCTGTGTAGAAGTCGATCTCGGTCGACCACTCAAGCAGGGGATTTGGGTAAAGACCCCAGGTGGCGGTAAGTATTTCCAGCTTGTTCGGTATGAAAACATACCGCTTCTTTGCTTTCGATGTGGTCTTGCAGGCCATCGCATGGAACAATGTCCACAATGCGAGGCTGGCCAGCAGAAGGCGGTTCTCCTTTATGGTCTTTGGTTGCAGTCAAGGTCGATTGATCCTCGACCAACTGGGTTGGCCTTGCCGCACCGGGGACGTAGCCGTTCCCGACCTACCGGTTGGCGGTCTTCGCTCCAGAAAGGCGGTGGCTCTACGGCATGCCCTGACCTCAACATAGTACCGGCAACGGGCATCCTGGATCAGAGTGAAGTACAACAACGGTCGGATTCGAGACACCTGGGTCATGATGTGCATACTAAGGCTCAGGCTCCTGTTACAGCTGGTGAGCAATTACCTGATAAATCAGACGAGGATCCGCGTCTCGAACTAATTCAATGGTCGGATCAGCGGGCTCTCGACAATCTCGCACATGAGGGATTGCTAGACTGATCATGGCCATTCAGACCTGCAGTGCCAACCTGATTCGATGACACCTGTCCATCCGCATCTCCTCCTTTTGCAAAACCCTACTGCCGCCGCTGCTTCGCCAAACCTTCTATCCCCCAAATCCTTTCCACACCTTTCGGACACCATTCCTCAATCGGACGTCTCTCCTCATGTCTACCAGAATATTCGGCTTAAAGCTACATACATTTATACATGCATGCATAGATGTCACTGCAGTTAAACTTGTTCTCCCTCTAATCACATGCAATGGTTTAACTTCTGCTACCAATCACACAGCTAACACAAATGATTTATTCGTGATGAATGATTTGATGCCAAAGAGCCAATCCCTTTCGCAGCTTCCATTTAAGCGTTCATGCATATACTCATCGCAACCAATAATGCACGGAACGGAGAAGAAATCAGAATCAATAATGCTGCTGCACATGACCTCATTTATTGGTTGGATATCTTAAGAATATTTTCTCTTTATGTGTTCCTCTTCGGCCACAGTTTCATGCTCACAACTGATCAACTTTTTCTCCCACCGAAAAAAAACTGATCAACTTTTTCTGTACAAACCTACTTACTCAAGCTTCGTTAAATCACTGTTATAATTAAAAATATAATAATTATAATTATGAAACAACTAAAGTTAACGTGTAATTATTAACCAATCAGTGTTCGAGTTTGAGTGAGTATTTTCTAACGACAGTAATGGGTAAATATTATTTACTCCTATTCGAATGTATACCACGACAATCAACATCCTCCTATTTTATTATTTACTCTTTTTTTGGGTAAATATTTTATTATTTACTTTGAATGCAGAAGAAATAACAAAAAATAGCATGCAAGGCATCTAATTTGTGAAATCTATACAATTTTTGTTTTAGAATTTGAAGTTCTGGTTTTTTGATTCTGAAGGAAAGCTTCACGATTTCCCGAAAATTATTTGTCAACTTTTTTCCTTTCTTGTCATGAAAGGAAAAGAAATGGATCGATACTAGAGGATAATTTATGGTTAATTAACTTGTAAACATGATGTCTAATATATAAACATATTTTTTAAATGGAAAAATTTTAATTTATTAAATAAGTTCATAATACAATTAAACAGGAATTTTAATTCGTTTTTCATTTTTTGGCTCGAATATATTTCTCAAGCTTTTGAGATTATTTTTACACCTTACTAAATTCTGATGAATAACAATTATTTGTTAAATTAATTATATATTCTCTTAAAATTAAAGATATGGATTTACGTACCATAACAATAAGCAGTTCAGATTTGGTTATTAATTAAATATTATTTCCATAAAAAGACAACACAGACGGCAGGAGATGCAGATTCCACTTTGCCACCTCAACACCACCTCATCGCGTCTAAACCGTCGCGGTGTTGACCTCAACCTGCTCGACCGTCTCCTTCACAACGTTTCCAGTACTCTCTTACTCATCTAATCTCTCTTCCCTTTCAATTCCCCCCACCACCTTCTTCCCCTTCCTTCTTCTGGAGATCTCTCTCTCTCTCCTCCCCCCCTCCCGGCCTCCATTCCGATTGCCATGGAGATGCTATCGATGAGGTGTCCGGTCGCCGCGAGCTCCTTCTTCGGCGGGAGCATGGCGCTGTCGCCGACGGCAGAGGGCCACCGGTCGCGGAGGGTCTCCCTCAAGGTGTTAGCCGAGGGCGCCGCTGGGTCGGCGGAGCCGGACCTCAGGGTGCGGGTGAACGGGCTGGAGATGCCGAACCCCTTCGTCATCGGGTCGGGCCCGCCGGGCACCAACTACACTGTCATGAAGCGGGCCTTCGACGAGGGCTGGGGCGCTGTCATCGCCAAAACCGTATACATCTCTCTCATTTCTCTTTCCTGGTTTTGCTCCGCTCCCTTTTCTTTGGAAACGGAGAAAGTTGCCGAATTAAGGCGGAAAATGTGCATTATTTCAGAAATGTTATGATTCCTTTCCAATGATGTCGGTTCGATAACAGCGGCGATCCGATGACTACACCAGAAATAATGGATTTTTAAATTTTTTTGCCACTCTAGTAGGTGTAGCAGAATGAGAATTTCTGTGGTTCCAGTAGTTCGTTTCCTTGAACGCTCTGTCTCCCAGGGTTATGATATGATCAGAATTTCTTCGATCATAAGAGAAAAATGACATTTTATACCATTCATACTCGTTCTTTTTTTCTTTTCCCAAATTGTGGATGATAGATTGCATAAGGATCTGCATTTCATGTGGATACTGCTTGGAAAAAGAAGCTTTGAATTATAAGAACAATTTGTCTTTGCAATCTCTCCTATAGATCTAGAAGCTTGAAGGATATAATACTTGCTTTGTCCATTCCGATTACATCTAAAGAAGGTTTTTAATGATCATTATTGAGCAGCGCTACTTTCTTTCGATTGTCAACCACTAATTTACTTTAATGTAACTGTGTTTTGATCTTCCTTTTGAAACTTTTTATACGAACTTGTGTTTACGAAATGCCAATATTATCATAAGATGACGGGTTAGCATGTGTTTCTTTCAATTTTGGTATTCGTTGTTCTTCAAGAAAATGACTTCCTGGACTAAAATTTATAGGTATCACTGGATGCTTCTAAAGTTGTTAACGTAACTCCTCGCTATGCAAGACTTCGGGCAGGTTCAAATGGGTCTGTTAAAGGCCCTATTATTGGCTGGGAGAATATTGAACTCATCAGTGATAGACCTCTCGAGACTATGCTAAATGAGTTTAAGCAACTGAAGCAGGAATATCCGGATAGGATTCTAATTGCTTCTATCATGGAGGAATATAGTAAAGATGCTTGGCAAGAACTCATAGAACGGGTTGAGGCAACTGGAGTGGTACATATCTCTTTCATCTCTTTGTTAACAGGTCAAATTTGAAAATTAGCTAATGCAGGCTATATAACTTCTCATCTCAATTAGGATGCTTTGGAAATCAACTTTTCTTGTCCTCATGGTATGCCGGAGCGAAAGATGGGTGCTGCAGTGGGGCAAGACTGTGCATTGTTGGAGAGAGCATGTGAGTGGATAAATGAGAAAGCAACTGTACCTGTTTGGGCAAAGATGACTCCCAATATCACGGACATTACACAGGTTAGTAACAGCTTCAGTTCCTTTCTCAGTAACCCTTATGTCAAGGTAATCAAGCAGTCATATTGTTTGATTTCGTGGAAGATTTGTAGTGTATATCATCTTAAAAATTTCAGCTAGTTCTACTATTATTTAAGGAACTATTGGATGACTACCATCTTGCTAGTCGTCCTTTCCTGTTTCAAAAAAAAATTCAGCTTGTTGTATAACACTGACTAGTAAAATATTCCTCTTTCACTTCTAAACTTTTTCTCCTTTAATAGGAAACATATTTGGCTTATTGCAGGATTAGATTATCACAATCCATGTAAATTTCACCAATTACAACTTTTTCTTTTTTCCATCTTTGTCTTTCATTGAGCTCTTTTTTCCAAATTTCACCAATCTATGTGAACTCCGCCTATGTTTTATAGCCGGTCCCAAGCCCGGATAAAGGAGGATGGTTATGTTAGGCCCCGACAGCCAGCGTAAAACTCCGTCGAATCTCATGAACATGGATCAACGAATATATTGTGCGGAATGATCGTATGATCCATGTAGCCGACCCCACCTAGTGGGATAAGGCTTTATTGTTGTTGTTGTTGTTGAGCTCTTTTTGCATCGTGGGGTTCTTTAGGTGGACCATGGCTTTTTTCATACCACTGCACTGCATTTCTAGTTGGTTCCTCGGCTGCTTCTTTTTTCCTAATTTTTCTTGGGACTCTGTTGAAATTTTAAAGTGATCTGTCAATCGAGTAGATGATATTGTTGTTTGTTATGTTGATAAAATCATTTCAAGTACGAGGATTTGGCATTGTGGGACTTATTCCATGAGGTTTGGGTGTTAACTCAGCTGTTTCCTGGGTACAGAATAACTGTCGATTATGAATGGATATGTCATATGACCTTTGTGCCGCTTTCCAAAGTTGTACATGACTTCATAGACCTCTAGTACTCTCGAAAAGAATTACGTGGCTTCATAGACTTGATTGCATGTACTACCGCGCGATGCTTGTTTCTTCTGGTGGAGTTTTTTCAGCAAGTCACACCGCTTGATTGCACCTTTGTAGTTTCTTTCTGGCATGGGCCTCTTGGTTTTTCAGTTAATGGAGCTTCTTTGACATGGATAACACTGGTTATCCGGGTTAGGCGTCTTTGCGGCCTCTCTTTTATTCTAGCTTAGAACCAGGCAGCGCTGATTTCTCCATGCCACTTGATTGCACCCTTGTTCGTTTCTGGCTTGGGTCTCTTGGTTTTCGGTTCATGGAGTATCTTATGGCATGGCTAAGCTTGGCACTGGTTATCTGGGTAGGTTATCTATCAGTCGCTTCTAAATCCGTGTTAACAGGTATCTTAAATCCTCACATTTGACTGATTTTCATTGGGATCCTCACGTCTGGGTGGATATATTTTTTACTCGTTTCCATTTATGTTGATATTATATTCTCTTGGAAGAATTACGATTTCTTTACATTTTTTATGACTTCACATTCTTTCCATCTTTCCATTATTTTTTTTTATTTTCTATTCATGTATTTTATGTTAACTCCGCCTATGTTTTATAGCCAGTCCCAAGCCCGGATAAAGGAGGAGGGTTGTGTTAGGCCCCGATAGCCAGCGTAAAACCCTGTCGAATCTCATGAACATGGATCAACGATGGCGTCGTATGATCCATGTAGCCGACCCCACCTAATGGGATAAGGTTTTGTTGTTGTTGTTGTTGTTTGAGCTCTTTTTGCGTTAATTATTTTGCATATCATTTCTGGACAGTATGTTTTTTGGTGATAAACTTAGATGTAATTAACATGACTATGCACTAATATATCAATAACTGAACAAAGTTCCTATGTTTCTTGTACCCCCCAAAATAATCTCAACAGTAACCCCATTCTCCCTTTATCAATGCTGCCTACCGCTTGCCTTCCTAGCCCATTTCCTGCCCAGCAGCAAGGTGCAATGGTCCAGACTCCAGAGGAACAGATGGTTAGTTTTAGGAGTTCTTTAGTTTTAGGAGAAAAGTTGTAATTGCTAAAATTTAATTGATATTTATAATGTTGTCGCAATGGTACGTCAATACACAAATGGCTAGTGAAGTGACTATGAACAAGTTGGGGTAACAGAATAAAAGGTTGGGGGGATGATAGAGAAAAAAGTTGGCGAACAATTGGTGAAATTTATCATATAAAACTTATTAGGTTTCTCTTCACACAATTAGTATAAAGTTGCATTAAATAATTCTTCTTTGTCCTTTTAGCACTATCTTCATACTGAAGTAATAATTTGCTACAGTAAATGTTGTTCTCTGCGTTTTCTCCAAAGTTTCTTATGATGGGGATATTATCAAAACTGATCAACTAATGTTTTATAGACTTCACGCTGAGTCATAAATTTGACTTCTAGGTCACTGTTGATAAATGATTTGATCTATTATATTGAACTACTTTCATCTTGTATGTATATAGGTTGAAGTCAGCTTACTCCAGTTTACCTCAATCTTTTAACTTTTACATAACATATGTTATGTAATCACTCATCTCTAGTACAGTGCCACCATTTGTTTCCTGCTCTTAGCTCTCTATTCACCTTAACTTTCGATTTCTACATTGTCTCTAGTTATTTTTCTTCCTAACTTTGTTAGAGGTAACAATGACTTTTTCTGACTGCTTCAAATTGGTTCATTCACATGAATTACAGGGGACCATTCTTCCTATGTAATTTTGTTGGTGTTTCTTCATTCCTTGTGCATCATGCATGTGTCAACACACACAGACACAGGTCACATGAGACAAACATCTATCCACTATTTTTTCAGATGACTCCTGTTTTAGGCCTCTTTATAGGTGTTCCTGCATCTTCACCCTATTCCAGTCAAGCAGATTAAGGATTTTGTCAACATGATTAAAGACAATATTGTAATCATAATGGCCAAAGCTGATTCCTCTATTTTTATTGGGTATATGATTAAAGTTGGTCAAGGTCAAAGTTGACAAATGGATTTCTGCATTTTCATAAGTATTAAGAAAGGGACTTCAACTTGAGGAATTCAAAATTTCTTGCATGTCCCTCTCAAGGGGAAAAAAATTGGATGAACAAGATTTCCTGTTTTGTTTTGTTTTTCTTTATTATGTTGCCCTATTGTCTAGTAACCTGTGAAGTAGCATCTAACGATATTGTTAACCCATTGATGAACGAGTTCTCATGCAAGTTTGTGCTGTAGTGTTGTAAGCATGTGGCTTCATATGAAACATATTTCTGAGAAACCATGAAAATTTTGTGACACAAAGAAAATTATTTAATCAAATATATTAATGTGATTGAAAGGTCACCATATCTAGAGGAAATATTAAGAAACTTTATCAGAACCATTAAATAGAAATAAGATACTGTTCACAATGGAGTACTTTAAGAAATAATCAATTCTTAATTATATGCTAAGGAAGTGACAGTTTTAATTTTTCAAACAATTATGAATCTCTGTTTTTCTTCTACTCGAAAGTTTATAAAAATTCTACAATTAAGAGAGGATGATATGAGTTTGTTTTCTTTTTCCTTATGTGTGCCATGAATGATTATACCCCTTTTACGTGCTGAGTCGTTCTACATTTATTATCAGGAAACTGCTGTTGTTGGTATAGTTTCACTTTTGTCATGGTTTCTATGTGATGCATTCATGGGCCCCTATCGAGAATCAAAATATATTCATTGTTCAAATTCAAATTCATCAGTATGAATTACTTTTCTTCTTTTTTATAGCCAGCTAGGATATCACTGAACTCTGGATGTGAAGGAGTTGCTGCTATTAATACAATCATGAGCGTCATGGGGATTGACCTCAATACTTTACGTCCAGAACCATGTGTAGAGGGGTAACTCCATTTCACAATTTCAATAAGTAAGATGCCATCTGCAGTTAACTATCACCAATTATTGATACCCGTATATTCTCTGTTTCACACAGGTACTCAACTCCCGGCGGTTACTCAGCAAGGGCCGTTCATCCAATTGCTCTTGCTAAGGTGATGCAGATTGGAAGAATGATAAAAGAAGAGTTTGGAGATGGAGAATGCTCACTCTCTGGCATTGGAGGGGTTGAAATTGGTGCAGATGCTGCTGAATTTATTCTCCTTGGTGCAAATACTGTTCAGGTTAGCATCTTGAATAAATCTCTTTTCACTGATGTTAAAATGAAAACTTCTATGTTTCCATAGAGCTTCATCTTTTGCTCTTCAGATACTCATTTTGTTCTTGTATAAGTGACATGTGGTGCATGTTCATTCCCATGTATGTTAGAATTCATTAATCTTCATTTTAAGATTGGCACTAATCTCCACTGTCATTTCCATGTCTTCTTTTCAACAAGCCACACAAATTTTCTCATTATTGTTTTTTAGGCGCACTTTTCTTATTATCATGGAATCAGTCATCTGTGGTAGCTTTAATTTTCCCTGAGTTGTCCCATTTTTCCTAAACATAAAATAATGTATCAATTAATAGTAAAATCTTTTACTATGTTGAAGCACTTGGAAATCTACAATAATAGCTAAGCTCGCGTGTCATAAAAATAAAATTGCGAACATGGGTCACAGTCTCAAGGGCTACCAGTACCATCTTCTTTTCCTATATGACATGCATAATCTCTTGTAACCGGTTCAGATCTTTGGCATTTCTAAGGTTTATTGTTAGAATGATGAAACCATATTGATCTGGAATCTGGAAGACATTATTATTATTTTTTTGAAACGCATCTGGACGACCTTATGCTTGATGAAAGAGCTACTTCTGAGTGTAGTTTGTGTTGCCTGCAGTTGGTGATTAGTTGGAGTTTTTATTTGGTCATTTAGTTGTCTTCAAATATATGGAGAATAGACCTGCATTATGTAACTAATGCAGCATCATTTTATCAATTTGTTTTTGGTGCTTGATTCTGATATAGGATGTGTTTTAACCATTTTCTTATGTTGTCATTAATACATTTTTCTCGCCTCAGGTATGCACGGGAGTGATGATGCATGGGTATGGACTTGTCAAGAAACTGTGCGATGAGTTGAAAGAGTTCATGAAGAAACACAATTTCTCCACAATAGAGGATTTTAGAGGGTACGCAAATCTTGTTCGGCAATAAGGAATTTCATATGCTATTAAACATGATAACCTGATAGAATACTAAATAACGAGCCTATAGTCAATAACGAATCCAGTCAATGAACATGGATGATCGTGTGAAATTCTACTATAGTAGTTTTCTGAATAATTAAGAAACATTTGAAAAATAAGTGACAAATACAAAACCTAAAGGGCTAAAACAAGACGACGTCAAACAGGTTCTATAATTTTGTTGTCGAAAGCTTTAGGTGTTTACCCAACTGGAATGTGTTGAAAATTCTTAAATTGTGA
This sequence comes from Pontederia crassipes, assembly GCA_030549335.1. Lineage (NCBI taxonomy): Eukaryota > Viridiplantae > Streptophyta > Magnoliopsida > Commelinales > Pontederiaceae > Pontederia > Pontederia crassipes. The sequence goes on from JAUKPH010000017.1 coordinate 2,945,404, forward strand.
GGCTTATCAGATGTTCATGTCAATCACGGCCATACAGTATTTAACATTTTGTGGAATTATCTTGGGATATCACCTTTCCCTCACCGGTGGTCCTTGTGAGTGAATTGAGGATACATATGTGCTCACATCAAATTTTACTAACAAAAGGGTATCAAACTCTATGACAGATCGACTACATCTTGCGAGACTGCAGATATGTATTACAGATTTTGGCGGCTGCTTCGAAATAGCTCTTTATAGTTGTTTAACTTGTGTTTATCAAGAATCCTTTCAGCTCCAACCTTCATGTCTAGGATTTTGGATTGATTTCAATTTCCATCTGTCACGTTTCTTCCGTCATTTCAGGGCTTCCCTTCAGTACTTTACTACGCACACTGATCTGGTAAGGAGGCAGCAAGAGGCCATCAGACAGAGGAAAGCTGTAAAGAAAGGGCTGCAGTCAGACAAAGATTGGACAGGGGACGGATTTGTGAAGGAGACCGAGAGCATGGTCTCCAACTAAATATTTGTGTGCATGTCACAATTATGTCATTGACATTTAAGTGAAACCCTTGGCTGAAAAGAATAATGACAAAGAATTCTGTCATCTGGAGAACTAATATCTTTATGAGCTTGAATGGTTGCATACAATTTACACAAATTTCCTTCTCAATGCGCCATCCCGGTAGATAGGAAGAAAGAAAAAACAAATCAACACATCACACGAGAGTTACTCTATCCAAGGACTCAATAAGAATCAGAGGGAAAAAGGGTAAGTGGAGCGTTTTTCTTCCGATGCTCAAGAAAAATATATTTAAAAGTATCCTTGAAAAGAATACATATAATACAAAAATATAAAATCAGAATAAAATGACGTCTGAAAGAATGGCCCCAAGTAGTGTATCCCTTAAAATGCAAAAACTAGGAAGAGATTACTCATGAATCAATACAATTTTTCGGGACAGATAATTTTATATGGGCAATACAACTTTGCATGAAGTGTACAATGGAACTTCATTTAGCTATAAGAAATTATCAACTTGGCACGTCCCCCGTAGGTCTTATTTCCTGCCTCATAAGATGTCAGCATTGCCCATAGAGATCCAAAGAGCGTCACCGTATTTGGCACCCATCTTTTTGGTATCTTAGAATATTTATATTTGGGTTTTTTTCCGCTGACCCCCTAAATTATGAATTTTTTTTCACGTCTACTCACGACTTTCGAATATTTCGTTGACCCTCTTGAGTTATACCACATTTTTCACTTAAGTCCATCCGTCAACTTTTTCATTAATTTTTATTTTTTTATTTAAAATGACCAAAATATCCTCGTCCTTTGTTGCACCCCGAAACCCTCCTCTCCTCTGGCGACTTTTGTCGCCCGCACCGCCGCCATGGGCAACTGCGCTCCCATGATCAAACGTGAGTCCTCCCCATCGTCGGCCAAGCCCCTCGTGTGGCTCTACATCTCCGACTCGTGCCCCATCGCGTCCCGCATCTGCGTCGCCCTCCTCTACAAGAACGTCCCCATCCAGCTCGTTCCCTCCGAGAGCCCCACCGCACCATTCCTCCGCTGCGATGGCGACACCATCGTCAGCACCCCTAGTCGCTCTTCTGTTACGTTGATTCCAAGTTCCCACAGCCTCCGTCCGCGATCCATCTCATGAAGGGAAATTTGGTCATTTTATAAATAAAAAAATAACGAGAAATTTATCAGAGGTTGACAGATGACCTATGTGGAAGTCTGATGGGTCGTTTCATAGGAGATACGGCTGCGCTCGAAGCTATCGGATGTATGAAAATTGAAAGGATCTCTCAAGATTGAGGACATCGGTAACTCCTACCTCCTCTTCTTTTTCTTTTCTAATGGTGAAGTTCATTTACAGGTGCTCACCGGGGGGTCCTCGGAGATTGACAGGCACGTCCTTTGCCTCTCTCAGCCTCGGTCTTTCTTTCGCCCTAAGGACGAGGTCATCTCCACTACTCCGATATGGATACATCTCTCAGGTTTAGCCTTTGAACTCCGAAACTCTGCATCTATTCTTCAGATTGCTAGTTCTATTGGATCTCCTCTTTCTTTCTCAGGTTTACCCTTTGATCATGATATGTGCCACCATGAAGCGGTGACACTGGCTTCCACTACCAAGTGCTGAGCTTCTCATATTCCCCACAATTTCGATGATCACTACAAGAAAAATTGACTTTTCAGATGATCATGACCGTCGCAAATTTTACAAAATCCATCGAAAAATAAAGTTTTCGACGAATATGATATGTTGGAAAATTGCTCGTCGCAAACACTTTTCCGACGAGCAATAGGCAACCGTCGAAAGTTTTGATGGCCGTACTCATCGAAAATTTCCGAGGTTGCCAACAGTCGGTAGTAGCCGTCTAAAGTTTCAGATGGTTGCAGCGCCCACCAAAAGTTTTGGTTGTCGCAACTGTCGAAACTTTAGATGGTTGCGGCGACCGCCAAAAGTTTTGGCGATCGCAATCGTCGAAAACTTCAGACGGTCGCGACCGTCGAATAATTTTGACGATGGCAACCGTCGAAACTTTCGACGACTGAGATTTTTTCGATGGCCTAAGCCGTTTGAGATGACGTATAAAATAATAAAAAAAAATTGGCGGCCGGATCAGGCCGCCAGGTCGCGGTTCTGCCACGAGGCCGGATGTGTGAGGGAGAGAGAGAGAGGAGTCGTCGGGAGCGGCCGATCCAGGCCCCTAGGCAGCGGTTCCACCACGAGGCGGCCGATTCAGACCACGCGCGGCCGGATTAGGCCGCCAGGTGGCGGATCCGCCGTGAGGTGGCCGATCCAGGCCGCAGGTGGCGGATCCGCCGTGAGGTGGCCGATCTAGGCCGCAGGCGGCGGATACACCGCCAGGCGGCGGATACACCGCCAAGCGGCGGTTTCGCCGCTAGGCGGCCAACTACGCTGTGCGCGAGGGGGAGAGAGAGAGGGGTTGCCGGCTGGCCACAAGCGAGAGAGAGAGAGAGGGGGGTCACGGAGGTCATCCTTCGATCGTCGTCCAAGAGAGAGAGAAAGAGCTAGCGAGGTAGAGAGAGGAGGTAGAGAAGGAGGTTGGTAATAAATAGATGGAAAAACAAAAGTGGGGAGCGGGAAAAAAAAGGCGGGGAGGGTGGCGGGATAATTTTTCAATATTGACGGTTTTCACTATTGCATAATGTAATAATAGAATAATATTTTTACTTTACCGACGATTCAGACCGTCGAAAGTTCCGACGGTTCGAACCGTCAAAACTTTTGACAGTTAGAACTATCGATAATTATAATAATAAAATACTAATTATATTATATATTATGATATATAAGATTATAATATTTAATCATTTTTATGATTATCGTCGGTCCGGACCGTCGGAAGTTTCGACGGTCCGAACTGTCGGTAATTGTTATAATAAAATACTAATTATATCATATATTATGATATATAAGATTATAATATTTAATCATTTTTAAGAGTACCGACGGTCCGGACCATCGGTAATAATAATAATAAAATATCAATTATATTATTTATTATGATATATAGGATTATAATATTTAATCATTTTTTATGATTACCGATGGTCCGGACCGTCGGAACTTTCGATGGATGGGGAGCCGTCGAAAATTCTAACTTTCAAAATCATCAAAAAATAAAATAATAGTATAATAAATTCTATAATTTATTATTTTTATTTTTGACGGAAATTATCCGTCGCAAAGACCATCGAAAGTTTTCGATGGATACGTATCCATCGGAACTTTCGACGTTCCTAACCGTCGGAAAATAAAATAATAATATAATAGATTTGATAATTTATTATTTTTATTTCAGACGGTTGCAACCGTCGAAATTTTGACGAATACCTATCCGTTGTAAATTGCGACGAGTTTTGTTCCGTCGGAAACTGTCCGTCGAAAAAATGCAGTTTTCTTGTAGTGGATCCCGATCTCGTGCCCACGGATCGATATGTTTCAGACCCTACACGTGTAATGCACCAATCTACGTTTGTGTTGGCTACCACTACCATATGACCAATGTCTCCGGCTAATCCCACTTTTGATGGTGCTGATTTCACGTCTTTAGCTCCATTTGATATCGATCCTACATGTGTAACACACCATTCCGACACTCCACTCCAACGTGCAGGATCCCTCATCTTCTATGCATGTGCCACATGTTATCCTCTCACCTCCTGTTAAATCTCCCAGCATCCCACTATTACTCTCGAATGCTTCATCGTCTCCCTCCCACTCCCCTGCCTCCATTACTCAGTATGGCAAAATCTCCACTGCTGAAGCCCCGCAAACAGCCTCCCCTACTAGTACTCTATCTCCATCTAGTAAAATGATACCCACAACCAACCTCCCCTCATCTATTACTCATAATGCCCTAGTCGACAGAGTGATGGGGGTCCTGGCTATTGCGACACTCAATCCCTGGAACCCCCCCCTTTGGCAGTCTTTCGGACTCAGAAGAGCATCAGGATGCCCATCTCCCCCCGCCGATTCCGGAAGGCCATAAGAAGGAACGTCTCAAGCGTTAGCTACCACCGTGATCTACATCTACACCAACATTCTCCTCAAAGCGTCTTTCCTCATCTTCAAAATAGAAGGTAATAATAGTAATGCTCCTGTTAACCCAGACTTATGTGATGCTTCTCTTGTGTAGGGAGAGCAACATCCGCCTTCTTAATGCACATCATCGCCCAGAACTGTAGGGGAGCGGCCAGTGGAAAGGTCTGGGATTGTCTTCGGGATCTCCTCAAACTCTAACCTTCTAGTTTTAGTTGAAACACATGTAATTTCAAAATCTGTTGATGTAATAATTCGCCTCCTAGGACATAGTTGGTCAGGTGGAATTAGCGCTTCAAGGCATAGTTGGTCGCTTGGAACTGGCTGTGTGCTTAGGTGACTTCGCTCCTCATCCCTCCCCAAGCTATGCATGTCATTGATGATTTCTCGTTTTTGCTTTCTGCTATTTATGCAAACTCTTCCCCACATATTCGTGACCTACTCTAGCAAGATCTCTCCTCTCTGACCCTTAATGGCATCCCTTGTGCTGTCATGGGTTATTTTAATTGCACCTTACCCCCTGCTGACAAACGAGGTGGATCCAATTTCCACTTGACTAAATCCGTTCTTAGCTTAATAGATTTCATTCACAAATAAGGCTTAACTGACCTCCCTCTCACCGGTTATTAGTTTACCTGGTGTAACAATCGTCGGGGATATGCCCGGATTCTCTATCGTCTTGACCATGCACTCTATAGTCATTATTAGTTTACAAGATTCACTGAGCTATCCCTTACCACTCTCAACCGTTGTATCTTTGACCATAATCCCATATTACTTACCATTAGTACTCGTCGACAAAAACCTAGGGGTTTTAAATACGAGCATTTTTTGGTTGACTACCTTATACCTAGAAACATTATTAGCCAGGAATGGGTATTCCAACATCCGGGTAGAACCATTTGGCAGGCTCTCGGTAAGATTAAAGAACGCACCTCAGTTTGGAACCATGAAGTCCTAGGCAGCTTAGAGCACTGCTCGGCTAAAGTTGAGCTCCTCATTTCTGAGTAAGGATTCTATCTCTGGTCTTTCTGAGAAAGAGCTGGATCAATTACGATCGGCATACCATAAGCATGCTGCCATACTTCGACAAATCACCGTCAAATGATGGAGTAAGTTGCGTATAAACTAGTTGCAACATGATGACAAGAACACATCCTTTTTCCACACTGCTACTATGACGAGGCATAAATCTAACTTGATAACTAGTACAAAGGATATCAATTGAATTAGGATTACTGATGAAAATCATATTAGAAATCTTTTTGTACAACATTATCACAATTATGGCATTGCTCAGATCATCCAACAATTAACATTGATCACTGACCTACCAGCCACTTTGACCGACAATCTCTTCACCCCGGTTACACCTATAGAGATAAAAGATACACTGTGGAATATGAAGCCTAGTCGGGCTCCTGGCTTTACAAGGAATATTGGGATCTTATTGGTAACGAAATTACTCAGGTCATTACCTCTTTTTTAAACTCTAGTCACATTCCACCCGACCTCACTCGGACGCGCCTTATTTTCATTTCAAAGAAGCCACACCCCAAGAATGTTAATGACCATCGACCTATTACACTCTGTAATGTCCTCTATCGTATCATCTCATAGATCATTGCTGCCAGAATTAAGCCTATTTTAGCTCTGATTGTTGATGAAGAACAAACGGCTTTCATCCCTAACCACTCCATACAAGACAATATTCTAGTTGCCCAAGAGCTTGCACACTCCATCACTAAAGGGCGTAGAAAGAACATTATCATCAAACTGGTAATAACAAGGCGTTCAATATGGTTTCTTGGGATGCCATAAACAATGTCCTTACCATTATGCAATTCCTAGCTCAATTTATCAATTGGATATCGACTTGTGTTCGCTCTCTTGTCTTTCGTGCTATATCAATGGTATTGATTCCGCCGAATTCTGGAGCCACTGGGGGATTAGACAGGGTGATTCTGTTTCCCTTTACCTTTTCACCCTTGTATATCAGGTTCTGTCATCTCTTGTGAAGCAATTACTGCTTGCAATCACATAGTCCCTTTCTCGATCGACTCCTTCACGCTCAGCCATTTACTCTTCGCTGACGATCTCCTCATTTCCATCTCTGCAACCAAATCAAATTGCACACAACATGTGGAACATCTCTCACACAAGGGTTGGTGGTTGTCTTCTGATTAATGTTGCAAGACTCGACCCGACCATGGGTCAGGTTGGACCGATTGAACCAATTAAACCAAAATGTTGGACCGGATAATTATAAATTAATATAAATAATGACATAGGTAAAAAATTAGCATGGATAATAATTATAAGTCAATACATAATAATTTTTTAATCACTAGTCATAAGACAAGATTTATTCAAATGAAAAAATGAACCAAAACACATATAATTTCATAAGAAATACAACATAAATTTTGATATTTTAGTAAATTTATTATTTTAATAGTATGATAATTCATGCTAGCATTGTATTTGAATTTATAAATACATAACATTTTATTTCAAATGATTAACAACATAAATAAACTCCGCCTATATTTTATAGCCGGTCCCAAGCCCGGATAAAGGAGGAGGGTTGTGTTAGGCCCCGACAGCCAGCATAAAATCCTGTCGAATCTTATGAACATGGATCAACGAATATATTGTGTTATACTGAAAGGTTTGGTTACTAATAGAGCGGAATGACGTCGTATGATCCATGTAGCCGACCCCACCTAGTGGTATAAGGCTTTGTTGTTGTTGTTGTTGATTAACAACATAAATAATATTTTTTATTATAGTTGGTTTTAATTTTATATATAAACATAATATCTTAATAATCTGGAAAACATTTAAGATGATTGGAAATATGAGTAGTAGTACTTGTAGTTTCGTACATTGTGAACAAAAGAGAAAAAAATAGTGCTGGTATATGCTCCTAAAAACTCCTGCCATGTCAGAGTGGCATGCATTATAAATTCATCAACTTTTTTGGGCATTTTAATATGTGAGTGTTAGGAGGATTTTTAGAGGATCTGTTAGGAGGAATTATCATTTTGGAAAAAAAAATCACATGTCCTTTTTTATAACTAATTAGTTACAAATGTTTTGGGATAAAGCACAAATTTAAAACATTAGTTCTTCCACATCAATGCAAGTAATATTAGTATGCATATTCATTCTTTCTTATTATACACCATGGTGCTTCTTTGTATCTTCTCCTCTATTCAAACTATAATAATTTTTTGGGTGTTGCCCTAGGTCTACAGAAGGCTTGTTCGAGGTTACTAACGTCCGACTAATTCGGAGTCGAAAAGATAAAGCAGTGATGACTTAATTTTTTTACTAATGTGATGACTCTAAGCCTTGAACCTGTGGCTACTAACACCCGTCAAATGGTTAAGACTCAACCCTGTGCCAGTTGAACCAACCAACGATTTGGTGCAAGTTACAGGATTGGACACCATGGTTGTCTGAAAAGCTATTTTTTTTCAAAATTATAAGGGGCGATAGCAAAGTTAGGGAATTATGTAATGTCCTAATCATTGTAATCTTGTTAGAAATCCCGGAACAATAAATGATTATTTAGTTGTCATAATTGTGACACTTATTTTCATCAACTCTACATCGTTGAAAATTAAATAAATGAGAAGGGTATAGATTAAATTCAATCTCTTTATCGTCATCTCCATCCAAACATAATATTATTTGTTGTACTTCGATCCATGCATATTGAATGAGAAGCCATGCACCTACCCTTTAGGAATGATAAAAAACATTCGTTAGGTTTTTAAAAAACCTGTCTATTTTGTGCATTTTTTCACAAGAAAAACAAGTAAACAACTAGGTGCTAATTGCCTAATAACATCATATGTTTTTCTTTTTCTTTTCTCCCTAAATCAAGAGCTGAATTGATCACAGCATGTCTCATGCAAGGGTTGGTGGTTGTCTTCTGATATATACTGGTGGTTGGCTTACTTTGACTCAAACTTTTGCATAGTTCATAGTTGATATCAAAATCATCCTAAGCTTTTGATCATATCAAATCCAATAAAAAAGCCATCGATTTCCACTCGGCTAGATAGATCAACTTTAAATGATTGACAAAAAAATTCATATTAATTATCAACTTTACAATAAGTATCATGACTCCTACAAGCATAGAATATCAAAATAATCAATCATCTCACATTAAGTAACATATTTAATAGTTTTGTCTCATTTAATGATGAATTTAGTTAGACTCGCAAGTAATTTCATGCATGGCCTTGCATTAAAACAACGAGGAAGTTAGAGTTTCTTATTATCGATTTGTTGTTGCAATTTATAATGACTTTTTAAAAAACTAGTGAACACTTTGGCTCCGTTTGGTACGGGAACATTAGTAGAACATTAGTTCTCGAGAACTAATTGATTTGATAGAAAAGTTTGGGTTGGTGTTTGGATGAAAAAGTGTAATGATGAGAATTTAAAAAGTTGATGTGATGGATAAGTTTTAGTGGGTGTTTGGATAAAAAATGAGAACTAAGAATATAATTTATTATTTTATGAAGTATAAAATTATAATAAATAAAAATATAATATTAATATTATAATTTACATAAATCATTATATTATTAATATTTTTTATTAATTTAGGAAGATGCTACGGTGAGTTTCACTACAAGAAAAATGCAGATTACGGACGGTCAGAACCGTCTGTACCCGGCTGTAAGCGGCTGGATCCGTCTGCCAGACGGCCGATCCGGCGCTCGCGGCCCGATTTTGGCCGCCGGGCTGCCGATCCGGCCGCCTGGCAGTCCGGGCTGGAGAGAAAGAGAGAGAAGGGGAAAGGGACGCCGGCAGGAGAGGGACGTCACCAGCCATCGATGCTGTCGTCCGATCGGAAGAGGCTCACCGGCAAGGAGAGGGAGAGGGAGAGAGAAGAGAGGGAGAGGGAGAGAGAGGGGGATTGGGGAAGATTACATATATATTATATATATATATATATATGTGTGTGTGTGGAAAGATGAGAAAGTGGGAAAATGCAAAAAAAAAAGAGCGGGATAGTGAAATTTTAATTACCGACGGCTCTGACCGTCGAAAACTTAGCAAATATTAGTAATATATATTATCATGATATATACAAATATGATATTAATTATTTTTAAAGTTACCGATGGTCCTGACTGTCGAAAATTATGATGATTTAGACTGTCGCTAATTATATTAATAAAATACTCAGTACATTATATTATTTTTCATTTATCGACGGTCGGAACCGTCGAAAATTACGACGGTCTAAACTGTCGCTAATCATATTAATAAAATACTCCTTATAATATATTATTTTACATTTATCGACGGTCTGGATCATCGAAAATTGCGACGGATAGATACTCGTAGGAAATTTTGACGTTCCAAATTATCGAAAAATAAAATAATAATATAATAAATTACATAATTTATTATTTTGATTTTCGACGATTGTGACCGTCAAAAATTTCGACGGATCGCTATCTGTCGCAAAATCCATCGTAAATTACGATGAATTTCTATCCATCGGAAATGACCCGTCGAAAAATCTCAATTTTCTTGTAGTGTTTATATATTAGGGTTAGATGCGAAAAATCATTTATAATTTAGAGGAGGTCTAAGGAAATAATCTTATTTTTTAATGTAGTGCCACAAAAATACTGATAAGTCAGTCCAACGGATAATAAGTGAAATAAATTAATACTTAAAATTTATTAATTTATCTACAGAAATCCCTGAGTATTTATTAAAATTTACCCTCCTTAAATTCAAGTGTACATATGACTACTGAAAGAAGGCTTGTGAATAGAAGTGTTTGCCTCCTAGGAATCTCGAGTAGGGACATCGACCTGGGTCAAGACAATATAGTAGAAGAAATAATAGAATTGTGTACTTAATTAGGTCTGAACAATTTTTTGTGTTAAAATGCCACTGACATCTCAGTAGAGGAAATATGAAAAAAAAAAACAAGGATGCAGACAGATCTTCTTATTTCTGGCAAAGGAAATTAAATACATATTCAGATGCCTGATTTCCCTTTTGTCCATTCAAATAAAGAAGTAGAAGAAGAGAAAAAAAAATGTAACTTAAACACTTGTTTGTCTGACGAATTAAAAAGTAAATAGGTAGACTGGAGTAAGATCTGGGTTGAATAAGTCTACCATATATTATGGTTGCTTTATGTGATCTGCCATGATGATTGCTATATGTGTATTATTTGATCTATTGTGTTACTTTATGATTTCATTGTGCTGGATCTGAAGTTGGAAAACATTAGGATTCTTTCATGCTAAAACCTTTGACATTCTGTTTAATACTGAACCCGGCTTGGACCTCTGTGAACTTGGCCCAAGTTCATATCGAAACCAACCATGAAGACTGATTTTCACAGTTGTGCTTGCGGAACCCGACCACCCTGAATCCGACCCGAGTTATGAGTGACGGATCGAGAAACCTCTCGACATTTTACCACCCGACTCAAGTTTGCCTCACTTCGGCCCGAGCGCAATCACACTCTGCCCAGGTTCATGTTATGAACCCGGCCCGAGTTATGACATCCGAGATCCAAATTTCATGTTTTCATGTTGATTTACGAACCTGATTTGAAGCCCATCTGCTCATGTACATGCTTCACTCATTCTGTATTGCTCTACCTAGATTCATCCTGACCTATGACAAGAACCCTTAGGTTGATTTATTACATTATTGATCTATCGATCCTCATGTTACGACAAACCATGAAACATAAGACTCCCAAAGTTATTAATAAGATAAGATAAAAGATGAACACTAAGTTGCCAACTTATGCCAAATGCCTCATGATAAGGGTCGCTCCCTTGATCATTATTTGATCATCTATTAACCCACACAATACTGTATTATTTCGTTTGATATACCTTGTGAAGAATTTAAAGGCATCTAAAGTCATTTGATTTCTAAGCAAGATTCATGATTAACAAGCATGATTAAGTAAAGAAAATATGAACACCAAATCAAGTTATCATTATTACTTAAGGTCATTATCAAGCATACTATTGAATCTAAGCTTACCATGTATCCTCTGATTTTATTGATTATTGGTATCAATTGGCCTCTCTTATTTATGACTTTTGATGATCTCATGCTCCCTCTTCTGACCAAGATAAGTACACATACTTATTTCTGATTCACTCTAATTAGAGTCATGCATTGTATACTTTTATTGAATCCCCACTAGGCTATAAAGTTTACGGGAGGTTTGTCTCGTTTGTGTTTGATTTTTACATGGCCACGTCAATGATGGTGTTGAGTTGATGTGCTACGACAATGCTCAGGTGGTTATAAAACACATGAACCAAAGGGCCTAATTATTTGTCTTTTCTTTTCGCATTTATTATGAACTCTAATGTAGTCATAATATTATTCCTAAATTGATATCATGTAATAACTTTTCAACTTCCGCTTCTTATATTATTTTCACATCTCCCTTTTTATTCTATTGCTGACATGTCATTATTTTTTACCAAGTCTTGATCAATATTATAATCAATGACATAGCGTTTGTAACGTCTTGAGGTTGACCTTTGCATGTGACGTTGGTTGATTTGTGGTGTTACATATAGAGTTAGAAAGATATCGAAATATAATTTCTAAATAATTTTGATTCATCATATTTGTAGATTTATATAAATAATTATGACTAAAAAATTGGAATACTATCATTCTATATCACATGTAGCATCGAAATAAAATAGTAAAATTAATGATAACAAGGAAATATGAAATTAAATTAGAAATTTATTTGTTATTTTATATATCTGACTAGTCTTTCAATAGCATTTGGAATCATCTAAAAAATAAAAGAAGCTATTAATATTTTAATGCACGCTGTTAGAATACTATGCAAAAGATGGATTTTGTCAACTCCATAAAATTTTGAGAATAAATGACAAGGAACTAAAAATATATAAATTTTATATGTTATTGTTATGAAAGTAGTTTGTAGGAAAATTTGAATGACTCTAAGCATTATTATTTACGTGATTAAATATATAAATGTCATATGTTAACTTGATATTATTTATGTTAACTTTCATTATGGTTGATTATGTTAATATTCTGAATTATCCTTAAATATTTATATACATTCAAAATCCATGAATGTGTTGGTATATAATATTTTAGTGTATGTTATGTTATTTATCATACCATTATTGATGTAGTGATGATTATCTAAACATCAAATTATCATGATAAGTTGTAACATCAAATATTTGCCATGCATGCAGATCAATAAGTTTTGGTTCAACTTTCGTTTGCGATGTAAAATGAAAAGGGGTCGTGCTTATATACCTGAAGTTGACCAATCCAACATGTGGAATGATTTAGGTCTGGATGTCGCTGTTGACGGTGCCGAGCACCATCAAGGCGTCAGGGTTCTTTGAATTTGCAGGCGAATCCATTAGACCCCTAGTTCTTTGAATTTGGCCACGGTGGCTTGCGGCGATGGCAGGTCCTCACCTAGCAGTCCATATATAACTCACTCCAGCTTTTACTTGAGCACCTGAAACAAAGTTAAGTAGGATGCTACAAATCATTCAGACATGGAACAACGAGCCCTAGCAACATGTATGCATGCACGTTTCAAGTAGTAGTGATGAAGACGAGGCCACATAGATCAAAGCATGAAGCAGTCATGCGAAGTGGAATTAGATGTATACGTACCGGCAACATAAGTTGCATTTGGAATAATTAGAGAATGATGCATCCATGGTCATCGTAGCCAAGTGCGGATGCAATATTTTGATTCTTGTGTCTGGTGTTTGCCCTTATATTTATACCATAAACATGATAATACTGGTGAGGTATATTCCAATTAAATACATTGCATGCCTTCTAAAGTCATTTCAAACAAATCCATACGAATAAATCTTGAATGAACCTGTATTGGTAAGCAAAATGTACATCGACTTTCTCTATATCATATACCGTGGCAGAATTTAGAATTAAATTAATATATAAGATGTAATAGGATAGTATTAAATTAATATTATCTGTAACCAGACCCAGAAAGATTTTGAGGGCAAAAATAGTATTACAAGAAATAAATCATTAATTAATTAATAATGAATCAGACCGAAAACCGTCGGTAACGCAATTACCGACGGTTTTTTCGTCGGAATCGATTCGTCGGAAAAACGCTCGTCGCAAACGGATTTGCGACGGTTGAAAAAAATTCGTCGAAAAAATTGACGGTTCTGCTTTGGATCTAATACAACAACGGTTGCATGATTAAGCTAGGTGGATAAGTAAAAGATATTATTTGTTTTCCATCACTTGGGCATGTATAAAAATAATATTGTGACATTTCATTTCGTACAGCATTTTCAAATCGATTATTTTTTATAGTGGATATATAGGAATCCAAATCTTTTTTTAACAATACTGAGTCGGGTTCTTCTCCATGCGGTTATGCACTCTTCTCGAACCGTCGAAATTTTCCGACGGTTGCAACCGCCGGAAAAGTCCCCGGCAGTTCGAACCGTCGAAATTTTCGACGGTTGCAACCGCCGGAAAAGTCTCCGGCGGTTCGAACCGTCGCAATTTCCGATGGTTGCAACTGCCGGAAAAGGCCGGCGGTTCGAGCCGTCGCAACTTTTCCACGATCGCCGCAACCGTCGATCTTTGGACGGTCGCAACTGTCTCAAATAATTTTTTAAATAAAAAATTAATGACCGGATCGGGCCGCGGCCAGCTCCGGCCGCGGCTGATCCGGCCGCAAGCCGGTCGATCCGGCCGCAAGCCGGTCGATCCGGCCGCAAGCCGGATCCGAACGCCCGACGGCCGATCCGACCGCTGGAGGCCGGATCCGAACGTCCGGCGGCCGATCCGACCGCTGGAGGCCAGATCCGAACGCCCGGCGGCCAATCCGGCCGCTGGAGGCCGGATCCGGCAGCCTGGAGGCCGGATCCGGCGCCAGGAGGCTGGATCCGAATGCCCGGCGGCCGATCCGGCAGGCTGGAGGCTGGATCCGGCCGCTGGAGGCCGGATCCGGCCGCCGGTCGGCCGATCGGCCGCTGGGGGCCGGATCCGAACGGCCACGGCCGGATCCGACCAACAGTGGCCTTTGGCCGGGGAGAGAGAGACGCCGGCGCGGAGCGGGAGAGAGAAAGAGAGAGAGAGACGCCGGCGCGGGAGAGGGTCGTCGGTGCGGGAGAGGGTCGCCGGCGCGGGAGGGTCGTCGACGTCTGGCCCGGGAGAGGGTCGCCGGTGCGGGAGAGTGTCGCCGGCGTCCGACGCGGGAGAGGGTGCTCGCTGCCGGGAGAGAGAGAGAGGAGAGGAGGGAGAGAGAGAGGAGTGGAGGGAGGAGGGAGAGAGAGAAGAGGGAGGAGGAGGAATATATATAAAGGGAAAAGTGGAAAGAAAGCGGGAAAAGGAAAAAAAGCGGGATAACAAAATTTTAATTACCGACGGTTTCGGCCGTCGAAAATGTAAATATTAAATATTTTTATAATAACCGACGGTTGTGACCGTCGAAAATATATTTAGTTATATATAATATTTATTTTTTATTTTACCGACGGTTTGAACCGTCGGTAATCGTTACCGACGGTCAAAACCGTAGGTAATTGCGACGGTTTGAACTGTCGCTAGTTATATTAATAAAATACTTTTTATATGATATTATTATACATTTACCGACGGTTACGACCTTCGAAAATTGCGGCAGATTTTGCGACGGATGGATATCCGTCGGAAATATCGACGTTCCTAATCGTCGAAAAATTAAATAATAATATAATAAATTTTTTTTATTTTCGACGATCATGATCGTCGGAAAATCCATAATATAATATAAATACATAATTTAATTTTTTATTTCCGACGGTCGTAACCGTCGGAAAAGTCGTCGAAAATTGAGACGGATGGATATCCGTCAGAAATATCGACGTTCCTAATCGTCAAAAAATTAAATAATAATATAAATTATTTCCGACGGTCATAACCGTCGAAAAATTCGTCAGAAACGGAATCGTCGAAAAATCCGTCGCAAATTGTGACGGATTTAGAACCGTCGGAAATTATCCATCGGAAAATCGCGATTTTCTTGTAGTGCTAAAATTATAAATTTTAGTTTAATTTAAGAGGATAATTTTCTAAACATTAATTAATTTTAGTTTAATTAATACCAATATGGACGAGTGGGACATCTCAATCGTTAAGATAAGATGTTATTTAACCAAAATTGCAAATAGAAACCAATATAAAAAAGAATAAAAGCGATGCAAACAAATCTTTTATTTCTGGCAAAGGAAAAATACATATTTAGCTGCCTCATTGCCCAGATTCCTTTGTTTCCCTTTCCTTCTAATATCCTTTTGTCTATGCAAAAAGAAGAAAAAAAAACTAAAGATACGTCTATATAAATAGGCATAATTTAACATTTGTTTTGTTTATCTAACGGATTAGAAGGTAAATGGGTAGACTGGAGTAAGATCTGGGTTGAATAAGCCGAAGTGCTGCTCTGTCCCTGCCGGCTTTTGGTCCTCGTTGAAGAAGGCGAAGATGTATGTCTCTAGCGCTTTGCCGGGCCTCTTGGGAGTTCCTTTGCCATTGCGCACATTGGCAGAAATAATGTTGTTGTATGTTTGTGCGTTTTGTGCCGTCTCCGCGAGTCCGGCGCCACCGCCGGACGGCCAGCCCGTCTCCGTGATGACAATGCTGACCCCGGGGCCCCCCGCCTTATCCAGAGCGGCGAAGGTCGCGTCGACCATGGCATCAAAAAGAGTGAAGTAGCTGAGCGGTCCGTCCTGATATGCAGGGCTCGTCGCGTTCCCCAGCGCGAAAATCAAGGGCACGTCCGTCGGGTCGCCGAGGTACGGGAAGTAAGGGTACACATTGAGGAGGAGCGGCGCGTTGTTGGCCGCCAAGAATGTGGCAATGGGCGCCATGATCGGGAGGACGTCGGCCGAGAATGCGCCGGCCGACGGCGGGTACGAGGTCCCCAATGTTGTCATCGGGACCGCCGTCGAGACGGGAACTTGGACGCCGGCGGCGTTTAACGCATTTTGGAGGTTCTTCATCGCCGGGAGCACATCATTTGCCATATCCCCAGGGATGACCTCGTTGCCCACGCTGATGTACCTGCGTTATTAATTTGGTGCACGCTAGCCATGCGTGCATGCAGATAAGTTTACGTTCAACTTTCTTTTGGAATGTGAAGAGAGAGAGAGAGAGAGAGAGAGAGATCATGTGCGTGCGTATGTACCTGAAGGTGACTGATGCAGCATGTGGAGTGACATGAGTCTGAACCCACTGGGCGGCGAAATTAGGATCGGTGGCGAGCTGATGGATGTCGGCGTTGAGGGTGCCGAGCACCACGGAGATGTTGGCCTCGTGGAGGGCAGCCAAGGCGTCAGGGTTCGGGTCGAACAGGCGAATCCGTTCGACGCCCAATTCTTTGAATTTGGCCACGGTGGCTTGCGGCGTCGGCAGGTTGTCACCTAGCAGTCCATAATTCACTCCAGCTTTTTCTTGAGCACTGCAACAAAGTTAATAAAGTGGGATGCTGTTAGAATACAAATCATTCAGACATGGAATGGAACAACGAGCCCTAGCAACATGTTTGCATGCATGCTTCAACTAGTGGTGATGAAGACGAGGCTACATAGATCAAAGCACGAAGCAGCCATGCGAAGTGGAATTAGATGTATACGCTACCGGCAAGATAAGTTGAACTTGGAATAATCGCAATGCAAACCAAAACGGCTAAGCACAAAGAGAATGATGCATCCATCGCCATCGTTGCCAAGTGTGGATGCAATATTTTTTTGTTTCTTCTGTGTTGTGTTTCCCCTTATATTTATAGCATAAACATGATAACGCCGGTGACGTATGTTTCTATTGTTGCAACGAGTAAATGCGGTGCATGCCTTCTAAAGTCATTTCAAATAATTCCATACGGATATAGCTCTAACCAAGATTGGTAATTAAACTGTACACTACCAAAAGATGACATTTAATTTGATTATTTAATGGCAATGAGTTGTCCTTAATTATATCCAAAGTTATCAGGATCTTAATTGTTCTTAGAATTGGATCTCAATATGAAAACTTAGATCGAGATATGGGTCGTATCTTAGCCATCTTAAACATTATTCCATTATTTCTTTTCAATTTCTTCTTCATTTTTTTAAATTTTTTGCGTCCGCGACATGGTTTTTGAGAAAATAATAACTAAAGAAAAACCATTGATTGTATTTAAAGTTTAAAAGTATTTCTTTTAATTAAATAAATTTAATATTATTATATTTTAAATTTTATTTGTATATTGGTACTCCATACTTATCATAGTATTGATTCTTTTTGCCAATTCATATTATGCTATTATTTAACAAATATACATACATACGTACGTACGTATGTACGTACATATAGAAATTTTTATTAAACTAATATTATCTATAATCTAAAATATTATAACTTTATTTTAAAATATTATATACTAATATATATATTTAATATAGAGATAATATTTCAGGATATTAAATCTTACACATTCTTGTTCGTATCTCAGGAATGTCAAGTTGTTGAATTTAGTTGTTTAACTAATACCCAATTGACTATCTTCAAACAATATTTATATGAATTAATAAAATTAATTTAATATGCTAATTTTTATAGCAGTATTAATGAGTTATAATGCTTCCTGAAACCAAAGTATTTAGCAATTATTTGTTTTGATTTTTTTCATTTTTATTATAACTTTGTTTATCTTCACAATTTATTTTTATTCAATCAAAATATTTATGCCTCTTTAAAAGTATTAATGAAACAAAATAATTGCACAAAAACTCACTATTTTTATAACCACATTTCCATACATAAATTAATTCCATTTTCAACTGAGCCCCACCTCTCTTCCAAGTTAGATGTTTTTGGGGAGAGTAATCTCAAGTCAATCCCAATTTAATTAAGTCACATCCACCGTCCACTGATATGCAAAACTACTAATACATCACTATCTGATATTCAAAGAAAAGCAGTAAGGCAAATCTTGTTCAAATTGGCAACTCCAAAAGTTGAACCCAGAATTACTGTAACTCTCCGAGACTCACGTAACTATCACGTGCTCAGAGTCGTCCCAAAGGCGCTACACAATTCTATATAAATAAATTTTGCGAAAATAAAACTCTATAAAATGCGAAATTAAGAAAAGATAATCTAGTAGGACTAAATCCTACACCATGTGCAACATCTCTGTCACTGAGCCTGACCACCTGCATCACCATCCTCTATCATTTCACCTGCATGAATCCAGATGCAGGAAAAAACCCATGAGTATAAAAATACTCAATACGTAGGGTCTAATCATAACAATAAGTATACCAATAGTGCTCAATAATAAAACAATAGATCGATAATCAATTAAGAATAATAATCAATAGAGCACATGATAGAACAATATAGGAAGATCAATAATCAATAAGCCATGAATCAATAGAGAGGATCTGGTGAGAGAACAAGAGATCAATCAATATCAATAAACAATTATGCCTGATCACTATGGCATCTAATCAATTTCAATTCAATTTCAATTCAATTCAATTTCAACTCAATTCAATTCTATTCAATTTCAATTCATTTCAATTCTATTCAATTTCAATGTTGTTCAATTCAATTCAGTTAGGGAGCGCTCGACCAATTACGGAAAACTTCATGTCTCTTTCATGTAGGCCAGTGGGAGATCAAGCCACGGCAAGCTGCCCTCCAATAATAGCGCTAACAATATATTCGTGATGGCGGGGGACCATGGCCATCACAGGACAACCATAGCTTTCCTAAAAGATGACGTCTCAAACCTCTAGGTACACTATCTGTCCCATACAATACTATAATAATAATGACCCAAGGGGCTTAGAGACAATCGGAGAACATGGAGACCCAACAGTTTCCATCTTTTATCTTGTTTAACCTAAAGACCTATCTTTAACAATTTACTTTAGGTTAGACAAGGACCAAATCAGGGAAAAACTATTGGATCAATAACATAATGAATAATAGGATCTGATATGGTAACGATAAAGATAATCTCAAATCAAATCTAATAAAAGTTTGATGAGGTCAGATCTGTTAATAATATAATTTATGAACAAATATAATAACTATTCAATTATCTATGCTAAAATATCACAATTTTTCATTTTCTGTCTCCAGAACCCGGCCCGCGTTGGGTGAAACCCGGGCCGTATTCGGAAAAGACCGATATCACCTCGGCTAGGGCAAACCCGGGCCGGGTGTGTGGTGAACTCGGGCCAAGTTGGCCGGTTCATGCCCGCATCCATCATTCAATTCAACACGGACCACGTCTGAAGGAAACAGACCGTGTCATCGGAAAACTCGGGCCGTGTCGTCACTAACCCGGTCCGCGTTTGACCATATTCCGATACACATCAACACGGTCCGAGTTCTATTGAACTCGGGCCGTGTTTACCTGAACTCGGGCCGTGTCAGCCTCAACCCGGACCGTGTTGGCCGGAACTCGGGTCGGTTCGATTGTCGGCGGGAAAATGCATTTCAACGCGATTTTTCGACCATCATAATTATGCCATAACATGTCCAAACTATGCATATGATATATCAATGGAATCTTGGTACTTAGGAGAAGAGGATAGAGTTTCATGTCACGAAAAACCGACGACATAGGGATTCCCCCTATGTACCTAAAGTTGGCTGAAAAACCAACTAGTTTTCCTTCTTTGAAAATCTGCACGAACGTCAAACTTTAACCGGCGATTGCTCTCTGTCCTCGCTCCGAAACTCGTGGCCACCACCTGGAACTTCTTCTCGTATATGCAGGCTTCGAAACCAGCTGCCACACGTTCTTGGAGTGCCTCGATTCGCGTGCAAATGATAGGAAGATGGTTCGTGGACAGAATTCTATTTGATAGAAAAAGGGATTTTCAGCCATCTTTAATGTCTATTTATAGGTGCAGATTTGCAATATCAATTCTATTAGGCCTTGAACTCTTTTAGAATCAATCTTGACCATCCATCATTAATTAATCTATCCATAATTTGTCAGATTTAATTAAATTCGAATTTAATTAATAACAACTCAATTAAATCCAATCCCTCTCAAATTCCTTCTTATCTCCTTAACCATCTTATCTCATCATTTTCATCAATTTTGAAATTAATTAATTCCATAATATTAACATTGGAATTTTCAGATCTATTAAATAAAATAAATCTCATTTATCTATTTTTCTGAAAATTCGGATCATTACATTATAACCTCCTTAAAAATAAATTCATCATCGAATTTGCTTAAGGGAAATTACATCAATCTATTTAAACAATTCTGAAAAATCCTTCCTCATTTCATCTTGCAATTCCCATGTAGCATCTTCGTCTCTATGATGTGTCCATGCCACTTTCACCATAGGTACCATTTTATTCTTCAGATGCCTAGTTTGGTACTCCAATATCTCTATAGGCTGTTCAGCATACGTCAGGACCACATTCAAGTTTGGTTCTTTCATATTCACTATATTAGCATCATCATGCAGATACTTGCGCAACATCGACACGTGGAAGACGTTATGCACGTGTCCGTAAGATGGCGGTAGCGCCAACCTACAGGCTGCATTTCTAATCAATGCAAATATCTCGAATGGACCTACATACCTAGGGCTCAACTTGCCCTTCTTACTGAATCTCATTACTCCCTTCATCGGGGAGACTTTCAGCATCACACGATCTCCAACCTTGAAGATCTGTTCTCTTCATTTCTTGTCAGCATAAGTCTTTTGTCTGGTGAATGATGCCTTCAATCTTTCTCTAATGAGTCAGACCTTTTCAGCATCCTTCATGGTTTGCTTTAACATTTCCTCTGACAAGAACTGTCGTCCTCCTACCTCACTCTAATAGATAGGGGAGCGGCATGGTCTTCCATACATGGCAGCAAAGGGTGTCATGACAATACTAGAGTGGTGGCTGTTATTATATGCGAACTCAATCAGTGGGAGATGAGTGTCCCAATTGCCACTCCAGTCCAAAGCACATGCTCGGAGCATATCTTCCAATGTCTGTATAGTGCGCTCAGACTGCCCGTCTGTCTGAGGATGGAATGCTGTGCTGAAGTTCAATTTTGTTCCAAAGGCACTCTGAATGCTCTGCCAAAATTTCGCAGTAAATCGAGGATCTCTATCCGACACAATGGAGACTGGCACTCCATGTAGTCGGATAACCTCCTTAATATAAATGTCCATCAGGCTTTCGATGGACTGCTTCCATTTGATGGGAATAAAGTGGGCCGCTTTGCTAAATCGGTCCACCACTACTCATATCGCATCATGACCCTACTGTGTTCTTGGAAGTCCTGTAATAAAATCTATCGTTATCTTTTCCCATTTCCATTGTGGGATTCCAAGTTCCTGCAGTACTCCATATAGCATTTGATGCTCAACCTTCACTTGCTGGCATACAATGCACTTTGAAACGTACTCCGCTATGTCCTTCTTCATGTTGTTCCACCAGAAGGTCCGTTGCAAATCTTTATACATTTTCGTGCTTCCGGGATGAATGGCGAATTCCGATTTGTGGCATTCATCAAGCACCTGTCTCCTTAATCCATCATGGTCAGGGACCCACAAACGTCCCTTGTACCTGACGACTCCCTCTGAGACTGAAAAGTCGGCAGAAATCTTTTCGCACAACTTGAGCAGGTGGTCGTACTCATTGTCATTCGGTTGTGCCTTCCCAATTTTCAACGTCAATTCAAGTTGCATGCCGAGGTGTGCCATGATCCGTACACCATCACTGCTGGTCACTGGACTGACCTGTATAATGCAGTCGATCATATTCCAGCGACTCACCTGCAGGCATGCTAGAGATCCAACCCACTTCCTGTTGAGGGCATCGGCGACCGAGTTTGCCTTTTCCGGGTGATAGCTGATGGCAAACTCGTAATCCTTTAGAAATTCTATCCATCTCCTCTGACGCATGTTCAGATCACGTTGAGAAAAGATGTACTTCAAGCTTTTGTGATCTGTGAAAATCTCGAACTCTTCACCATAGAGGTAGTGCCTCCAAATCTTGAGGGCGAAGACTACCACTGCCAGTTCGAGATCATGCGTCGGGTAGTTCTTCTCGTGTTTCTTGAATTGCCTTGATGCGTAAGCGATGACCTTCCCATGCTGCATCAAGACGCACCCCAAGCTGGTGCCACATGCATCACTATATATCACATAACCTCCTTGGCCTGAAGGTATGGTCAGAATAGGCGCCGTCGTCAATCTTTTCTTTAACTCTTGGAAGCTGTCTTCACACTTCCGTGACCACTCATATTTGACGCCTTTCTTTGTGAGATTCGTCAGTGGCGACGCGATCTTGTATAAATCTCCGGTAATATCCTGCCAGTCCGAGGAAGCTCCTGATTTTCGATACGTTCTTAGGTTGCTCCCAGTTGGCAACTGCTTCCACTTTGGTAGGATCCACTGATATCCCATCCTTGCTGATGATATGTCCAAGGAACATGATCTCTTCTAGCCAAAATTCGTACTTCAAAAATTTGACGTACAACTTGTGCTCTCGGAGAGTCTGTAGCACAACTCGTAGATGTTCCTCATGTTCCTCCGGACTCGACGAATAAATCAAGATATCATCGACGAATACGATCACGAACTTGTCCAGATATGATCTGAACACCTGGTTCATCAAATCCATAAAGACTGCCGGGGCATTGGTCAGCCCAAACGGCATCACCAAGAACTCGTAGTGGCCATATCTCTTCCTATATGCTATCTTCGGCACATCGTCATCAACTATCCTAAGCTGATGGTAACCACTTCTCAAGTCGATCTTCGAGAACACCTTTGCCGAAGACAATTGGTCGAACAGGTCATCAATTCTCGGTAGTGGGTACTTATTCTTTATGGTGACCTTGTTCAACATTCGATAGTCTATGCACAGTCGCATAGATCCGTCCTTCTTCTTCATGAATAATATCGGAGCGCCCCATGGAGAGACAATCGGTCGGATGAATCTCTTATCCAACAACTCTTGGATTTGAGTCTTCAATTCCAGCATTTCTGCTGGAGCCATTCTATACGGTGCCTTTGAGATAGGTGCAGTACCCGACGCTAAATCGATGCGGAAGTCGATCTCCCGTCGTGGTGGTAGTCCCGAAACATCATTCGGAAAAACGTCCGGGAACTCCTTCACCACCTCAATACTATCTCGGTCTATCTTAGCCCGATCCGTCTTAACCACGCTCGCCAAGAATCCTCGGCATTCTTTCTTCAGTAGCTTCTGGGCTTTGATAGCCGATACCAGGACCTCACCCAGCTTTAGTGGCACGCCTCTGACAATAGTCTGAGGCTCTCCTGGTGCTTCGATCACAATCTTCTTTGCTCGGCAGTGTAGGTAGGCATCATGACAAGACAACTAGTCCATACCCAACGCTATGTCGTACTCTCAGATCGGAACGACGATCAGGTCTGCCGAAAGGTTCTTACCCTCTATCAATCCAATAACTATTTATTGTATGACGATAATTTTTCTCATTCAATGAAGTCCTAAATGATTCCTTATAAGTCACATGTCCAACATGACTTGTGGACTATCTTTATATCATCATCATTAAGGCATAATATTATGTATCATTTCTATTCTCTTAGGTAGCATTTCCAACTAACCTAGAGATTAACTTTCCAATTTGAATCCATAATCTTTTCCTAACCTTATGATTAGGAATCCATTGAGGTCTTCTTTAATTCACTATTCGATAATGATGTCATGCTTTACTTATTGTGTTGACCTCACTTTTATCTCAGTTTATGGTGCCTTAAGGATAACGTGAGAATAAAATTCTTAGGGCTTTGGTTATTCCACCTTGGAATAACCTCCTTAGAACTTTGGTTATTCCTTTTGGAATAACCTCCTTAGGCGTTGTCTTATACCATCAATCCTATTTCCATTATTTGAGGATTTATGTTATCCCTCACTTTATCCATGGCTTCACACTGGTTTCTAATTCACAAAGATTCGCTTGCGGTCCTCGTCGCAATCCATCTCGAGGGAGACCTACTCAACCTCCTCAATTCATCTTTTTGCATCCTCGAAGTCGCTTTTCCCATCGAGCTGAGGGGCTGCAACTTTAGAACCTCTATGATATCTCTACGATCATACCCCACTACCATACAAGACTCATGGGTGGGTGTGCTCAGTGTGAACTAAGTGGGATCCATAAAGATCCTCGCCTTAATCTCGTTCAATTGTGGATCTCGACTTGTTGTCTATTCCCTATTGGGTTCTAAGAATGCTGCTCATTAGCCTGTGAGCATAGGGCCCACTGAAAGACCCGCTACAATCTATTCTTGGGAGCCTGTGGGATATGGTCCGAAAAGGCCATAGCAGTTGTCCAACATAACTTTAGCAATAACAATTCTATTAGTGTGAGCTCCATAATTCATATCTCAATTCAATACTTACTTGACACTATTTGATGGCTACAGTGGTTGCTCGTGACAGTTGCACATGGACTCAATCATATCTATTTAGAGATAGTTAAAAAGTGTCTCTCCTTAGGCTTTAATACCTTTTGTAACACCCCGAGACTCACGTGACTATCACGTACTCAGAGTCGTCCCAAAGGCGCTACACAATTCTATATAAATAAATGTTGCGAAAATAAAACTCTATAAAATGCGGAATTAAGAAAAGATAATCTAGTATGACTAAATCCTACACCATGTGCAACATCTCTGTCACGGAGCCTGACCACCTACATCACCATCCTCTATCATCTCACCTGCATGAATCCAGATGCAGGGGAAAACTCATGAGTATAAAAATACTCAGTATGTAGGGTCTAACCATAATAATAAGTAGATCAATAGTACTCAATAATAAAATAATATAAACCCGGGCCGTGTCATCACTAACTCGGTCCGCGTTTGACCATATTCCGATACACATCAACACGGTCCGAGTTCTATTGAACTCGGGCCGTGTTTACCTGAACTCGAGCCGTGTCGGCCCCAACCTGGACCGTGTTGGCCGGAACCCGGGTCGAGTTCGATTGGTGACGGAAAAATACATTTCGACGCGATTTTCCGACCATCATAACTATGACATAACATGTCCAAACTATGCATATGAAATCTTCGTACTAAGAAGAAGAGGATAGGGTTCCATGTCGCGAAAAACTGACGATATAGGGATTCCCCCTACGTACCTAAAGTTGGCTAAAAAACCAACTAGTTTTCCTTCTTTGAAAATCTGCACGAACGCCAAACTTTGACCGGCGATCGCTCTCTATCCTCGCTCCGAAACTCGTGGCCACCATTTGGAACTTCTTCTTCTATGTGCAGGCTTCGAAATCAACTGCCACACGTTCTTGGGGTGCCTCAATTCACGTGTAAACGAGAGAAAAAAGAGGGCTCGTGGACAGAATTCTATTTGACAGAAAAAGGGGTTTCCAGCCACCTTAATGCCTATTTATAGGTGCAGATTTGCAATATCAATTCTATTAGGTCTTAAACTCTTTTAGAATCAATCTTGATCATTTATTATTAATTAATCTATTCATAATTTATCAGGTTTAATTAAATCCGAATTTAATTAATAACAACTCAATTAAATCCAATCCCTCTCAAATTTCTTCTTATCTCTTTAACCATCTTATCTCATAATTTTCATCAATTTAGGAATTAATTAATTCCAGAATATTAACATTGAAATTTTCAGATCTATTAAATAAAATAAATCTCATTTATCTATTTTTCTGAAAATTCTGGTCGTTACAATTACTAACTTTTGTCATTTTTTGGACGCAATCTTATTTATTAATTATGTTTATAAATTTATTTTGACTATGAGCGATTCGTTAACCAACCTTATTACATTATGTGATTATGTTAATCAAATATAGCTTTTATCTAAGAATATCACTCAGTTTGTCATTCTTATAATTCCTATACTCACATTGACATATTGCAAGATCGCCACACTCAAGTTTTTCGTGTTTTTCACAATGGTACATGTAGGCATGTTGTTTATTATAATTTTAACAAGTTGGGTTCCCGATGCATTTGCTAAAATACTCTCATGTTGTGAATCTTCGAACTTGAAATCCTATAATTCGGAATGATGAATAAAAAGCCTATGAGATTGTCATTTTATATGTGTAGAAGAAAAAAAAAATTGATAGGTCAAGATCATAGCGGTTTAAAATCATGATTGACAGACCCGGCCCGGCCCGGCCGGTCGGACCGGTCGGATCAGTATCCGGGACCTAAAACGACCCGCGGGTCGATCGAAACCCGGAGATGGATTTGACCCACTTTGACTCGGTCAGAATCCGGATTCAATCGGCCGACCGACGGGTTTAATCGACCCGACCGGGTCAATTATTGAAATAAAAAAATTTGAAACATAAACAAAATTATTAAAAAATTTAGACATATTATATATATTTGATGAAATTTATATTTTAATGTCCTCTTGTCACATATATAATTTTTTCACTATTTTTAATTTATAATTGCCTCACAAGAATTTTTTATTTATATTGATGACTTAATTTATGTTAATTTATTATATTATTTAATCTGAATTATTTTATTTTACTTTATTATACTATATTTTATATTTTTGTTAAATAAGATATTATATATTAATAAGATTATAATAATCTCTTTAACTTATTTTATTCTTTTATTAATTTATATTATCCGGTCCGACCATCTGGTTCGGTCTAACTGGTCCGACCTGACCCATTGATCAATCCGAGTCGATGGCCGAGACGCGTCTTATAACATTGTTTAAAACATCCATTTTGGATGCAGTGGTAGAGTTGGGAGAGATTGTGAGTGGGTTCACAAAATAGTAATAAATAATATAAGAATTTTAAATTTTATGAAAAAGAATATTTTTTTTACTAATTTTGTAATAGTATTATATAATTTATATATTCATAACTTTTGTAGATGAGTATTATGCAAACAAAGGAATAGAGAATATATTTCAATTAAAAACATAAATATTTATAATATAATATATAAAATAATAAAATGGTTAAGATGATTATTAAAGAAGAGATGTTAAAGAAGAAAAATAAAAAGTAAGCAATTTTTTAAAAAAAAACTACGTAAGAATATTAAAAACAAAACATAATAAAATTGTTTAGTTAATTATTCTCACAAGTAAAAAGAAGAAAAGTTAAAAGGGTGCCCTTAACGCCACTTCTCAAATTCTTAATGTCACTCCAAACTCACCATTTTGCCCTTCATTTTATTTTACTTTATTTATTATTCTTTCTTTGAATCTCGTTGATTTTTACTCAATCATGCTTATTAAATATTCTCACACTCATTAACTCTCTATCATCTCTTTCTTCACGCTATTGATTCATGCAATTAATTAATTTTTATTAATAATATAATTAAGATTATTGAACAAACATATTAATTTAATTAATATATAAATTACAACAAGATTAAACATATAATATTATTTTATGAATATATAAAATAAAATGAAAATAAGAAGAGAAAAATTATTTTTAGTGTAATTGTTTCTCAAAATAATTAGTCCATTATTTTTTATTTTTTGTTAAAAAGATACTAATTATCAAGTTGATTCAAACATCTTTAATTAGTGTTTTAGATCCAATTTAATTCGTCGTCATGTCTTAAAAATATTTATTCAACTACAAATAATTGATTGAACAAATTGCGTTAAAAATATATTATTAGTTTATTAAACAAAAAAACAAAAGCAACAGAGACTCTTCATAAACTTAATAATCTTAAGAAATAAATATTTTTTTATTTTTTTTGTCTAATATTATTATGATTTTCGTATTAATTAAATTAATATATTTTGTCTAATCACGTCATATGCATGCATGACATGAAGAAACAATACGAAGATGAATATGATGACTTGATCTTTTTTGTTTGGGTTATGATTATTTGTACGTGGAAATATCTTATGGTTGCTTTTTGTGATATACCATGATGATTGCTATATGTGTATTACTTGATCTATTGTGTTACCTTATGATTTCATTGTGCTCGATCTGTAGTTGGAAAACATTAGGATTGTTTCATGCTAAAGCCTTCGACATTCTGTTTAATACTAAACCCGGACTAGACCTTTGTGAACTCGGCCCGGGTTCATGTCAAAAGCAACCATGCAGACTGACTTTCACGGTCGTGCTCACGGAACTTGGCCTGGGATAATCTGAAGCTAGCCCGAGTTAGCGAGTGACGAATCGAGAAACCTCTCGATATTTTACAATCCGACCCAAGTTCCATTGAACTCGGACTGGGTTTGCCTCACATCTACCCCGATGTTGTGCGACCACTTCCCTCAAGTTAAGCCCGAGTACAATCACACTTGGACTAGGTTCATGCTATGAACCCAGCCCGGGTTATGACATTCGAGACCCAAATTTCATGTTTTCTCGTTGATTTCCGAACCTGATTTGAAGCACATCTACTTATGTACATGCTTCACTCGTTCTGTATTATTCTATCGAGATTCATCCTGACCTATGACAAGAACCCTTAGATTTATTTATTACATTATTGATCTATCGACTCTCATGTTATGATGAACCATGAAACATAAGACTCTGAAAGTGATTAATAAGATAAAATGAAAGATGAACACTAGGTTGCTAGCCTATGTCAAGTGCCTCATGATAAAGATCTGTCCCTTGGTCATGGTTTGATCACCCATTGATCCATATAAGACTGCATTGTTTTGCTCGACATACCCCACGAAGAATTTCATTTGATTTCTAAGTAAGATTCATGATTAAGTAAAGAAAGCATAAACATCGAATCAAATTATCATTATTACTTAAGGTCATGATTATCAAGCATGCTATTGATTCTAAGCCTACCATGTATCCTCTAATTTTATTGATTATTGGCATCAATTGGTCTCTCTTATTTATGACTTTTGATGATCTCATGCTCCCTCTTCCGACCAAGATAAGTATACTTCCTTATTTTTTATTCACTCTAATTAGAGTTATGCATTGTATGTTTTTATTGAATTCCCACTACACTGTAAAGCTTACGTGAGATTGGTCTCCTCCGTGTTTGATTTTCACAAGACCATGTCAGTGATAGTGTTGAATTGATGTGTTGAGACGATGCTCGAGTGGTTATATAACACATGAACTAAAGAGCCTAGTTATCTATTTTTTCTTTTCGCATTTATTATGTGTAACGCCCCCAAAATTAGTCCTCCTGCCACGCTGGCAGTCAAACTGACCAAGGGAGCGCTACGCTGCCTATTACTACTTTAACTTTGACTTTGACCGGTCAACATATGACCCACGTGGCAATAGAAATGATAAAGAAATAATAATAAAATGAGAATGCGGAAGAAATATCATTTGGGAGATCAAAAGGTGTCATATTTAAGGAATAGTTCAAGAAAAGGGAAATGCAGATAGATCAAATTGTTCAAGCAAATATTTACATAAGTAGGGTTAAAAGCATAAATGCAGATGTCTTTGGAGTACAATATTAGAAATAAACTATTAAAGAAATAACATAGCGGAAAGTCGTAGTGTCTTATAAGTCATGTGCTGCTATCCTCGAGCTCGGCATTTTTCACAACCTCCCTAAGTAGGGTTCTCACCTGCAAAATTCCAAGGCAGGGGCATGGAATGCCCGTGAGCTAACGCCCAGTACACATAGAGTCATAGACGATCAAATGATAATCAATAATCAGTTACTTTCTTCATTGGTTCCAATACCTTGATCTCTATAGGTTATGGACCATACATATATATAATTACCATACTCTGTTATCCATTACCATACTTTATTATCCATTACCATACTCTATTATCCATTATCATACTTTGTTATCCATTACCATACTTAGTTATCCTTTACCATACTTTGTTATCCCTTATCATACTCTGTTATGCTCTGTGTGGTATTACGTCTTTTACATTACTATAAGGTCATTAATGTTCGTTATCCTATACGAGCTCGACTTTAATTAGTTGGGAAACTAGGGGTGTCTCTGCACTATATGTTGCCAGGTCCCATGAAAGGGAAGGTATATACTCAGGCATAAACTTTTCAGAATACAGGTGAGAGAGGACCTGCATCTCAGGAACAACGATCGTTACGGACATGTAGGTTCACTGTCTTCTCAACTAAACTACTTGTCCCTCTGGCTTGCCGTGGGGGAAGAGTGCGTTCAATGCATCACCCTTATCGAAGCACAGGTGGGAGAGGGCCTGTGATCAAGGAGCAGTGGTAGTTAAACTAGTAGGTACACTGTCTCCTCAGTGCAGCTACCTGCCCCTCCACTGTACAATACTTTGACCTTTACCATGAACAACACATAGCTATCCGATTCATTTCTCTTTACTTTACTTATCTTCTTTACAGGTGTGGGGTTCACAATCATGTTTCAGAGAAGGGTAAGGTCTAGTTCCCTTCCTGCGGACGGAGGGTCCGTTACTTATTTCACTAGATTGG
Source organism: Pontederia crassipes (assembly GCA_030549335.1). Taxonomy (NCBI): domain Eukaryota; kingdom Viridiplantae; phylum Streptophyta; class Magnoliopsida; order Commelinales; family Pontederiaceae; genus Pontederia; species Pontederia crassipes. Next base: position 2,976,476 of record JAUKPH010000017.1, read on the forward strand.
ACATGGTCTACAAAGGCCAGTCGAAGGTTTAGTATCCATTACAGTTGCTCTGGCCCCTCAAGGGCATTTTGGTCACTTCACTTTGGTGTTTCTGATTTTTCCCTCTATGGACCGAGTTGGTTGATCGCCCAAGGGGCCAGTCGATCGATACTGTCTTCGGCCGAATGGTTCCTCTTGATGAACCGATCGACCGTTCGATATGAATCAGTCGGTCGGTCGTTGTCATAGGATCGATTGACCGATCTTATGCGATCAGGCTCGACGGCTTCCATCGGATCGGTCGACCGATATTTTGGATCGGTCGACCGGCCCTGAGTCATGACCTCATAAGTTCAAGATCGGTCGACCGATATGGAAAAATCGGTCGACCGATTCTTCGCGTGAACAGAGCCGCCGATCGAATTTTCCATTTCCGACCGGCCTCCGATCGTCCGTTCGACATGGACTCAATATGAAAAACATTCCTACATGTCTCTAGATCATAATGGGATCAAAATTAATGACGTTTGATCTACATTTCTTCATCTAGGAGATTTTACGTCTACCGTACCTTTTTCGTTTGAATTTCGATCGCCGGAGTTGTTGTCGTCGATTGGGTCAGTCGCCGGTCGTTCTCCGCCGATGAGGATGCATGCCTAGTCCTCGCGAAGGTGTCGAGGGAGGTCTGATGCATACAGGTCATCTCGGTCATTCGTTCGTCTACCTGCAATTCGCCGCTCGTCGTGGTTCGCCGGAAAGGAAGAAGAAGAAGAGAAGGAGACGGCTGAGAGTAGGGAGTCCGAAAGGATGCAAGGGAGTCCTCTTCACTCCTCAAATACTTCTGCTACTGCTCCTTTCGTGGCCAACGTGAGGGAGTGGTGGAAGAGGGAGAGTGTGGGCGAAAGAATCGGGAGGGAGGGCCGACCGATTCTTTCGCTCCATTTTTTTAATCCGAATTTTGCATTTTAAATTTTCAATAGAGGAATTATGGGCCGGGTATTACATTACTACCCCTTAAAAAGAAATTCGTCCTTGAATTTAGATAAAAGTCAAGGCTTACCGAATAGTCCCGGAAACTTCTCTCGCATTTCTGACTCTAATTCCCACGTGGCCTCTTTGTTTTGATGGTGCTTCCACGCCATCTTAACCAATGTCATTGTCTTCTTTCCTTTCTGGACCTCTTGGTACTCTAATATCTCTGTGGGCTGCTCCTCGTATGTTAAATCCTCCATGAGGTTCGATTTCTCAATTTGGATTACGTTGGCGTAATCATGTTTGTATTTTCGGAGCAAGGAGACGTGGAAGACATTATGCACTCTGGCGTATGCTGGGGATAACGCCAACCTGCATGCGGAATCACCCACCATATCCAAAATCTCAAAGGGACCCACATACCTTGGGCTCAATTTCCCTTTCTTGCTAAATCTCATTACGCCCTTGGTTGGTGAGACTTGAGTAAGACTTGTTTACCGGCCTTGAACGTGGCTCTCGTCTCTTCTTGTCGGCGTAGGCCTTCTGCCAGTCTTGAGCAGACTTCATCCTTTTCTTTATAAGCTCAATTTGATGAGTGTATTCTTGTGTCTGCTTGCGAAGCTCAGTGCTCAGTATCTTTCTTTCGCCGACTTCTCCCTAGCATACCAGGAAACGACATGGTCTGCCGTACAGAGCTTCAAACGGGGTCATCTCTATGCTTGCATGGTAACTGTTATTGTATGCGAACTCGATAAGAGGTAGATGGTTATCCTAATTACCATGCCAGTTCAAGGCACATGCTCGAAGCATGTCTTCCACTGTTTGGATAGTTCGTTCTGATTGTCCGTCAGTTTGTGGATGAAATGCAGTACTATATCGCAGTTTTGTGCCGAAAGCATTCTGTAAGCTTTTCCAAAACCTGGCGGTGAACCTTGGATCTCTATTGGACACGATGACTAAGGGGATTCCATGGAGTCTGACTATCTCCTGCACATACAGATCCATTAAGCTATCCAATGATTGTTTCACTTTGATGGGAAAGAAGTGGGCCGATTTGGTAAGTCGATCCACCATCCAAATTGCATCGTGTCCCTTCTGAGTTCGAGGCCTGTGATGAAATCCATGGTGATTTTCTCCCACTTCCACTGTAGTATTTCGAGGCTCTTTAGCGTACCCTGAAGCTTTTGGTGTTCTATCTTTACTTGCTGACAGACTATACATCTAGACACATATTCTGCTATTTCTTTCTTCATATCTGGCCACCAAAAGCTTCTCTGCACATCCTTGTACATCTTCGTACTCACAGGATGGATTGCGAATTCGGACTTGTGGCATTCATCCAAAACTTTTCGTCGCAGATCTGAGCTGTTGGGTATCCATAACCGATCGCGGTACCGATTGCCACCATCTGATGAAACCTTGAAATCATTCCCTTCCAGACTTGTTTTGATCATCATGGCCTGGTAGTCAGAGTCCTCAACTTGTGCCGCAATGATCCTTCCGATAAGGTCGGGTTCTATTCATTGCATCATCATGAGGGAGTCATTAGGTGTTACCTGTGGAGTCCACTTGTAGAGTTCTTCCATCATCTCATATTGTCAGAGTCGCATGAAGGGCACTGAGCCTTCCCACTTCCGACTGAGGGCATCCGCTATGTGTTCGCCTTCCCTAGATGATAATTGATGGCGAACTCATAGTCCTTTAGGAATTCTATCCATCGCCTCTGGCGCATGTTCAGATCTCTCTGGGTGAACACATATTTCAGACTCTTGTGATTTGTGTACACTATGAACTATTTCCCATACAGATAGTGTCGCCAGAGCTTGAGAGCAAAAACTACAGTTGCTAGCTCGAGGTCATGTGTAGGGTAGTTGACCTCATATTTCTTTAGTTGTCTTGATGCATAAGCTACCACCTTTTTATGTTGCATCAAGACACATCCCAGTCCTGTGCCACTAGCGTCGCTGTAAATCACATACCCACCACTACCGGATGGTAATGTGAGTATGGGTGCGGACGTCAATCGTCTCTTCAGCTCCTCAAAGCTCTCTTCGCACTTTGTGGACCAAATAAACTTTTTCCCCTTCCTGGTGAGTTTGTCAATGGTAGTGCCAATCTGGAAAAATCTTTAATAAACCTTCTATAATACCTTGTCAGACCGAGAAAACTTCTGATCTCGGAGACGTTCTTCGGCTGAGTCCAATTTGACACTGCCTCGATGATGCGTTGTAATTGTAACAATAAAATTTGCTAGCAAGTGCACTAGTCGCTCAAGTAATATAGTAAATAGGAGTAAGAGTGTCGAACCCACGAAGAATATTATTAATTCAATATCTGAATTTATAAATTAATAAGAGAGAAAAAACATGGATTTTGAAAATGAGTTTTAAAAGATAAAATAAAGAAAATAAGATAAAGATAAGATAGTGGTGTTGAAGTTAGGCCTTAGGATGAAAATAGATCAGGATAAATATTTGAACCATAAAAGATAAATTTAATCCTTAAAGATGGATTAGAGTCTCCCTAAAGTAATCTAACATGATTAATTTGTGGTCTCCACGACTGGCATCTCTCAATCTAATCATATAGAACTATCTTAATTTAATAAGAATTGAAGTCTCCACGACTGGTACCTCCAAAATCATATTAAAATTAAGATGCATTAAATTGAATTCTCTAAACTATTAATCACTCCACAAACTGGTATAGATTAATAGACCACACAAACTTGATTCTCCACACACTAGTTATCAAATTTATGTCAATTATTAATTCCAAATAAAATCAATTATAATTAGTATAATAAATTCTGAAATTAAACACTCCACAAACTGGTATAACCTAATTCAGAAATTTAATTAACTAATATAAAAGCATTAAGCACAATTAATAATTGATCAGAAAAGATTAAAACAAATAAAGTAGGGTCCAAACATTTCCCTTCAATTAATAATCTCCTAAAATAATAATCCTAAAAAAATGGAGTTCATCCTAGAAATTCTGGAGAGATAATAACAAAATAACAATAATAATCGAAAGAATTACACCCAAAATAGAAGTAGAGCTCTCGAATTGAGTAAACAGTCGGGCAGCCTCTCGAACTTGATCAGGGTCGCGATCAACCTCCAGCCGTCGCACCTCTCTCCTTTTGGTCGTAGCCTGCAGAGCTCACGACTCGCCGTGGAAGAAACCTGAACTTCAGAGCACGAATTGAAACGATGGATTCTTGACGTATTTATAGGGTGCGGACGGCCTTCAATTTGATCTCGGCTGTAACATCGTACGGTTGACTTTAAAATTATAAGATAAACTCGGCCAAAGATAAATCATTTTATCATTACGCCCAAAGATAAATCTTTCTTATCTTTTTACGCCCAAAGATAAACTCGGCCGTAAGGAAATTATTTTATCTTTACGCCCAAACAATTTTATCTTTACACCTTCATATATCGGCCAAACGGATGATTTCATTGCCATTACCCCCTCCAAATCTCGGCCGTAAGGAAGGAACTTATCCTGTTATGCCCAAAGATAAAATCAATTAATTGTTACACCCTTCATCTTTCGGCAGTAACAAAGAATTTAAACTTGTTACTCCTTTTGAATCTCGGTCGTAACGACTTGGGTGTAAAATCTCGGCCGTAAGAAATAATTTCTTTGAATTTCGGCCGAGATTCGAATTTTCCTGCAAAATAATTATCCAAGTTTAGTTAATCCATCCACAATTAAAATATTTAGAGAATTTAATAATTAAAATTGATAAATCCGGAATTACGATTAAAAGTGACTAAAAATGATGCATGCCATGAACAAATTACAGAAAAAATTAATTAAAATAATTAACTAAAATATGTTATATTTTGCATGCATCAAACTCCCCCAAGCTTAAAGTCTTGCTTGTCCTCAAGCAAAAATTCAAAGCAAGGCTCAAGAAAGTTCCATCATAGCCGCCACATTGTCAACTGACTAATTTTCTCACAAAATTCTTCTGCACACCTACTACTCAGCATCTTATCATTTTTCATGCACTTAGCCTTATAGATGTTCTGAATGCTACACAAATTTAAACAATCTCAAATTCAGCCTTGCGAAAAAATAAATTGTCTATCAAATAATAGCATTAATATTGAACATATAAGTACTAATTGAGCTTAAAACTTTTTCTTTTTCTTTTCATTTTTCAACTTTTATTTTCAATCATTTAAAGTTCTAATCTTCAAGCAGGATTGCACAAGGAAGTCCATGTAGCGGACTTTAGACTGATGACTCCCAGACCAGATGACCTTAGGGCACCAGGTGATAAAGCACCCCTCGAGTTTACTTGCCCGAACAACCAAGGTTCTGAATGAAGAGTTCGAACTTAGCCATGGTTCAGTACTCCTGTGCTTCTCCATATTCCACAAGATGATCCATGTAGCAGGTTTTCGATCGACGGATCCTAGAGCAGTTGCCCTTAGGTCGTCAGGCATGAACCCCTACGGATCTAATTACCCGAACACATCTTGGTTCCGGATAACACTTTTGTACCTACACATAACTTTATTCAACTTTTTTATTATTATTATTATTATTTGTTGGGGTTTAACTAACCCTTCTTTTTTATAAGCTCAAAAAGTACTTGATATGGTCAATAAGAAGTCTACTATTATCAAGACTTAAAAGAAATAAAAAGACATGAATATGATTTTGTCGTCTAGTCATTCATAATTCTATTTAGCATAGGCACACAGTCCATAAGTCTGATACTAAAATAACAAGTGATAAGAAAGAAAAGCATTCAAATTTCATCAATTAACAATATGTCTTTGAACTTCTACTAAAAGATAATTAAAATAGTAAGACAAGAGTTTGTAAGATGGTAGCAAAAATAAATGCATGCAATGGTATTTTTTTAGAAAATTTTCAAAATTTTCAATTTTTTTTACAAATAGATGGAAACATAAGCATATAAAAAGAAAGAAACATGCAATGCATGAAATGCAAACTCCCCCAAGCTTGAACTAGACACTGTCCTCAGTGTTAAGCCAACGAGGGAAAGAGTAAAGATAATATGGAAAAGCTAAAGAAATGAAAATAAAGAAAAGGGAAAAGAAACAACCGGATTTATTGTCGGTGGAGAGATGCTCGGCCTTATATATATCGATCAAGGTGTCGGCCGCAAATGGTGTCGGTGAGAGGAGATCTCGGCCGATAATTGAGAGTCTCGGCCGTAAAAGCTTGGCCACAAAATTTTGTTGATGAAGATCTCAGCCGTGCAATCTCGGCCGTAAGAAACTGGCCGTAATGGTGAGAGGATGAGGAACCTCGGCCGAGGTGATGATTTTGTAGATTTCGGCCGTAAGGAATGACGATGTGGCGCTGATGTTCGGCCGTAAAGGCTCGGCGGTAAGGAGTGGCGGTGTGATTTCGACCGTAAAGAGAAAAACTCGCCCGGAGTTTGGCCGTAACGCACAGGGCGTAAGGGAGCGGCGGTGCGCGGTGTTGAGACTTCGGCCGTAAGAAACAGAATGGAACAGAGGTTCGGCCGTAATGCACAGGGGGCGTAAGGATCGGCGGTGAGACTCGGAACTTCGGCCGTAAGAGATGAAGATCGGCCGTAAGAGTAAGAGCTTTGGAACTTCGGCCGTAAGGAACTGGCGCGGCGCTTTTGGTCTGCACAAACACGAGGTGTAAGAATTTATAGATACAATTACGGGCGTAAACTTACCTTTCCCTCATGATTCGCAGTGAAGGGTCACATCAAATTCAAGCAGCGCAGCGATCAGCCGATTCCAAGGCAATTTTTCCTTTCGCCTTGTCATGTCCGAGATGAACCCGACGTGTTAATTCATGTATCGCTCGGTCCACGTATCCGAAGAAATGATTAGTCGAGTTCCTCTCCGTGCATAAAAAGAAATATCGATTAGATGACTCCTTAAACTATTAATTAAAATGCCAAACAACTAACTAATTAAATAAAAATAAAAAAATTTAACTTAATTAAAAAAAATGTAAATTAGTAAAATATTTGGTTGTGATTAAATATTCAATTCGTCACTGCAACAATCAAGTGTCAGAAAAAAATTAAATAAAATAAAAAATTAACATCTGATCAGAATGTGTGACATATAAATTTATCCAAAGGATTAACTTAGTTGTGATTAGATTTTCACTTAAGTCCTGCAACAACTAATTTTCAGTAAGAGAGATAAAAGAATAAAATACAAATATATACAAGAAAAAAGAAATACAGATAATAGGCCACGAAAAAAATAAGATTTAAATTGATAAACATAAAAAGTCTTTCGGCTATTATCGAAAATTCATTAGGTCATCAAAATTAATGTCCGAGAGAAATTAACCTAATTACTGCAACCAAAATTCTCAGAAAAATTATCAAATAAGGCGAAAAATCAAAACTCGAAAATTAATTCAAATGCCAAACATTAATATCGACCGAAAGTAAATCACATAGATGGTCGTAAAAATCAAGCACTCGTTCAGCCGTAAAACTTGGAAGAATTAACGATGATGTAACAAACGGCACAAAACGAATCAGAACTAATTTGCGGCCGTAAAGTTAATAATCAGACATTAGCAAAAAAATATTTTCAGAGAGGAAATAAGATTGATCGGCCGTAATACAGAAATAGGGTTTACGGCCGAAATTAAATTAGTAATCCGAGGCTCGTTCGTCCGTAAAAATCATAAAACAGTGTTGAAAAGGATTCAACGTGAAAGCGTAAAACTTGTTGGCCGAAACAAAATCATAAGATGGCGTAAACATTAACACAACGATGAATAATCTCGGTCGAAAGAGAATTAAATTGACTTCTGCGGCATAAAGAACTCCTCGCATATAAAACTCTAGGTGTAAAGAATCGAAGTCAACAACCTTTGGCCGAAATAAAAATTGAACAAAATGTCGACAAATGAATCATTACGGCCGAGGAAGAGGACAATTCATATCGGCCGTAAAACAATGAGAATTAAGTCGAACGTGATCGTTGATGGCCGAGAAAGAAAAAAAAATCACAAATAAATTGGCCGAAAAGGTTGTAATATGGCGTAAAAACAAATGTTCAGAAATTTTACGGCCGCAAAACCATGAGATCAATTCTCGGCCGTAAAAGAAAGAAGTCCGGATGAAGTGAAATACTGGCCGTAAAATTGGATAAGAGTTTGTTAGTTAAAAGCTTGCTGGCGTAAAGATTTCTTACGGGTTCATTAAAGTCAAAACGCAATTGATCAAACGTGCACATTCAGAATATTTCAATTTCTACGGCCGTAAAACAAAAAGCTATCCAGATCTCGGTCGTAACAGCAACTGAAATACGAAGGTGACAAATAATCATTACGGCCGAAACTGAATTAAGTCGATTCTTTACGGCCGTAAAACAACGAAATCAAATCAAATAGAACAAACCACTTTGGCCAAAACGAAATCAAATCCATGGCGTAAAACAACGTTCGGATAAAAAAATTACGGCCGTAAAAATTGAAAGTTTAGAATTCAGAAATCATTCATTGCGAGGCCGTAAAATTAATAAAGCCGACACATCAAATTAAATTCGTGAATCCATAAGTCGACAGTGTAATTTGGAAAAATCCAATCGGCGTCGGATTTTAAACCGAAAGTAGATAAATAATAAAAAAAATTATTGTGACCATTATCTGCAAAAGAAAAAATGTCAGTTTATTCACAAAAATAATTAAAACAATTAATACATATGCACAGAGAATTATTTACAATTTATTTACATCTCCTAATAATTCATAAAAATCAGAAATTAATTAATAAAATACTCCCCGGCAACGGCGCCAAAAACTTGATGCGTTGTAATTGTAACAATAAAATTTGCTAGCAAGTGCACTAGTCGCTCAAGTAATATAGTAAATAGGAGTAAGAGTGTCGAACCCACGAGGAATATTATTAATTCAATATCTGAATTTATAAATTAATAAGAGAGAAAAAATATGGATTTTGAAAATGAGTTTTAAAAGATAAAATAAAGAAAATAAGATAAAGATAAGATAGTGGTGTTGAAGTTAGGCCTTAGGATGAAAATAGATCAGGATAAATATTTGAACCATAAAAGATAAATTTAATCCTTAAAGATGGATTAGAGTCTCCCTAAAGTAATCTAACATGATTAATTTGTGGTCTCCACGACCGGCATCTCTCAATCTAATCATATAGAACTATCTTAATTTAATAAGAATTGAAGTCTCCACGACTGGTACCTCCAAAATCATATTAAAATTAAGATGCATTAAATTGAATTCTCTAAACTATTAATCACTCCACAAACTGGTATAGATTAATAGACCACACAAACTTGATTCTCCACACACTAGTTATCAAATTTATGTCAATTATTAATTCCAAATAAAATCAATTATAATTAGTATAATAAATTCTGAAATTAAACACTCCACAAACTGGTATAACCTAATTCGGAAATTTAATTAACTAATATAAAAGCATTAAGCACAATTAATAATTGATCAGAAAAGATTAAAACAAATAAAGTAGGGTCCAAACATTTCCCTTCAATTAATAATCTCCTAAAATAATAATCCTAAAAACATGGAGTTCATCCTAGAAATTCTGGAGAGATAATAACAAAATAACAATAATAATCGAAAGAATTACACCCAAAATAGAAGTAGAGCTCTCGAATTGAGCAGACAGTCGGGCAGCCTCTCGGACTTGATCAGGGTCGCGATCAACCTCCAGCCGTCGCACCTCTCTCCTTTTGGTCGTAGCCTACAGAGCTCACGACTCGCCGTGGAAGAAACCTGAACTTCATAGCACGAATTGAAACGATGGATTCTTCACGTATTTATAGGGTGCGGACGGCCTTCAATTTGATCTCGGCCGTAACATCGTACAGTTGACTTTAAAATTATAAGATAAACTCGGCCAAAGATAAATCATTTTATCATTACGCCCAAAGATAAATCTTTCTTATCTTTTTACGCCCAAAGATAAACTCGGCCGTAAGGAAATTATTTTATCTTTACGCCCAAACAATTTTATCTTTACACCTTCATATATCGGCCAAACGGATGATTTCATTGCCATTACCCCCTCCAAATCTCGGCCGTAAGGAAGGAACTTATCCTGTTACGCCCAAAGATAAAATCAATTAATTGTTACACCCTTCATCTTTCGGCAGTAACAAAGAATTTAAACTTGTTACTCCTTTTGAATCTCGGCCGTAATGACTTGGGTGTAAAATCTCGGCCGTAAGAAATAATTTCTTTGAATTTCGGCCGAGATTCGAATTTTCCTGTAAAATAATTATCCAAGTTTAGTTAATCCATCCACAATTAAAATATTTAAAGAATTTAATAATTAAAATTGATAAATCCGGAATTACGATTAAAAGTGACTAAAAATGATGCATGCCATGAACAAATTACAGAAAAATTAATTAAAATAATTAACTAAAATATGTTATATTTTGCATGCATCACTCGACCTTAGTCGGGTCCACTGATATCCCATCTTTGGAAACGATATGCCCAAGTAACATTATTTAGTCCATCCAAAATTCACATTTGAAGAACTTCGTATACAACTTTGCTCGCAATGTTTCAAAAACGATCCTCAAATGTTCCTTGTGTTGCTCTACACTGGATGAATAGATGAGAATGTCATCCACAAAGATGATCACAAACTTGTCAAGATGTTCATTGAACATCCGATTCATTATGTCCATAAATGTTGCAAGAGCGTAAGTTAATCCAAACGGTATGACTAGGAATTTGTAGTGTCCATACCGTGACCTGAAAGCCATCTTCGGAATATCTTCTTCTGCTACTTTGAGCTGATGGTAGCTGCTCCGTAGATTGATTTTGAAGAATACTTTAGCATTGGCGAGCTGATCAAACAAGTCGTCAATGCGAGAAAGGGGGTACTTATTCTTTATCGTGACCTTGTTGAGCATCCGGTAACCTATGCACAGCCTTATTGATCCATCATTCTTCTTGACGAAAAGGACAGGAGCGCCCCATGGTGAAACACTGGGTCTGATAAAATTTTTGTCCAGTAACTCCTGAATTTTGGTCTTCAGCTCCTTCATCTCTACAGGGGCCATGCGGTACGGGGCCTTAAAAATTGGGGCTGTGCCTAGTACCAGCTCGATGTGGAAGTCAATGTCTCTCTTCAGCTTGGTAGGAGCTTCAACCTTGGTCACACTTGTCAAAAACCCTCTGCAACTTTGCTTAAGTAGTTTCTGAGCTTCATTACTGACACTATGACTTTGGGTTCTTTCCGGTGTATACCTCTAACTGTGACCTTCTCTTTGATATTTGCTCCTATCACCACTTATTTTGCTTGCACATGATGGAAGCATCATGATGAACTAACCAATCCATACTCAGTATGATATCATAATCCCTCATGAGTATTATGATCAAGTTGGCAGAAAAGTTCTTTTTATCAATTTCTACTGAGCTAAGTATCTAGTAGTCCGTAGTGTTCCTTGTGGGGTAAGAATAGTCATGCTAGGTTCTAGATTCATAGTAGGTAACCCCAAGGTTATAGCACACTCTTCTGATATGAAAGAATGGGTGGCTCTAGAATCAAATAAAATGATAGTAGATAGCTTGGCAATACAGAGCGTACCTCGAATGACGTCAGCGTTATTCTACTGTGCATCCTCTTTCAGGTTGAAGAATCTTCCTTGCACTAGAGGCTTGCGCTGTGGACAGTCCCGGGAAATGTGTCCCATCACGCCACAATAATAGTATGCGCCGGTATTCATGCGACATACTCCAGCATGGGTCCTGCCGCAAGTGTTACATAGGACCTTCTCACCTTGCCTAGGTTGTGTCTGAGGAACTCTGGGTTGCTGAGGCCTCTGTTGTGTCGGTCGCCTTGCCGGCTGTTGGGGTTGTCTCTGCTGGGGTTGTTGTTGCGCTAGTGCTTGCTGAGGCTGACGAGGTGGTGGTAGAGGTGGTCAGGGTTGTTGCTCATAACGAGGCCGCTCGGGTTGTTGTGGGGCAGGTTAAGGTCGGGGACGGTTATCCCGTCGCTGGTCCCACCGTTGGTGGTGATTGTTCCTTCTGAACTGTTGTGGGTGGGACCCCTGTCCCACTTCTTGTTGCCCTCTTCTGACACGTTGTAGCTCTTGCTAGTCTCTTTCCATCAGGGTGGCCAGCTGGACCGCATTCGCAAATGTCTTGCAATTGTCGGGTCATGTTTGAGCCCTCAGGCCGGACTCAATCCTTTGATGAAACTATTGGCTTTCTCCAGCTCATCCATGGGAAGCTTTGTGTATTTTTGGAGGCGGACATACTTGGCTTGGTACTGGGACACCGTCACTGTCCCTTGGGTCAGGTTGAGAAACTCCTATTGTTTCATCCTCTTCTGGAAGGCAGGGAAGAAGCGGACTTCAAACAACCGTTGATAGTCAGCCCATGGCACCACCTTGACACTCGCGAATTCAGTCGCCTTGGTCACCTTCCACCAATCCTTGGCATCCTTGGTGAGGGTGTCGGCAGCAAAGATAACTCGTTTGTTTTTCGGGTAATCTAGGAGTTCGAATTTGTCCTCCATAGTGTCGATCCATTGTTCTGCCACGTCTATATCTCCTTCGCTACCATAGGTAGGCGGCTTCAACCTCCAGAACTCGTGTATGGTGCACGAGGGAGGCGGTGGTCTTTCCTAACGTCCTGGCTAAGGTGGAGGATTCTAGACCCCTTCATCGTTAGAGCCCTCGACCTCGTCGATTGGTTGTTGCATCTTGCTGGGAGGAAGGATCTCTGAGAGACAACACAATTGATGATAAGTTATAATGGAAACTATTCTTTAAATCCAAATAACTTTCATTCCTTTATTGCTTTTATGAAACCAATAAACATATGTGCTTCACACGATGATAAATCCATCATAGTGAAGTCTTATTTCAGAAGAGGAAAAACAAACTAAGCATCGAAAAGTGCCCTTAATCCCATACTGCTCATTACGTCGGGAAGTCTCCCCGGGTTCATCCTTGGAGATCCTTCCGTGCTTAGCATGATTCAAGCATTCATCTTCGAAATGCCCATCTTGATCTTAGTAACTGCAATATGGCTCTGGGTCTGTCTGACTTATAGGGCTGTCTAGGCATGCATTCGCATCATCCTGTTCCCGGCTAAATAATTCATCTAAATAATCCATCTAAATAATTCAACTAGTACTTACTTGAGGAATGGAGTCGCAGTTGCTCATGAAGCTTGCACATGACTTTACTCTGACTATGAGTCCAATGGACAATGAGGACAATGCAATGACTTGTGCTCTGCTATGAATGACAATGACATTGGTCTATACTCTACTATGAACACTATGAGCCAAGAACTTAGGCTCTGATATAAACTGTAACGCCCCAAAATCAGTCCTCCTGCCACGCTGGCAGTCAGACAGACCAAGGGAGCGCTACGCCACCTACTACTACTTTGACTTTGACTTTAACCGGTCAACATATGACCCACGTGGCAATAGAAATGACAGAGAAATAATAATGAAATGAGAATGCGGAAGAAATATCATTTGGAAGATCAAAAGTGTCAGATTTAAGGAATAGTTCAAGAAAAGGGAAATGCAGATATGTCAAATCGTTCAAGCAAATATTTAAATAAACAGGGTTAAAAGCGGAAATGCAGATGTCTTTGGAGTACAAGATTAGAAATAAACTATTAAAGAAATAACATAGCGGAAAGCCGTAGTGTCTTGTAAGTCATGTGCTGCTATCCTCGGGCAATGCATCTTCCACAGCCTCCTTAAGCAGGGTCCTCACCTGTAAAATTCCAATGCAGGGGCATAGAATGCCCGTGAGCTAACGCGCAGTACACATAGAGTTATAGACGATGAAATGATAATAATCAATTACTTTATTCATTGGTTCCAATACCTTGATCTCTATAGGTTATGGACCATACATATATAGTTCAGTACTTTATTCTTTACTTTAACAATACCTTATTCAATACCATACTCTGTCGTCCATTACCATATTATATTATTCATTACTATACTCTGTTATCCATTATCATACTTTGTTATCCATTATCATACTCTGTTATCCATTACCATACTTTGTTATCCATTACCATACTTAGTTATTCATTACCATACTTTATTATCCCTTATCATACTCTTTGGTACTACGTCTTTTACATTATTATAAGGTCCTTGATGCTCGTTATCCTATACAAGCTCGACTTTAACTAGTTGGGAAGCTAGAGGTGTCTCTGCATTGTATGTTGCCAGGGTCCCATGAAAGGAAAGGTGTATGCTCATCATAACTTTTTCGGAATACAAGTGGGAGAGGACTTGCATTCCAGGAACAACGATCGTTACGGACCTATAGGTTCACTGTCTCCTCAGCTAAGCTACCTGTTCCTCTGGCATGAAGTAATATAACTTATATATGCCCCCGTGGGGGAAGAGTGCGTTCAATGCGTTATCCTTATTCGGAGCACAGGTGGGAGAGGTCCTGTGGTCCAAGAGCTGTGGTAGTTAAACCAGTAGGTACATTATCTCCTCAGTGCAGCTACCTACCCCTCCACGGTACAATACTTTGACCTTTACCATGAACAACACATAGCTATCCTGTTCATTTCTCTTTACTTTACTTATTTTCTTTACAGGTGTGGGGTTCACAATCATGATTCAGAGAAGGGTAAGGTCTAATCCCCTTCCTGCGGACGGAGGGTCCGTTACTTATTTCACTAGATTGGACATGACTTACAAAGGCCAATCGAAGGTTTAATATCCATTACAGTTGCTCTAGCCCCTCAAGGGCATTTTGGTTATTTCACTTTGGTGTTTCTGATTTTTCCCTATGTGGACCGGTCAACCATCCTAATGGACCGGTCGACCGATATGGCCGAGTCAGTTGACCGCCCAAGGGGCCGATTGATCGATACTATCTTCGACTAAATGGTTCCTTTTGATGAACCGGTCGACCGTTCGATATGAATCAGTCGGCCGGTCGTTGTCACAGGATCGGTCGACCATTCTGGAATCGATTGACCGATCTTATACGATCGGGCTCGGCGGCTTTCGTCGGATCGATCGACCGAAGTCGTGACCTCATAAGTCATAGCGGAAAGCCGTAGTGTCTTATAAGTCATGTGCTGCTATCCTCGAGCTATGCATCTTCCACAGCCTCCCTAAGCAGGGTTCTCACCTGCAAAATTCCAATGTAGGGGCATAGAATGCCCGTGAGCTAACGCGCAGTATACATAGAGTCATAGACGATGAAATGATAATAATCAGTTACTTTATTCATTGGTTCCAATACCTTGATCTCTATAGGTTATGGACCATACATATATAGTTCAGTACTTTATTCTTTACTTTAACAATACCTTATTCAATACCATACTCTGTGGTCCATTACCATATTCTATTATTCATTACCATACTCTGTTATCCATTATCATACTTTGTTATCCATTACCATACTCTGTTATCCATTACCATACTTAGTTATTCATTACCATACTTTGTTATCCCTTATCATACTCTTTGGTACTACGTCTTTTACATTATTGTAAGGTCCTTGATGCTCGTTATCCTATACAAGCTCGACTTTAATTAGTTGGGAAGCTAGAGGTGTCTCTGTACTGTATGTTGCCAGGGTCCCATGAAAGGGAAGGTGTATGCTCAGCATAACTTTTTCAGAATACAAGTGGGAGATGACTTGCATTCTAGGAACAACGATTGTTACGGATCTGTAGGTTCACTATCTCCTCAGCTAAGCTACCTGCCCCTCTGGCATGAAGCAATATAACTCATATATACCCCCGTGGGAGAAGAGTGCGTTCAATGCGTTACCCTTATTCGGAGCACAGGTGGAAGAGAGCCTGTGGTCCAAGAGCAGTGGTAGTTAAACCAGTAGGTACACTGTCTCCTCAGTGCAGCTACCTACCCCTCCACGGTACAATACTTTGACCTTTACCATGAACAACACATAGTTATCCCGTTCATTTCTCTTTACTTTACTTATTTTCTTTACAGGTGTGGGGTTCACAATCATGATTCAGAGAAGGGTAAGGTCTAATCCCCTTCCTGCGGACGGAGGGTCCGTTACTTATTTCACTAGATTGGACATGACCTACAAAGGCCAGTCGAATGTTTAATATCCATTACAGTTGCTCTGGCCCCTCAAGGGCATTTTGGTTATTTCACTTTGGTGTTTCTGATTTTTTCCTATGTGGACCGGTTGACCATCCTAATGGATCGGTCGACCATCCTAATGGACCGGTCGACCGATATGGCCGAGTCAGTTGACCGCCCAAAGGGCCGATTGACCGATACTATCTTCGGCTGAATGGTTCCTTTTGATGAACCGGTCGACCGTTCGATATGAATCGGTCGGTCGGTCGTTGTCACAGGATCGATCGACCATTTTGGAATCGATTGACCGATCTTATGTGATCGGGCTCGGCGGCTTCTGCCGGATCGATCGACCGGAGTCGTGACCTCATAAGTCAAAGATCGGTCGGCCGATATGGAGAAATCGGTCGACTGATTCTTTGCGCGAACAGAGCCGCCGATCGGATTTTCCATTTTCGATCGGCCACCGATCGTCCGTTCGACATGCACTCAATATGAAAAATATTCCTACATGTCTCTAGATCATAATGGGATCAAAATTAATGACGTTTGATCTACATTTCTTCATCTAGGGGATTTTACATCTACGGTACTTTTTCCATTCGAATTCCGATCGTCGGAGCTGTTGTTGTCGATTGGGTTAGTCGTCGGTCGTTCTCCGCCGGCGAGGATGCACGCCTAGTCCTCGCGAAGGTGTCGAGGGAGGTCAGATGTGTGCAGGTTGTCTTGGTCGTTTGTTCGTCTGCCTGCGGTTCGCCGCTCATCGTGGTTCGCCGGAAAGGAAGAAGAAGAAGAAGAGATAACCGAGAGTAGGCAGTCCGAAAGGATGCAGGGGGAGTCCTCTTCACTCCTCAAATACTCCTGTTGCTGCTCCTTTCATGGCCAACGTGAGGGAATGGGGGAAGAGGGAGAGTGCGGGCGAAAGAATCGGGAGGGAGGGCCGACCGATTCTTTCGTTCCATTTTTTTTAATCTGAATTTTGCATTTTAAATTTTGGATAGAGGAATTATGGGCCGGGTATTACATTATAAACTCTAATGCAGTCATGATGCTATTCCTAAATTGATATCATGTCATTATTTTTTACTAAGTCTTGATCAATATTATAGTCAATGACGTAGCGTTTGCATCATCTTCCAATTAGTCTTCGCCATATAATGTTGGTTGATTGGTGGCGTTACATATAAGGTTAGAAAGATATCGAAATATAATTTCTAATGAATTTTGATTCATCATATTTGTAGGTTTATAGAAATAATTATGACTCAAAAATTGGAATACTATCATTCTATATCACATGTAGCATCAAAATCAAATAGTAAAATTCATCATAATAGGGAAAGATCAAATTAAATTAGAGATTTATTTGTTATTTTATATATCTGACTAGTCTTTCAATAGCATTTGGCATCACAAAAAAAAAAAATAAAAGAAGCTATTAAAATTTTAATGCACGCTGTTAGAATATTATGCAAAAGATGGATTTTGTCAACTCCATAAAATTTTGAGAATAAATTCCAAGGAACTAAAAATATATAAATTTTATATGCGATTATTATGAAAGTAGTTTGTAGAAAAATCTGAATGAGTCTAAACGGATGTCTAAAAATATTCAAAATGCATTAGTGTGTTGCTATATATATATATATATATATATATATATATATATATATATTGCAATTTATTTGTTATGTTATCTATCATACCATCATTGATGTAGTGATGAATATTTAAACATCAAATTATCATGATGATAAGTTGCAGCATCAAATATTTGCCATGCATGCAGATAAATAAGTTTTGGTTCAACTTTATATGCATGCACGCTTGAAGTAATAGTGATGAAGACGAGGCCACATAGATGAAAGCATGAAGCAGTCATGCGAAGTGGAATTAGATGTATACGTACCGGCAACATAAGTTGCATTTGGAATAAGGTCAATGCAAACGGCTAAACACAAAGAGAATGATGCATCCATGGTCATCGTAGCCAAGTGCCGATGCAATATTTTGTTTCTTCTCTCTTGTGTTTGCCCTTATATTTATAGCATAAACATGATAATGCTGGTGAGGTATGTTCCTATTAAATACATTGCATGCCTTCTAAAGTCATTTCAAACTAATCCATACGAATAACTCTTGAGTGAACCAGTATTGGTAAGCAAAATGTACATCAACTTTCTCTATATCACATATCGTGGCAGAATTTAGTATTAAATTAATATATAAGAAGTCATAGGATAGTATTAAATTAATATTATCTGTAACCAGATCCAGGAAGATTTTAAGGAGGGCAAAAATAGTATTACAAAAAATAAAATATTAATTAATAATGAAATATTAAATTATAAATTTTAGTTTAATTTAAGAGGGTAAATGTCTACAATTATTATTTTTCTTAAATTTTTGTGTGTGTGGGTGGATGGGTGGGTGCAATACTGTCAATTATCAATATTTAATAAGTTCAAACAATATTGAAACTTATTAATAATAATCGATTCGATGAACATGTCTGCTAGATTATCTTTTGTGCCGACATTCTTTAACTTGATCCCCTTCTCAGAATGGATGAAGTGATACCACTCTGGAAGTGTTAAAATTCTAAAACATCGATGCGTTTAATTCTTTCATGATGCATTTGATCCTTGACTAAGCATATTACACTTATACTTTCAACAAGACCCGTAGTGAGAGTGCATATGAGTTCTCAGTTGAGATAAGATTTAAGATATTATTAAAAGGTAAAAAAATGTTAGTTTTTTTGTATAATTTTATATATTAAAATAGTTATTGATATATAAGTAAGATCCCCAAATCTTCAATTTACGGATCATTACCGATCTTATAAAAATAATCATCTTTCGCGAATGTCAAGTTGTTGAATTAAATCGGTCAACTAATATTATTTTTTTGGAAAAGAATACATACATCTGTATTATACTTAATTATAAATATGTATCTAAATATACATTAGTATGATAATTTAATTGCAATATTAATGAGTTATAATCTTCCTGGAACCAAGTATATCACATTTAATCATTCAAGTAATATTTGTATCTTTGCCCAAAGTCATCTGCTTGTTTTTGTTAAGATCCATTTAATTTTATAATATTTAGTCACTCAATTAATATCCAACAGGAAAATTTTATTGTGTTAAAATGCCGCTAATTTCATCCCAACAGATGAATAAGAGCTAACCAAAATTGCAAACGGAAACCAATATCAAAAAAATATAAAAGCGATGCAAACAAATCTTTTATTTCTGGCAAAGGAAAAATACATATATAGATGCCTTATTGTCCCAGCTACCTTTATTTCCCATTCCCTCTAATATCCTTTTTCTCCATGCAAAAAAGAAAAACTAAAAATTGCTTCTATATAAATAGGATTAATTTAACATTTGTTTTGTTTATCTCACGGATTAGAAGGTAAATGGGTAGGCTGGAGTAAGATCTGGGTTGAACAAGCCGAAGTGCTGCTCTGTCCCTGCCGGCTTTTGGTCCTCGTTGTAGAAGGCGAAGACGTATGTCTCTAGCGCCTTGCCGGGCCTCTTGGGAGTTCCTTTGCCATTGCGCACATTGGCAGAAATAATGTTGTTGTAAGTTTTTGCGTTTTGTGCCGTCTCCGCGAGTCCGGCGCCACCGCCGGACGGCCAGCCCGTCTCCGTGACGACGATGTTGACCCCGGGGGCCCCCGCCTTATCCAGAGCGGCGAAGGTCGCGTCGACCATGGCATCAAAAAGAGTGAAGTAGCTGAGAGATCCGTCCTGATAGGCAGGGCTCGTCGCGTTCCCGAGCGCGAAAATCAAGGGCACGTCCGTCGGGTCGCCGAGGTACGCGAAGTAAGGGTACACATTGAGGAGGAGCGGCGCGTTGTTGGCCGCCAAGAATGTGGCAATGGGCGCCATGATCGGGAGGACGTCGGCAGAGAATGCGCCGGCCGACGGCGGGTACGAGGAACCCAATGTTGTCATCGGGACCGCCGTCGAGACGGGAACTTGGACGCCGGCGGCGTTTAACGCATTTTGGAGGTTCTTCATCGCCGGTAGCACATCATTTGCCATATCCCCAGGGATGACCTCGTTGCCCACGCTGATGTACCTGCGTTATTAATTTGGTGCACGCCAGCCATGCATGCATGCAGATAAGTTTACGTTCAACTTTCTTTTGCAATGTAAAAAGGAGAGAGAGAGAGAGAGAGAGAGAGAGAGAGAGAGAGAGCATGTGCGTGCGTATGTACCTGAAGGTGACTGATGCAGCATGTGGAGTGACATGAGTCTGGACCCACTGCGCGGCGAAATTGGGATCGGTTGCGAGCTGATTGATGTCGGCGTCGAGGGTGCCGAGCACCACGGAGATGTTGGCCCCGTGGAGGGCAGCCAAGGCGTCAGGGTTCGGGTCGAACAGGCGAATCCGTTCGACGCCCAATTCTTTGAATTTGGCCACGGTGGCCTGCGGCGTCGGCAGGTTGTCACCTAGCAGTCCATAATTCACTCCAGCTTTTTCTTGAGCACCTGCAACAAAGTTAATAAAGTAGGATGCTGTTAGAATACAAATCATTCGGACACGGAATGGAACAACGAGCCCTATCAACGTGTTTGCATGCATGCTTCAACTAGTGGTGATGAAGACGAGGCTACATAGATCAAAGCATGAAGCAGCCATGCGAAGTGGAATTAGATGTATACGTACCGGCAAGATAAGTTGAACTTGGTATAATCGCAATGCAAACCAAAACGGCTAAGCACAAAGAGAATGATGCATCCATGGCCATCGTAGCCAAGTGTGGATGCAATATTTTTTTGTTTCTTCTGTTTTATGTTTGCCCTTATATTTATAGCATAAACTTGATGATACTGGTGACCTATGTTTCTATTGTTTGTAATAACGGGTAAATACATTACATGCCTTCTAAAGTCATTTCAAACTAATCCATACGAATAACTCTTGGATTAACCAGTATTGGTAAGCAAAATGTACATCAACTTTCTCTTTAAAATTAGTTTTTAATTCGGAAATAACAAATTATCTTTTAAAAAATATCTGAACTTTATCTTTTAGAAATAAAATATTATTTATTTCAATTATACTGAAATTGACAAAAAGAAAGATTAATCTTAATTTAACTCAAATTGGATTATTTATTTTAAATTATCTTTTAATTCCGAAAATAACATATTATCTTTAAAACATCATCTTCTAATCACGTTTTTGTTAACTTATATAACAAACTGATATAAGATAATTTTTAAATTAGAATTCTATATATATCACCTAATATAAAAATTGACACATGTCGTCCCTTTCTCTTTTTTTTATTCTTTCAAACAAAATCTTATCTTTTCATAAGTTCCAATTATTTTAATTATACTCAAATTGATAAAAGGAAAAATTAATCTTAACTTTACTCAAATAAAAATAGTTATTTTAAATTGTTTTTTATTTAAAATTAACAAATTTAGAAGAATTATTTTTACTTGTAATCATACTTAAATTGATAAAAATAAATGATTAATTTTAATTTGACTCAAATTGAATTATTTTTAATTAAAAAAATAACAAATTATATTTAAATAGAAATTATTATTTACTTTCATAATATCTTTTAGAAAGAAAATATTACTTATTTTAATCATACTCCAATTGATAAAACGGAATGGTTAGTCTTACTTTGACACAATTTGAATTATCTATTCTAAATCATTTTTTAAATTACGAAATAACAAATATATTTATATATATATATATAGTTTAATTTCATATGACGCCATTTGTATTTATTCTAACTATATATATAGTTTTTTTTACCACATATCAAAATTTATGATAAGATAATGATTTATTTTCTAAAAATTTTAATTAGATTTTTGTGTCTATATTACATTATACAAAAAGTTGACATAACTTGTGGCACTTGTGGCTCTGAATATTATTTATTTTAATCATATTAAAAGCAATATACTTATAATAAAAAGTTGACTCTCTCCCCCTTTCTCTCCTCGGAGTGCTATGGGTATATGAAAGTAATTTGGAGCTGTGATCACCTTAATTTTATCCAGCATAATTTATGTAATATTAACATTATTCAAATATGGTTACACAATAAAATTGAATTAACCTCATCATAAAATTTAAGTTAATAATATTCTAATTATGCTAGTTATTTCAATGTCTAGTATTCGAAATAGTACCGAATTTATTATCGCAATATGATAAGTGTTATTAACCAGTATAATTAATCACCTAAATTAATTAATTACATTAGGAATGGTCTCAGTCATTAACTTAATTGTGTGCTTTCACCGACTTACCCAAGTATCCCTTTGACAGCCAACTTCCAATTTGAAATTTAAGAGAGCTGCCACATCATGAGTTGACAGGCGTGCAAATTTAAGACAAATAATAAAAAGAAATACAAATATATAAAGCCATACCTAATTTGTGCCTAAGTGAGAGCCTGGATATTGACTTACCATGGGTGATGAAAGGAAAAAAAAGGGGCTTTTACTTCCTTCTTTATGGGTTGGCCAAAAAAATGAGGTTGTACAATGAAGCTCGCCGAAGCAAAGAATAAAGAAATAAGAAGAATTGTGAATTAGAAAAGCAAAAATAGATGAATAATTTACGAGATATGTATGAGGTGTATCCACTTATTGTCTCTTATTAATTCTCTCATCATTTAAATTTCGTGCAAGTTGAGATTAAAGGCTCTCTTCCTTCATAAAAAATAGATTAATTGGTTGAAACATGAACTTAAGCTAAAGCACATATTGTTCAGTTTTAAATTATATAAGCTGAATGTGTAGCTAGCTAAGAAAACATTTTACGGTGTTATAAAAATTGTCTCACATCATCGCTTAAAAGTGTAGTTTTATGAAAAGAAAGAATTGTAATCAAATCTAATGTATTTGAATGGTTATGTGCAAGTTGATGAACATGTGTCTTCATGTCCATGCAGAATTAGTAGAATGGGTTAGAGATTGTGCAATAAATTATATTCTTATACTTAAAATATGAAATTTATGTGTTTTATACCTAACTTAACTAGGGGTTTGATCGAGTTGGAATCATTTCAAAATGAGTTGAATGGTAAGAAATATAAATATCACAATAGTTACACATATGCTTATTAGATTTTCAAATAGAATCTAAATATGTGTTACTAAGTTAGTTTCTCCTATTCTATGTATTCACCTTTTTTAATTCGGTGTGACATTGATTGTTATATGTATTTAATGCTTATTTGGACAAGTTTATATGAAAACTATGTTGAAATGATTTATCAATTGATGGTGCAATTGAAATGCATATGTGGTTTGTTATGGATTGACTTTATGAAATGCAATCTTATTCCATTTGAATGAGTGTTCAAGATTATTCATCTTTTGATATTTGAGTTACAAGATATAATTCATATTTTGATATTTCAGATGCAATTATTATTTGATGAATAATAACATCTGCCTGCATCTGCATATTATGGTTGGAGTTAAGTGTTACATCATTGATCACGATGAAAGACGCCTCTAGAATCCAATCTATCATTCAAAATGGGATCAGATAGACTAAAGCTAAGTGTCATGCGGAAGTTAAGTGCTACATCATGAGAAATCATGATGGGAGCCACCTCTAAAATTCTGAGGAGCCACCTTTATAATTCACCCATCACTATATATTCTCCGAAAGAAATGAGATAGAATGGAGCTGCTACATCTTTGATCACAATGGAAGCCACCTCTAGAATCCACCTATCGTTATGTAATATGTTTTCCAAAGGGATGAGGTAGAATGAAGTTAAGTGCTATATCGCCGTTCACAATAGAGCCATCTTTAGAATCCACCTACCGACCACTAACCAGTTAGTGATTCGTACATTCATATGAGAGTGTTGCACTTGCATGCATATGTTTAATATGATTTAGATGATATTGTTTGCATATTGAGTGTGATGCTTCTGATTAGTATATTATATATGTAATCAGATATATGAAAATACCTATTTTCATATTATAATTGTTGCATACTTTTCTATGTCTCTCCGAATTGATTAGTTGATAACACATAGGCTATAAGTTATTAAGCTATTTTAGATCACTATGTTGTTTTCAATATTTTTCATATTAATATAGTTGTTTGATGATCATGAAAGGTGATAGTCTTAGATGGGTTCTATAACAACTTTGGTGGTAAGATATTAGGAAGTGTGCCTCTCATGTCCTTATGTTAGGATGTTGAGAGGTATGGTTATGTGTAATGCATGTGTTATTTTGTATTTTGTAAGAAAGCAAAATCATTTTATGAAATGTAAAACTTAAGTATTATCACTTTGATTTGAATGATCATAAGTTGTATAATTTGTTTAGTGATATTTTTGTTCTTGTTTTAAAAAAAATTTACATCACGTTTTCACGTTCCTTCGTAATTTTGTTTGATCGTCCGTAATGAGTCACAAATTTTGGTTTAAATCGCGATTTAAATTTGGGTCGCGACACCACTGCTGGCACCTCCTCTGAGGAATCCACCGCCCTCTAGTGCACCCTTAAGCCCGTCCTCCCGCTCCCCTCCGTCCACAATCTCTTCAGCATCTTTGACCGCAACACAATTCTTATAGTGAGTAGTTTATCAGTTTCACGGGCCATTATCTCTATGTCATGACTCGTAAGTCAGCTGATCCGCACATTTGTGCCTAGTTCTACTTGATGCACGACCCTTTCAAAATTTACACAGGGAGTTACATTATCCTCATGGGCCATTATGAGTTCACGCCTATAATATATCCTCACCCCTCTATTTATGCAGGCCCGTGAACTATGATTCATGACATCACCGACGCTCCTTCACGCCCCATCGTCTAGCAGCACTGTTCTTCCTCTCTGACCGTCGAGCACCAAGCTGAGCGACGTCAACCAACGACAAGGAACCCGGCGACCTCCATGCATTGACTTCTTCCACGTCGGCAGGGACCTCCACAATGTCGACGATCTCCGACTGACAACCTAACAGCTCCACCCCTTTCTTCTCTTTACTCGACAGTTGCGGCATCAAGACCATTGACAATGGCAACTGAGAAATTGATGTTTGATTCTTTCTTGCTCAGAAATGAGTCAAGAGCATCATCATTTGTTTTCTAATTTTATCCTTGTCAAGATTTGAATGCATCCTTTTACTTCTTATTAATGTGAATCTCATCTTATAATGCGAGCTGAGAGGCTGATTCTAGATTCTCTTGATGTTTAGAAATAAATCAAGAACATTAACAATTAATTTATAGATTTAATTTCAATTGTGATTTCTGTTGAGTTGGTTTCCTGGTTCTAAGTAATCCATGCTGAGAATGGATCCATTTAGCTTTTGTTGATGTGAATCTCGTATTGGAATGACAGTCGAGAGGTTGATTTTAGATTCCCTTGTTGTTTAAAGATAAACCAAGAGCATCATCACTAGTTGTGAATTTGATTGTATTTATGTATTGAGCTAGAGGTTTCATGATAATCTAATATCAGTGGAAACCCTTGTTGAATCAACCTAACTAATATTCATGTGAAAGTATGATACTTAGTTCTATTTTTAATGCACTATGAGAGCAGGTTTTATAGGTTGAATCTGATTTGATTTGTATTTCTAAGTTGTTCTAATCCATTCCATAATAGAATATTAGATGAACCCCTTTCCTAAGAGAACATTGCATATCTGTTGTATTAGTCACTTAAAAACACCAAAAAGAGTTAACTTAGTTTAGGATTAATCTAGATTAATGAGTGAATCTTTAGTTTCAAATCACTATGAATACGACATTCGAGTTAACTACTCCGATCTGTGCACTTGCAGTCCAGTGAAGTGAGGAGTTTAGACCATATATCATTTAGTTGTATTTTCAATTTTGTGTTATAAATCAATCCATTAATCACACTCCCACAAATCACATTAGTGGCATGTAAGAGGAAAAATCAGAGAAAAATTCTAAAGAATCTAAAACCTTCTTTTCAGAAAATAAAAAGATTCAAATGAATAAATCTCAGGCAATAATTAATCAAATAATCAAACATGCTATTGATCCATCAACTAATCATACGAAGAATTCATAAAGAATAGAGTTCAATTAAGAAAATCCTAAAGAATTACTCCATAAACTTAGAGTACATCAATCTAAATAATGTTTCAGGAAAAGGATAGAGAACAAGAAGAACCACTCCTAATTCTACCGTCCTCTCTCGAGTTTCCAGCAGAACTTCATTGTAGCCTCTAGATCTCCTTCACCAAGCCTTCAACCTGTGATTTCTGCCCTCCAAAGATGCTCTTCCAGTTGATTTGGGGTCTCCTTAAATAGTTTTCCCGTAGCATGGCTCAACAACCCGAAATCTTATAAAAAACATGGATAAAAATGGCTTTAAACTGCCTAACGGACCGCCAACACGGTCGTGAAAGGCTCTGTCACAATCGTGACAGTAGGCTGTCAAGGCTGAAAAATACTTAGTCAAATTTTTTGTTGGAAATCTCTTTGTCATGGCCATGATAGAAATTGTCACGGCCGTGACAATCTTCTGAGTTGTTTTAGGTATGTTGCTGCTTTGATTTCGACGTTTTCTCATATCCTGCCATGAATAATTTTTAGACTTAAGTAGAAATCAAATTTAAAGGAAATTATATGAAAAAAAATCAAAACTCTTCTTTTCTAAACATAAAAATATTCTAAAATGCTAATCAAATGACCTAAACTAATGCATGATTTTTCGTGCATCAAATACCCCCAAGCTTAATATTTTGCTTGTCCTCAAGCAAATTTCAGATAAGGCACATGGCTCCATAAAAAAACTAATATTTTTCTCCCACTATTCTTTTACACGACTATCACCAGAGTATCTATTCTCAATCAATACCCAGCCTTGTAAAATTCTTAGCATTCAAACATATCTTTCCTACATACCTACAAATAATATTAGTCAATCTCATAAGAGTATCATTATTGAACCACAAGTCTTTAAGGAGATTATTTTCATACTATTATCATTCCACATTTAAGCATTAAGATTTTTTTTAGAATTTAGTAATCCTCCATATTGCATAAAGTGGTTCATGTAACGGGCTTTCGACTGACGGATCCCAGAGCAGATGCCCTTAGGTCGCGAGGCAAATATCCCCTACGGATCTAATTACCTAGACACACCAAGGTTGCAGAGGATACTTTATACTTTTTATTTAACTGTTGGGGTTCAACTAGCCCTCTTTTCATTCACTTTAACATTAAAATTAATTAGCATAATTATAAGCTCCAAAAAGACTTAATACTTTCAATAGAGATGCAATTACAATCAAGACTAATATCATAGTAAATAATAGAGAAGTTCATCATTTCAAAGCTAGTCCTTCTACTTAGCAACAAACTCAATCCAAATCCCAATACTCTGGTGATACCCGATAAAAAGAAATAGTGATTGAATTTAATAAATTACGCGATGTTATGAAAATAAACTTAAAAGACAATAAAATAATAATCAAGAAGAAATGAGATGGCACACAAATTTTTTTTTCAAATTTTCATAAATAGATGAATGCTAGACAAAATAAGATGATCAATTAAAAATGTTGAAAATAGACATGCCATGCAAATGCAAAATAGGACTAAGTCCCTCAACCAAGCTTGAACCTGACACTGCCCCAATGTTAGGCCTGTACACACAAGAAAAAACTATGAAATAATAATATATAATAAAATGCAAAAGGAGTAGCGATAACCTGATGATTTTTAGGTCGGTCATGTTGCTTCAAAAGGCGGCTCAAAGGCTTTTTTCGGGCATGATTATGCAACCTGAGGGGACTCTCACGGGCGTTCCGGCATATGTCACCTCCGTTTCGGATTAAGTAGGTGATCCGCGACTGTTCCCTCCTCCTTTGCGGTTGTGCTTGTACAATCGATCAGTTCCAAATGAATCACAAGGAGGAAGAGGTGGCCGGCGATGATGGAGGTTGTGATGTGCTCGAGGAATGTCAGTTAGTGTTGAAGAAGGAGCGACTGTCATTTGTTACTTGATGATGGTGGCATGCACTTGACGGTGGCGACAGTGACGATGGTGGGATCGGTGTGTCCGACGATCTACTGATGTTCGAAGGCAGGAGGCGGCATCGTGGTGGCACTAAAGCAATAGAGCAAGATGGCAAGGAGCAGGCGGCACGGTGTGAGGTAGCTAGGAATCACGCCCGTGCCCCTCTTGAGATGAGTATTGGACAGTCCGATTTGCGCCATGTGAGTTTTTTTTTTATTAATACCACGTGTCCTGAAAAATAAAATAATGAATATGATAAACAGATGCTCGATATTTTCGAGTTCGTAACGGCCATGCGCGGTCAACTCATGTACGGCCGTTCCATCCATCGGCATGGCCGTGACAGAGGCGCTGATGCTTTGAATAACATGGCACGGCTATGCCACATCCTTCTGGAAGCAATATTCTAAGAAAAAAATCATTAATCTAAACTAAACTTTCAATGTTAACTAATCTAAATTAAAGAATCCAATACTAATGCTAGACTAAAAACTAAGAGGATAAAGTTTAAGAGTATAGTTCTAAGTTATAATCTTTAGCTTGACTTTTACCCTTTGGTTACCTCAAATGTCCGGAAGGGATTCAAAGTGTCCTTTTTCCATCTTACCTCTAATGTAATTCTCGAAGTATTGTCCCTCCATTTTGAAAGAAGTACCTAGATCTTTTTGTGGAGCTTGGTCCTTGGGCTTCTAATTGATTTAATTTTGTATTGACTGATGTGATGATGGTGTTTTTCCTTCTACCAATGAATGATTTGGAAGTACCATTGGGATGGTTGTTGGAGTTTTCAAAGGCGGATATCTTTTTCACACTTGACCATCTTTCATAATATATTCACTTGTTTCCTTGACCCTCCATTGCGTAATCCATGTCTTCTGATAATGATTCTTCCTCGATCGTCTTCTTCCTGAATTAAAATATTGCAAGTGATAGGGGCATATAATTGGTACAGATTTATCCAAAATATTATCCCCCGAGGCATAAGTAATCTGAGAAGACAACTCCACTTTCTTCTCTAATGCTTAAAATTTTGTCTGCATCATATCAAACTTAACATTAAAATTTGGGGATTGATGAGAAGAAGAAATAATAAGTGGTTGTTGATCTTTCAATTGTGCCAACTGTGATTATATATTGCTAATGAGTTGATCTTGTAGAATAAATCTTTTCTCTATAACTCCAATCAATTGACACAGCTTTTCCTCGATGTTGGAATTTGACTCTAATTGGGTGGATGGAGGAACATCATTTTTCACTTGAATCTTAGCCTCCAATTGTTCTACTTGTCCCAACAATTTCATAAAGGCTCTTTCTTGAAGTTAAATTTTTTCTTCAGCCATTGTCATAAATCTTAACATCATGTCTTCAATTGTAGAATTTTCTTGTACCATGGGAATGAGTAGGATACTGTTATTTACAAATTGCGATATTTGTGCTTCATGATCTTCAAGCATCTTTCTTTGTTCTTCAAAATAGTAGTCTCCCATAGTCTTTGGCTTTGTTGTCATTCTGAATTGTTTCTTGAAAATATTTCCTGGTCACACAAGATAAAAAAAAGTGGTGTGTGTGAATTAAAATGAATATACGTGGAATTTAATATAAAAATAAAAGTTCACAAATAATAAGTAAAATAAAAATAAAAGTTACTAGACACTATCCCCGACAACGGCGCCAAAAACTTGATGTGGACTTAGAAATACTAGCAAGCGCATTAATCGTTCAAGTAATTAAATAATGAGTATAAAGTATCATTCCCACGAGGACAATAAATAATTAATAACTTCTCTTACTTATAAATTGAGAAAAGAAAATAACTCTGTGCTTTGTAAAAATAAGAAGAGTAAATAATATAAATATAGAGTTATGATCAATGAGGTTTAAAAGTATAGAATTGATGAATATGATTTATCTTAATTAATACCAGTACTCATGTACGAATTCTAGACAAAAGATGATGAATTAATAAAGTAAAATTCCCAAATTGATTTAACCAATATTTTAGGCTTTAAATCATATTTTGAAGTCAACAAAAGAGATTAATCCTCTCGATTTTTAATTTAATTTATTAGATTTTAAAATGCACTCAACTGGAATATAAAGTTAAGGACTTTCTCAAGTCACCATAACAACAACACAATTGGTCTCTTGCGATTTCCCCAAGAATCTAAACACTTCTTTTCAGATAATAAAAAGGTTCAAAGGAATAAATCTCAGGCAATAATTAATAAAATCATCAAACATGCTATTGATCCATCAACTAATCGTATGAAGAATTCATAAAGAATAGAGTTCAATTAGGAAAATCCTAAAGAACTACTTCATAAACCTAGAGTACATCAATCTAAATAATGTTTCAGAAAAAGGATAGAGAACAAGAAGAACTACTCATAATTCTACCGTTCTCTCTTGAGTTTTTGGTAGAACTTTGTTGTAGCCTATGGATCTCCTTCACCAAGCCTTCAACCTGTGATTTCTGCCCTCCAAAGATGCTCTTCCAATTGATTTGGGATCTCCTTAAATAATTTTTCTCGTAGCATGGCTCAACAATCCGAAATCTTATAAAAAATGTGGATAAAAATAGCTTTAGACTGCCTAACAGACTGCCGTCACGGCCGTGATAGAAGGCTGTTAAGGTTGAAAAATATTTAGCCAATATTTTTGCTGGAAATCTCTTTATCATGGCTATGACAGAAACTGTCACGACCAAATTTCTACTTGCAGGATCTTCCTGTCATGGCCATGACAAGAACTGTCACAGCCGTGACAGTCTTCTGAGCTGTTTTAGGTCTTTTCCTATTTTAATTTTGACATTTTCTCATATCCTACCATGAATAATTTTTAGACTTAGGTAGAAATCAAATCTAAAGGAAATTATATGAAAATAAATCAAAACTCTTCTTTTCTAAACATAAAAACATTCTAAAATGCTAATCAAATGACCTAAACTAATGCATGATTTTCCGTGCATCATGAAGTCCTAGGTAGCTTAGAGCATTGCTCGGCTGAAGTTGAGCTCCTCATTTCTGATCTGAACATAAGGATTACATCTCTGGTCTTTCTGAGAGAGAGCTGGATCAATTACGATTGGCATGCCATAAGCATGCTGCATACTCCAACAAATCACCGTTAAATGGTGGAGTAAATTACGTATAAACTAGTTGCAACATGATGACAAGAACACATCCATTTTCCACACTGCTACTATGGTAAGACATAAATCTAACTTTGATAACCAATACAAAGGATATCAATTGAATTAGGATTACTGATGAAAATCATATTAGAGATCTTTTTGTAATAGCATTATCACACATTATGGTTGTGCTCAGATCATCCACCAATTAACATTGATCACTGACCTACCAGCCACTTTGGCCGACAGTCTCATCACCCCAGTTACACCTATAGAGATAAAAGATACACTGTGGAATATGAAGCCTGGTCGGGCTCCTGGCTTTACAAGGAATATTAGGATCTTATTGGTAACGAAATTACTCAGGTCATTACCTCTTTTTTTAAACTCTAATCACATTCGACCCGACCTCACTCGAACATGCCTTATTTTCATTCCAAAGAAGCCACACCTCAAGAATGTTAATGACTATCGACCTATTGCACTCTGTAACGTCCTCTATCGTATCATCTCAAAGATCATTGCTGCCAGAATTAAGCCTGTGTTAGCTCTGATTGTTGATGAGGAGCACACAGCTTTCATCCCTAACAACTCCATACAAGACAATATTCTAGTTTCCTAAGAGCTTGCACACTCCATCACTAAAGGTCGTAGAAAGAACATTGTCATCAAACTAATAATAACAAGGTATGGTTTCTTGGGATGCCATAAACAATGTCCTCACCATTATGCATGTCCCAACTGAATTTATCAATTGGATATCGACTTGTGTTCGCTCTCCTATCTTTTCGTGCTATATCAATGGTACTGATTTCGCCAAATTTTGGAGCCACCGGGGGATTAGATAGGGTGATCCTATTTCCCTTTACCTTTTCACCCTTGTATCTCAAGTTCTGGCATCTCTTATGAAGCAAGCTCCTGCTTGCAATCACATAATCTCTTTCTCGATCGGCTCCTTCACGCTCAGCCATTTACTCTTCATTGACGATCTCCTCATTGTCATCTATGCAACCAAATCAAATTGCACTCAATTAAAGAAAATTCTTCTGCTCTATGGACATTTGATGAATAAATGGATCAATCCCAACAAATATGAAACTTTCTTCCCACGAAAATTCCCTATTCATAGAAGACACATCATAACAAATGTCCTTAATTTCAACATTGGACACTTCCCTTTCTCTTACTTAAGCGTTCCCATCTCATATGAACTAGTTCCTGCTAAACATCAAATAGAATCACTGATTCTGTTTCCTCCAAAATTTCTGGATGGAAGAGTAAGCTTGCAAGACCACTCTCATAAACTCTGTCCCAATCCGTGCCCTTGGATCTACTTACCTACCAAACAATGTTCTGGAGACCTTTCTCGTGGATTTTTGTGGAACGTTAACAATGATAACTTGGGCCTTCATCTGGTCAATTGGAACATTGTATTACTCCCACACTATGCTAGAGGTCTTGGTCTTCATAACCTTAAGCTTGTCAGGCCTTCTTTGTTAATCAAGCGTATCATGAACTTATTGAATAATCAACACTCAATTTGGTCAGCCATGATTAAAAACAAATATGGCAACATTCATCCTTGGTCTACTCATTTTTCCCATAATCATGAATCTTGGTGCTGGAAGTTAATACGTGAATCTCTCTGAACTACCCATTTGGGCATGAAGAAAGTCATCAGCAACGGATCTAATACCTACATTCTCTCTGATCCATGGACTTTCAATATCCCAATCCCCTACAAGGCAACCTATATCAACATGGATTTCTCTCTTGAGGGCCTAACAATTGACACCCTTATCCAAAATCACCAGTGGAAAATAAGTTTAATTGTTATTTTGAATCTCAAGTCGAGGATGATATGTGGATATGGGAAGCTGACTCCCATCTAAATTTGTATATCGTTATCTTTATAAAAAATCCTTGCCGACACAAAATTTAGGGCATTCTGACACAGCAAAAAATTCATATATTTTTGTGGAAAATTTTACATAAAAAACTTCCAACTCTTGATTTTATCACTCGTTTTAACTCAAACTTAAATCCCACTTGTGTTTTTTGCGGAACTGTTCTTGAAATGGTTACGCACCGAATTTTTTTCTTGCCCTTTTCTATACATTTTTGGGAACTTTTTGAAGCTAAATCACAAGTAAATTTTGGTTTTTTAACCTCTTGGCCTGAGGGTGCATGACTCAATGAGGGTGGTTCATTAGATTCATAATCCAGGACTTGTTTTCTTTCTTTATTTTCTTTTGCTTTTTGGGGTCTTTGGCAATGTCGGAATAATGCACATTTTCGCTCAATTAGGGCAACCCAACAAATCATCTGGGAGAAGGTCTGGCTGGCTAGAATCCACATTCCTGAGGCAACAATCCCTCAAGACCCTATTTGAATATGGTGGGAGGCTCCCCTCATACTTGCGTTAAGATTAATGCAGATGGATTCGATACTGGAGCCGATCTACAGGGGAATTAGGATTTATTATCCAAACTTACTTTGATCATTTTCTCATTGCAGGTGCTGTCAAGAGCCATGCTGACTCAGTGCTTGAGCTTGAAGCATGGGCAGTCCTCACTAGTACCCGACGATGTCTTCAGATGGGCCTCATGGCGGCGATCATCGAGACGAATTTGACAAACCTGGTGCAAATTATAAATGGAGTTTCTACTGTTCCTTGACACATGAAGATGATTATTGCAGACATTAGGCCATGCTAACTCATTTTACATCTTCGCATCTTATCCACTGCTTTCGGAAAACTAACTGGGCAGTTGATTTTTTGGCTAATCTTGGTCGAACTTCTAATCATGATATTTTTCTGGGAGAATGATCCTCTGATAGATCTCTCCAATATTTTGTATCAAGACTGTTCGGGTCTATTAATCAATAGATGACATCTCTTTTTCATTACATAGGTTTTCACAAACCTGTCTATTTGGTGCATTTTTTTCACAAGAAAAATAAAACAACTAGGAGCTAATGACCTAATAACTATCTTTTTTCTTTTCCCCCTAAACCAAGAGTTGAATTGAACACAACATGTGGAACATCTCTCACACAAAGTGTTGGTGGTTGTCTTCTGATTAATGTTGTAAGACTCGAGTTGGCCATGAGTCAGGTTGGACTGGTTGAAACAATTAAACTTGGATGGTCGACAGACCGGATAATTATAAATTAATATAAATAATAACATAGGTAAAAAATTAGCATAGATAATAATTATAAGTCAATACATAATAATTTTTTAATCATTAGTCATAAGACAAGATTTTTTCAAATGAAAAAATGAACCAAATCACATATATTTGATAAGAAATACAACATAAATTTTGATATTTTAGTAAATTTATTATTTTAATAGTATGATAATTCATGTTAGCATTGTTTGAATTTACAGATACATTACATTTTATTTCAAATGATTAACAATATAAATAATATTTTTTTATTGCCATTGGTTTTAATTTTGTATATAAACATAATATCTTAATAATTTGGAAAACATTTGTGATGATTGGAAATTAAGATGAGTAGTAGTACTGGACTACTAATAGCATCGTACATTGTGAACAAAAGAGAAAAAAGAGTGCTGGTATATCCTCCTAAAAATTCTCCTACCATGTGAGAGTGGCATGCATTATAAATTCATCAACTTTTTTGGGCATTTTAATCATGTGAGTGTTAGGAGGATTTTTAGGAGGATCTGTTAGGAGGAATTAGCATTTTTTTAAAAAAATCACACTGATTGTTGGTGACATGTAGAAGGCCTTGTCCTCTTTTTATAACTAATTAGTTACAAATGTTATGGGATAAGCACAAATTTAAAACATTAGTTCTTCCATGTCAATGCAATTAATATTATGTATGCATATTCATTCTTTCTTATGATACACCGTGGTGCTTCTTTGTATCTTCTCCTCTATTCAAATTATAATAATTTTTTGGATGTCACCCTGGTCCTACCAAAGGCGTTTTCGAGTCTACTAGCGTCCGACTAATTCGAAATTGAAAAGAGATAAATCAGTGATGACTTAATTCCCTGACTAATGTTGTAACGATCTGAGATCTAAGGATCAAGATGGTCTCATCGAATAGTCCCACATGGGTAAAATATGGAGATGGTCATGAGCTTATATGTAGCTACCTTTTACCTATTAAACACGTTTTAAATTGGTGCACGCTGAAAGTTCAAAACGAATAATATCTTGTTTGGACTGGAGGGTGTTACAAATGTGATGACTCTAAGTTTTGAACCTGGGGTTACTAACACTGGTCAAATGTTTAGGACTCAACCCTGTGCCAGTTGAACCAACCAAAGAGTTGGTTTCAAACTATAATAATTTTATCTTTAATTTTGGTGCAAGTTACAGGACTGGACATTTGTAATAGTATTGGACACCATGGTTATCTGGAAAACTATTTTTTTCAAAATTATAAGGGGCAATAGCAAAGTTAGGGAATTATGTAATGTCCTAATCATTGTAATTTCGTTAGAAATCCCAGAACAATAAATGATTATTTAGTTGTCATAATTGTGACACTTATTTTCATCAAGTCTACATCGTTGAAAATGGAAACCAATATAAAAAAAGAATAAAAGCGATGTGAACAAATCTTTTATTTCTGGCAAAGGAAAAATACATATTTAGGTGCCTCATTGCCCAGATACCGTTGTTTCCCTTACCTTCTAATATCCTTTTGTCCATGCAAAAAGAAGAAAAAAACTAAAGATACGTCTATATAAATAGGCTTAATTTAACATTTGTTTTGTTTATCTCACGGATTAGAAGGTAAATGGGTAGACTGGAGTAAGATCTGGGTTGAACAAGCCGAAGTGCTGCTCTGTCCCTGCCGGCTTTTGGTCCTCGTTGAAGAAGGCGAAAATGTATGTCTCTAGCGCTTTGCCGGGCCTCTTGGGAGTTCCTTTGCCATTGCGCACATTGGCAGAAATAATGTTGTTGTAAGTTTGTGCGTTTTGTGCCGTCTCCGCGAGTCCGGCGCCACCGCCGGACGGCCAGCCCGTCTCCGTGATGACAATGCTGACCCCGGGGGCCCCCGCCTTATCCAGAGCGGCGAAGGTCGCGTCGACCATGGCATCAAAAAGAGTGAAGTAGCTGAGCGGTCCGTCCTGATATGCAGGGTTCGTCGCGTTCCCCAGCGCGAAAATCAAGGGCACGTCCGTCGGGTCGCCGAGGTACGGGAAGTAAGGGTACACATTGAGGAGGAGCGGCGCGTTGTTGGCCGCCAAGAATGTGGCAATGGGCGCCATGATCGGGAGGACGTCGGCCGAGAATGCGCCGGCCGACGGCGGGTACGAGGTCCCCAATGTTGTCATCGGGACCGCCGTCGAGACGGGAACTTGGACGCCGGCGGCGTTTAACGCATTTTGGAGGTTCTTCATCGCCGGGAGCACATCATTTGCCATATCCCCAGGGATGACCTCGTTGCCCACGCTGATGTACCTGCGTTATTAATTTGGTGCACGCCAGCCATGCATGCATGCAGATAAGTTTACGTTCAACTTTCTTTTGGAATGTAAAAAGAAGAGAGAGAGAGAGATCATGTGCGTGCGTATGTACCTGAAGGTGACTGATGCAGCATGTGGAGTTACATGAGTCTGAACCCACTGGGCGGCGAAATTAGGATCGGTGGCGAGCTGATGGATGTCAGCGTTGAGGGTGCCGAGCACCACGGCGATGTTGGCCCCGTGGAGGGCAGCCAAGGCGTCAGGGTTCGGGTCGAACAGGCGAATCCGTTCGACGCCCAATTCTTTGAATTTGGCCACGGTGGCTTGCGGCGTCGGCAGGTTGTCACCTAGCAGTCCATAATTCACTCCAGCTTTTTCTTGAGCACCTGCAACAAAGTTAATAAAGTGGGATGCTGTTAGAATACAAATCATTCAGACATGGAATGGAACAACGAGCCCTAGCAACATGTTTGCATGCATGCTTCGACTAGTGGTGATGAAGACGAGGCTACATATATCAAAGCATGAAGCAGCCATGCGTAGTGGGATCAGATGTATACGCTACCGGCAAGATAAGTTGAACTTGGAATGATCGCAATGCAAACCAAAACGGCTAAGCACAAAGAGAATGATGCATCCATGGCCATCGTCGTCTAGTGTGGATGCAATATTTTTTTGTTTCTTCTGTGTTGTGTTTCCCCCTTATATTTATAGCATAAACATGATAACGCTGGTGACGTATGTTTCTATTGTTGCAACGAGTAAATGCGGTACATTCCTTTTAAAGTCTTTTCAAATAATTCCATATGGATATAGCTCTAACCAAGATTGGTAATCAAACTGTACACTACCAAAACATGACATTTAATTTGATTATTTAATGACAATGAATTGTCCTTAATTATATCCAAAGTTATCAGGATCCTAATTGTTCTTAGAATTGAATCTCAATATCAAAACTTAGATCGAAATGTGGGTCGTATCCTTACCCATCTTAAACATTATTTCAGTATTTCCTTTCAATTTCTTCTTCATTTTTTAAAATCTTTTGCGTCCGCGACATGGTTTTTGAGAAAATAATAACAAAAGAAAAACCATTGATTGTATTTAAAGTTTAAAAGTATTTCCTTTATTAAAATAAATTTAATATTATTTAAAATTTTATTTGTATATTGGTACTCCATACTTATCATAGTATTGATTTTTTTTGCTAATTCATATTCTGCTATTATTTAACAAATATACATACATACGCATACATGCATACATATAGAAATTTTTAATCAAATGTAGTTAAACTAATATTATCTATAATCTAAAATATTATAACTTTATTTTCAAATATTATATACTAATATATATTTAATATATAGATAATATTTCACGATATTAAATCTTACCCATTCTTGTTCGTATCTCAGGAATGTCAAGTTGTTGAATTTAGTTTTTTAACTAATACCCAATTGGTAATATTCAAAAAATATTCATATGAATAAATACATATAATTTAATATGATAATTTTATAGCAATATTAATGAGTTATAATGCTTCCTGAAATCAAAGTATTTAGCAATTATTTGTTTTGATTTTTTTCATTTTTATTATAACTTTGTTTATCTTCACAATTTATTTTTATTAAATCAAAATATTTATGCCTCTTATAATTTAAAAGTATTAATGAAACAAAATAATTGCACAAAAAACTCACCATTTTTCTAATCACATTTCCATACATAAATTAATTCCATTTTCAACTGAGCCCCACCTCTCTTCCAAGTTAGATGTTTTTTGGGAGAGTAATCTCAAGTCAATCCCAATTTATTTAAGTCACATCCACCATCCACTGTTATGCAAAACTACTAATACATAACTATCTGATATTCAAATAAAAGCAGTAAGGCAAATCTTTTTCAAATTGGCGACTCCAAAAGTTGAACCCAGAATTACTAACTTTTATCATTCCTTGAACGCAATCTTATTTATTAATTATGTTTATAAATTTATTTTGACTATGAACGATATGTTAACCAACCTTATTACATTATGTGATTATGTCAATCAAATATAGCTTTTATCTAGGAATATCACTCAGTTGGCCATTCTTATAAGGGTGTCCTTAATGTTACCCCTCTAACTCTTAATGCCACTCCACATTTTTCATTTTATCCTCTTACTTTCATTAATATTCCCTCATTTCACTTCTTCTGCCTTTTCATCTTCTACTTTTCACTTAACTTGTTTAAATTAATTAATATTCTAATTATCTTTTTTTCTCCACTTTCTCTCTTTTTCATATTAGTGCTTTATTTTTTTATGATAAATATATAATACTTATATAATATGAGATATGACACACACATATAAATTTAATTAATATGTAAAACTAAAATTACATCAAATATGTAAAGTATTAGAAAATATATATGAAATAAAATGGAAATAAAAAATAGTGTTAGTGAAAAGAATTTTATAAAAAGAATTTTATATTCTGATTTAATAAGTCTGTGTCATTTTTCCAATTTTTTATAACTCATTTATCTTATATTTCCAAAATTAATTTATATGTATATTATAATATTAAATTAAATTAATATGCATTCCCTTTTTTTAAACAATTGCGTATTCGAACAATTTACCAAGCTTTTGTGTATTTTGTTTTTTTATTTTTTGACGTAATTTATTTGATACATTTTGAAATTAAATGAATATTCAATATTACAATGATTTAATATAACACCCCTTTTATGTATTTTCCTTCTTACGTTTTGTCTCACCCAAATTCTTAAATATAACAATATCATATAGTATAAAGGGAACACATATTAATTTAATTTAATATTGTAATATACATATAAATGAGTTTTGGAAAAATATAAGATAAATGAGTTCTAAAAATTGGAAACATGACAAACTTAGTAAATAATCAGAATATATAAATTATTTTTATATAATTCTTTTGGTTTTGTATATAGTACTTTATTTTCACTTACACTATTTTTTATTTCCATTTTATTTCATATATATTTTCTAATACTTTACATATTTGATGCAATTTTAGTTTTACATATTAATTAAATTTATATGTGTATCATATCTCATATTATATAAGTATTATATTTTTATCACAAAAAAATAAAAGCACTAATCTAGAAGAGAGAGAAAGTGGAGAAAGAAAATATAATTAAAATATTAATTAATTTAAACAAGTTTGTTGAAAAGTGAAAGATGAAAAGATATTGTGGGAGAAGTGAAGTGAGAATATTAATAAAAATAAGAGGGTAAAATGAGAAAGGTGGAGTGACATTAAAAATTAAAGGAGCCGGGGCACCCTTCTTATAATTCCTATATTCACATTGACATATTGCAAGATCGCCACACTCGATTTTTCGTGTTTTTCACAATGGTACATGTAGGCATGATGTTTATTTTCACATATAACTTTAGCAAGTTGTGTTCCCTATGCACTTGCTAAAGTACTATCAAGTTCTGAATCTTGGAACTAGAAATCCTATAATTCGGAATGATGAATAAAAAACCTATGAGATTGTAATTTTATATGTGTAGAAGAAAAAAAAATTGATAGGTCAAGATTATAGCAGTTTAAAACATTCATTTTGGATGCAGTGGCGGAGCCGGGGGAGATTGTGAGTGGGTTCACAAAATAATAATAAATAATATAAGAATTTTAAATTTTATGAAAAAGAATAATTTTTTTACTAATTTTGTAATAGTATTGTATAATTTATATTCATATCTTTTGTAGATGAGTATTATGCAAACAAAGGAATAGAGAATATATTTCAATTAAAAACATAAATATTTATAATATAATATATAAAATAATAAAATGGTTAAAATGATTATTAAAGAAGAGATGTTAAAGAAAAAATAAAAAAGTAAGCAAATATTAAAAAAAAACTACGTAAAAATATTAAAAACAAAACATAATAAAATTGTTTAGTTAATTATTCTAACAAGTAAAAAGAAGAAAAGTTAAAAATAGAAAGATTGGCAGGATTCAAACATGGGACATCTCATATGGCTATGAGCATTCCTAGCCACGAAGAAAATAGATAACATATGATAATAGCTATACTTATTATACATTCCAGTGCCTGCACGTGCAGCCTCCGCCTTTGTTTGGATGAGAATACTTCCATTTTGTTAGTGGTGAATTGTGTCCTCCAATTAATTTAGTGACCTGTATAATGCATAGGATTCATTTACATTTGTGTGACGACCCAATTTTTATTCAAAGGTATCTTAAATTTTAGATCAACCCTATATAAAAGTCTAAATCTTCCTTTTTTCTCTTTTTGTCAACGCCCTTGCACTTGCGTAGGATATTATCTGTTTTGTACCTAAGTCCGCACGATTTTACTAAAACACGTCCTAATAAGTCAAGGTCATGCTCCCATATATACCGAGCATCTCTCCCATGACTTATGCATGTGAAACTATTCTAAGGCATGCCTCATGCACCCTTCCCCCTTAGGGGACTCAAGGTCTTCGTTGATTGATTGCACCCCACATATGTAACACCCTTGCACTTACATAGGATATTATCTGCTTTATGCCTAAGTCTGCACGATTTTACCAAAACGCATCCTACCAAGTCAAAAGCATGCTCCCATGTATACACAGCATCTCTTTCGTGACTTATGCATGTGGAACTAATAATGTAACGCTGTGATTTCCAAACAAAAAAATAGATTAAAAATAAAATTCAATTTGCAATTAAGGAAAGGAATTCAAATCAGAATTTGAATAAAAAAAGGAAACGACAGACTCCCAATCGGGAGAGGAATTTCCTCCCCCGACCCGATCGCACCTCGGCCACGGCCGGCCGGCCGAGACTATAAGAGGGGCACAAGGGGAAGCCCTCGCGCCCCTTTGGATCCTTGCTCAACCAATCGTCGTTCCATCCTGATCTTCCCCGGCGAACGACGCGCACAAGGAGCAGCGAACAGGGCAACGACAAGGACGAACCGACGATTGTCCGATGCACGGTTGCTCCTCCTCGACGCACACGTGAAGGTCAGGC
Source organism: Pontederia crassipes (assembly GCA_030549335.1). Taxonomy (NCBI): domain Eukaryota; kingdom Viridiplantae; phylum Streptophyta; class Magnoliopsida; order Commelinales; family Pontederiaceae; genus Pontederia; species Pontederia crassipes. The sequence continues at coordinate 3,018,212 of JAUKPH010000017.1, forward strand.
GCCCCTTTCCACCAGTCAGAAACAACCAGCAATCGAAGGATGATGAACAAATCTCCGACATAAAATGATCGAAAAAGGTACCTTAGACGTTTAATCCCAATAGGTGATAAATCATTGATCATATAATGCATGTGATGATTCCATATTGATCTAGAGACCATGAGCTACACTTTTCGTATTGTAATTGTCGCGATTCGACGAACGAAAGTCAGCTGGAAAAGAAGAAATCGACCGACGACTCTGTTCTGGCTGCAGGATCGGTCGACCGATCGGAGGAAACACAGGTGTGTCCCTATCTGGAGAGGTCGACCGGTCCGACGAGGATGGTCGACCGATGTCGAGGCTCAAGTGTGCCACTAAGAGCGATCGTCCGGTTCAAGGAGACCGGTCGACTGGCTCGACAAGGCACATGCGTGATCGTCAAGAACGGTCGACCGGTCCATTGTGGACGGTCGACCAACTCGTTGCAAGAGAACGGTCGATCGGCCAATGGGAGCAGTCGACTGGTCCAAAGGGAGTGGTCGATCGGTCCAGTAAGAACGGTCGACCAGTTCAGGGACAAAGAGAATTATAAATCGATTACAAAGTACGAACACTGATCCGGCCCGAGTTGAACCCCGACTCGACTTAAGTCACGTACATGGATCCTAAATAGAGAACTTGAACCAAATTTCTCTTACCCGATCCGGGATCAAATACAAAAGACATAAATGCCCTTTTTGGACCCGAACTTCATAGTTGGGCCCCACATTTTGTTAGGTCCACTTGAGACCATGCCCAATGTAGTAAAGGGTGTAATGGGCATTTCTCCCTCGAGAAAGGGGATCTAACTTTACTCTTTTTTCTGATCCATGATTTCTAAATCCCATAGAAGATTAATAAGATAAGTAAAGCAAAGATGAAACTACGAGATTGTCATATGTCGTCCTAAAGTACATATTACAGAGGCCAACAAGCGGATATTAATAGTCTCACCACGGCTAACATCATGAGGTGGGTATTCATAGCTCCACTGTGACGGTATCATAGCATTGCATAGAGAGAGGCATGTAGCTAAGCTGAGGAGACAACAAACTTATTGGTCTTTGATGACCACTATTCTTGATATACAGATCCTCTCCCACCTGTAGCTCGAAGAAGGGTGATGCATTGATACACACCTTCCCCAAAGAAGTACAATTACATAGTATCAAGCCAGAGGGACAAGTAGCTAGCTGAGGAGATAGTGAACCTACAGGTTCTTAAATGACCACTGTTCATAGAGTACAGGTCCTCTCCCACCTGTATTCCGAAAAGAGTGATGTATTGACACACCCCTTCTCCAAAGTGGGCACTACTTTATAGATCAGAGAGGCACCTCTGACATCCCAATCTAATAAAGTCGAGCTCGCATAGGATAACCAACTCTAAAGACAACATAGTAATGTAAAAAATGTAGTACAACTCATGATAAAGTAAAACATGATAAAGTAAAGTAAAGCACAATAAAGTGTTGCATTGCAAAGTATAGTAAAGTATGACAAGATAATGTATGACAAAGTATAACAAATAATGGTAAAGTAATGTATGGTAAAGTACAAAATATGGCATAGTAAAGACAAAGCAAAGTCACAGGAGAAAATAGAACATGGACATAGTAAAGAATAAAGTATAGACACAACTATTTATTGCCTTGTGCAATCAAAGCATTGATTATAATGAGAAAGGAAGATGTTACTTGTTGATAGCAAAGTAAGTTATTACTTATCCGCTATTGATTCAAGTATGTTTTTATTATTATTTGTTGGAAATAAAACACCGAGAATCGATGAACAATGAAAATAACGAAAGAAATGGAAGATAAATACAGAGATTTAACGTGATAAAACCCTATTGATCAATGTGAACAAGAGAGAAATATCCACAGACAAAGGAGGTCGCCGTCAGAAGAATTTCACTGTGAGCCAAAAGAGAGTACATCATATAAAACCCTAACCCTCATATATAAAGTTCCATTCCGCGGGACTTCGCCCCCCGCACCCTAATGGCCCAAGCCCTCCGCTTCCGCCACAGATTCTCATTTTTCCTTTTTTCTCATTTTTTTTCTTTCATAATTTTGGATACAGGGTACATAATTCAAGGCACATCAATAAATCTCCACCTTGACTTGAATTTCATAAAACTCTCAAAAAATAAAATGCTCAACATGCTCTCCTTAGCCGAATGGTCCACGTGGGCCTAGCTTGATCTTTGCGTAACGCTCGCCAAGTCCAAACAATAATCGAACTTGGCAATAGGTAAGTTCTTTGTCATCATATCTACTGGATTGTCATGTGTGCTAATCTTCTGAACTTGAACATCTTGCTTTTCCACAATATCTCGAACAAAATGATATCTCACATCTATATGCTTTGTCCTTTTATGATGCATTTGATCTTTTGTAAGATGTATTGCACTCTGACTATCACAATATATGACAGTAGCTTCCTCTTTCATAGTGAGCTTCCCAACTAATCCTATCAATCAGATAGCTTTTTTTACAACTTCAGTGATGACCATGTATTCAGCTTCAGTGGCGGATAATGCTACTGTATCCTGCAAAATAGCTTTCTAACTCACAACACAATCAGTAATAATAAAAACAAAACCAGTTAGGGATCTTCTTCTATCAAGATCTGCAAAATCTGAATCAACATAATCAACTAGTCCAGCTGAATTTCTACCAAATTCCAAGCATACATCAGAAGTACCTCTTAAATATCTCAGTATCCACTTAACAGCTTCCCAGCGCTTCTTTCCTGGATTAGACATATATCTACTAACAACACTGATAGCATGAGATATAACTGGACGAGTGCAAACCATTGCATACATGATGCTACCAGCTGCACTACAATAATAAACTTTTAACATATACCTTTTGTCTTCATCAGATTGTGGTGAACATGAAGTTGACAGTTTAAAGTGTGCCGCAATCGGTGTACTGACAATCTTAGCATTCTGCATTCCAAAACGCTTCAAGACTTTTTCAATGTATTTCTGCTGAGACAGAAATAATCTTCCTGAGCTTCTATCTCTAAAAATTTTCATTCCCAAAATTTTCTTTGCTGCTCCAAGATCCTTCATCTCAAATTCAGAACTTAACTTATTTTTCAAAAAGTTAATTTCAGATATATCTTTCGCTGCAATTAACATATCATCAACATAGAGCAACAAATAGATGAATGAACCATTAGCAAGTTGATTCAAATAAACATAACTATCATATTTGCTTCTAGCAAAACCAATACTCAACATGAATGAATCAAACATTTTATACCACTGCCGAGGGGATTGTTTAAATCCATACAAGGACTTCTTCAGATGACAAACTTGATCTTCTTTACCTTCAACATGAAAACCCTCTAGCTGCCCCATATATATATCTTCTTCTAGATCGCCATGTAAGAATGCAGTCTTAACATCTAGTTGCTCAAGTTAAAGATTCTGCAAAGCAACAATAGCAAGCAAAGTACGAATAGAAGTATGTTTCACAATTGGAGAGAACACATCATGAAAATCAGCACCATCCACTTGAGTGTACTCTTTTGTCATCAATCTTGCTTTGTACTTTGTCTCTTCATTATTGATTCATTCTTTCTTCTTGAATATCCATTTGCAGCCAATAATCTTTTTATTCACGGATTATTTTACAAGATCCCAAGTGCCATTCTTTTGTAGAGATTTCATCTCCTCCTGCATTGCTATTAATCACTTATTACAATCAGGACTTCGAATAGTTTTAGAATAGGAGGAAGGATCATGTAACTCAATATCTTCAGCAACACTTAATGCATAAGCCACTAGTTCTTCAAATCCTAGCCTTTGAGGTGCTTTTATTTCTCTCCTCGGTCTATCACGAGCTAGCATGTATTGCTGCCGAACTTGAGGTGATCTACGAACTTCAGGAGCATCAGGAGTATCATTCTTTTCATCAAAAGAATTTGAAAGTTCTAACTCCACCTTCTCTAAAGTCTTCTGTATTACCAATAATAGACAAATCTTTTCTCGAGTGAAGCATCACAGATTCATCAAATGTAATATCTCTACTGATAATAAATTTCTTGATTTCAGGACACCATAATCTATAACCTTTAACACCAGATTTATAACCAAGAAATATGCACTTCCTAGCTCTAGGTTCAAGCTTTCCATCATTAACATGTGCATATGCAGGACAACCGAAAACTCTTAAATACGAGTAATTAGGAGAATTACCTGACCACACTTCTTCAGAAATTTTTAAGTCTAAGGATCGGTGAGGAGACCAATTCACTAAGTGACATGCTAGGTTGACAATCTCTGCCCAAAACTCCTTGCCAAGTCATGCATTTGACAGGATATCGTGTTCTCTCTAGTAGAGTTCTATTCATTCTTTCTGCGATTTCATTCTGTTGTAGAGTTCTCACAACTGTGTGATGTCTTGCAATGTCTTCTTTGTCATAAAATTCATTGAACTTAGAATTACAGAATTCTAGTCCATTGTCAGTCCTCAGCCTCTTCACAACTTTTTCAGATTGCTTCTCCAGCAGAGTCTTCCATGACTTGAATATTTCAAATACATCGTCTTTATGCTTCAGAAAATAAACCCAAACTTTTCTGGAGAAGTCATCAATAAATGTTAGCAAATGCCTATTTCCTCCTTTCGAAGGAACTTGAGAGGGACCTCATAAATCTGAATGGATGTAATCAAGAGTTCCCTTCGTCTTATGAATGGCTGGACCAAAGCTAACTCTCTTCTGCTTTCCGAAGATACAATGCTCACACAGCTCTAATTTTTTAATTTTTGCACTAGGAAGAAGACCTTTGTTGCTAAGAACTTGCATGCCCTTCTCACTCATATGGCCCAAACGCATGTGCCATAACTTTGTGAAATCTTCCTCTGAGGTAGATGAGACTACTGCTGAACCTATCACCGTCGAACCTTGAAGAACATACAAGCTACCAATTTTGAGGCCTTTCATCAACACAAGAGCACCACGAAAAATCTTCATTCCATTAGACTCAATAACAACTTTGCAACCATTTGAGTCTAAGACACCGAGAGAAATAAGATTCTTCTTCTGATCAGGAACATGTCTGACTTTAGATAATGTCCTAATAATCCCATCATGCATCTTAATCTGGATGGACCCAATACCAATAGTCTTACATGCAGCATTTTTGCCCATAAGAACGACTCTACCTTCAACAAATTTGTGCGTGGAGAACCAATCTCGATTGAGACACATATGGTATGAGCATCCGGAATAAATAATCCATACACTTGATAATCTAGATTTGTTTAATGTCGTTACCAATAGAACATCTTCATTCTCACTTTCTGCTACACCGGCATCTACAACTTCAGCCTTCCGATTTCCCTTCTCGTTGCCATCGTTAATCATTTTATTCTTATTCTGTAATTTGTAACACTCTTCTTTGATATGACCCTTTTTCTTGCAATAATTGCATACTTTATCTCTGTTCTTCGACTTGCATATGGATCTATCTTGATTTTGATTTCTCGTCTGATGTCTGCCTCTTGTGATCAGACATGAGGCTTGATCATCATATTTATTGCTTAATTCCAATTCGTTATCCAACTTTTCTTTGCTCAGCAGTTTGTCCTTAACATCATCAAACATGAGTTTGTCCCTACCGTAGATCATCGTCTCTTTAAAAGTTTTATATGAAGATGACAGAGAACAAAGAAGTAATAGGGCCTGATCTTCATCATCAACTTTCGCATCTACGTTCTTCAAATAATTGATTAGGGCAATGATGCATGCAAAATATAACATATTTTAGATTATTATTTTAGTTAATTTTTCTGTAATTTGTTCATGGCATGCATCATTTTTAGTCACTTTTAATCGTAATTCCGGATTTATCAATTTTAATTATTAATTTTCTGAATATTTTAATTATGGATGGATTAACTAAATTTTGATAATTATTTTGCAGGAAAAATCGAGATTTAGATGGATTGTGCCGTATCGGCCGAAATTCTGAAGAATTTATCATTACGGCCGAGATTAGGATGAAGAATTTATCATTACGGCCGAGATTTGATTTTACCCCCAAGACGTTTTGACCGAAATTCAAAGGGGGTAAAGATAAAAGAATTTTATCTTTTGGGCGTAATGGCATGAAGATGATCACTTTTTGGCTGAGATTCAAAGAGGTAACAATTAAATGATTTTATCTTTTGGGCGTAACAAGATTAAATTCTTTATTACGGTCGAGATCCATAGGACGTAAAGATAAAAGAATTTTGTTTTAGCCGAGATTCAAAGGGGGTAAAGATAAAAGGATTTATCTTTTAAAAGAATTATCGTTTTTGGCCGAGATTTATCCATGAATTTAAATTCGGCCGTACATCACGATCAATAAGACTCGTCCGCACCCTATAAATATATGAAGAATCCGTCGTTTCAATGGGTGCTCTGAAGTTCAGGTTTTCTTCCACGACGAGTCGTGAGTCTGCAGGCTACGACCAAGAGGAGAGAGGTGCGACGGCTGGAAGTTGATCGCGACCCTGATCAAGTCCGAGAGGCTGCCCGACTGTCTGTCCGCGATCCGAAGCTTTGACTTTTATCTATTTGGGTGTAATTCTTCCAATTATTATTATTTTGTTATTATCTCTCCAGAATTTCTAGGATGAACTTCATATTTTTATTTATTTCATGTTAGGAGATTATTATTGAAGGGAAACTATTTGGACCCTATATTATTTGTTTTAATCTTTTCTGATCAATTAGTTAATTGTGCTTAATGCTTTTAATTTAATTACTTGGATTTCTGAGTTGAGTAATTACCAGTTTGTGGACTATTTAATTTCAGAATTCATTAATTAAATTAATTGATTTTATGTGAAATTAATAATTGACATAAATTTGATAACTAGTGTGTGGAGAATCAAGTTTATGTGGTCTGTTAATCTATACCAGTTTATGGAGTGATTAATAGTTTAGGATTTTCATATTAATGCATCTTAATTTTAATCTTATCTGACGAATACCAGTTTGTGGGACTTTAGGTTTGATTAAATTTAAGATAGTTTGATTTACCGGATTAAATAGCAGAATTATCAGTTTGTGGACTCTGTGATGTTAATCTTGTAAATTAATAACTTGAGAAAATTTCTAATCCATCTTTAAAGATTAAATTTATCTTTTATGGTTCAAATATTTATCCTGATCTATTTTCATCCTAAGGCCTAACTTCAACACCACTATCTTATTTTTTTTATTTTATTTCATAAAACCTCTTTCCAAAAATCAATGTTTTTCCTCTCTTATTAATTTATAAATCCAGATATTGAATTAATAATATTCCTCGTGGGTTCGACACTCTTACTCCTATTTACTATATTACTTGAGCGACTAGTGCACTTGCTAGCGATTTTATTTTGCTACATCATCTCATACGCATCAGGCAATAAACTCACTGATGTGCGATTTGATCGACGTACCTTCGACCATACGAAAGGTGTACAGCCGCTGCTTCAACACAAGTCAATTCGCTAGGATTTTCGTTAGATACAGAGTTTCCAACTTCGTCCAGAGACCAGTCATCGTCTTCTCTGCGAGGACTTCTTGAAGAACATCATTCGTCAGGCACAACTGGATCGCAGACAACGCCTTCTCGTCGAGTTCCTCCCAGGCGGACGCCTCCATGGCATCCGGCTTCTGACCCGATAGCGCCTTCTTCAATCTGTTCTGAACCAAGATGACAAGCATTCGAACTTGTCACAGACTGAAATTTGTGTTCCCGTCGAACTTCTCGACGTTGAACTTTGTTGTAGTCATCTTCGTGAAAAGAAACTCAGCTTTAATACCAATTTGTTGGGAATAAAACACCGAGGATCGACGAACAATGAAAACAACGAAAGAAAGGGAAGATGAACACAAAGATTTAACGTGGTAAAACCCTCTTGATCAATGTGAACAAGAGAGAAACATCCACGGGCAGAGGAGGCCGCCGCCAGAAAAATTTCACTATGAGCCAAAAGAGAGTACATTATATAAAACACTAACCTTCATATATAAAGCTCCTAATGGCCCAAGCCCTCCGCTTCCATCACATATTCTCATTTTTCCTCCTTTCTCATTTTTTTTCTTTCATAATTTTGGGTACAGGGTATATAATTCAAGGCACATTAACATTAATTTATAGCATATGATTCTATTGTACTGGACATTTTCGCTCATGGGTATTCGATGCCCCTGCATTTGGAATTTTGCAGGTGAGAATCTTGCCTAGAGAGGAGTGTTGGAGGACCCAGTGCTTAAGGGTTGTTGCACATGACTCATTAATCTCAATAGTATTTTTTTTCTTTTATCTGCATTAGTTCAATAAACCATCACTGTATCAGATGGATTTTATGGTCTTTTCCGCTGTAATCAAATATGTGGCCATTGTCGAGATTTTATTGGATATTATTGTCATTGCCCACTTCCTTGCTGATTGCATTAAGTGTTTAGTGTCCTTTGATATTCCAACACTTTCTCATTTATAATAGAGTTTTAGGTTATTTTATTATTATATTCATTGTCATGTATTACATTTGTTGAATGGTCAAGGTCATAGTATGGTCAATAGTGTAGAAGGCAGTGTAGCGTCCTCGGGGTCAACCTGACTGCCTACGTGGCAGGAGAGCCGATTTTGGGGGCGTTATAGTTTGGTATCGGAGCCTAAGTTCTTGGCTCCCCATTGGTCATAGTAGAGTATAGGTCAAAGCATGGTCATTTATTGTTCATAGTATTCCATGGTCAAAGTAAAGTCATGTGCAAGCTTCCTGAGTATCTGCGACTCCACTCCTCAAGTAAGTATTAAATGAATTTCGTATATAGACTTTTCTTTTTCATTTGGTCACATTGTTTCTATAGATTCCTCCTCGAGGTATTATTGCGCGAGTCATACGAGGAGGACAGAGGATCTTTTACGTGATGGAAACGAATGATCCAGCCCTATCTCCCCAAGAATTGGAGCGTGGGCGAGCGCGCGGCCAAGGTCGTGATCGAGGTCGCGAATGTAACGTACCACCTCCCACGATACAAGAAGAACTGGAACACTCTGACTAGGAAAGTGTTGGTAGTAACCAACCAAGGATGTTTCCACTGCCAGTAGAGCCTTCTAAAGATATCGTCCAAGAATATGTGGAACTACGAGAGCTGGAGCTAGAGAGTTCGCCACCTCGCAAGCATCGCCGCTGCTTGTCCTTAGAAGAACCTGATTAATGCACCCGTTGTAAACAAATCGGGCATGAACGCTGGTAGTGCCTTCTCCGGATGCTAAAGAATGCAGAGGGCACCTCAAAGAAGAACGAAGGAGAAACTTCTCAACACAAATAAGTAGCACATGACGCATTAGAATCAAAGACGTTAAAATCATATAGTCTTAGTTTTAGTTGAATGTTTACTTCTTGCAATAAGAAACTTATTATAGTAATGGGTTTTAGTATGATATTGGCAAATATTATTGCCTAAGAGGCTTGATTAATGAATGACTGGATTGCATTTTGAACACTATTCTTCGCAACTCATTATATTTATAAAATTTTTCATAGATGCTTCCTCGTAGGAGAATGCATGTATCAGATGATGAATATGATGGTCGTAATGAGGAGGATATTCACAATACACCTTCCCGACAAGAACAAAGAGGGTGACAACCTCCTCTCCTATGCACGATCCAAGAGCTCTGGAGGTCACAACCTCCTACTTATAATGGCGAAGGAGGCATCGATATAGCGGAGCAATGAATAGAGAATATAGATGATAAGTTCGAAATCCTGCACGTCGCCAAAAATAATAAGGTGTTATCGCCGCTGATACCCTCAATAAAGATGCTAAAGACTGGTGGAAGGCGACAAAAGCAACTGAATTTCCGGATGTCAACGTTATTGCTTGGGAGGACTTCTGCAAATTATTTGAGGCACTCTATTTCCCTGCCTTTCAAAGGGATTTAAAGCAAAAAGAATTTTTAAACCTGCAATAAGGGACGAGACAGTGTCCCAATATCTGACCAAATTTGTTCGTCTGAAGAAATATTCAAAGTTGACCATGGACGAACAGGACATGACCAACTGCTTCATAGATGGACTGAACCCTATCTGAGGACACAAATGAGGCCTGGCAATCGTAAAACTCTGAACGAGTCGGTTTTCTTAGCTACAATGATGGAAAGAGACCATCAAGAAATGCAAATAGATAGAAGGGGTCAGAAGGTTGCGGAACAAGGCTCGCAACAACCTCAATTCCATAGGAATGATCGTCATCAACAATGACAGGACAATAGACCCGTCCGTACCCAGTGCCACAACCATATGACCATCCTCGCTATGAACAATTGCTCCGACAACCAACACCCACTCAGCGAACGTGTCTTGTGCAACTTTTGCGGCAAAACTCACGCAGGCGAATGTCGCCTGAAGACAAGAGCATGTTTCCAATATTAAGAAATTGGCCACATAGCAGTGAATTGTCCACGGGATGAACAACTAATTCAAGGAAGACCTTTTAACCCGGAAGAAGACACTCCACAGAATGATGCTGAAGTCATTCAAGGTACACTCCTTGTAGCCTAGCTACCCATAACTGTTTATTTGATTCTAAAGCCACCCACGCATTTAGATCAGAAGAGTGTAATATTACCTTAGGGCTAAACTTACAACATAAGGAATCCTACACACTATTAGGTAACTATCTGATGTATCAATAAAGATAGGAAAAAATGAATTCTCCACAAATTTAATCATAATACCCATTATGGATTATGAGGTAATATTGGGCATGGACTAGTTAACCGACCATGATGATTCTATATTGTGCAAGGAAAAGAAGGTTGTTATAGGAATCCATGGTAAATACATAGTCATAGTTAAAGGCATAGCTCAAAAAGAACCAAAGATCATGGCATCCACTATCAAAGTGCACAGACTTCTTCAGCAAGTATGCCGAGGATATCTAGCAAGTGTAATCAAGACCGAAGTACCTATTAAGACTCTACAAGATATAGAAGTAGTGAAAGAATTCTCTGATGTGTTCCCAGAAGACATTAGTGGACTACCACCTATGAGGGAGGTAGATCTCCATATTGAGTTAGTAATCGGTACAACCCCCACTTTCCAAATCTCCATACCGCATGGCTCCGGCAGAAATAAAAGAATTAAAGACCCAAATCCATGAGTTATTGGACAATGATTTCATTAGACCCAGTGTTTGACCATGGGGCACTTCGGTCCTCTTCGTCAAGAAGAAGGACAACTCGTTAAGGCATTGCATAGACTATTCCCCTAGTGAAGAAAAAGATGAAGTCGGCCCAGGGTCGGCAGATGGCTCATGCAAACAAGAGGTGACGAAAACACATCTGCAAGGCTGACGATCAAATTCTAATCAAGGTCCCACCGACCAAAGGAAAGATGAGATTTATTAAGAAAAGAAAGTTGAGCCCAAAGTACGTGGGCCCTTTCAAAATTTTTAGATATGGTCGAAGACACATCATGCAAGTTGGCGACACCTCCGGCATATGTCAGAGTACACAATATCTTCCATTTCTTATTACTCCGAAAATATAGGCATGACTACGCTAATGTGATCCAAATTGAGGAACCAAACCTCAAGGAGGATCTAACATATGAGGAGTAGCTCACAGAAATCTTAGAGTAGCAAGAATACCTACGACGGATGAAGAATATATCATTAGGCAAGGTAGCATGAAAGCATCACAAAGGAAAAGAGGCAACATGTAGAGTCAGAGATGCTAAAAAATTCATTGAACTATTCGATAAATCCTAACTCTTATCAAAATTCGAAGACGAATTTTCTTTTAGGGGAGGTAATAATGTAACGCTTGTGATTTCCAAACAAGGAAATAGATTAAAATAAAATTCAATTTGAAATTAAGGAAAGGAATTCAAATCAAAATTTGAATTAAAAAAAAGAAAGAAAAGGACAGACTCCCAATCGGTGGAGGAATTTTCCTCCCCGATTCGCGCCTAGGTCACGGCCAGCCCTGCAGGGTCAGCCGAGACTATAAGAGGGGCACGAGGGGGAGCCCTCGTGCCCCCCTTGGATCCTTGCTCGATTGGCCGCTGTTCCATCCTGTCTTCCCTGGTGAATGACGCACACGAGCAACAGCGAACATGGCAACGACAAGGACGAACCAACGATTCTCCGATGCACGATTGCTCCTCCTCGACGCACACGTGTAGGTTAGTCGCCCCTTTCCACCAGCCAAAAATGATCAACAATCGAAGGACGACGAACAGATCTCCGACGAACAAAAAATGATCAAAAAAGGTACCTTAGATGTTTAATCCCCATAGGTGATAAATCATTGATCATATAATGCATGTGATGATTTCATATTGATCTAGAGACTATGAACTACACTTTTTGTATTGTAACCATCGCGATCCGACGACCGGAAGTTAGCCCAGAAAAGAAGAAATTGACCGGTGACTCTGTTCTGATCGCAGGATCGATCGACCGACTCGGTGCAAGAAAATAGTCGACCGGCCAATGGGAGCAGTCGGCTGGTCCAAAGGGAGCGATCGACCGGTCCAACGATAGAGAGAATTACAAACTGATTCCAAAGTACAAACATTGATCCGGCCCAAGTTGAATCTCGATTCGTCTCGAGTCATGTACATAGATTCTAAACAGAAGAATTGAACCGGATTTCCCTTACCTAGTTCGGGCTCAAATACAAAAGACGTAAATGCCCTTTTTGGACCCGAACTTCATAGTTGGGCCCCACTTTTTGTTAGGTCCACTTGAGGCCATGTCCAATATAGTAAAGAGTGTAATGGGCATTTCTCCCTCGAGAAAAGGGATCTGACTTTACTCCTTTTTCCGATCCATGATTTCTAAATCCTATAGAAGATTAATAAGATAAGTAAAGCAAAGATGAAACTACGAGATTGCCATATGTCGTCCTAAAGTACATATTACAGAGGCCAACAAGCGGATATTAATAGTCCCACCACGGCTAACGTCATGAGGTGGGTATTAATAGCCCCACTATGACGGTATCATAGCATTGCATAGAGAGAGTCATGTAGCTAAGCTGAGGAGACAGCAAACTTACTGGTCTTTGATGACCACTATTCTTGAGATACAAATCCTCTCCCACCTGTAGCTCGAAGAAGGGTGATGCATTGACACACACCTTCCCCAAAGAAGTACAATTACATAGTATCAAGCCAGAGGAACAAGTAGCTAGCTGAGGAGATAGTCATGTTCTTAAATGACCACTGTTCCTAGAGTACAGGTCCTCTCCCACCTGTATTCCGAAAAGGGTGATGTATTAACATACTCCTTCTCCAAAGTAGGCACACTGGCTTTATAAATTTAGAGAGGCACCTTTGACATCCCGACCTAATAAAGTCAAGCTTGCATAGGACAACCAACTCTAAGGACAACATAGTAATGTAAAAGATGTCGTACAACTCATGGTAAAGTAAAACACGATAAAGTAAAGTAAAGCACAGTAAAGTGTTGCATTGCAAAGTATAGTAAAGTATGACAAGATAATGTATGACAAAGTATAACAAATAATGGTAAAGTAATGTATGGTAAAGTACAAAATATGGCATAGTAAAGACAAAGCAAAGTCACAGGAGAGAATAGAACATGGACATAGTAAAGAATAAAGTATAGACACAACTATTTATTGCCTTGTGCAATCAAAGCATTGATTATAATGAGAAAGGAAGATGTTACTTGTTGATAGCAAAGTAAGTTATTACTTATCCGCTATTGATTCAAGTATGTTTTGATTATTAATTTATAACCTATGATTCTATTGTACTGGACATTTTCGCTCATGGGTATTCGATGCATCTGTATTTGAGATTTTGCATATGCGAATCTTGCTTAGAGAGGAGTGGCAGAGCTCAAGGATTGTTGCACATGACTCATTAAACTCAATAGTATTTTTTTTTCTTTTATCTGCATTAGTTGAATAAACCATTGTTGCATCAGATGGATATTATGATCTTTTCCGCTGTAATAAAATATGTGGTCATTGTCGAGATTTTATTAGATATTATTGTCATTGCCCACTTCCTTGTGGATTGCATTAAGTGCTTAGTGTCTTTTGATATTTCAACGCTTCCACATTTATAATAGAGTTTTAGATTATTTTATTATTATATTCATTGTCACGTATTACATTTGTTAGGTCAAGGTCATAGTATAGTCAATAGTGTAGTAGGCAATGTAGCGTCTCCGGGATCAACCTGACTGCCTATGTGAAAGGAAGGCTGATTTTGGGGGCATTACACTTTTTTTCTCCCACAAGACAGCAATAACCACAAGACTTCAGGAAGGAGGAGGAGAATAAAAAAATATAAAGGAAGAGAGAAGGGGAAGAGATCAAGAAAGAAACTACAAAAAAGGAGATTTAGATTTAAAATCTCTCAAGGTATGTAAAGAAAATGTAAACTTTTCTTCCCAATGATGTTTGATCTATAAATGGATTGAAAATTTTAAAAATTGTTCCTATGATGTGAAATATCAAACAAAATTGTTCAAATTCGTCGTTGTTATTATAATAAATGTGGATAAATTATACTCGTTCAAAAATCACAAGCTATATATTTATATACTGTAATACCTAGAAAAAAAAAAGAAGAAATCAAACTGTAACAGGTAACCACACAAGGGGAGGAAGACCAGCACAAATCCCTGATTTCATGGGATCCAAAAGAATGTGGCAATAATGGGAGGAATAAAAAAAATAAAAATACATGAGAGAGAATAAACATCAGGAGAGAGGAGAATTAATAGCTAAAGCAAAATCATGCATTAATCCCTCTCTTCCCTCAACCTCCCGATCTCTCTCTCTTTCTCTCTCTCTCCAGGTTCGGCGGCACCACACAAAAAAATCAATCAACTCCTTCCTCATCTCTCATGCACGCCCGTCCGTGCTGCAATCCATAGTAAGTTTTCTGAACGTTCTTGACTGGATTAGGGGAGGACGGCCCACATCTGATTCGGGCGGATTAAAGGAAGAAATCTATTGAAAAGAAGTGGGTGATTCCTGAAATCACCTTGGATCACTATAAGAAAACATATTTTTTGTGACTAATTTTTTGTGACGAAATAATTCTATGATAATAATTAATAGATTTATGAAAAATTTGTGATCGATATAAATTTAACATTTTAGTGACCGATATATAACGTTAATATTTGTCACAAGATCGTTCATTAAAAATCCGTCATATTTTTATGATGTCTTTGTGTCCACTCTTTTAATTAAAATATTTAGTGACTGAAAAATGATAAATATAAAGTCGTCACAACATATTGATCATATTTATTTATTAATTTTATCTTTGGTCACAATATTATCACAAATTTATTTTTTTAATCCATCAAATATTTTAATTGCTATACAAAAGAAATAAAAAAATACTTAATTCTAACTAGGGCAAACAAATTTTCATCTCTTAGGTAAATTGTTTTTCTTCTCCTCTCATTTCCATGGCTTCGCTGCAAAGGGCATACAAGGGCTGCTGCGTCGTGCGCTAGGGCGCACGGCTGCAGATGCAGCCGCCTTGCATCGCTTGCAGGCAGGCTTGAAAAGCCCTGCGTCTGGCAGCCCTGCTTCAGCCACGCAGGCGCAGGGCTTTTGCAGCCCTGACGTGCAGGCCGCCTGACGTCAGGGCTGCAAAAGCCCTGCGTCAGGCGTCCTGACGCAGGGCGTCATGCGGCCTGACGCAGCCCTGCGTCAGGCCGCGCTCTGCGTGTCAGGCGGCCTGACGCAGCCCTGAGTGTCGCGTCAGGGCAGCCCTGTCGCTGCAAAATTGCTGCTTGCGCAGGGCTGCCGTGCAGACGCAGCCTAGCGCCCCCGATGTTGGCGCACGGTTCTTGAATCCAGCAGTCTGATTGTGCTGCAATTTTAGGGTATGTATATTTTATTTTTTTTATAAATTTTTAATAAAAAATAATAATAAAATAATTTCTTTGAGTGTATATTTTTTAGGAAAAAAGTTCAAACTTCATGTTATTCTGACATAGGTACATATTACTTCTTCTTTCTTATTTAATTATAAATTTTTTTTACTTGAATGATAAATCATCTCTTAATTTTTATTTTTTAAATTTATCTAAAAATTGTACAAATTTGTTAAAATGTATTTATGGTGTGAATGGGAAATGCATTAATAATCATTTGTTATTATATATATTTCATTTATTTAATAACTTTTTTGCTATATATTTTTAAGTAACATTGTTGTGGTGGTGCTAGTACATATTTGATGTTTGTATCATTGTTTAAAAGTTACATGCTAACACATGTAATTATGCATTTTTGTATTCATTTTGGACTATTGCGACGATATATATGAAATAAATTATCTGAATTGGATTAATGATGCATTGTTATGGAACATCAATATTATTCTTTATATATACAGAGACCATGTCATGTGATCGTAATTGAATGTGTAATCGATTAGATAGAAATGGATATATAGGTGATGAATTCAAAATAGGCATGCAAAGTTTATAAAACTTTGCATTTTCTCAACTTGAAATTTCTTATGGAGGAAAAATTAGATGCCATTGTTTAAAGTGCAAGAATTTTTTATTTCATGATAGGGATACAATATCCATTCACCTTTGCATGAAAGAATTCAAAAAGGACTATTTAATTTGGGATGCTCATGGAGAACAAGTTGAATATGCATTGTCATGGAGAACAAGTTAGGCAGACAACCAACTGACTATGAAGTTTTTTAGCATTGTCATAAGCGTCGAGGCAAAGAAAAAACTGGTGAATATGTTGATGGAAAATAAAAAAAAGTTTGTGTAAGTTTTTATACAAAAAATATTTATTCATCCACCTTATATATTCTTTTACTTTTTCTAACATATTATGTTTGTGTTAAATTCAGGAAGATTACAATGCATCTCTTAACACCAAATATGGTTTAGATGTTAGCTCTCAACTAGGGTTTGATGCTGCTATGTGAATTGATGCGGTAGGAGCTCCAACAAAAGGAAGAGTATATGGATTTGGTGCCGAAAAATATACTCAATCACTAGTAAATAATTAAAGTTATGGTGTATCAAAACACATGGATAACTCTTCTTCAAATGTTGCTACTGAAGATGATTTGCAACGTATAAGAGAAGAAGTGCGACAAGAATTACAATAAGAATTATATGATCACATTAAAGAAGTGAATGTTGAAATGGAAGAATGTGTCGTGCACTTATAATACAAATTACTCAACAAGCAAGTAGTCAATCACCTTCTGAAGATTTTGTATCACGTCAGTAAGGTAATTTATTTTATTTATATATCATTATCTTATGATGCTTCATTATTTTAATATTTCTCTATTTAAATCATTAGATTTTAATATTTTATGTATATATTTGATTACATGTTTCAACTTTTTATATGAAGAGGTGATCGCAATTCATGAAGGAAAAAAGTGGATATGTTGTGTGGCTACAGTTTGCTTAAAGTTTCATTCTTAAGTTTGGATAATAAAAACTTATGTAGTGGATTTAATATTTTGAATATTTTAATTACAAATGTTTGAACTATATGATCTTTGGCATGTTTAGAAATGAATATCTTGCATTGTATTATTTTTATTGTATAATTGTTTACGTGTAGTAGTATATTTAGAAAAAAATTATCACATAATTTTTTATTCATTAAAAATTCTGTAAATTTATTATATTAAATAATTACATAAAATTCCATCACAACTTCATCAAAATAATTAATAGCAAATTATCACAATTTTGTCACAAGTCTATCACAATCATAATCATCACAAAATGATCACAAATAATCATCACAAGTCTGTCATAAATATCATCATAACATATATCCATCACAAATTAATAGTCAGTAATTCGTCAAAAAATCATCACTTTTGTGACGGAATACTCATTTTATTAATTATTTTATCAAACTTTTATGACAAAAGCTTTTTAATCTTGTGACGATCGTAGCCATCACAATTATCTTTGTTACGAAAATAATCCGTCACAACACAATTTGTGGGTCAAAAATCAGTGACGGATGCAAATTGTCACAAGTCCATCACAGAAGAGTATCTGTGACAGAATACACTTATGTTGTGACGGATGCCTTGTTTTCTTGTAGTGGATGACTCTAAATAGATAAAAAATCAAATTTCCATTCAAGATCTGAACACGCCATATGCATGCATGACATGAAGAAACAATACGAAGATGAATATGATGACTTGATCTGTTTTGTTTGAGTTATGATTATTTGTATGTAGAAATCGTATGGTTGCTTTTTGTGATATACCATGGTGATTGCTATATGTGTATTAACTTGATCTATTGTGTTACCTTATGATTTCATTGTGCTTGATATGTTGTTGGAAAACATTAGGATCGCTTCATGCTAAAACCTTCGACATTCTGTTTAATACTAAACTCGGCCTGGACCTCTGTGAACTCGGCCCGGGTTCATGCCAAAATCAACCGTGAAGATTGATTTTCATGGTCGTGCTCGCGGAACCCGGCCTGGGATACTCTGAAGTTAGTGAATGACTGATCGAGAAACCTCTCAATATTTTACCACCTTACCCGAGTTCTATTGAACTCGGACTGGGTTTGCCTCACGTCGACCCCGATGCTGTGCGACCACTTCCCTCAAGTCCAACCCGAGTAAAATCACACTTGGCCTTCCGGCCCAGGTTATGACATCCAAGACCCAAATTTCATGTTTTCTCATTGATTTCCGAACCTGATTTGAAGCACATATGCTCATGTACATGATTCACTCGTTCTGTATTATTCTATCGAGATTCATCCTGACATATGACAAGAACCCTTAGATTGATTTATTACATTATTGATCTATCGACTCTCATGTTATGATGAACCATGAAACATAAGACTCCCAAAGTGATTAATAAGATAAAATGAAAGATGAACACTAGGTTGTCAGCCTATGTCAAGTGCCTCGTGATAAGGATCGCTCCCTTGGTCAAGTGCCGATGGCGGGTACGAGGTCCCCAATGTTGTCATCGGGACCGCCGTCGAGACGGGAACTTGGATGCCGGCGTCGTTTAACGCATTTTGGAGGTTCTTCATTGCCGGAAGCACATCATTTGCCATATCCCCAGGGATGACCTCGTTGCCCACGCTGATGTACCTGCGTCATTAATTTGGTGCACGCCAGCCATGCATGCATGTAGATAAGTTTACGTTCAACTTTCTTTTGCAATGTAAAAATGAAAGAGAGAGAGAGTGTGTAATATCCTAAGTAAAACAAAAAAAAAGGGAGAAAAGAAGGCTGCAGCCCAGCCGCACTCAGCCCACCAAAGCCCAATCACTCTATGACCTAAGGTATAAAAAGGGTCGC
Organism: Pontederia crassipes; assembly: GCA_030549335.1. NCBI lineage: Eukaryota > Viridiplantae > Streptophyta > Magnoliopsida > Commelinales > Pontederiaceae > Pontederia > Pontederia crassipes. The sequence goes on from JAUKPH010000017.1 coordinate 3,037,595, forward strand.
CATAGTAACCCCCACCTAAAATGTCAGCCAGCACACTCAAAAACCCTCCAAGCTACAGTGACCTTCTCTTCTAAGCACCCCTCGGCCAGCAGGTGGAGCTACAGTGACGACCACTGTAGCTACAGTAAGTTCCTCTTACTTTATCTCTCCATTTAGCTATTATCAAGGGATTAGCTCACTCTAATCACCATTCCACTGTAGCAGCCCTGTTTAGCTCATGATTAGTGAACTAGGAGGGAGAAAGAAGGGATTGAAGCTAGAAGAAGAAGATTAGAGTTAAGCTTAGCTAATCAAGGTATGTTTGAGGGGATCCAAACCCTAATCACCCTCTTAATGATGTGTGCTTGGATGGATTAAGAGGCATTAAGACCACCCTAGGTCTTATTAAAGTATGATTAAAGATTATGCATTTCTTACTTCATGTTTCATTAGATTATTATGTTATTGCTAATCATGATTTGAATGCAAGATGCTTCATGTATTGCTACCATGTTTATTGTCATATTGCTAATCATGTTTAAGATTATGATGTTCATTATCACTTATATTAGCTCATTATGAAATCTAGTAAAGCTTATGTACAATCTATAAGTGTGATTAGCATGTTGAATGCCTTATATGGAAATCACATTATGTTTCATGATTAGAATGTCAAGAAAGGTCTTATGTGATGTTTGGAAGTCAGGTTTGGTTCAATATGTTAATGTATAAAAGATTTGGGAAAGAAACCCTGTAAAATCGGGTGTCTGCGGTCCCAGAACGGACGACCGATTCTGAATCGATCGATCGTTCTGGAAGGGCAGACACATTCTGTGATTAGCGGTCGTTCGAAAACCCTATTTCGGACGTCCGAAAGACATGTAGCGGTCGACCGATTTTCTAACGGTCATCCGATATGGGTGGTCAAAAACATTCGACACATTCTATGATTAGCGGTCGTCCGAACACTATGATTAGCGGTCGACCGATTGTCAAACGGTCGTCCGATATGCATTGCCAAAACAGCCGAAACATTCTGTGATTAGCGGACGAATCGAAGTCCAATTTCGGTCGTCCGAAAGACCCATAATGGTCGACCGATATATGAGCGGTCGTCCGTTTCAGAGAGGCTGTCACATTCTGTGATTAGCGAACGAACCTGAACACGATTTCGGTCGTCCGACAGAACCAAAATGGTCGACCGATAATCTGACCGGTCGTCCGATATATGACCAGTGCCCGACCATTATCCAAAAGGGTCGACCGTTTCTGGGGAATGATTGGTTATGTTTGAATGCCCACACTTAGCATGATTTGAAGTTACTATGACCTTAATTAGGGTTAAAATATACAACATGTGTGAATGATTGTATGTATTGATGAACATGATTAAAAGACGGATTGATGAAGGAGTGACATTTTTATGACCCGGGACAAATCGGTACCCAACCTAAGACCCCACCGACGGGTGGGGAAAGACCTCATTGACGAATGAGGATAAAGAACTTGCCTTTGAGGAAGGATAAAGACCTCACCTACGGGGAGGATAAAGACCTTGCTTTCGGGGAAGGATAAAGACCTCACCTACGGGAAGGATAAAGACCTTGCCTTCGGAGAAGGATAAAGACCTAACCTACGGGGAGGATAAAGACCTCATCTACGGATGATGATAAAGACCACCCTATGGGGAGGATGATTTATTAGCCACTACCCTTCTCAATCGACAAGATAAGAAAGTATCTAAGTAAAGATGAAAGATGAAAAGATGAATGATGAATGATGAATGACTTGGGACATAAAGTAAAGATGTTAAGGAAGTATGATGAAGTATGCACCTATGAGGATGCCATGTAAATGTCCACTTGTCACATCATATCATGACGTGATGAAAGATGCTAAAGTAAAGTAAGATAGATTATGATATGCATTAGCATGATGATAAGTTATGATATGCACGACTTAAAGATTATGATGTTACTTGTTATCTTATATTGTCATGATGATATGATCGCATGTCATGTAGTATGCATAAGTAGCTCATAACATGCATATGATTTATGTTCCAAGATGATGATATGCATATATAATGACATGTAGAGATTATGTTATAAGGTCATAGCATGCATGAGCCTCAACATACTCTAACGGGAGAAATCTCCTGCACCCCATGGATCCGTGCAGGTATGGGTGAGGCTTAGGTTCGACGGTGAGGGCCTCTTGACGAAGATATTGTACATGTGCGAGTCGGGCTACGGCCCAAGTTATCTTACTTATATTATGTCTTGTTGATGAACTCTTGTAAGAGTCATTTATGTATGGCTTATGGGCCTCATGGAGTCATATATTTTACTTGAACTAATCATGTTGTAAGAACCCTTTTGTTGGATATACGTTAGAGCCTACTAGGCCCATGGGCCAATTTAAGTTATCTTGAGTTTTTATTTTAATTATCCATGAAGTCTTCCGCTATTATTGATGATTAATGTTTTAAGATAATATATTATGTTTCCGCTACAAAGTTTTATGAAATTAGGTCAAAGTCAAGGTCAAAGTAATGCCATCCAGGGTTCGGCAAAAATTTAAAAATTATGGCTGAATTTTGGGGGCGTTACAATTGGTATCAGAGCCTAGTGTTGGCTCTCAGGTATTTAGTTCCGGATGTGTAAGCCAATGGTTTGGCTAAAGTGTCTAAGTAAAATGTATAAGTGTAAAGTCCATGTGCAATCGTCATGAGGTGCCACCGAACCTAAAGGTAAATGTTATCATATGATTAGCTCATTGCTAATAACGTTCTATGATTGTTTGAATATGAATGTAGATGCCAAGACGTTCAATCGTTGATGAGGAGCAGGAGAAGAACACATTTCTTGATGGTCTAATCCTGGCGGCACAGAATGCCCAACGAAGTATCGAGCCAGATTATTCTATTGAGAGATTCCTTAGACTCTAGCCCCCAAAGTTTGATGGAGTAGGAGATCCCGAGTTGGCAGAATCATGAATCGAAGATGTAGGGGACGTCCTCAAAGTTATGGAGTGTCCTGAAGATCGCAAAGTGAGGTATGCCACACATTGCCTTTGTGGCCGGGCCAAGGCATGGTGGAAAGCACGGTTGAAGACCACCAATTAGAGTGAGGAGAATGTGGATTGGGAGAGTTTCGTGGAAGCATTCGAAGCTCGTTTCTTCCCGGACCACGTAAAGAAAAAGAAGAGGGATGAGTTTCTTAACCTTGTTCAAGGAAGTATGACCGTAGGAGAGTACGTGAAAACGTTCTTGAGCCTAGAAAAGTATGAGGAGCTCAACGAGAATGAGCTCCAAAGGACAAAGAGGTTCATTAATGGGCTAAACCCCAGACTGCAGCCGTGGGTTAGGAGTGGTCGCTGTACCATTATGAAGGATGCGGTGGACCTCGCTGCTGAACACGAAAATAAGTATCAAGAAAGAAAGGATGCCAAGGGAAAGGTTATCAAGAAGCAGGAGGAGAAGGCCCAAGGGGATAGTCCAAGGAAGGCACCGTACTATTCCCTAAAGAAGGTGGATCAAGCAAGGCCGGTCTGCACTACTTGTGGGAGACCCCATGCTGGTTAATACCATTTTAGAGCCGGGACTTGTCTGCAATGTGGCAAGATGGGACACTATATAAAGGACTGTCCGGAGAAGCAAGGGGGCAACCGGGACAAGGGGAAGATGGTGGTCAACCCACCAAGAGCCCCAGCAAGAGTTTTCGCCATGAAAGTGGATGAGGCCACTCTAGAAAACGATGTGACCAAGGTAATCGTCACTTAACGTTTAAGTAGTCATACAAACTATAATGTGTACGCATGATATACATAAAGACCATTTTAAAGATAAGAAACCAATCACTATTCTTAAGTATGAAGGAACTTAAGAAAAGCCACCAAGGTCATACGAAGGATGGTTAAAAAGTGAAGGGAATTGAGATTGTTTTACGTAGACCTACATGACCTGAATGATGACATGGCATGACCAGTGAATCTAAATGATTTGACATTTAGATTAAGTTAAGGATTAGAGTAGCGCAACGGAAGCGTGACACACGGATGATCTTCATTTCATGAAACACAAGGGGTAACACCAAATTTTCTGTTCTGCCAAAACATTGAACTTTATTCAGAGTACAAGCTATTTTAATAAAATACAACAACAACAAAGCCTTATCCCACTAGGTGGGGTCGGCTACATGGATCATATTCGTTGATCCATGTTCATAAGATTCGACAGGGTTTTACGCTGGTTGTCGGGGCCTAACACAACCCTCCTCCTTTATCCGGGCTTGGGACCAAGCTATTTTAATAAAATACCTCCAAAAATATGGCAGAAAGTTCTTCTCTGTCCACTGCGCTCTCCAACTTTGGATTTTCTGGATTTGGTGTAATGAACTTCTCCACCAGGGAATCTAAGTACTCAACACGCTTAGGAAGAGGTTGGATTGACTATAAATGAATGATAGCCTCAAGTTGTCAACACGCTTGCTAATGTACTTCAATTTCTTCAAATTAAAAATGGTGTTCGTTAAAAATGATTGCAGTGCATATACCTTACCTTTCTCGTAAGTGCGATTATCCATGCATTATTATTATTTTCTTGTTTTATGTAGTTAGCTTCCCTTGTAAAAGAAAATTCACTTTTTTTATTCAAACAGTTAGATCAGTAATTAATTTTCTGTGGATGTCTCTCTGAGTTTTCGCCTGACAAAGACAGAGGTGGAGAATGTCATTGGCATCTTTTTTGGCCGGTTCCTGAGCCATCTGGCTTCCACGTAATCGAGTGAAATTTTGCAGGGAGCGATGTCAGACATAGCGTATTGTACATAACATCTTTTTTTTTTGGGGAGTGGGTTTCGATTAGCTGATATACTTTCTCAGTTTTTGTTGCTCTCTTTTCGAGAGCCCACACTTGTATATATTTCCCATTTCATAGTTATATATATACCATGATGACAACCACATAACCTGGTGGTCATCCTTTTTTAGAAGGATTTTAAGAAATTTTTTTAAGGGAATTAATTTTAAGAAATGAAAATGATCATAAAATAATGAGAAATTCCTCCTTTCAAGGAGAAGTTTAGATACTTAAAGGTACTGATTCCAGAGAACCAACATTATTTTTGTCCTTAGAAAACTTTGTCAATGATAAAGGACACAATTAATAGGTTTTTAGGGGACAACAAAATAGATAATGACTGATTATTCAATTAAAACAGTGACTTTCCCAAAGTATGATGAGAAAGAAGTTGGGGCAAAGTTCTAAATGAGGTAGGATTTATGTTCTTCATACATTTTTAGGGATGAGAATGACTATTTGTGATCAATATTCATCTGCTAACAATGACAAAGATTGCCCAATGTATGTACATACTATGATTTGTTAAACACCAAGAATACTGTACCACATAATGCCTAAGCATGAGCACAACAATGCTCATAGGATGAGCAAAATGTTACTGCATATTTCTGTTTTGATAACATCCACTTTTGCAGATGATGATTGAAATTTCATAACTTGTAATTCTTAAGCATTGAGTAACTAAGAGTTATTTGTGAACTTAATTTGGTTAAATTGTAGTAATAATTTCTTGACTATTGTGATTTCATAGTTTTCATCCCAAAAATTTGCACAGAATTTGTGATTGAATCAGGAGCAACCAATCATGTTTGCTGGATGACTATAATTCTTAGTTGCAAGTTATTCATAAACCTAATGCAGATGTCTTGATGATGCATAATAGAATTGATATTGCAAGTGGTTCAGGGAGAATTTAGATGCTTGCTGGGAATATGATGCGAAAGAATTATAGACCAAGGATCCAGAAGTTATTTTATTTAGGAAAGGTAAAGAAAAGGAAAATGATAAAAGAAAAGAAAAAGTTGAAAAGAAAAAAAAACATCAAATAAAAAACGTAAAGAAAAAAAAGATAACAACCATAGTTCTACTAGTGTTGGAACACCATAGTTCCAACAACAGAAAAAAAAGATGGCGTGGTTTCACCTCGAGAACCAAGCCCCTTAGGATGTTTGGGGAGCTAGAGCTTGGTTATAACTAGTTCCACTTGACAAACACTCCCAATGAGTTAGATCAACTTGGTACAAGTCGACCCGCCCATGTTGCATTGGCTTGGATCATTCGTCAAGTTGGACCCGACTAGTGAAACTTGAAAAATCTCAACCAAAGTCAATCCAACTCCACACAGACAATTCAAAATTTTTTATTTTTTATTTAAGGTTAAGTTTGTATTTTATTTAAAATTTTAAAATAAAAAATATGTAAAAAAAATTTATATTTACAAAAGTTATTTCATACTTTAAAATGAATTTTAAACACTTTTTATATTAAATATGCAAAAGATTGCTAACTATTTGTTCCAGTCCATCTTGATCCAACCTTAGTCGAGTTCGATCCAGTTTGAAGCTCAAACTAGTTCCAACCCAACTTAGCCAAAGTTATTTGAATCAAAATAAAATTTGAAATCCGATCAAGGTCAACCAATATGCCAACACCTCTATCCTCACCACTTCTAGCCACACTATAATTTTATTTATCTTTTTCCCTTTTTTGATAAAATTAAAAGTAAGCTGAAAGATAAATTCATAATTTAAAAAATAATATTATCAAATGAAGAAGTGGTGATGAGTCTAACTAGACTTATATACATGAACACATATATAACTATAATCCAGTAAAATGATATATGTTTAATAAAAAAAAGTAATAAATTCAATTGAAATATAATGTTATTATATATTTAAAATTAAAGGCTTATCATTAGGAGAGAGATTACTGAAAATATTTTCAACCGAAATAGAAATACTTCAAGAAAATTTATTTCATAGACCAAGTCAAATATAAATTAATTAATATGGTGTAAATAAAACAATTATTTTGGACTCAAAAGGACTACGTCCACACTTGTCCAATGTTATGGGTTCCAGAAGTCTCAAGCTCTTTATAAGTTCACCTAAAAATACTTGTTAAGGACTATTATAAATGTAGTATCCTAATTTGTGAAAAAAAATATTTTGCTCATAATTAAGAAGTTCACCCCTGACCTAACTATAAAAGTTCAATGAACTTTCATACCCTTTCATTTTATCTTAGGGAGAGTCATCAAATCTCTTCCCCTTTGTGTTGTTCTCCTCTCATCTAAATGTCAAAGTTCTTACATCATGATGAGACTTAAAAGATGCCGAAAATTGCTAGCATCAAGAAGATATAGAGATTTTTAAATAGAAAAGAAAGAAAGAAAATAATAAAAAAAGAATTTTAAATCTAAAATCTTAAAGGTGTATAAAGGAGATCAGATTTATCTCTTTCTTCGTAGGGACTTGAGATTAGTACTTATATTCTTATGAGGAATTAATGATGATGCATCTTGTATATATGAATTAGGATTAATTATATGATATGATTGGATTAGAAAATGATTCCTAAAATAATATGGACATATTGTGTAACACTTTATGTTTTTAAAAAATTATGATGACGTAATGACATCATCAAAACGAATGCATGTTGGAGGGAGCAGACGCTCACTAGATCACAATTTTTATCAAAAAGACATGAACTCGCTCGTTCCTCTAACTAAAATAATTAAATCATTGATAAGGTGGCATTGCCTAAAAATAATGAGGAAGTTAGTGCCTTTTATTATCTATTATTTGTTTTTGCATTGTATCATGACTTTTTATAAAATTAGTGAACACTTTAATTATCTTTTCTTCTTTCTATTTAGGATTATTTTTATAAACCTCCCATAAATTATCACGACTTTTCACATATAACCTCAAACTATGAACTTATTTTTTTGAATCCCCAAACTATTGCGACATTTTCACTTTAGTCCTCCCTATCCACTTATGTTACGTTTTCCGTTACTTTTACTTTTTTCTATTTATGAAAAGACCAAATTATCCCTCCCTCCAAAAAAATATGAAATAAAAATATAAAAAATAAAAAAAATTGTTGGAAGGATTAAAGTGATAAACAAAAAATTTGTTATTTATGAAAAAAGACTAAATTACAATGTCCCAATTTTTTTCTTTTTTCTTTTTATTATTTGATTTGTTATGGAGGGAGAGATAATTTAGTATTTTCATAAATGAGAAAAATAAAAAGTAACAGAAATAGACGAAAGCACTAAAGTGAAAAAATTGTGAAAGTTTAGGGATTAAAAATATAAGTCCATAGTTTCGGGTTAGATGCGAAAAATCACGATAATATAAGGAAGGTTTATGTAAATAACTCTTCTATTTAACTAATTTGATATTAATTTTTTATATATGTTTTTAATTGTCAGTTGAAACTCAACATCCTTCTTGTGCACACTGCATGCCTAATTTTTTTAATAATTAATTTATTATTAACTATTTCCAACCAATAGTATACTAATATTAGATTAATTTGAAAATTTGATTCACTAAATGAAATATAGAGTTAAAAAGTTTATTGATCATCTTTCTACAGTACGGACACCCCATATATAAGTTTCATTTGAAAAAAATTTAGCTTAACCATAACGTTGACCTATCCAAATATGTCAAGACTTGAAAAAAATAAGAAAATAATACAATAGCAAACATATTCTCATTTTTTCCCAATTTCTTGAAATAATATATTGCAAAGTATCATTGAAAAGGAAAATAAAAATAAAAATAACTCTTGAAAGAATTATCCAATGTAATGTATTCCATAAAATTTAAAAATGGAGAAGAGATTATTCATAGATCAATATAATTTTATAGGACGTGCATTTGTCTAAACATTACAACTTTTCGTAATTGAACTCCATATAGCTACCTATAATAGAATAATCCAAAGAACAACACATTCATGTCTTGAGATACACCTATGTCTCCCGACTCACATGAGTTATCACATCCCTACATACGGATGAAGAGCTATTAGCATGGCTGAGAACAAAAGAACGCAGACCAAAATGTCTATCTTTTGGCTTGGTCAAAAGCCTCTACAGGATCTCCTTGCAATGTCTATCTCCTCCAAAGATCTCGTTCAACATGCTGAGCAATGGATCCGTCAATTTCAGCATCTACCTGGCCACAGACCAGAATGCCACATCCTTCACCAGCTTAGCTGCAGCAACCTTTGCTTTCGCACAGAAGAACTCATGCCTGAGGGTCTTCACTTATCCGAAAATTTTTACAATGCTGCATGTTTGGAGAAATATGCAGGACGTGAACAATGTGAACTTTGCATGCATATGGTATATATCAATCGGACATGAGCATGACATGAACTTTAATGATATGTGAGAAATTATCTGGCACTGTGACCACAGTCGTCTCCTAAGTTGGCCTACACACATGCATATAGTGAAGAAGCATTTGTTATATACATTAATCTTATATATGATTATAAACATCAACAAACTAAAAGGAATGATAATTCCATCATGTACCTCTCTATATATGTTGATTCCTCGTAGAGGACTTGCACCCCAAGCTTCCACGGCATGACGACCAGTTGCCCGGCGCATGACCTCTGCATCTCATGCATATAGCCCCATTCAAGTGCTGCATATACATGAAAAATGAATAATATTCTGATGCATAGGCTATAATGGGAACTAATTAAGGTATTGCATCTTTGTAAGTCACATGTCTCAGTCATAAGCCAAAACATCAATGGACACTCAAGGAATTGGTCGTACAACAACAAAGAAAAACATAAAACACAAATACTTGGTGATTGGTTGGGACACTTGTTGGCCCCCTTTTTATAGCCTACCCAATAACAAATGCATTAATGTTTGTATATTTGTTTCATGAATTGTTCCAAAGTTGTTCTTATCTATATTTATCTATTATTATGATGAAATTAATATCATTAATGTTTGATGCATGCTTATAGAATATTATTCTGAACTGCATCATCAATGTCAAGGATCATTTAATTAATCTCAGAATTCATGGACAGCTAACCTTACAAATCATGAATAAAACCATCAATATAATATCTTGTAGTATTGTGTTGTACAATTTAAATGGCAACAAGGAAAGAAGTATTCTAATAATTTATGTTCACACATGCATCCCCGTACTTGTGATTTGTCATTTTGGACTTCAGTACGTCCATCAATTTTGAAAGTTTAAAAAGTTATGAGAAAGCTTCTCGAAAGATTATTGGAGCGATCCATCCTCTAGTCATTTATCGAGATCTTCAATCATGAAATGTTGGAGTTTTAGTGAATGAGCGATTAGAGAGGGACGTCTTTTTGATTCTCGATCGTGAACTCAAATTAACATTTCAACATTGTAAATCAATTATAGAGGAAAAGTTTTATTCACAAAACTCATTGTTGCTCACACTGACAATCATTCTTACGAATGATAGTGATAGTCTTTGACCTATGGACACGTAATAATTGATGGTTGTTCTGTCGTTCCCTTTGTCCAATGTGTCATCTTCTTTTGCTTGTCATGATAGACTCATATAATTATTGAAATACTACCAATTATCCTTGTTATGCATAAAGTTTGTTAAATATTTGAAAATTTTCTTACAATTAGTTTTCCACTCATAACCTTGGTACTTATTTTTATGGGAACTTTGTATAAAATTAACCATGGTAACATGATTAGATGAAAGAATTAATTCTTTTATGAAATTTTAAATATGCACATTAGGAAAATATTATAGACAAAAGAATATAATAAATGCAGGATTATTGTCAAATATAAAAAAAAGTAATCATAATAGTGAATTCAAGAAGACAATATTACCTACGGAAGAAAAACAATAAAGGAAAGTTATGGCCACGATACATAAGACCATATGAGATTTAGCATGTATTGGATTAACTGTTTATTTGTTATGTTCTACCACTAGATATATTGTGTATTCATGATATCTTCAATGTTTCTTCGATGGTATTGATCAAATCCTTTGCAGACAAGCTCGACCCATCAATCAACAATGCATAACCATATACGTATAATCCATTAACTGGAACAATATCTCCAATTGATAGATGTACCACATCTTCGACTACCAAAACATAAATAGGAATTGTTTGTGTCCATCTCTGGTCACCTGGATCAATATCTTTTCTTTTTCTTATATAAGTCTCTAAACTTTAATGAATGATTATAGTCACTGGTTATTGTAATTATGATGATCAAGAATATACTAAGTAAGATTCCTAAACTATCGTATGTATCATTTGGTCAGTCTTTAGTTATAAGTCAACAATTACAGATATCAAAGAGCAAATCTTAAGAATGATCAATGTCAAATCATGTAAAGCATCCCAAACAAACATCCAGAAGCTTCTTGCTGGTTTTTCGACATACTTGTTGACAAAAAATATATTCTGCTTGTCATTATGCCATCAACAAGTGAAATAGAGATCTTCCTTGATATTTCATCTAGTCCTACATTGGTCTTCAAACCCTTGCTATTATGTCCACATGCGATGGGTGCTAACTCATCTAGGTTGATGCAATAATCAACTTTTCTCATCTCTTTTGAGATATGATATTCAGGTTTGCTAGCAGTCGCGTTACAGCAAAAATCAAAGAGCACAAAACATCAACAAAGAATAGCACATACAATTACCTTGTGTTCATAGAGAATTAGAGATATCGTATCATCAATAAACTGCAGAGCAACCTTCTGCACATAAAAAGCAACCCAATATGTTCAAGTATAAGAGAATTTGTCTTGAGAAGAAAATATAGTATAAAATTATAAGAATCAAGGAAAAGGAATTTTGGAAATGAAAATTTCCTTTAGTGTTAGTACTCGGGATAAATCATAAGAAAGGAGGCAACTTGAAAGTGAGAATGGCCAAATAAGAAAGAAGTATCCATTCTTATTCCTTGGAATATGTATTTAAATTTCGGGGATAAAATTTTTTTAAGGAGGGGAGAATTGTCACGGTCGTGCTTCACAAATATTATTTCAACATAATCATACATCTAATTAGTATATTAAGTTAGTCTAGATGCTTATATAGTCAAGTTTGTGTGTAGTATTTAACATTTTAATTAAAACATGATGATAATTAAATTATTGATAAGCATTATAAAGAAACTATATAAAATTATTGAGAATAAATTTTAATATTTGTTAATATTATAATTACACATGTTTAAATATGATTAGTCAAGATTAATTAGAGGTTAAATGTTAATTTGTAACAAAGAAAAATGATTGGATCTTCATTTTAACCAATAGGATTTCCTACAACTGAAGCAGACAACTCACAGTTGTTTAGCAATATATTTTTTCAAACCTATAAAATTCTGAAACAAATATATAAATCACTTATGCTTATCCTATGCAAGCCGAAAAATTTACAAGATCAAATCCATAGCCCAACAACATGGAGAAATTCGACAAGTTTGTTGGCTTAAGGTGAATATGAAACTGACCTTCAAATTCATATGATGATATCTTCTTGGTTAGTTCGTCATATATCTTGAAATGTTACATGCTACATCCTTCTGCAGTTATAGTTCCATGAGCACAAGAATCATCCAAAAATAACTTTTACAAAGAAACTTATGAACCTAACTTCAAGGGTTGCTCACTCTGTCCCTAGTGAGAGATAGGTCCATCTTGTCAATTATGGCATGATTAGTATAAATGAATTAGGGTTTGAAATTTAGATATGTTTAATTATACTTCACATTGTTTGGTGAGAAGTAGAATCATATAATTTAGATGTGTAAATGTGGAGAAATAAATTTTTTATTTCATAGTGATTCTTTTGTCAGGTTTCAGGACATTGACATATCACGACCTGAATTGACTATTTTTGTTATAAGGTTATACAAGGAGTTAAATTCTCTAATTTTTACGACTAAATAATAAGGAAGTCTAGTTTTTAGAAAAATTATAATCTCGTTAAATAGGTAAGTATGTAGAAACATTTAAATTAATTTTTCAGTAACACACGGTCTGACAGAACACAAACCTTAGGTCAGATTGTCTTATATTTTACTTACTCACTTGGAATTAGTTAATGGTATTTGAGGGTTGGAAATCTTAATAACTATAGTTTCTAATTTATCCAAAATCATAAAATTTGCCCATGTGGTTAAAAGGTTTTGAATTATTTATTGACAGACACTTAATCTGTAATCTTGAGACAACACTTAGTTAAGCTTTGGAGAATTGAAAAGTCCCAAATGTGAAATAGCCCATGAATATAAATAGTTAAAGTTAGACATTGATATTAGAAGATATTATATACATTTTAAAGTGCATAAACATTCATGCATCATGAGCATGCATTGCATATTACTTTATTAATGATTGTAAAGTAAAATGACATTATTACTTGTAGGAAAACATCAAGCTACAAGTGAAAGGAGGAAAATCTAGTAAGCCTCTCTGAAAATATAAAGTACAAGGTAAATGGATAAATTTACAACATAGCAAAATGTTATATGTTAGTTCTATTATTTATGGTATTATCTCAAGCAAAGATTATTATTATTATTCTTAAAATATATCTTGAGTTATAAAAAATATTTATGTAATATTTCAAAAATTTCATATGAGATGGAGTAATCTCTTACATGAAAATGTTTCCAGAAAATAATGCTTGTGAACTTAAAATAAGTTTTACCTGATAATGATATGTGATTATGACATAGTTATTTTAATATTATTAAACTCCATGCTAGTTGAAAAAGATCTTTCAGACCGCATTCGATGTACATGAAGCTTTTGGAGCGTATATCGGGTGTTTTTACTCTTTAGGGGTTGCTCTGCGTATACGTATTGACCTATGTTTTACTTTGTGTATCCGAGAGTCATGATTGTGAAGCTTTGTTTAACTGTATGACACACAATCATGGAAGGATACGTATTGACCCATGTTTTGCTCTGCGTATTCGAGAGTCATGATTGTGAAGCTCTGCTTAACTGTATGATACACAAATGAAGAGATACATATTGTCCCATGATTTTCTCCATGTATCTGAGACCTTTTGTTATGAAGCTCTACTTAACTGTATGACATATGATCATACAGGGATACGTATTGACCCATGATGAATATGAGTGATGGCACATGTGTGGAGTTTAACTATGAATATGATAATATCTTGAATTACTATTATTAATGTAAAAATTCACATAATTTAGCAACTTATGTTATATGAGTTATACTTTAAATGTTGTCTCATGTGGAGAATCTGATTATTTAAATGTTATATGCACTCGTATTATTCCTCGATGTTATACTTTTATTTCACTCACTAGGCAAATGATTGTTGCTCACATTATCTTTGCTGAATTTTTTTGATAATTCTAAGTTCTCGAGTTGAGTTGACTCGAAGCTTGCATTCTATGCATATTAAAAAGGTCGAGCTGTTGGAGCAATTTTATTTTTCCTTTACTTTTTATTTTTGGCATGCATGTATGTATAACTATAGGTGTTGAAATAGAGAGCAGAAATATTCTGTGAGGTTATATGCCACATAACTATTTGGGGTTGTGAAAAAAAATGATGGCATCATGTAAATGATATATCTTGTGTTCTTTTGATTAAACGTTTATAAAATTATTTGTATTTGTTATATGTATTAGTGAGTAATACCAAGTTAAATAAGGGAGGATGTTTTATCAAATTTATTCTAAAATAGTTAAATAAGTTAAGAGTTAAAATAATTAAGATTAGGACTTAGTCACGGAGTTTGATGTGATACTGCCGGCTCAGTTCACGCATCTGGTTTAGGGTTTGGCTATAAAAGTAAAATTCCATTAGTTCTTTCTCTCTCTTCCCACGGTCGTGACAAACAATGTAGGGTTCCTCCGCGCACGATGATGGCTTTCGATCATGCTACGGTGACCAATCTCCTCACGCACTATGACTTTCGATCTCTATGCACCGCCGACCTCCCCACAGACCTCCTAACCCTCGTGCACCATCGACCTCCGCGCGGACCTCCGTCCCCCCAAGCATCGCCAATCGTTGCATAAACCTTTGACCCCCCCGTGTATGTCATGACCCCGATTTAAACTGTGGTTTCAATCGGAGTTCATGACTCATTACGGACAATCAAATAAAGTTTAGAAAGATTGCAGAAACATGATGTAATATTTTTTTATAACAAACATAAAAATATAATTGAACAAATTATACAACTTTTTATGATCCTTCATAGCAGACCAATACTTCTTAAGTTTTACATTTCACAAAATGACTTTGTTTTTAGTACAACTAATTATTTTGACAAAAATAATAAACCGAACCAATTCTCTCGACATCTTAACAAAAGAACACGAGAGTAATAGCTATCCTCAATACATTTACATCAAAGGAACTAACCCTGCTAAGATTATTAGCTCGCACGATTCAAGAAAAATATTAGAGGCAAATTATGAGCAAAAATAACTTAGTAAATTGATAATTCATAACCTATATATTTACATCTAATCAATTCAGAGAGACATATAAATATATACATGATAATTATAATATCACAATCAGTATTTTCATATATTTAAAAATAATATATATAATTTTCTAATCAAAATCAGCACATTCCAATTGCACTTAATATCATTCAAATCATATCAAATATATGTATGAAAATGCGACACTCTCATATGAATGCACGGATCACCAACTGGCTAATGGACTCTAGAGATGGCTCCCATCGTGATCAACGATGTAGCACTTAGCTTCATTCTACCTTATCTCTTTTGAAAAATAGATCATATACCGATAGGTGGACTCTAAAAGTGGCTCATATGGATTCTAAAGGTGACTCTTATCATGACTTCTCACGATGTAGCACTTAATTTTGCAAGGCACTTAGCTTCAATTCATCACATTCCATTTTGGGGGAACAGAATGATGTTTTGGATTCCAGAAGTGGCTCCCATTGTGATCAACGATGTAACACTTAGCTCCAACCATCATATATGTATATGCAAGCAGATGCATAATTCACATATAACAATTTCATATCAAATATAAATCATATCTTCTAACTCAAATATCAAAAGATGAATCATGTCAAACACTCATTCAAACTAAATAGGATTGCATTTTATAAAATTAATCCATAACATATCACATATGTTTTTCATTTGCACCATCAATTGATCAATCATTCAAAATATAATTTTCATATTAACTTGTCGAAAAATGCATTCAATACATATAACAGTCAATGTCACACCAACTTCAAAAGAGTTAGCGTAGGAGAAATCAACTTACCTCACATAAGCGATCACATGATGTGTTTCCTCATTTTTTTTATTATCATTTATCTAATCCTATAGCAATAATATAGGTCCATATTAATCTTAGGACTAGAGTAGACTACGAAAAAAAGTACTGATAACAAATATGAAATTGAGAGATATTTTAAGGCATCTTGTGAGGGTGAAGGGAATTTTGATATACTAAATTAGTGGAAGGCCAATTCAACAAAGTATAATATTCTTTTTCTAATGGCACATGATGTTTTGCCCACTCCAGTCTCTACAATTCATTCAAAGTAGGTTTTCAACGTTGGAGGACACGTTCTATATATCTAAACCAATTCAAATCATCATATTGAATATCTTGTGTTATGGCTGATTGCACACCTAGTTAAGAAAAGTAATAACTCTTAAGCTAAATAGTTAACTCACATGATTCCAATAGGGTTCTTAATATGTAACAGTTTCATATTTTATTTCATTAAGCATGATTCTCAGAAAAATTATAGTTCAACCTAAGTTTTATATTGATTGTGTGTACAGACCGAATGACCTTATGTTTATTATTTATATCAATCAGCATAACTCCTATTCTAGTACTTCTATTTTGCCTTAAAAGTAGACTTCCTAAGGTTTGCCTCGTATAATTATTATAATTTATATCATTTTAGACTGAGAACAATAAATTTAATAAGTACTAACATGATTTCCCTATATTTCATTTTGATAGACTAAGGAGGGCTCAGTTAATCATTTTTAACTTTACCTACTCGTATTCTTTTCAATTGATACCAATTGGAAATAAATCCCGACATCATTATTATTGTTGCCCTAAATTATTAAATAATTTTATAACATATTTGATTTAATACCTAATTTATAGAATAGGGTAACAACTTTAGAAGACAAAGTGATAGCACCCTAAAGATGAACACATAACTTTCTCTACAAATATTTGATTGACATGATTCCAAAATTCAGTGAAATAGACATTAAAAGGAGTATAGACTCTTAATTTTATAATTTATACTATTTTATATAAGTTTTAAAAAATCTCATGGTGGTACATATTTAGATTTTGCTTTAAAACCTACAAGACAGAGAGGTAATCAATATAAATTTTATGTCATCTTATATATAGCTTATTTTTTAGTAATTCCAAATGGATTAGGTAGCTTACGGAAGAAACAAATTCACCTAAAAGTTTTAGATTTTTGTATGACCGATATAAATAGGAGCATGATTAAAAATCCAACCATATCATTTTCGAGAAGAGCATGATAACTACTCAATATTTTGCATAGAACATAATACATATACATTATTTTGAGGTCATTACAGATCCCATGGCCCCGTTTGTTTGCGAAATCGGACAAGAACCGTGCCCTTGTTCCGCCCAGTTCTGCCAAACACTGCTCCGGAATCGGTTCCGGGGCGAGAACAAATATGATGAAACCGAGGCCAGGTTTCACCCTTCCGGTTCCATCATTTTTTATGGAATTAGGAGCCACACCAACTTTTTTTATCTTTTGGGTTTGACGTGATGGATTTTTTTTTAAAATTCATTTTCTTTTTTTTCTTTTTTCTTTTCTCTCACATCATATCTTTTATAAAATAAATTATTTTATATTTATAAGGGATTAATATAATATTATTTATTACTTATTATTTCATCAAACAAATTTAATATTTCATTAAATCTAATTAATTTAAAAATGATTTTTTATATTTAAATAATATATTTTTAACAAAAGTTTTCCCATAATAATTTTTTTATTTTATAATTTTATTTTAATTAATAATAAAATTATACTTCATAATACCAATAATCATTTTTAATTCAAAACTCACCAAAAATTCATCCATCACATTTACTTTTTCCTATCACATCAACCACCTTATTCATTCTCATCAAATTCCACTCCAATCAAACACAATCCGAACTAATCTGTCAATTCAACTATGCACCGGGAACTTAGGAGGAATCATGATTCCATTTTCAAATGACCCCATGGAATCTAGACTCAAAGAAGAAGAGGTGACCTAACTTTTATAATTTTTTGAGAATTTTTTATAATTTATTACTAGTAGCCATTTCCAGTCGTATAGTGACGGTAAACAAAAGATCTATAACCTATTTGATTTCATTAGATACTTTTAAGTTGACGTGCACTATTCCATAACATGAAACCTCACCAATTAAGTAAACAAATAAAATATTTCATGTCCTTACCTTATTAGCTTTCATTTACCTCTTTCCATTCTCCATAGTTTTGATAGCATCCACCGAGGCTTAACCCATTTCCTTATGGTGGTCTGACGGTGGCAAGCAGGTATCAACATATTGTACGGCCATCTATGTTAGGATAAAAGATAAGAATGTTGTTTTTTTTTTAATTTAAAATTAAACCAACTAGGGAGAGTTCCTGTAGGTAAGAGATGGTTAGTCCCATACATAAGTCAGTTGGATGTGATGACATTAGCTAACTGAATAATTAAGTAAATTAGGTCAGCATTAACTAGGTTAGTTAATTTAGTCCTAATACATATTTAATCAACCAAACGATTCATAAATAAAGATAAGGTCACAATTAACTTAAATTTACCTTCAAAAATAATTAAGGGAATTTTAATTCTTGATTAAGTTAATTGCCTAATAGGTGATTGTAATATTACAATGTAATTAGAAATATATTAAAATAATAATCAACTTAATTAATTCATAATCAATTTATTAACTACTAAAAGTGTTAGGATATTACAGCGAGGACCACGGACCCCACCGTAGACGCCCGCGCACCATCCGACCCCCGCCCAGACCTCCGAAACTCCACACACCGTGACCTCCTGCTCGACGTTGCCCTCTCGACTGCCCACACGATCTCTCGACCGCATGAGGAGATTGGCGTCATTCGAGTTTGGTCACCATCGCATGAGGAGATCGACATCGCTCGAGTTCGATCACCATCGTGTGAGTTCAGTCACCATCGCGCGAGAAGATAGTTCATCATTGTGCGCATGGAGATCGGAAGCTATCGTGCGCGAGGAGATCAGTCACCACCATGCGGGAGGACATCGCTCAATGCGGCCATGCGAGGAGAGAGAAAGAACTAATGGAATTTTATTTTTTTATATCCAAACCCTAAATCGGACGCATGAACCGAACCTGCAACATTCCTCTCTGAATCGACTCGGCACCATCCTTTGCATCGTAGATCGGATGGTATCTGGTATGACCACCTCTTTAAGAGGAGGTGGACAATCACTATAATCCTCTGTGTGTGTATGTGTGTGTGTGTGTTTTCTAAAGAAAGTATACAAAAAGTTGAATTCATGGATAAACTTGTCTTACATGACTTAAGAAATTAATTAAAGTAGGATGCATTAAAGATGGGTTTTTCCCTTTTAGATAACTAGTTCCACGTTCATGTTTACAAGAAACTCATACGAGACTTGCATATTAGGAGTTTGGTACTTTGGACGAGAGCAAAACATTGTTGTTTTATGTAACTAGCTTTGTATTCCACGTTCACCTTTACAAGAGAAAATCATATGAGACTTGCATATGGGTGGGTTGGCAAGCCACTTTGGGGAGATAAAATAATTGTTGCAGTTGAAAAGAGAGGTTGTATGTGCTCAATTGAGGAAGGATGTTACTAATTTCATTAGGTGATGTTTGGTTTGTCAAATGGCAAAAGGGTATTCTCAAAATACATGGATATATCTCTTGGTGCCTACTCATGTGGCACATGGGACACATCATGGATTCATCCTTGAAGTACCACATTTATGATGAGGCACAAATTCTGCATTGGTAGTTGAACATTACTTATGAAGGATGGTTTATTTCATTACGTTGTAAGTTACTACAAATGTCTGTGAACAAAGTCAACTTATTCTTTATTGAAATAATGCATCTCCATGGAATTCCAAAGTCGATTACTTTCAATTGTGACACCAGGTTCCTTTCACATTTCTGGAAAATGTTGTAGTAGTGATTTGAAACCATCCTTAATTACAATATCTCGTGTCATCCTCAAGTAGATCGTCAAACGGAGGTCGTTAATATATCCTCCAGTGATTGGCCCAAGTAGCGAGATCTTGACATTGCACAAAATAAATTTGTTTTCAATAGTATGCACTAGCAACACCAAAACAAGAAGTGTGGTTGCAAAAATATTGTTCATAAAATCATGTGAGAAAGAATTGAAAGTTCTTCTTCGTTCAACATTTCATATTTGTTCATCTTCTTGTTGATGTTGATGTTCCTATGTTAAGGTCGACTTCTTTTTAGAATGGTGAGGGTGTGATCATGTAATATGGTGCTACAAATTACAACACATGAGAAACTTGGAATCCAAACCTGAGTTATTTTAGGAATCGAGTTTTAATTGGATTTGTTTTATAGTTTTAATTTTCTCATACAACTTTCCTTTATACAAAAGTAACAAAATTCAAATATTGCCCTCGCGTGAGGAGATCAACATCGCTCGAGTTCGATCACCGTTGTGCAAGGAGTTCAGTCGCCATCGCACGAGGAGATCGTTCACCATTGTGCGAGAGGAGATCGGTCACTGTCATGCGCGAGGAGATCGATCACCATCATGCACGAGGAGGTCGCTCGTGGTGGCCATGCGAGGAGAGAGAAATACAACAACAACAACAACAACAAAGCCTTATCCCACTAGGAGAGAGAAATAACTAATGGAATTTTATTTTTTATATCCAAACCCTAAATCGGACGCATGAACCCAACTTGCAACATCCCTCTCTGAATCAACTCGATGCCATCCTTTGCATTATAACCTGAAACTGTCTGCCTCGAACTGCGTCGTAGAACGCATGGTATCCGATATGACTACCTCTTTAAGAGGAGGTGGACAGCCATTATAATCTTGTGTGTGTGTGTTTTCTAAAGAAAGTATTCAAAAAATTGAATTCATGAATAAACTTGTCTTATATGACTTAAGAAATTAATTCAAGTAGGATGCATTAAAGATGGGTTTTCCCGTTTTAGATAACTAGTTCCACATTCAGACTTACATATGGGGGATTTGATACTTTGGACGAGAGCAAACATTGTTCTTTTACAAGACAACCAATGAGGATCATCGTTGGACGTTCTAATTATAGAAGAAGGGATTCTACGAGTTATTAATAAATCAATTTAAGATTAATTATTCGTATAATACAGAAAGCTTATCGGGGGAAGACGAGCTTAATGAGCCATAATGTTTCACGCAGTCAAGACTTGCTAAATAAGAAAATAAATAGATAGACAATTACTACAGGCCTTATAAATCCGCTGACCTTTTTCTTTTCCTTTCAAAGTTACAAAATAATATGATTGCTTAAAAATAGAATTACAGTCGGAATATTGAACTCCAATCGAGGTACCTTCTGAAACAACGATAAAAGGTATATGATTTTACATGACAATTCTCTAGGCATAGGAATTTGCTTCTTGCATACCATGCGAGCACAGAAATTAAAGCCTAATGGGATCGATTAAGGATTGATCACAAAGACGCGCAGGTTTCTTCTGCCATTTCCCTTGGTCCTTGATCTTCTTCACTTCACGGGTACCGTATAATTAAGGGGCAGAAACCTTCGACTGATGAAATAGCACGTGTGTGCAAATTTTAGTTCTGGGGCTTTGGAGGCAGGTTAAGTTGAACATACACTTCATCAGTTTTTCAGCCTCCAGCCTGATACGCATCAGAAACCAAATGAACCTCAAAGGAAATGAAGAGAACAAATAATGGTGATACTTATTATAATAACAACTTGTGCAGTTTTTCCCTCTCACCCTTCATCAAAGTTCTAGTGAAGCAGCTGTGTGGACTGTACATTTCTAGGGCACCGGGATCAGAGGCTTAAAGCCACCATCATGCCGAAGGAACTTTAAACCCTGTTGATATAAAGGAAGAGTGAATCAAGATATCAAGCAAAGACTTGGCAAGCAGATGTGCACCAAACAATCCGTAAGAGATGTTACCACCACAGCTGCTGTCGTGCTGCCTCGCCGCCACCTTTGTCCTCGATACGGATACCACAAAGCGGCTTTGGTCACTACATTCATGTCTTGATATGAATCTGCGTACATCAGTCTCACTCCGCATGGATGGCCAAATATTGGTGCAGGACAGGAGGAATATTGTCGCACCGGACTCTGCATGCATGCAGGTTAAGTACGGAAATGCCAAGTATGCGAGAAAATAGAAAACATTGCAACAAATGCATAGACCAGCGCAAGTACAAAGTTTTAATCACTTACCAGGGGCTGCATCATGCACAGTACGTTTCTTGCGCCTCTTCTTGGTCACAGGGAATCTCATCAACTCAGTTTTTATCATGAATAAACAAGAGGAAGCAACAAGGAAAAATGGTTTGAAGATATGTGGGAAGACTCTGCACCCCTTTTTGTAGCCCATTCAGATATAAATGCATGATTAACTGTCTAAGCATGAATGCAATATCTTCTTTCTAGTTTCCTATTATGTGCCTAGGTGATTAAATGTGTCCACCTCACCATCCAAAACAATTCAATCATAAATGCATGCCTCTCTGTCTAACTATGAATGCTCTCCTTTTCTTGTTTCCTATTATGTGCTCAGGTGGTTCAATGTATCCTCCTTGTTCCTCACGATACAAATAGAATCGTATTTTGATGTTTACCTAAAAGTTAAAATAATGACTAAGAATGAGTAAATCTTGTGAGCATCCTGTGTTATTTCTGATGATATCAATAATCAAGAATAAGAAAAACATATCCAAATTTGTCAAGGCTTGCAAAATAAAGTAAAAGACAGAAGATGATGGTTACGAGCAATATAACTTACACCCAATGTTACAAAAGAATGCACCACAAAATAGAATTTATTAACGGGGTACAACAACTAAATACTTAAATTATTATTGTCAGGTATTATTCAAAATTGAAACTGGAACAAAAGAAATACAGCTTATAGTAATCATTCTAACAAGACATTTATAAAACAACATAATATCTAGCCAGTAAAATTAACCTTACATCAAGCATACTGTGAAACCCAATAAGAGCTTTAAGATATAATTAACTTGTTGCAATGTTGTTGATGCAGCTATCTGTCTCAGACAGGACACACCAATAACTTCTTTTTTTTAGGGAGAAAACCCAGTAAGATTTCAACATTAATCACGAGACCCTTCTGGTTCTTCCATCACCAGCTTTGCCATCTTTTGGCCTTTTGCTTCTTCAAACTTTTTATTAACTAAGCATGGGAAAACTTCTATCTTCTATATCTGGTGAAGATAAATATCTTTTATTATCTTTTCTCAATGATAAGATGTAAGAATTCCTGGAATGATAATAAAAAGCATGTTGATCAGTCCAGTTTAGCATCTCACTTCCATCGAGTTCTAGCGAACCACCTGCAATGACTATGGATCCCCATGGACCTGATTGCTTGTGTTTAGTCCCAAGAGCTGATTCCATGGACGGCAGGAGTTTCGGAGGCTTGGTAAACAAATCTAACTGGCTGTCATGTATAAATTTACTCCAAACAATAGGAACGTGAGACTACCCCCCGCTGTGTCTTCCAGGCTGCTTTCTAAACACAGACGATGAAGCAGCAGCCCAGATAATCGCATTATCATCTTTTTTCTCATTTACCAGGAGTTGAATTATTAGAAACATGTGCTGGTTGCTTAGGCCTCATGTTGCCCATAGTTGGCTATCGCGACCTCATATAGTGTTTGATGAACTCAGTCTCCCATGGAGGAAGTCTCAGAAGTCTATGCAAGGATGTGGCTTCATCCCATAGAACCTAAAACATCGCACATGAGAATAGAATTGTGACGCAGCGGTAAGGAATTCGGTATAGAAATTTAAATATAGCCAAGAGCAAACCCTAGGCCTGATGAACGGTGTTCTATTACACCGTCCAAGTATGCCTCTGTTACGCTTGAAAGATTTGCAGAAAACAAATGTCGATGTCGCCGGTTCAAGCGGATGATAATCGACAAATAAACTAGCAGGAATCCACCTGCACCTTAGAAGAAATCCAAGGCCAAGATTGTGCGCACGAACTCAAGAACTCAGAAAACTCTGAACTGGAACTTTAATTAAAGAGATGATAATGTCTTTAACTCTTACAAGTCAGGCCAATATATAGGGATTCCCAACTAGCAATACTATTAGCACTAAGACTCCTATAGCAAAAGGAAAATAGAATCCCACCAACATTAGGACTTTTATAACCTAACAGAATAGGAAATAAACTAATAGGAAATAACAATCCTAATAGCATTAGGACTCCTAAGAAAAATAAACTAAAAATCAAACAATAGTCCTATCAACATTAGGACTCCTAACAGATTCTTCAAATCTGAATCAAACTAAGTTGTTGAGCACTAAAATTCTGTACAACAGCAGAATTCTCTCTTTTCTTCTCAAGATCTACATCAGGCTCCCCTGCTTGAAAAGAGCTCGACCCTGAGCTTGGTAATAGTAAACCTGACGGATGGTACATAAAGAGATCTGATACATTGAAGGTAGATGAAATTCCCAAGTGTGTTGGCATTGGAAATATATACTTGATTGTGATCTTGTTTATAGCTCTACTATCAACACACATTCTCCAGGTGCCATTCTTTTTTGGTACAAGGAGTGCTGGTACTGCGCATGGACTCATGCTTTCTCGAACACATCCTTTCTTTATTAATTCATCCACTTGATCTTGTAAAATCTTATTTTCTTTTGGACTTAATCGGTAGTGGGGAAGGTTTGGAATACTTGAACCTGGTATTAGATCAATATGATGTTGAATGTCTTGCATGGGAGGTAATCCATCAGGTAATTCTTCAAGAGCGATGTCTTTGAATTTTGAAATTAAATTTTGGATTGCCTCTGTAGTGTGTTCTTGATCTGGAGGAACCTCCCCTATGCACATAAGTGCATACGCCTTTTCACGATCTTTTACCTCAGAAATGAATTCATCTGCCCGTTCAATCAAATAGCCATTCTTCAAGCTATTTTCTTTAATTACTTAATCATGTTGTAATGATAATAAAGAGATGTGTTTTCCGTCTTTAGAAAACTTGTAGATGTTGTCTCGCCCTAAATGGGTTGCATTAACATCAAATTGCCAAGGACGACCCAAGATGATGTGGCTTGCATCCATATCCAATACATCACATGTGACCACATCCTTATAACTCTTGCCAATTGATAAAGATACCTTACACAATTGTGTAACTTCTTTGTTAATTCCCTTACTAATCCAACTAACTCTATATGGTGAAGGATGAGGTTCTGTTTTCAATTCCAATATGTCCACCATTTTTTTTGAAACTATATTTTTAAAGCTCCCACTATCAATAATGACTTTACAAAGTTTACCTTTCACTGTGCAACGGGTTCGGAATATTTCATGTCGCCGATGGTCCTCTTCTTTCCTAGGCATTAATAATAGGCGTTGCACGACACTCGAGAGATGTTCTCCATCTTCATCAGCACAAATTTCTTCTTCAATATCATATTCATCATCAGCCTCTTGATCATCAGTTTCTTCTTCATCCTCTATTATTCGTGCTGAATGGAGTGCTTGACGTTGTGGGCACTCATTGGATCGATGACCTAATTGTCTACAACGATAGCAAACAATAGAATTGGACTTCCCATATGAGTTAGAAGTCCTCTTAGCATTATCGGCACCCGCAGGTTTTGATTTAGAACTGGCTGGTAAGCTTTTGTCAGCACTTCCAACCTCTTCAATTGCAGGAAGTTTAGATGAATTATGTGCACTTGCCATCTTACTAGTCTCAGCAGAATGAAATTCTGCCTTGGCTCCTCGTTCTAGTTGACGTTCAGCAGTTTCTGCCAAGGTGATTGCAGCGGCCATGGTGCTTGGAGTCAGCATCTCTACTTTTTATCTGATGTTAGACCTCAAACCATTTAAGTATCGAGCCACCTGTTGTGGTTCTAGTTCAACCAGGCTGTTACGAGATGTCAGACGATCGAATTCCGTTGTATAGTCCCGCACTAGCCTTC
Organism: Pontederia crassipes; assembly: GCA_030549335.1. NCBI lineage: Eukaryota > Viridiplantae > Streptophyta > Magnoliopsida > Commelinales > Pontederiaceae > Pontederia > Pontederia crassipes. The sequence continues at coordinate 3,063,808 of JAUKPH010000017.1, forward strand.
CGCCCTGTCTGCAATTCTGTAACTGTTGGTATAGAATCTGTTGATAGTTTGTTGGAAGATAATGATCCCACAACATTTGCTTCATTTTCCTCCAACTACGTATTGGTTGTTTATTTTTTTGCACTCGCAAAGATTGAATTTGCTCCCACCATGCAGATGCTCCTCCTTTTAAGCGATATGCCACCAATTTTGCTTGCTTATGTTCTGGGATTTCCATGTACTCAAAGAATCGTTCGACCTCCAAAGTCCAATCCAAAAAGTCTTCAATGGGTAGATGACCATTGAAGTGGGGCAATTCCATCTTCATCCTAAAATCAAGTTGTCGGTGTGCAAAATTTCTTCTTGGTTCAACAACTAACTCTTCTTCACTATCGCTGTCCATCGAAGAAGTGGTTGTTCGTTGTCGTCGATTTGCTTCTGGTTGGACACGTGTATGAATAGGACCTTGATTCGTAAGCAATTTTTCGATGGCAGCAGTAAGGAGATCTATCTTTGTTTCTAATTCTTCAAACACTTTTTTAGTTGGAGTATCAGCCATGATCTCTTCCTCGCTCTGATACCACTTGACGCAGCGGTAAGGAATTCGGTATAGAAATTTAAATATAGCCAAGAGCAAACCCTAGGCCTGATGAACGGTGTTCTATTACACCGTGCAAATATGCCTCTGTTACGCTTGAAAGATTTGCAGAAAATAAATGTCGATGTCGCCGGTTCAAGTGGACGATAATCGACAAATAAACTAACAGAAATCCACCAGCACCTTAGAAGAAATCCAAGGCCAAGATCGTGCGCACACGAACTCAAGAACTCAGAAAACTCTGAACTGGAACTTTAATTAAAGAGATTATAATGTCTTTAACTCTTACAAGTCGGGCCAATATATAGGGATTCCCAACTAGCAATACTATTAACACTAAGACTCCTATAGCAAAAGGAAAATAGAATCCCACCAACATTAGGACTTTTATAACCTAACAGAATAGGAAATAAACTAATAGGAAATAACAATCCTAATAGCATTAGGACTCCTAAGAAAAATAAACTAAAAAGCAAATAATAGTCCTATCAGCATTAGCACTCCTAACAGATTCTTCAAATCTGAATCAAACTAAGTTGTTGAGCACTAGAATTCTGTACAGTAGCAGAATTCTCTCTTTTCTTGTCAAGATCTACATCAAATTGGTAGATACAAATAAAAATTGAAGCGCTTATTAGGTAACAGTACATGAACCTCTAGAAATCGCCACTTTGAATCTACCAACAAAGAAGAAATGTCCCCAACGCCGACAATGTTCCTGAAAACTGCACTCCAACAAGTGGAAACAATTACATTTCTTTGAATCAAGGTTTTATTTCTCGGTTGCATCAATTTTTTTTAGGAGTAAGTTGCATCAAATTGCAAAATATCAACAACTGTTCTAAAGGATTTATTTATAATTAGCCTTATACCTCCTCTTACACAGAACAACTGCACCTTGAAATCTCATCTTAGTTCTTGTGGCCAAGGTGAAGTGATTGTTGACAGTTTGAAAATACTTGTTCACGCCAACAATAAATTCACTCATCCTAAAACATATACAACCAAAATGTTATCTCTTAAATTCAAGAAAAAATCAGTACAACAGGGAACAAGAGGATTCTAAGGTGCTTGTTTCTTTTTACTATCAATAGATAACACCAACCTTGTTTTGTAGTAGACAACGAATGGGATTCTTGTAGCAACACCATGTGATGCAGTTGCAGAGACCCCAAGCTGCATGCTCTTATTTGAACAAAGTGGAATATGAATTTTTCTTTGAAGTTGAGCACGCCTCACCCCAACACACAGCCCTCCATCTTCCCCTCTGTTTTTTTGCTCAAATTGGTTAGATTCTCAAGTATGAATTAGAGTATGAGCATGTCACAAACTGTGGATAAAGGTAGGACCAATCTTGGACAAAGCTTTTACCTAATGAAGATGCACGAATCACCCACAACCACTTTCTTAGGGGCAATAAAGAGCAGCCCCACCCAGCAGTGAGAAGGTGTTTCTTAGGTTGGCCTGCCAGTAAGGAATCATTTATTATTCTTCCCAATCTCCATATGTACCCATTTTTAGCTGAACTTCAGTTATTCCTTAAATGGAACATGGTTTTTTAATGGAAGTAAATGATACAATATACCAAGGAACGACTTCCACATACTTTTATACGTGCTTGAATCTCCACCCATGACCTTGGAGGTCTCTCATTACTAATTCTTGGCCCGGGTTTTCCAATAGCATATCCTTATAGGAACACACATCAGATTAATTTTGTGACAATCGGACTGGACATCAACCGAGAGCAACCTCCTGTCACTCAAACCAGCAAACTGATTAAGCAGGATGGTTTGGACTATATGATAATGAATAAAAAATATATATTAAAGCAAAATATTTAATGAATCATTAAGTATTAATCATAATTGCGTAAGACGAACCTACATAACATCTTAAAATAATATCCCTAGAAAATGCCATAAAAATATTATTACTAGATTCCAATAAAATTGAACTTGGAAATAAAACACATAGTTCACATTAATATTACCCTTGATCTAGGACACATTAACAAGCAAATTACCGGTCCAAAAGTATTGAATTTTTCATTTTCATCAAACAATTTCATTACGAATCCAAGTTGGTTATTGATTCAGGAAAAAATAATTAGAAAGCAAACATGAAAAAAGTTAAGATATAATACAACATCAAATTAATTTTAGTAGAGGGAAATGAAAAATTAACCTTCCAACCCCAGTTTGCAATCAACGGAGGGGAAAGGTTCTCCCTTTCATTTCCTTCATTTTTACATATTTTCCCATTCACCTATTCTTCTATTCCAGTACATCCTAAGTTATAAGATTTCAGCCCAAGGTTATATTCTTCTATCCCAAGTGGTAATATTCATTTATGGAGATTGCAATTTTGCCAATTTTCACTTTTGAGGATGATTAAGATTTGTCAACATGTGGTTGCAAAACGTCACGTAACTAAGAACCTATTCATTAAATCCTTATCAAGCAAGACAACTAGTAATTCTATACATCGTATCCTTAAAGCCTACTCATAAACCTAATTTCAATTTAACATAAATTTAAACAACATGAGACTTAAATAGATATTTATTTTCAGTTTTTTAGAAACATTTTTTTCTTGTAGAAGAAAAAATGAGAATGGTTGCTAGTTGTTGATAAACAATAAATTTAGCATTGCCCATTATCCATGCATAATCCAGAGTCCTGCTTGAAATATGTTTAGTAAAGAATTGTAGACCTAATATATAAATGTTATAATTTCCATGAGGGCGACACAAGTTTGTCAATTTTACCCCTTCACAAAACTTTGACAATTTTCATTTCTTTATATGATTAAGAATTGACAATTCACAGTGATAAACATCATTAAATATGAATTTATCCATAAACCTAAATGCAATTTAATATTACTTGAACTAGAAGTCCTAATATGACTAAGAATAGGAAACTCCCATCGTACTTCTACCCAAGAAACTTCTAATCCTAGCATGAATATTATTAAGGAGTCATAATCCAAATACTTGCAATGTCAATCACAATCTCAGGCCACATTGATGCCAGTTACGAATTAACATCTCTACTTATGAACCTGATGCACGATGTATCAGGTTCTTACATTAATAGATAAGCCAATACGTTTTTAGGAAAAAAAAAGGGCTTCATTGCCCTCCATGGCCTCTGTTCTTAGCTTGGTTGATATCGTCTTTCCCTAGTGGTATCACCAGCCATTCTGGAGGAGCCACAAGTTCGGCAATTTCTAGTCCTCATCAACAGTCCATTTCTTCCATCAAACTTACTCTACTGGACAAAATTAATAGTTCTTCCCTCGGCTAAAAGATCCAAAATGGATTTCACCTTCGGGTGCAACTGGGGAGCAGTCACCGAAGGACCAAACGGTCACTAAAACGGAATCCTTTTCCATTCATTTCCGGGACATTGAAGTCGGAACTCGGAACTCTCACCCAGATTTAACACATTCGTTTACCGACCTACTCGTAAAGAAGGAGAGCAAGAAAATCGCACACAATCGATCAGAATAAAATCGGGAATTTAACGACGCTAAGCACAAACAAGGAGGAAGAGGAGGGTATCACTTTTACCCGACGGGCTTCTCGAGGATGACCGGGGAGTGCATCTTGACGTAGGTGCAGGTGGGGATCGGCAGCAGAAGGGCCAGGAGAGAGCGGAGGTTTGACCAGCGCCGATTGCGGCATCAAGAAGCGTCGGTAGAATCAAAGGAAACAGGAATCGGCGAAGTGGACCTTCCCGCCGACCGATCGAAGAGGTTTTCCGCGGGAACGAGACGGCGATCGTCTCACGAGCCGGCCCGGCAGTGGTTGGTTGACAAGGCCCATTAAGTGGCAAGTTTTTTTCTTTTTTTTTTTTTGTTACAGTCCAAAAGTCTAATAAATTTTGTTTTTTGTAAAAATCAACGGTAAAATTTATTCACGATCGAACAAAAAAATCACGAGGCCTTTTCTTCTCTATTTTTGTTAAAAGAACACAAACAATTTTTTCCCCACACAGCCCCGAACTTCTTATTCCCATGCATTTCATAATTTAATTGGTTGTCCTTGTAAGAATTTAAGTTTTTATTAATTATTTAATTAATCGATTTGTTAAAAAAAATTAAGTTTAGTGTTTGAAGGAAAAATATAATGATGAAAATTTTAAAAATTAATTTGATAAATATTTTTTATGGATGTTTGGATAAAAGAAAAAACTAAAAAAATAATTTACTATTTTATGAAATTAACATATTATATGATTAAAATTATATTATAATTGGTTAAAACTTTTGAATTTTGTTAAAAACAAGTGTGGCGCATTTATCAAAAATTATATTATAATCGGATGTTTGGGGCACGGTAATGATCAAAGTGTAGTAACTCATAGGAGAAAACTTTGTACAGAGTTCCATTAATGTTAATGGGTGGCTCCTCTATGCATCAATCCGATTTCTCCTTTTATTTTTGCTCCCTCCGGCATCTAGAGTTGCGAAAAAGGCGAAAACAGTATGAACTTCTTTTGTGGCGATCAAAATCGTGGATATCTTGACTATTGATTCAATTGTGATAAGAGAGCATTCGATAGCATCCTCTTCTGGGCATCTAAATCGATCCCTAAGCTTTCTTTTTGGTTTAGCAGTCAGCTAAAGCGTTTTCTAATTTGAGAGATGGAAATGCTTAATCAAGTAGCCAAGAATCATCGAGGAGGGCTGGGAAATGAATTTAGGAAGGATCTACACAAAGTGATGAATCATGCTCTCAGAATCGATCCCTCGTTAGAGACGATTTATAACAGAGGAACAAATAGTAATTTGGAAATAACTTACTGTCAGCCTCTTTCAGATATGAAACTAAAAATTAAAGTAAAAAGTGGTTATCATTCATTAGTAGGGGATAACCTTATGATAAAAAATTTGAGTTTAAGCAGAGAAGTAAAAATTTTAGCTCACCAGAAATGTAATATGTTTATTTTCAAAGTGCCAAAAGTAATTGATCAGATTTGCGGACGTTCCTATGAAGAAACACTTATGATACTAGAACTTATGCCTTATTGATTGTTCATTTAATTAATAATAAAACTTTAATTTATTGTATTATAAAACTAAATAAAATAATGAATAAAATAATATTATTATTAGAATGCAATAAAATTATTTTTTAGCTTTATTAGAATGTAATAATAAATAAGTATTTATAGATAAAACATGTAATATATATAATATTAATATATATACATATATAATATACATAATATTATTAGAATATTGACAATAGGTCACCTATTTGTCAAAGGTAAAAAAAATATTTGAAACCCCGTTCTTGCTCGTAAGAAGAACTTCCCTTGCCCAACTCTAAATCGATAGTTTTCACCGCTTGTCCAGTGTTATAACTCTAAAAGCATCATATGCATGTACAGTCAACATTTATATATAAATTGGAGAAAACATCGTATATATGCACTTTAAATTCTGATTTAATATTATTTTTACTTATAAATATGTTATTGATAAAAAATATGTAAGATAAAGGAGGCCTTTGGCTAACCTTATAAGCTCCTCAAGCATTTTTATAAATAGATTTTAGAAAATATACCTATTTGTTAAGTAATATTGTTTTATTATAGAAGATAATAAACAAGGGAAGCTAACTTATATGTTTTTTTTACTTGCAAGACATTTAGTTAAACTATCTAATTTATCACCATAACTTTTAATGTTTCTAAATATTTTCAGCATATCAATATTTTTCTCTCACTCCCTCTTCTCCTCACTTGAGTATGATTTACATTAATGTCGCCGACGACCGACCAATCAACTTTTTTTCACGATAATCAATTGAAAACATCATTGCTAAGGGTATTCATGAGTTGAGTTTCAAACTAGTTCCAATCCAACTCAATTAAAGTTGTTCGAATTAAATAAAATTTGAGATCGGATCAGGGTCAACCCAATATGCCAACACCTCTATCCTCACCACTTCTTCTTGTCACACTACAATTTTATTTAACTTTTTCCCCTTTTTTAAGAAAATTAAAAATAAGCTGTTTAAAAAAGATAAATTCATAATTTTAAAAATAATATTATCAAATGAAGAAGTCGTGATGGGTCTAACTATACTTATATACATGTGTGTGTCTATATATATATATATATATATATATATATATATAATCAAGTAAAATGATATATGTTTAACAAAAAATAATAAATTTAATTTAAATTTAGTGTTAGTATGCATTTAAAATTAAAGGCTTATCATTAGGAGAAAGATTACTGAAAATATTTTCAACCAAGACAGAAATACTTCAAGCAAATTTATTCTGTAGACCAAGTCAAATATAAATTAATTAATATTGTATAAATAAAACAATGATTTTGGACTCAAAAGGACTATGTCCACACTTGTCCACTGATATGGCTCTATAGTTCCAGAAGTCCCAAGATCTTTATAAGTTCACCTAAAAAGCTTGTAAAGGACTATTATAAATGTAGTATCCTAATTTGTGAACAAAAATTATTTTGCTCATAATTAAGAAGTCATACCCTTTCATTTTATCTTAGGGAAAGCCATCAAATCTTTTCCCCTTTCTGTTGTTCTCCTCTCCAACAAAATGTTAAAGTTCTTACTTCACGGCGACACTTAAAAGATGACGAAGATTGCTAGGATAAGGACAAGAAGATATAAAGATTTTAAATAAAAAAGAAAGGAAAATAATAATAATAATAATAATAATAATAATAATAATAAAGAATTTAAAATTAAAAGGTATGTAAAGGAGATCAGATTTACTTGAGATTAGTACTTATATTCTTATGAGGAATTAATGATGACGGATCTTGTATATATGAATTAGGATTCATTATATGATATGATTGGTTTAGGAAATAATTCCTAAAATAATATGGACATATTATGTAACACCTTATAATTTAAAAACAATTATGATGATGTGATGGCATCATCAAAATGAGTGCTTGTGGGAGGGAGCAGACGCTTGCTAGATCACATTTTTTATCGAAAAGGCACAAACTTGCTCATTTTTTTTCTTTTCAAATTTAAATGAAACAATAGAGCACCAGGGAAGCTATCTTCAAGAGTGACTCTTGGACGAGGGACCATTCCCACACCTCAAATTCTATTTAATTCCACCCATGACTCCTTCACTCCTCTTTTTTTGGCATTTAACTCATTCCATTCCCTTTTGCTCTTAGTGTACTCGTGCTCTTTGTTGTAGACAAACCAGCGAGTGAAGGAGAAGTAGTAGGTGTTGGAGCAAAATTTTATTTCCTCTATAATTATATTTTGATTATACAAATATAAAAAGAATGAAGTTATATTTAGAATCGAAAAAATGTTCAAATAGAAATGAGTTACTTCATGCACTAAATTTTCGATAAATATTTGTCCTTGTTCCACGAGATTTACATTAAAAGGTGAACATAAAAGTTATAGATAACTCTCTTATCTTTGTAGAGAATTAATAATCACCTCATTGGGACAATCACATAAAAAGTTATGTTTAAACAAGTGAAGCTTGAAAAGTTCAAATATAAGTTAATATTTTTATGTACTAAGCTTGCACTTAATATTTTTATGTACTAAGCTTACACTTAATACTAAGATTTGAATAAAGAAATTAATATAAAAATTATATATAATTATCTTGTCTTTTCAGAAAATTAAGAATCACCTCATTTGGACAATCGTATAAAAAGTTGTGCTAAAAATAATGAAGGTCGAGAAGTTCTATTTGAATTTGATATTTTATGTGCAAAACTTTGAATTAATATTTTACTATATTATCGTTAGATTTTGAATGAATGATGAATATTAAAATTGTAGAAAATTCTGTTATCTTTATATAAAATAAAAACTCATCACATTTGGATACTCTTATGAAAAATTATGTATAAAAGAGTAAAGGTCTAAAAAGTTTAATTTGAAATTAATAACTCTATGCACTGAACTTTGATTGAATATTTGACTATAATTTCATTAGAGTTTGGATGAATTATGAATATCAAAGTTGTAAATAATTTTTTTATCTTTACATAGAATAAAAAATTATCTCATTTGGATAACTGTGCAAAATATTATGTATAAAATAGTGCAAGTCTATCAGACTGTCAATGACACAAGGGATGACCGAAACTATTTCGATCGACCGTTAGAGATAAAAATGGACACCCGAAAATTTGGCTGAGCGCCCGCAAATGTTTGAGACTTCAGTATAAACATCATTCGAAACTCAAATGAACGTCCGAAAGTTGTCTATAACAGCTAGTTTTAAAACGGATGATCGAAACTCAAAATGGACGAATGTTTTAGTGCAGAAAAGTACATAACAGCTAGTTTTAAATACCAACGGCTAGAAAAAGTTTGGAGGCTATAAAAGAAGTTCAAAACACATCAAGAAGACCAAGATTTTATAGAAAAAGATAGGCAAACACTTGTGTTCATCCAAGAAGTCATCTTGAGCTCAAAGTTGTAAATCTCTCGTTTCTTTCTCTCTTACTCTTTTTGTGATGTTTCAAATTATAAAAGAGAGATTGTGGAATGTTCTTGTGATATTGTAATAGTTGTTTAGTTCCTGAGTGAAAAGAGGGTGTGTCTTACCTCTTGAACGAAGAAAAGATGAGTGAAAGATGTGTGCATAACCTCTTGAAAAATAGAAAGGCAAGAGTTGTAAATGGTTTCTTCGTTACCCCATTTGGAACGAAGGAAGGGTGTTAGTAGAATCTCCGGCGGTCTCGAGGTCGAGAAGTCGGAACGGAAACGTAGGCCAAAGTGTGGTTGAACCTGTCAACAAATCATCGTGCATCTTGTGTTTATCTTTCTCTCTCCCTCTTATTTCTACTATATTGTGCATGTGATTTGATATTTATTGTGTTAATTTAAATATTAACGAATCCGCGATGATTTTCATAAAATTAATATTTTCAATTTAAACACCAATTCAACCCCCACCCCAACACTCCTCTTGGTGTCTTGTGATCCTACAGTAGGCCATGGAAAGAGTGGAGAAGAAGTTGAAGGACAAGGAATGAACTAGAAGAAATGGGCAAAGAAAGGAATAAAGGCTTCAATGTGTTTCAAATGAGATCTTTGTCATAGGACATATTCCTCAGGGTAGAAGCATGATTAGGAAGGTTTATTTAGTGTTTGTAATGATAACTCATGGTTGGGAATAAGGTTATTATGCTTAGAAGAGTAGCATGCATGATCAAGACGAGTTTGCTATCATAGTATGATTTGACCTTCATGCTCATTATGATTTCCTTATCAAGTAAGGATTTTTATACTTAGAATGATATGATAATGACTTGTTGATAATATATGAGGGCTTTTGTTGGTAGATTATTATTGTTTCCAAGTTGCTTATATGTATTATCTTTTGTGTTAGGTGATTTTATGCTCAAGTTCTAATATATTATGGAATGAACTCTTTCATCAAGATTAACATATTTTTCAATTTTATCCTCTAACTTTAAGACTGCCCTCCAACTCCTAACTTGCTTTATCAAATTCCCTTTGGACCGGATAAAGGCAGTTTGTCAGTCATTTTGCATACGTGTCAAGGGATTGAGAAAAATATTAAAATCATAATATAATATTATAATAACTTACAAAAATAAAAAGGGCACCTCTGAGCTCCCATCTACCTCTGGCAGCCTCGTCGGCGACAAGAGAGAGGGGAGACACCAATCTTGCTCACTAGCAATGCGCAACAGGGGGCATCCCCTCCCCCTTTCGCACCCGTCGCCGACGAGGCAAAAAGGGGGTGACCCCCCTGTGTCATCGGCACACACACCCCTCTCCCTTTTCGCGCCATCATTGGTGATGACGCAGGGGAGCGTCACCCACCCCCACCCCCTCCTATTTTTTCACCTTGCTAGCGACGGGCGTGAAAGGAGGGCAACGCCCCCCTACTACGCGTCGTAGGAGAGGTGTCTCCCCCTCCCTCCGATCATCAGAGGTAGAAGGGAAGTGCTCCTTTTTTATTTTTATAAATTATTATAATGTCATATTATTATTTTAAAATTTTATTTCTCAATTGCTTGCCACGTAAGCAAAACGATCGATAAAGTGTCAATATCCAGTCAAAAGGACATTTGATGAAATAAATCAATAGTTAGAGGATAGTCTCATTACAAAGTAAAGTTGAAAGATAGAATTGAGAAAGAGTGTAAAGTTCGAGGGCATTTAGTGAAGTTTACCCCAACTTCATGAGTATATGAGAATGGACTTATATTACAAGTTTGTATATAGGACATTTTAGGGGAAGTGCTCATTTACTATTTTTTTATAAATTATTATAATATCATATTATTATTTTAAAATTTTATTTCGCAATTGCTTGTCACGTAAGAAAAACGACTGATAAAGTGCTAATATCCTATCAAAAGGACATTTGATGAAATAAATTAATAGCTAGAGGATAGTCTCAATACAAAGTAAAGTTGAAAGATATAATTAAGAAAGAGTGTAAAGTTCGAGGGCATTTAGTGAAGTTTCCCCCAACTTCATGAGTATATGAGAATGGACTTATATTACGAGTTTGTATATAGGACATGTGATTAGAAGACTTGAGTGATATTTTGACATTTTCTTATTTTTGGTATTTGATAGATATATGGTATGTTGGATTTTGAAAGTGCTTTGGGTGTTAAAAACTTGATTGTAAAATTAATAACTGCAATGTTATGCATCTGTCGATCTAGTGGGCGATTGGTTAGAAAATCGAGTGTCTGAAAGATTTAGCCAAGAGTAAACAATCTTTAGATAAGTTGATCGCTACTATGAGCGAATGTATGCTCTAAAGTGAATTGATTAACCGCTTGATGAGACATCACAATCATTGTATCGAACATCTAGGTCTCTTGTCAAACTAGACATCTGTTGTAGCGACTGATCGGCCATTACGATATGACGATAAGATAGATGTTAAGACCCCTTTCAAATCAGATGATCGATCAATAAATCGGGCATCCGAATTAGACGGAGACTTGCACCTTGACTTAATAGGGTATTTCTCGCTAGACTGGCACTTGAGAGTCTAGAACATCGGATGTCCCCTCCATGGAACATTGGAAGAGAATTTTCACACTATTGTGTGATGCAATCTTCCCCTTACCATAAGGGCATTGTCATGACACTTATCCCATCGCCTATGGTACATGTTGTATTGCTTTGCAAGGCACACCTTTTAACAGAGGAGTGATGTTCCAATAAATAAGAACAAGGTGTTATCATGACTATGATATTAAAGATGGAGGAACCTAGTTTCCTAATGGTATAAAGATGTAGAAACTTAATTCCTAATATGATAATAATGATGGAGGAACTTAGTTCCTAATTGGCATTATAATGTGATATGGCTGAAAGAAATTAAGTTTCCTAATTGATGATGTTATGGCCCTCCCTTGTGGGAGAGATATGATTCTTATATGAAAGACTTCATTGATAGTCCATTGATTATTTTCACTTGTATAATCATTACTTCTTTATTGCTGTCCAAAAATGGACTATCATAATCTTTATAAAGTTCATACACAGATTATACCTCTTTATTGTTGATAAAATATTTTTCATGGATATGATCACATAAGTAATGTTTGTTGATTCTTATACTTAAATGTTATATTTTATGGCTTATTTGTTAACACACTAAACATTATTACTTACGGTATTGTGATTTTCTCCCATGTAACTGTGTTGATCCCTGTGGGTATTGAGTAGCATGCATGGCTTGTGTTAACATTTGTGCGGTGTAAAAGCTCAGATGGCGGTGTGCACATTGATGGGCTTTATGTTGTTTCTGATGTATTGTACTATAGTGCATGTAATCCTCACTTATGACTTATGAAGACTATGTGATTTATGAGATATTCGAGACGAAACTTGTATTGTATTTGTTATTTCAAGATTTTTTTAACTTCTGCAATTATATATTGGTCATTATTTTGTCTTTGCATTTATGTACCCTTATCGTTTTGACTTCAGCATTAATATTTTATTACCATTTATGGTTGACTATCAAAATGTAAAGTCCATATAACGACCAAAAGGAGATAATTAGTCACATGATAAAAGTTAAATTTCGGGACGTTACACATTTATGTTTTTCTTATTGATTTATGAAGCATGTACTTATGATGATCATCATGAGATTATGTCCAAATGGATGAATTATTCTTGTATATCAAGGAATTTATGCATCTCGAAAAAACACCTAAAAATTGTCGACATAGGAGTCCACTGTGGTTCAATCATACTTGAGAGATCACGATAGTAGCATGCCACATGTTGGGTGTAACAAACTTGCACTAGCCATTACAGTCCTAGCAAGTTTGACTATAATGTAGCAAATATCAAACCAATCATAATCAACTCGCATAAGCGATTATAAGTTGTAGTGGATCACGAAGCAACTATAGTGAATTCATTTGAGTTACAATCATATGACAACGGTCATTACCTCCCAATCGTAATACACAAGGATTAATTGCAGTGTATTGCTTATGACCTTAGCTAACCCCTTTTATGTAATTTATTTCACAAGTTATTGAATAGATATTTCATGTAGTCATTTAATTGTCTATATTAATACTTAATGTTGTTTATTGAAAATTATGTCAATGATATGTGTATAATTATTCAGAAAATCTTGTGTAATATTTTGCCAACACACATACATTATTTTTACATAATAAGCTCATAAATCGAATTAGGTTTAAGAAACATGTGATCCAATGTTTGATATATTATTGATGAACAAAATGTCAATTGGAAAATAAGTTTTTGACACATCATTAACTGATATAAAATAATTGACATCAACGTCCTTAAAGGTATATGTGCTTCATATAAAATATTTGTCCTCACACCTAAAATTGTATGATCCTCTTGAGGATGCTCATCGGTGGAGCCATTAAAGTTTAAAATAGACTTATGTGATTTACCTAGTCAACAATGATAACAGTGACATAGTTCTTCAATAATACTAAGAATATCCTATTGGTATTCCAATTGATATGAAGTCAAATTCAACGTGATCATATGATAATGAAAATAAAGATTTCATATAAATGTTAATGCTTAAGAAGTTGATAAAATGACTTCTATTGTACTTTTTATAATAAAGAAGGAGAATAAAGATAAAAATTACTTGTATATTAAATATTGATGATCGATGTATGATGTATGTTATTATTATTCCTTGTCAAAGTTATATTGCATGATGTGGTATATAAAAGTATGTATAGTTATGAGACATTGCTATGCTATTATGACAATTCTTAATCCCTATTAGATAGAACTTATTTTTATATTGTAGGTCATGATATGTATGATATTTACATATTTTGATTTCTTATACTCCAAAAGTGGTGACTAAGCATATGTCATAGTGATTGTACACGTCTAATAGTCATGAAGTAAAATAATCATGTTAAAAATGAGTTTATGATATTTTCTATATTCCGTGTGATCCGTATGCTATTAAATAAGTTCATAAATTGCGACAGATTTTTTCGCCACAAATCTCACAAAATTAGTCGCAAATTATAATTTTTCTACAGATTTTTGTGTTTGTTTGAAAATTGTTCAGCACAAATCAAATTGCGATGGATTCTTATATCCATCACAATTTTTGATAAATTTATCCATGGCATATATAAAAGTTATGAAGGACACGAGCCTTCACAACTTGATGAATAATTGCCCTTTGCAATTTTCGTCAAAACATCATCACAAAATGCAAAGTGATATGCGCCCTTGATAATTTTTTTGTAGAAATATTTTGTCGCAATTTAAGAGGGATGACTCGTTATTCATAATTCTCGACGAATTTGTCATTTGAAAATTGTGAATGATTGATTATCCGTCATGAATTATTAGGCATATTTCAAAAAGAGATTAATGGGGTTGTAACAACCAATTTGTGCAACCTTGTGTAACACCCTTATTCTGGGTAAATTACACGATTAGTCTCCCAACTTTGAGACATTTTCAAATTGATCTTCCAATTTTAATTTGTAATCAAAACGTCCTTCATCTTTAATTTTTTTGCACGATTAGTCCTCTTGTCAGGTGATAGTGGGTTTCCTGATTACCTTGCACACATGGCTACCACGTAGCTAGTTTCTCTTTCATCCACATTATTAAAAAATAATAAAATAATAAAAATATATAATAAACTAATATTAAAAATAAAAAACAAAAAAAGAGAAGGGGGATGACCTGCTCCGTCGAAGCGAAGAAGGGGGCCGACGGCGCCCCCCTTTCTCCCTTCGCTGGTCGCGAGGGAGAAAAGAGAGGGCATATCCCTCGTGACCGAGAAATAGGGTGGTGCCGGCCCCCCTTTTCTACTTTGCTGATCGTCGGCAAAGCAGAAAAGGGGGGCCGGTGCCCCCTTTTCTCCCTCGCAACCGGCGAAGAGAGAAAGGGGGGTGCTGGCCCCCTTCTTCGCTTCGTTGGAGCCGGCGAAGAGGAACGCTCGTCCCCTTTCTTTTATTCATTTTTTTTATTTTTTATTTTTAATATTAGTTTATTATATATTTTTATTATTTTTTGTGGATGAAAGATAAATTAGTTATGTGGCAGCCACGTGTGCAAGATAATCGAGAAATCCACTATCACCAAATAAGTGGATTAATCATGCAAAAAAATCAAAGACGAAGGACGTTTCGGTTACAAATTGAAATTGGGAGACCAATTTGAAAATGACTCAAAGTTGGGGGACTAATCATGTAATTTACCCCCCTCCCTCCCTATCTGGACCATTAGATTCAGTAGACGGGTCCGGATTAGATCGCGACATTAGGGGGTATTGCATGCTCGTCTTCAGATCCGCGCCCTAATCGATCTCGCAAGCAACAGTGACAATCGAATCCTGTGAACGCGGGCGACCCCACGTCATCCCTGACCCTATCGAGTGCCGGCAACCCATGGTCCTCCCCATCCCACGAGCGTTGACACTTGCCTGTCACCCCTGACCTCGTTGAGCGTAAGCAATCCATGATTGTCATATCCCTATGAACGCCAGCAGCCCCCTCCCTCCATCATCCCCGACCCTGTCGAGCACCGACAACCCGCGATCATCTCTGCGAATTCAAGAGTCATCACCAATTTCAAAATGAAATGGGGTGCTGCCAACCCTGCTCTCAATTTTCCATCCGTTGGATTTGTCATCTATGGCTGGATGTGCATGATTTCCTGACAATTGCGAATTCAAGCAGCACGAACTGCAGAAGGCGGCGATGACAATAGAAGGTGGCTCACGTAGAATGCGGCGGCGGCGAGGGCTCGCGGAGAATGAGGTGGCGGCGACGTGCGGAACGCGGTGCCGAGGAAGGTGGCAACGAGGTCTTGCTCGGGAAGCGACCTGCGAAGGCAGTGGCGAGGTCTTGCTCGGCGGGCGACTCACGAAGACAACAGCGATGTGCAGAACTGAGGAAGACGATCGGTCACGGAGGTGGAAGCTTAGTGCAGAAGAAGCAACGTGGAGATCAGCCAGAGAAGGTTTAGGGCAAAAGAAGCAGCGCGAGGTGAGAGTGAAAAAGAATAAAGCAGCTTAAATTTGCAGCCATCACGCACAAATCGAACGGCTAGAAAATCGTGCGCACATCGAGCCATAGATGACAGATCCAACGGATGAAAAATTAGGGTGCTCCCATTAAATCCTTTCAAAATAATATATTATATCAGATCTCAAGAATTCAAAATTTTTAAATATATTTAATAACATAATATTTACTAAGTATGATGAATAGTTTCTTCGTAATTTATGATGGATTTTAGTTCCTTTGCAAATTTGAACATAATATATTATATTAAATCTTGGGAATCTAAACATTAAATTATTAAAACATATTTAATAATATAATATTTCCATATTTGTGACAACTTCATTCATCAGAAACTTTAAAATAATATATTATATTATTTAATAAATTTATATACTGACAATTTGGGTCATAAAAAAATTTAATAATAAAATTTAAATGTGAAAATTACTTTACTATTAAAATAATATATTACATTATATAATAAATTTAAACTCTAACGATTGGAGCCTTCGGAAATATCTATCACTCTGATCGTCTAAACTTTAGTAATAAAATATTAATAATTTAATATTAAAATAAAATATTATTTAAAAAATTTAAATTTCAATTACTCCAAGTGTCAGAAATTTTATTAATATGCATGCTATTTTTAGTATTATAATAATATATTATATAATAATTTGAATTTCAATCTCCTACTGTCGAAACTTTCGACTATTTTTTCCATCGAAAGTATAGAAGAAAAATAAGTCTCCGATAAATTATTTTTTACGTACATTTTTTTTATTAGAGATGAATCGCAAAGTCCTTAGATTGCGAAAGATTGTTGACAGTCGGAAATTTATCATTTTATTGCAATGGTAGATCTTCACCCATAGTCAAATTATTGTTATTGTCTTAACTAAATATATTTTATATTATAAAATTTTAACAAATAAGATACCTCAAAGTCGTTTAATATATATATATGGCATGAGATAAATTTTGAAATCGTCATAATAAATTTGATACATAAATTTGCAAACCAATAAATTTGCTGGTACACACATCATCCTTTAATTCCTTAAAATTTTCTTAAATTATAGTGATTTTTCGCATAAGTCCTTAATATATAAACTTATCATAACACTTTCTTAAATTATAACACGATTGTTATTTTAGTCCATCTGCCACACTATATTATTTTTTCTATTTTTTATTTATCAAATGACTAAATTGTCCTCGAGAAAAAAAAGTGAACATTTATTTTAAGTTATGCTATTAATTTTTTTTATTATTTTTTAATTTTTTTTTATTAAATGATTAATTTTCTTGGACACTTATTTCTAAATTGTACGAAGACAGTTTAGTCATTTTATAAATAAAAATGATGAAAATAATAAAAACAATTAACGAAATATGATGAATGAATTAAAGTAAAAATTATGACATAATTCAAGAATGCATTACAATAAATTCATGTATTAAAAATAAATGTGAAAAATTATTATAGTTAAGTGAGATTTAAGAAATAATTCAAGAAAAATAAATAAATAATTGAAAGGACGCGTGGTGCACGCACTCGTAACTTGTTATTATACTACAAAATATTCCGCAATCCACAAAAGATATATATATATATTCCGCAAGCTGCCGAACTTGGCGTAACATTGCAACCTTTTATTAAACGTGGATGTCGTCTGCAATAGAAAAAGAATATTGAACTGCCAAGAACAACAAAAAAAAAAAAAGAGGAAATGTGGAAGTTGATAATTTTGTGGCTTGTCAAATACTTAGACTTAAACGGATTTCACATCACGCGGTGCATCTATAATCGACAAGACAATATGATGTTACCAAGCAAATAAACGTGTCATGGAATGTAATTAAAAGTCTATTTCATTCCTAGATGGAATGGAATAATTAAATTATGGCTAGCCTTTTGTGATGTGCACGGCACTTATCACGTATGGTTGTTTAGTTTTTTTTAACGATCAATCAAAATCTTTAAAGTGTGTTTAGACGTAAAATTCCCTCTCAAGTATGATATCCCTCTCAACTTAAAATCTTACGAAGAAAGAACTTTTCCACTGTCATTGTTTCTAAAAAACAAGAAAAATAAATAGATTGAGCACAAATGTTTAGATGCAGAACATGGCCAAGTTAAAGTTAATAGATAGATGAGCACACGTAGGTTCTTTTTGGATGATAGAATTTGAGAAAAACTTGTCCAAGTTCTGTCAAATAGAATAGTTCTGTCACATGATCTTTGGTTGAAATTTTTTACTAAAAATTCTAATGAGAAGTTCTTGATGTAAATAATTCTTTTTATTTTTTTAATAGGTCTAAAAGTAGGTACCTAACTACCTGTTACCTATTATTTAATAATATAATTATATGCATATATTATATATTATCATAAATTTATAATTTATTTATGTCTAATAATAAAAAAAGTACATTTATTATTTATTACAATTTACTTAGTGTTATACTAAAATAAAAATTTTCATTATTATTTATTATGAAAAATATACTTTCTATTCTAAATGTTGACGTACATATTTTTATTTATTTTAATTATCATATATCATAATAAAAATTAACTAGTGTGATATTATAATAATTATTAATAATATCAGTATAGCATAACTAATTTATTAATTATGATATTCTAAATAAGTTATAATTATATAATTATTTTATATAAATATGATGTTAAGTTTTTTATATTTCATTTTTTAGTTATTATTAGTTTATCCTAAAATATTTTCTTCTATCTAATTTGCTAATTATAAAAATATTATATAATTAATAATATCAAAATAATCTTCATAAAACTTATTTTTACTTCTTACTTTTTATCCAAACATCTACTAAAACTTATCTATCAAATTAACTTTTTAAATTTTTATCATTACATTTTTTATCCAAACATCAACATAAACTTTTCTACCTAATTGATTAATTATCGAGAACTCACTACTTCTCAAAATTCTTGTACCAAATACGATTAACCGAACTTTTATTTCAAATTCTTTCCATGACACCACATGCGTTTGCTTGGAGATAAATTTAAGTGAAGTAAATAACAAAATGTTATAGTCTAAAAAAATATCTTACTCTACCTCAAATTCTGTTTAACAAGAATAAAATTTAAATTTAAAACATTTTATAAATAAGATGTTTTATTATAAGTAAAATGTTTGTTATTATAATACTAATAATAAAATAATATATAAGTTAAAAAAATAAAAATTTGAAATATTTTGATGTTTTGAGATAATATAAATATTTCTTATTTGGGGATGATTTCACACTTTTGTAGATAATTTTTAAGATAATCAAATTTGACTAAGTTAATCTTCTCAAATGTGGTGTTTGACTATATTTTAAAAATTCTTTTACTCCGTCATTTATCCCCTAACTAAACGTCCTTAAGGTTGCATTAATATTAGCAACGACACTTTTCAAAATGAGTGTGATATGTTTCATACTTTAACTTCATTTTTTTTATAAAATGTGAAAAATAAAATAATTTATATTTCGAAATTATATGTGTGAACTATTTTTTTTCTAAAATCTTGAACTATTAATACTTTTCAGAATGAGCTTCATTGAAATTTGAATTCGGAGTCACCGACTCTGCTCTAATACTATGTGAAAATTAGACGTTATCAAGTTTGAATTTCTACATAAATTTATTTTAGACAGTAGAATCGTATCGTAAATTTAGTTTAAATACATACGTGGATTTTAAATCGATGAAAAATTAAATGAATAACTTCAAGAATCACATAAATATGTAAATATATATCTAATATATTAAAATAACAAAAGGTAATATAAAATATATTTTATAAATAAAAACTATTAGGCATTATTCATTACATTTTATTCATAATATAGTAAATATTCAACCATCCCTAATCCATTTCGTGGTTGTCAAATAAGAAAATTTATATTAATTCAGTTGAAGTCTCAAAAATTCATGAAATCTATATGCTAAACAAATATAACATATATATATATATATATATGTATATATCTATATATATGTATATGTATATACATTTATATATACAGCCATTTTTTATACATATCATTATTGTTGTCATGACCAAATCATTTGTCATATTAACTATTGCATTGTTCGAATATATCTGTTTATCATCTTTTCCTTGAGAATTATGATTAGTGAAAAAGCTAACTGAAAAAGAAATAACAAAAACAAAAATGAATAGGAAAAACTTCCACCATCAACTTACCGATTTAAATGGTAATTCCAAAAGAGTTAAATTAATTTGAGATTTTATAACGATTGTCTCGGCCTAAACTTGCAAACTAGTTCGAATTTATGTATTAAGACACGAATTTGACATCTTTACTGTTGAGTAATTTTTCAAAATAAACTTAAATCAATAAAAAAAAGCAACATTATTATATTTAAAATCTTAACACTCATCTAGCTCTGATACCTTATAAAAATAAATATATTATCAACTGTTATAAAATCTTAATCATATAATATGAGCAATAAGGTTATGTTTATAACCTTAACACATAGATTATGGATCTAATATTAATTTGAATATTTTAAAGTGATCAATATTTTTAAAAAACATAAAAAATGTTAATTTCTTTTTTTTAACAATAACGATTTCGACATTCAAGGACTTTTTTTCATAACTCAATTTAGTAAAAAAACAATTATATGTTGATTAAAACTAATAAAACTTTCTCAAGTATACAAAAACATCTACCTTATGAACAGATACAAAAACTTTAAGTCTTCAACGCATCAATTCTTCCTAAGTATGAAAAAAATATATTTACCAGATCAAGAAGAAAAAAATTATACACATTCTGACTCTTTTGTGTTCTATTTTTGTTTTGTATGTATAATAATTTAATTGATGGATCGATCAAAATGGTCTCTTGATCCCCTTGAGGTCGCCGGACTCGATGCACTCCGAGTTCGCCCTGTAGGCGTTCAGAAGCTTCAACAGATCGGTGGCCTTCTCCTTGGTCGTCCCCTCGCATCCGACCTGCAGCAGCAGCAGCAGCTTATGAAACGCTCCCACCTGCAGAGCCTCGACCAGACACCCTCCTGCCAGCGGCGCCTCGCCGTGCTTGCAGAGCTTCCAGAGCGCCGACACGGCGAACTCTGTCGCCATGTCCGACACCCGGAACAGCTTCTTGACGAGCACCGGCACGGCCAATGCGTGGCCGGAAGCCACCTCTCGGCCCCTCTCGCAGCTCAGCAGGGCGTCGAGAGCCGCCAGGGCCTTCTCGCTCGTGCTCTTCTCCGCGTCCACGAGGACGTCGAGTACTGTGCTGACCAGTCCCGCCTCCACGAACCTCGCCGCCGTCGTCTGGCTGGCGAGGGCCAAGTAATAGGAGGTCACCAGCGAGGCCTTCGTGGACTGCGGCGAGACCGGCTTCTCAATCAGCTTAGCCAGCGCTTCGGTGAGGTCGTCGGTCTTCGCGACCAAATGGACGCGGTCCGCGGTCAGGGACGAGACGAGCTCCTTCAGCACCAGGACCGCACTGAGCCTCGCCGCCAAGCTCCCGGACTTTAGAACGCCGACGATGGCCTGCATGGACTTGGCCGAACTGATGTGCCGGCGCGCGTCCTCACCCAAGGGGAAGAAGGCGACCAGCGCCGAGAGGATTTCCTCCATCGCCTCCGTCTTGGAGCTCTCGGACGACTCGCTGGCCAAATCGGCGAACGAAGCCGACAGGACGCGAGCGGCGCCGCCGGAGACGATGCACCTGCGGTTCCTCTCGCTCTCCTTGCCCAAACTCTTGACCTTCCGCGCCAGTTCGCGGCACCGAGCGGCGTCCCCCCTGCGGGCGGCCAACGCGACCTCCGACAGCAGCTCCGCCACCTGGGCGGGCGTGGCGGGGATCCTGGGCGTCGGGATCCTCTCGACCCCGAAGGAGCGGTTCGCCACGCACCAGTCCTGAATCATCCGGCGCAGCGAGTGGTTGGGCACGAGGTCGTCGTCGTCGCCCGTCAGGGCCTGCTTGGTGACCGGGCACGTCCGCTTGCCGGACTCCAGCCACGTCTCGATGCTCTGGCGGTCGTAGATGATGCCGGTGGACAGCGTCACGGGGTCCTTCATGAGGTCCAGAGATATTGGGCACCGGAACGGAATCGGAATCGTCAGCTCCGACTTCGTCGCGGTCGTCGTCGTCGTCGAAGCCGCCGCCGCCGCCACCGTCGGGGTCCTCTTGAGGAATGGAAGCAAGTGGCAGCGGGGTCTCCGTGCGCTTCGAACGGTGGACATTGTGAGCAAACGTCTCGTCGGAAAATCAAAGATCTGCTGCGTTGCGTTGGGTTGCGATGGAATATAAAGATTCAATTGTTTCCTTACAGGTGCAATGGATGAGAAGAGGGAAGAGAGAGCGTGATCTGTATATATAATATGACACATCTGAAAGAAATGTTTGCGACGTAGGTGAGAACGGACGCTTCGTGCACGCGGGGACGGGGGGAAAGAAGGGGAAGAGTTCAACAGGTCATGGTGGAGCTTATCTGTCTATGGTTTGGAAAGTTGACCGTTGAAGTTTGAATGGGGTTTGAGTTTTGGTTTTTTTTTTTAAGGTAAATAAAGGGTTTGGGCGTTGGTCTTTTCTTCTCTGGCTACACGGTTTTTGGTGGTGCATTTTCATGTCAATAGTACACAAGATTGACCCAGCTTAGTAAAGTATGGAGAGAGGAAAAAAATAGGTTTTATTTTTTCGTATCTTAAAAACTATATGATATCTAATTTTAATCAACATAATATATTAAAAATAATTCTCATAATAAATGACATAAAGATTTAATCCAAAATTTAATGCCAAACACAAATTATCTGTTATTTATACCATGCGAAATAAAAATTTTGTTCATCATATTTGGGATGATATGCGATTGTGTTATGTCATGAAAATTATCGATATTAAAAATTTACATCATCCGTACATTCAATATTCAACTATAGTTGTATGATGGTGCTAATATATTATTTAATCACATAAAGATTTGGTCGGCTTTTCCTGTCAATTTTACAAATGCTTTAACTTGACTGCCAAAATTCATTTTCATCGATATATCATTCATTTACCTTTATATGAAAATTACTCTTATTTAATTTTACAAATATATTGTTCTAACAGAATAATATGAAAATCAAATCATAGGGTCATAAAAAGAAGAGCGAGTCTAGAGGTGGATCATCCTATTTGAATTATATTTTATAAATTTTAAAAGATAACTCATAAATTAGTGATGGATGGAAAGATAAATGCATAATAAAAAAAACAAATATAAATGTGAAAGCGTTAGTGTTTGGAAAGTAAACGGTGAGAAGTGAGTACTGTTTAATTTCCAACACAAAAAATTGATGTCAAGTTGTCCGACTTCTACTAAATTGATTAATAGGATGTCGGTATAAAATAATAAACCGTAAATTAGTCCGTGTGATACATTTTTTGTAATATTTTTTTCATATACAATTTCCTTTTAAATATATTGTTATTGTTATTAGTCCATCGCTTTTGATGTGATTGAGATATAAATCATGGCAACTTTGTCAAAGAAAGAAAAGAATTGTTAGTTGTAGTCGTTTAAGATTGTTTTCGACAAGTGAAGCTCTATTTTCTTTTATTTGTATTATTACTATATATTATTATTGACTAATATTTCAAAAATTTTATTTAAAATAAAAGATGCATTATTTTTTCTCTGTTTTTTAGGTCTTAATAAAAAAAGTTAAATATAATTGGACAAAGAAAAAATATAATTAATAGAAAATGGAGGACAAATTGAATACTTTATAGAATGTAAATTAATAGTATAGGATATAACATTAAATTAAATGATAATAATAGCAATTGAACATAATTATTAATCTTTTCTCAGACTTTTTTCCTCTGTTTCGTGGCTAATCTATCCCTACCCAGGACCAATTAGAAACCTTCTCAGACTTAATCCATCATAGTTTTTGTAAATCAAGCTAGATTCATCCAAATCCATTCAAACTTACCCTTATTTCTATCTTTATGGTAGGTGCAACGATGCTTTGCAGCAGCATAATTTCTAGATACTGCCGCTCTCATATTGCACTTCACAACAGACGAGATAATCATGTTAACACAGAAAAAAAAAATAGGGAAACTTAATTTCATGTAGTTCACTACTTTATAAATCAACATAAACTATGAAGTATTAACATTTAACAAGGTTCGAGTTCAATAAGATTTTTTCACAGAAATGAAAAACAAAACTGGTTACCTGAACGGGACGAGGTACCAGACAGTTTTTTTGTCTTGACATTTCACTGTCTTCCATGCACGCCATCAGAGCTGATGTATACGATTTCCAGAAAGATTCTGCAGCCTCCAAGTTCATCATTGACATCAATCATCATCTTCCATTTCTTGTCGTCAAAGCTTCTGCAAAGCCCCTATCTGTTGGCGGTATGCTGCTGTTGGAGATGTCCAAGTTTGGGAGGTAGGCTGATGGTGTGATGCCATCACCTTGGGTACTGTCCTCGGAGCTTTGCCACCTGCCCAGTGCCTCAGGAAGCGTCATGCTCATGTCCATCTCATAGCCGTCGTCCAAGTTGGCATTGCTCGGCTGCCAAAACTCTGCAAGCGATGACAGAACATTGACGACGTGATTCATTGCAGGGCGTTCATGTGCAGACCTCGCGCAACACTGTGCGGCCAACTCGGCCACTTTGTCAATGCTCGCGGCAGTCTCCTCGGTAAGATCGATCGAGGGATCAATAATCTTTGAGAAAGTCCCGTTGATCTGCATCCGGCGGAACCAAGTCACCAGATGTACACTCTCCTCCGGCTGGTTGTTGTCAAGGGCCCTTCTGCCACATATCAGTTCCATCAGTATGACGCCGAAGCTGTAGATGTCAGCTCTAGTGGTCACGCGGCCCGTCGCTGCAAATTCCAGCAGTCAGTTACAACAATATTCAAGATGTCATAATGCGAAAATAGATAAAAGGGGAATTCAGTAAACTAGCAAAAAAACATAAAGAAAAAGGAATATCTAAGCACAATATCATTTTCAAGATGTGGAATCATGGGATGTTGTGATCACAATTTATGATGGTTTTTTTTTCTAATGTTTGCTTTACTTTGCAGGATCAGTTTAGCTTCAAAACATTCTAACAGAGTAACAGCTTGGAAAACAATATGAAGAAATGCAGCTAGGGAAACTGAACGCTCTAACAAGTCATACATATCCATGGAGGATAGCATCACTACGTTAAATACAAGGGATTATTAGAATTTAGAAGTTGCATGCAATTGTCTACCAAAATGTTTAAGGCCAAGACCTATTCGAAGGTAAATCTCCAACTTACTCTATCAAGAAAAACTTGCTATAGCTTACCCAAGTTTACTTGAATGAAAGGGAGATGGCGGCTCATAATCCTCTTTTCATTTCATAGAATACAATTGACAAGTCGATTGAAATGATCGGCGTTTTTTAGTTACAAATTAGATCATGGATAGCATAGTAGAAAAAAAAGTATATTACAAAAGTTAAAAAATAAAACTGATGCATGGATGAAAATTGAATTCAAACTTTGCATGAATATAAAATATAAGTTAAAATCAAATAAATAAATTTTAAAGTATAATAATAGTTTAATTACTATCAGATAGCTCATTTAACAAATATAAAAAGATCAATGATCTTAAAAAAATTAAATGACTAATCTAAATAAAAAGGCCAATTAAATTTGGGCCACGATAAAACCAAGTTGATTCTTCTATAATCGGGCCTCGCTATCGAATCCCCACGCATTAATAAACCTAAGTCAATAATTTTCTCTTGCAAAATAAGTAGAGTTGAACCAGCCGGATTGATGAAAAGTACTGCCCAATTCTGATGGTTCGACTAGATTTCGGACAACATTCACAGGACCAAAGCGGTCCACATTACAAGAACCGTCCAACCCTCTGATTGCGACCAGACCAACCCGGATCAGCTGTTTGCTGACCGGTTCTGTCCAGCCAAATATCCACAATATCATAGGCTTATTATCTCACCAACCGAGTTGGGTCAACTAGTAAGCAGCCTTAAGGAGGATTCCAATTCGAAATTATATAGAATATAATATAATTAGGGATATGATTTGGAGCGACAGATGTTAATAAATTTGGATTTTTATTTGACCACCACCGCAGAAAAGGCTTATATCTCCTCTGATTCTTCTCCTTGGCACTATGGCAGTGGCATCAAAACATGGATTCGAGTTCTAACCAGCCTCTTATCCAGGGGTGCATTCTACTTTTGTAAATAATGTCTTTAATCTGAGCCCAATTGGTCCCTATATAATTAGACGTTTTAGCAGAATTCCTCTACGGGGGTCTCGCTGCCCGGTCAGCGAGTCTGTGGAAGGTCAAGGGGGGGATCCCCCTGCGAGGGTTGTAAGGGGGCGGAGCCCCTGAGCAAAATTTTTAGAGGTATTCTGTTTGTGATTCGAATTTTATTTATTTTCTTATCACGAGATAGGTGTCCTATTTTCAGGGGATTTATTTAGAGTCTCACTCCGTATGTAATTCATATCATCTTAAAGGGAGTGCCTATATAAACTCCCTAGGGGTCTAGATAGAGACTCATCCTTGTAATCATCGTTATTCCATAATAAAGAGCCGCCGCCATTTTTTTTCTCTTCGCATTCTTCTGTATTTCGTGCGATCCTTCTCTCCCCCTTTTCGTAACAAACTCGTATCAGAGCCTTAGGGTTTGTCTGCAATTCTCGATCAACAGAGACATGGTGTCGCACAACATGAGCGTTGAGAAGTTCAACGGCAGGAACAGTTTCGGGTTGTGGCAGATCAAGATGCGGACGCTTCTGAAGCAACAAGGAGTCTGGGCGCCGCTCTCAAACGTGTCGAAGAACAAACCAAAGGAGGAAGACTCGAATAACAAAGAAAAGGAGATCAACCTCGCAACTTTGGCGGCACAAAAGGAGAAAGCGCACTCGATGATTCTATTGTGTCTGACGGATGAGATGATAATTGAGGTCACAGATAAAGAAAAGGTGGTCGGTCTGTGGTTGAGACTCGAGAGTCGGTATATGACGAAGTCTCTCACCAATAAGTTGCTGTTAAAGCAACGTCTGTTCTCTCTCCGCATGCAAGAAGGTATCCCTCTGAAAGAACATCTTGATCAGTTAAATTCTTTATTAATAGAACTCAGAAATATCGATGTTAAGATCGATGATGAAGATGCTGCCCTAATTCTGTTAGTTTCGCTTCCTCCATCATATGAAAATTTCGTTCAGTCTATGATTATCGGGAAGGAAACTATAAGTCTGGAAGAAGTAAGATTGAATCTTGAACTTCGGCATATGACATCTGAAAATTCTGCAGAGACTCAAGCCGCGGGTTTGATATCAATCGCAGAGAAGGAACAGTACTCGAATTTGAAGAAATCCAAGCTGAAGAAGAAGAAAATCACTGTGAAAGACATCTGTAATTACTGCAAGGAACAAGGTCAATGAAAGAAGGATTGTCCGAAGAAGAAGAAGGCCTATGTCACTGCGGTGGCACAGAAAATTGAAAATTTTGAAGATGATTTGATTCTGGCTGCTTCTGATCAAGGATGTCTGGCAGATAGTTGAGTTCTGAATTCGAGGTGTTCCTATCATATGACTCCGAATAAAAAGTGGTTCTCAACTTATCAGAAGATTGATGGTGGAAACGTCATCATGGGCAACGATACAGCCTGACAGATAGTTGGGATCGGTTCTGTGCAGATCAGAACTCATGACAATCTTGTGAGGACGCTGACACATGTCCGTCATGTTTCGCAACTGAAGAAGAATTTGATATCACTTGGAGTCCTCGACTCTAAAGGGTGTCAGATCAATGCTGCTGGAGGCATCCTCACGGTCATGAAAGGTGATGCTACGATTCTGAAAGGAGTCAGACAGAAGTTCTTGTATATATTACAAGGTAAGACAGTCTCTAGCGTTGCTGCAGTGGCTAGTTCATCCGAATCAGATAGGTCCAGGCTGTGGCATATGCGACTTGGGCATATGAGTCAAAACGGGATGAATATCCTCAGCAAACAAGGTCTTTTAGGAGAGAAGAAGATATCTGAAATCAACTTATGCAAGCACTGCATATTCGGCAAACAGCGAAGGTCTCAGTTTGGCAAGGCAGTGCACAGAACGAAGGCGACACTTGACTAAATTCACGCCGATTGTTGGGGTCTCTCTCATGTTCCATCGTTAGGAGGTGCGAGGTACTTTCTATCTGTGATTGATGACTACTCGAGGATGACTTGGGTATTCATGATGAAACACAAGAGTGAGTCCTTCAAGGCCTTCAAGTAGTGGAAGGTTCTGGTAGAAAATCAGACGTCGAAGAAAGTGAAGCGTCTTCGCACTGACACTGGTTTGGAATTATGTTCTGCTGAATTCGACCAATTCTGCAAAGATGAAGGCATTGCCAAGCATCGCACAGTCAGGGATATTCCACAGCAGAACGGAATTGCAGAACGAATGAACAGAACACTTCTGGAGAGGGCAAGGTGCATGCTCTCTAACGCTGGCCTGAATAGAACATTCTGGGCTGAAGCTGTTAACACAGCTTGCTACTTGGTGAATCGAAGTCCGGGACTGCGCTTGATCTCAAGACTCCAACTAAGGTATGATCAGGAAATCCTGTTGATTATACTTGTCTAAAAGTTTTTTATTGTCCAGCATACTATCACGTCAGTGAAGAAAAGTTGGAGCCAAGGGCCAAAGAAGGGATGTTCATGAAATATGGTGTAGGAGTGAAGGGCTACAGAATCTGGTCTCCTTCGGAACACAAAGTCATCCACAGCAGAAGCGTGACCTTTGACGAAGCATCAATGCTTCAGTTGAAGGTAAAGGCTGAAGAGAGTGTCAGTAAATAGGTGGAGGTTGAATCACTCCAACTGAGGATGATGCTGAAGGATCACATCAAGAAGCAGAACCAGAAGGTGAAGAATCTGATGAGCAACATGAAGAGGAGTCAATTGCTGCTAG
The DNA here is from genome assembly GCA_030549335.1 of Pontederia crassipes. Classification (NCBI taxonomy): domain Eukaryota; kingdom Viridiplantae; phylum Streptophyta; class Magnoliopsida; order Commelinales; family Pontederiaceae; genus Pontederia; species Pontederia crassipes. Next base: position 3,092,956 of record JAUKPH010000017.1, read on the forward strand.
ACGTCCTCGCAGAGAAGTGAGTCCTCCTAAGCGATATAGTTTCGAGGACATGGTTGCTTATGCACTACAAGTAGCTGAAGAGGTGGAGTCCTTGGAGCCGTCCTCTTATAAGAATGCCATCACATGTGCCGAATTTGGACAGTGAATCGCTGCTATGGGTGAGGAGATGGAATCTCTTCATAAGAATTAAACGTGGGAGCTGGTCAAGTTGCCTAAAGGCAGAAAGGTTGTTGGCTTTAAATGGATTTTCAAGAAGAAAGCAGAAATTTCATGAGTTGAAGGCACGAGATACAAAGCACGGCTGGTTGCTAAATATTATAGTCAGAAAGAAGGTGTGTACTACAATGAAATATTCTCACTTGTTGTCAGACATACTTCTATCAGGGTGCTACTTGCTCTTGTAGCACATCAGAATCTAGAGCTCGAGCAATTAGATGTGAAGACTGCTTTCCTTCATGGAGAACTTGAAGAAGACATTCTTATGAGCCAACCAGAGGGATTCTCCATTCCAGGAAAGGAGAATCAAGTTTGCAGTCTGAAGAAATCTCTGTATGGCTTGAAGCAGTCTCCCAGACAATGGTACAAGAGGTTCGACAACTTCATGATTCGTAAGGGATTCAGTCGAAGTTCCTATGATTGCTGTGTATATCATAAGAAGGTGAAGAACGGCTCCACCATCTATCTGCTCTTGTATGTTGATGATATGCTTATTGCTGTCAGAGACATGGCAGACATTCAGAATCTGAAGAAGCTCCTCAGTGCAGAATTCGACATGAAGAATCTTGGTGCAGCACAGAAGATTATGGGGATGGAAATTCTAAGGGATCGCACACAGGGTAAACTCTTCTTATCTCAGAAAAGTTATATTGAGAAGATTTTATTCAGGTTTGGAATGTCTGGAGCGAAGCCTTTGAATACTCCATCAGCTGCAAATGTTCATCTTTCTATTGCCTTCGCACCAAAGTCAGAAGCAGAAAAGGAGTACATGTCTCGGATTACATATGCTAGTGCAGTTGGAAGTCTGATGTATATCATGGTTTGCACAAGACCAAACATTGCTCATGCAGTCAGTGTTGTCAGCAGGTTCATGAGCGATCCAGAAAAAGAGCATTGGCAAGCGGTGAAGCGAATCTTTCGATATATGAGAGGAACATCTGATAGTGGTCTCATCTACAGAAGTGATAAAGAGTGTTTGGTTGCAGGGTACTCGGATTCAGATTACGCTGAAGATGTTGATGGAAGACGATCTATGACAGACTATGTCTTCACTTGGGTAGTTCGATTATTAGTTGGAAGGCCACACTTCAATCATTAGTTACATTATCCATCACAAAGGCTGAATACATGGCACTGACAGAAGCTACTAAGGAAGGTATCTGGTTAAAATGTTTGATTGGAGATCTCGGATTACATCAGGAGCAGGTTATAGTGCACTGTGATAGCCTGAGTGCAATATGTTTAGCCAAGGATCAAGTACATCATGAAAGAATCAAACACGTTGATGTCAGATATCTCTTCATCCACACTAAGAAGAGAATTAAGGTGAAGAAAATTAGCACCGAAGACAATTCAGCTGATATGTTCACCAAATCTGTTCATCATGGCAAGTTCCAGCATTACTTGGACTTGCTTAACATCAACACTTGGTAATAGCCACAAGGTGAGGCTGACGACGACGTGGCATGGTATTAAAATTTTTTGTGATCTGAAGATGATTTAAGTCAAGGTGGAGATTTGTTAATAATACGTTGAATCTGAACCCAGTTGGTCCCTTACATAATCAGACGCTTCAGCAGAATTTTCCTACGGAAGTCTCACTGTCCGGTCAGCGAGCCTGTGAGGGGTCAAGGGGGGATCCCCTGCGGGGGTTGCAAAGGGGCGAAGCTCCTGAGCAAAATTTTTAGGGGTATTCTGTTTGTGATTCGGATTTGATTTATTTTCTTATCACGAAATAGGTGTCCTATTTTTAGGGGATTTATTTAGAGTCTCAGTCCGTATGTAATTACTATCATCTGTTAAAGGGATTGCCTATATAAACTCCCTAGGGGTGTAGACAAAGACTCATCCTTATAATCATCGTTATTCCATAACAAAGAGTCGCAGTAATTTTTTTTCTTCACGTTCTTCTGTATTTCGTGCGATCCTTCCCTCTCCATTTTCGTAACATAAGGCATAGACATTGGACCTAGGTAGAGATGAATTGGAACTAGTAGAGATGATGAGAGCAAGAAGACAGCACCTATCCAACTATTATATGCTAAAATTCTAGGAGAACGATGAAGTCGATCATATAAAATAAGCAACGCAAAAGAAGATACTTACTTGCATATTCTGGTGCAAGATACCCAAATGTCCCAGCAAGCCTTGTTTCGACGGAGAATGTGCCGTCGGGCGCGAGGCGCACCAGCCCGAAATCAGCGACCTTCGCCCTCATATCATCCCCGAGAAGAATATTAGAAGGCTTCAGATCCCTGTGTATGAAGGTTCCGTGCGCCAGATTGTGCAAGTACTCGACGCCCCGCGCCACATCCAGCGCGATCCTCAACCTGGACTTCCAGTCCAATGGCCGCTTGCCTCCCGCTGCGTTCGCCGGGATGAAGAGGTGGTCGCTGAGGGTGCCCTGCGGCATGTGCTCGTAGACCAGGATTTTCTCGTTTTCTTCCAGGCAGTACCCGAGAAGGGAGACGAGGTGCTTGTGCCTGACTCTGGTGAGGACGGAAATCTCAGCTTGGAACTCCGTGAGGCCTTTCGATTCTGCAACTCCGAGGCCGCCCGCCATCCGCTTGACAGCCACCTTCGTTCCGTTGCCGAGCTCTCCCTTGTAGACCGTACCGAACCCTCCGCGGCCCAAGATGTTGTCTTCGCTGAAGTTGTTCGTCACTCTCCGGAGCACTTCAATGGAGATCTTCAAATTTCCCCCCTCGAAGGCGGGGACGTCATTCGCGTCGCCGCACGAATTCTTGTCCCAGGAGTTGAATCCGTAAGTAGGGACGGATACCTTCAGCAATTCCGCATCGGAACCGCAGTAAGGCGTCTGTGAAATCGCGTCCTGCGGTCTCCCTGCTCTGCCGCCGCCGTTGAGTTTCCTCCTGCGGCGCAAGAAGACCAAGACGCCGGCGAGAAGCACAAGAAAGATTGCTGCGACCACGACTCCCACAACGATCCCTACTGAAGAGGAATGGCGGCCGCCTCCATTATTTCCTGAACCGGGAGCATCTTTTCCTATGTTCGGATTGCCCTGGACGTTCACCGCGACACGGGCATTGAAGTCGGGAACTTTACCCCATAGGGCATTATTCGACACGTCAAGCTGCTGAAGCGACCCCAATGTCGCAATCTCTGGCGGTATCACGCCGGTCAGATTGTTGTTCGAGAGCAAGAGCTTCTGCAAGGAGGGCAGCAGTCGGAAATCCGGCGATATCGTCCCGCTGAGTTGCATGTTGCTCAGGTTGACGATGGTGACGTTCCCGGAGTTATCGCAGGTGATCCCGGTCCATGAGGCGCAAGGATCGTTGCCCATCCAAGTCTGCGCGAGTATATTAGGGTACCCAAGAGACGATGCAACGGAGAGCAAGATGTTCACTCTTGCATCGCATGCCCCAGGCTGCGGCAGGCAAAATCTACCGGTATCGTTCCCGGGATCCAGATACTGTAGTGATGCCTGGAACGCCGGATAGGGCCCCTGTAGGAGATTATTCGCGAGCCAGACCTTAGTCAGCGACGTGAGCGATGTGAGGGAGCTTGGGACCGGCCCGGTGAGATGGTTGTCCCGGAGATAAACCTCTTGCAGGTTTGTCAGCCTCGAGAAATCCGGCAGCGGACCGGAGAAGTTGTTCATGTTGATCCACAGCAGTGTGAGCGCGGTCATGTTGGAGACAACGTCGATGCCACCGCTGAGGGCATTAGAGCTCAGCCAGAACTCCTGCAGGGAGCCGGCCTGAGCGAACGTCCCCGGGATCCCGCCTGTCAGAGAATTGCTAGCGAGCCCCAGGTGGTAGAGGCCGGTGAAAGCGTTTCCGAGGAAGTCCGGGATGGTTCCGTTGAGGTTTGCATTATTGGCGTTGAAGTAGAAGAGGCGGGAGGCGTCGCCGAGGGACGCGGGGATCTGCCACTGCGGGAGGCCGGGATTGTCTTTCATGCTCACGTTGGCGAGGGACGTGAGCCCGGTGAAGAGGTCGTCGGGGCCGCCGGGAGGAAAGGCTGAGAAGTTGTTGTCGTGGATAAGAACAACCGTGAGCTTATCGAGGCCGGAGAGAGAGGGGAGGGCGCCGGATATCCCGTTATACATGAGCTCCAGACGGGTCAGGTACGCGAGGTTGCGGATGGACACGCCGTCGGCGGTGGGCAACGTCCCGGAGAGGCTGTAGTTGCCGATTTGGATGGCCGTTACGCGTCCGGAGTCGCAGCTGACTTGTTTCCACGTGCAGGGGTCGGCGGCGTCGGACCAACCCAACGCGGACGACGAGGCATTGAGGGCATTCGAGAGGGCGCGCATGACCGCCGCGTCGCCGGGATCCGTCTGGACCTTTGCAGCAGCTTCTGCGCCGGATAGGAGGAGCAGAAGTCGGAGGAGGAGGAGGGAGACGGCGGCCGAGATGCCCCCTGCCGCCATGGTTTAGGGTTTCCGGAGGGTGCAAGAGGAGGAGGAGGAGGAGGAAGAAGAAGTGATCTCCAGGCGACGCAAACGAGTAAGGAGCAAATAATGCGAAGGAAGGGAATAGAAAGAGAGAGACGGAGGATTAAATGCCTTTTTTGCGCGGGTCATTTATTTATTTTAGTACACCCAAACGACTTGTACCCGACGTCGCAGGATGCAGAGATAGATGTGGGATGGGACCCGCTTAAGATGACGTAGAAACCTATTACGAGTAAATGGGGGTTGGGTGAACTAAAGGGCGGATGCCCCCGACGCGGACCAGGAGTGTGGTCTGCTTTGGGCCTTAAAGTCGCCGAAACAGAATGACCCAGAGGTCCACCCCACACCATAAAGTTCGAGGGCCCCCACTCAGGGTTGCATAATTACACGAAAGGCGATTGATGCGGGTGGAGTTTCCAGAGTGGAGCACTCGGGATTCACACGCATTGCCGAAATTGGCATACGAGTCACGTTGCACTGGGAGTGGAGGCACTTCCTTCTTTTTGGCATTATTCGAAGCCCCCCCGGCGCAGTCGCTGCGCTGAAATGGAGATATTGCGGGTGGGCGGCCGAGACACGCCAAAAAGTGTCAACAGCGACGTTTCAAATGTCCCCTCCCCCCCCCCCCCCCCCCCCCCTTTTTTTCTCTTAATGGAAATTGCATTTTAGTTGAAAAAAAATATGTCTCCCTTTTTTTAATGTACCGTTATTAATTAAATAATAATACTCTTAAACCAGAAAGCATTATTCTAATTTCAAAAAGCATTAAAAAATGCCTTAGCTTTTTTCTTAACTTATGTCGTAACGTTTGTATTTTTTTTTAACGGCAAAAGTGTTCATTAAGAATCTCACTCCATACAGTTAAAAAATAAACAACCAAATTAAAAATATATATATTTAGACTACAAAAGAAACAGATCATACTCAACCGTTAGATTTTGGACCAACAACAATATTATTAAAAGAAATAAAATAACAAAATAACGCTTACTAGGTAAGCTAATTACAATAAATATATATAATACCATTACCTAATATATATACAATTTTGGCCCAAATTTAAATATGAGCTTTATCATATAAATTTTATGGTCATATATATATATATATATATATATATATATATGCTTAATACCTGTCCTATATTGGTCATATCAATACCACTAAAATGTTTATATTTGGAAAAACGCCTGCGGGATAAATGTCAGTTAAATGTATTATGAGCCGCCTAAAATTACGAATTAAAATAAATTTGGTTGTTTGACATTGTTTAACACCATTCATTGTTTTATGTTATATCCAGGATCTACTAAAAATTTGATTGTTTAGATGTGTAAAAATTTACATTGTAACTTTACTATATATATATAATATATATATATAATATATATATATATATATATAAGAAAATAATGAATAAGGCATGGTTATCACATTTTTCATTCATCCTTTTTAGAAAGGAAAAAGAAGGGAAAGCATAGCATTTTGATGATGCATATATTTGAATGAAAAGGGAGGTACTATTCTTCATTGGAAAGGCTTGATTTGTGCCTTGTGTGCCAAAGCCAAAAATAGCAATTACAGAACGCTACACACACACACACACAAAATTGGAGTTCCGTATTTTTCCATAGTAATCAATTAGAAATAATATAAAAAGAACAAAATGAAATAGTTAACTTTTTAATCTTATATGTGACTATTTATTCTTTTACGTGCCGTGCGCCACTACGATATCATTGCAACTATTTTCTACTCTTTTCCACTTTTATAGATCGTCTTACCTTGGCAATGCCAAACATCATCTTATTTTAGTCTTTCTTCAATATTAAGTTATCTTCAAAAAGTGCACCAAGATTTGTTTGAGAAAATTTTGCATTTAATGCGTCCATTCTAATAAGCAAAATCTTAATATTAAAGGATTTGCAAACGCAAAGATATATTTCCATTTTTGTTTTTAGAAAATTAATGTGAAACATTTCTTGATTATTTTATCCAAACCCATTTTGTTTTCTCATCTTACCAAGAAGCATTCGATAAATAAATTGTTATTAATTCAGTCGCAACTACAGAATTTGAGAACGAACTTAAATAATATTTTATTTTACACATTTGAACGTTTAGACAATTTAAATTAAATTTAAGGTTTCCAAATCAGATCGATTTTAGATTTCTCATCAAAGGATATTTGCACCATTCTACCCAAAAGTTCGAGAAGGAAGAGAGGTAAAAAAAATAGAAAAAAAAAGTGGAGGATGGAAGTTAATATCCTAGTAATTTTATTCATATTAATAAATTTGAGACCTCACGTTGAAAATGTATTAAAAAATCCACGTTATCCCAAAAAAATAATAATTGACACATATTTAGTTACAATATAATTTAATTATGATTATAAATAGATATATATTCCAGTGATAAATAGGATCGCGAGCAGCCGAGCAAGAATAAATGGAATTAAATTGGTAGTTAAATATAAAAAAATCAATGTGAAAACGATAAATAAAAAAATGATCTATTCAATTTAAAATTCAACTTACATGAGACAACACGAACAATCAAATACGAACAGTTAGAAAATAAACACTTTTTATATAAACTAATGATAATACGATTTATCTAATTATAAATAAGTATCTAGTTCAATAATTTACTCTATATTTTCATATTTCAACTCCTCAACTGCAAGACTATTTAGTTTTTTTTAAAATCTGAATTCATTACAATCATATTCGAAAGATGACTATATCTATAACAAAGACCTTTTTTGAATTACAATTGCAAAAGTTTTTGAATTTGAATCACACGAGAAATATCTAACAATGTTTTTTTTAAAAAAAAACTAATTTGATTATCAGATTTTTTTTCAAGACACTAGGAATATTTGATATCACAATTGAGTGGCTTTTATTTTATTTGAAACCATTTGATATTGAAACTAACCACTTGTAAGACTCATCAAACTACATCTAAGTTCGATCAATCTATAAGACAAAAAGAGAAATCAATCATTGACGCTTGGATCAATCAAATCACCTCATTGATGCTTTGTTGATGTCATTCATAATATATTGAAACTTTTGTCATTCAATGGGTTGAACCCAGGGACGGAACTAGTCATTCATATTTCACTAAGTTTTTGAGTTTATACTAATATGTGTTATGCATAAACCTATAATATTAAACTATTATATTACTTGGCCCCCTCAAAATTTCAAAAAATCAAGGATGGTCTGCTGATAAGTGCATGCTCTAATGTTTTGGAGGTCTCGTGGTCGAATCCAGCTTCAGATTGTTTTCTTATATTTTGACATTTCATTTATTGGATGTTAGGAGTAACTTGAATATCTGATAATTTAATAAATTATATATTAAATGTAGTAAATATAATTTGTGGATCTCAAAAATATGGGACGCATTAATTTGAATTTTTTTTTTAGAGTTGCATTTCTTTTGTTGCTATTTTTTATCCTTCTTTTTTTTGGTATTTTTAGTAATATTTTTATTTATTCAGTTAAAACTAATTAACTTTTAATTTATTTCATTTATATTTTAAAGTATATATTTTATGGTGTATGTTAGTAATGCAAGAAAAATTCGATCAATCCGAAAAATTTACTCAACCAAAAAAATAAAATCAAAAAAATTAAAAATTAAAAGACCGAATACGATTTACGACAGTTTTTTAATAGAGCAAAACTAACCTACTCGAAAAATTCGTGAAATCCATGTTCATTTTTATTTATTATTTATATTTATATAATTAATTTATAAGTAATTATTTTTTATTATTGGTATGATAGTTTTATATAGTTTAATATGTTCAAATCACATTATACAACTCTAGCTCAATAGTTCTAATATTATATCATATGTTTAGTTATAAAACTAAATATGTTAATATTAATAATAATTTATTATATATTTTTCAAAAATATTATTTCACTAAAATAGAGGTCCGAAAAAATCACCCGAAAAAACTGGGATGATTTTTTTTTCTAAATGGTTTTAGGTTGGTTTTTTGTAATTTAAAAAAGTAATGGGTGATTTTTTTAACCGAAAAATCGATTAGACCCGAACCACTTTCGACTCTAATATATGTTGGCCCCCCCTAAAATATTTTTCTAACTCCGTCCCTAGTTGAACCTACATATTAAACTTTCTATTGTATATGATATCCTTAATTTGATTCACAAGTTCATTGATCAATTGAAGTATTCTAAAGCTCAACTTAACCGATCAACATTTTTTAAATATAACTTTTTATCCTTCTATCAATCGATTAAGCTTACTTGATCAATACAATTTCAACCATGGGGTGGTAAATCAACTCATTGTTGAAAATGGTGACACTCTTTTAATTGTTTAATTTTTTTTCAATGCCAATCCACTTGAATGCAAAAGTTAAACAACATTTACAATGTATATGACTATTATTTAAAAAAAAGGATTATCATTCATGTGATATGTTATTATCAAAATACAAAATTAAGGCATAAATAATGTGATTCAACATAATAAACTTTGATATTATCAAATATTATTGTGTAAAATGAGATTATTAATAGACTAAGTTGGTCCGTAATAATCAATAGTCCTTCAAACTAGTTCAACGTCTTATTTGTGTACCTATTATTTTATCATGTACCGTGTGCAACATTAACAACACATTATGTAGTTACAAAGATTAGGCGTATACATGATTACTTGTGATTCATTAGAAATTTTTTGCTTATGAATTATGCTAATTAAAAATTTGAAGCCTTTCATTATAAATAACTTTATTATTTTACTATGTCCATAAATGATGACATGAGCTAGCACACCAAAATTCTCTTATTTTCTCAACTTTTTTTTATAAACTTTTGAGGTACTATATACAATAGCAATGTTTTAAGAATCAGACTGGCGATCGAACCGGGCTCCTTGCTGGATCGCGGTTGGATCGGTCCGACCGAATTAAATCAAATTTTATTAAAATAATATTATTTATAATAATTATAAAGATATAATATAAATTTTATGGTATAGTATATGAATATAGTACTAAATACTAATAACATATTAATAATGTTAAAAAATAATATAACATATTTTTTATTTATTAAATTTTTTAATAATGATTAACATATAAATGTAAATAGATTATTATTAATTTAATATCTATTATTTATTGATGATAGATGCTATATTAATAAATTTTATCTTAAATTATTCTTAATTTTCTTTTTCTTTAATACTTTCCTTTTTATTTCCTTTATTTATGTCCTTTGATAATTTTCTATTTTAATGTTATTCAATTTTAAATGCCTGCCTTTTTTATTTCAATTCCTATTTAATTTTGGACATGTCACATTTCCTCCTTTTTTACTTTTGTTATATTTCTTTCATTTTTTTTAACTTTCCTATTTTTATCATTTTTTAAAATTTTATTTTTCAAAATTTGCATTGAACCGGGTTGAATCGGTTCAACCAGCCCAGTTCAACTGGTTTTTTTGGTTCAATGCTCAAATTGATTTTAACATCAAGCTGAACCGAATTTCTGACCGGTTCACGATTGAACCGGTTGAACTGATCGGTCTGGTCTGGTTTTGATATCATTGTACAATAGGGATGGACACCTTGTATCATTCACGGTCAACTTGTCAAAGTCATACTTATATATATGTATATGATAGAGAAAAACGTATACAATACTAATCTTAGGTGTATGTATGTGTGTATGAAATAATGAAATTGTCAAATACTCACATATTATATATATATATATATATATATATATATATATATATATACATGCAAACCAATTGCTTATTACAACTTTTCAATGATGATGTTTAAAACTTTACTATTACGATACTACATAAGTACAATTATATTATAACAATTGTATGTTGTTATAATATTAGCATTCATAATTGTTATTGATGCATGAAAAATCATGTATTAGTTTAAACCATTTACTTTGTATTTTAGGAAGTTCTTTGTATTTATGAAAATGAGTTATTTGATTGATTTATAGAAAATTTCTTTTACATTTGAGTTTTGCCTAAGTTTGGATAATTTAATGGCAGAATATTAAAATATCAATAAAATGACCGAGGAAAGTTCAAAATGTAACTCAAATGCAAAATCATGATAGTCAAACATTTCATAACGGTGCATGATCGAAAGCCACACTACCATGATGATTTTGGACGTTCGACCATGGCTGTGCCTTCTTATCGCTTATTAATGCAAGCCTTAACATTTTGTCATGCCCATGCCAAATGTATGTCATAACCGTGTCCGAAGAATGAACCAAGCGTAGAATTTTCTATGTTTTATCACAATTGTGACAGTACTATTCAAGACCATGATAGTGGTTTGGTAGGTGGTTATAGAGAATTCATTTTTTAAATAGAGATTCGTTTTATTATTTGGAATGATGAAAGATCTATAAAAGGGAGAGGAAAATTACTCTCGAAGGTATCCTAGAAGCATTGTTTTGAAGGTCAACAAAAGGATAAGCTAAGGAACAATCATGAAGCTCTGTCGAAAACTTGAGAGAGGACATGCTCAACAGTTGCAAAAGCTCTCAAATTTTTTTTTTCTAGAGATTTGATATTAGATTTGATGTTATTTTTATTAGATTTATTTTTTGCACGCTATTTATGTATTTGAACTTTTCTTAATGTAGTTTAGTTTCAATATTTAATAGTATGCATATTTGTGTTTAATGATTTTTTATTCTACAATTTTATGAATTAATTGCTATTTGAGAAGACATAATTGAATTAATAGTAATTTTTAAGATTGATTTTATTTCATGCATGTCACAATTAACTAAGGAAATCGGAAGTCCTTAATTATAATTTTGATGGAATATTTTTTTATTAATAAGATAAGTTAAACTTTGAAATGATTAATTTATTCTAATTATTCTTAAGATAGTAGTTAAAATTTGAACCGTTTGTTAATTAAATTGTAAAAATTAAACTTTATTATTGAGTCAACTAAGTCTAATTTGAAAATAAATTATCGCATTATAATGGTCTAAATTAGGTGTCTTAATCATCAACATATGATTCATCTAGCGATCATTTATTTTATTTAATTTTCATTTTAAAATAATCACATTTTAAATTTCTCAATTAATATAATTAAACAAGATCTTAGTTATTAACTACAGTAATTTGAAATGATTAATACTAATAAGATGATAGTTAATACTATAAATAGCACAAAGTCAATAACAATTTGGTCACCTCAGATAATCAATGCATCTTTTCTTTAAAAAAAATTGAAATTGTCCAATGACATATTCTTTGCCTCGTGGATGGAAAAAAAATGAAGTTAGTGTATATTTTCTCTTTTATATCTAAGTTCTAAACTGCAGAAAATTAATTTATATATATTTATTAAAACTACAAATCAAGTCAAAAGTATACATGTCATTGCTTGCATCTTAAACTCCTAAAAAACAATAATAAATTAGTATAATAAGAGAATTTTCCGTTTTAACTCAAAGAATGGTAAGGGGAAAAAAGTTTAACATATACTCCGATTTAAATTATGAAAAATAAGATTCTCAAGTTAATTAACAGATTCACGTACGGTTTCAAGGCTTTTTGTATTATTTGTGATGGGCATGTTTGATTAATGATATGGATGCATGCAACCAAAATAAAAGCAAGCGATACTACAAATAATGTCTAGATATCACAACGGATTTGCACAATTAATATTGTACGATACGCGCCAACTAATTTATGTACTTTATATATCCAATTGCCATCGTGACGAATTTGTACCTATTTGGTAAGAGCATTGCCACACGTGTGATTATATTGCATTATTTTTAAGGGCAAAGAAAGGTTTAAAAAATATAATAAATTGCAAATAATAAATGAATTCGAATATATTATTTTTCGATCGAACTATATTACACTTCAATTATTGAAGGGAACAGTTATGCTTTTTATATTGTATCATTTGTAACTTTTTAGTTTGTTTTCGTGATGTAACATTTCTTAATTACATATCTTTCACTTTTTTTATTTAGCAAACTTATCACTTAACGTTTATGTTAGTACATAAATTTTTATTTGGGCTTAATTTTGATTTACGCGTTCAAATTTTTTTTTTTGTATAGAGAAATGTGGATTTATTAATTATTAGGATTTAATGGCCATCGTACGCCTGCTTAGGCGTACGATGGCCATACGCCTCACGTCCACCGTCCGATCTAATCGGGACGGTGGCACTGCTCTCTTTTTTTCGTGGACGAAGAACGGTGGCGTCGACGGCGCACCGGCAGAAGGACGTCGCCATTGTCGGATCGAGAAGAAAGGGAGAGAGATCCCACGCCATTGTCGTCGACGTCGCCATCGCTTGCCGACGTAAAGAAGGAGCAGCAGCCGCCGCCTCGTAGAGTTGCGGCCAAAGAAGCAGCAGCCGCCGTCGCCGATCTCTCTCTTGTGCGCGATCGAGTTGTAGCGCCCTCGCCTCGTCGTCGTCGTCATCGTCGGATCGAGAGAAAGAGGGAGGGATCGAATCACCTCTTGCCTCGCCGCCGTCTCGCCACTCGCACCTCGTCGTCGCTGTTGGATCGAGGGGAAAGAGGGAGAGATCACGCCTCGCCATCGTCCTCGCCTCATCGCCGTCGACGTCGCCATCGCCGGATCGGGAAAAAGAGGGAGGGATTGGGGATCGGATCGCCTCGCCGCTTGGATCCCTTGTAATCGCTCGCCCTCGATTCGTCGTTGTCGTCGGATCGGAAAAAAGAGGGAGAGATCGTGCCTTGCCGCCGCCGCCGTCGCTCATCGCCACTCGCACCTCGCCCAACATCATCTCGTCCAACCATTCGATTAGATCGGACAATGGATAGAGGCGTATGACTTCGTTAAATCCTAATTATTATGACATGTTTCGAATTATATTTATAAAATAATATAATGATGAGATGTTTGTCACGTCCGAAGTGCTCGTGTGTGTATTAATTAATTGTGAAGCTTATATTTCATGTTTATAAATTATAATAACAATTAAAATATTGTTCCCAAGAAATTCCAAAACCAGTACAACACGCTCTCTCCGAAGGACGAGCCCCAAAGGGGTACTTCCGTCATTTGATGCGTGCATGGTACTCTAGTCAACGCTTCGGACACCGATTCTGAAAGACTAAAATACCCCCTCACGAGCTCCTCCCAACCACCGCCTGTTCTGGAATTGACAGAGTTGCCCTCGTCAAGCAATAAATTGACAACTGTGACAGTGGCATTTTCGTCATTTCGTCAATCAACGTGGCCCCAACTGCGCCGGGTCCCCCTACGGGGAGACGGTCGCTGTCGGAAAGATATGAGAAAGTGATCGTTTCGAAGGTCTCTCGCTTTTTTCTTTTTGGCTGCCAGCTAAATCTACGAACGCACCGAGCCAGGCAGCGAGGGTGCGGCACCGAAGACCTAACTGTACTTGCCATTGAGTTCGATTTGATCCCCTCGCCGGACTCCGGTTCTCGCCGGAATCGTCTCCCGATCGGGGCGTTTGTTGCTTGGGCTGAAATGGGGAGCGATGCTGAACAAAGATGGAAGCTTGGAAACGAGAAGCTTTCACTCATTCTTCTGGGCGGATAGGAAGAGAAGGGCAAGGCAGCGGCGAAGTTGGGAAACAGGCGCCGGCGGCGAATGAGTGGTGGAAGAAAAAAAGACGGGACCTTGGTTAGAAGTTTCGGCGACTTCGGTCTCTGCGACGAGAAAGATTGGATTTTTGAAGTGGGGACTGGTAGAAACTTGTGCGCCGGTGTTGGATCGGGCGGAGGAAATGCGAAAGGCGGCGTATTTCCGATTCGATCAGTCGACGAGAGTGTAAAATATCAGTAAAAGGCCCTCCTTTTTTTTCCTCTCTTATTTATGTTTCCTTTATCTTTAATGATCCAGATTGGTTGGCGAAAGAGAGAGAGAGAGAAATATTCTTAGTGTAATTCATAAATAGCACACACTAGAGAGAGAGAGAGAGAGCTTATTAAGGAAAGGTGGGGGAGGGATTTGTTAAATGGCAAAGCGTATCTTTGATATAATCCCATCCTTGAAGGCCTTCGGGAATGAGCATGCCCCGAATATTTCCTAAATCTTGTAATTTTTCGTCCTTAAATATGAGATTTGCCACTTCTTTAATGCGTCCTTCATCCAATTCTATCCCTTGGGCTTAAAGTTGTATGTCCTGGATTCCCATACGAGGGGAGAGTCGCTAAATGCTGCCTTCTTGTCCCATTCCCGTAGCTGTAGCTCCCATCTCGATTTCCAAAAATATTTTATTGTAAATGTTTGTTCATGGAGTACAGAGAGAAGAGTGTTAAGTGTCTACTAAACCTCCTCTTTGGAAGCAGTGAGGGCTGTTTTGCTCCTTTTGAGATGGTCATCACCACGCTTTGCTAGTCTTTCTCGCAAATCTATGAAAAAAAAATTGATGTTCTACTTGCTGTTCCTGTTGGTTTAGACACTAAGCAGCAGCAGCTACAGAAACTGTAGTGCTAGTAATAGTAATCTTAGCGGTAATAGCAGGAGGTTTAGGCCGCTGCGGTAGAGTTTGAGCATCCCCTTTGGGCACAGGGGTCAGAGCTGAAACAGAGGAGTTAAAAGGTAGAATCTTGACCCCAGTGGCGGTCGTGGTCGTGGGCCTGCAATGGGTTTGGGAATGGGAAGCAAGAACTGGAAGTGGGAGCGGGTAACAGCAGTGGTGCTTTGGGTGGCCGGATCGTTGGCATTGTCGTTAGGGCTCTACTGGTTCTGGAAGAGCGGCAGCATGAGAGCTGCCGAGGAGGCGCTGATGAGTATGTGCGAGGAGCGTGCAAGGATGCTTCAGGACCAGTTCGCTGTTAGTGTCAACCATGTTCACGCCCTTGGCATTCTAATCTCCACATTCTACTACCAGAAGCGACCGCCGGCCATCGATCAGGTGGGAAACGCTGAGCTTGCTGCTCTCGCCGTCTCTCAAGTTTGCTTTCATACATTTCCTAGTAGCTAGCAAGTCATGTCATCTTTGTGCTGCTTGCCTGGTTGCAGTTGTGTGAAACTTTGGCTTCTGTTGCCTACATTTAAACAGTCATTGTTTCATCTGCAAAAGTGATGACACCTGACTGGTTTATCTCTATAAAATGTCGAACTTGTTTACATTGTTGTATCAAGAAAATAGATGATTTGGTCAATCTTGTTAAAGTATGCACCTATTTCCTGTGCTTCCCCTGGTTCCTTTAATTGCAGGGAAACTCCCGGTTCTTTTCTATCGTTACTTATGTTTGATTATTTAGCTATAAATGTCAATTGAACAGTGTACTACTTCTTAGTGTTTCATGGGGTGTGGTTCCCTGTTTCTCTTCATTTGACCTCAGAAGTAATATCCATTCCAATAGTAAATGAGACTTTATGATGTTATGGCTGTCTTGTCTTGTTCATCCTTTCTGATCCTTTCTTTCCTGGTGTTGATTCTCTGACCTCAATACTTGATTACAGGAGACATTCGCACATTACACTGCGAAAACAGCCTTCGAAAGACCTTTGCTAAATGGAGTTGCATATGCGGAGCGCGTTGTTCATATTGAAAGAGAGTTGTTTGAGTCACGACAAGGTTGGACAATCAAGAACATGAAGGGGGAACCATCGCCTGTAAGAGAAGAGTATGCTCCTGTGATTTTCTCTCAGGAAACAGTCTCTTACATTGAAGCAATGGATATGATGTCTGGAGAGGTTCATTTTTCATTTCTCTGAAAGGTTATTTTCCATGCCTGGCTGCTTCAGTATCCTATTTCTGATTATCTACTTCTATTTCAGGAGGACCATGAGAATATTTTGCAGGCCAGGTCTACTGGCAAAGCTGTTCTTACAAACCCATTTAGGCTACTTGAATCAAACCATCTGGGTGTAGTGTTGACTCTTCCTGTGTATCGTTCTGATATTCCTCCAGATGCCACAGTAGAACAACGCATAGAAGCAACTGCTGGGTGAGACATTACGCTTGGGCATAATTTGTTTGTAACTGTTTCTCTCTTTTCTTTCTGCATATTCCTTTTGTTGATATTGTATTAGTGATATGACCTATTCTAAATCAGGGAAATAATGAAGATTATCAGAAATTTGCAAGGAAGTGATCCAATTTCTTGGCCCCTGCCCAATTAATTGTTAGAGATCATGACCTCATAAGTCATTCACAGCCTAGACATTCCATTTTTTATGCCCTTTTATGTGCAATTTAATTTACTAGTATGATCGCCAGCTAATTTTTTATGATAATTTTCTTAGAGTCGTAGATCAAAATGTGTGCTATCATTTTTTTTTCTTTTTCAATGTTTCTCTTGATGTGCTGTAAATAAAGTTTATTGGATGCTTGAACATGACCTGAAAAGAACTCATACCTTATAACAGGTGCACAAAATTAGAGTGCAAATGTGTTCTATCCTTCAATTCAATTTTAACATCATTAAATCTCACATATGCGCACAATAAGTTTTGTTTTATGAATAGCAGTATGTTTGATTCAGCTTTTGTCAAGTATTTCCTTAGGTCATGAATTGATGGATCTTAAAACTGTTCTGCAATGGTACATTGGCATTGGATAAATGTGATATAATCCATAACATCAATGATGGCTGTGCAATGACTCCTGGGTTTATAAGCTATGCCTCACCTAGAGCGTTGAACCCAGAGTAGTGATCAGTAACAGTGTATAAAATAAGAATCGAGGACTATATGACATGGTTGTTGCAAACGTTGCAGCAATTTAGGGATGAAGGCACATGGCCCCCATCCTTTCCACACTCGAAGAAACAAAAACATTGGTGGAGCTTATTGAAACCATCGACATAGAAGTTTGAGAACTGGCAAAGACCAAAATTGTAGATTTAAAAGACCAACTTGAAAGACACTGTTTGAAAGACTGATTGATTATGACAATGTATGGGTAACTGAAAATTGTTGTCTAGTCAACATGGGGGCTTGGGCCTTTGCTTCCATTTTAGAAGATTACCACCCAAAGCATCCCTAGGTATGAATAGCTAATTACGTTTCTTTACCATGTTTCGGTCAAGATACGATATTCATTATTGATAGCAAGAATTTTATTATAACTGGTTTGGCTAAGAGAAGTATGATATCCTTGTCCGTCCTCTGGTACATATGGTTACATCATAACTGTACCATTTTGTGTAAATTTTGTAATACAAGTTGGATGACTGCACAAGCCTGGTAACCATCCTTTCCTTTCTCAAAACAAAAGAAGAAAAACAAAAAAAAAGTCTATTGTCAGTTAATGTGGAAGCACAGGCATAAAAAGGCTCACACACACGTTTTTAGTTCCAATAAAAGAGTACTCGTTAATGAACTCAACCCACCTAGCATGCCTACAATGAAATTGATTTTGGAATCAGGGTTCAATACTTGTTAGTATAACCTCTTGAGCCAAGTATCCTGATTTTTTCATATTATGTCTCACAAATGACATTGAGGAGCATATCCAAGATCCCTGGGTGCCAAAATTGTGTTTCCATGATGGAAGAAAATTACAAGCCAATGAGTAGTTTTATCTGGATAGTTTAGTCAATCTAGCATCCTAGCCCTTATCACTATTGATCATTTTAGGTTCCAATGTGTACTTCGGGAAAATTTTACACAAACAAAACATGGGTGAAATACTGGGTATGCGGGTACATACTTTTAGTTTCTTGAGACGTGTTTGAAAACCATGTGACCTGGAAGACTTGTTACTTATACATGATTGTAGAAGGAGAAGTGCATTTTACATATAAAAGGAAGTATATTCTGTATTGATTTCAATCTGGTTACCTCATGCATTGTCTAGATTTTTTAGTTAGAATATGTGATCAAAGAAAATAAAGGCACAGAGTATTTCTTAGAGACAACCTTCATTGTATAAATGTTCTCTTTTGTGCCCTGTTTATTTCAGCATTTTATTGTGTACCTTTTCCCACTTAAGATATATGATTCAAAAGCAAATATAGTGTCCAAAGGAACAAATACCATTTCTTTGCATCTATTACTACACTAGGTCATTTTGCAAGAAAACTTTATCAGCTATACAACCTAAATTGGATGAAATGCTGTATTGCTTGTCGACTACATTTTTTAAAGAACAAAAGATCCCATTTATGTTATTCCCATTCAACTTTTTACACAATAATCTTTTTCAGATACCTTGGTGGAGCTTTTGATGTTGAGTCACTTGTAGACAATTTGTTGAGACAGCTTGCTGGTAGTCAGGACATTACTGTGAATGTGTATGACATTACCAATGCCTCTGAACCTTTGATCATGTATGGCTCACAAAATCCAAATGGTTACACTCCACTTGCACATGCAAGCATGCTTGATTTTGGGGATCCATTCAGGAAACATCAAATGGAATGCAGGTTAAATCTAATTTAAATTCTTGTTTAATTTTTATTTTTCGGTTCTATTGTCAGTTTATTCAATCTGTTAACATAATCTTGGATGTTGGATCAGGTATAGGGAAAAACCTCCAGTTCCACTGTTAGAAATTGCGGGTCCATCAGGTGTTTTTGTGATCTTTATGCTTTTGTGTTATATCTTCTACGCTGGTTGGATTCAGTTTGACAATGTGAGGGAGGACTGTCGGAAAATGGAAGAACTAAAGGCCCAAGCAGAAGCAGCAGATGTTGCAAAATCTCAGGTTTACTTACTACAAGGACTAAACTTCACATCATATGCCTTGAGTAAATTTTGTAACAATTTATCTCTGTGATTCTTGGCAGTTTCTTGCAACTGTTTCCCATGAGATTCGAACACCCATGAATGGTGTCTTAGGTACTATGAGTTTCAGAAATCTCATCTTTTTTTCTTCTTTGTGTGTGATGATGGATGGAAGGAAGCCAGGGGCCTAATTACATTATGTAGAGCTGATTACATTTGTTCCCTTTTGTCAGGAATGCTGGACATGCTTTTAGATACTGATCTGAATCTGACTCAAAAAGATTATGCACAAACTGCTCAGGTTTGTGGCAAGGCGCTAATCTCGCTAATCAATGAAGTTCTTGATCGGGCAAAAATTGAAGCTGGCAAGTTAGAGATTGAAGCAGTGCCATTCGACTTGAGATCACTCCTTGATGATGTTATCTCTTTGTTTTCTTCAAAGACTAGAGAAAAGGGAATTGAGGTGAGCCTTGCATTTTGCTTGAGTGATTCTGGAGTAGAAACAGATGTCATTTCATTCCCTTGGACTTTTGTGGTTAAGTCATGAAATTTAGATTTGTTTAAATTGTTCTTTGGAGATGAAAATCATGTAGCTTATATCTTTATCTTCTCATTATGAACTTTTTACTGGCAATGTATAGCTTGCTGTGTTTGTTTCGGAGAAGGTTCCAGAGGTTGTTACTGGTGATCCTGGGAGATTTCGACAGATTATCACAAATTTAGTTGGAAATTCAGTCAAGGTAAGTTTCATCTGGTGTAGTTCCACCTAGTTTCATTTTTCGTGTAATATATCTACTACTGGAGATTTCATCTTGCAATTCGATTGAGTATATTGAATGTATACGTTATTAAATCAGATGATGTTTTATCATTCCAGTACATAGGTGGAAGAATAGCATCAATATGCATCATCTTTATTATTTAAATAATGATTACTATATGATGTTCAACAGTTTACTGAGCGTGGCCATATATTCGTTCAAGTACAACTAGCTGAGAACCCCTATCTGTCATTGGATGGAAAAAAAGAGACAGGAATGCATGGACAATTCGGAAATATTGTTGGTTCACGTGTGAAATACAATACTATTAGTGGTTTGGAAGCAGCTGATGATAGAAACAGTTGGGAAAGATTTAAGCAGCTTGTATCTGATGATGGTTCAAATGATTCCTGTAGAAGCGGGCCTGTTTATGAGAATTCTGATAATGTCACTCTGATGGTGACTGTTGAAGATACTGGGGTGGGGATTCCTTTGCACGCACAGGATAGAGTTTTTACACCTTTCATGCAGGCTGACAGTTCAACTTCGAGAAATTATGGAGGTACTGGTATTGGTCTGAGTATCAGTAAATGCCTGGTTGAATTGATGGGAGGGCAAATAAACTTTGTTAGCCGTCCTCAAATAGGAAGTACATTTACTTTCACTGCCGTTTGCAGACAATGCAAGGGATCTGCAGTTGGTGATGTGAGCAGACCACTTTCTGAGTTTCTACCTACCAGCTTCAAAGGAATGAAAACACTTCTAGTTGATGAAAGACCAGTTAGAAGTGCTGTAACACAATATCATCTTAAAAGATTAGGCATTTCTGTTGAGTCTGTGACAAACATGCAGATGGCACTTGATGCTTTTTCTGGACAAAATGGTTGCTCAAGTACTGGGTAAGTCAATCTCAAGCAGTGCCACTGAAAGTTTAAAGCTAATTTTTTCCGGTTGTTACTGTATCCCTCTTTTCAGAAATGATTACTATAGTTTGTTGATTTCATGGTGAATATTCTTAAAATTAGGGCTAGCACTAAATTCATGTTCTCCATCCTGAATATTATGATCTCTTTTCAGAAGTGCAACTCTTTTTTTTCTTGTTCTGACTGTATGTTGAAATGTCACAGGAAGGGATCAAAGATTGTGTTAATCGAAAAGGACTCGTTGGTCTGTGGATCAGATTTACACAAACAGTTGCAAAGCGTGAAGAAAAACTGTGCCTTGGAACTTCCAAAAATCATCCTTCTAGTGACATCTGAATCTGAGAAAACAGTCTATGGTTCCGACGTTGATACTGTAATAATGAAGCCTCTAAGGGCAAGCACAGTGGCAGCATGTTTTCAGCAAGTACTAGGAATGGGAGTGCAGCAGAGGAAACATATACCTAATGGATCATCTTTTCTACGTGGCCTATTAACTGGAAAGCAAATATTGGTCGTTGATGATAATAAAGTGAATCTGAGAGTTGCAGCAAGCGCCCTCAAGAAATACGGGGCAAAAGTAGAGTGCGCTGAAAGTGGGAAAGATGCTCTTTCTCTTCTTCAATTTCCACATAAGTTTGATGCTTGCTTCATGGATGTTCAGATGCCTGAAATGGATGGGTATGTAAATGTGTATATTTTTAATATGTTCAATGGGTTAATTTTGCTACTGATGTTTTTTTGTGTCTATTGGGAAAAAAATCATATTTATTCTTAACAACATATTATGTTTAAGGTCTCATGTTGTGGTTTTGTTCTGTAGAATAGAAAGACAACTTTGTTTTTCTTTACAAATTAGGTTCCATGTTTAACCATGTCCAAGGACTTATCTATTTATGAGAAGAAAAGATTGTGTTTCAACTTAGATATGCTATTTATTTTTGTGTTTTTCAGTTTTCTCCTTTCCTGTTTACTTTTCAACCTTGTTTTTTAACTGATCGATCTTGCTTGTTCAGCTTTCATCTTTGCTAAATTAGCTTGCTATAATATTCCAATTGTGCTATCTAAATTACTTTTCAAAGGATCATTCAAGATTATAAAAAAATTCCAAATAATAAATAATTTATATTGTTGTAATGCTTCTGTTAATAGAGCGGAATGGCGTCGTATGATCCATGTAGCCGACCCCACCTAGTGGGATAAGGCTTTGTTGTTGTTGTTGTTGTTGTTGTAATGCTTCTGTTAATAATGTATAATGTGTAATTGCTATCTCAACAAAGATGTATATTATTTATTATTAAAGGGTATGGAAGTTCCACTAGTATGGATTGAACATGTAACATTCTCAACTCGCTGTTGAAAGTGTGTTTTTTGCACTACATTGTTCTCTTATCTCTTTTCCATTAACTGATGTTTCTGATATTTCTCATATTTTACTTTAAGATAACAACTTTATTTCTCCATTATTGTTTTCTTGGTGGTCTCAAGATGTCTTTCTTTGGAAAGACAAATATCCTATAGAATCTAATACTCCAAATATGGAAGTTATGGAAATTAAAAAATAGATTGTGTACACAACACATCAATAGCAGAAGAATTTGTATATAAGCAAATTCACGGTTTATTATTCCATTTCTTTTCAGATTTGAGGCAACTCGACAAATACGATTTTTGGAGAGACAAATAAATGAGCAAATCACTAATGGAGAAGTCACAGCCACAGAAAAGCAGACCGAGTGGCATCTGCCAGTTTTGGCTATGACTGCTGATGTCATTCAAGCAACATATGAGGAGTGCATGAAATGTGGAATGGATGGTTATGTCTCCAAGCCTTTTGAGGAGCAACAACTTTATCAGGCAGTTGCAAAGTTCCTCTCATTAAAACCCAAGTCAGATTCATGACAAAGCATTCATTCTGAGATGGGGTTTGGTCTCTTTTCGTGAATTAACATATATGATCTTGCTGTAAGGCTGATGTTTCTAGAAATCTCTATTTTCTTTTCTTTCTGGCAATAACTAGTCAAGGTCAGATTACCAAGGTCCTAACAATTTTGTCAACTGAAACCCAAAGGAGATGCTTGGAGTTTTGGTTATAAGGTGATGTACATGTATTTCATAGAAGAATTCGCTGCCCATGTATTAATGGGATTGTAGATTTCTTGGGTTTTCTCGTTAGTAGAAGCGATGCTGTTTGTTGTATATTTTGACAATCATATTCTTTATATAGTCCTATTCTTTTCTTGCCTTGATTTCTATATGATGACAATAGATCAGCATGGTTACAGAGACAGATAAATTTATTTTATGCTAGCTACTTTGTTATAACTCCGCCTATGTTTTATAGCCGGTCCCAAGTTCGGATAAAGAAGGAGGGTTGTGTTAGGCCCTGACAGTCAGCGTAAAACCAATCTCATGAACATGGATCAACGAGAGCGGAATGGCGTCGTATGATCCATGTAGCCGACCCCACCTAGTGGGATAAGGCTTTGTAGTTGTTGTTGTTGTTGTTAGCTACTTTGTTATATTGGTTGAGTGAGTTTTTTTTTTCCTTGAGGAGATTGGTTGAGTGAGCTTTTAAAAGGGATATGTTGTCATGAACCAGCAAAGATATATTCTTCTGTATGATAGTGTGACCTTCCAGGTACATTGTGTCAATTATTTCACAATTAATTATTGTCAAGTAGTTAATATATACGGCGATGATCATCTGATATCAACTAATAAGAGGAGATGGTAGTAGTATCTCGTTTGCTTTTCTTTTTTTGAGAAGAATTATCAGTATATTGTCAATATCTTGTTTGCTTGTATATTGTGCCTAGGAATAGTATCAGTATTTTCAATAAAAAGAGATCTTTGACAGAAAGCTTCAGCGCCATCCCTCTCAGGAAAGGATGTTTTTATCCCTCAGGTGCTTCAGTGGCATCCTTCTCAGGAAAGGATGTATTTTAGAGTCAGGTGCCTAAATGCTCACGTTCCTTCCCTATTGCAACGTAATTCTGCATTTGTATTTAATTTCAGATCTTGATGGCAATGAGTGCTTCTTGATTCCTTGTGTTGCCAGTATTCTCAAGTTTTTTTTATATGCTCGATTTTCTGTCTGAATGACTGTAGATTTGCTGTGGTAGCTCTTTTTTTTCTCAGATCAAAGTGTACCTTTATCTTGTTTCTATAAAATTCTTTTCATCCATCAAAAAGCAGTGAAAACATTCTGTACACCCATGAGGGCAGGAAGGAACACGGGGGGCTTTCTGCCTGCTGGACAGCTAATTTTCAGGCAGCACAATTTCACAACTGTCTTGTGGCTTGTACTGCTTTTTCCATATTTTGCTGTTGCATTTGTCTTTAATTTATTTTCTTTTTTTTTCAATCAAGATTGCATGCTTTGCATTCCAGAATTACTACACAGAACTTATTAAGCTTTATTTTTCCTTAAATGCTTCCTGGGACTGCTGTTTGAATGCTATTTGCATATATGCTTCTGATTGCTATTTTGCTAGTTCTTTGAGGTGTTGCATCTCTCTGATGGCAACTTGCTTATACTCATGTTCTACAGTGGTGCAAATGGCCCTGAGAATCTGTAACCCTTGGCTAATCTGGTGAGCTTTTGTGCATTTTGGAAAATAATTTTTTGATGGCCCAACAGATTTCTTTCTGAGAAAACCAAAGATCATCAAGATCAGGCTTATGTTGCTAGTACCATCTCATGGCTAGTTTGAAGTACCAAGTGGTTCATGGTTTATAAAAACTACCTACCAACGTGTTAATCCAGGCTCATAGGTTGTTACGATGCTTGTTTCTTAATCAATCCCCCGTCAAGTTTGGCATGTCATGTGTAGCAATTTGATGGAGGCATTTTTTCTCACCTAATAAAAAATAATTCACACATGCCACCAGTAAAAAGAAATAAAAAAAAGCTTGGAAAGGTACGACGCTTTGGACGCTTCCCTATGCTTTTGCTTCTTCACGTGATGTTAGAAACTGTTCACGCAATTAAACAACATGGATATATATAGACTAATAATTGATTAATTCAGTGGAAATAAAGAGTCCTAAATATTAATTCATGTGACTTTGAAATTTAAATTTAATAAGGATCTAATGGAGTCATACACGGAGGCGTATGACCCTCGTACGCCTAACACATCAGACGGTGGATGATCCTTGAGTGGCGAACGAGTGGCCGAAGGCATAGGATGGCAGCGGCGAGCGGAGGGCTGAGGGTGGCGATCGATCGCGAGCCGTCACAAATTGATGGCAAGTCGTCCATAGATCGATCAATCGGTGGCGAGCTGAGGCGGATGGCAACGATCGATCTGCAAGGGCAGCGATCGATCATCGACCTATGAGGGCGGAAGGCGACGACAATCAATCTGCAATGACCTGCGAGGGCGGGGGGGCGGATGGTGGCGACGATCGAACTATGACGACCTACGAGGGCGGTGGACAGATGGCAGCAGTGGACAGAAGACACGATCTGCGTGTGGAAGGAGAAAGAGATTCGATCCCCTGAGGAGAAGGAGGAGCGACACACGATCTCCCCTTGCCGAGATCCCTACCTCGTCTTTGAGTACATGGACCACGACCTTGCCGGACTCCTCACCGCCAACCATCCTGATCTGTTGACTTTGCCCGATCTCATCGCAACTCAGATCTCGTTGTAGCTCGGACCTCACTTTTCTCTCTGGCTGAGCTCCTCACCTCTCATCGCAAACTCGAATCTCGCCACAGTTCAGACCTCGCCGCAGCCCACCTCGCCGTAGCCCACCTATGAGTACGAGGGTCATTCGCCTTATAAGGCGTATGACTCCTATTAAATCCATTTAAAAATATTAGTTTTCTCATTCTAGCTGGTTAGAAAAAATCTTCTTGCCATGTTGGTTCACTCTGTTTGGAATAATTATTTCATGAACAAAGATAGTTATTCTTCTAAATTATAGTTTTTTAAATTTTAGAGACAGGAATAACTTTGTTCCAGATTTTTAAAGGAATAATTTATTCATAATAAGTGCATTATTAATTGGGCTGATTTATTTTTTCAAAATGGCAAATTTGCTCTTCAATTTTTTTTATGAATAATGAACTTATTTGGCAGAATAAAAAAGAATAAGACTTTATTCTACCATTTATTCGTGTTATTTGGTTTTAGAATAATTATTCATGGGATAAAACAATTATTATAATGGATTGACAATTTTTAAAATAATAATATTTATTGCTCAGAAAATTAACTTTTTATGGAAAGTTTACCCTTTTATTTTTTAGGTGATAGTGTTGTTTGGAACAATAAAAGGGAGTAACATATTATTTACCCTTTATCCACCAATCAAACAGCACAGTTTGGTTGGAGGATTATAATATCATATTCTTAAAAAAAAGTATATTATTCTCGTGTGGTTCAAAGAGAATATAATTTGAAAAAATATATGCAATACTGTATAAGTAAAATATTTTATTACAAATAGTTGATATTTATTATGATAATAATAACGATAATAATATAATAATACATGGATAAATAATAAAAAATTACAATTGAAAAAAGTTAAAATATGAGAATATGTATATTCTTTTGATTTTTTTTCAGAATATATGTATTCTGATTGTTGGATTAAGAATGATGGTTTCAAGCTTTTTAAGATGGTATTTTAAAATCAAAGTTTGATTGATTTATACCGAATCCACATGATGTTCGCCTATATTTTAGAAATAGTGTGATATTATGTCGTTTAATCCCAAAAACAAACGACCCTAGTGAATGCAAGAGTTCATAATTACTTTTAAACTCTAGAATTTTCTTTTTCAATTTATGCTTAATTAAAGGAATAAGGATAATAGGTTCTAAATTCTAAAATTATTTTTAAAAGTTCAAGAGTTCATAATTAAAATAAATCAAATGAATGCAAAATTTAGATGATTTAAACTCTAGACTTTTCTTTTTAAATTAACAATAAAAATAATATAAAGCTTATAGGTTTTAGATTCTTCTAATGTAAGAGATAAGTATAATATCCCAAATATAAGTCATATATAATTACATGTGTTAATATTATATTATATGGTCGATATAGGTATAAGTTTCAACTTTAATTGTAGGGAAGTAGAGTGACAGCATTTCGCATAAAGCATGACAATATGGATTTTTAAAAATAAAGTTTCAAAATTATTAAATGCAAATGCATGTGAAATATGATTTTTAATAAATTTAAGTCGATTAAATGGAAGTCGAAATTCTGTGTAACAACTAATATGTCGAATCAACTAGCATCGAAAATGAATGATGCTAAAGCAAGACCACCCACACCTGACCACTGGGGTGAGCGTCACGCCCTGATGAGTAGGAGTTCATAATTTTTTAAAGTATCCAAATGACCAACCAAAACTTCACCTTTCTTTCGTCTAGAACTTGTTCATCAAATCGATTAATTAGATTTCCTTTTGCTTTATCACTAAGTTGTGATTTGGATATTGATGGAATAGCAAAGAACTAGGGAAACCATAGGGCACAAAATGACAATTCTGAAGCCTAAGAGAATTACATAATACTTATCACAAAGCAAGATCTATATCATACTTTTTCTTCGTTTCCAATTCCCCCGGTGCTTTGAAGTCATTATTATTTGATCGCCTATGATGTGTCGTGACTTAATGAGACATTGAATCTTATTTCCAATTTATGCAACTCTTACTTTGGATAAACAAACATTTATGAACTTCTAAGGTTTAATAGTTTATTGGTAACTAAGAAAGAATTTAAAGAATTATGTCATGACATAAATATTATTGTCTGAATCTTTAATGTATTTATTTATTTTTCTAAATTTTAAAACTGCACAAAATGACCTGATAATAATAATCTTAACATCTTCGTAGATGCATTTTAATATTTCTATAGATGGAGCAAATATACAGATTTATTTTATTTTAGGAATATGCATTGGTTGCTTTATGATTAGGGTATACATCCTCCTCTCCGCCCATCTATGCCCGTTGGATGGGGATGCGCCTCTTTCTTTCGAGGCAAAATGAATCACCATGCACTAGTGTTGCCCGTGCTGCGAGGTCGCCGCCGCCGCGAGTTCTTCCTTCTTCACCTCGAGTTCTTCCTTTGTCACTCCATTCTTGCTCGACCTTGAACGCGAGCTCGTGGTGGCGGATCGTGCCCTATTCGCGGGCTTGTTCACTAATGCGGTTTGTGGCGTTCATCGATGTTCGCGGTGAGGACGATGATGAGCGTGGATCTGCGACGAGGATGATGAAAACTAGGTCATAAAACAAAACTAGGACATTGAAAACCCTGCCCTTTTTCATCCCTAAATTGCGCTCGATTTTTTTTTCTAAGTAGGGCGCCCCTTGCTTTAACCGCGCACTTTACCCCCTTTTGAATTGTGAAAAAAAGAGGCGCTCGTCGGATCCCCATCCGACGGCGTGGATGGACGGAGGACCATCCTCATATCCTTATGATTATTAATTTATTATACAATGATGGTGCAAAATGATGTTCATAACTTGATACCAAAAATATTGACATTAAGTAAATATAAAAACGTATTTTACTTGAGAATATGTTGGATAATTTCTACTAAAATTTATTTTCCACATCAGTTTACTAAAATTATGAAATATTTATGGAATTGTCATAAGCTTTTGAACTCGATGAAGCATGCAATTTTTTTTCAATTATAATGACCGTTATGAAATAAATAATTTGAACTAATAAATCATAAATGATAATATCAATTACATAAAATCAAGTTTGTATGATAATATTACTTATTCATTCCAATAACATTTGTCATATATATATTATTAAATTTATTCTCAATTATGGAATCATTATCCAACTATTCAGATTCATTGGATGTATATTAGTTGCATATTACTTTATATATATATGTGTGTGTTAACTTGTCATAAAATTTTAACATTGATAAACCGTTTTTAAGCTTTTAATCAGACTTTTCAAAATTATTTGTTACTTTAATAATACTAGAAGAATCATAGCAATAACTGGTGTTATTTTTGTATTACTTTATATTAGTTTTTCTATATAAAAACTATTTTATTCTAATGTTAATTTTGTAGTAATTTATATTAATTTTTTTAATTAAAAATTATTTTATTCTAAAATTGATGTGACAATAATTTGCTTAGAATAGTAGAATAGAATTATTTTATTTATCACGTGTTACTTTTCATTAATATAAATACAACAACTTTAAATAAAAAACTTTTATAAATAAGGTCGATTTATATTAAATATTTTTATTACTATAATTACTTTTTATTATATTTGTTACATATATATTTTTACCTACTGATTTAATAACAAAATTTTAAATTCAATTTAATATCTTAATTTTTTTAAAATGTTAATTCAATTTTTAGTTCTAAAATCTCATTCAACCACTCATCGAACTCAAAGATCTAATTAAAATTTTCTTTTCTTTTTATCATTTTACCATTTCAATCAAACATTAAATTAGGGATGTTTGCGAATCGAATTTGACTTGACCCGACCCAATTTCGGGTTAATCCTTGGACCCGATTCAACATGATCCGGTTCGAATCGAGTCGAGTGATAAGGCTATTTACCACTATTTTTTCTTTTTCTTTTTTCTTACTTTTTCTATTATTTAATATAAAAATATCATATAATATTTATTTTAAAAGCATAAAAATATTTTGTTAAGTATTTAAATATTATTTTACACATTTGAAATATTTTATTTTAATATATTTCTTTATACAAAATATAAACTGAGAAACAAAAAAAATAAAAGTAAAATAAAAAAATCGAGTCTTCGAGTCGGATTGAATTGATTCGAGTAATGTACCCGACTCAATCCAAGGCGGGTCTAACTTGACAATGGGTCGAGCAGATTCATCGGGTTTGCGGATGGATCCGATCCGCTGAACATCTTTAATTGGATAAGAATTTATGTATTTAATTAATTTTTTAGTTATTTATTGATATATTTTTTTATTTCATACTGAATAAGAATTTGTGGGTCTAATTAATTAATTTTTTTGAATTAAAATTGTAAAAAAATTCCTATCAAACGGACTCTTAAATGGAGAGAGAGAGAGAGGGAGAGAGCAAATCCGTCCGGGCATTGACAAACACAGAAGATTTGACTCCAAATTCCTGTGCTGTCTTCCACTATTGCTCATTATTATCTTTTTAACCTATTCTTTTTTTTTCCTACTACGTTTGTTTCTGAGACATATATTTTACGAGTACAGCTGTACAGGAATGCCGTACACAGCCGTGAGAGAGAGGAGTCGCCACCAAGAGAGGTCGAAGACCTCGCTCAAAGCCATTCCAATCTTGCTTTTCTCTCGTTTCAAAGAAACAGTAATTTGTTTGAGAGAGAGAGAGGAGAGAGAGAGGAGAGAGAGAGAGAGGTTCCGCTTCCACTTTTACTCTTTTTGCTGAGTTTTCACCACTTATTTGAACCAAGGGAAAAAGAGCAACAGGAGGGAGGTCTGATGGGTTCTTTGGTTCCTTCGCTCGTATCTTTCTTCTTCTTCCTCCTTGGCCACTCTACCTTTTTCTTCTACAATGCTGGCGCCATTGCCGCTCTCCAGAGCCTCCCTAGACTGTCCTTCGACGATGGCTACACGCAGATATTTGGGGACGGCAACCTGATGCTTCTGCGCGATGGCAAGACAGTTCACATATCCCTCGACGAGAGAACAGGTCCTTTCCTTTCCCATGTTCCCGGGTAAAAAAAATCCCATCTCTGGTTTCTTTTGGGACATTCAGATGGTTCTGCAGCGGTTTGAGGTTCAAAGATTGTTTTTTTTGCTCATTTTTCTTCGTTTATGACGGCATTGGGTGGATACTTCGTTGCTTTCAGGTGCTGGGTTTGCGTCCCAGGAACTTTACCTCCATGGCTTCTTCAGCGCATCCATCAGGCTCCCTTCTGATTACGCTGCCGGCGTCGTCGTCGCATTCTATGTATGGTCTGCTTTCTTGTGGATAATCTGTTAAAAGAGTCTCCTTGATGCCTGCTTCGCGTTTGTGCAAGCTTGTCAAAATGCGTTCTTGAAAAATGATAACTTCAAGTGATTATCTATTTGTAATATTGCAACTTTACATATGCATTATTATGATGTGATGAGCCCCGTTTTTCCTATTTTGCTAACTTGACGTAAGTCTGGGGGCCGGTGTAAAATTTTCTGAGCGAGTTAAGTTATCGCCGGAATATTTGATGGTTCAACCAGGGCCATTGCCCTTACTGTTAGCTTCTCTTGAGTCTGTCTGTTCCATTTTCATGGGACTCTGACCTGCATTACATCCTTTTCATCCTTTCTCTATGTTTAGCATTGAAAACTTACCCAACTGGAGGTTTGTTGTGCATCGTAACATATAGTTTTTAGGCTTTCCTTTTATGTTATCTCAGTTTGATATGTAAGTTTGTTCTGAGTTTACTCGTATTCATTTTAGATGTCAAATGGAGATGTTTATGAGAAGATTCATGATGAATTGGACTTTGAGTTCTTGGGAAACATAAGGGGCAGAGAGTGGAGAGTTCAGACCAATGTATATGGTAATGGGAGCACATCAGTTGGCAGAGAAGAGAGATATGACCTCTGGTTCGACCCAACTGAAGATTTCCATCAATACTCTATCCTGTGGAACCATGAAAGGATCATGTAAGATTTAAATAAATGCTGCGACTTTGTATGGTTTTCCCTTTATCTCTCTATATACTAATCTGTATTTCTTTTGTTTATTTAGTACTAACTTGATCCATTTAGTAGAATTTAACAAGGATTGTTTTTATTCTCTTTTTCACCATCTTCCTCCATTTTTGCTCTTGATTGGCTGGATTCTCTTGGCTTAGATACTTGGAAGGGAATGCATGGCCTGCAATTTTATGTTGGGAATTGCAGAGATGGTGTTCAATGTTAAAGTAGTCTCTGAACGTTTTCCACTTTCATGCTCATCTTCTTTCAGCTTATTTGCTAAAATCAAGTATGGAATACCATATACATTGATGATTGGCCAGCATTCAGCTTACCTTCTCTAGTTTACTTTGAATCATCATTTACAGCTTCCAAATAATTTTGTCTAACACGATGTATAATTGCCACTTGAAATTCGTTTTGCTGCTATTGAGGAGCCTTAGTTTTTTTTGTTTCAGTTCCCTTTGGTCTGACATATATATTGTTTACTTCGCAGATTCTACATTGATAGCATTCCAGTAAGAGAGATAGTGAGAACTGAGGCTATGAAAGGGGTCTTCCCCTCTAAGCCAATGACTCTCTATGCTACTATATGGGATGGCTCAACTTGGGCTACCTCTGGCGGCCGCTATAAGGTCAACTACAAATATGCACCTTATGTTGCTGAGTTTGAAGATCTTGTCCTCCATGGTTGCACTGCCAACCCGATGGACCATTCTGCAGCATGCGACCGGTCTTACTTGGTTCGTTATGATTCAGTGAAGATCTCATCCGAGCAACGCGTGCAAATGGAGACTTTTCGGAGGAGGCATATGACGTATTCATATTGCTATGATCGTGATCGGTACCCCATTCCACCACCTGAATGCAGCACCAAGAGCAATGGGATAAACAAGTTCTATGGGATGGATGGAGTCCGGTTTGGAGATCGCCGGCATCGCCACAGGAGAAGTCATGAAAATCGGGCTCATGATGCACTCTAAAGCCAGTGGGTTATCTTATTTAGCAAGGCTTTTCATGCTGTATAGTGAGATGATTGCCTGAGGTTGGTTTAGAGGTGAACAGGGAAATCGACTTTAGGGGAGAGGTAAAGAGGGGATGTTGGGGTTTATATCTTTCTTGTGAGCTCTTATTATTTTGGTGCCATTCCCTCTAATTTCTATTTTGAAATTCTGTTATACCTATTCTTCCTTGTCATTATTAACATCAGCAATCCACATCCCAATTAAACCAGAAGACTAATGGAGTACCAAGCAGGGATGAAACTTTCTAATATTTCTGGATGAAACATTCCGGATACCGTTTACTGTTGCTTCATTCTCTTATGATGGTTTCTCTGATCCGTCTCTGTACAGCTTGAAGCAAGTGGATGATGAACAACACATGGATTGTCAGAGACACTATAAAGTGCATTCCTATTGTAACTTTGAGCTCAAAACTGAAAGATTGATCTGCAAGTTTTTATCTGAATTCTTTTTAACCTGATTTGCACAGCATTGCTTCTGCCAGACGACAATGAACAGTGCAAAGCAGTGCAGAAGTTCACGGATGAAGATGGGTCCAAATGAGCTGGCGGCAAATTTATTAATATCTCCATCCACTTTACTGCCAAATTCAATGGCGATGGTACCTGCTGCTGTAATATGTGTGTGTGGTGTTTTTATAGCTGTGTGGCGTGTTTAATCGTGTCATGCATTATTCCCCTCCCTCTCCCTTTGTTGCTTGTGGCTTTTGTTTTGAGTCGTTTTCTTCTGGTTCTAAGTGCGCCATAAAAAGATTCTGTCCGGCTCTGACAGGGAAGAACGAGGGACCTGCGTTTGGGGTATTAAGGAGACAAAGCCAAGGTTAAGGCCTGGAGGTTGCTGCACAATCTCCATTTATTACTATGGGGAGGGGGGAGAGATGACAGCTGAGAGTTGAGACCACAGTCTCAGTCATCATGGTACCTGCTGGCAGGAGAATGAGCTAGTGTCGATCGTCCAGTACCAATAATCACAGATTCACAGCCCAATATGAAAGAACATGGACATGTAGTTGAGCGAGATGATCTGTAAGGTCATCTTAGTCTTTGAGATGGATGTGTATCATCGTCATCTGTCCGAAAATACTTCGATATTTGTTTGTATACTATAAAAATATTTTAGTTCTAGTCTATTTATCAGTGTTTAGGCTGGTAAGATCCACTGCTTCAATCTCTGGACAAGAACAAAAAGATAAATTCTAATTAAATTAACAACTTTCATAACAACAGTGGTCTTCTGCAACGTGGTAACTTTTTTTAGCTCATATGGATGCATCATGGGGGAGCACACCATATACAACATGGATGGGAGCTATCATGACACATTATGCGTCAGGAAGAGCAAAAAAAAAAAAAGAACATAATACAAGTAACACCGGTAGACTTATGGCTTCAAAATTCTAATTCCATTTTTAAAATCATTATTCTTTCCTGCTCAATTTAATAATGTATGTAGATAGAAAAAAAACAATAGTTATATACTATTTTCTACGTAAGCATCCAACTCCCAAAAATGATGGAAACTTTTAAAAATACCTTGTAGAAAAGGACATGATGCACACCCCTGGATCACTTCAATTGCTATCAATGGACGTTGAGACTTGACAGAGAGAGAGATGGTAAGCGCAACAAAAAGTTTGCTCAGTTTTATGGCCCAAATTAAACACGATATGGACCGGGGGGTTCGGCTCGAGTTCGGATTGAATTTGGTTCGACGTGGAGGGTTGGAGTTGTGGACTGGAGAGATACCCGGGCGCCGAGAGCCCAAACTTAACGGCGCAGGAAACGGACGTCCAATCCATCATTCCCCCTCCTGCCGCTCTTTAAACTCCTCTTTCCTCCCTTCACGACGCAAAGGAAAGAAGCAGAAAGAGAGAGATAGAGAGATCAGGGACAGAGATAGAACAAAGCGGGGGGATATCTTGGTCGATCTGCTCATTCGTTCCATTTCTTCTCTCTTCGCCTCTCCTGTTCGCTTTCTGTTTCTCTTTCACCAGTCGCCCCACCGGGTTCGTTGATCTCTGCCCACATTAGCATTCTTGCATGGATCAACTGTTGCGAGCGCGCATTGTGTTTTCTCATCTTTGCATGCTTCCTTGTCGGAAAAGAAAACATTAACGATGATAGCTGCAATAGTGATTTGATCGATTTTTCCATTCTTTTGTGATTTAAAAGGTTCAGCAACTGTTCCTTTTTTCTTGGATGTTTTGTTCTTTTGAGGTGCAGTTTAATTCGCGTGGCATTGTGGCTACAATATGGATAGAGGCATATGGATGTATCAGAAACGTTATCTGCTGGAAATATTTATTAGAAGCATTTGTATAGGGATCGGGGATGTTCAGGACTACCGTGCAATTTTACGTGGTCAATCATTGTTGCTTTACCTGAATTTTCTAAACGCCATGAAATCTAGAATAAACTCTTGGTTGTTAATGTACACTCCGGATCAAATGCTGTTTAATCATTAGGGTTTGTTCATATATGCAGTTCGTTCTGTATCTTATTTGTTTGTCATAGTCTCATCAATTTATCAGACTATAATACGGTTGAGAAGATCTTTTATTGCTGATTGTTAGCGTTCTCTGCTGCCGAAACAGTAGGAGAGTATGCATATTCTCATATTGTGCATGCATAGAGCCCAAAGCTCTTTAGTATCTTCCTGATGGACGGACTCCTTAATTATCATCAAAAGAAAAAAAATGGGGAAAAAATCCGTTGCATTTCGCATACTATAATACAAGGAGTTTTAAGGATGACTATGGAGATAGGTATTCTTTTTCTGATGGGAAACTTACATTATTACAGAGGTAAAAGATGGCAGATGGAGAAGATATTCAACCTCTTGTCTGTGACAATGGAACTGGAATGGTTAAGGTACAAACGCAAGTTTCTTCATTTCTGTTCCTTTTTATTTCTCTTCCTCTGGAGAATGCCATCTTACTGTATTCTTATTATCTTTGAGGCTGGATTTGCCGGGGATGATGCTCCAAGAGCTGTTTTTCCTAGCATTGTTGGTCGGCCCAGGCATACCGGAGTTATGGTAGGCATGGGACAGAAAGATGCATATGTTGGGGATGAAGCTCAATCCAAGAGAGGTATTTTAACTCTTAAATATCCAATCGAACATGGTATCGTGAACAACTGGGATGATATGGAAAAGATTTGGCATCATACTTTCTACAACGAGCTACGTGTGGCACCGGAAGAACATCCTGTCCTTCTTACCGAAGCGCCTCTTAACCCCAAGGCAAATCGTGAAAAGATGACCCAAATCATGTTTGAGACCTTTAATGCTCCAGCTATGTATGTTGCTATTCAGGCTGTGCTGTCTCTTTACGCCAGTGGCCGCACAACAGGTGATCAAGACCTTCGCTTTGATCCATTCATCTCCTATACAAATTGTGCTTGTCAATTTTCCATTCACTGTATCGTTTTAAAATAATATGGATAGCTCAATTGTTGAGTTCTGTAGGTTACACCAGTGTATGGGCATATTTGCCATCAGTTGTCACTTCAACTTCAATTTTCTATTCACTATATGGATCGCTGATTGAACTGCCTTACATCATATAATTCCAATTATGTTATCAAATATTCATACCCCTGTTACTCATCTTAAACCCAGAATATACAGTGGCCTCATATGATACCGGATTCTGATGACATATTTGCCCTTTACTGAGCCTCACAAAAATCGGTGGTGGAGCTATATTGCTGAATATTGGTTCATGTAACTTCACAACTTAACTTTTTTCATTTATCTACATTGCTTCTCATTTCAATGAAATATGGAAGTATTGTTTATCTAATTAGAGCTTCGGTATGATGTTATAATAATTCAGTTTATATATGACATGCATCATATATTCGAATTCACTGCCATTTTCATTCTGAAATTTGCTCTTTGTGGATTGATACTGCGAATACATAAAACACTATCTATATTTTTTTTCTCTTTAAAGGGTTCAGTAAAATGTTCAAGAGATTACAAGATCATTCTCCTGGCTCTGATATTGTGTTGCTGTTAACCTGCGAGGTTATTTTGTGCAGGAATTGTGCTCGACTCTGGTGATGGTGTCAGCCATACAGTTCCCATTTATGAAGGATACGCACTTCCACATGCTATCCTGCGTTTAGATCTGGCGGGCCGTGATCTGACTGATGCACTTATGAAGATCTTGACTGAACGTGGCTACTCCTTTACTACCACAGCTGAACGTGAAATTGTGAGGGACGTGAAGGAAAAACTAGCTTACATTGCCCTTGATTATGAGCAGGAGCTGGAGGTGTCAAAGACAAGCTCTTCTGTGGAGAAGAGCTATGAACTGCCTGATGGGCAGGTTATCACTATCGGGGCAGAAAGATTCCGATGCCCAGAAGTGCTGTTCCAGCCATCCATGATTGGGATGGAAGCTGCAGGCATTCATGAGACAACATACAACTCCATAATGAAATGTGATGTGGACATCAGGAAGGACTTGTATGGTAACATTGTCTTGAGTGGCGGGACTACCATGTTCCCGGGCATTGCTGATAGAATGAGCAAGGAGATCACTGCACTGGCTCCCAGCAGCATGAAGATTAAGGTGGTTGCTCCTCCAGAAAGGAAGTATAGTGTCTGGATTGGAGGCTCTATCCTGGCATCTCTGAGCACCTTTCAACAGGTATGCAAATTAACATAACCTTGTAAGCTTCACATAACTGATGCTTCAACAAATTGCATTTGGCATCATTGGCGCATCAGTGTTCATACATTTTCTTAATATGAAGCTACTTTTGGCATATATTTGATTGATGGTACACAACTGCAAAATATGTTTTCGATACAAACACTGAATTGAGGTTTGTACTTTGACAGATGTGGATTGCGAAGGCTGAGTACGATGAGTCTGGGCCTTCAATTGTACATCGGAAATGCTTCTAATTCTCCAAGGATGTGTGAAGGAAGCAGCCACAGACAAGCACACGGTGGTCATGGATGCTGCCACTCAATTTTTTCCACTTTCACTTTTCTCACGTTTTCAGCAACCCGGACAGATATTTTGGTTTTTTTTCTCACTCTGACTCTAATTCTTCCGACCTTGTGAGCAACTTCATCAAGTTTTGCTTCTGATCATGCAACAAAAGGAGTGAGAGAGTTTTGCTTTCGATTCCAATAACTTTACTTTCGACCAGAAGAATCACTGGAACTTGTTATTTCCTTTTTTGCACTGGAACTTGTTCTTGGTGGTTTCCAATATCTTGATAAGAAAAATTGCGAGTTGTAAGATCGACATCTAAAAGTCTCTGCATTCAAGTGATAACTGCCCTGAATTTAAAAAGAAAACATGCAAATTTGATTTCAGAAAAAGGATCATGGATGGGCAATCTGAACGTGACGTATATATGTACAAATTTTTTTTCTTAAAATTAGTAATTCTAGAAGCGCAAAACTGGTAATTAAGAATGTTCAAGCAATATTTTTAAATTGAATAAAAAGGATTTTAAAAAAAATCTGAAGTTACATATTACACCAAATAAATGCATACTGAGCCCATAAACAGAAGAGTGTAATCAAACAATATTTGGCTATCAATAAAGTTATCAATGTCATTAATGTAATAATAATAATTCTCAACTGATAATATGAGAGTTG
The DNA here is from genome assembly GCA_030549335.1 of Pontederia crassipes. NCBI lineage: Eukaryota > Viridiplantae > Streptophyta > Magnoliopsida > Commelinales > Pontederiaceae > Pontederia > Pontederia crassipes. Next base: position 3,131,320 of record JAUKPH010000017.1, read on the forward strand.
ATTGTATATTCTAATAATTATTACCTCAGTTGGATAGATTGCATGGAGGAATTTGTAAGCATAGAAAGAAAATTATATTGATTTATTCTATTTAAGAATGTACTGGTCAACTTATTTTAAATTTAATTGATATATAAATTCTAATACTTCTTTTTTGGGTAGCCATAAATTCTAATGTTAATAGTATAAATTTACGATTCGAGTCTATGAAATCTCTAACGAGTTTAATTAAACTTTAGAACTTGGCATGATTGAAAAGAAGTATACGAAAGGAACCTTAATAATTATAAATTATTAGTTTATTTAATAATATTTAATCTGTGTGAATCGAAGCACAATTGCTATATTAACTTGTGTTCCAAATTCATTGAACTTAGTCCATTCACATGTTTATCGCATTCATAACGTACATTTCCCACTGTTGTGTACTATTTTCACAATTCTGTCAGATCCCACTATTGTTCAACATTACACAAATCATTTACATCAAACAACAGAGCTCACTGATCATTGAGGTATCACCATTTATATAACTTTATTTTGTTCTGTTTCATAATTATAATTCATTTTTTTAATATAAATTGAAAGAAAATAACTGTTCGAGAAACCCAAAAATTTTAGATGTTTTAAAATTTAATAATCATAATCTTTGGATCTATTTTAAAAGACACACATATATATATATATATTATTGATGTAAATTCATATTGGTAATCCAAATTTATTGTAGACACCAATAAAACAAATATGCTCTATATATACATTTTTTCATAATAACATACTATAAATAGTAATATAATTTATTTATTTTTCTTAAAATGATTAATAATTTTAAATATGCTTATAAAATATTTCTATTCTGTTCTGGGCTACGTGGAAGCACGAATCTACCACGTGTCCGTCCTCTTCCTCGTCTGTTGAGAATTCTCACTGCTCTCTTTTTCCCCGTCCCCACCACTTCCTTGTCCTCCAAGGCTCTAACGCCCAGCGCCGATGGCCAACGACGCCGCCACTGGAAAGCAATCCGACGGAGAAATCCACCAGCCAATGGAAATCTATCTCGAATCCTCCGCCGTCACCGACGTTCCGGGTGACCAAGATGCCGCCGCGGCCGGGGGCGGTAGCGGGGAGACATTGTGGTCCCTTCTCCGGGAGTTCGTCGCCGATGTCCTGTCTCCCAGCGACGACGGATACGGAGATGTCTCGTCCCCTCCTCCCCCGATCACTAGCAGGCTCAAGTCCTCCTGCTGCAAGGCCGTTCCGCGGTTCCGCGAGGCTTCCAGGAACTCCGTTCGTGACCTCGTCCTCTGGACACGCCGGGGCAGTGCCCTCCGCGCGCTCTTCGTCATTTCGGTGCGTAGGTTTTCCATATGGCTGTCTAAAATGTTAATTTTTGTATTGTTTTCATTGCCGATTTGCGAAATTTCTGTTATTATTTCTTTTTGCTGCTTATTAGATGCATTTATGAGATACAAGGCGATGATTTATGGCTGGGTGGGCGAGATGAATTTACGTAGCCTGTGAAATTTACTGAATGGGAGGAAGAAAAAAAATCGAGGTAAACTATATCGCAAACGCATAAAATTGTTGGGATATGTGAATTCGACTTTTGAGGGTTGATTCATCCGCTCGGCACTTTATATCAGCAATCCTCATGAATGGACGAGTGACCAGTAACCGCAATTTTCATTTTAAAAGGAAAGGTGATTATGATCCTGATGTTCTTCTGTTAGTTAAATCTTAATCTTTCCTTGCAAAGGTAATATTGGAGTCTCAAGGTAGCACGGTGATTAGGTTTTCTAAAAGGCGCTCTAGCTTTTAGGCATTGGAATTGCTAACAGTTACAAGGAATTTTGTGATCAAAGGGAGTGAATGAAGACAAGATGAACTGAGATCTCTATCTATGTTGATTCAGGAGTCAAAGTTGAGAAATCACCAAAGAGGTGATACTTTTGAAAGTGATATTGGAGGCTTGAAAAGCTTAATGCAATTGTCATTAATTCATTCCGGTCATTGAATAGAGATGCTCCCATGTGTCCAACTCGAGCAGTTCGAAATTCTTTTGAATCATTACATTGTGCTATTAATTTCTAGTATGTCAAGATCCTGATTTAAGGCATGGAGAGGGAAAGGCACAAACACTTGTTACTCGCCTGTTTGGAAAGTAAAATGAAAGTTGGCTTAACAAATATTATCTTAGTTGAAAAAGAATCCCAAATCTTAGTATGTTTGACCTATTGAAAAGTGTAACGACAAAGCAAGCAGCAAAGTTGCTGCTAGATAAATGTACTGATTAAGATTAGCATAGAAAAGTATTTTTATGTTGATTGATGCTTATGCAAGGATGCTTTCAAAAGGTAATATTTAGAGTCAAGTTTAGAAATATTATAGCTGCCATGTTTAAGATAGATAGCAAATATTTAGAGTCAAGATTACTGATATTATAGATGCGCTACTGACAAGCATGTATAAGGATGCCAAATATCTTTCTATGTTTCTTTCTTCTTAAATGCCAATATAGAACATCAGCCCATCTTCCAAAACTTTTTATCATTTTGTTCCAAAACCAAAAGTACTTGATCAATTCCCTTCCCCAAGTTTGTTTATTGTCAGAAGCTTTTGAATAACCTGCTAAACGACTCATTCTTCCAGCCTCTGTTTCTGGTGATGAAATTAACTTATATAAGGTAGAGCTGGGTGGGTCTACTGTAAGATCTAAATCCATCTGCTAAGTTTTTTTTTTGTTAAATGTGTTAGAAACAAACAAAGAATGTTAACTGTTTTATTGAAACTCTACAGTGCACTTACAAGAATCTGCACCTTCTTCAATATTTCTATTTTGTCCAGTGGTAATTTTTTCTATGTGATAACGTCAGTTTGTACTATCTAGATGAGTCATATGCAGTAATCTGATTATTGAAACAACTTGATTCATTGGAGATGTTGGTATTTATACCTGCGTTTATACTCATTACGGACAGCTTTATATTTTACATTCAACATTTTTTTTTTTGAGAAGTTACATTCAACATTTGAATTTCTTTTGCATTAATTTTTCTTTAGTTGACAAAGAACTTCATGATTAGCGATTCTTAGAAGGATTGATTCTTCATACAATTACACAGTTAAACCATCTGGTGAAGGCCCACATGTCGAGAAGTTGCTTAGTTGTTTTCTTGTAATTTGTTCCACAATATTGGCAGAATTAACTAAATGGATGTTTGAGAACCTGGGTGCGAGAACTTTTATAATGTGTTAATTTTCTTAATATATTGCAGGTTGGAACAATAACACTTATTTCTTTGACGGGATTGCTGGTTTTCATGTTTTTCTTATTGGCAGCAACAATAAACGCAATAATCATTTCCTTACTCATATCATTGGCTGTGGCTGGAGGCTTTCTAGCATTTTTCTTTGCCTGTTTGACGGCAATATACATTGGAGCATTATCAGTTGCCATTTTTGTGATTTCAACTACAACTATCTCAACAGTTATTGCTGTCATGATAGCTGCCGGTAAGTAAATAATCCCTTTAACTCTCATCTTATTGGCTAGAATGGTGACAAAATGAAAGAATTATTCCGTGCTCTTCTTTCTTTGTCCTCTTGCGATCTAAACTTTGCAATTTTCCATATTCTTGCTGTTATTCATGTATTAATCCTCAATAATTTGTTTCTTGTCTTTCTTGGGTTTGTTTTAATCTATTGGACTGTGCTATAGAGTATGTTTGTTTTAATCTATTGGACTGTGCTATAGAGTATGTTTGTTTTAATCTATTGGACTGTGCTATAGACTATGGCTTATGGAATACGTACACTAATCTAACTATAATTGTAAACATCTCATGAAAAAGCTGCTGAGAGATCTGAATTCTTTTACCAGGAAAAATTAGAGGTCTACAAGTTTATTTGAGACATAGTAGAACATATTAACATAACCATTAGTCGTTATTTTTCTTGATGATTTAAGTTTTCTATGAACATACTATTGCTGTTATTCATGTATTAATCCCCAATAATTTGTTGCTTGTCTTTCTTGGGTTTGTTTAATCGATTGGACTGTGCCATAGAGTATAGCCTATGGAATGCGTACACTAATCTAACTGTAATTGTAACTTCTGCTCAAAAACTGTAATTGTAACTGTAAGCATCTCTCACGAAAAAGATGCCAAGAGTTCTGAATTCTTTTACCAAGAAAAATACGAGGTCTACAAGTTTATTTGAGACGTAGTGGAACAAATTCACATAACCATTAGTCGTTATTTTGCTTGATGATTTAAGTTTTCTATGAACATACTTATAAAGCACGATAACTTAGTGTTTTTCATCCTTAGTACTATAGCGATCTCTGCACTTGCTCCTTAATCCTAGGCATGATTTCATGTATGCGTTCATTCACATAACTGTAATATTCTGTCTGCAGGATGGATTGGATTCTTCTGGGTTGTCTGGATTGTTGCAAAGAAAAGCCTGGATCTTACCAAGCAATCACTTAATGTGACAACTACTGCGTTATCATCCTATTCGGCTTCTCGTAATGCAAGGCCAGAAGAATCAACAAAATCTGCATATTAACGTGAATTTATATTCAACTCTACTATTCCATGTCTTGCCCTATTTGGTTGTCTAGTTATTGTAGCTGAATATTTTGCTTATATATGCAATATATTGTCGCCTTGTATTTATGGCCATAATATTGCATCCGTTGTCCTTGCATTTGCATATGTGCGTACTAGTATGTTTGATTTATATGCACAGAGGTGAGCAACGTTATTGTCCGATTAATTGAATCCAATTATTCAAATTGATTTTGATGCAATTAATAAATAATGACTTCACTAATTGAACCGGATCGATTCGGTTTATGTGAATTAATCAGAACTTTTGAATAAAAATTAAAACTAATTGATAAGTAAAATAATATTTTTCGTTAGATATTTTTATATAAAACTGCATATATTATACATTTTTTGCTCTCTTTTTCATCAACACATCTCTATTTTTATTTGATTATTGTTCTTGTTTAACTAATGTTATAGGAGATATTCTTCTCTTTAATATTTGTCTTAATTATTTGACATGGTCTATGTCTAAATTTTTATATGCATCCACATGTTAATTGATTTATCGCCTTCTTATTTGTATGATGGTTAGAATTAAATACTATATGGTTGATCGTGATGAGAATTATTCTAAAGTTTAATTCATCATTTTGTTCTCAAATAGTGAATGAGATAAGATGGAGTTATGTAACACGGAGTTGAGAGCTATCTTTAGAATTCGTACGGGTCATTTTTAAAAATCATTTATTGACTATATAAGCTGACAAATTAGCAACGTTATTAAAATCGGATCGATCGGTTCAATCGGTTCGCGAACCATTAGGGTTCAAGACCATTTTAGGTATTGAATCGGCAAATTTTCGATTGAATTGAGAAAAATCGACGAACCGGTCCAGAACTAGTTCAATGCAAAAAATTTTTAAAAAATCATAAATGGAAAGAAGTTAAAAAATGGAAGCAATGTTTTTAAAAAAAGTATAAATTAACGAAAGAAGTAATCAGATGTTATAAACAAAAATAGGAGGAGGAAAACAAATATAGGAAGATAATTAATAAGAAGAATAAATGATAATGAAGAAAATGAATGATTAGTGGAGATGATTAGGGGAGAAAAAATTGAAACTAAAAGAAAATAAAAAAAATCAGTAAAGAAGAAATAAATTAAATAAACTAACATAATAAAAAAAATTAATAGTGATTCATTAATATGTGTGACATTAAGATCATATAATAATATAAGTATTAAGTTTCTAAATATAATAAGTAATTAGAAAAAGAATAAATTTGAAAAAAAAGAAGGATCAACTATGGGAAAATATGAAATAAAAAAGTAAATAAATATGGGGTAATAAACAATAGGAAGAATAAATGAAAATAAATAAAAGAAGCCAAATTTTAAAAGTGAATTAGATTTAAATAGATTAATATAACATCACAAATATTATATAAATAATAAAATATATAATAATGTACCACTCATATAATTTTGGATAGTTTATATTTATATAATATAATAAATAATAGTTTTATATTAAGTTATTATTACTATTAGTAGTATGATATATTATATAATATATTAATTATGATATATATTCAAAATTAATATAAATAATATTATTTTAATAAAATTCGGTTCAATCCGGTCGAATCCGATCGAACTTGTCCAACCACGATCCGATAATAAATTCGGTCCGATTTTCGGTCCGATTTTGAAAACATTGCAAATTAGTGATCCATACATTCATATAAGAGTTTCGATATGATTTAAATATTATTGATTGCAATTTGAGTGTGATAATTTTGATTGAAAAGTTGCATACATAATTTTCAAATATATGAAAATATTAATTGTGATATTATGATTATTACATATTTTTTTATATTTCTTTGACTTGATTGGATAGTAACACACTGGAATATTTTTTTCTCACTATATTGTTTTCAATATATTTCATATTAATATAGCTATTTGAATCGTGCTATCTCCTTTGATGCTAAGGTATTAAGATGAGTTATTTTTTTCGTGTCCTTTTATTAGGATATGAGAGAGTTTATTATGAATATAAAATGTGTTATTTTGTATTTTATATGAAGATAAAGTTATTTCGTGAAATGTAAAAGTTAAGGAGATTAATTTGCTTGATTGAGTGATATACTTATTAATATTTTACTTCCTATGATATAAAAAAATTATATCATATTTTCGTATTTTTTTATAATTTTATTTGATTGTTAGTTGTAACCTTCTAATTAAACCAAGTTTGAAAGGGTCATGACAGTTATCGTTCAATTTGACATATATTTTATTTTGTTTATGTATTTTAAACCCAAAAGGATTAAAAAACCTCTTTTAAAAAACGTATTATTTTTTCTTTAGATAATCAAACCGATCCTAATGAATTAACCTTACAAAAATGTTGGATTAGATAATGGATAAACGTTTTAACACAGACAATTGAATTGATGCATAACCTATGTATAAGGGATCCCTAAAAAAGAGATGTCCAAAGGATGTTGCATGAATCATTTGGTACAACTTTGATGTAAAAGTTCCGTACTAGGCATCTTTGGGTGGCGGTTTTACTATAAGTAAGACGGTCTATTCAATGCATGTATATAGATTGGTGGATATGATGAAAGATGAAGGAAAATGAACTCAACCACTTAGTTATGAAAGAAGATCAAATCGAATTGTTTAGAATTCTGTAAATGCCTGAAATATTCCGGACTCAATAACCAGAGTATATTTTTGAATACATTATACATGCCTAAAATGTCAACTGCTTGAGTTTATCGACTGCTTTATTATTTTCCAAAATTTTAGGCATGTCTCATTTATAATGGAGAAAAATAAGGACTAAACATTTGAGTCCCCAAGATCAAACTCCAAAAGCTATCACTCTCAGGAAAGATTTCTCAACTTAAATTGGATTAATCAACTAGATACCAGTGTTGAAATATTACAGACATTTACAGCTCGAAGGGAACTTAACCCGATGTATCTGATTAATAAAGAGTTACACTCAAGTGTTCCCTCAAAAGATCAAACACTACATCAGAGTGAGTCGACAGAATAGCATTTGCCTACACTACAAATGCAATCACCAAAGACGAAGTTAAACTATACATCCATGAAGGGAATAGAGACATGAACAATTCGTTCTCAACTTCATCATCTATCATATGCAGACTCGAACACCTACGAGGAAGACACTTTTAAGAACAAAGTAAAAGAGCATTAGCCTATGCACGTGCTAAAAGAAAATGAAACTGATGCTAACACTACATATAAATCTAAATGTTGCCTCAGCAGTAAAACCTTCACTTAGTTATCCCCTCATGCTTTCAAAAGAACCTATTTTTTGTTGCCATTGGATTCCCCAGCAAGCTCATCAGTCTCCAGTTTTACGGCACTATCACGATCAGGCTCCGTACTCGATGCAACGATATCAACATGTACTCTTTCTGATGAAAGAATAGCATTTGGCGACATTCCTGAAGATTCACACGTATTGTCGGGACTCTGACATTGTATAGCAGAGTTGCTAGAAACCACTTCGGATATAGTTTTGTGCCAAGCCACCATATGTCGCACTGGAGTATCATCAAAGAATGTCTTTGCGAGAGAAGCTGAAGGCTTAGTAGCGTCGCCAGGAAAAACTGTCACGGATTTGAGCTCAACAGCAGTACAAAACTTTGATTTCAGCACCGAGTCGCCGTGCCATGATGAGGTCTACATCACGAGTCAGAAAATTTTGATAATTATCATCCGAACAGGTCTTTTTTTTGCAGTTCATGTAACAAGAAAAAATTTAATAGTAGAAAGATGAAGCATACTTTAGAAAACGTAAAAATACACAAAAAAAATGGCAGAAGAAATAGTTAGATTCAATTGGATGTTTGAGATTTCCTTGAGGAGCACTGGGGATGTTTGGTAAATGAATAACTTCATGGACAACCAGTTATTCTAGTAATAATGTCAAAATAGGATTATGTTAACTTTTTAAAAACCACCAACTTTTTAATCATTACTTTAATGGTAATATCTATTCAGCATAGCAATTAACAAAGAATACTAGCATCTCTGTTTGATGCCATTTACCATAAGAGAGATTGTTCGTTCTCCTCCGAAAAGAAAGATCCTTCACTAAAAACTAGAAGATCAATGGAGGAAAGCAGCTTACATGATTTTTATTTTTCATGAATGCAGACAAAAGCAATTTGTCCCCGATGATCACTCTTATCTTCTTAACTAAATCTTCACGAGTAATTGCCTTTCTCTGGTAAGCATGAAATCAAAAGATGGCCGTAAACAGATGTTTCAATTCATATGTAACAACAGTTGCAGTCATACCTTGAGTTCTCTATAACGGCGGTAAAGCGATTCCTTCACCATAGGAGATATTTTGTCTTCAATCTCAGCAAACAGAACAGTCAATGAAATCCATGGTGAACTAGGTCCTTTGACTAACTTCAGATTTGTCTGCACATGAATAGGTTAACAGAAAGTAGAACGATATCACAAGAATGCCTATGTGCTGAATGCTGAACAAACTAGTCAGTAAGTAGATGGATCACAACCAATTTTTGCTGGAAAAAAAAACAATGTTATAAAATAAAAGATTGATTATCTCACATGATGAAGAGTAGAAAACTTCTGTGTGTGGCCTCTTGGATTCAATTTGAGCCCAAACAAGTAATCTGAGAGAAAGAAAATGTGAACAAAGTAAACAGTTTGTGTGCTTTCATGTAATACATGAAAGCACATGTTGAACTACCAGCAACGCATTCTATCAATTCCAACCTCGGACATTTTGATGCAGCTTGAAAGCAACAATATATTCCGGATGGACATGAGTATGTGCTTGGCTGGGCCATATCCTGTAAAGCCTTGGACTTGAATAATCATCTGCATCAGAATCACAAGCCTCGCTGCTAGCAAAATTTTCATCTGATCCAAGCAAAACTTCTTTCATTTCTCCCAATATTATTCGACATAACATCATATACTGCACTCCTTTTTCGTCAACATCACAAGTATTTACACTGAAGGAATTTCTAAACTGTAAGACCTTTCAAGTTATCCGAAGCAATATATATATATATATATATATTCAATTTTACATGAGGTTTGATAAATTAATCAAATGCTAAGACCCGAGAAACATGACATGCGATTAAACTGGTGATGCATATCCCCTCAAAAAAAAAAAAATGGTGATGCGTAGGATACAGAATCATGCAGAAAAAATAGAGGACTAAATAGTATTGTATAAATAACTTCTTTGAGAGGATTTTAGAAATTGGTAACCAAGAAAACTTCGAAGGTAATACTTGTAGATGCTGAGACACAACTAACAAGACATGTGACTGCACTTGTTCTGAAAAAAAAAAACTAGATAATGGGAAGTGGTGATACATAGAAACTTAAATGGCATGAAGCAATGTAAAAAAGTTACCTGGCAAAGCACGGTCATCAGGAGTAAGACAGATGCAATTGTCTGCTTCCACTTCCTCGGAATGCTTCAGAACTGTGCTAAAACCATGAATCAATATGGAAGCTATTTGCAGTTTCTTCAGACCAAACCAACCATACCTTACATTAGCGTTGCCGCACTCGGCCCGAGTTGCCCTGATTTGCGATTCAAATACCTCCAGAGCAATTCGAGAAGAAACATCTTTCTGAACACAACAATGAATATGCAGAATGTTCTCAGCAGTTGCAAAAGGATGCATTCCTGAAAGGAACGTATCCTGCACAAAAAGAAAATCTCGACTGTCTCTTGGCACATTTTCAATCCTCATTTTCAAAATTTCCATGCTTGCATGCTTTTGAGAAACTCTAGATCCTTTTTCCCTGATCACTTGCTTTACCACTTTGGGTGGACCCACTCGTTCCTGTGGTCTTCCATTCATGACACCACAAGCTAACTCGTTGTAGTCGTCAGCCTTACCATCATAAAACCAGTGTGGGAAGAAGCTCTTGTCGGCCTCATCAATCCAGGCCACAGAATGTTGTTTCTTAGTTTTTAAATTAACCATTGTCATTGACAAAAGATCTATAAAGATACTTTGACCCCACACAGTAATTTTTGAACATGACTTCTCATTCTTGAAGTTGATAATAAGGTTTTGATTCACTTGGTTTGGGAAGTCCAACCACTCACCATAGTTATAGAACATGATGCGACGTGGCACCCCACTATTTAGAAAGTTTAGACAGTTATCAGCTGGATTTGGTCTCATGCTACAACATTGGCAGCTATGATCATATGAAGGTCCACATTCTACACTGCTACGAGGAGCTTTACAAGCTCTTGAAATTTTGTCGTCAATTTGCTTTCGCTTCGAAAGAGGTCTATAAATTTCATGTGGCGACTCCATAGAGAGATGCTCGATAGGAAACCAAGGCAGGGTTAGAACTAGCAAAGGAGGAAACAAATCTTCAATAGGCCTTTACAGATCAAACTTCCTTTTGACCTATTAACTCAAGTGACTGCAGAAGGAATATTGTGCTGGGAATAATTAACAAGTAACGGTCTTGAATTAATTTTCAGGAAAAAGAGAATGATATAAGTAAGCAAGCATCCTTTATAATTGTCATTGGATTCATAGTATGAAAAACTGTCACAAAATGACATTCAAGTTCCATTGACCTAGTAAACAACAACAAGCCTTATCCCACTAGGTGGGGTCGGCTACATGGATCATACGACATCATTCATATTCTTCATGTTCATGCGATTCGACAGGGTTTTACGCTGGCTGTCGGGGCCTAACACAACCCTCCTCCTTTATCCGAGCTTGGGATCGGCTATAAAACATAGGCGGAGTTTCCATTGACCTAGTAAACAATCAAAACAATTGTGAATTTTAAAGAAGAGTGCTTTCTCTCACTTACAGAGGAGCTACACTAACATATCAAAAGCACTTGGACGCCAGATTGTTACGTAATAATATCGTGCCTTATGATTGATCAAGAGAGTTGTTCCATGCCATTTTTTTCTTGTAAAAGATCCATAAAGTTTCCTTATCCCAGAAACTCATATCCAACTATTGGAAGCTAAATTTGCTAATAAAATCAGGCTGACCAGAAACTATTTGCACGAAAAGAAAACAGTTATTACAGAGCAACGTTGACAGAATTGTTAGAAATGCTCAACTCTTCTTCTTATTCCCGGGATAGTCAACAATCCACCAGGAACAATTTAATAAGAATGTAAGTCCAAAACGTACAACAAATTTACCAGCTACTCACGGGACACACGATTCTACCGAACATTAGAACGCAGACAACTCAGCCCGCACAAAGTCTAGACAAATGAAAACAAGCACTGCTAACACTTACTCAAAGAACAAAGACCAGGAAGATATTGACAACAAACAAGCAAAAGAATTGCATTAAGTCTGCCATTTTCGTATGCCTCTAATCGATCCAAATTCCATAGAGATTAATCCATTTAACATAAGCCTTCAAAAAAAAAAAAACTTGTTTCCCGCCACGTCAAGTAGAAAATTGTGTCAACTTCTGAGCGGCCTACGACACAGCCAAGCACAAAACCAACAAAATCCGATGCCCCAAACAAGCTCGAGAACATCCCCAAAAAAAATTCAAAAAAAAAAAAACAGAAATTTAATACCTCAAGGTAGGAGGACGGAGATTCGGGCACCCTCCGACCGGCCGTTGCCGATCCCCTCCTCGCTCTCGCTTCCCGCTCTCTCACTTCAGTGGAGGTGTCTCTCCGATCAACGGGGAGCAATAGTGCACTGGTACAAATCGAGAGCTGAGGAGGGGAGAAGCGGCAGAGGTCGACGGCGATTGCCTTCGTTGGCCGGTATATATATATTTATTCTGCTCCTTTGTTTCGTTTTATTTTATTTTTTCAATTCCTTGGAGAGGAGGGTACTATTTTTTCTGTCTTGTCCGCTACGTTAGACAAGTGGGCTTTCTTTCCTGGCCGAAAGAAAAAGCGACTCATGGGCCTCAGGCCCAACAATAATAATTGCGATTAGGGGTGTTCGATGGGTCGAATTGACTCGCGAACCCGACGATCCGATCCGACCCGAGTTTGGGTCGGGTCGGATCCATGGTCGGGCCGACCCAACCCCGACCTGGGTCGGAATTTTTCGACCCGAGTCAACCCGAAGACTCGGTTTTTTTATTTTTTTTATTTTTTAGTTTTCAGCTTATATTATGTATAAAAAAGTATAAAAATATTAAAATAAAATATTTTAAATGTGTAAAATAATGTTTAAATATTGAATAAGTCATTTCATGCTTTTTAAATAAACATTATATAATATTTTTATATTAAATAATATAAAAAATAAAAAAAAATTAAAAAAAAATGGTGGTACCCGACCACCCGACCCAATCCGACCCGATCAAAAGTGCGATGCACATGCAAAATGTTTAAATTTTGGAATATCGTGATATGAAAAAAAAATACAATTTAGTTTCATATGTTATCCATATAATTAAAAATGTTGAATTAATTTTTCCAACAGGATAAGAATAAAAGTGCACTTAGTTGGCATTTTATTAGTATTACCGATTTAAGTATCTCTGTTTCTTGTACCAAGGCAAAGCACGAGACCACTTTCGTAGCCTAACGAGAGGTACAAATCGCATTAATTTCTAAGATGAAGAAATTTCACGCATATGCCCTTATTTAACAATGAAAATTAATTAATCAAACCTTATTACTTTGTTAACTTGTACTTATCCAAATGGCTTTTGTTTGGATCAAAGATTTCGAAAGGTGGCGTGTGAAGTGGAAGGAACACGCAAAATGTAGTTTGAATTGAATTTTCATATAGTTAAATGAGTTTGCCTTTTATTTTATACTTTTCCGCAATTTTATTATAGTCCCATTTGATTAGTTATTACAAAATAACTGATAAGTCTGATAAGTTAGAGTGCTAATAAATAATTTAATAGTTAAAATTGATTTTAAATATATGCAATGACACGTTTGATAAGAAAATATATAAATTATTATTTTAGTCAAATGATAAAAAAATTTAATTTTATAATAGATAAAATATGTGAATAAAAGTTATATATATATATATATATATTAAGAATAAAATGTACATTTATTGATTAGCTTTTTTTTCACAAAATAAAGTTGGAGTCTTTCATTTTATTTTTTCTGACTTATAAATAATTTGCCAATCTAGTTTTCTTTGTTAGTTACCGGAGAAAATTCTAAAATTACTTATAAGTTATTTTGATTAATTTATACAGGATTTGACCAGAGTAGAACTCAATTCCATCATAATATTCTGGTTGGATTGAGGAAAATATCATTAAATCCAATGCAACTCGAATCTCATCATATTATATTATATTAAGTCGGGGTCATCAATTTACACAATTAACTCTTTTCTTCGTTCGTTTATAAATTAAATAAATACTATCTGTATTTCATTAAAAGCGAACATTTAAGATTTTTCGACTACGAATAATTTTGTACATATAAAATATTTTATTTGAATATGGAGTAAAAGTAAGATGCATTTAAAAATTATTGAATGTAACATGCATCCAAGAATGCAGTTAAAAAGATTTGGATACACCTTAGTTAGACTCCTAAATAATGCATCTTTAAAGTAATTTAGGCCTAAAATCATAATTCTCACAAGATTGATTCTATAAAATGAAAACGCTCTTTAGGTGTTAATGTACTAATTATCAATGAATTATCCGATAAATTGATGTATTGGCTTACAACAATAGCTGTTAAATGTGATGGTCTATGCATTGTGTGTGTTTTTTATATGATACTCATGATAATTTATGAGTTGTGCACCTCATGTTTACCAAAAGATCAACCTAATTTAATGAAATGTCATGTTATGCGGTATTTTTTGGTCATGTTGTTACTAATATTAGTAATTGTAATTGTAATTGTATGTGTTATGGTTTGTAAAAATTCATGTAGTGAACCTACGTGCATTGAGTCCCTGCTGACCTCATCATACTCACGTTTGTATTTGACATTGTATAACGATAATAATGCCATTTAATAGAATAGTTTTTAGGGCTGAGCAAAATCGAATCCGGGACCGGGTCTTGGTCGATCCGGTTTGCTCCGAGTTTTTGGAAAAGGGGACCCGGTCCTGGACACGGTCCCGGTCGGGTTCGGGACCGGGATGTCCCAGTCAAACCGGAACAAAAATCAGAAATTTCCGATTGTCCCGATTTGACCATAAAAAAATAAAATAATAGATAAAAGTAGTAAAAAAATAATATTATTATATAAATATAATAATAATTAATTAAATTATACATATGATAATATAAAATAATGTATATTTAAGATATATATATCAAATAAAATATAATTTTTTTATTTAAAATAAGTATAAATATATTATTTAAAAATATTTTAATATTAATATACTACATTTAACCGGATCGGGACCGGATTCGGATTTTAATAATCCGGACCCGGTCCCGACCCGATCCCGGCCGGGTCTCAAGGAAATGAAACCCGGTCCAGACCCGATTAATAATCGAGTTGAGAAAAAAATCCAAAAAATCCGGGTCGGGCCGGGTCGACCCGGTCGCCCTGGCCCGTGCTCACCCCTAAATAGTTTAAGTTATCACTAATTTCTATCCTTCCACTCATAAGTTAAATAAAGAATAAATTGCGGCAGATAAAAAAATACACGCATACAATTGCAATTATTACATTTGGGTGCTTAGGATTTGGTTTAATATTCAATTATATATTATTATTAAAATATATAGAAATTATAAATTAATATTTATCATTTTATTTTATATACCTTTATTGTCATATAAAATCAATCAAACTTTAGTTTATATAAATTTAAAATAATATTATTTTTATACCTGACAAAGTAAAAAAGAAATACTAAATTGATGTGTTAACTTTTAAATTGATATTTAGATCCTATTTTATAAAATTGTAACATAAATTAGAATTATGATTAATTTATTTTTTTTGTTTTTCAGAAATAAATAAATACTTATACTATATTCTAGAATTACAACCAAATAGAAAATTTAAACGTCTTTTATACAATTTTACCATATATATATATATATATATACACTTCCCATTAGTGAGGTCATCTTCTTTTCGACGTCTTCGACCATGAGTTGCATACTCAATCAAGCGAGTTTGAAAAAACGAAAAGTTACGAATTTGAGAAAACTTCAAACTGCGAAAAAACTTCACTCTAGCGCGCTCCGACTTTCGAGTCGGAGCTTATTTCCTAACGCACATATATATATATATATATATATATATATATATATATATAATATATATATATATATATATATATATATATATATATGCGCTTTGGTACCACTTGAGAGACGCACTTGGGAAGGAGGAGAAGAAGGTGATCATGGACTTGGTGCACACATAGATACGTCCCCTCGAGCAAGCGCAAGATGGACATTGTCACACACCTCTACGATGCTGCCTTGGTCCACACCACACCCGGCGAGAGTCCATGCTCATCGTCCCCAACTGTGATTTTTCGATACGAAAATTTCTGTTGATGTTAGATTATGAATATGGATGCATTTTGCAGGACATGTATTTTGCTCGAAATCCTGAGTGGATGCCAGCTAAGCCAAGGTCCTCAATGTGAAGTGCAATTCCATGCTGCCTGAAATTGCTTGTCTTCTTGTACAAGTTGAAATTATATATACACTCAGTCATCAAAATTATTTTAGTTATAATGATTGAGATTTAATAATTAATTTAATAAAAAATATAGTTAAAAAAATAGACTTCTCTGGCTACCTCGCGGTGACCTACCCTTCGTCGATCACCGCCGATCCCCCTCTCTCTACGACCTTGTCGACGACGAGGTCGAGGGTTTGACCCTTTCTGCTGCCATGCCGGCGAGCGCGAAAGGGGGGTTGGCCCCTCTGCGACCTCATCGAGGTCGTAGAGGGGGCCAATGCCCTTCTTTTTGCTACCATTTTCTTTTTAACAAATTTTTTTGAATCATAATTTTATTAAATTAATATTATAATTGATGATTAAATTTGAGTCATTATAACTAAAACAATTTTAATCTAATAGCTCTTACGCACATAGATGTGTATGTACCTTTCTCTGTATATATAAAAAAATTTATGGGCTACTTAAAAAAAACCTTCTTTTATAAACTTTTTGTTCCCTCCTCTTTTGATCACATTCTCTTTCTCCTTCTCACCGGCGACGACGTCCTGGGGGATCCGCAGGCACCACCGTCGACGTCACATGGCTTTTCCGACGGACGATCACAGAGGCTTCACCCGGTATTACCGCGATCGCATCTGTGCGCTCGAGAGCGACATCGAGCGAAAGGAGAATACGTTTCGGCGTCTCAGAGTCGAGAACTGCGACTTGAAAGCTCGAGTTCTCCTCCCCTTCCTCCTCCTCCTCCTCCTCCTAACCTAAATCTTCATAAAACCCATGCAAATTACTCGTACCGCTGCGTGCTGTTCTTGGTCCCCGCGCATGGTCGTCACCTCTTTGGAGTCTGTTCTGTTCACATTCCAGTGCGAACGGCCGAAGAGGATCTGCGCCTGGATTGGGAGGCCCCCTCTCACGTCGGGGTTGTGCAAATGATTGTCAACAAATCCATGGTCTTGGTCAAGGTATACGCATCTCTCTTGTGAATGTGCTCCTTCAAGATCTTCCAGCGCATCGGTCCATCAGTTCTTGGGCGTCGAGAGATCGCGTTTGACATTTTATGTGATTCCAGAAAGCTTTGTTGCAGATGATTCAGTTGTCATTTCATCCATGCCATAGATTTATATTCTTAGTCTGTCTCAGCCTCCAGAAGAATTATGTCAGGAGGACAGATATCATATGAAGACTGAAAGCATTAAAAATTCAATTTGGGGTAGCACATCCTCAGCAAGTTAGCATATCAATTTGGGAACTTGATTTCGTTTTCTTTATGCTGCTTCAGGTTGGCCAGAGTAAAAGAAAGGTTGTTACTGTCGGAAAGGATATCAATATTAAGGAGCTTACACCACATACCAGAGTGGCTCTTGGTCTTGGGTGTAAGAGTTACCAGATTCAAAAGATCTTGCCGAGCAGTGTAAGCCCTCTGATTGAACTCATGAAAGTGGAGAAGGCTCCTGATTCTACATATGATATGATTGGAGGTCTAGAAAAACAGTTGCAAGAGATAAGAGAGGTCAGTGAAGTACCAAAGCATGATTTATAATGTGGAAATATTTTTCCTACTAGTTATGTTGTAAACAACTCTGCCACCTACCTTCAGTTTCTTGAGCTACCAATATTACATCCTGATCTATTTGAACGCCTTGGAGTGGCACAACCAAAGGTATGCTGCCAAATTTCATTTGCCAAATCCTTGCATGAATTTCCATTTGCTGCAAGCAGAACATCTTGAAATATTTTAAAAGTCGTTCATTCCATTTTTTCAGAGTGCCCTACTTTATGGACCTCCTGGAACGGGAAAAACTCTATTAGCAAGAGCAATAGCGCATCATACTCATTGCACATTCATACGGCTCTGTGGTTCGGAGTTGGTTCAGAAACATATTGGTGAAGGTGCTAAAATGGTTAGACAACTTTTCGATATGGCCAGGTACTTCCTAATTTTCTTCTATTAATTCCTAAGAAATTAATGAACATGGATCAACGAATGGCGTCGTATGATCCATGTAGCCGACCTCATCTAGTGGGATAAGATTTTGTTGTTGTTTGTTTGTTAATTCCTAAGAAATGCTCCCGATGAGATAACATTGATGGACTCACAGAAAAGTATATATATATATATATATATATATATATATATATATTTTGTATGTATGTATCAGTGTTAGTTTTCATGCACGGTCCAGATGCGAAGAACTGAACACCATAAACACTAATTATGCTTTTTTCCTATTTCAGAGTTGTTGGAAAAATGGTTATAGTTGACTTAAGTGTGTTGATGATTGTGTGGATTCATTTGATTATACTGACATTGTGCAATATAATGACTTCACCAATTCTTCTGCATGGGTGATCCACCTTTATTCAAATCTGTCACACTATTAATAATTTTTTCCTTGTTTTCTTGTTGCTTGGAACACCTAGATTTCTTCCTTGGGAATGTGATGATATGTTATTGTCGTTCTTGTCATCTGTCAAAATCTTGCAACTGGGTTATCGTGATTGTCATTGCTATCCGATCCCTCAGGATATGTGCATGACTATGTGTGATTTGGATTGTGTTAATTGAAGAAATATTTAGGCGTCCAGCATACTCATGTTCCCTAATTAAAGAAATAGAAAAAAACTCTGCCCATCAATGAATTCAGTTATATCATTTAATATAATCGTCTTATCTGCAGTATTTAAACTTTCTACGAAGATAAAACTTTTCTGGCAGACTCCATACGCTCTGTTTTAAAATAGTCTCAATGAATGGGTTGTCCCATGCCTAGATTAAGATAATCTTCAATGTCTTTATAAACTTCAAAATATAGGGGGCTTGATAATTTTCAGTGTCATAATTATCTTTTGCAGGAACCATCAACCTTCAATTATATTCATAGATGAGATAGACAGCATTGGATCATATAGGCTCGGTAGAGCACACAGAGAACACGCAATGCTCGAGCTTCTTCATCAGTTGGACGGCTTTGAATCATCAGACAAGATCAAAGTATGCTAAGTTATATTTGTCCTGAACAACTAAATAATTATGAAGTATCACTGAATTGTTGCATACAGATTATAACGGCTACCAACAGGATAGACATTCTAGACAAAGCACTTCTTCGACCTGGTCGGATTGGTAGAAAGATTGAAATCCTTACCCCAATGAGGAGGTGCATGATAACAGAAAAAAAAATCCTTGTTCACTTTCTTTTTGGATTGATTCATGTTCTTACTTTGTGTCAAAACACTGAGTTGATCTCCGTTTGAATCATGACCAGTCCCGTTTCAGTATCTTAAAAATCCACTCGAGCAAGATGAACTTGATTCCAGATGTCAATCTCATGGTGATTGCACAAAAAATGCATGGAGCATCTGGGGCAGAACTGATGGTACTTTTGCTTCTTGCAACTGTGGAACTTTCTTGTGTTTGTATTTATATGTTCTACTTAGTGTTTTTCGTGCGCTACAAAAAAATATTTTCTATATATTGTGTTGCTTTCTTCTGTTTCCCCTCTCCCTGAAATAATTTGGCTACAAAAATACTTGTTTGTTAATTACTCAGTCCATAATTCCTGGATATGAGGAGCCTATTTAGGTTAAGAGCTGAGAAAATGCATAGTATATATTATAGCTAGCCAAGGTGTACTCCGTGCCCTCATTCAGTTCGTTCACCAAATCCTTTTTGCACAAAATCCTTTTTCTCAAGACATTTTTTTTCTGGAAAACGCATATGAACGTCTACGCATCTATATATATATATATAAAATTTCATGACCATATTTTGAAGATGTTGCATTCAGAATAAATATTGAAGTAAGGTAAGACTTGAAAACGCAGTGATCAGGGATGATACTTGGGAACAGGTTTTCATCATCATATGTAAAATGTGCTTGTGGCTAGCTGCATTGATATGAATAATGCGCCTGTGATTGTAATTCATACTTTATCCTTAAACTCTTTTTTGTGTTGCAGGCTGTGTGCGCAGAGGCTGGAATGTTTGCGTTTAGGGAGAGGAGAATCCATGCCAAAATGGATGATTTTGAGATGGCGGTGCCCAAGGTCTTGAAGGGTAGACAAGTTGAGAAGAACTCCTTTAGGATGCTCTGATGATGTAGACATGATATTCCACCTTTAAGAAGCCTGCAGTTTTCGTACAACTCCTGTATACACCGTCGTCATTGTACACTGCCTCTCATCCACTCCTGTATATACTATTCTTCTGCATAGTTTACATAAATTCACGTGTGAATAGGGAACCAAATTAGAGCCTCTGCATATCACAGCGCATATGTACGATGCACGCTTGTCCGTTTAGCAAGTAAAACTAGACCCGAACTCCGACCTAATTCCGATAAGATGGCAAGTGAGTTCGGCTGAACTCCTGGCAGCCTGAGTTTTCTAGTAGGCAATTTTTATTCATAGTCTTTAGGTGTCTCAAGGGTTCGATAGTTTTTTATGTTAAAATAATTAAAAATTGAAATAGATTTTCGTTGGACTTTAAAATCATCTAAAATCTCTTCAAATCTGAATAAATATGTTTTCAAATGATCTCCGGGTGATATATATTCTTTTTCCGTTCCTATATATATGGATTCGTGCACAATTTGGAGTTGATTTGCAATTGGAATTTTTAAGAAAAGTGAAAGAAATATCGAAATCAGCTTTCGTAATGTCCCACAAGAACTCCCGTAATGGTCCATAATATGAATTTTACGGCCTTTACAATATTTAAATCCGAGTAAAAATTGTGTTTTCATGGCCCGTAACATCCTGGTCACGACTTGTAACTCAAACAAGTTTTTGTCCTAAATTTGGCATTTTAACAAATCGTTATAGTTGTTTCATGACCTTGCTATTACGGCCATTACGATTCTCTTATGCCTCGTTATATTTATTTCAGTCTTAACAATCTTCACTAATTTTTACTTTTTGACTCTGTTTTAATTCCGATTTAAGTGTAATTTTATGCTTCATAATTCAATTTTTTCCTTTTTCTATAATGAAATACAGAATTTGAGTATATTTATATTTTATAAAATTAAAACAAATAAAGACATAAATTAATGTATGCTATATGAAAATGAATCGAAATGTGATTAGATGCATAATTAATTATATATTGTGTTTTACATGCATCAAACTCTTTCAAGCTTGGATACTTGTCCTCAAATAATATTTAAAGCAAAACTCCAACAAAAATGATTAATCATCGCTTCCATCCTATTACTCAACTACTTTTCTTACAATTAGATTTTATACATCGTCTCATCACTCTCCATAATAATCCGATTTTATGAAATTTTTTAATGAAAGACATTTTTAAATTAAATTCAGCTCTGAATGATAAAGAAATAATTTTTGAAAATAAAAATATCAATGTTGAATATACAAGCATAACATGAAGTTTTATTCATTTATTATTTTTATATTTCTTCAATTAGAAACTCTTTATCATTATTTTTTTCACTTATTTTTTTTTCAATGATGTGATACTTATGTGTTTCTGTATATTGCAACGAAATTTGAATTGAGGATTTCAAAGCAGTTGCTTTTAGATTATCATTAATTTTAGGAAAACGTCCCATGTGAGCATCGTTGGGGTGGATTGTTTTTTTTTTTTTTTTTTGATAAACTGGTAAACTTTGTACTAATGTCTCGCAAACAGTTCCGATAAATGTAGTGCTCCTCTCTTGAATCGGATGGGTAAAAAAAGGCATATAATTACTCTAACTACCTACTTATAAACATCCTAAAAAAATCAGAACATAAAAAACCATTCATGTGAAGTACTGATTAATTAGATGAAAGAAGAAAAGAACGAGCCAGAGGCCATTCATGAGACCCACATGAACAAAGAGCTACAGCAAACAAACCCAAGCATGACAAGACCAATAAAGTTGTTCTACTTTTTCCTCGACCATTCACCACTGAATTGACATGTCTTATCACCTAATTTAACTACACTGAATTAATTAAAAAGAATCACTCTTTCTCCACATGGTAACTAAACAAGTACTCAGAATTGGCATCAGATAATATATAATACTAATAACAAGAAAAAGGAAACCTATACGTAATCAGTACTATCACTATGCCTATGGACTCCATACAACCCGTTTATTTATATATAATAACTAAAAAGTGAAGCCAGTAGTTGGAAACTTAAAGGCACTCACAGTTGCAGGATGAAGGACTAGAAGCTTTAATATTGTTAAGCTGATCGGAGGAGGAGGAGGAGGAGGATGAGGAGGGCGATGGGGAAGAATGAGGTAGTGGAGGTGCAGGCGCAGTGCGGCTGCTGCGGGATGTGGGAGGAGTGCACGTTGGAGTACATCAAGCGGGTGGAGGAGACGTTCGGGGGTGCGTGGGTTTGCGGGCTGTGCGCCGAGGCGATCAAGGACGAGCAGGCGAGGCTCGGCGGCGCCGTGGGCGTGGAGGCGGCGATGCTCCTGCACGCCAAGTTCATGGAGGCATCCAGCGTGGACCCGACGGTCCGCATCGCCATGTCCCTCATGCGCCTGTTCAAGAAGATGATGACGTCCGACTCCTCCCCCGCCTCCAGCACAAGCAGCAGCACTGCCACCTCTGCCAAGTTATGATGTCGTTAATTGTTAGTCCACTTCTAATTGATCGAGCTGATCTGGTCTTCTACTAAATTTACCACCTTTTGAGTAGTACGTACTGACTGCATGCTGATCATGTAGTGGTGCAGCTATGCACAAACAATAAAGTTATCCCTATGCAGCAGCATCAGCAGCAGTCTTTTGCTGTTCTTAATTAGTGTGGCTGGTGCAAAAGTGCATGATCCAGCGCTTTGATGTATTCCCAGTAGTTGTCATATGTGTGTGACAGTTAACTTGTCTCTTTAGACGGATTATATTGTTGCCATGTTCAAGTGGGAGCAGAATAGATAACTCTGATTCAAGACGTGTCTCAAGAACAAAAGTCTTTAACTAGTGCAGTCAACCAACTTGGTTTTGTGAGCATATGCTTTCTAAGGCTTCAACAGAAAGAGGGGGAAAATAGATGTACATGTGCATGGCATGCCCCATTATTCCCATCTTCCAGTAACAAGGTGAAGTCGAGAATTTTCGAACTAGAAAAAGAGAAATTAACAAATTAATTAACCTTGGCAAGCTGCAGTGTACAGTGGGTGAAAAAGGAATGGAGTAATTGTCATATGGTTTTTTACACCAAAAATCATAATGGGTATTATATATATATTATGGATTTAATGAAGGTGAAAGTCTATATGATGATGTAAATAAGTTTTTTATGCCAGTCCAACAATTTTTCAGCACAGCAAACATTGTTATATTTAAATAAGGAATTGCACTGCAACTCAGTGAAGGCAAACAGTTAAACAATTTTTATACAGAAAGAAGGATAAAATCAATGTAAAGTGATGCCAAAAATTTAAAAGAAAAGAAAAGGATATAGATCCATTTACAAAAGCATTATGTTCATGTTTATGGAAATGAAACCGGCATAGTTTTGTGTCCATGCAGGAACTGGTATCGAACTAGGAATTAGTTGACATATATTGCCAATTTGCCATAATTAGTTATGGTTTGCCCCAAATTTATATACCCATGCAGAGCAGAGCAATTCTTGTTCGGTCATCAAGTGACGAATATGAGTTTCGAGCAATAAATCCACATAAAAGATAATGCCAGAACTGACTAGTTTCAAGAAAGATTCAATGGTGAGAGAAACTGCTGGAGTTTTTCAACTCTACAAATGATCTACATTCACTTTTGCACATCAAAAAGCATGCATGTGAACCCAGTGATGATCACAGTTTAAAGAAGGCCAAGCAGAAGTTGATACAGACAACTGCATTTATACGTGACAAAGCAGAGAAAATGTACATTAATAACCAATTTTTCCTTCCAGATTCACAAGTCAATCATTACTTTTTACTATTTTGGCGCCAACACCCAGGGTTCAGTTGCTGCAGAAGAAGCTAGCATTTCGGTTCTGAAAGAAATCAAGTTAAGAAACAAGCAAAAAAAAAAAAAAAAGAGCACCATCACATCACAACCACAAACCAAGCTCCAGAGATATATCCTATCATCACATTATATGCAGCAATCCATTTTCACCAACTTAATGATTAGGACCAACAAGAGACAGCAGAAACTTTCGATAGTTTCCTGATGTCTCTGAGTGAATCGCTTCATGAAGTGTCTTCTTGTACTTCCTATGATACTCAGCCTTTATATACTGCATATCAATCTCAGTCCTTGTGACTACTATCCGAATGAGAGCTGAATCAGTAGTGCCAACGCCTTTCATTGCTTTGCGCAATGCCTGAAAAATTCACACAACTCAGGAAATTATAACAAATGTTGATCTTAATAACTAAGATGCAGAAAATAAAATCCGAAAATACCAAGATGCTGAATTAATTTCAAGTTTCCAGTTGGAGGTATTTATGATAGACACAAGGTTTATAAGGAATTCTTCTACACCTAGACATTACACGATGAATCGTTTCTTTGTAAAATCATTGTTGAAAACTGAAACAAATGAGAAAGAAATACAATCAACTAACTAGAATGGTTGTCACAACTGATTCCCAACGCCACTGACTAAAGTGTGTGGCACATGTCAAAGCACAACCTAGCCTGCCACGTTGATGTCTAAAGACTAAAAAGAAAAATGAAATGAAAAAAAGCCATTGGACAGACTCACTATAACAGGAACAACGAAGGGCTCATCTCCCTCATGAACCCCTCATGAAATAGAGATTAGTCCCTCATCGTCTCCAGTGATTGAGATTCAATCACGAGAAGAATAATTGGCTAAAAAGGCCAGTAGATCCAGTCACTCAAGGAAATGGACACTTATGCCGGATATGAGAGTAAAACGGTTGTTTCTTTCTACTAAAAAGGGGTAGCTTCCAGCATAACATCTCAGTACTGCTGAGAGAAAAGTTTGCCAACTCACAGCAGCAAGGCTAACATGGATCCATGACTTTACAGGAACAAAAACATTATGATAGTGGACAATGACAAATCATTTAACGGATAGACTAGATCCAGGAAATTCCAGGTGTAAATGACTCGTTAATTCTTTTTTTTTTTGAAAGCCTATGCAGCAACAACTATTATCTTCAATGTTTTTTTTAAACTACAAAATAGAACATGACCAAATTCCATATAGCAATCTTCTGTTGGTTCTGAATTTAATTGGCATGAATGAGCCCAAAATTCTGTCTCTAGCTAAAGAATATGTAGTGCACCAAAGAGTCCAAGAAAGAGAAGCTTGATGAGTTTGAAGGCATGTGGATTATGAAACAAAGTTCTCTCGGTACGTTTATAAAATAAAATATAGAAGGTAGAGAAAATGCATTTGAATAAGTTCCCTGGTGGCAAGGAAAACAATGAAATGAAGATGTACCTTGGCGAAGTACATGGCAGGATTCTCAGCACATCTTAAAATTGTTAGAAGGGCCAGTTCAAAATGTCCAGATGTTTCACTCTTTACAGCCTGTAGTGTAATACTCTTTTAGCAAACAAACAATTTTGTGATGCCCACTAAAAGAAAGAAGAACGCAGTCTGCACCTTCTCAAGTTTGGTGCCGTAAGTATGATGGTAGGCAGAAGAAACAGCTGCCAAGTGAGCCGAACTTCGTTGACTAAAAATGCGGATAAAAACCTTCTCATCTGTTCCCAGCCGTTTCTCACCTGCTTTATACAGATCTTTTGCGTCAGCTTGCACCATTGATGGATCAACCTGGGGACCCTCATACCGTACTATACCAATATATGACATCAGCATCTGAATGAAAGAAAGCAGTCAACATTTCGCATCACTGATATTGTCAATTACTAACGTAAGAATTCTATCCACAACCTAAACTCCTTACTATTACAAGGACTATTCCATATTATTATAACTCCCTTCCATGGCCAAATAGGGATAGGATGATGGAAATGAAGTAAATTAAGATAACAGTGGATATGGAGAGAGAAGTGGAGGTAATTTTGATGAGAGATGCTGGTAGAGATGGAGGAGGTGGCCATGACAATGGTTAAGAAAGTATATGATAAATTGATTGGATTAAATTGTGACATATGCTTTATGTTAAAAATTTTCCCCAGAAGAAATATTTATTCATGAGTTTTTGTTTATATGCTAATGGGATATCGGGTTCATAAAAAAGTTTGAGAAAGAAAACTGAGATGGAAGAGATTGCTGAAGTAAAATGTTTCAAAAATTGCTATGAGTAAATTTTATATATGAAATATTGCAAGCGATCATGAGATGTAAACATAAAATTTTGAAGCACATCTAATTCACTAATCATCTTCCACTCGTAAAATCTCTTTACATGAATCACAAAATCTTCAATGCTGTGAGCATGATGAATTCTTAATTTCCTCTGCTCCTTCGGAATGTTAATTTAACCAACTAATTTTTTATATGAATAAATTATGACGTCATTTTGTCAAGAATGAACCTAATATATATATATATATATATAATATGTAGATATATATATTCTTAACATCACGAAATTAGAAAAAGAAAAAAAGAAACTAATTGTCGAGGATTTCTAAACAACAATAATATATAAAGTAAATAACATAAAAAAAACTGAATACTTTTGAAATTAGGTGATACTGCTAAACCATGAAGCAAAGAAAGAAAAGAATCAGCATCAACATAGCGTACGACCTTTTGGTGATCACCAGATGTATGAAATTGCACATCATGCTCCAGATGAGTGCCAAATTTTGAATGGTATAATTGTTTGATGGTTTGTAGTTGCGCTGGCGTGCGTGAACATATTACTTCTGTTACTGCATGTAAATCCACAATATCTCCAGTAAATCCTTGTCTAAGTACAGTTGCATCACGTCCAGCTGGATCAAGAATCCATAACAGCATCGCTTTCTGAAAAAGTGACTCACAAATTAAAGAATAATGCATAATTATTTGACATGGTATGTCATCATTGGATTCAATTGGCATACAAGTACTGGTGAGTAATAAAAACTAGACAAAAAACATCAGAGGCACCATGAATGTTTTAAGATTGTCTGAGATTTTACTAGAATAAAAGAAGTCTTCTACATTGTCAAGTTAAAGAAGAAATATGGTAGCAAACAGGTAAACAATGATAATAAGGCTAGTGTCGAAAGGGCAATTAGATACATTGGGTAAGCATCTCAAACCCAAATAAGTAGTAGGTGCTTGTGAAAAGTGGCATAACAGTACAAGCATAATAGAAATGGACATTTAAAGCACTGCGGTTTTATGGAGTTCAAGTTGGGGATGGATTTCAACTTCATGTGTTGAAGCACAATTCAAGATTTTTCGACTAAATATCATATTTTTTTGCTCCATACCTTGTTGTGTCCACTAAGTTCTGAAGATAAACGACTGGCTAGCTCCTGAGAATACATTGCTTTATATTCCCTTTGAATTAGAGCACGTTGTGTCGCATCACGGTGAGCAAGGATGTTGATTATTGTCTCACTATCACATCCAAACCCTGGATTGTCATAAGCACATGAAGAATATGTCACATTTTTCTGCAAAATATTGTTAATGCATAAAAAATTGGTATATTATCGACAACCTCTCAGGATTTCACCGCATAGGCTAAATCATTGAATAACTTCAGAGATTATGTACATTGTAAAGCAAGTTAAAAGGATTTACTGATGAAATTATGACCGTCCTCCCATGAACAAGGATCAATTGGTAAGCAGACTAAGTGAAGGGTTGGAGCTAGCTAGTAGTCCCAAGTTCAAATTCTAAAGACACAATTGGAGGAAGGATTAGCTTTTAATATTCTATCACTCTCACCCATATTAGCTAGGTGCTTATAATTTTGGATATCGGTCGCCCTCCAGCAATCCCCCCCCACCCACCCCAAAAAAAATAAAAAAAGAAAAATATGATAGAATTTGTTACATATGTTTCTTAAAACTTGCAACTCTATCAATTATGTCAAGTGATATATTAAAATGAGATCTACCAAGAAATTTATACGATCCATTTAAGGAGCCTTCTGAAGTTGTGACCTGTTTATAGATGCACCCTGAAAAGGTTGTAAAGAATTCGATGCAAAGTTGTAAACCTAAACTCCATTGAGAAACGTCAGAAACGAGGATTCTGTTATGTACCACAGCCACACCATGTTCCAATTCAAGACGAGATATGCAAAAAACTAGAGCCAATCTAAAACCATTTTTCACAGTGAATTCTCCTAATTATCAAACATTATATTTTTCTTGATTGCGCAACACATCTCTCAGAAAAAGAAAATGTTAACAGAGGGAGCAGATTAAACCCACAAATCGTAGAAAGTTATCAAGTCAACGATAAATTTAATCACGGGACCGCAACGAGAGAAGACATTACGGCCAGGGCGAGCTATATTTGCAAATCTGCTGTTGGGATAAGCTGCTCCACCTTATCGCGGGTATGCGTATCAAATTCAAAAGCGAACAAATCAAACGAATCCCCAATTCCCACTTTGCAGTAATCAAAATCGACGATGGCACAACTGCGCTAAGATCCTAACAAATTGATCATTACAGCGAAAAAGAAGCCACCATTTTTTTCCTTCTCTCAAACAGCGAAGAATCACGAAAACAAAGAGGATCCACAGTGCGACTACAGCGAGAATTACAGGACAAATTATTTCCTAATATGTAAAAAAATTCACAGTGAGATTACAGCGAGCACGCAAGAAGACGGAGAAATGATCAGAAAAGGGATGGTGAAAACACGACGAACCTTTGAAGGCTTTGTGGAGATCGATGGCATCCTGGCGCGCGTTGGTCTGGAACGGAGGTACGCTCAGAGTTGACATCCTCTCTCTCTCTCTCTCTCTCTCTCTCTCTCTCTCTCTCTCTCTCTCTCTCGGTGGTGTTGATCTCTGTCGAAAGCTGGTTTCGCGCTTGCTTTTGATGAGAGCACGTGATGCGCCTCCTTCGTTCTACTGCGTTAAACACGCGTTTGGCCCCCTCTCCCCTCCCATCGCTTTCTTGGATTTGCGTTTGTGGAAGCTGCTTTTGCTTTTGCTTCGAAATTGAATCTTTCGTAAAGTTTTTGTAGATTGCTTTTATTCTCAAACTGTCATGTGGTCTTCTTCAAAATCTTTCTATCCCAAATGCAGGTGGGCGTGTTGGAAGTTTTTGTTTTTGTTTTTGGAGACCACCAATGTAAATTGTATTTATCATAAAGTATTCTCATTTCAAAAAATCAAAATGGTTTTAGTCTTTTAGATTTAGACATAACGAAATACAATTTTATTATCGCCGTCGGATGTTATTTTAGTTGTAATTACTGGTTATTTATTTTTTTTTCTTTTTTTCTTTTTCCCCGGTTACGAAAGAGGTTGACTTATTTTTACTATTAGTATCATGTACAAAATAAAATAAATGTGAGTTGGAAATATTTTTAAAGAACATATACCAAGCTGTCTCAGTCATTACCATGTTTTATTATATTTAAAAATTACTGAGTGAATTATTTATCTGATACAAACGATTTCACAGTAAACTATTCGGATTCATTAGTTACATAATAATTAGGTTTTTTATTGTTCGATTTTAATTAGTGGAATAAGGCTTTGTTGTTGTATTAATATTGTATATATATAATAAGTTAATTACTCGGTACCTGGTTCTGATGTGGTAGGTGGGAAGTTTAACTTCTCTTGTCCTCGTGTCGTGTGACACGGCGCCTACTTTTTGTACCTGCACGGTACACAGAAACGTAATGACGAATGGAACTCGTCGCGTACCAGCTGTCAGCGTTCGTCGCATATTCAAATCCCGTGCGAATAGAATAAATAAAAAGGACGTAAGAAGGGTCGAATTTCGAATTTAAATTCAAGTGAACGCGGAAATTTCTTTATTAAAAATCTCATATGTTATTATTAGGTAGAGATGATGGGGATGACAAGTATACTTTTAATTTATTAATATTATATATTTTGTAACGCCAGATCGGCATCATTTTTTTAAGACTTGCAATAAAAATAAATAAATAAAACGATTCTGACCCAAACAAATACGGGGGATTTTATTGTGCAATACATTGGGCAGTTTAAATTTGCAGAGACTTGTTCGCAAATCCTCGCATCACAATCAGTCAAATAGTGTTGCATTTATTTGTTTATTTGTGCGAGATAACACAGCATGTTCATTCTTTCATTCCTCTCTATTTGATTTGGAGTTATATATATACATATATATATATATATATATATATATAAATTCTCATTTATTCCCTTTACTAATAATTAAATAAAGTAATAAGAGCAGAACAAACAAAAAAAAAACTTTCAAATTGGAGGTAATCCGATGGCTCCACCATTTTAGAAATTTATTTTAAAAAAAAATATTATTTAAATATAATTCATGTGTGCTACACATTCACAATATATGTACTCAAGTGGCGGGAAACTGTTACATTCGTCATGGGAAGTTGCACATTCTCAAAATTGGGGTGAATTTTTTTTCAAAATATTTTGTTCGCTCGTGTCATAAAGTTACGCTTCAAATTCTGATTTTCAAGCAAAAAAAAGGAGGATAGATTCCTACCAGAGAAAGAGGATTTGCATCACTGCTACGGAGACCATTGTCGGAATCCCTTGCCCGTGAGTGATCTAGAAAAGAGTCAAAGAAACAAGAGGACCGGCGCGGAGAATGTAACACCTGAGAAAAATAATCAGGAATATAAATGATTATTTTTAAGCCATAGTGGATGATGACCTCACAATTCACTAATAAACCCCTCACCGA
The DNA here is from genome assembly GCA_030549335.1 of Pontederia crassipes. NCBI lineage: Eukaryota > Viridiplantae > Streptophyta > Magnoliopsida > Commelinales > Pontederiaceae > Pontederia > Pontederia crassipes. The sequence goes on from JAUKPH010000017.1 coordinate 3,162,319, forward strand.
ATAACCTATCAAGTTTTTCATTAATTAAAACCCACTTTAGAGCACTATAAAACTCCCTCCACTCTCTCTCCATCTATTTTTTGTGATGGCCCTTTGATGAATCCACCCAAAACACCCACACCCCCTGCAAGAGAGCTCTTAATCTCCATGGTACAACAGAGGAAAAGAGAAGAAGAACATGGTGGTTGCTGCTGGTCAAGTGGAGAAGAAGGGGAAAACAATAACGGGGAAGAATGGTAAAGACAAGAGAAGAAGAAGAGATGAGAAATGAAAGATTAGGGCATAAGAGGTATGTAAGAGAATACCAATCCCTCTCATCTTGAATCTTATTTGATTCAGATGATGGATTGATGATCATATTATTGTTTTGCACTTAAGGGATTATGAACTTATGGTAAGTTTTTAATGATGATGAAGTCTAGTTTCTGTAGGAACAAGAATCATGTTAATCCAAATAGCATAGACAAAGTTATGACTCAATTAGTAACTGTCTGTCATGCTGATCTGAGATTTCAGATTGATGCATCCAATTGTATAAACACATAGGATAGGTTAAAGAAGACCAAAAATCATAAATAATGAACACGTAGCTATTGAAGTCTACTTTTGATAGGAATTGGAATCATCTCAATCTGAGATGTATTATTTGAGTTATGGTTCAAAGACTGAACTGCTGTCAAACTGTTCTAAAAAGTATTTGAGCTGACTTGTTAATTGCACACAAAATTATAAAGACCATGTAATTCCATGAAATTTTATATGCATATATGTGCTTAAGATATCTTTTATATGGACCTGGATTTACATTTTTTGGATCTGTGTGAAGAAAGATATGATTCCTTCTTCACACTGCTGTCAAATTGTTTAAACATAGCAAGATTGATACAAATGTTGGATTTTCTGAGAGAAATTTATCTCTAAGACCTACTAGTGTTTACTTTCAAATAAAATTGAAATGAATGGAATATTACTTCTTTAAGTGAAGATATAATTTAAGAACCTCCAGCATGTAGAATCTGTCCAAAGTTATGATCTAGCGCTTTGAATAGTGTTAATCACATGATTGATAGTTATTGTTATAAATTATAACTGAGCTCTAAAGGAGGGATCATTAGTGTGTTATCTTAAATTATTCATTATACATAAATACATGCTTTCTATTGATCTAGAATTGACATTATTTTCCATTATAGCTTAGAATCTTTGCATACTAGGAATTGATTATTGAACCATGTTTTGGTCCTGATTAAGAGTCTATTGTGATTCTGTAATGAGTGGCACATTGTATGATATTTTGAAAATTGAAAACATAGTGAAAACACTTAGGGTCACATTGCTGGTATGGATCGGTCGATCGTTGATGATGACCAGTGCTCATGTCATGACTGTGTCGATCGATTTTGTATATAAAATCGGTCGATCGGTGTCAATGTCGTGTCCGTGTCGATCGAAGTTCGACAAAAGACCGGTCGACCGCTGGTTATGGTCGGTCGACCGCTCCAGTGTATTGATAGATTGTTTATTACTTTTTATGGATTGATTGGTAACTTAGATGCTTACGAATTTCATGCTAAGTCGTAAATAAAAATTGTTAATGTATTGATGTATTGATTGATTGAATGAGCTTGTATTATTGGGAGGTAGATGCCTCCATATTGATTGATTGGTCCTTCGGGACACCCATTGTTTGGGAAACGGACGGATTCCCCGTGGCCTAGCTAGTCACACCATTGTTTGACTAAGGCGAGATTCAGTCCTCCGACCTATTGTTAAAGGCTCACACATTGATTGATAATACATTAAATTGATAATTGGAGTTGTCTCTTGACGAGGAATAAGAGTGGCTATATGGGGACCGAACTATGGAAGTCTTGGAACAAACTTCCACTCATCAAGTGATAACAAATAAGATAATAATCTTAATTAATTAAGCATGAGCACTATTGGACCTTGGGTCATATTGGGCACAGAGATGCCATATTGATTGAATGGTTCATGCTTAATATTGGTGAACCTAAAGATTGAATTATTAAAAATGAATTTAGGTCAAAGAAATGCCTAATTATTGGATTGCATTGTATCGTTGTTGAATAATCTTTTATTGCTAAAGATTGAATAATTGAAATGAATCTAGGTTAAAGAAACACCTAGATATTGAATTCAATTGTATAGATAATGAACCATGTTTATTGATGTCATTTTATTGATTTATGTCATTCTAGAGTAATGACTCATATAGCAACATATTGAATTATTATTGAAAGTAATAGATCGTTTCTCTTTATGGTTATTATTGCATATAGGCATTACTATTGTATTCACATGTTTATGGTTAATAAGTGCATTTATGGATGACATGTGTCATCCTAATTGTCATGACTTATATAATGGGCGTAAGCTCATGGGATGGAATTCCCCTGCACGTATTCTGCAGGCGAACATGATTGAAGGTGCTAATTAATTAAATGACCACGAATGATGCTCATGACGAATGATACTTGCACATGTCCACGGTTAAGAAAATGTTAAGTCATGTAGTCCTTGGATTTATCGTTTAAATTAGTAGTCTTCCGTTGTGTTATATCGTGTTCTAATCGTCGTTGCTTATTTATGTTTATAGGTGACTCTCCAAAGAAAAAAGTTTTTCGTATCCTGTGGCGCTCCTCTCGGGGGCGTGACAGTTAGGTATCAGAGCCTAGCCTAAGTTTAATAAGTTTAAGGTTATATTAAATTGTCAGAGTCAAATATGAGCTCTTATTATTGTTAGTGTCAAAAATAAAATAAAGGCCTAAGTTTGGCTCTTATTCTTCTTAGTGTCCCAAAAGTCTAAACATGATTTTTATAATCATTACAAACATAAAGTGGAAGCCTAATGTTGGTTCTTTGTGATTATTTAAAGCCTAAAGTCTAAGTTTAATGTGGGCTTATTGTGACTATGAAGATTCTATAGTCTACATTTAAGGTTGACCCTCTATTGTCATTAGTGTACCAAAAGCTTATCCTTATTGTTCTTATTGTCTTAATGCCTAAAGTTAGGGTTCTTTTTGATTGCTAATGCTTTCCAAAGTATAAGCCTAAAGATATGACTTTTATTGATCAATAGAATTGAGTGCCTCTATAGACCTTTAGATTTTTAGGTATAAGTTCCTAAATTTCTAAAGTCAACAATCCAAGGTTGATGTGCAAGTGTCATGAGCAATGGTCAAGTTAACAAGGTACAATGTTGTACATTTGAAAGTCCTTATGTGCAATTGATAGGAATGATTGAATTCTAATCATGTGATGAATGGTCGTTACATGTTAAGGGAATGCTAGGTTCTTGCATTCAAATTTGGTTATAATTGGAATTATAGATTACCTCTAAATGAATATGGACATTATAATGTAAAGTTTAGTCTCAATAGGTGACCTTAATAATTATTGGGACATGAGTAATGAATCTGTCCAAATCTGTCCAAAACTGTAGGCCTGCTTTGTCTAGGATATTTGGGTCCGTTTTTGTCATCGAAAAATCATGAATTAATTATGGAGATTAGCGTTTGGAGACTAGTTTCCATAGAATCAAAGTAATTGGAGTTGGATATTGAAAGTTATGATAAAAACATGGAGCTGCTGTCATGTTGTTTTGAGTTGCAGCATGGCTGAATTGTATATTCTATAGTAATTTGTACGAATAAAATATGGATCTGATCTTTAGGGATAATATAGATCATCCTCTCAACTTTTGAAAGGACGTGGAATTGTTTGAATTGGATCGTACACATTGAGATATATAAATTATAAGTCTCAGCTCTCAAGTTAATGAATATGAATTTGATGGGTGAAATTGTTAAGTCTTTGAGATCAAATTGTGAAACTATAAAATTATGAAATGAACATGGCTATTATTGGTAAGCAATATCACCAATTTGTGATTATATACAAGTAGTGATGATAAGAGTATAAAACCTACATGATAAGAAAAAAGAAAATCAATGCTATGTACATGTACTTATGAACTACTCATAGTTTGGATAAGAGAAATATTTCATTTTGCTAAGATAAAGAAAATCAAGGCACATTATTGTATTTGCATCACATATTTACTAAGTATTGATAGTAGGTATACAAAGTACTTGTGCCTATGATCATATAGGTGCTGCAAAAATAATGGATGGTATAAGGAGCAAAGTGCTCAATCAATAGTAAGAAAATATGATTGTTAATTGAACAAATATGATTGTTAATTGAATGATTCTTTACCATTTTCTTTGAAGGAAAAAAGAAATTGTAGTTCACTTATAGAATGAATTATGGTGATCAAAGTGATGTCTTACTTAGAAAGATAAGGATAGTCACTCCAACTTATTGTGAAAAAAAAAGAAAAAAAAGAAAAGAGTATTTTACTTGACTAAGATGCAATGGAACTTAAGACAACTAGAATTTAATGTAAACTCTCATGATAAGTTGTGAAAGGTGAAGGGAACCATATAAAATGACATTCAAGAATATAGGAACATGATTAAGAAATATCAAGTAAGTTTATAATCTTATATTGTGATTATAAGTGAGAGAGTCCAACGACAAAAGATAGAAAGTTTTAGAAAGGATAAAATTCGAGGATGATTTTTTTAAGGAGGGTAGAATGCAACACCTAAGAAAAATAATCAGGAATATAAATGATTATTTTTAAGCCATAGTGGATGATGACCTCACAATCCACTAATAAATCCCTCACCCAGTAACCTATCAAGTTCCCCATTAACTTAAACCCACTTTAGAGCACTATAAAACTCCCTCCACTCTCTCTCCATCCATTTTCTGTGATGCCCCTTTGATGAATCCGCCCAAAACACCCACACCCCCTGCAAGAGAGCTCCTAATCTCCATGGTACAACAGAGGAAAAGAGAAGAAGATCATAGTGGTTGCTGCTGGTCAAGTGGAGAAGAAGGGGAAAACAACAATGGGGAAGAATGGTGAAGACAAGAGAAGAAGAAGAGAGGAGAAATGAAAGATTAGAGCATAAGAGGTATGTAAGGGGATACCAATCTCTCTCATCTTGAATCTTATTTGATTCAGATGATGGATTGATGATCATATTATTGTTTTGCAATTAAGAGATCATGAACTTATGATGATAGTTATAAGTTTCTAATAACGATAATGAAAACAAGAATCTGTCCAGATTCTGTAGTCCTTGTTTGCATATGTTTTTGAACAGGTTATATGTCTAAAAATGACATATAATATATGAATAGAAAGATGATGAAGTCTGTAGGAACAGGAATCATGTTAATCCAAGTAGTATAGACAAAGTTATGACTCAATAAGTAACTGTCTGTCATGCTGATCCGAGATTTCAAATTGATGCATCCACTTGTATAAACATATAGGATAGGTTAAAGAAGACCAAAAATCATAAATGATATATGGACACGTAGCTATTGAAGTCTACTTTTGATAGGAATTGGAATAATCTCAATCTGAGATGTATTATTTGAGTTATGGTTCAAAGACTGAACTGTTGTCAAACTATTCTGAAAAGTATTTGAGCTGACTTGTTAATTGCACACAAAATTGTAAAGACCATGTAATTCCATAAAATTTTATATGCATATATATGCTTAAGATATCTTTTATATGGACCTGGTTTTACATTTTTTGGATCTGTGTGAAGAAAGATATGATTCCTTCTTCACACTACTGTCAAATTGTTTAAACATAGCAAGATTGATACAAATGTTGGATTTTCTGATAACATATCGTATAGAGATAAATTTTGACCTACTAGTGTTTACTTTTAAATAAAATTGAAATGAATGGAATATTACTTCTTTAAGTGAAGATATAATTTAAGAACCTCCAGCATGTAGAATCTGTCCAAAGTTATGATCTAGCGCTTTGAATAGTGTTAATCACATGATTGATAGTTATTGTTATAAATTATAACTGAGCTCTAAAGGAGGGATCATTAGTGTGTTATCTTAAATTATTCATTATACATAAATACATGCTTTCTATTGATCTAGAATTGACATTATGTTCCATTATAGCTTAGAATCTTTGCATATTAGGAATTGATTATTGAACCATGTTTTGGTCCTGATTAAGAGTCTATTGTGATTCTGTAATGAGTGGCACATTGTATGATATTTTGAAAATTGAAAACATAGTGAAAACACTTAGGGTCACATTGCTGGTATGGATCGGTCGATCGTTGATGATGACCAGTGCTCATGTCATGACTGTGTCGATCGATTTTGTATATAAAATCGGTCGATCGGTGTCAATGTCGTGTCCGTGTCGGTCGAAGTTCGACAAAAGACCGGTCGACCGCTGGTTATGGTCGGCCGACCGCTCCAGTGTATTGATAGATTGTTTATTACTTTTTATGGATTGATTGGTAACTTAGATGCTTACGAATTGCACTAAGCCGTAAATAAAAATTGTTAATGTATTATTGTATTGATTGATTGAATGAATCTCGTCGAAAGAAAGTAACTGATGAGCCTGTATTGTTGGGAGGTAGATGCCTCCATATTGATTGATTGGTCATTCGGGACACCCATTATTTGGGGAACCGACAGATTCCCCGTGGCCTAGCTAGTCACACCATTGTTTGACTAAGGCGAGATTCAGTCCTCCGACCTATTGTTAAAGGCTCGCACATTGATTGATAATACATTGAATTGATAATTGGAGTTGTCTCTTGATGAGGAATAAGAGTGGCAATATGAGGACCGAACTATGGAAGTTTTGGATCAAACTTCCACTCATCAAGTGATAACAAATAAGATAATAATCTTAATTGATTAAGTATGAGCACTATTGGACCTTGGGTCATATTGGGCACAGAGATGCCATATTGATTGAATCGTCCATGCTTAATATTGGTGAACCTAAAGATTGAATTATTGAAAATGAATCTAGGTCAAAGAAATGCCTAATTATTGGATTGCAATTGTATCGTTATTGAATAATCTTTTATTGCTAAAGATTGAATAATTGAAATGAATCTAGGTTAAAGAAACACCTAGATATTGAATTCAATTGTATAGATTAATGAACCATGTTTATTGATGTCATTTTATTGATTTATGTCATTCTAGAGTAATGACTCATATAGCAACATATTGAATTATTATTGCAAGTAATAGATCGTTTCTCTTTATGGTTATTATTGCATATAGGCATTACTATTGCATTCACATATTTATGGTTAATAAGTGCATTTATGGATGATATGTGTCATCCTAATTGTCATGACTTACATACTGGGCGTAAGCTCATGGGATGAATTTCCCCTGCATGTATCCTGCAAGCGAACGTGATTGAAGGTGTTAATTAACTAAATGATCACGAATGATGCTCATGACGAATGATGCTTGCACATGTCCACGGTTAAGAAAAAGTTAAGTCATGTAATCCTTGAATTTATCGTTTAAATTAGTAGTCTTTCGTTATGTTATATCTTATTCTAATCGTCGTTGCCTATTTATGTTTACAGGTGACTTTCCAAAGAACAAAGTTTTTCGTATGCCGTGACGCTCCTCTCGGGGGCGTGATAGAGAAGCAAGAGCTCGCCGCCGGAGCGGATGTCTCTTTCGCCGCCCTATTCGCGACTCCAGGGTTGGAGTATGTGTCGAGTTCCCACACTCCCACGTCCCGGTTGCGCGTACCCGCTCCTGGCCTCGATGGCCGGCTCCGTAGTGTGTTGCTGTTGCTCCATGAGTTCTTGTTTTTTTAACGTAGGGGAAGTGGTAAGTTTGCATTGTATGTTGCGATTCTTTGCAAGCAGCCTGTTAGGCCTCAACACAGAAGCCCAACGTTCCTGGAATCCAAGTCCAATACAGTAATCGAAAAAGAACCTCGTTACCTCCACCTTGACGTATTCCTTTATCAAATACACTGCCTGCTCCAATCTTTCACCATGTCCAATTTCTACATGTGCTAAGAAGAAACAGATCTGCTCGCAGGAAGTGTTACCAGCAACCAATGCAGGAAGAAAAGAAAGAGAAATAAAGAAACAGTAAAGAAATGGGCGGTGTTCGAGCTCCACAGCTCCAAGCAATGTTAGAAGAAAAGAGATGAAGGTGATCCTAAACTCCAGAGATAAAAGTTGTCCTCTCTGGTTCTTCCTCTTACCTATTTATATCTTTTCTTTCTTCTTTTTACATGACATCAGCCAACAGATAGTTTCACACATATTAACCACTATTTCAGCATGTGTTTATTACTAAACTCTAGCTGTTACAAATTCTAAAGCTTAAATGTCCTAGTTAGTTACAAAGTCCTCCAAGTAACTAGGCTTAGTTTTCTTTCTGTTAGATTTGTAAATTGCTTTTCCATCTCCTTTATTTGTTTCACTCTCTTCTTCTACTACAATTGAAGTCGTAACAATTTCTCCCTCCGATGGAAAAAGAACCTCGTCCTCGAGGTGGAAAGTTGAAAAAGCACGAACGAAAACTTGCAAGTCTTCCTAAAAAGCATCTTCAGGCATGTGACAAAATGCAACTGAGTCTGATAAAGTAGTTGGAACATTAGACATAGAGTCAAATTACTCCAAAAGTTTCTTCACAGGGTCCACAACTGAGTCTGATAAATTTGTTTCCAGGTCCTGTTTCACTTGTAACTGAAAGCAAGACATTAAGTCAGTAGTGTTGATTAATCTCTTCAATTGCTGATGACTTATGTTTTCGGGCTTCAAAGTAGTAGAGCCATGTAACCTCACTGTTTTGTTCTTCCAAACAAACTCCATTGATAACTGTGTGTAATCCAAGGTTATGGGTCCTAATTTTTGCAACCATTGCACTCCGAGAACCACTTCTGCAGCTTCAATAGGAAGAACATAAAAATCCTCCTTCAGATTTTGTATAGAAATCTCAATTTGTGGACATAGACCTTCACATTTCAACTTATCCCCATTTCCTATCATCACATTGAAATAAGCAGAGAGAACAATATTCAATCCCAACCTCTTAACAATCTTTTGCTGGATAAAACTGTGAGTAGAGCCACTGTCTATCAAAATAGTAATAGTGTATCCTTGTATATCTCCTTTTAGTCTTAATGTTTATGGAGATGTGATTCCAGATAAAGCATGAAAACTGATTTCTAAAGACCTATCTGCTTCCATTGAGTTTTGAATTCCATCATTACAATCATTTTCTAACTTGTCCAAAGCCATCAAAAGAAGAAATTTATGTTTACACTTATGCCCTTTATGGAACTTTTCATCACAGTTGTAACACAGACCTTTTTCTCTCCTTGCCAACATTTCTGTAGCAGTCAAACGTTTAATGGGTAAGGTTGTCGCATCTGAAGTAGCCTTTAGAACTGAATTGCTTGCAACAGAAACTATATGAGAAGTAATTGTTGTTTTAATCGCAGTCGCAGTGATCGAATTAGTAGTCATGATCATTGGTATAGTTCTTGTAGAAGTTGAAGTAGAATAAGCTTGAGATCTAACCAATGGAGGTTGTAAAGAGGAAGAACAATCTAAAAATTTTTCTTCCTACAATTTGGCAATTCCAGTTGCCTGCATCAAAGACTTTGGTTGAAAAGCCTGCACCTCTCTCCTGATATGAGGTTTGAGTCCTGAAATAAAGCATGACAACAAGAAAGATTCTGATAGGCCAATTACTCTGTTAAACAAAGCTTCAAACTGGGTCTGATATTCCAAAATTGTGCCCTGTTGTATTAACTTTGATAAAGCACCCTGGTGGTCCTCAAATTTTGAAGGTCCAAACCTTGTCTCCAATGCTTTCAAGAAGTGTGACCAGGAACTAAGTTGTTGATTTTATGCATCCATTGATACCATTGCAGAGCTGGTCCTTCAAATGCAAAGGCTGCCATTGAAATTCTATCTTCCTCAGCTATATTATAAAATCTTAAGAATTGTTCAGTTTTGAAAATCCAGCTTAATGGATCTTCTCCTAAAACTGGGAATCTCCAATTTAATGTTCCTCAAGAACTCACTTGCTGTCCCAAAATTTTCTCTTCCCCGAGAATCCAATATCCCTCTATCATTGTTACAAGACTCATTTCTAAGAGATATAGAATCATTTCTTGTAGCCATAGAATCTAATCGTTGAGTTAATTCGTCACATTTTGCAGTTAGCGCATGCCAATTCTCATTTAAATGTAAAACATGTTGTTCAAGTATATGTTGCAATTTACTTACTGACTCTTCCATTCTTGACCAACTGGTTCCTTCTGCCATAAGTTTTGTTTCCGATGATTTCTTGCTTACAATTCTTCAAACAGCTTACAGGCAGGTTTTGTCTCTCAATGAAAGCACCAAATGTTAGGCCTCAACACAGAAGCCCAACGTTCCTGAAATCCAAGTCCAATACAGTAATCGAAAAAGAACCTCGTTACCTCCACCTTGACATATTCCTTTATCAAATACGTTGCCTGCTCCAAGCTTTCACCATGTCCAATTTCTACATGTGCTAAGAAGAAACAGATCTGCTCGCAGGAGGTGTTACCAGCAACCAATGCAGCAAGAAAAGAAAGAGAAATAGTAAAGAAATGGGTGGTGAAGGTGATCCACAGCTCCAAGCAATGTTAGAAGAAAAGAGATGAAGGTGATCCTAAACTCCAGAGATAAAAGTTGTCCTCTCTGGTTCTTCCTCTTACCTATTTATATCTTTTCTTTCTTCTTTTTACATGACATCAGCCAACAGATAGTTTCACACATATTAACCACTATTTCAGCATGTGTTTATTACTAAACTCTAGCTGTTACAAATTCTAAAGCTTAAATGTCCTAGTTAGTTACAAAGTCCTCCAAGTAACTAGGCTTAGTTTTCTTTCTGTTAGATTTGTAAATTTCTCTTCCATCTCCTTTATTTGTTTCACCCTCTTCTTCTACTGCAATTAAAGTCGTAACACAGCCAAACAACAGACTATTGGGTTGTTGTCGATTGTGTTCTTATGTGTAATTGCCTGTCGAGGTTCTCTTTCTCTGTCAATTTGGTGACCACATAGGGCATTCCATCCATTAGATGGTCATATTAGAAAACCTTCTAAACAAAAGGCCTGAATGATGCTCTCTTAAATAGTGAAAGGAATTTTAAGGTTACCATAATAGTGACTTATGTGAGTCAGTTTACAAATAGTTCCAAGTGCCAGCATCATGTCATGTGTTTCAAATTGTGAAGTCTACGCTGCATAGGATCCGAATGACTATACAAGAAATAAAACAATTCGCCAGACAAATTCTACCATGGTCCATGTTGACATGTAACTAAATCGTTAGACTCCTTTGTATGTGTTATTTTCACTAAATTATATACAAGAAAAGATATCTTTAACGACCAACTATTAATGTCGAGACAAAAAAATGATCGTTATAAATAGACAATAGTGACCAAAAATAAATGTGGACATTATTAGTTACATTATTAGTGAAAGTAAAATTGCTCATCTTAAAAAAATATATTCCGATCGTTAAAAGTAATTATTAATGACCATCGAATTTTATCATCATTAATTATTTGTAAATTAAAATTAAACATGAAATTAATATTTTATTCAGCGAAAAATTAAACATTTCCCACCAATATTTTGCTACCCAAACAAAAATCCCTCCTTGGCATAAAAAGAAAGCAAAAATCCCTAGCGGATGAAAAACAAAAGAACGACGCCAGTTTCTTCCTCCGCCGACATCCTTTGGGTGCGAAAGGTTCCCGTTCCTCCCAATAATCTGTCCATAGGCCATTGCTGTGGATCTTTCGGTAGGCACATCCCCTCCCAACGTCCTCCCAGTTGTGCCCTCTTTTTTCTCTATTTGTTTTCCAAATTTTTTGTCCCTTGTCAGTTTTCTATTGAATCTCGTGGTCATGAAGAGGAGAGATAGTTGTGAGTCTTCTTTTCCTCTATTTACTTTCTCTTTCCCTTGTTGCAACTGTAGCGGCATCTTTATGAGCTTCGATTGTCTCGGACGGTGAGTAGAAACGACGGCACAATGCATCCACAAAGCACCCGATGACCTTTCAGATGTCGAAATCGAAGTTTACCCTTGTGAGGACAACCTGTAATTTGTCCAGGATATTTGCAACGATTGCAGCGAAGATCATTTCACCGCATTGGAACGATTCACCATGGCTGATGAGGAGGTGGACAAGTTGGATGGCGGAGTCCTCCTGAGCTGCTGCCGATGCCGCTGCCGCAGCAGCTTCTAGTGGTCCCAAAGGAGCTGTCGAGAAAATTCGATGGCGTCCGCTCTGGTGCTAGAAATGTGCATGCTCAATCCAAGCTTCCTGCAAGGGCGCAGAGGAACTGCAATGCTCTGGATCAGCAGGTGATATATACATTTTGACAAATATCAAACACATTTTACAATTTATTTTCATAAGGGTATATTTTATTTTTATGATTTCTCTCATGATTACAAAAAAATATAAAATATCAACATCTGCCGATGCCGCTGCCGCTGCTTCTAGTGGTCCCAAAGGAGCTGTCGAGAAATTTTGATGGCGTCCGCTCTGGTGCTGGAAATGTGCATGCTCAATCCAAGCTTCCTGCAAGGGCGCAGAGGAACTGCAATGCTCTGGATCAGCAGGTGATATATACATTTCGACAAATATCAAACACATTTTACAATTCATTTTCATAAGGGTATATTTTATTTTTATGATATCTCTCATGATTACAAAAAAATATAAAATATCAACATTGAAATTATTATAATATTGTAAAGATTTTCAAGGTTAATGATTTTTTTTTAAAAAAATTCATTATGTGGTTATGAATAAGATTAGTTAAGATATTGTTGTATGTTAAAATAAATAAATTTATTGGAAGATTTGATAAATTGGAGAAAGAAAGAAAATATTGTGAATATTAACTAATTATGATTAGATATATAATGAATGAAAAATCAAATATCATTTATTCAAATGTACATATCTTTAACTAGCATGATATGTTTAGTTTCCTATGATTTTTTTTATTTTTTCTTTTGAAGTTTTCTAGTCATCAATGGTACGAAACATGTGTCCTCTGTTAGACTTAGAATTTGCCTTATGTCAACATGTGAGATTGCATGTGGTCAACAATTATGGCATCAACAACATATTCATGATATTTTATTCAAGAAGTCTCTTAGGGAGGTTTTACACGTTTGTTTTCTCATCTTATGTTTCAATTTCATGTGTTTTTGTTCCCTTTATTTTCTTTTCAATATTCTGTCCATAACATATCATAAGCAACTATATCGATGTTCATACTTGTCAAAAAAAAATTGTATGAGCTCTCTAAGATGGAACATAAAGCCCTCTGTCATAGCTTTAGCATATTCCTGCAAAATCAAACTTGGATTTCATTGTCTTATAATTCTCTTGAAATATGGCAATTGACCAATGGGTGTTCCAAACATCTTGAGGTGATACATTCTATTTTTGGGCTAACTTTTAGATGTATTAAATTTTGATAATGTCTATGATTTCCATACTGATTCTGTAGTAGTGTTGTAAGCTACCTGTTTTAAACATATAATAGAAAAACAATATATATATTTATGAACGATATATCGGGTATCTCACAGGCAAGAAACATTGCAATGGCATGTCGCCATGCATGATTCATCTCTGAGACACACCAGCGAGGTCACATGTACAGTTTTGCACAGAAATAATGGAGCTGAGCATATCATGTAGGTTTGCACTTTGCACATAGACAAGACACCTTTGTTTGTGGTCAAACTCTCAGACACATGCAAATACACTACAAGAAAAACGCGGATTACGTCCGAACCATCGGTAATCAGTCCGAAAACCGTCGGTAACGCAATTACCGATGGTTTTTCAGTCGGAATCGATCCGTCGGAAAAACGCTCGTCGCAAACAGATTTGCGACAGTTGAAAAAAATTCGTCGAAAATATCGACGGTTCTGGCCATCGGAACAGTTCCAGACGGTTCGACCCGTCGAAATTTTCCGACGGTTGCAACCGCCGGAAAAGTCCCCGACGGTTCGAACCGTCGATATTTTCGACGGTTGCAACCACCGGAAAAGGCCGGCGGTCCGAGCCGTCGATATTTCCGACGGTTGCAACCGCCGGAAAAGTCCCCGGCGGTTCGAACCGTCGATATTTCCGACGGTTCCAACCGCCGGAAAAGGCCGGCGGTCCGAGCCGTCGAAATTTCCGACGGTTCCAACCGCCGGAAAAGGTCGGCGGTTCGAGCCGTCGCAACTTTTCGACGGTCCCAACTGTCGAAACTTTAGAAGGTTGTCGCAACCGTCGATCTTTTGACGGTCGCGACCGTCGCAAATAATTTTTTAAATATAAAAAAAATTAGCGGCCGGATCCGGCCGCCTGGCGTTCGGATCCGGCCGCCAGGAGGCCGGATCCGGCCCGCCTGGCGGCCGATCAGGCGCCAGGCGGCCAGATCCGCCGCCAGGAGGCCGGATCCGGCCCGCCTGGCGGCCGGATCCGGCCCGCCTGGCGGCCGATCAGGCGCCAGGCGGCCGGATCCGGCCCGCCAGGCGGCCGGATCGGTCGCCAGGCGGGTCGGATCCGGCCGCTTGGCGGCGGATCGGCCGCTTGGCGGCGGATCGGCCGCTTGGCGCCGGATCCGGCCGCTGGAGGCCGGATCCGGCCGACAACAGAGAGAGATGCCGGCGCGGAGTGGGAGAGAGAGATACGCCGGCGCGGGAGAGGGTCGCCGGCGTCCGGCGTGGGAGGATCGCCGGCGTCCGGCGCGGGAGAGGGTCGCCGGCGTCCGGCGTGGGAGGATCGCCGGCGTCCGGCGCGCGAGAGAGGCCGATCTCGCGGCGTAACCGGCGTCCGTGCTCGCGGCCGGGAGAGGGAGAGAGGAGAGGAGGGAGAGAGAGAGGAGTGGAGGGAGGAGGGAGAGAGAAAAGGGAGGAGGGAAAATATATAAAGGAAAAAAGTGGAAAGAAAGCGGGAAAAAGGGAAAAAAAGCGGGATAACGAAATTTTAATTACCGACGATTTCGACCGTCGAAAATATAAATAATAAATAATTTTTATTTTATTTAGTTATATATAATATTTATTTTTTATTTTACCGACGGTTTGAACCGACGGTAATCTTTACCGACGGTCAAAACCGTCGGTAATTGCGACGGTTTGGATATCCGTCGGAAATTGCGACGGATTTACCGACAGTTACGACCTTTGAAAATTGCGACGGATTTTGCGACGGATGGATATCCGTCGAAAATATCGACGTTTCTAACCGTCGAAAAATTAAATAATAATATAACAAATTATAGAATTAATTTTTTTATTTCCGACGGTCACAACCGTCGAAAAATCCGTCGAAAAAATTTAATAATAATATTAAAAATATATAAATTTTTTTATTTCCGACGGTCCTAACTGTCGGAAAAGTCGTCGGAAATTGCGACGGATGGATATCCGTCGAAAATATTGACGTTCCTAATCGTCGAAAAATTAAATAATAATATAATAATTATATAATTAATTTTTTTAATTTCCGACGGTCGTGACCGTCGGAAAATCCGTCGAAAAAAATTTAATAATAATATTAAAAATATATAATTTAATTTTTTTATTTCTGACGATCGTAACCGTCGGAAAAGTCGTCGGAAATTACGACGGATGGATATCCGTCGAAAATATCGACGTTCCTAATCGTCGAAAAATTAAATAATAATATAAATTATTTCCGACGGTCATAACCGTCGAAAAATCCGTCGGAAACGGAATCGTCGAAAAATCCGTCGCAAATAGCGACGGATTTAGAACCGTCGAAAATTATCCGTCGGAAAATCGCGATTTTCTTGTAGTGATACACAGGGGGGAGAGAGAGAGAGAGCTGGGGAGGGAGGGAGGAAGACGATAAGATAACACCACTAAGAAGTGTGAAGTTTATGGGAAAGAAACAATTGAATAGATCTCTTGCACACTTTGGGCCTCCTATGCATCCTTTTGCGTCATTTTGAGCTTTAGTTTTGTCGGGTCGGCCTCTGAGACGATGATGCTGGTGCTGTTGTGTTGTTTAGGAGGTCGAGGTTGAGCGGCAGCAGCCATCACGAGATCTCGTGGAACACTGCATGCATGCCACTCTCTTCCCATTCCCCCAAACCAATTAATAATTGATCTTTTTTCCTTTTCGCTTCTGAAGCATTTCTTTTACAGTGGTCACACTTGTAGCTTTATTTCATTCTCTCACTCCCTTTCTAATTTCTCTCTCCTCTTAAGCCCTTAACAGTGGGGGCATGCACTGCATCGATATGAGCTTGGAAAGCTGGCCGAGGAAAAGAGCTTGCTGGGGGCACGCATCAGGTTTTCGATCTACTACTGGACCTAAGTGGCCGCTGACTCAAGGAGGCAGTGAAATGCTGATCACCCCAGATGAAAAAAAAGTGTCAAAAACTAATGGCATTTAGATTCTTAGAAGTTGGCAATGACTTTTAAAAGGGTGTGTGTACGTAGTGCGGCACTTATACGTGAAAAATAATGGCGTCTGTTTCTGGTAGGGTGTCAAAAACTCTAGCACGAGTTATTGGATAAGGTTGGCACAAGCTGCACAAGTTGATTACACAAAGGTTGTGTATATCACTGTAAAGGTTGTGTTTAGCTTTTTGGAATGTTGTGTTAATGCCTTGCAATGTCTTGTCCCCTTCCGGTGACCTAATGCTTGGAAAAGCAAGCAGGGAAACCACAATTTCCTGCATTTTTATGATCATTCAATTAAATGCGGACAGTCATATGAAAGTTACTTTAAAGGGGCTTACCAACTTAATTATATATGGCACGCTCATGTTACTGCACAACGAGTGTCGGCTGATGGTCTCGTTTATCAAAACTAACTCTTTGGAACATGTACAGATTTTTTTTTTTCTCTCGTTGATCTATTTGTGATTCACAAATCGGGATGCATGTCGAACATTGTACCACTAGTAAGTTTACATATACTCTAACGTGTGTGTTCTTATTTAATATGGCCATTACCAGTAATTTAAAACAGGAGATTAGAAACACAAGTTCCATACCGATCATGGAATTATTGGAACTTTTACCGGTCGTTGCATGTGCATTAGTACCTCAAAACTCAACCATGATTTCTATAGAAAATTGGCTATCATAACCGCTAAATGTCATACCCAATTGACAGAGTCCAGTTATCACACCTACAGCTAGTAATAACTACATCAAATATTGTGATTATCATGACTCAGAACACATGCACAAGTATTCAAATATCTTGGTAATCATTCTCTAATTACTGGAACTTGTACAGGTCAGAAAAAAGGTTGCATCTGTTACCCCAAAACTCCATTGTCTCATACAATCTGAAAAGTTCCGGTTCCAGTATATAAAAGTCATAATTTTTCATGTAGGATGACTATAATTGCTAGAAGTCTTTTTTCTTGAAAAGGGACAATATTTTTCATGCAGTTCTTCTTTCATGCAGTTCTTTCTTGAAAAGTGGCACATCGATTCTTTTCCAATAGCTAGACGAATACATTTTTCATAATTTAACATCATATCCTTGAAATGACAGGTTCTTAATCTGAACATATCTCCAACATTCTTAGAAACAGTATTAGACAAAGAATCCAACAAAGATCTTAGAAACAGAGCCAATTTCAAAAGATGAGTAGATGTATGAAAATAAAAGATCTGAGGTGGTGTATGAAGATGCTAAATCTCACTTTATCACTTTCTCAATATGCTGCTTGAGTTGCTTGTCCTTCCTACACAACTTTATTCTGTGAGCTTTTTCTTTTCTTCTGGAATTGGTGCTTTATTCCTGCTCTTCCTGTACAATGGGCAAGTGCCATGTTTCAATTTCTCCAGAATATCAGAACCAGAATATCTCCAAATAAAAGCATGATGTTCATTGATTGATATGTTTAAGCTTGTTGATAAAACGTAATCCAAGATTGTCTATACATGATTTAGCAGCTTCTTTTTATTTTCATATATTAGTCTTGCGTATGACTTTTTCTAGTTTGTCCTTCAATACAATTGTGTGCGGTTATCTACCTTTCATGAATATGCCTCTTAAAATGGATAATGTGAATTTTCTTCTCTAATTCTGTTCCTATCATCTAAGCATGTACAGGTTCAAGTGCTAATAAAAAAAAAGAGAAAAGTGAGAGGCAAAAATAAATGCAAAGATGTAGCAAGCCTTCCTAGCGGTAAAAAATTGACAGTGACATTTTATAATAACCGCACAATTGGAGAAAATCATAAATCATTTTTAAGACATTTGGGAAAAAATATTCGTCACCAAAACATATGCCCATTGCACGTACGTGCATGGAAAGAAATTCGAGAAATTGAGAAAGAACACATGTGGGCATCTATTGTGGTAATGTATCTAACATATTTAATTTATGTTATTTCATTTGTTATGCAAGTTTATATAAGATTATTGTACGTGCAAATCAACTAATTAATTAAATAATGTATTTGATGTTTCACTTTTTAGGATAAATTCGAGAGTGATGAAATGGAGATGCATAAAGAAAATATTTTTGACCATATGAAAGAATTATGGAACAAGTGAAGAGGTAGTATGCATATCAAATACGTAAAAGGTAAGACAATTGTAGATGCAGTAAAAAATATTCCAGATGGAATAAAAAAGACAGATTGGAAATGATTGGTCAAAGAGTTCTATCATAGCAAAAGTTTTAAGGTTTGTATCAATATCAACTTTTAGCCTGATGCTGAAGTTAGTGTGTCATTGGTTACTTTTAGTTCATTGGCATCATCTGTTACTTTGCTTCTTTTGGATAGTTCTGAAGAAACTATTGCATGCCGTAAGTTTCATGTATGAGATAAAAATGTTACACTAGATACAGATATTGCCAACTACATGAAGAAACTATTCTGCTTTGCTTTGCTATTTTTTTTTTCATATTGCCAACTACATCTTAATATTATGTAGCTCTGCAGAGGATAAGTACTCCATTTTCCTCTTTCACAGATTAGAAAGTGAAGTTAGCTTTGGTCTTGGACTGCTTGTAAGTACAGATAATTATACAGATAATATATCATTGTTGTGTGTGGTTAATGAAGCTTGTCTGTATAGGCAGGCGAGTTGAATGTGTTGCTGGATTCTTTTGTTTGCAGCTGCTGCTTTTGTTTTGTTTGAGCATTGTTATTTAAGTAAATCTGCTGGCTGCTTTTGCTTTTTATTTCCAAATCTGGTTTGTGAGGAAAATGTGTAGACTTGCATCTGAAAAGTCAATTTTCTGGCATAGAATAACTATTATAAATTTAAATGGCATTATTTCTGATTTGTTAATTTAGGAATCAAGTGAGAGGAATGCTAGAAACAGAGCTAAGAAGAGCATGCCTCATTGATCTGGGAGTATGCCGCTTCGAGAAATTATATATTAGTAGGTGAATTACTTATAGTTAATTAACAATGTGTGCTTATATTTTATTTGATATTGTTTGATTTTTTAAACATATAGGGAGGCAAAGATGATAATCCGCTGGATGTAGGAACAATTTTCTTTGAAACACGAAAAAAGAATAATAGGCTCATTGATCCCGCGGTAATTGAAAGACATGTATATTTAATTATTCATTTATGTTCACTTGATTTTTTGGCAAAAAGTTGCATTTATTTTTTTCTTGTTCATTTGTAGGCTCAAGAACTTGTTCGATTGGAACCGACACTTACACCTATAGAAGTAGTAGAGAGATGTTTTGGATTTCAAAATCGTAGCCATGTCGTTGGCTTTGGAGGTGGGATAAAGGCAAAAGATTTGAGAGGAACAAATTCAAAAAGTGCACTACTAAATGAGTTGCGGGTCACTCGACAAAAGAACAAGTCTTTTCGAGAGGAGAATGAGTCTTTGAAGAATCGCTTGAACTCTATGGAAATTCAAATGCAACAAGTAATGCAGCATTGCTTTGGACAATCTAATGCACAAAGTCCAGCAACACAAGGATCAGACAATAAAAACTAAATAGTTTGTTATATGTTCTCTCTTAAATTGTCTTATTTATTTATAAGTTATTATTTTTCATTTTGTTGTTAATTCAATAGTTATTGGACATTTATTAAAAACTTTTATGTATTTTGTGAACTTTACAGATTTCAAAGATATGGAAAGAAAAAAGATGCAATTCAAAGTTCGAACAATTTATTTTGCTTTTAGAATAGTGTAAGCATTTTTTGGAGGGAAGGAAGAAGATTGATGGGTTAAAAAATTTGAATGCTAAATGTTATTGATCTTGACTACTACTATGAACATTTGTTGGCATGAATAATTATTATTTTTGAAGTTATATGAACAATCCATTCTGGTAAATTAATTTAACTTTTGTATTATAATTTGTGAGTTTGTTTTTAGTTGAATGATTGCTAAGAAAGTGCATTGTAGTTCATGTGTCATTTAAATCAATGTTTGATAAAGTTCATGGTCATTAATTTAACGATGATCTAGATGGTCATTATATGGATTTAATGATTTAATTATTTTTGGTCGTTAATACTTTTAACGATGAGATTATTAACCATTGAAGATTATTAACGACAAAGATATTTCTCATTATTAATGTATTCGACGATCAACTAAATGGTCCTTATATGAATTTAACGGCTGACTTTTTTCTGGTCATGGATGATTTTTAACGATGGGTTTATTAGCCGCTAAATGTTATCAACGACAAAGATATTTCTCGCTATTAATGTATTCGACGATCAACTAAATGGTCCTTATATAGCTTTAACGGTCGGATTTTTTTTGTCATTGATGACTTTTAACGACGGAATTACTAGCCGCTAAATATTATCAACGACAAAGATATTTCTCATCATTAATGACTTCGACGACCAACTAAATGGTCCTTATTTGGATTTAGTGACCGATTTTATTCCGGTCGTTAATGACTTTTAACGCCCACACTTTTAAGTCGTCGTTATTGACTTTTAACAGCGGCATCTATAACGACCGGTGACGATGGGAAATGCTGATCGCTAATGACCAATAATGACCAGATTTTGATTATTAACGATCGGTTTTCCCTTCTTTAATGACATTTTTTCTTGTAGTATCTTGTATAAAAATGATAGAAATGCAGAAGTCAAAACTATAGAATTGTATGTGAAAATTGCCAGTCAAAACTATCAGTTTCATATCCTGAAGAAGCAGGAACGTGCACTTAGTTCTATGATGAAATTGGCGCAAAGTCATCATTACCTAATCACTATTCTAATTTGATGGAATCGGTTTGATAATTTACACCTAAAAAAATAAAAGAAAATTTCATAATTGTTTGCTCTGAAAATTTTGTGATAGTAAAGATGCTCAAGTATGCAACTATGCATAATGAAACTACCTTTGAGCACTGATGTTTTCTATTTGAGAACTAGAAATTTGCCTAAAAACTTGTCAATGGTTGTCAGTGAACCAACTTGAATATCCATACCACTAGGGCTTGACTGGTGCAATTTGAGGATGAAGCTTTAAGCTATAGACCGTTGGTGTTTATGAGCTCTGATAAGAACAGGCATACCTTACACTTGCGTACTCTATGACGTCTATGTTTCTTCAGTTGCTCTTCAAAAGATCCAATGTGTATTAATCTTAAAGCATGCCTTTCCTTTGATTGTTTCTCAAAACCTTTGAAGTCCAGGACACAATTCTTGAACGACATTGACAGAATCTTTTTTGTATAGGATTGTTCAACTAGTGTCCCAGGAAACAAATTATGCTTGATGCGTAGGATAAATACTGAATTTGCTTAAACAAGTATCATAGTTGTTTCTTTCAAAGCAATCACAATTGGAGACATCTTCTTGGATTTTAAGCTATAATTAGTGGACATTTTAGTTACAAAAGCCCTATGTCACTCTGATAAAATAGTCTGAAATCACAGACCACTTGATATTATTCTAGATGGAAAATGTTTATTAAATTATCTTGTTATGTTATTTTTTACAAAGTTTGATTCCCAGGTCGAGATAGCAGGAAGGCTAATAATGAAAAATAGATTTTGAATACCAACAGGGTTAAACATTGCATAATTTAGCTGAGACTTAATTATATGGAATAAAACAGCAGTCTGACTGTAACCAATGTGAAACTGAAGGATGCCTTGCCAATTTCATTTGGCCTGTCTCCTCAAAAAAAATTTCATTTGGCCTATGATGTTTCACTTTAATTAGCATTTCAATGGAGGAAATATGAATCTTACAAACTTCATTTTATCATTTGTTAAATTCCTCAAATGAAGTTGCCTAAGTATACCTTACCAATTTTTGAGGAAAATGAACTACAGATGTCCCTCTGAAAGAGAAAAAAGGCTTGACTCTTCAGTGTTGAAGAAATTGCATGGGGAGTTATTTGCCTCTCGGTATGCTTCTTCAAATATTATATAGTAGTTCTCACAAAAAAGTATGCATAATGTGGAGTTGAACATTTGTTATTGGATGAGGTTTAATGACACAGTCAAATGGAGAATAAGAAATAGGATTAGTTGGTACAGAATTTGATATGACTCTTTTCTCTACCAATTTTCATGTTTTTTTTGTATCCAATCTATCTTATTCTCTGTGTTTTATTTTTCATTACCTGCTAATACTTTGCTAGATGGTAGTGAACACTGACTTGGAATTTTCAGTTTTGCAATAATGACATATAAATGGGCCTAATATCCACCTATGTCTGAATGATATTGTTATGAATTACCTTTCTAGTTAACATCCAGTACTGCTATGTCCAGTTTTTTCAGGTTTTCAAGTGTCCCATGACATGGCTCCAGATTCACAATCTTGACTGAGACAAGTCAGGTTAGTTAATCACCTAAGCATGCAGTTGAATTTAAACTCTTGTTGCAGATACTTTGGCAAGAAGCTAGGCTTAATTTATTATGCTTATTTTTTTCTATAACATATGCATCTATTGCTAATCTCTGTTTTAGTGCTCTAAACTAGTTGGTTTGTCTTCCCCTCCGACATTACGGAAATTCTGATTAAGATAGTTCATGTGACTGCGGGGTGGAAGAAAATAAATACGGATGGATCTTTTGACGATACGGGATAATTTGGTGGCATTGGTTTCATCATTCGCTCTCACGACTCTTCCTTCTTTGCTGCAGGGGCTATTGGCAGGAATTGCAAGTCGGCTTTGGAGATTGAGGCGAGAGCCATTTTGGAAGGTGTCAAGCGCTGTGTTCAGTATCAAATCCGCTGCCTTCACATCGAGTCAGATTCGCAAACTCTCATTTGCATCTTAAGTGGCAGCCTCCAACCCCCATGTACCATTCATCAAATCATCCGTGACATCAGATCCTTACTTTTAGGTCTTGCTCAATGCAAAGTTATGCATTGTAATAGGAAGATAAATTCTATAGCTCATTATTTTGCACATTTTGCTCGCCGCTCACGCCGCGATGATTTTTGGAAGGGTTCCTCTCCTGTGGCGATCCTTCAACTGTTGTACCTGGACAATTCTGGTTGCTTCATTAATGGTTAACTTTACTTTTCTTAAAAAAAAAGATAGTTCATGCGTCTAAATAGAAGAAATTTTTGTCCATCAGCGCTTGTTTTCACAGTTGATATTTTCATTTATGTGAAAAAATCTTAAATAGACTAAATGAACATTAATTTTATTCTGACCAAATTGAAGCCCTTAATCTAGAGAACCAAGATGCTTCAGCCTATCTTCAAATGGATTCAAGTCTTGAACTATCTTCAGCCTGTTGTCTATATGATTAATGTTCGTCTACTCCTTTTCTAGGTTCGTGTTCTTTGCAATCTCATTTTTCTCCCTTCGGTCAGGCATTGCTCGTGATTATGACATTTTCATTTTCCTAAAGACAAAATATAGGAGTCGAAAGAAAAAAAAAACTTCACTGTGGGCCCTTACAAAACCAAAATCTAGTATTAAGTTTTGCATACCCCTCAAAAAAATATTTTGCTTCGGTCATATAATAACATATGTTATTCATGTATGTTATTTCCTCATCTTATTTTGTCTCTTCCTGAAAACATGATCTGAAGGACCTATGACAATTTTGAAGTTTGAGAATCTCCACAGTTATGTGTTGCAATAACTAAACTTTTTAGCTTTAGCAAATCTTCAAATATTTGTTATCCTGTTCTTGAAATGAAAATTTGAGTTATAGACAGCATAAAGATACTCATATACATATCTATTCAGAGTATCGCTGAATTTTTTTTATTTATGATGATCAGAGCAAACTTGTTGAAAAGCAAGACATATAGTGGATGTTAAAGATTGAAACTTTTTTCTTCCTAAATAGTTTTCTCTTTATGTTTTGAGGGAAAAGAAATTGGTTAAATGTTATTTTATGTAATGCACTTCAACAGGACATGGTGGAAGTGATGGAATGCATGGTTATGTTCATTCTCTTGACTATTTGTTGATGATATGGTATCTCTTGATTGATTGATTCCTCATATAAAAAAAAGGAAATCATTGCTTGTAGTGTTGTTAATCTCTCGATTCAAACTCTTAAAGACTTTTTTTTTGAGAACTTAAGAGTTCAAGAATTTAGATAAGTACAATAAATCAAATCAGCATATACTTATAAATAACTTAGACCCGTAGATTTTATATAAAATTGACTAAACATTTTTGTAGAATTTTATAAACTCTTATAGAGCTTATACAATTTTATACGGGTTTGTACGATTACATACAATTATTTATTTTGTACAATATTTATAAAAAATCTTAACTATTTTATTTGATTAATGTATTTGTGATTGAGAGTGAAATTTGTAATTAGAAATTTTAATGAAACAATTCTATTTATTTTATTTTTTTCTAACTTAATGAAGATAATCGGTAATAAATAGTTAGAATTGTTAGTTCAAGTAATAGTATTTATTTTGATTCATAATAATAAAATATATTAGTTGTTTGTGATTTATGGATCACAGATATATGCTTATAACTTAAATAATTAATTTTATATGGTACATAAACCTTACAAATTCACATACTTAAACTCTTGAACTTGACAACATTGGTCTCATTTTTATATCTATTTATCACACAAGAAATTCTTGATAAGGTTCTACTTAAGAATCCTTGCTTTCCATGCGTTATATTTGGCCAGTCAACTGGTGCAGCTATTATATTGAAGGTATTGAACAAGAATTCATGTCTGTCATTTGATTTTGCAACAAGTCTAAATGCTGGATAATAATTCTGCTATTGTTTCTTATTGAATAAAATATTATAGGCAGCATTCTATCCAAAGGTAAAAGCTCTTGTCAAAGGTGTGGTATTAATATCACCTGCGGTACGTGTCTCACCTCATACACTACTAGAAAAACACGGATTACCGACGGTCCGAACCGTCGGTAATCAGCCCGAAAACCGTCGGTAACGCAATTACCGACGGTTTTTCAGTCGGAATTGATCCGTCGGAAAAACGCTCGTCGCAAACGGATTTGCGACGGTTGAAAAAAATTCGTCGAAATTTTTCGACGGTTCTGGCCGTCGGAAAAGTCCCCGGTGGTTCGAACCATCGATATTTCCGACGGTTGCAACCGCCGGAAAAGGCCGACGGTCCGAACCGTCGATATTTTCGACGGTTGCAACCGCCAGAAAAGGCCGACGGTCCGAACCGTCGATATTTTCGACGGTTGCAACCGCCGGAAAAGGCCGGCGGTCCGAGCCATCGAAATTTCCGACGGTTGCAACCGCTGGAAAAGGCCGACGGTCCGAGCCGTCGATATTTTCGACGGTTGCAACCGCCGGAAAAGGCCGGCGGTCCGAGCCGTCGAAATTTCCGACGGTTGCAACCGCTGGAAAAGGCCGGCGGTCCGAGCCGTCGCAACTTTTCGACGGTCTAACTGTCGAAACTTTAGACGAGCGTCGCAACCGTCGATCTTTTGACGGTTGCAACCATCGCAAATAATTTTTTAAATATAAAAAAATTAGCGGCCGGATCCGGCCGCCTGGCGTTCGGAAAATTAGCGGCCGGATCCGGCCGCCTGGCGTTCGGATCAGGCCGCCTGGCGTTCGGATCCGGCCGCCGGCGCCAGGAGGCCGGATCCGGCCCGCCTGGCGGCCGATCCGGTGCCAGGCGGCCGGATCCGGGCGCTGGAGGCCGGAACTGGCCGCTGGAGGCCGGATCCGGCAGCCTGGCGGTCGGATCCGAACGGCCACGGCCGGATTCGGCCGACAGCAGAGAGAGAGATATGCCAGCGCGGAGCGGGAGAGAGAGATACGCCGGCGCGGGAGAGAGTCGCCAGTGCGGGAGAGGGTCGCCGGCGTCCGGCATGGGAGGGTCGCCGGCGTCCGGCGCATGGGAGAGGCCGATCCGGTGCTCGCGGCCGGGAGAGGGAGAGAGGAGAGGAGGGAGAGAGAGAGAGGAGTGGAGGGAGGAGGGAGAGAGAAGAGGGAGGAGGAAAAATATATAAAGGAAAAAAGTGGAAAGAAAGCGAGAAAAGGAAAAAAAAAGCGGGATAACGAAATTTTAATTACCGACAGTTTCGGCCGTCGAAAACGTAAATAATAAATATTTTTATTTTATTTAGTTATATATAATATTTATTTTTATTTTACCGACGGTTTGAACCGTCGGTAATCTTTACCGACGTTCAAAACCGTCGGTAATTGTGACGGTTTGGACCGTCGCTAGTTATATTAATAAAATACTCTTATATATGATATTATTATACATTTACCGACGGTTACGACCTTCAAAAATTGCGGCGAATTTTGCGACGGATGGATATCCGTCGGAAATATCGACGTTCCTAATCATCGAAAAATTAAATAATTAATTTTTTTTATTTCCGACGGTCACAACCGTCGGAAAATCCGTCGAAAAAAATTTAATAATAATATTAAAAATATATAATTTAATTTTTTATCTCCGACGGTCCTAACCGTCGGAAAAGTCGTCGGAAATTACGACGGATGGATATCCGTCGAAAATATCGACGTTCCTAATCGTCGAAAAATTAAATAATATTATAATAAATTATATAATTAATTTTTTTAATTTCCGACGGTCGTGATCGTCGGAAAATCCGTCGAAAAAATTTAATAATAATATTAAAAATATATAATTTAATTTTTTTATTTCCGATGGTCGTAACCGTCGGAAAAGTCATTGGAAATTACGACGGATGGATATCCGTCAAAAATATCGACGTTCCTAATCGTCGAAAAATTAAATAATAATATAAATTATTTCCGACGGTCATAACCGTCGAAAAATCCGTCGAAAACGGAGCCGTCGAAAAATCCGTCGCAAATTGCGACGGATTTAGAACCGTCGAAAATTATCCGTCGGAAAATCGCGATTTTCTTGTAGTGATAATCACAGTAAGTGAATGCCTTCCTTTTAATAACATCTCATGTCTTTGGTATATGCCAACATACTTATAAACTAGTTTCATGCCATAATTAGAATTTTTTTGGTGAGATAACAGCTTCCTAGATGTGTCTATTATTAAAGGCACAAAAGTGTCGATACAATAGCTCACTACAAGAAAAACGCCGTCGGTAATCAGCTAAAAAACCATCGATAACTGTGTTACCGACGGTTTTTCAGACGGAATCAATCCGTCGAAAAAACGTTCGTCGCAAATCGATTTGCGACGGTTAAAAAAATTGTCGGTAATTGCGACGGTTTGGACCGTCTGAAAATTCCCGGCGGTTCCAGCCGTCGAAGCTTTCCGACGGTTATAACTGTCGGAAAAGTCCGGCGGTTCCAACCATCGAAAATTTTCGACTGTCGCCACTGTCGAAACTTTCGACGGACGTCGCAACCGTCGATCTTTCGGCGGTCGGAACCGTCGCAAAGAATTTTTTAAAAATAAAAAAATTAGTGGCCGGATTATATAACAAATTATATAATTTATTATTTTTCTTTCCGATGGCTGTAACCGTCAAAAAATTCGTCGCAAATTACGACGGATGGGTATCCGTCAGAAATATCGACATTCCTAACCGTCAAAAAATAAAATAATAATAATATAAATTATATAATCTATTATTTTCATTTTCGACGGTTGTGACCGTCAGAAAATTCGTCGGAAATGGAACCGTCGCAAAATTTATCGCAAATTGCGACGAATTTCAAACCGTCGGAAATTGTTTGGTGATTAAGATGCTAAATACAATGATTAGAAAACCACTGACCTTGTGACAATGAGTATTATCCCTCTTCAATGGTCATGGCTTTGGACCCTTCTCTATCACCAGTTTTTGTTGTAATTTTGTAATGTTAAAAACGATTCAGAAAATTATTCTGTCATATGAATATGGGGATACTTTATTTATTTATTTATGTAGAACTATGGGGTTACTTTATACAGATCAACTAAAAACTTTTAATTGTGGAATTTGAAACACAAGATCTTTAGTTCATGAAACTTGTGATTATCTTCAGGTTGAAGATCAAGCTGCATATGCTAGAAAGATAGTTGCTATTCTGGTAGGATAGGAAATAATCAATTGGAGGACATTGTGAAGTATATAAGGAATGGCTGTGGATCATCTCCATTCAGTAGCAGTCATCAAGTTAAACCATAATTATTTCTTGGACATATTCCTCGCATGATGAAGCCTCATCATTACTTGATTCGGTATGAGATGATCACACACACATACAACGGAGATTCACAATCATAGACAATTTATTAAATACGACAGACCTTCCTTGGAAGAGAAAATATAGAAAATTATATTAACCAGGTCAATAGAACACCTTATTGCTTTGCGCCTAAAGGAAAAAAAAGCCATATAGTTGTTCAGGAAATTTGACATGTAGCCAGTATAAATGCTTAGCAAACATGCACAGTGCGTTCGAATGCTTTTACTTCCTCTGATGAACCAAGAAATTGATTTAATTACATTCGATAGCATAGGAGATTTAAGATAATGACCAATGCATATCTTGTTATAGGTTGTATCAATTCTTCCCTCCTGGCTTCCAGCATACCAATTTATTCAGAATGAACCTCCTGTTTCACATGACCCAGAGGCATTGAGGATGAAATAGACAGACCCACTACTCTTCACCAGTTCCATCAGAAACAGCAATGGTTACAAAATCCTGCAGATAAGATCCTACTTGCAGCAGAACCTACGGAGAATTACTGTTCCTTTCCTTGTCCTTCATGAATCAGCTGATACTATACAGATCCAGATGCTACAAGAAGACTCTGTACTGAGCTTCGTCGAATGACAAATCCATCAAGATGTACGTAGGCTTATTTCACGATCTCCTGTTAGAACCTGAAAGGGATGGAAATTTCTAGAAGATATCAGTTATAGGTTCAGGTCGATAATGCACTAAGCAGAGTATGCAAGATGAATATCCATCATTGGGGCATTGAGGAATTCGGCCTCCAAGTAGTTTCTGCATTTTTATGCCGATAGTTGTGCATTCAAGCATAAGGTTAGTCTAATGATAGTGTTGGACGTACGCCCCTAATGGGCCTTATGGCATGCCAAAACCCATGCAGGTTGCTAAACTGCAAAGCAGTTTTCACCAACTGCATATATATATATATATATATATATATATATATATATATATATATATATATATATATATATGAATGCATGGTGTTGGTGTGTGTGTAAGTGTGCTGTCCGATGAAATCCATTGGAAGGTTGGCCGTAAGGTTCTCTCGGAATTTCGACGACGTCCAAAGGTATATGGATTGTGAATATGTGATTCTTTTCCGAACCTGATTAGAATTCCGACAACGATATAGAAATAACGTAGAAAAGCTTTCGGCGATCCGTCTTTCGCTGCGAGATACTCTAAAATACTTTTGTTTATTTATTAGCAATTCTTTCAATTGGTATCAGAGCCAAATAAACTTTTCTCGTTATAATTTTATGTTATAAAAAATTAACGAATGCTAATGGAAATTTTTTTCCTGTTTGCACTTTGCGCGTTCCTTGTATAAGAAATGGAAATGGGCTGACAAATTATTTGCATGTTGTTCTCTTTTTTCTCGCGGCATGTAATTGTTTTTTTTTTCTTACATCTGGAAATTTGAGACGTGCATGTCCTGTGTTCCATGTGTGGAGGCGCATTATGAACGTGACTCTGTGTTCCATGAATGGGACGTGGATGGCCTCCTACTTGCGACGTGATTGCGACTTACTGCATGCAAGTTTCTTTTTTCCTTTTTTATACAATTGGATGTTGCATGGTTGTTCAACTCACTGCCGCTGTGTGCATGCAAATTTCTTTTTCATGCAATTAACTGTTGCATTGCTGGTCATCTTAACACGTATATGGATTAGTTGCGCAAAAGATAAGATCGACTGTGCAAGAGGTATCCATGCAAAACGTGCGCTTGTGACCCAAAAGAAATATGTTAAAAAAAAAAGGCACTGTAGCACTCTACAGTGCGCGCACGGACGCCACCGCGCGCGGGTCAAGGGCCTGCTGTGCGGCGCTGTCGTTTCATCGCAACACGCAAGCGGACCGTGGCCCGCTGCGTAGTGCCGTTTGGCGCAACGCGCGCAGGCCAGTGGCGGTTCGCTGCGCGGCGCCGTTTGGCGCAAGACGTGCGCAGGCCATGGCCAACTGCACGGCGCCTCTTGGGCAACAAGCGCGCAGGTCGCGGCCCGCTGTAGCGCGTAATCGCGCAGGTGGGCGCTAGCCTGCTGCGCACATGCATAAGCGCATCTGGACCTTAGGCCCACTGCGCACATTGAACTTTTTTTTTGAAATTTCAGATTTAAAAGAAAAACTCGGGAAAATATAAAAAAATGAGAAAAATGTGTTTTTTTATCTCAGAAAAGTCTGAAATTTTTTTTCTGATAAATGTGTGATATATTTGTGACGCATTTTTTTCATTATGATGCATTTTTTTCGTTATGATGCATTTTTTATGTTATTATGTCCATGATAAATATATACGAGAAAATTAGATTCTCCCTAATTTATGCACATTATTGAGTTAGAAAATTATGAATAATTTTTGAAAAATTTCGGAATGTTTAATATGCATATTTTGTATTTGTGCATATGAATTTTGCATATTATTCTATGTTACTATGTGTAATTAATAGTAACTGATATTTTTATAAATTATCATGTCACAATTAATTATAAGTATGAGTGATATGTATTTGTTAGTTTTAATACAAAATAATCATATTATGCTTGATTATGAATTTTTTTGTATTTTTGAATAATTATGTGGTTAATTAATATGAAATGGAAATTGTTTTATACAAGAAGTGATCATGTAATCTTAATAAGGAAATTTTTAGAATAAATTTTCTGAAATTTGTATGACATTTATTTTATGCATATTAGTGGTGTTATGCATATTTATTAGTACATGAAATAGTCATGTTATTTTGTCATGCATTACATATGATTATGAATTTAAGTAAAATTCTTTTCATGTGTGTTATTACATGATATGTTTTAAGTGTAGTATGTCACACTTAATTGAATTTTCATATTAATTAGATATTCATGCACGTAATTATGTTATATTTACTTAAAATGTATTTAAGTGTGACACTTATGTAATTTGGCATGATAATTGAAATATGCACATTATTAATTCACTATGTGATTTGGACTATGTAATAAGAATTTATTTCCTTTATGAAGTAACATGTGCATATATGAAATTATGTTACATATTAGGCATAATATGTGTTATGTGAATTTGTGAGTAGTTAATTCACATAGTTATGTTAAAATTATGCACAAACTATTTTTGTTACATTTTTTCTTTCATGTGAAATATGCACATTAGTATGTGCATATATATATTTTTTTTATTACACATGAAATGAATTGCATGCTTTTATGTTATGAAAATTTATGCAATAATTTTTTAATTAACAAAACATGCATGATATGAATTTATGTACATGATTGAACCTTATGTGACATAAATATAAATCTAGACATGTAATAATATTTGTGTGATTATTTGTATGTCTACTATAATGTGTATGTTAATTATATGAGTGTGACAAATAATATTCATTTATATATAAATGAATTGTATGATTATTTGCGTGCATAATATACATTCATATATGTGATTTATGCAAGGTTTACTTTGAATGCATAAATATTTGTAAATTATGAATGTCGTATGTTTCATAAAACTTAGGGTGAAATATAGGTTTTGACATTATGAAACATAGGTAGTCCGAATAGGACTAAGGCATCTAATTTGTATGATGGCCATGATAATAATTTTTGTTGAATGGTTGTGACATGTGCATGGCTAGGAAAGTACTGAAAAGATATTGTTAGTGGAAAATTTAGTACCCTCTTTCTCTATGGACTTACATGGTATACTGTTAACGCGGTCTCAAAAAATTATTATGTTTCCATGGCGAAGTGATGACATTTTTTTAATTATTATGATGACAAGGTGAAGGGATGATGATTTCCTAATTGGCACCTTACAAATGTAAGGAAGAGCTCCCATTATAGAACTTTGGTTGTGTGGCCACATTTTTTGAAAATGATATGTTTATTACATCATATATTTTTTAAATAATTTTGAATGTTTGCATTTCAAAATGATTAGAATAGTATACATTGGCGCAACATATTATTTTTAATGAATGATAATTATTTTTTCGAATAGTGGGAGATGAGTGAGAGCATAGCGACCATTTCGATGTCATTGTCTTAAAAATATTATTATGTCATTATTTATGAATATATGCAATAAGAAGACATGCAAAAATTAACTCATTTCTCATATGTAATTTTTGACTATAAATAAATGACACAAAAAGGAATCTTTGCAATATGACAAAGTCAAAAGGAATATGTAAAAAGTGACCCATGACAAAATATGATATCTGTCGAGCATGATCACTATCATGATTCTCACGATCTTGATGTAACGAAATCATCAAGAAAATAATAACTCTTGCATAAGTTTTTCTTCAACAAATATATTCTATATCTATATGTGATGATAAACTTGACGACTGAGTTAGAGAATCCTGGTCATAATTTTTTACCATGTGATAGTTACTTATTTTTAATAAGTATAGTAAGCTTGCGCACATAATTGATGTTTAGTGAAAATATCAAATATTTTGACATTTATTTGAAGAACGTTTGTCATCTTCAACTAGGACATATGTTGTCCATGTCAAAATAAGAAAATTGCTGCGAGTTTTCGACAGAAATCATAGTCAGGTGAATAATGTATAAATACTAAGAAGGGCTAACGCTACTCGCATCGATGTGGTAAGCATGATGGCAAAGTTAATATAAACAAAATAAAGTGCTATGCTTGTGGCAAATACGATAATTTTTCGCTCGTAATTGCATTAAGTCAAAAAATGTTGATATAATCGTATAGTAGTTTTGTTTAAATGATAATGTTGATTCGTTGTTGAACCTCGTCCTTTTCGTGGACAGAGATTATTGGAACAACTTATCATGCAATTAAAGAATAATGAATTCTTTATATGATTTAGCCTACAGGCCCAAGGACATAGTTGGAAACAATATGAAAATGGGAGTTAAAAATGTTATGACTTGCAAAATTTTCTTTTGCAATAAATGGATCTTTTTCTCTCATTATCCTACTATACCATTATTTTAAAGTGGATATGTGTATAGTATCTACATTTGTTATTTGGACAAACGTAGCTGTGTATTCACATTTATCATTAAATTTCTTATTTAATGAAATTTCTTTATGACAATTTTCTGAAAATGATTTTCTATATCTTGATTACTTTAAGTATTCAAGTTGAATATTTATGTCATATGTGACATATATAAATATGCCAAAAGTTTTGGCTAATAAATTCTTGACATTTTTTTAAGCACTATAAATATATACTAGCTTGAGAATATTTTTTCGCTAATGTTATTTTGCCTAATTTTGTGACAATGTCTGATTGACGAGAAAATACGAAAATCATTTATGAATAGAAAATTATAATAATCCATTTGTATTGAATGTCTAAGGTTCTACATGGTTTCTTTCATCACTTTTTTGCATTATAAAATCATATATATAATTTATCTAAGGTGGTAATATGAATTATTTTATACATATTCATGATCTTAGATGGAAATTCAATTATGATCGCAAGATTAATGCCTTGTAGATTAAATTGATAATGCGAAATTGTTGAGACTTATTCAAATAGTCTAGTGATGAAACTAATATAGTTATGCAACTAACTACATTTCGCAATTATAAGTATTGCATATACAATGAAATCATAATCTACTTGAATGTGTGGCGCAAATGAAATTTCAATTTTGTATTTGGAATGTTGTTATTAATGTTGCCTAAATGTTATTAAAATATCAAGTAGAGGTGTGACATTCATGTATATATTTTCTTGGCTGAATGAGATTCAGTGACAGCTTCAATTTAGAAGTTGAAGATTCAGAGTTGACAATACATGCGGATTGATATGTGATTTGTCCATATTCTCTTCCCATACATCACTTCGAGTGGGAGCAATTCACACTCAACTCATGATTAATTTTCATTTATTGAAAAATATGTGTTGTGTTTCACATTGTCAATGTTGAATGACTATATGAAATGAACATGAGTGCTCTCTCGTGTCTAGATAAAGAAAATGGATTAATGCAATGAGTCAGAGTCTAAAGAAGAAACTCAAGTTAAGGACTTGTTAAATCATCCGTCATACAAAGAGGTAAGCGTTCGAAATAAGTCGATATGGATGACAAGAGATTTAAAAGTGACGAAAAAATAATAGTCGCAAAAGGATTGCTGACTATAGAGAAATTATTATATTTTTTTCTTGTTCGTCAAAAGTCTAGCTATTGTTTCACTATTAGATGAATGCAAAAGTATTGAGCGCAATATGTAGTTTGTGACGATCCATTTATGGATTTAGTATTCATCTAAATAATGATATAAGTGTCATTATGTGTATATCCATTTTTATGGATAAATATGTCATCATGACATTGTATGTGAAACAATATTTTGTATAGCTATAAGTAATAAGGGATTTATTCTATTAATGAAGAATTTAATGTCTTTCTATAGAAATGACATGGGTGAGACAACTATTCACATCGGGTGTGAAAATTAAATAAGAATTGTTCAAGAAAATTTATTGCTTTATAGCAAAAGTCGTCTGTTATAAAGACGAATTGAACATTCTACGAAAGATTATACACTCACTGGTACCCTTATTACAAGAGATAATTTTGAATCTCGTATTTTTCTTTATGGCTCTATAAATAATAAAAGGAAATGTCCTTTTGTGAACATGGTTAGTGATCAGACATGCGCAATAAGTTGAGCAGTTTAATATTTGTGTCATTGGTCAAATGAAAATTTTACATACTAATGCAGGGCGCCTATGTTGGATGACGATTAAAAGAATAATATGATACCTTATGGGCATGTTGACTCTCGTTTTGCACTATAATGAAGATCAAGCTATAGATTAGCTTATCAAATAGACGCCTCTTAGGATGACGATATTAATAAGTAAAAATCTATCTCCAATTATGTCTTCATGTTATAGAATGACATTGTTGCAAAGTTTAGCTAAAGCAAAACTATATAAAGTAGTCAACTATGAAAATTGAGTTTGTGTTGTACTCAATGATGGTATGAAAGCCCTCTGGTTAAGTAACTTTCTTTTACTCATGTATTGACAATGGTCAAGTATGCCTTTTGTTGCAATATGTATGTCATTATTGCTTGATAAAAGGATGGACCATTATAGGGAAAAATACATTAATGTCTAGTATGTCTTGACAGTGTTAAGAAGATACAGTTGATGAATACATGTGTAAGTATGTTTAACTGACGCATTAACATGCGCAAAGCTTACGCGATGATGTATTCTATATCTTCTTGTGATGAATAAAATTATATTAAAATTTTATTCTAGAGTTAGTTAATGTTTTTGATAAAGCATGTAGAGTATGTCAAATTAGGCACGAGATTATCAATCACACGAATAATCGCCTCGGCGATTAGTGCATAGCGAGCAGAGATGAAATGATTTAGATCCAGATATATGATCTAAGATCGCGTTGATATGTTCGGGAGGATGACACGAGTTTATATATAGCTCTGTGTAGCCTGATAAAAGAAGACAGATGTGAGGCCTCATGGCGCCAATTTTTGGACGACTAGTGGGAGGACTCAGGTCAGGCGTCACGGGTAGACGTATGGACTTCAGTTTGTGCGGTTTTACGAGTTTATGACATACTCTCCTTCAGTGAGATTGCTCTTAGACTCTTGACTATATTTCAAGGTAATGGGTTAGTGTTGCTACTTTAGCGAGGTACTCAAAGGATAAAATTATATGCGGCCCGTCGAGCCATGACTAGGAAAGCAACTGACTTAGAACTGAGAAATATGAGGACGAGAGGAAGATTCACTGGTGTTGCATGGTATTTGTGATGCAATTTGCCAAATATGTAAGCATACAAATACGGATCAATCGAAATCATGCATAATAAGACGTGTGACGTCTGGAGTGTGCAAGCAAGGTGTTTCTAAGGTAAAGCGAGTAACATTGATGTTTGAGCGACTATGTAAAATTATAATATTAGCTCACATGATAGTTGAGTAGCTATACAACGATAACACGTTATAGCATGAGCTCATATATTGATTGAGCAGTTATGTCATTATAATTTTTTGCTCTCAAATTGATTGAGCAACTATGTATCCCTAACAGGTCATAGTGTTGGCTCTCAAATGGTTAAGTGACTATGTATCCCTAACATATCATAGTTCTCCCTAAGTTGTGAATGTACTCGTAGGTCGCACGATCCATTTATCATAATGGACATATACTGGAATCAGTCCATTACGTGCGAGTAGGAGATTGTTGGGCGTACGTCCCTAATGGGCCTTATGGCATGCCAAAACCCATGCAGGTTGGTAAACTGCAAAGCAGTTTTCACCAACTGCATATTTCATGCATATATATATATGAATGCATGGTGTTGGTGTGTGTGTGTAAGTGTGCTGTCCGATGAAATCCATTGGACTTCCACTGTAGTCTTACTCACGGCCATAAGGTTGTCCAAGTTCTCTCGGAGTTCCGATGACGTCCAAAAGTATATGGATTGTGAATATGTGATTCTTTTCCGAACGTGATTAGGATCTCGACAACGATACAGAAATAGCGTAGAAAAGTTTTCTGCGATCCGTCTTCCGCTATGAGATATTCTAAAATACTTTTGTTTATTTATTACCAATTCCTTCATATAGAATTATCAAACCAATATGGAGATTGTCCTCGGTTTAATGCATATCAAATCCATCTAAATGGGTATCGTCTTGACCTTGTCAATAATTGAATTGAGAGCTGAAACCTTTTTTTCCAGAACTTGTGCGCCAAAAATGTGACAATTTTGCAGAACAGTGGAAGTTAAAACAGTCTTACATTATATTCATAACTGCAAGTGCAAACCTTTCTTACTATGGAAATCATCTGCTATCAATTTAATGATAAATAATTAATTGCTGGCTTACAGGGCCAGTTTTTTTTGGTAAGATCCCTGACAATTTTGGTAACAATCATAATTTAATAAGTTGATATGACAACAATTCTCACATATATACCGTGTGGATTTGATGTAACATCGAATCCCCAATCTGTGGAGTAGCATTTATTATTATTTTTTTTGAAAAGAAAATATTAACTATTGATTAAGGTGGTAAATCCTGGTACAAAATATTGAGGATGCCCAGAGGGGGGTCATCCTCCCAAAAGGTGTCGGAGACGGATCTCCGACCACGACTTGCCAAAAAATTCGCGACACGATTGGCTTCGCGGTAGGTATGGTTACAAGTAATTTCCTCAAAAGATTCCTAAAGATGCCAGATATGACGAGCAACATTCAATATTTTCCAAGTGCAATGAGTCTTCTTGAGAACGATATCCACCAGAAGTGCCGAGTCAGTGCGACAAGTAATTCTGCGCAAGCCACGACGACTACAGCATCTGAGACCCATCATAAGTCCCCACACCTCCGTCTCTAATACCGAGCCAGCATCCTTCCTCAGCGCACTTGCAGAAATGAATAAACCCGCATCAGTCCAAATAATGTAGCCGGCACCTCCAGCTTGCCTAGGCCCGCCAAAGGACCCATCCGAGTTAAGGCTAATCCAACTCGGGGGAGGAGGCTCCCACTTGACCAAAGGGTCGCGGGGGAAGGTAGTATGAGAAATTGCCTCAGATTTGTTGTGTCTAACATATTCATTATGGTTCGCCAGAATCCTCTCCCACATCACGAAAATGGTAGCATGCTTGG
Source organism: Pontederia crassipes (assembly GCA_030549335.1). Classification (NCBI taxonomy): domain Eukaryota; kingdom Viridiplantae; phylum Streptophyta; class Magnoliopsida; order Commelinales; family Pontederiaceae; genus Pontederia; species Pontederia crassipes. Next base: position 3,200,508 of record JAUKPH010000017.1, read on the forward strand.
ACTGAAAGTGGGCGTCGTTACGAGTAAGCCAAATATTCCATAAACTAAAAGCAAAAAGGATCTTAGGGTTGCTTTAGATGGTGAGTCTAGGTCATCCCCCTCCCGGATCCAATCACCAGGATGCCAAGAAGATCGGTAGCGAAAAGAGTATCGAGTGAAAACCAGAAAATGGTTCCAAATAGCATTTGCGATGGAGCAATAAAAAAACAAGTGATTTATATCCTCCAGAGCTAATCCACACAAAGCACATGTCGAAGAAACACCAGGATTAAAACGCATTATAGAATCCATAGTAGGCAAACAATTATGTTTAAGCTTTCATAAGAAAATTTTCAATTTTTGCGGCATGCACGCAGAACAGATATCAGTCCAAGCAGGCTGCCGGAGATCCTGTGCTGGAGTTATTCGGCCACATAAAAAATTATAGACTAATTTGACTATGACAACACTCCGGGGGTGTTTGGCCCACAACCAGATATCCTCATCGGCGGTGGGGGGCAAGCATATAGAGGAGATAGCCGACACAAGAGCAGGACCAAAGTAAAGTTCAAGCAGGGGGAGGTTCCACATACCATTTGAGATAAAGAAAGAGACCTTAGTTGAAGATAGAGGTAAATCATAATTAATATAAGTGGGCTTGTAACATAAAGGGGTCGTAAAAATCCACGTCTCATTTAGTACATTAGTAGTTTTACCATTCCCAATATGTCTTTTAATACCTTCCTTAATCTCATTTGCACATGTCAGGATGGAGCGCCAAGGCCAAGCATCATCCCCGCAAGAGGAATTAGCAGACCAAAGACATAGGGGACCATGCTTATTTAACACAAGAGTTGCCCACATGTTTGGGGATCGGTTCATAACATCAAATACTTTTTTTGCAAGTAAAGAGGTACGCATGAGATGAAAATTTCTTATGCCAAGACCTCCAGCGGTAAGAGGTAGTTGTACAGTGTGCCAACTAAGGAGATGAGAGCTTTTAGAACCATGGGAGGACCACAAGAAAGAACGATTCATTTTCTCAAGCAAATCAACTGTTGTCTTACAAACATATGTTGATGCAAAGATATGAGAGGGAAAGGAGTTCAACACAGATTTAATAAGGGTTAACCTATCAGTCTGATTCAAGAGTTTACCTTTCCACCCAGATAATCTGTTAGAGACCTTATCAATAAGGGTGATATGTTGTCTACGTGTAGCATAAGTACTAGAAATTGGTACCCCGAGATACTCAAAGGGAAAAAAACCTTGCCGGATGTCTAAAGAAGAGATAATGGCTTGCTTCCTCTGGGGAGATATAAGTGGTGGGAGATAAACATAGGACTTGTCCAAATTTATGAGTTGATTAGTGAGCAGGTAATATAAATGCATTCATTTCCTAATATTCCTACAATTTTTAACATTTGCTTGAGCACATATGAGAAGGTCATTAGCATACAAGAGATGACTAATTTTTTATGTTCCTAGTTGAAAAGGACTAATATCATTATTTGTCACGGCTTGATTTAGGATAGTGGGCAGGACTTGTGTGACGATAATGAAGAGGTAAGGTGAGAGGGGGTCCCCCTGTCGGATATCCTTAGAGCTAATAAAAGGATCAGAGATGGTGCCATTTATTTGACAATGAAAATTGGTGAAGTAACACACATCATAATCCATGAAATGAACCTAGGAGGGAAGTTCATAATTTTGAGAGCGTTTTGGATGGCATCCCAAGAGACTCTATCAAAGGCCTTAGCGATATCGGCTTTCAGAATCATGTATTTTTTTTTCTACCTTTCTTCATAGAGTGAGCAATCTCTTGTATAGTAAGGATGTTATCATTTATGGATCTCCCAGACATGAAGGAGGTCTGGGCAGGGTCAATAAGATGGCTAAAAGTGGGTCTCAACGTATTGGCCAGGATCTTGGAAGTAATGCGATACAGAATATTACAAAGGGCGATAGGCCGGTAATCAGTGACCATTTTAGGTTGTTTAGATTTAGGAATGAATATTAAATTTGTAGATGACCAGTTATGGGGCAGGTGCCCAGTATAAAAAACGTTTATGATTTCTTTAGTAATGCTTTGACCTAGGATGTCCCAGTAGTTCTTAAAGAATTCAAGTGCAAGGCCATCAGGGCCTGGGGCCTTACCAGGGGGTATATGTCAAATGGCCTCTCGGATCTCATCAGGAGAGATAGGCATGGTGAGATGATTATGCCAGGTGAAAGATAACTGAGGCAGATCAGGCCAGTTATCAACAGGAATGGCAGGGGTTGATGTAGGCTTCTAGAGATCAGTGTAGAAATTGACAAATTTCTCAATAATTACACTTTCCTTAGTGAAAGGGCTATTAGGATTATCCGCTACAGTAATATGATTTATCTTGTTCTTTTGATGCCTAGTGATGGTCGTGAGGTGAAAAAATTTGGAGTTCTTATCTCCATGCTCAAGCCATTTGACTCTAGATTTACTCCACCACTTCAAGGTGATTTGGCGGAGGAGGGAAGCATGGAAATGATGAAGTGATCTAAGCTTTTTAATATCCTGATCAAGAAGGCCGACACTATCATCCTTAGCCTCCAGGTGGGAAATGTTTTGTTTAACCACAGCAAGCCTATAGTCAAGAGAACCAAGGGTTTCTTTGTTCCATCTAAGGATCTAAGTTTTAATTTTATGGAAAGAAAGATACATGTCAGAATTTGGTTCCCGGTTAGACCAAACATTTTGAATGATGTTCCTAGGTTTCTCATATTCGAACCAGAAATGCTCAAATTTAAATGTTTTTGGTTTTCTAATGAAGCTGTTAGAAGCAAACAATAATGGAGAACGATCAGAAACACATCAAATTAGATAATTAACATAGAGGTTTGGAAATTTCAGCAACCATTTAGAATTAATGAGCACTCTATCAAGCCGACATTTGATCCTAGCCAGGCCTAGCACTACAAGAAAAACGCGGATTACCGACGGTCCGAACTGTCGGTAATCAGCCCGAAAACCGTCGGTAACGCAATTACCGACGATTTTTCAGACGGAATCGATCCGTCCGAAAAATGCTCGTCGCAAACGGATTTGCGACGATTGAAAAAAATTCGTCGAAAATATCGACGGTTCTGGCCGTCGGAACAGTCCCCGACGGTTCGACCCGTCGAAATTTTCCGACGGTTGCAACCGCCGAAAAAGTCCCCGACGGTTCGAACCGTCGATATTTTCGACGGTTGCAACCGCCGGAAAAGGCCGGCGGTCCGAGCCGTCGATATTTCTGACGGTTGCAACCGCTGGAAAAGTCCCCGGCGGTTCGAACCGTCGATATTTCTGACGGTTCCAACCGTCGGAAAAGGCCGGCGGTCCGAGCCGTCGAAATTTCTGACGGTTCCAACCGTCGGACGCTGGAGGCCGGAACCGGCCGCCTGGCGGTCGGATCCGAACGGCCACGGCCGGATCCGGCCGACAGCAGAGAGAGAGAGATGCCGGCGCGGAGCGGGAGAGAGAGATACGCCGGCGCGGGAGAGGGTCGCCGGTGCGGGAGAGGGTCGCCGGCGTCCGGCGTGGGAGGGTCGTCGGCGTCCGGCGCGCGGGAGAGGCCGATCTCGCGGCGTAACCAGCATCCGTGCTCGCGGCCGGGAGAGGGAGAGAGGAGAGGAGGGAGAGAGAGAGGAGTGGATGGAGGAGGGAGAGAGAAGAGGGAGGAGGGAAAATATATAAAGGAAAAAAAGTGGAAAGAAAGCGGAAAAAAGGAAAAAAAAAGCGGGATAACGAAATTTTAATTACCGACGGTTTCGACCGTCGAAAATATAAATAATAAATAAATTTATTTTATTTAGTTATATATAATATTTATTTTTTATTTTACCGACGGTTTGAACCGACGATAATCTTTACCGACGGTCAAAACCGTCGGTAATTGCGACGGTTTGGATATCCGTCGGAAATTACGGCGGATTTACCGACGGTTACGACCTTCGGAAATTGCGGCGGATTTTGCGACGGATGGATATCCGTCGAAAATATCGACGTTCCTAACTGTCAAAAAATTAAATAATAATATAACAAATTATATAATTAATTTTTTTATTTCCGACGGTCACAACCGTCGGAAAATCCGTCGAAAAAATTTAATAACAATATTAAAAATATATAATTTATTTTTATTTCCGACGGTCCTAACCGTCGGAAAAGTCGTCGGAAATTGCGACGGATGGATATCCGTCGAAAATATCGACGTTCCTAATCGTCGAAAAATTAAATAATAATATAATAAATTATTTTTTTTAATTAATTTAATAATATAATATAATTAATTTTTTTAATTTCCAACGATCGTGACCGTCGGAAAATCCGTCGAAAAAATTTAATAATAATATTAAAAATATATAATTTAATTTTTTTATTTCCGACGATCGTAACCGTCGGAAAAGTCGTCGGAAATTACGACAGATGGATATCCGTCGAAAATATCGACGTTCCTAATCGTCGAAAAATTAAATAATAATATAAATTATTTCTGACGGTCATAACCGTCGAAAAATCCGTCAGAAACGGAACCGTCGAAAAATCCGTCGCAAATAGCGACGGATTTAGAACCGCCGAAAATTATCCGTCGGAAAATCGCGATTTTCTTGTAGTGTAGGCGGTTGTTGCACCAAGTGTAAAGATTACCAGAATTATGAGCATCCATGAGGCCCTGCGCACTAATAAGATTTAGGAGAGAAAGAATTGAATTTGTATACAAAAAAGGCTTGCCTCCTAGCTTCTCCGAAGGCGAGATAACGGAGTTAAAATCTCCCACGAGCATCCAGGGAAGATCGGAAGCGTCCAACTGCGTCAGCCTTCGCCAGAGCGCATTCCTGAGGGGAGGGATAACACTAGCGTAGATGCAATAAGCAAGAAAGAAAAGTTTTTAAAAGTTACCACAGCATGAAGGGACTGGGCATCTTGGCCGACCACCGTGACAGACGAATCATCCCCCCGCCAGGCAAGGATGATACCGCCGGCGTGCCCGGAGCCTGGCTGGAAGGAGCCATGCCAAGAAGAACCAAGTCTGCGAATAACAGTAAGAGAGCCGAGGACATGTATGAGATTCAAGAAGAACAAGAAAGTCCGGTTGATGATTTTTTATGATGTCGGAGAGGCGGTCGCGAACACGACCCCGGAAGGCCCCCCGGCAGTTCCAAGTGATGAGCTTCATGTGCTTAGGTCAAGTGGTGGAAGCTCAACCTCGGAGACCATCTCGGCTTTATCCTACACCAAAACATTTGTGTTAGATCTGTGGGTAATCGACTGTTTTTTACCTTTTGGATTTGTTGATTTTTTCTCCTTGCGCTTAAGATTAGGGCTTGCGATGGCCGGAGGGCGGCGTCGCCGGGCATTGGTAACACCTTCGGCCGTGGACGAACCCAGATCCGAATCCGCCAGCTCTTCGTCTGACAGCGAGGTGGCAACCTGCTCCCCTGTGACAGCCTGCATCCACCGGGAGACCTTAGCCACCAATTCATCGTGGCTCACAGGGCCATCCGAGGCCGTGTCTAGAGGAATCAAGGTGGAAGGGGACGGGGAAGGTCCAGAGGGGTTATCGGTGGGCTTTGATGGCACATGTGGCGGGCGATGAGCCTGCATAGAGAAACGAGTTAGATCTGGATCATCTAAAGTACCCATTTTTTCTTTACCGTTGATGTTGTCCTTCTCGCCACGTGTCGCCATCCTAAAGTCATGATGTTCAACGCATGGTTGAGATTGGATTAGGGTTTCGACCGATGCGAGGGCCAGGAAGGGGTTCGCCGCTAGGAGCGAGTCCTCTCCGGCCTGGACCGGCGCACGGGCCGAGCTCGTCGAAGCCACCACCGGAGTTGCCACTACTAGAAAAATGCGGATTATCGACGGTCCGAACCGTCGGTAATCAGCCCAAAAACCGTCGGTAACGCAATTACCGACGATTTTTCAGTCGGAATCGATCCGTTGAAAAAATGCTCATCGCAAACGGATTTGCGACGGTTGAAAAAATTCGTCAAAAATATCGACGGGTCAAAAATTCGTCGGAACAGTCTCCGGCGGTTCGACCCGTCGAAATTTTTCGACGGTTGCAACCGCCGGAAAAGTCCCCAACGGTTCGAACCGTCGATATTTCCGACGGTTGCAACCGCCGAAAAAGGCCGGCGGTCCGAACCGTCGATATTTCCGACGATTGCAACCGCCGAAAAAGGCCGACGGTCCGAGCCGTCGAAATTTTCGACGGTTGCAACCGCCGGAAAAGGCCGGCGGTTCGAACCGTCGCAACTTTTCGACGGTCGCAACTGTCGAAACTTTGGACGGGCGTCGCAACCGTCGATCTTTTGACGGTCGCAACCGTCGCAAATAATTTTTTAAATATAAAAAAAATTAGCGTTCGGATCCGGCCGCCTGGCGTTCGGATCCGGCCGCTGGAGGCCGGATCCACCGCCAGGAGGCCGGATCCGGCGCCAGACGGCCGGATCCGGGTGCTGGAGGCCGGAACCGGCCCGACTGGCGGCCCATCCGGTCGCTGGAGGTCGGATCCGGCAGCCTGGCGGCCGATCGGCCGCTGGGGGCCAGATCCGAACGGCCACGGCTGGATCCGGCCGACAGCAGAGAGAAAAAGATGCCGGCGCGGAGCGGGAGAGAGAGAGATACGCCGGCGCGGGAGAGGGTCGCCGGTGCGGGAGAGGGTCACCGGCATCCGGCGTGGGAGGGTCGCCGGCGTCCGACGCGCGGGAGAGGCCGATCCGGTGCTCGCGGCCGGGAGAGAGAGAGAGGAGAGGAGGGAGAGAGAGAGGAGTGGAGGGAGGAGGGAGAGAGAAGAGGGAGGAGGGAAAATATATAAAGGAAAAAAGTGGAAAGAAAGCGGGAAAAGGGAAAAAAAAGCAGAATAACGAAATTTTAATTACCGACGGTCTCGACCGTCGAAAACGTAAATATTAAATATTTTTATTTTATTTAATTATATATAATATTTATTTTTTATTTTACCGACGGTTTGAACTGTCGGTAATCTTTACCGACGGTCAAAACCGTCGGTAATTGTGACGGTTTGGACCGTCGCTAGTTATATTAATAAAATACTCTTATATATGATATTATTATACATTTACCGATGGTTACGACCTTCAGAAATTGCGGCGGATTTTGCGACGGATGGATATCCGTCGGAAATATCGACGTTCCTAATCGTCAAAAAATTAAATAATAATATAATAAATTATATAATTAATTTTTTATTTTCGACGGTCGTGACCGTCGGAAAATCCGTCAAAAAAATTTAATAATAATATTAAAAATATATAATTTAATTTTTTTTATTTTCGACGGTCGTAATCGTCGGAAAAGTCGTCGGAAATTGCGACGGATGGATATCCGTCGAAAATATCGACGTTCCTAATCGTCAAAAAATTAAATAATAATATAAATTATTTTCGACGATCATAACCGTCGAAAATTCTGTCGGAAACGGAACCGTCGAAAAATCCGTCGCAAATTGCGACAGATTTAGAACCGTCGGAAATTATCCATCGGAAAATCGCGATTTTCTTGTAGTGTGCGCCAGCACGGGGGGGGGGGGGGGGGGAAGCCTGCCCGCCGGGGCAGGGCGACGACGTTGCATCCACGGCCCGTAGAGTAAGACACTCTTCTCCTTCTCCGAAGAATCGCCAGAGACAGTCACCGGAGGGCAGAGGAGCATGCATCCATATGATGTCCCAGCACACCGCAACGGTAGCAGAAGAGTGGTAGATTTTCGTATAGAACCCACTGAAAATACTGGGAGCCGTCAGGGAGACAGACCCATAGCCCCTGCTTGACAGGCTGCGCCAGATCTAGTTCCACACAGACACGAGCGCCGGCGGCCCCCGGTCGGATCAGATCTATCCTAAGGGGGGTCCCTATGCACTCCGCAATACGACGGACAGAGGCTTGATTCGTGAGCTCGTACTAGCAGGATCCACATTGGTAGCGCAGCCGACCGCTCAACGCCCGACCGAGAGAAGGGCTTCAGCTGTCGCACCGAGAGTAGATGCCCGTGAAATGTTGCCGACGACATTGTCAAGACCTGCAGACGATCTTCCAAGTTAGTGAAAGTGTAGAGCAGAAAGGAGTTACCTAAATCGGTGATGTTAACAGTATCCCGGAGGTGCCAGAGGGTCGAGAGATCCGTGCGGAGGTCAGCAAGATCCTGCTCGCCGCCAAGAAAATGGCTGACCAAGCTGCTAGAGACCTCTTGCATACGATGTTCCACCTCTTCCAATGGAATTGATATAGTCTTCGTAATCGAGGCTTGGAGAGTGCGCCACTGTCGTGGAGACATCTCCGGCAATGATCTACGACCTTTCACGATGTCCGACCATGAGGCTTTGGAGCTCTGCTGATCCATCAAGCCCGAGAGCAAGGAAGGGTTTTCAGTTATCTTGGAAAAGGAAGGTAGGTTAAGAGAGGGAGGAAGCTTGGATCGGGGAGGCAGGGAGGGGAGGAGAGAGGACTTCCCTGGAGAAGGAAAGACTACTCCCCGGCGGCGAAGGTTAAAAGCTAGGGCATCGTGGGGGTGCCCAATTGTTCATGTCCACTCCATTTACACCAAGGTAGATTTGCCCAATTGGAGTAGCATTTACACCAAGGTAGATTTACATCAAGGTGAGCAGATACATCAACATACGAGTCCGGATTCTTTTAATGGCATGATGTGCTCCTTATCATCATATATAATTGCCACAGAATTTTCTACAAACACAAGGCATGAACCCACTATGCGTATGCAGCTCATGTCATATTCTGAGTGCCTATAATCTGCAGTTTTACTCGTCTATCATATCTGCCATGTGAAAATATTTATAATTTGTTACCAAAATGTGGTTTTATATACATGTCGTGGATCATCACCGATCTCCACTGATATCACAGAAGGATATTTCTTGCTCTGTCGTCGTCATATACCTACTAAGAATTAATAAACAAACTTAGCTAGTTCTTGCCTTCATTCACACAAGTTGATCATACACTCTTTTGAATAATTGACAGATTTCTCGCTGCTGATCACTCTGCTCTGCTCCCAAGCCATTGTCCTCTTCCCATGGCATCTGTTGAATGCATGTGAGAATGAACCTGGAATTGGGTGCATGCAAGTGAGATAAGAAAACTAATGCGTTGATGGAAGAAGATTGGAAATGAGTGGATAGGATTTTGACATCTAGATGCATTTATGGACGGAACTTATGTGAAAGATATTAAAATGTATGGTATTTTATATTATTATTATAATTACCAACGGTCCGGACCGTCGATACTCGTAAAAATAATTAAATACTATAATCTTATATATCATAATATATGATATAATTAGTATTTTATTATAATAATTACCGATAGTTCGGACTGCTGGAGCTTTCGACGGTCCGGACCGACGGTAATCGTAAAAATAATTAAATATTATAATCTTATATATCATGATATATAATATAATTAATATTTTATTATTATAATTACTGACAATTTTAACCGTCGAAAGTTCTAATGATCCGAACCATAGATTATAATATTTAATTATTTTTACGATTACCGAACCATCGGTAAAGTAAAAATATTATTATATTTTGCAACGGTGAAAACCGTCGGTGTTGAAAAAATTATCTCGCCACCTTCTCCGCCTTTTTTTCTTTTCCCGCTCTCCACTTTCTTTTTCCGTTTATTAATTACCAACCTCCTTAAATCTCTACCTCCTTCTCTCTCTACCTCTTTCACTCTCGCCCGGACAATGACCGAAGACAACCCCTCTCTCTCTCTCTCCCGTGGCCGGTCGGCGTCCCCTCTCTCTCTCGTGGCGGCTGGATCGGCCGCCTCGCGGCGGATCCACCACCTGGCAGCCTGATTCGGAATGAATCGGCCGCTCCCTGCGACTCCTCTCTCTGTCTCTTCCTGGCCGGCGACCCCTCTCCCTCGGCCTCGCAATGGCTCCACGGCCCGGCGGCCTGATCCTGCCGCTAATTTTTTTATTATTTTATACGCTATCTCAGGGTCACGACTGCCTGAAGTTTTCGATGGTTGCGATCGCCGAAACTTTTGACGGTCGCCGCAACCGTCTGAAGTTTCAACGATTGCGGCCGCCAAAACCTTTGGCGCTCGCTGTGGCCGTCTGAAACTGTGGCCGTCTGAACTACCGATGGTTGGCAACAGTTGGAAATTTTTGGCAGGTACGACCATCGGAACTTTCGACAGTTGCTTGTAGCCCGTCGGAAAAGTGTTTGCGATGAACAATTTTTCGACATATCGTATTCGTCAAAAAAACCATCGAAAACTTCATTTTTCGATGGATTTTGTATAATTTGCGACAAAAATTGATTTTTCTTGTAGTGTCATTTTCTACATGTAAAATGTTTCTTTTAAACATGAACCCCCACTGTGGATTATTAAGTTTATCCATTAATTGTTTCAACTCGCAACTTCCACGGTACATGTAAGTGCATGATTACAAGTCCATGCAGTACTTAAAACGAAGGACTGAAGAAACTGTAACAAGCTCCTTCAGTGATCAACTATTGATTCATTAAGCTACTAATCAGCTGATAATTAAGTAGATTGAATTCGAAATAAGAGATCTTGAGTTCGAACTTTGATAATTATGCATTCTATATAGATATATTTTTGGAAGGGTGAAAAACCTCATGCTTAAAAAATGGTTCACAAATGCTACGAGATATTCTGTTTTCGGTTTTAGCTAGGAGATGAGTAGAGGCCTTACTAGTTGAAGACAAGTAACTAATATATAGTAAACATGAGTTGCTCAAATTACCTCAGAAAGTGGACAAGAGTTTGTGAAATAGACTACAGGCTAGTAATTAGAAAAAGCCATTTTGGGAGGTTTTTTCAGAATAGGTACATATGAAACTTGTGGTAGCGTCAAGTTGAATTTAATTTAATGTTACTAGCCAGCTAGTTAAAGATTTCATGGGATCTATATTTTTCTTTGGAAGTTCATGCAATTTTTTTCAATCGAGACTCATCTTTCCAAAATTACTAATTAATTTGGTATTCAAACGCGCACGATATAAATAAACCCTTATCAATGTGATAACTTTGAATTTCAAATCTGCGACTATTAGCATCAGCTCCCCTAAAATTTCAAATATTAGTATCAGACATGGAATTTGAACTCCTCGACACGCGTGATGCACCGTTACTACAAATTAGTGCTAATTATTGAAGCGATGTGAAGTGATTGGACAAAGATCTTAGAGATGAATTATTAATCTAATGCATGTGTAATGGATGAATACAGCTCTTACATGCCATATGGTTCCAAAGCATATTCAGAAGTTAATTACTCAGCAAGTTGCACAAGTGCTTCAGGAACTTGTGGGCTTGACCTTCCTTGACCCTATCACATATTTAGTTTATAATTTCTAGGTTTATTGGCCTCCCACACCTATCATTGTCAGTAAAATTTTGCTTCCCATTTTTTTTAAATATATGATAGCTTCGAATCCGGGTGTTCAGAATGATTAGCATTTGATTTATTCATAAAAGAATGAAATTGTATTTTCGGACGAAATTGCTGTGTCCATGAATGGAACGTGAGAAATTATATAAAGGAATAGGAAGATTCCAGATTTTAAGTTTTAACATTGACCTGGCATCATGTTGAACGTCACACCAAATGTTTAATTCCTCTACCACGTACGTAATTAACTTGCCAAGCTATATAACATCTTAGATACCACTGTGTTGTTGGCTCACCCATCACTAGCTCTTCCTTTCTCACCACTTCTTACTACTCCTCTCTCCCCACCTTAAAAGGTGCTTCTCCCTCCCTTCCTCTCTCATCGCTCCTCCAATTCGGAACCATGCCTGCAGGAGAACAAAAGCTTGGAGAAGTAAGCATGCTCGAATAGTTGCAATGAGCAAATATTTTGCAGATTGTTGGACCAATTACTTTGGCTTGTAAAAAGTTCGCCAGTGTGGCTGTTCAAATCCAGAGATCAGAAGACTTCGCATTTATGACTAGCACCACAGTCGAGTATAAGTGAGCATCAAAAGCATGTATATATGCTCTTGAATATATGTATTCCTGCATGATAAATGAACTGTACGTATTTCGTATAATTTTCAGAGTATTTGTGAGTACGTGGAATGTTGGAGGGGTGCCACCACCAAATGATGGTCTGAGTTTGGAGGACTGGTTGGGCAAAAATGATCACTCCTGTGACATATATGTTCTAGGGTATATGCTTCCAGTGGATAAAATTAAGGAAATAAATTATCTGCTACGTGAATAAAGATGAATCATATATTTGTTCCAATGATTTGTTGCAGGTTCCAAGAGATTGTGCCCCTCAGTGCCAGGAATGTCTTAGGACCACAAAACCGTAAGATCTCAAAGAGATGGAACGCCCTCATCGGAGCAGCACTGAACAAGTCTCCCAGTTGCATGCCCAAGAACAGTCCAGATCTACTGATCAAGAAGCATAAGGTGCAATCTCTTACTGATGGCTGCCACCCTGAACAAAGATTTGCATGCATTATTAGCAAGCAAATGGTTGGAATCTTGATCTCGGTGTGGATAAGGAGTGATCTTTCGGAGCACGTCAGCGGTGCAAGTGTTTCACGCGTCCGTTGCGGCGTAATGGGCTATCTAGGAAACAAGGTATTACTTTTTTTTATCGATCGTAATGTTTTCTTTCTTTGATAATCCACTTCATTTTGGTTTTTTGCTGAATGCATATTGTAGGGTTCAGTGTCTGTGAGATTTCTCTTGCATGAAACAAGTTTCTGCTTTGTGTGCTGCCATTTGGCATCCGGAGGGAAAGTGGGAGATGAGAGGCACAGGAATTCCAATGCAGTGGACATATCCACCAGGACTCACTTTGCAAGCGACCCTTCTCTTCATCTGCCAAAGAGGATCATTCATCACGAGTGAGTATATGAATGCCACATTTAGCAATCATTCTCTAAAATAAAACTAATGAAAGATGTCGAAAAAAAGTAAGAAAAGAATGCTTAACCTCTAACTTATGTACGTTGTTTATGTTTCATGCAGTCGTGTGGTGTGGTTTGGGGACTTAAACTATCGGATCTCTTTGCCAGAGGCCAAGATCATCTCACTGGTGAAACAAAAGGAGTGGAGCGAATTGCTACAGAAAGATCAGGTAACTATTAACAGACTACTACATTTTAGTTTATAACTACAAAATAATAGCATGTAGCGCGTGTCTGCATGGATCTGAATCCGTGCATATAAAGAATGGAGTAAACTATATCAACGCATTCTTTCTCTTTTCATATGTAAACTCAAAATTAATTACTACTAAATTGACTATATATTGACATAATGATCTATCTGGTTGTTTCTATGCTACTTTTGCAGCTGAAAATGGAGTTCTCGGAGGGGCGAGCGTTTGAAGGTTGGAACGAAGGTGTGATGGCATTCCCGCCTACGTATAAATACTGCAGAGACTCGGATCAGTATCAAGGATTGGTTCATGGAGAAAGCAAGGGGAAGAAGCGTGCTCCTGCATGGTCAGCAGCTTTGGTTAATGCACACGTTTATATATTTCATGCCTCCGCAGCATGCAGTAGTTCTTAGGTATGATGTTTCTTAGCTCCTGAGAAAAGTAGCAATAATCGATGGATCTGCAGGTGCGACCGGATCGTGTGGTTCGGCGAGGGGATGAAGCAAAATCGATACGAGAGATGCGAGTTAAAATTGTCCGATCACCGGCCAGTGCGAGCAGTCTTCAATTCCGATGTAAAGGTCTTGCTTAGCTCGGGTACCTGATATGAAGCCTTCTGGGAGCTCCTAATTCATGTCGCAAGCATGCAGGATTTATCAGTGGATGATCATGTTTGTTAGTAACATATGATACGAAGTTTCTTTTTTATTTGGATTGAGTAGAATTAGAGAGAGAGAGAGAGAGAGATTTTGAGAGATTCGCCGTCTAGTATTTACTTGTTCTAATTCAAATTAATGACAAGGTGTATATAATTAAAGGTAGTGAATATGAGTAACAGGGGAAAGAATCGATAATCAAGACGAAATTTTATAATAGCTAACACTTTGTCTTGTACCCTAACACTATGCTTTATAATACCTAATCTATTGTTTGAAAAAAAAACTTTATCATATTTTACCAAATCAAGAAAGCTTGGTGCATGACCATGAATCCAAATGAAGAAAGATGATCTTAATTGGAAGTACGTTAATTATTGCTTCAACTATTAATATATCTACGTATCTATGATATATCTTGTACCATCATCACCTCGATGTAAAGATGAGAGAAGGACAATGCATGTTGCGTCATTGACTATATAGATAAATATATCTTTGTGGCATCTCCTCTCTTTATATTTGGCTTCTAGTTCTAGCCATCATGCACATATGAAATGTTACCGTCTCGTGCTTGATTGATTGTTACATTTTATCAGTCGGTTATGGTGCCATTGATGTGCGGATTAGGATTTCTATTTATAATTAAAAATGCTTAACGGAGAACTCATTCCTTTTCATATTTATAATAATGAATTTTAAATACTATTAAACGGCGTCTTAACTGTCTTAAAAAATCGTCTAATTAGTAAGAAGCCTACTTCAAGATGCATGACTGCTCTCTTCGCAGTCAAATCCGTTGAAAATTTGATCAAATTCGGCGGAAAATAAATTTTCAGATGGAACACACTTCGTTAGGAAAACACTCGAAAATGATTTTTCGAGAGGTGCAACACACAATCGTTGCCGTAAAAAAGATGTACTTCAAAACTTTTGATGGTTGTCACTACTAGAAAAACGCTGATTATCGACGATCCAGACCGTCGGTAATCAGGCCGAAAATCGTCGGTAACGTAATTATCGATGATTTTTCCGTCGGAATCGATCCGTCGAAAAAACGCTCGTCGCAAACGAATTTGCGACGGTTGAAAAAAATTCGTCGAAAATATCGACGGTTATGACCGTCAGAACAGTCTCCGGCGGTTCGAACCGTCGAAATTTTCCGACGGTAGCAATCGCCGGAAAAGTCCCCGGTGGTTCGAACCATCGAAATTTCCGACGGTTGCAACCGCCGCAAAAGGTCGGCGGTCCGAACCGTCGAAATTTCCGACGGTTGCAACCGTCGGAAAAGGCCGGCGGTTCGAGCCGTCGTAACTTTTCGACGGTCGCAACTGTCGAAACTTTGGACGAACGTCACAATCGTCGATCTTTTGATGGTCGCAACCATTGCAAATAATTTTTTAAATATAAAAATAATTAGCGGCCGGATCGGGAAAGAGAGAGAGAGAGACGCCGGCGCGGAGTGGGAGAAAGAAAGAGAGAGAGACGCCGGCGCGGGAGAGGGTCGCCGGTGCGGGAGAGGGTCGCCGGCGCGGAAGGGTCGCCGACGTCCGGCGCGGGAGAGGGTGCTCACGGCCGGGGGAGAGAGAGAGCAGAGGAGGGAGAGAGAGAGGAGTGGAGGGAGGAGGGAGAGAGAGAAGAGGGAGGAGGAGGAATATATATAAAGGGAAAAAGTGGAAAGAAAGCGGAAAAAGGAAAAAAAAAGTGGGATAACGAAATTTTAATTACCGACGGTTTTGATCGTCGAAAACATAAATATTAAATATTTTTATAATTACCGACGGTTGTGACCGTCGAAAATATATTTAGTTATATATAATGTTTATTTTTTATTTTACCAACGGTTTGAACCGTCGGTAATCGTTACCGACGGTCAAAACCGTCGGTAATTGCGACGGTTTGGACCGTCGCTAGTTATATTAATAAAATATTTTTTATA
Source organism: Pontederia crassipes (assembly GCA_030549335.1). Taxonomy (NCBI): domain Eukaryota; kingdom Viridiplantae; phylum Streptophyta; class Magnoliopsida; order Commelinales; family Pontederiaceae; genus Pontederia; species Pontederia crassipes. The sequence goes on from JAUKPH010000017.1 coordinate 3,216,252, forward strand.
TGATATTATTATACATTTACCGATGGTTACGACATTCGGAAATTGCGGCGGATTTTGCGACGAATGGATATCCGTCGGAAATATCGACATTCCTAACAGTCGAAAAATTAAATAATAATATAATAAATTATATAATTAATTTTTTATTTTCGATGGTCGTGACCGTCGGAAAATTCGTCGAAAAAATTTAATAATAATATAAAAAATGCATAATTTAATTTTTTTATTTCCGACGGTCGTAACCGTCGGAAATTATGACGAATGAATATCCGTCGAAAATATCGACGTTCCTAATCGTCAAAAAATTAAATAATAATATAAATTATTTTTGACGGTCATAACCGTCGAAAAATTCGTCGAAAATGGAACCGTCGAAAAATCCGTCGCAAATTACGACGGATTTAGAACCGTCAGAAATTATCCATCGAAAAATCGCGATTTTCTTGTAGTGTGTAAGGATGGACGCCTTTTGGAAGTTCTGACGGGAGCTACCCATTGGAAATTCTTATGAGTGCATATCCATCGAAACTTCGTTAGTCCCGTTGAAAGTTTTGACGGGCAACCATCCGTTGGAAGTTCCGTTGGGCGTTACCTGAAGAATTTACCCATCGCAATTTTAAAATAAGATAAAATTTTTGGCGGCTTGTGATCGAATTCGACCGTTGACGGCCGATCCGACCACAAGTGTGGCCCCGAGTCCGACCGCCAACGAAAGAGAGAGAGGGAGGGAGAGAGATAGTGTGAGAGAGAGAATGAGGGGGAGAGGGAGAGAGGGCGGTCGGATCCTGCTAAGAGAGGTCGGATCTTGTCATCAAAGAGAGGGAGAGAGAGAGACGCAGGGGTAAATTACACTAATAGTTCTCTAACTTTAGGTCAATATATAAACGGTTTCCCAATTTCAATTTGTAACTAGATTGTTTTCGAACTTTAACTTTCTTGCATGCATCGTCCTCTTGACCGGATATAGATTCTCCTATTACTTTAATGACATGGCCTAATAAAATAATATAAAATTAAAAAATAAAAAAGGTACTATCGCCTCTCGCCGGAGGGTGACCAAGGGGGCGACACCCCTACCCCCCCCCCCCCTCCTCTCTGGCGTTGAATAGGAGGGGAAGGGACGTCGGCCCCTTGTGCTCTCGCCGACAACGAAGAAGAGAAGGAGAGTGTCGGCCCACTTTTGCCAGCCCGATAGAGTGGGACAACAAAGGGGGGCCGACACCCCCTTCTCTCTACCCGACTGCGAAGAAGAGAAGGGGGCGTCAGCCCCCTCTGTCACACCGACAGAGGGGGCCAACGCCCCCTTCTTTTCATCCAGTCGACAAGAGAGAAAGGGCCCCCTTTGTCGCATCGGCGAAGGGGGCATCGGCCCCCTATGCGATGGGGCCAGTGCCCCTTCCCCTCCTCCTTGGCGCCGGAGAGGAGAGGGGGTGGAGGCGTTGCCGCCTTGGTCACCCTCTGCCTCTTTTTATTTAAAATTAATATATATTTTTTATATTATTTTATTAAGTCACATGAGTAAAGTAACCGGGGAACAATGTATGTCCAGCGAGGAGGACGATGCGTGCAAGAAAGTCAAAGTTCAAGGATAATCTAGTTATAAATTAATTAGAGGACCATTCAAATATTGACCTAAAGTTGGGAGATTATTCGTGTAATTATCGAGACACAAAGACAACAATAATAAAAAATATATTAAGGTTACTAACAAAGACGACCTAAAGTTGAGGAATATTGACCTAAAGGTTATCAATAATACCGAAGGTGAAGACCGTTGATAACCTTAATAATAAAAAAATATAATATTATAATATATTTATTATTAATTCAAATATCGATGATTTTGACTTCGGAATTATCAATGAATTTCCATTCCTCAGTAATACCAAAAGTCAAAACCATTGGTAACTTTACTAATAAATTATTAATGTTTTAGTATATAATATTATAATATATTTTTATTATAAATTCAAATACCGATAATCTTAACCTTTGATATTATCGATAAATTTCCATCCATCAATAATATCAAAGATACCTTAATAACAAAATTTATATAATATTATAATAAATATTATTATAAATTCAAATACTGATGGTCCTAACTTTCCGTATTAGTAAAATCCTAACCAAGTTCGGACATCAAATCGGATTTGGGCCCATAATATTGGTAATATTCAGCAGCATTTTCATCATTTTTTGATATTATTTAGCCATTAAATTAGCATCACGTAATAACGATTAGTTATTAAATGTATATTATTTTTTATTGGTAATACAATCAAACATCTAATAATAGTTAGTAATTCATTGATCAATTTCGTAAAATCACAACTAAGCATCTATCCATCTATATAGGGAGAAACTGGGTACTGTGAGGTCATAAATGTTATGTTCGGATGCCTAACATTATTAGGTAGAGGGGTTTATTACATTATCTTTTCATATTATTCAACAATATATATTATCTAATACAAAGATAATCATTTATTAAATTATTAACAATATATATTATCTTATTTATTATGTATAAGTAATATTTCCGGCAATCGTTTACTTATAATAAATATTACTAAGTAATGCATATTTTTACTAAAATATCCTTTATCAGTAATTGCACGTTAAGAATTATTTAATCTGATTAAAAATTTGAAAAATATAAAATTAATAAATTAAATAAATATAGTAATGTTATTAAATTAATAAATATTTTAAATGAAAAATATCAATAATAAATATATATAATATTCAAAATAATGATTAATAATAATATGCAATTCATGTGAATAATAATTATAAAATATTAATTTAAATAAATTAATATCATTAGTTATTATAATAAAGGTAATAATTTTTCTCATTTTTGTCATATAATTGTTTTTATATTATTTCATATTTTATTTGTCTAAAATTGAAAAGAAAAAAAATAAAAAGGATAAATATCAAATTGGATGGATATTTTCCTCTTGATGGATCGTCACTTTATAGACAATGAACCAACATTTCATATTACTTATAAATTAAAATAAAATAAACAAAAGACTGGGATAAATTTAAATAATTTAACTTCGTATTACTAGTAATAAAAATATTAATGGTAGGGAAACTCTCTTTAATGAAATATTCTCTTTCTACAAAAAAGGTCATAAATATTAACGAAGGTAACTTGGAGAACATTTAATTTTAAAGAGAATTATCTGTAAACCAACTAAATAAAATGTAAGAGTACTCAAAGAGTGCCTTTTTTTAATTTCTAAATAAATAAATGATATATTTACAATTGAAGTAGGGATGAAAATAGTACGGTGAATTATTTTATTTTAAAAAATCACCAATATTTTTCGTATGATTTTTTTCAGAACCTTGTTTTTTATAAATTTTATATTTCTAAAAGAGATTGATAATACTAACAGGTGTTTGTTTTATAAATTCACGTCAATCAAGCATTATAACTTGTAATATATTACTTATTGCTTATATTTTTTTTTATGTATATAATGACATAAATATTATGTTTATTAAGTAGTTTTAGAAATATTATACGGATTTTAAAATATAAAAATAATAAAATATTTTTAATATAATTTTAATTATGTAGATATAGAATGTCTCGACCGGACTGATTTTTCTAAATTTAAAAACTGCCTAAGTTTTGTTTTTTTCAAATTTAAAGAAAATTTAAAAATTTTACAGATCGGATCGTTTTTTTTCAAATTGTCGGGTCGGTTTTTCGTTTATTTTTTTTCTCTTTTTGCATACACCCTACTGAAAAGTGAAAATTCAGAAAAAAAAATCCCCTCGGTGGCCTCGGCCGTGCTGCCGCTGGAGGTGTCGGAATCAGGCTGAGGCCTAGCAGCCTTACAGAGAGATTCGACGACCATTCGCTGCAGGGTGTCGTAGCTTGCGCGCCTATTTCCCTCTGGTGATATGCAACTATCGCATAGTGACAGCAACTATCATCATCGTCGAATCCTCTCCTTTCTTTCAAGGTTTTCTTGTGCGTAACGAGCTCTGGTTTTTGTCAGAAGGAAAGCAATCAAATCCATGGAGTCGCCTAAAAATCTGCCGGCCGTTACCAGCGGCAGCAAGGATAAGAAGATCAAAAGAAAGGAGGTGACTTTCTTCTTTTTTCTCAGTCCATTTCAATTGTTCCTCTTTTGTTTTACTTTCTGAAACGTCTGTTTATTGCAGTAATGATTGTTTTCCTTCTTTTTTTTTTCTATGTAATTGGCAATGCCTATCATCTGTTCGGCCAATGCACACACACTTGATGCTTACTTTGCTTTGCTTGTTTGCGATTTCTCAACTTTGCTGATTGATGCCTGTATAATCTAGGATGAAATTTTTGTGTCTAAAAGCTGTGCTTTTCTTCTATTTGTAGAGGAAAAAGGCGGTGACTTTTCCTGCATTGTCTTATAACTTAGAACACCAATTTTACTTGTCTAATCAGTTTCATGATTAATAACCAGGATTTTCTCAATCTTATTAGTTTGCTGTTTGAAATTTTTCGTTGGAGTGCATTAGAAGCTAAGTTTTAGAAGGCATATGCAACTATGCCATCTGTTTCACGAAAACAAAAAAGCTGATAAATTATATTCTTCCGATTTTTATGTGTGCAATCTATCCTCTTGTGGCTTAGGAATGCACGTAGAGAATCAAAATAGCGCCCCAGAAAATCGGATCCAACACATTAGGAAGAGTAATAGTTCAACATCCACAAAATCCATTATTGCCATTTGGAAATTTATCCAAGCTATTCGTACCTGTTGATGAAAGATTGTAAAGCATTTTTGCTTTAATCTTGCTTTCCTGTTTACAACAAAGAAATGATCCAAATCGTCTCTCTGCTTGTAAATTTTTAACTGCCTATATGTTGACCTTGATAGAAAAATAGAGGTTTCTTTCCAGAAAACTATCCACTTACGATCACTGTTATGGCTGCTCTGAGAACAAAAAAAGTTTAATACTATCGCTTTCAATGTTGCGGAAATAAGATATTCGAAGCTGAGATAATTTTATTTGAAAATACTTGCAATTAATTTAATTGTTCTGAGTCTTTTGACAAAGGTCATTTTACTTTATAAAAGCGAAGCTAGGTATGGCCATATACATAATTTGATATGATGTTCCTCTCCTTACACCTTTGGGGACAATTTCATAAGTATGTCTTATAGTTTTCGTGTTTCTAATTTCAGGTGCATTTAGAGTCGATGTATAGTTGTGTTTGGGAGTTGGGACTATGTGTTGTTACATTTATGTCTACTTAAAGTTCCAAAATATTTGAACACTGACCATCTTCATAGAATTTAGGAGTCAACATATAGTTGTCCTAGCTGCCTATGCGCTCGCCAGGTGTACCCAAGTGTCCTGTACGGCTGGTCTCTTCAGCGGCTTCGGCGGGGGAGTAGTTCATGAGTGGTCCTGAACAGGTGTTCTTCTACACTATGCTATGCTGATGACCCGGTATTCTTCATTGAGGGTCCTGAACAGGAGGCTCGGCGGCTGGCCATCCTTATAAAGCTTTTTGGCATGACAACTGGACTTCGGATCAACCATGTCAAGTCCTCTTTCATCTCTTTTGGCATGGTTCCAAAGGAGGCTGACCGATGTGCGGTCGAGCTTCACACTCTGATAAGCTCTTATCACCTACTTGGGCTTCCCACTCCCTGGCCGATACATCGGCTCCCGTGGTTGGACTCTGGTTATCGAGCGCATGGAGCAAAGACTCCAGAGTTGAAGCTCGCGACTTTTATTCAGGGGAGGTCGACTCATCCTCCTCCGTTCCGTCCTCTCAGCACTTTTGACATATTATATGACTGTTCTCTGGACACTACCTCAGGTTCTCCAGCGATTGGATTCTTTGAGGAGCAGATTTTTTTGGCAGGATTGTGGTTCTGTTCGACGAAAAGTTCACCTCATCTCCTGGAGCAGTGTTTGTCGTCCCACCTCTCGGGGAGGACTGAGACCGTGACCGGGACTTTCGTTGTATTGTACCAACTGGACTCTCCTAATCCGGTGGATGAGATGGATCATGGGGCCTGAGGACGGTCTATGGCAGTCGATCTTCTTCAGTAGCTATGGGCGTGACTTATCATGGGAGTCAAAGATTGTTTTGCCCCGTGGGGCCTCATCTTTTTGGCAGGGAGTGGCAGCTCTGATTCCACAGATAAACCCTCTCATGACCCCTGCACTTGGCTCCAGGAGTCCTTTTGGTGTCACGGTTGGCTCCCCTGGGACTCACTCATCGTGGCTTTCCCCTACCTATATGCCTTGGCGGCGCAGCCCGACGCAACAATGGCGGAGTCCTGGTCTAAGGATGGGGGCCCTGGCTCTGGCTCTTGGACGGCTCTTTTTAGACCAGCCCTCTCTGTTCAGAGCTTCACCAAGCTCTTGGCTCTCCATCAATGGATCGCCTAATACTGCCCCAGCCACTCCAGTCAGGACGGATGGACATGGCTCTCGGAGTCCTGGTCGGCATGCAACATCTACATCCGCTTCCTTCCCGACATGGACGGACTGCAGACTCATATGGTGATCTCGGATGCCGCTAAAAGTCAAGATGCTTGGTTCATGCGGCATTACAGGCTTATCACCAGGAGGTACAGGGCGAGATGGGTACTCCAAACTGACACATCTTGTGTTCTGTGCGGCGAGGTCGGCCCACTTATTTTTTGCATGCCTGACATCCCATGGCATATGACAGCATGACATTTGGAGGCCTTCCCCCCAATTCCGAGACCCTGTGGTAGTCTTTTTGAGTTTTTGCCTGACAGAGCTAGAGGTGGAGAGTGTCACTAGCATTTTTTTGACTTGTTCCTGGGCTATCTAGATCCAGCGTAATCGGATGATTTTTTGCGGGGAGCGATGTCAGATTGAGTGAATTGTACATCATATTTCTTTTCTTCTTCGGGAGTGGGGCTTTGGCTAGCTGGGATACTTTTCCATATTTTGTTGCTCTCTAGTTGGGAGCCCGCTCTTTGTACATGATTTACTTTACATAGTTATATATATACCTGGATGAAAACCACAATGATGACCATCCTTTTCCCCCTCAAAAGAACATATAGTTTTGTTTAGGACTACGTGTAATTATTTTCATGATTACTTACGGTCCCAAAATATTTGAACAATGTCCATCTCCATCACTACCTATGGTCAGGCTTCCTGTATGGGTATTCAATATTCATTAATCTTGAGAAGAACTAAGGATATTCATTGTATCTCATTATATCTATATATGAAAGCAATGTCATCTTTGTTACTAATTGTTTATGCATGCTGACTTTGTCTAATATAATTGTGTTACTGATAAATCAGAAAATAATTTTAGCAGTGTGAAGTTAGACATTGGCATATTAAATACTTCCAATGCATTTTTCACAAATCTAAATACTTCCAATGCATTTTTCATAAATCCTAAGATCAACTTCCCATTTTTTTGTCTAATAAAATTGTGTTGCTCAGAAAATAGTGTTAGCAGTGTACTGCTAAGCTCAGAAAATAATATCTAGTCTTTAATTGGCACATTAAATACTTTCGACGCATATTCCTTAAATACTAAGATCAACTTCCTGTTTTATTGTTATGTAATAATCTTTTGTTGAACTATTCTTATATTGTCTTCTAAAGAAACAATTCTTATATTATCCAATGATCCAAATGTTCTCATATCATGTTTGAATAGGTGCTGGAAAAGAAAAAGGCAATTGACAAAGTTATAAGAAAGGCATCATCTATAAAGGATCATCTAGCTTCCTTTCCACCCTTTTGTCGGTATGACAGAAATGGTAATAGCTCATTTTCTTATTTATTACTAAGTTGTTGATCTAACATCGATGCTTCATTATTTTGACAAATTCTCAACAACAACAAACAACAACAACAAATTCTCAACAAAAAATAAAAAAACTCTGATACCTTGTATAGCTCATTAACCATGAGTGTCTTTATGTATCTATTATTTATCCATTCTGTTAAGCGTTAACTAAGACATATGATGTTTTATTGTTTTCTTGCTATCAGGACTTTCAGTTTATTTTGAATCAGGATTTGGAGACCAACTGATTTCTCCAATAAAAAAGTATGTTCAACATCTTTTAAAGGTAAAATCAAATGCCATTTTAGTGTAACAAAATACAATAAATTTGTGTGATAAAAACAAATTATCTAGGTAAATATGGAGGGCCCATATGGCTCAGAGTGGACAATGGAAGAAAAAGTGAAACGAAGGGAAATGGTTACTCCAGAAGCACGATATATATTTGCCCGGAAATCTACACATAATGATCTCCAGAAGACAGACGAGGAAGGTAATGGCAGCTGTGCTAATAAAGCTAATAATCTTGTTGGCTTTGTGCATTACCGCTTCACAGTTGAGGAAGATATCCCAGTTGTTTATGTCTATGAACTGCAGCTGGATACTTCCGTACAAGGGAAGGGTCTAGGAAAGTTTCTTATGCAGCTAATTGAACTTATTGCTCACAAGGTATGATGTTTCTTCTTTTGTGGTATTAATAAGAAAGTTGCTTCCATAATGTTTCTCCTTTGAGGCATAGTTAAGAAAGTTGATTCTTTATTGGTTATCTTCATTGTCCATTTCATTTGTCATAATGCAAATGTAGAACAACTAGACATCCTGTTAGTCTATAGTAATTATTTGAGTCTTCTATCCTTTAGCTTATGACATTAGTTTACCTTTTTATTAGTATGTTTTCCTTGTAGTTTGGTTTCTTTCTTATCATTTACAATGTCTTTGAAACTCCATAAAAATCATGTGATAGTTGTTTGACGAATGAGAATGATTTGTCTTAATTTCTTTCATAAGTTCATAACTTAATCAATGGAGATCTACTAAACTGAGAAGTAAATCAGCATTAAGTTATCCATTTATGAAATAAACTAATGCAAATAAACCTCGTTCATCCAACTTTAAATTCTTAAACAACTATCACGTGGTTTACCCTCTAAAAAAAATGGAGATCTGCTAAACTAAGAAGCAAATCAGCGTTAAGTTATCCATTTGTGAAATAAACTAATGCAAATAAACCTCATTCATCCAACTTTAAATTCTTAAACAACTATCACGTGGCTTACCCTCTAAAAAAATGGTTTATGTAGACTTCCAAAAAAACTTTCCAAACAGTGATATTTTCTTTCGTTTAAAAAAAAACTGTAAGATTTTCTAAATAACAAGAAAAATAAAATTAAACTAATTAAAAGGTAAGATAGAATTCCAGTAAAGAATGTGTCATCAGCATGTCGTAAGAATTGGGATCAGGGTACCTTGTTCCCGGTGCAGGGAGAAGCCGGATAAAGTCCTGCCTGGCATGCCAGATAGAATTCCATACGAATATCATTGGTGCCAAGGGGTACTCCTGCCGTACATGATGTTGTTCCACCCATCGGTGATCGGCCCTCCATTGATAAACACTGAAATTGTAGTGCACACACATCTCTTCATCCATGATATCCATAGTTCAGGTAAACATGTTTATGTTGTGAGAACACCATTCCAATGAATCATAGGCCTTCAAGAAGTCTACTTTCCCCTCTCAAAAAAAAGAAGTCTACTTTCCAAAGAAGATCTTTAGTAGGACCCGACCCATGAACAAATCCGACTTGTTGGTCGGGTCGGGTCGGGTCAAGGCCTCTAGGGCCAGAAAATCCGACCCAACCCGACCCGGTTCGGGGTTGGGTCGGGTCACCTTACCACCCTTTTTTTCTTTCTTTTTTTAAATTGTCTTTGTTTCTATATTTATTTTAATATAAAAATAGTCAATAATTATTATAAAATATAAAATATGTTTCTGAATATTTGAGCATTATTTTCATAATTAAAATGTTTTATTTTAATATATATTTTTTAAAATTTTAAATCAAGTATAGGACTAAAATTAAGTAAAAAAAATAATAACAAAAGTTGGGTCATCGGGTCAGGTCGACTCGGGTTAGGAAATCCCAACCCGAACCCGATCCGAATCCTCATCAGGTCGGACCCAACAACCGAACTGAATTGGGTCGGGTCGGGTCGTTGGGTTCACTGGGTCGACTTGAACCAGTGAACACCCCTACTATTCCATCGCCAATATGCAACTATCCCGACCCGGTGAACACCCCTACTATTCCATCGCCAGTATGCAACTATCTTAGGATCCATAATGAAATTGTCAGTGATAGGTCTTCCACCGATAAAAGCTGACTACACTCGATGTACCAAGGAGCTTAGAGTTTTGTTCAACTTGTTTGTCAACACTTTAGCCACTATAAGGTACACATCGTTGGATAGTGCAATGGGCGTATATTCCTTAATACGATCAATTGATACACATTTAGGGATTAGGAAATGGAAGAAACAATTGATTGTCTTGAATCCATGGTTCCCAAAGGTAAACACTCTCAAGACAGTCATGGAAACAGATCCAACCATCAGAACTAGGAGAACCTGAGCTTTTAAACCCTGCATTGCGCACAACACCTCTTCTGAAAAGTTTATTGTCAATGCCATAGATTGTTCAGGATCCAGTTGGTCCACCTCTTGGTCTGCCCATTTCAATTCCCGCATCGCCTCCTTTAATTGAATTCTTTGAAGTATGTAGCAGCACCCGCCCCAACCTGTTCTTGACCACACAATGCTTTACCATCGATTTGTATCGTCTGTATAGTTGTTCCTTCTTCTGTTGTTGGCATATAAATGAAAAAACTTGGTATTTGCATCATCTTCCCGCAACCAAAGTTGTGTAGCTTTGTCGTTAGTAGACCTCAATTTTTTTAATCTTCCTCTGCAACCATGTTCTGCCATCCTAGTCTCTTTTTCATTTCTTCTGTCGGTAATGTTAGCGTGTCCTCCATGCGGTCCAGGGTAGTTATTGTTAATAATGCTTCATTCCGTGCTTTAGAAGTATACTACACTCTTTTCTGCTTGTGCTTTAGTAAGTGAAGAAATCTCATTGAAATTTTTTCGCATTCGCAATGTTCTGTAGTGTCTGATTGTATCACAATGCTTAGAGTTGTATCATGTGTACTAATATTCTTTCGAAATGGGATCCTTGTTCAATAATTTTTCTGTTCTTCCATCTACGTTAAATTTTAGGCATGCAGCTGCTGGAACTTTTATCACTTTGTTGTATCCAACCCTTAAAGTTATCTTCTCTTCGTGCTGATGTCTATATTAACTGTTGGAGAAGTTTTTCTGGTCACTTCATTGCAGCATTGAACTCCGCCTATGTTTTATAGCCGGTCCCAAGCCCGGATAAAGGAGGGTTGTGTTAGGCCCCGACAACCAGCGTAAAACCCTGTCGAATCTTGTGAACATGGATCAACGAATATGGCGTCGTATGATCCATGTAGTCGACCCCACCTAGTGGGATAAGGCTTTGTTGTTATTTTATTATAAAAGGTAAGATAGAGACCTAAGCTGAAGAGCAGAAGACTACTAACTAAATGTTATAGGCTACATGTTCAAGGCCTATACTGCCTAGTAATTCTACGCTAACAAGTTAATTCTTCAATGCACTTATTCTCTAGTTAAAGTATTGATGTACAAGAACGACATTCTCACATTTTGTAGAATCATATGGGAGCTGTTATGCTGACTGTTCAAAAAGCTAATGCCATGGCGATGAGATTTTACACTAGTAAACTGAGGTAAGCTGACTCTTTGAGATGCTATGTAATGTGCACAAATCACTTACAGTATTGCTCCCATCCTTCTCAACTGAGCATTTGTTATTTTACATTTCAGATATGTGGTTTCTGCAATTTCTCCATCTAAAGTGGATCCATTGGTATGGTAATATATTTTAAGGGCTTCAATTGTTCAAGATCTGTAAGTTAGATTTTGAGGGTTTTTTTTAATGTATTTCATAACAGATAGGAGCTGAAAAAAACTATGAGATATTATGCAAGACATTTGATTCTGAAGCAAAAGCCAAATTAGAGGTATGTTGTATGCATGCTTGGAATACCTTAAGGTTCCATTCTCTGTCTAATATGCTTCCGTGTTTTGTATATTTTTTCATTTATTTTGCCATCTAATGCGTTCCTTAATTTAACTAGTGTTTGTTCTTATTTTTTTGGTATAAACCTTGGTATCCAAAAGACTACCAGCCTCTGACTAATCCAGTTCAAGAAGTGGAACATAAAAACTTAAATATCTCCCTAAGAGTGGTGATTTGACAATTTTCCCTTATTTCTTTGCTCCATATAACTACACAAAAAAAGTTTCACTATGCCTTAATGTTCATATTAGAAATGGACATTAGGCCACAACAAATTAAAATGATTCTTTTTCTTACTCTATTTATCACTTGAAAGTTTGGGACGATGGTCTAATTGGCATTACACCACATTTCAATATTGAACTTGCATAATAGTACTTTTTGCTTTGATGTTTCGACTATGATCAAATCGTAGGTATTTCATTAGGTTTCAAGTGTTTATGGTGCGGGAGGACTTTTTCACAATTTTGAGGTTGCTTGAACAAGTTTGTAGGTATTTCAGCATTGTTAAGTGAAGTTGCTAGATCAAGTTTATAGGTAGGGCATGTTTTAACTTTGTCTGATTTATGATGGTGGTTTCTATTGTGGGAAGGGAGAAACATTGTCATAATGGTATGAAGTTGGTACAGAAAATTCCTATTGTTTGTTTTATGATTTTCAGTCCTGATCAGGACAAAACACCCAATTGGAACAGCCGAGTCTTCCTAACCTGTTCTCAGGCCTATGGCTGCCCATCCTCTGGCATATGGATATGATCCCTCCAAGGACCAAAGAGGCAAAGCCACATCTCTTTTTGGTCTGCTTCTCTAGTGTTATCAGTCCAGCTTCAGTGGTTACAATGGGAGATCTGCCATCTCCTTCTTTTGGAAGTTTTCTTCTTTTTCATGCCAACATCATAAACAGTGCATCCAGGTTGTTTTCATGAATTAAAGGCATCATACTCAGTAAACCTCTAACATATATGTGCAGGAAAGCAGCAAAGGCTAGAAATGAATGAACTTGTACCTCGGCCTTTCCAACAAGTGGCATGGGTTAATTATCTTCTGGTGGCAGATGAAAGGAAAGGCAATCTCCTTTACAAACTTCTTAATTTTCTTATGCTTGGGCTAGTTATTGTTTAATAATGAATGAAATTCTTTGTCAACGTTTTATAGCCGGAGCACTGAAATTATACACAACAACAATTAATTGTGTGAATTTTGACCCTATGAAACATGTTCTAATTGGCATACACTCCTTTGCTGTTACTGCACAGCTATATTTCGCGTTGCAATTATTAACTAGACCTTCTCTGTTCCCAGATGCTTGCTTCATGTGATGAGTATTTTTCGGTGGTAATTTTAAAAGATGTTATGAACAATTTTAGGATCCTATATTTGGTTGTGTTGTGATCAAGAAAGGTTTATAACGGATTGTCCATGCATAGGTTTGACTTCGGAGTTACTGCTACTAATTTTCTGGTCTCGTCGATGTGAGATTCTGACTTGTAATCCAATTGAACTAAAACAACTATAGATATAGCAATGCAGTTTTTGCCCATCCGGACTCAAGGTGTTCAGGATCAACAACACTCCATTAATTCGAAATCAAAATACAGAGTAGAATAACATTTTTATGATCAAATTGACGATTTCAGAATTTAGATTCTCACTTTCATCCCTCATGTGACAAAGTATTGTGTTAATCAAACTTGATTAAAATGGGTCGACTTTTATTAGGGATCGAGATCGAGGTTTTTAATGATGCAAAATGCATTGAATTAACTCTTGATATTCTCTTAGTGGTGGCAATTCCACATTTCGAATTTGAGGCCTTCCATTTTGGGGTTCAACTCATTTCAGGATTCGACCTACTTATCATAATGCATCGGTAGAGAGAAAATATTGTGTAAACCTGATTGATTGGAAGGTTTAGATTTTTTTTTTCTAACAAGAAGTAAAATAGAAACAAAACAATTTGTGCACCGAATGTGACCGGTAAACTAACATTTTTTTTTTTAAGAAAAGCAAAAACGTAACCAATTATCTATGATGAACCACCAAAATGTCTACATAATCTAAAAAATTTCAAAGAAGTGTTTTGATTCTTTTTTGCAACAATAGTAGCTCTTTTTCTCTCCTCTAAGCTGATTGCGAGCTTAGGATGGACCTGCAAACTAAGTTGTTTTCTTATTGAAAGAAAGAAAAAAGAAACTGCTATGAATAGAGTTCCCAGACCACGTTACCAGATTCTTGTACATATACATCACGATGCAGCCATGAAACAAACCAAGGAATGACAAAAGCAATCGACACCTTTAGCTCATGTGCCAATATTCTTTTACCTTGTCAGAGATCCGCCCAAAAATATGTAACAACTTAATCGCCTTCATTTGGATCTCCTGAAATGAAGGCAATAGTCAGATGCATGCTCTTGACTGTTTCATCAGCAGCATCTTCAGACTGTGCCTAACTCATTAATGTGCTACAATTGGGCCACTCAGACTTCAACCAATTCAGTAGCCCCCCATGCATATATCTTCATATCTGAACAGGCATTGGATGCAGCCAGACAGCAGGTAGAGGCAGCTCCAGTGGATGGACCAGTGCTCTGCAGGTTCTTGGAGTGAGTTAATTAATGACCGAGTGACCTGTATATTGATTAATTTGCTGCACACTTGGTGCTTCTTAGTTCTTACCTGTACATATGTAAATATAAAGATATAGTAGTTAATATACCTGCTCATATGCTTGGTACTCCGCATATTCCTGGTGCACAGTTCTTAGTGTGCGATATCAATGCAGACTTCGCATTTAAACGATCTCACGTGTTTCACTAATTCAATGCAAAGTATGTTCTTAGTACAGTTCTCTGCAGAATTCTGCACGCTCTTTCTTATTATTTTTCATTCCACAAGATAAGAAATTTTAGTACTTTTATTGGCAAGAAAACTGTACTGTACTACAAATTTCACTAATTCAATTATGTGCAACATTCTTCACTGGGTTTATATATAATTTACCTACCAAAAAGGAGTAAGTTGCAAATGATGTGAAAGCTAACTACCTTATCATTATTATGTAGCATCTAACCTGCATGGTTAGTTGCATGCCATGAATTCTATTAATGGACAATATATGGATGACTTGCACAGGTGTAGCAAGGAATTAATTCTTTACAATATACATATACACGCGTGTATTCTACTGCTTCAACTTGTTATATTTTTTAAATATTCTGCAGTCAAATTAACAACCATTTAGTCTCTTTAATTTATTCTTTTTGATTGGAACATGAAAGGGACATATACTGATCCTCCTCTTACATTAAAAAGAAAAAAAGGAAAAAAAGATAAGTATCTCTTTTGATTATGTTCTTGTTTTCCTCTTTTTCAACACTGCTACTTCCATAAGAGTAAAATGAAACAGAAAAAGGGTGATCAGATTGTTCAGCAAAGACTGTACATTCATGGTCCCAAGAAAAGATGCCCAACTCAGCTAAAATGCTGATGTATTTCTCCATGCAATGAAGCATCTGGTAAGTCTTTTTAGAGGACTATAACATGGCAAGGAAGATTCCAAAGCTGAAAAGTTTATCCATGGGTATATTAAAAAGCTCTGAATTTGGTCCCAGAAGAAGAAATTGCTGGACTACAGTATCAATTTAATCATGAGAGAGTCTTCTCTTTCATGATTGCCATGATGGGGAGTCCACTCTGAGACTTTGGATGTACCTGGGGGCATGTCAGACAGACAGACGCCAGCTATGCCATGGTTCTGTTGTTCTTTTACCTCTTTACTCCTATTAAAAAATAGTAGTGCCTTAAATTAATGATTTGCTTTCAATGTGTCCCACTGTTGGGCAAAGAAATATTAATCTCCATTAGTTACTCCAGCCTGCAGTTAATGCTACAAAGAAACAAAATTGTATCAAACATATGAGATTAAATAAGCTTTAACCTCACTGTCACAGTGTTACCATCAAAATTTCACTATACATATTAGAGATATTCTTCATATAAGTTAGATTAGAGTCATATAGCTCTGAAAGTGATATTTTTTTATGATGCATATAAAAGATTTGGTATGCACTTTACATGTCCTATAATTATATTTGCAATGAATCCTGATGAAAAATTCTAAATGTGAAACGCTTACTTGTCATCTGATCTACTTTTGCAGCAGGCCATGTGTCCTACTTTACTGAACTGACTGCAGTCCAGTAAATGTGATCCTGAAAAGAAATATAGAAAGCATCACTTCTGCTTTATTGGCATGCATGAGATGACTGCAAACTTTGTTTTGTATGTCTTAAATGCCAATTAATTACTTTTAGGACAAAAATAAGTGGTGAATTGGTGTCCAAATATGTCCTTGGCCATACTTTAATTACTTATGCATGCATGCCTTATTTTTATTAATTTCTTCCCTTTTGAGTTATATATGCATGTTTTCTCGTTATTTTTCCCATTTTAATGTCCTAAATATATAAAAAGAAGGTAACTCGAAAAGGAAAGCACAAAATAGATAGGGAGAAGGAAAGAATCAACATGGAGAGTACCAAAATACAGTGGATGATTTATTAAATACAACAACAACAAAGTCTTATCCCACTAGGTGGGTCGGCTACATGGATCATACGATGTCATTCCGCTCTATTAGTAACCAAACCTTTCAGTATATTATTCACCAATAGATCTTGCTCTATTAATTCGCCAAATATCCGCCTTGACCTCCCTCTTCCTCTTTTAATCGGACTCCAGATTATTTGATCTACTCTTCTTACTGGCGCATTTAATGGTCTTCTCTGAACATGACCAAACCATCTCAAACGATTCTCTACTATTTTCTCACTAATAGGAGCCACTCCGACTTGTTCACGTATATGGTCATTCCTAATCTTATCTAATCTTGTATGACCAAACATTCATCTTAACATCCTTATTTCGGTTACCCCCACTTTACGTTCATATTGTCCCTTCATAACCCAACATTCACTACCATATAACACTGTCGGTCTTATAGTAGTACGATAGAATTTTTTTTAACTTTATTGGATACTTTTCTATCACAAAGAACTCCAGTGGCTTTCCTCCACTTACACCAACTACCTTGAATTCTATGATTAACATCGTCATCAATCTCACCATCTTGTCTTACAATTGATCCTAAATATTTAAACTTTGTCACTTGAGGAATTATATCCTCCCCTAGCCTAACTTCCAAATCATCTTTAAGTTATTTATTTGTGAAATTACTATGCATATATTCTATTTTATTCCTACTTAAACGAAAACCCTTTGACTCCAACGTATTTCTTCATATTTTCAATTTTGTATTAATCTCTTCTCTTGAATCCGCTAAAAGTATTATATCATCCGCAAATAGTATGCACTTAGGTACCTCCTCTGTGATACTCTTGGTTATAGCATCGATAACTAAGTTAAATAGATACGGCCTTAAAGTTGATCCTTAATGTAGGTCAATTCCTATAGAAAATTCATTTGTCTCACCTCCAGGTGTTCTAACCCTAGTCAATGCCCCATCGTACATATCATGTATTATCTTAACGTAGGCAACACTCACCCTCTTCTTTTGCAAGACTTTCCAAAGTACATTCCTTGGTACTCGAGCATACGCCTTCTCTAAGTCTAAGTCTTTTCTCCTACTTCGATACTTCTCCATCATCCCCCTTAGTAAATAAATCATCTCTGTAGTGGATCTTCCTGGCACGAATCCAAATTGTCTCTCAGAAATACTAGTCTCCATTCTCAATTTATGCTCAATCACTTTTTCCCATAATTTCATTGTGTGACTCATAAGTTTAATCCCTCTATAATTTGCACAATTCTGAATATCCCCTTTATTTTTGTAAATAGGAACTAATGTACTTAATATCCAATCATCAGACATCTTTTTCGACCATAAAATCTCATTAAATAGTTTACATAATCACAACACACATTTTTCTCCTAAACATTTCCAAACTTCAATCGGTATACCATTCGGTCCAACGGTTTTACCATTCTCCATTTTCTTAAGAGCTTCGCTAACCTCCGAGACTCTAATTCTACGATAAAATGACCTATTAAGCTCACATTCGCTAACTGTCAAGTTCTCCAAATCACAACGGGAACCTTCACATTCATCATTAAATAGCTTATAAAAATACTCTTCCCATCTGTTCTTAATATCTTCTTCAGTAACTAAAACTTTGCCAACTTTCCAAATCTCTCGACTCCTTCTCTTTATTCCTTGCAATCTTGTAAATCCTTCGTTCACTAGCCTTTGTCCCTAACTCCTTATAAAACCCCTCATATGCTTTAGCACGAGCATCACTAACTACCTTCTTAGCCTCCTTTTTCGCCAAACGATACTTTTTCCAATTGTCAGAACTATTGTCCAAGTGTATCGTCTTGAAATAATTTTTCTTATTACGCACCTTTTCTTGGACCTCCTCATTCCGCCACCAAGTCTCCTTATCTCGTAGTCCAAAACTTTTTGATTCTCCTAAAATGGCTTTAGCAATCATTTCAATCTTTTTTGTCACGTTCTCCCACATGATACTAGCATCTCCTTCTAACTCCCACACACTTTCCTCTAATAACTTACTTTTAAAAGTCTTTCGCTTCTCCCCCTTTAACTGCCACCACTTGATCTTTCGATCAAAAACTGTTCGAGATTTTGGTTTTATATATTTCATTTGCATATCAAGAACTAACAATCTATGTTGTGTAGTCACCCCATACCCATGAATTACTTTGCAATTAATACAACATCTTTTATCAGTATTTCTTGTCAAGAAAAAATCAATTTGAGACCTATGAGTTCCACTTTTGTATGTGATTAAATGTTTCTCTCTCTTCCTAAAATAAGTGTTGATAATCTTAAGATCGTATGCTAAAGAAAAATCAATAATAGTTTGTCCTTCCTCATTCAACTCCCCAAAACCAAAACCACCATGAACCCTTGCATGTGGTCCTGCCTCTTTATCAACATGTCCATTAAGGTCTCTCCCAATATAAACTTTCTCGGTTGTTGGTATACTTTCAATCAAACCCTCCATATCTGTCCAAAACTTCTCATTGAGATGTGATTCTGCTCCTACTTGGGGTGCATATGCACTAATAATGTTCATAGTCTCATTTCCAATAATTACTTTCACGGATATGATTCGATCATCAATCATTTTAACTTCCACAACATTCTTCCTCCATTCTGCATCCGTGATAATACCAACACCATTCCTTCCCTTTACCTTGCATGTGTACCAAAGTTTGAAACCATTTAACCTAATCTCTTTACTTCCCTCTCCTACCCATCTAGTTTCTTGCAAGCATAAGATATTAATCTTACGCTGGTCCATTACTTGTGCCACCTCGAGGCGCTTCCCATTCAACGTCCCAATGTTCCAAGAACCTAATATGATCTTAGTCTCATGAATTAGCTTCTTTAACTGCCTCCGTCCATTAGAATGCGGTAACCCTTGCTCATTTAACACTGCATTCAGACGATGATGCAGCGGCTCTTGCTCTCTTATCACTGTACCCGAGCTGTACAGCGTGTTACTTACGGGTAACGACCTACCATTAACACAATATATTCGTTGATCCATGTTCATAAGATTCGACAGGATTTTACGCTGGCTGTCGGGGCCTAACACAACCCTCCTCCTTTATCCGGGCTTGGGATCGGTTATAAAACATAGGCGGAGTTTATTAGATAGCCCCTCAATTTTTAATAAATATAATCCATATGTTTGTTGGATGGAACTTGTTATACTTTTTCATCTGTTTCTTCTTTTATCTTTCAAACTCGAAAGGAAAGAAAGAAGATATATAATCCAAAGTGTGGATGGATGCTAATGAGCTGCTGGTCTCATCTTTAAAGACTTTAATGGCTGAGAGATCACCTTTATAGTTTCTTCTTCCATTCATACCCATCACTAAACATTGAATGGACGACTAGATAACTTGGTACTGAAAGATTTCAATTATTGTTGCACATCTCAGACGGTCCTACCTAAATTCTTATCCTAACATTGCTTTAGTATAATTACTACATTCAAATATGTTGAACACATGCCTTCTTATCCGTCGCAACATCCATATCTGATTATGGCATATGACAATTTCAACAAGAACAAATTGTTTATCATTTTATTCCAACTCCGTTCAAGTGTATATTGTCATTAATTTGCCATGACTGTCTCTAGCATATCACAATGACATAATGTTCCTGCTCCTTAATTGAGAGCTTAACATGCTAGGAGTGATATGCCCACTAGGATTAAAGAAACACTAGCCACATTTTCGCAACTACCTTAAATGAGATCTCCTTAATTTATAGCTATTTCTTTTGTACATGGAAAGATGGAAGCTTGGGGTAGTATAAATTAATGCAGACAAAATTTTAGTTTGGTGGTCATATGACAAATAAGGTACAACGTCTGCCTCCTGTTGTCCTCTTCAATCCCTTGCACTCTGACTCCACTTTTCATGTATTATTAAATGGACTCCTATCATCTAATAGATTTCTGACAAAAAAAATCGGATAGATTTTGGTTCCCTTCCCTTTCAATTCAAAAGTAAATAATTTTATCCTTCTCGTCGCTTCAGCAAGGTATCGAGTTCGAGTCTATAAACAATATACTTTTTAACATCGTGCGAGTTGGGTCGTCTGTACACTTTTCAAATATCGAAGACTGACTATAAAAAAAATAGCTTCAATTGATTCATCTTCTGATCCCAAGTTAGATAACCAAACTTCTTACAACACCTACTTCTTATCATTTTTCTTTTGGGTACAAAAGATGAATCGTTAGGTGGCTAACATTTTACACACATTGAAGACACAATGTTTATTGAGTCAGCTCATCTTCCAATAGAGTTTTGGAATGATGATCACTCAACTTTATCGTCATAAATTTGTATATATAATTTGTTATATCTTTTTATGTATTGACATCATAGTCTTATTATATATTTGTTCTAGGGTTATTATATACCTATTTTTCTATAATTTTACGTAGAAAATAATGAGAATTTCTCACGACGATCATAAATATAAGACATCAACCTTCAAGCAACATAAGATTGTGTGTCAACCTTAATTCCTTCATTTTATTATCTCCTTTTCGAAAATTATTCATATGATTAAGACATGTCATGAAAACTAAAGTTATTCCACATTAAATGTTGGATAAGTTATTTATAGATATTGCATTAATATGCTTGAATCTTAACTTGGTTATTAATCTCGTAACTCTCCGTTGTAATATGGTCACTCATAGATGAGAGGATGGCTACCCCTATGCCATAGTATCTAGGGTTCCGAATCCCTTGCAGGCTTTGGCGTTCTATTCATGTCACAAGAATAATAATTCAAGTCGTTTAGTTAGTTATCGAAACTTTAAGAATAAAGAAAGGTAGTTGTGCTTGGATGAAAATTGAATAAGATGTGACTTAAGAGACTAAATAATAAGTTCAACTATGGGGCTGTTTGACAAAGTTTATAAATCAATAAAATGACTCATAAGTAATTTTAAAGTTTTTTTTATGTTTGACAATTAAAAAATAAAGTTGATAAGCACTTATTTTATTGCTTATAGGTCGAACAAATCGAGGAATCTCAACTTATTTTGTGGAAGAAAAAATGAACAGTTTGATCTATACTATTTTACCTTTAGAATATACACAACTTTTTCCCATATTTTTCTTCTGTTATAATATTAAAAGCTTTTTAGTCGTTTGGCTAAAATAATAACTCATAAATTCTTTAAGTATCAAATATGTAATTGCTTGCCTTTTAAATCAGTTTCAACTATTAAACTATTTAACAACAATTCATTCCTATATTCTTACAATACAAAGAATTGTTAACTTTTACTTCTTCAAATTATAAATTTACTTTTACATATTTTTCACGGTGTTGACTTCATAACTAATTTATCCTTTTCTTGTTATGTTTGATGCTAGTGAATAAAATCTAATTTCATATTTCATATATCCAAATAGTGTATCTACGTCCACAATTGCAAGGAAATTGGTAAACATTTGTAATTTCATTTAATGAATTTAATGATCTAACTTTGGTTTTAATTGCAAGAAAAAAAGACTGATAAAACACTCATGAAAGACGCTATTTTTCTTAAAACTTATCAAAATTAAAATTTCGAATGGGTTTCATCATTTGCTCAGAAGACATATATATATCTAAGAGTACTTTCATAACATAACTTAGGAATGAATTAACAAATGTCACTTTGTAAATTTACAGGAGAGTTATAAAACAAAAGAAGCGAGCACCAGGTCACGCAAAGAGGGGGTTGACACTATTGACCTCTCGACAATTATGGATGAATCATGTCGAAGTGAAGAAGGGGCGCATCTATGATCTTGAATCCTCCGTTAGTCATGAGGATATTCTATATGGCTGAAAATTAATATCTTGTTATCCAAATCAAGATGTCGACTAGTATTCAATAACACGTGGGAACAACAACTATTGAAAAAGATGACCAATGACAAGAAGCATTTGAGCAACGACAACGAAAAGAAATGAAAAAATGATGCGTGGCCAGCATGACGACGACGACGAACACGAAAATTAGGAGAAATTCTATGAATTTTTCAAAAAATTTATATGTATTCGAATTTAATAAAAAAATGTAATTTATTTTTTTAATTTATGTAATTTATTAAAATTTTCAAATTTATTAAATTATTCAAAAATAATTCTCACACCTTTGACTGTGGGAAACTTTTGTCATGGCTTAAGTCGTGGAAAGTTCGCACGGCTCGAGCCGTGGCAAAATTTCCTACAACTATTATAGAGCCGTCGAAAAATATTTGTGACGAGCCATTTTTCGACAGTTCTCTCTCGTTGAAATATGTGTCGCAAACTTTCCTTTTCGACAGATTCTTTACAATTTTCGATGGTTCATGCCATTGAAAATAATAATTTTTCTTGTAATGCTTCTTGTAAATCTTAAGTTTTTCAAATGACATCTAATATTAAGGGCCTATGAGCACATGCCAAATTACTAGCGAAATTAACTTTTTTATATTTATGAATTTGTTTTCCTTTCCTAATAAAATATAAAAAAGTTGAAGACAAATAAAACAAAAAAGGTTGTGCTTCAACACAGGACACCATGGGCAGCAACTCACTTAGGTGTCGTTTGGATGTCTTTAAGGTTAAGAAAAGGTAATCCAAACTTGCTCCCGCTGCTGGAACAATTTTGTTTCATGTGACACCGTGAATACACAAAAATTTCTATTCTCGTCATCATTATAGTAGAGCCCACAATGTTAAAAAAGAGGTGTTTGGCAAAAAAAAATGTTGGAATAGAAGCTTAACATGGTGTTATAACCAATCCAAATGAGGCCTTAGGGGTGGCTAAAATCTTCTATGCATCATTTGGATGTCTTCAGGGTTACGAAAAGTTAATCCAAAATTGCTCCCATTGTTGGAACAAATTTGTTCCAAAGTGACACCAGGAACACAAAAATTGTTATTCTTCTTATCATTAGATTGGGGCCCACAATGTTAAAAAAAGAGCTGTTTGACAAAAAATGCTAGAATAGAAGCTTAATCTTGGCATTATAACGTATCCAAACGAGGCTTTATGGGTGGTTAAAATATTGTAACGATGAAAATCCCCATAAAAAATTTCTAATTGGGATCTCATTTGCTAATTTTTTTTCCTTCCCACGAGGATATGGACGAGAATGAAAATGTTCTTGGGGTTTAGTTAGGGGATGGAGGCGGGATCTCTGCCTCAAACACCTCTCGACTTCATATCTGAATAAAGCGATAATAAGTTCTAAAGAATTGATTGATTCAAATCAAATCCCTCTATGATGCATTTTTTTTACAATTTTGACTAAACACAGGATCAAATGTTATAGTTCATTTGTTGGTAGTTTGAAGGATTACAAGCATGACTATTGCTTTCCAATTATTTATTTTTGCATTTTTCCCGTGGAGTTATGATACTCAAAATTAATAATAAATTATTTAAAGTCTAATAATAATTTTTTAAAAAAGTTATTTTATATGATTCTTCATATTGTATAGTGAAATATTGTGTTGCATTATTTTTAATTAATTCAATCTGTATGATTTAATATATATATTTATTATTTTCTTAAAAATATAAAGAGGTTATTTTATTATTTTTATTAGTATTAATTATTTTATAAAACGAGATGAGAATCCGAGAATCGCGATCCACAAGAATCAAATCATGAATTTAGCACAGAGGTAGAACTAACCTTGCTCCGAGAATTAGGAGTGAAAATGGAGCAAGACATAGGAAGAGATTGTCGACTTCGAATAGGGCCAATGTCGCTACTACACTCATGTGATATTCTTTAAAATATTTTCTAAGTTTTAGTGAGAGTAAAAAAATCTACTTAATGTAAAAATAGAATATAATAGTTTAGCAGTTTCAAGTTAGGTGAAATATTTACAAAGTACAAATATAAGTAGTTGATAATAAAATTCTATTTTTTTTTCAGATGATATGCAGAAAAAAAAAACTAATTTCTTATCATTTGTGATTATGTGAACCTTATAAACTTTTACAGGAGAACTGTTACATTCTCTTAAAAATCAATCTAAAATATTTTCAAAATCCCTCACATGAGATTGATAGATTTTATTTATATGAGTATCAGGAAGATTTTATTTATGCAATTATTCGAATGATATAAAGCTTTTCTTCTTGTATTTTTTGGGGTTAAGAACTATAATAATGATTTGCATCTAATTTTAATATATGAACTTATTATAGTGCCTCTCTAACTTATATCGTAATTTTTATTTCCGTACAATCTTTTCATTATTTTTTATTTTTATTTATTAAATAACTAAACTACCCTTCTCTTTTATTTAATTTTTACAGGTTTAAAAAGTGCTTCACCAGCGGGTGGCTTTTCATTCCAGTCAGGGGGAAGTCGTGGGGCTGCTTGCCCAAGGAACTAGAGGCTTAAAATCGTTCAGATTCTTGGATTCTCATCTCGTTTTATAAAGTAATTAATACTTATAAAAATAATAAAATAACCACTTTATAATTTTAATAAAATAATAAATATATATATTAAATAATACATATTGAATTAATTAAAAATAATGCAACACAATATTTCATTATACAATATATTTGTTCAGCAAAAAAAAAAAATCTTAAACCTCCCATCATAAATTAAGTTTTTTTTCTATACAAATACTTGGGTAAATTATACGGATTATTCACAAGTTAATATCTCAACGGTCTTCCAACTTCAATTTATTATTAGATTATCCCAAATTTTATTTTTCTTGCACGTGTTGTCCTCTGACCAATAATAGCCAATTTTTTATTGCATTATTGATGTGACATAATAAAAAATAATAAAATAAAAAATTCTAAAAATTAATTAAAAAAAGTGATATGTTGGCGACCTCGCTAGAAAAATTAGCGTCCCTTGTGCGAGCTCACCGACGAGAGGGGCTCCGACCCCCTTTTTCTTCTTCGCCGTGCGCGAGGAAGAAATGGGGGATGCCGGCCCCTTTTTCTTTCTCGTGCGCGAGAAAGAAAAGGAGGGCGCCCCCCATTTTTCTTCCTTGTCGTGCGCGAGGAAGAAGGAGGGGGGAGGGGGAGGAGGCACCGGCTCCTCCTTTTTCTTCCTCATCGCGCGCAAGGAAGAAATGGGGTCCGATGCTCTTGTGTGAGATCGTGCTTCGATGAACTCGCACAAGGGACGATGACCCTCCTTTTTTTTCTTCCTCGTCATGCGCAAGAAGTAAATGAGGGGTGCGAGCTTTTCGATGTGCTGTTTTTTATTAATAATTATTACATTATTATTAATTTTTATAATATTTCTTATATTATTTTTTATTATGTCACGGTAATAAGGGAATTACATAACTGAGAAATTAGTCATCACTGGAGATGAGACGTTAAAGTTGAGGGACTATTCACTCTAAAATTAGGAGATGATTGGAATAATTTATCTAATATAGTTAAATAAGGGTGTAAGGGTGTCAATTTACTAAGTTAGTACTGAACATTATATTGGAAAGGGAATAAAAAGCAATCTGAAACTGACTATAATAATGTCAACCTTGTGTCAGTCCTGCTCTTCTCCTCTCTCTCAGCACACGCGCCCTCTCCATTGCTTCCCATACACTGCAATACAGCTATCACTCCCACCCACTGCTTGCTTGCTGCTGCTGCTTCTTCATAATGCCACTTTTGATCCCCTCATAAACGAGTAAAACTGTCTTCTTCAGTGCCTTGAACAAAAGCCTCAGCTGCAGGGTCTCACGCGGTAACATCAGCATCATTCTTTTCTTCCAACTCTTCCCTCTTCTTTTGCATCTCCTTCCACCTTTGGCCGCTCATACATGCTTTAAAGGTGGCATCTTTTGTGATTGTGGTGGTTCCAAAACCTGTTTTCGCCTCTGCAAAACCCAAGAAGTAGCGAGCAAGGAAAAGGAGGAGGGATCTTTAAGGAAGCAGGAAATGCCACCTTCCACTTCCTCTACCCTTTTGGCTTCTGCATCTTCTCTATATCTCAGGCGCTGTGGTGTTCCCTACTCAAATTTTAGCCCTTGTTAGCCGAACGGGCATTAACATGTGATCGAACAAATAAAAAAGTTCCAATCTTTTGGTTTTCCTGTAGGGAGATTTTTA
This sequence comes from Pontederia crassipes, assembly GCA_030549335.1. Taxonomy (NCBI): domain Eukaryota; kingdom Viridiplantae; phylum Streptophyta; class Magnoliopsida; order Commelinales; family Pontederiaceae; genus Pontederia; species Pontederia crassipes. Next base: position 3,242,909 of record JAUKPH010000017.1, read on the forward strand.
TTTTTCGCTTGGCATCTTCGTTCTGGTTGGAAGGAAAGAGAGAGTGACTGGCGGGGATTTGGGGTCGGATGGAGTCCAGGGGAACTGACGCCTTGCTCAGAGAACTGCAGGTGCTTTATCATCTCTATCTTCCTCCTTTTCTCTGTGTTGAAATGTTATAATTGATATGTTTGCATATAATCCATGTCAACCTTGAGTTTTCATCATTTTTATTTTTTTATATCTTGTGTTAGCCATAAAATATTAGAATGTCTTTTTTTTATCTTCTATTTAGTTTTTTAGGAGTTTAAATGTTTCTTGTAACCTCTCCAAGAAAATTTTCTTATAGTGGCAACAAGTTCTTTTTTTTTCATTATAAGGTTTTTTTATATTACGCAAAACGTAATATTGTGAGTTTAATATTTGTTCTTTTTTCAGTAAACTGTAGGTTTGGTATTCTAAGTCTGTAAACAAAAACATAGTTGTTTTAACTGAACTAAACTAGAAGAAAAAATATATTGCACCCGCATCTTCTTTTAGCTTCTTTCACCACTGAGTAATACTCTGAAATGAGGTCGAATTTTCTACCATATTGAATCAGTCATACCAAGTCATTTTATTTTAAAACATTGCAATTTATAAAAGCAATATTTGTATTTTTCTTGTAATATATGTTGAAGGGAAGAGAAATATTTCAAATACAATAAAAGGTCTGGATCACTTGTCCTCTTCATGCTTGAAGCAGACCATATGGGATGAGGTTGGAGAAAGTGAAGCCGAGAAGGGACGTATGCTGTCAGATATAGAGACAGAGTGTCTGGAAGTATACCGACGAAAGGTTGATGAAGCCAACAAGGCCAAGGCACAACTTCATCAATCAGTGACAGCAAAAGAAGCTGAGGTTGCGGCTATTATGATCTCCCTTGGAGAGAATCATCTACACGTACAGGTGCATTTCCACACTGACCTAATGCAACAAATTCTAGTACTATGACATGGATGCATAAGAATATTGCTATATTAGTTCCCGATTGAAGTTTAAGTTGGAATCAGCTCTCTTTGAATTCAATGAGCTTAGTCTAAGACTGTAAGCTTCTATAATTGATTATAAAATTTCTTGGCAGCATTTAGTAACATGGATTACCATACACAAGTATTACCATCAATGACTTGCTGGCAGTCTGTAATTATGGCTACACCAATTTTTAATAGTAATACATGAATGGATGACATCTCAAATTGATGACCATCCTTTCTTCCCTTAAAAAAGTTATGACTACACCAACGTAATCTTTATTACCCTAAAAGTGGCAAGGTGACAGTCTTGGTAATTTAGAATGTCATTTTAAAGTGATAATCCATTCACATTTTGCTCTACTAAATTGCTGGGATATTGATCAATTTTCTTGTTCCACTATCTCTTCAGTTTGTCCTGATTTGATTATCGGGTCCAATGAAATTTGGAACTCAGAGCATAATTTTCTTGATTCATGTCCTTATCCTCGTCCTTTCCTTTCAACTTCTTTCTATTAGACTGACTATTGGAGTCATTAATTGTATGCACTAGACACCTTTTGGCATTTGGGCAAATACATTCTCATGTTTTATGAGGATGATCTCAGAAACCTATGCAGAGTCAATGTTGCTGTTTTTCCTTATGGATACAACTTTATATGTAAGGGCATCTCCAATTAAGTTGCCCAGATTTTTTTATCTTAGTGCCTCAAGATGAATGAATGTTCAATCAAATGATTGAACAGACCGAATGATTTTCACAAGTAAACCCACTATGATTTTCAGCCCATGTTCACGTCTACCCAATCTTGGAAACTGGATATACTTGATATTGTATCATGTATGGAAGAAATACCCATGAGGTCCTGTTGATTTTACAATTTACGCAATATATTGTGGATGTCTTCAGTGTCATTCTGGACATTCTTGGTTGTCTTGTTAGGTTTTGATCACTAGAACATGATACTCGTGGTGAAAGAAGCTCATTACTGTTCTCCCAGTTTATTATTTTTGAAAAAATTAACTACTTGCACTTGGCATGGACTTAGAATATCTGGTGTTATGTGAAATTTGCTTCATTTGTATTTGCATGTCAGTCTACAATGCCTTTGATTAGTCCATGAACCTATGAGATCCAGAAAGGCGACAAACTGGCATCATTGAGGGAGCAACTTGCTTTTGTCACATCAATGCTGGAAAAGCTGAGAGCAAAGAAAGAGGATCGAATAAAAAAATTTGTTGATGTAAGGACACAAATTGAGAAGATTACTGCTGAGTTAACAGATCATGAAGTCCAATCTGTTACTTTGATCAATTCTTTGACTATTGAAGAACATGATCTGTCAACAAGGAAACTCGATGAGTACCATGCACAACTTCATGTCCTCCAAAAGGAAAAGGTAATATGTTTTTATTACGCTGTCTTTTTTTGTGACTGTGCAATCATAGTTAGCCATTTACACCAAGTCTTTGACAATTAAAGCTGGAACACAATCCACATGGCAATAACCATAGTGACAAAACAATTGACAATATATAAATGACCATGGGTAATTTAGACCTTTTGTTACTGCAAAAGCATAAAAGATGTTAAAACTTTTGTTGAATGACAAAAGATCTGAGTGAAACTAAAATGCTTATTATTTGCTGATGCTGTAGTTTTTTTAAAGGGAGATTAGCCAGCAAGGGTTCATGTAAAGTGAAGAGATTTCATTTTCATGTTCATGTAAAGTGAAGAGATACTTAACTTGTTCTTGCTTCAGTAGTCTCTAATTGGAAGCATGCATATTTATTCCTTACCAGATATTAGGTTTCATTCACATGTTGGATTTCAAGCACCTAATCATTTTAATGTCCATAATTTTTTATGTCACGGACTTTTTTCTAGTCTGAACAAATCCAAAAGATACTGGAGTATGTAAATGAAGTGCATTCGCTGTGCGGTGTGCTTGGAATGGACTTTAGGAAGACAGTAGATGAAGTTCATCCAAGCTTGCATGAGGCTGTTCCAAGTAAATCTGCAAACATTAGCAATACTACATTGAAACGTCTAGCTGAATCTGTCCTGAAGCTAAAAGCAGAAAAGAAAGGCCGAATTCAGAAGGTAATGCAAAATCACAGCTTTCATTATTTCTTGCTGCTTGTTCTTTTCTTTTTCTTCCTTCTATCAAGCCTATTAAATATATCATGAACTTTATTTTGTCGCAGTTGCAAAGGACTATTGGGTCATTATTTGCACTATGGAAGTTAATGGATCCCTCAGAAGAAGAGAGGAAGTATTGCACAAGACTGGCTCGCATCCTTGAAGGACCTGATCAAGATATTACACTTAATGGTTTACTTTCACTGGAAACAATTGAGCAGGTCTAATGAAATTAGTGTGAAGTAATACTTTGTTTTTATTTTTAAAACTGAGCTGTTGATTTTTCTTTATTGATTCATTGGCAGACGGAAGTTGAAGTTGAGAGACTTGCAAAACTAAAAGTTGGCAAAATGAAAGAACTCGTCCGAAAGAGAAGGTCCGAATTGGAAGAAATCTGTAGAAGAGCACATATCGAACCCGATACGAGCACATCACCAGAAAAAACTATTGCATTAATGGACTCTGGTATTCTTAACACTTCATGAGTAGCATTCCGATGGCAGAAATTTCTTGTTTGTGTCATACAACAATTTCAAAATGCAGGTCTTGTGGATCCTTCAGAACTTTTGGCCAATATTGAGTCACAAATAAGCAAGGCCAATGAAGAAGCAACGAGTAGGAAAGAAATTATGGAAAGAATAAGCAAATGGCTTGCCGCTCGTGATGAAGAGAATTGGCTTGAGGAATATAACCAGGCAACTCTATTTCCTTATCACCAAGTTTATGTTTTTAAGCAATGCAGAGAGTTCTTGGTTGTGTTATCAATGCATTAGATATAATAATCCAGCTTCTTATTACATGACTTGTAAGGTTAAGATTCTTAATACAATGCAGTTCAGTCAACAACCTGTAATCTGTAGTACTTTAGATTTCAGCCTAAGTATTTATTGTTCTGCCCTGTCATACAGGATGGTTCCAAGTACAGTGCTGGAAGAGGTGAGCATCTAAATCTAAGACGCGCAGAGAAGGCACGGATTCTTGTTAGCAGAATTCCGGGTACTCCATGTTTTACCCAATTAATATGGGACGATTTAGCTGACTGGATTAATTTGGTTGATAACTAACGAAATTATTGTTTCCAGCCATTGTTGATAATCTTATAACTAAAACATTTGCATGGGAGGATGCCCGGAATCGACCTTTTCTATATGATGGAGTGAGTTAAATTATTGTGTTCTTTGCTTATTAGTATAGCTGTTTTCTCCTTTCCTTTATTTTGTTTAAATTTTTACTTCATCTAATCTCGAATCAGGCCCGATTACTATCTGTTCTCGAGGAGTACAAACTTTCTAGACAACAGAAAGAAGAAGATAAAAAGAGATACCGGGTAGCTATATCTAGCTCATTATCATTCTCCACATTTTTTTCTTGACTTCTGAACATTTGTGTCCTCTGTTTCAGGATCACAAAAAGCTGCAAGCACTATTTGTTTCACAGAAAGAAGCAATGCTTAGGTCCAAACCAAGTCCGAAAAAGATCAGCAGTTTCAATAAGAAGTCAAATGGATACCATGCAAATGGAAAGGGGAATGGACTCATGACTCCTGCACCACGGCGGATTTCTGCCGGAGGTGCAACAACTGAGCTTTTGACACCTCGCTCATACTCGGGTCATCGTACTGGATACTTCAGTGACATGAGGAGACCGTCGATGAAGCCGCTGAACTTCGCAACTGTTTCAAAGGAGGACTCGATGTCTACGTTCACATCTATCAGTGGTTCGGAACCTGAGTCGCCATTAAATTGAAACAATGAATAACAGTCACCTTTGGGGACTTGGCATTGGCACCTAATAACATTCGAATGAACGAAGAACAATGCACATGAGATCAAAAATCTACTCATATCCCAGTGAAGGAGATTGTTGTTTTGTGGAAAGGGTGTATGTTGGTAGTATGTTCCATGACTGATGTAACGATAGGAAAAGCATATTGACATAGATGTAATACACAATGGCTAAGGCGCTAAGCCGACGTTTAGGTTGTATAGACATCATAGTTAACTCATGGCGTGGCGCCTGTTATGATCTTGTAACTGTTATCAACCACTGCACATCTCTCTCTCTCTCTCTCTCACACACACACACATGTTGTGTTGAATCTCAAAACAGGAACTTGCATTGGTGCTGCCAGGGACAAAGGGCGGAACTTTGTTGCAGAGAGGTGAATTTAAGAATTCTAATGTTACAAAGTAATAAGAAAAGAAAACTCTCTTTTTTTTCCAACACAGAGTTCGAAGATATTAACCCCCCCCCCCCCGCCCAAAAAAAAAAAAAAAAAAAAAAAAAGAGAACAACAACAAGATGATTCTCCAGTTGCTGTTGTTGTACCATAGAATAATAATATTAATCCCAAAGGAATCTTAACAACCTGTTCTCTTTGTATAATACATAAAATAATTATGCACAGGACTTTAGGAGCCTCTTTGTCCATTTGATTCTCCAAATACGAGTGGAACCGAGATGTTGGAATCAGGCGTGCACGTGACCTGGTTCCAACATCTCGGTTCCACCATTTCGATGAACTGAAATGGGCGCCGTCTTTTTTTTTTTTTTGCTTTTGACCATTTTTTTTTAGACGTGACGTGTTGCTTTTTTTTTGCCCATCTTTTTTTTCTTTATCATTTTCTTTTACAACATTTCTTATATAAGTTAATTTATTTATTATATATAAATATGAATAATAAATGAGTCATATAATATTTTTTATTCTTTGTTTTTTCATTATAAAATTTTAATATTTTATTAAATATAAATTTTTAAAATTGATTTTTTATATTTAAATACTATATTTTTTTAACAAATTTGTTGACATAAATTTTTTTAATATATATTATGTATGTTATTTTTAACAAATTTTATAATATATATTTATAATACATATTTTAAATTCAATCACTCATTAAAATTAATCTATCACATCTACTTTTTCCTATCACATCAACTATCTTATTCCTCATAATCAAATTTCACTCCATCCAAACACAACTCGAACTAATCTGTCAACTCAATTATTCACGGAAACTTAGTGGAACGCCTGGTTCCAGTTGTCAAACGGCCCTTAGTGATTTTCTTGAGACTTTTGTATTATAAGCTTGACAGATGATATCTAGCAAGAAAAATAAATCATATCATTGATGAGGTTACATTGCAACATTAATGAAAAATTGTATCGATCCAAAATCAAACGGCTAGATTTAATTTCATATAGAATTTAAATCATTGATTTAAGAATAATCTCTTCAATATTGATGCCGTTGGATTTGATTCATACTCCAAGTTTTCTTTTATCTTCTTATGCTCATCCAATTTCTGCTTCAATATTAAAGGGAACCAAATAAAGCTAAATTATTTTATATGTGATCAAATTAATAATAGTAATTATTATTATGATTATAATATATCTTGATACGATATTAAGTGGAGACGATTCATCATAAATATTAAATACTTCACTTTTCTTTATCACTTACTAATTTTTAATTGATTAAATTAAACAATATTTTTCGACTAATGATTTACTATTCGAGTTTTAGATAGGGGAACTAGTCTATATTTATTTTATTTTTTTAATTGTCTCCTTTCTTTGAGAATTTTAAAAAAATCCTAATTTCAGAAAATACTAACAAAAATAGGGAAATAAATGTGATGGATGTGGTCACCATCGGCGTGGTGGTACCGGCATCGTCGAATCGTCGTCGTCACTGCCCGCTCTTAAACCTCCAAAACCTAGTCCGATGACCTTCTCCGTCCCCGCGCCGCTTCGCCGCAACCTCCTGCTCGCCCTCGCCGTCGCCTGCTGCGTCGTCTCTGTCTGCGTCGCCCACGGAGACCACTCGCCGTCCTGCCCCTTCTCCTCTGCCCCCGCCGTCGCCGCCGGATCCGAGCAACACCATGGCCACAGACATGAACATCATCATGGATGCGACCACCACCACCACGACGATCACCATCACTACCACAACGAACACCATGGCCACCGCGATATCCGTCGGGCAAAGCTGCCGGAGGAGCTGGAGGAGGAGAGGGATCTGATGCACGACGAATTGGATCACCACCACCACCATCATCATCATCACCACCACCACCACCATAACCACCATGATCACCATTCGCATGGATATGATGAGGTCGAGCAACCGACTATAGGTGAGTTTTGCCTGTCTTGGTTCCAATGTCTTTGAAGTGGGAGGGCGGGGTGGTTTTCTTAGAGTTGTTTCCCTTTGGTGGTACGGTGGTTCGTTCTGGTGGGGACGTGTGGATTCGGAATGGTGGAGTTAAGGCGTTTGGGCGAAGGCGATGGGCTGCTCGTTGCTAGTGAGCATGGCGTCCCTGATCTGCCTCATTCTGCTGCCAGTAATCTTCTGTGAGTGGACCGGATAAGACTTGGTGTTTATTTTCTTTATTGTTCTTTGTTTCCATTTCATAGAATTTAAATTTTGGCAACTTCCAGTGCAGGGAAAACCATCGAAAGCTGTGGTAGATTTTCTGGCTCTGTTCGGGGTAATGTGTAGTTCAATTCTTGCTGTTTACTTGTATGATGTTTTCATATTAATGGAAATAGTCTCCTCAAAAAAAATATTAGTGGAAATAGTTTGGGTTTTAATTACAATGACATTTGTTTGAAGGGCCCAGGAATCGTTTTCTTTCAATCTAGAAATCAGGTTTAGTGCCAGGGTGCATTAGAAAAAGCATTTGATTTATTTCATCATTATTTCCTAATTTTTCTTATTATCTTCCAAAACAAGGGAGACAACAAGCACATAGATCGCTGATTGTGGTTCATTTCTTTTCTTGCTACAGTGTTGTTAGTTTTGTCATTAATGACTGAATGTGAATTTTATGATGTTGTCATGTGAACCACTTTAGTTGTTAGTACTATCCCTCTTAGGAAATCCATAGTTTTTTTAGGAGAAAATCCATAGTTATTTTCTTCCTCAAAAGTAATAATAGTCTCTTAGTTTAATTTCAAAAAACAATTCTCCTCAGTATTTCAGCAAATTGAAGGTTCTGGAAAGTTAGATTGGGAGCTTACGCACAAATTAAGTGGCCTAATTTCTTTTGGATATGCTCAAGTTCAGTCTATCTGAATAAGCTGTCTTACTGTGACATATCTGCTATAATGTAGATGGTTATAAATCTCAAGTCATAATGACATATAACCTGAAGAATCTAGTGGCTACTTTTCTGCTTCTGTTTGTTTAGATCAGTTTGTACAAACCTTAGAAGTTTTCCAATTTTTCATCCAGGCGGATTCATTTGATACTGTTGTCTTCTTGACTTAATCGTCCAGTAATATTTTTTTATGATTTCTCTTCGAACTCTCAAGACAAAAAATGATGTGCATTTCGAGACTGATATTACAATTTCTTGCAGGCAGGAGCGATGCTGGGAGATGCATTTCTGCATCAGTTACCACATGCTTTTGGTATGTTTTCTATTGCACTACCAGATCACATTTTTCTTATTTTTGAAATATTTTGCATGCTAATTGTACTAAGATTTCTATGTTACTAACCATAAAAACAATAAATTCATGTTATTTTAATATCGAAAGAAGACAAAACATCTTCATCAATAGTTAATGAAACTATATTTTTTAAGTCGTAAGCAACTGGAGTAACATTAACTGATCCTCAGAGTTTTAGATATTGCTTTTAATTTGTAGTGGTAGCCAATGTTTCCCTTTTTTTAGTAAAATAACAAGAAATTTTATTTTGTAACCTACTTAATCCAATTCCTTTTACCAATTTTGGTGGCAGCTGGTGGCACAATCCGTTCAAAAGGTTTCTTCCACGTTTTTGTTTTGACATTAATCCTCCTACACAGAGGAAATTCCAACATAGTTCAAAGTTGAAGTAGATGGATGAAGTATTGCAGGACTAAGAGAAACATCAAACTAGTTTCACTTGTCTTGATATTTGCAATACGTATCTTTTACTTCTTTTTCTGCCATACCTTTTGTATTTTTTTGGAGAAGTATACCTTTTATATTTAGGGACATGCTTTTATGGTTTCCTTGGAGAATCATGATAGGATTTTTCATTTGTAGTTTCTTTTTCATTTATGCACACACTTTCCATGTTTATTTGCAGATCGGAAATCCGGTATAGCTTATATCGTACATGAGAAGTCTTTCTCCATACAGATATATCTTTCCACTTTTGGGACCTTTGTATGATGTAACTATCTTGTTATGAGTTTCTTTTAGGTGGAGGGCACTCGCATGAGCATCATGATCATGACCTGGAACATGGACATGCACACAGTCTACAAGATCTTTCTATTGGTCTGTCTGTCTTATGTGAGTATCACAATGCATATCTGAATCAATCCCCTTTCGAAAGAATATCTGAATCATTGCCACAAATGCCTAACCGTTAAGACAGATTCATGTTACAGATTGCCTAGCTTCTGTGATCAAACTTGTTTGTCATTAGGAAAACTAATTTTTGTAAATTGTAAATGGGATGATGTTAAACAGATAAAATATTCCGGCTTTTTTCTCACCCATCAACCATTCATAGTCTTTTACATGTATTATACAAAGTGACCATAGCAACAGCAAAAGAAGGATTTCATACACTTGTATATGCAGCTCATTCTTAGCGCTGCCTTCCCATTGACTTGTTTTCATTGTCTTGCAGTTGGCATTGTCCTCTTTCTTCTAGTTGAGAAGATTGTGAGATATGTTGAGGATCATTCTGGTAAGGTGTTAGGTCATGGACATCACCACCATAAGCACAATAACAAAGTCAAGGAAGAAAATGAGATTCATCAAGAGTCTGATTCAAAGGTTAACAACCAAGATACTACAGACACATCAAATGCAGCTAAGGAGAAGGATTTACTTGATGGAGAACTTGTCAGCCGCCAAAGTGATGGTGCACATCATGATACTGTACTCCGCAAGGTATCAATAGTGTTTTGTTATATTTGATATACACACACACACACATGCCTATAAATAGAGGGCTAGGGAAACCCTGCTAATCCTATCTCAAAAGAAAAAAAAAGAAACTCTACAAATCATGGTGTACTTCTCACGTGGGGAAGAAAGCAGTTGCTGAAAGTTGGTGATGCTGTCATCTTGTCTGGCTTCAGGGATTATTGTTGAGCTTGAGATATGCGTGATGACAAGCCCTTCTTTCCTTATTGTGTTTCATAATGCCCAACGGTTATACTATAGTTTTTGCTTAATTAAGAGGTAGAAGTTTATATGTTCTTAGTATTTATGTTGTAAGATTGTGTCTTAACTAATCTAGAGTTTACTCTAAAGATGCCTACACAAGATGATCAACCTTTCTCCCTTCAAAGAGGAAAAAGGGTTACTCTAGATCAAGAACAAAGTCCAAGTGTTACATTTTGCTATAGATAGGTTAAAAGAATCAAGTTGTGATTCAAATAAGTGAATAGAGGCGGCCAGTTAACTTATATGTAAATTGCTGAAGGGGTTTCTTTATTGATACCTTTCTTCAATTCAATAGCAATTCTGATGGTTGTTCTGCCTTGAAGTCCTATTTGAGGGACCATAACTTGAATATTAGTATTATTATTTGTTGATATTTTCTTGAGAGTACACTATTTGTTGATAACTCAAGCAACCGAATTGTAGATCTCTTGATCACACTTAATAACATGTTTTCACTCTAAAGTCCAGTTGTAGCATTTTGTCCTATAGAAATTAGATAGTTTCAACGCATGAAATCTACATCAAAATCTCAACTAATATTGAAAGGGTGGTCAAATAATTATTGTTCATAAAGCTGGTCGACGTGGCGAAGTCATGAAAACACATTAATCCACTTTCATTTGTAACTGATTTTTCATTACATTACCTGGATATTTACAGCGTGTCAACTCAAGTAGTGCCACAGATGATGGGAAGGAAGATTCAAATGTGGGGAATTCCTCTCGACCATCTACTAGTTGCAAAGCTTCTTCTGCCCCACAGTCAAGCTTGGTGTTTGGTTATCTTAATCTTTTCTCTGATGGTGTTGTAAGTTCTTCCCGCCAGCAACTTTACTGATATGGGGAATTGAATTTTTTAGCCTTGCTGAAATTTGACATATTTGAATTTTGCAGCACAACTTTACTGATGGTATGGCCTTAGGAAGTGCATTTTTATTGCATGGTTCAGTTGGTGGGTGGTCTAGAACATTGTTTTTGCTTGCACATGAGCTTCCTCAAGAGGTTCATTTCCTTCTTTCTTTTTCTACCTTCCATTTACTGTGGTAATTTCAAGATCATTGAGTGGTTTGCACTAACTGTATCTTTAATCTTGGTCCAGTACCGAAGTTATGCTCTATATAGAAACTGCAGGGCAGGCAAAGGAATTTCTAGTGTTTTATTTCATTTCTTCTCCGGGAGTGGGTTTTGGATAGTACCTCCTGTTCCAATTTTGCGGCTCTCCTCTAGAGAGCATTTTTTTTAGCTTTACTTGTACATGTTGATCATTATATATATATATATACACACACACACATACATGGATGACAACCTAACTTGGTTTGTTATCCTTTGCCTTCTCAAAAAAAATTTCTAGTATTTTATTAAAACATGTTTGCACTTTATGATGTCATATTGTATACTTATAATTTTGAGAATAAATCAATGATTGAACACCAAAGACAGAATAAGTCAATGATGATAGTTGATGATGAACTGAACAAAAATGTACTAATAAAGTAAAGTATAAGGCTTTTAGTCAATTGTAAAAGAGAAGAAAGTTCTGATATGTGATAAGAGAAGATTTCAAAATTGCTTGGTGTGAGCAAGCAGGAGACAGTCAACAATCTCCTCAAAAAAAAAAAAGGAGACAGTCAACAAGACATAGTGACAGTAAGGGAAAATTTGTTGCGGAAGGCCATAACATGAGATTGTAAATCATCACAGCAACATTGTTGGATCAGAAGGGGTAGAGAATATCATAATAGGGATATAGCACGTGCTCATTTTACCATAGCCTAGGTGGAAGACTTGTGAAAGGAGAGCTTATTTCCAAACTTGAGGAAAAATTTTCAGTCACGGATAATGATCCCTTTCCTGAAATATGCTGAAGTTCAATTAAGTTCACCATTTGAACATTGAGAATAGCATTGCAGTTGATAATACATCTTTGAATATTTCATCGCATTCTTTTTGTTAATGAAGTTTGAATTCTTTTGGATTTTTGTATCCAAAATAAAACATTCTTGTGGATTTTAAAGAATTGAAAATTGCAGGAAAGTAAAAAGTATTTTTTTTTTGTATGCAAGATCATATTTCTATCGCATGTTCTTTTCAAACACCAAATTTGGTCATTATTTTTTATAGATTGCGCTTTTTAAGGAGATAGCATAGATTTCATTAAATAAAAAAAAGATATTTCAAATTTGTGGGGTTTAAAAAACTGGTTAAGCCAAATTATGTCTGAAGACAATATACATAGATATGGTCTTTTCAAATTTAAACTTAGTTATATTTTGTGCAGACATCAAATCGTGTTTCGTCCTTGGTAATAAAGTTGGGATTAACCAATTTTTACCTCCACACAATGGCAAAATTTGCATCTTTTTGCATTAATGAAAGTCAATCTTAGTTCTTGTCAAGCTCATCACACTTATTGCATGGACAATACCACCAGAACCTTTGTTGGTACCCTTCTTGTGCTCCTCAATATCATGGATGATTGACGTTACAAATATCACTTATTTATCTGGTGCTCAAATTACTTTCTACACACATTATCGCGGAAATGTTGACAATGCAATACTCTTCTTACTGCTGCATATTCATGATGTTGTATAGGTAGGAGATTTTGGGATCTTGGTGCGATCAGGATTCTCAGTCCCTAAAGCTTTGTTCTTCAATTTTCTGTCTGCATTAGTAGCGCTTGCTGGAACTGCATTGGTACGTTCTTTCACTATTTGCAGCTTCTTACACAGGATTCAGGCAGGTTCTTTTCAATGGCACTTTATGTATCTCCTTTTGAAGAAATATTTGTGTATAACCTGTAGGCCTTGATTTTGGGAAAAGATCCAGGGCAGTCATCTTTGATCGAGGTAAAAAAAGAATACTTGCATGAGAAATATGGATAAGTTTACTCATTGGGAATGTACAGCTGATACAGACAACTCTACTTTCTCTTTTTAGGGATTTACTGCCGGCGGTTTCATATATATAGCAGTAGCAGGGGTACTCCCTGAGATGAATGATGGAAAGACGACATTCAAGGGCACAATTCTTCAGCTAACGGCGCTGGTTTTAGGAATATCTGTTGCCTTGTTCATTTCCTTGGTTGAATAGAAATTGTATGTTAGTCGTATTGTCCTCTTGTTAAGCATAGGATTGTACTGAGTGAATCATAGAAAGATGTGACATCTTCAGTCACCCATGGAGATCAGAAATTTGATTGGTTTTTGAAGATTGTGCAGACTTATCTCAATGAATGGAATGGTGATTAGCTGCAGACATCAAAAGACATCCGATACATGGGGTACTTGCAATGGGAAAGGTCTCGTGTATAGCATTCGTGTACCATGTAATTCACATTTAAACGGGTTATACGGTTAGAAATTGGAATCCGATACTTTGCAATCATCAGTTTTCTAAAGTGATTTTGCTTGTTTTCGGTGGTTTACTGAATGAAATGCATTTGGATGTGGCTCACAAATCATGAGTTTTTGCTTGTAATAACTTTTGCATAGTTTTTTCTTTGCTATGATTTCAAGAAGCAAGCATCCGGAGAGTTCTCTTTTTCTCTCTTTTTTCCCCCTTTGGTGTATCATTGCATTTAGTTTTTTTTTAAATTTCACGTGAATAGTTGAATTAATACGAGCAGAATGTAATGATAAAAAAATTATGATAGGAAAAAATAAATGTAATAGATTAATTTTGATGGATGTTTAAATAAAAAATAGGTATTATAAATTATTAAAAAAATAAATGTACAAATTAAATTTTTTTGATGAAAAAAATTATTTAAATATAAAAAATTTCAATAAGTTTTATTTAATGAAATATTATTTTTTTAATGAAATGATAACTAATAAATAATATTATATTAATAATTTATAAATATGTTATATTTAATAAATAAATTATTTTATAAGAGAAATGTGAGAGAAAATAAGAAAAGAAAAAAAAGCAAAAAAAAAAGTAACCATCACGTCAATAGAAAAAACCCTTGCTACAAGTGTTGCGGTTTCATAAAAAAAGATGAAATCGAAATCATTAAATACGATATGATTTCATCTCGAGAATCATATCACAAAAGTGTGTTTAAAAAATTAGCTCAAACTGGAGGCCTAATTTTAGTCTAGGTCCCCAATCAAATACAGTCTCAAGGGCGCCATCGAGCTGAACTGTTCCCTTGTTTGCTTGTGATATCAATTGCCAATTTTCTAGATTCCCTTGGCTACTCAGCTGTATAGTTCATATAGGAACTGTCACCTTTATGATGTTTAATATCCAAATAACAGAGATTCACAAAGCAATCTTGTGCTATGTACCACTGAATGGAATTTGATATTTAGAATTATCAATTTTAACTAGAGAATATGTTCAACTTCAACACCGAGTTAATTAGGTCACACTGCGGCCTATAAAAACAAGATCAATTGCCTTGGTTGAGGTCGAGAGAACTGACTTCCTAAATAGGTATTGTCGGTCAAATGCCATAAAAAACGTGAGATTTTTTAGTTCTCATCTATAGTAAGGCTATTCTGTTTGGTACAATCATGGAAGCTACGTGTTCGTATATTTGGAAAAAAATCGTGGTAAAGGAAATCATGAATCAGTGAAATGAAATGTGAATAAAGTTACTTTTCTGTAATCTCTAAAAAGCATGGTGATGCAGAACTAGAATTGTAGTAGTTTCAAATACATTTCAGTTGTTCTTTCCTCCACCTGTTTTTCTATGCTTGAACGGGACCTACCTTTTAAACAAGTGAGATTAGGAGTTGATCTCTGCGAAACATGTATACATATAACAAAGGAATACCCTGCACGCAGGTGCAATAATAGGAGTGTCGTGTTTGTCATCACTTTTCGGCGTACCAAAATTACAAGCAGTTAGAAGGTTAAACTTTATAAGTAAGCAAATGGATCTTCATTATCCATAACAAAAAGAAATCAAGAAAGTTATGCAGACTATTAAAAGGAGACGCAAATAATACACATCATATGCTCCTGCAACTAAACAGATTTTCTCAGTAGCAATGCCAGCACATAGCAAAGACACGAATCTATGGAGGATAAGGCAACAATCAGCAAGGCCACAAGCACCAGGGTAAGTGCTGCCGTTTTCAACTGCAAAAATAGATCAAAATCTATCAAAAGCACAATACAGAAGATTAAGAAATAAGAGCATCAGAACTTGAAAAAATTAGAAAATGTCCAGAAGACAGGTTAGCAGGATGAAACTCCTCCAAATCAACAAAGGTCCTACCAAAAGATTCAGGACAGCGTAAAATACAATTAGAAACATAGAAAAATGCAAGGAATCCTGCTAAAGGAAATCAATAAGCTTTTTGGAAACTGTTTAGTTTAAAGAAAGTTTGTAAGAGATAATACACCTAAGTTTTACTTAGAAGTTAAAGCATATGATATAACAAAGCATAAAAATTTCTCAAACGATCTCACATTTGAGGCAAGTTGTAGAGTCATACGACTGACATTCGTGTTGAATTTGTTGGTTTTTGGCTAAAGGGATAAAGCTTGGCCAAAAATCAAGTATACAGTGCAGAAGGGCCATCATGGAAATCTAGCAGTCAAACATTTTGGTTTCAATTTTGGCCCATGGGTACCTAAATTAAATTTGTTGGCAAGGAAGAAAAACCACCACCTAAAGTGTGACATCTGTGGTTTCTCCTAGTCTGAACGGCCTTTCACATACATTCTTGTTACTTGCAAGTATCCTTTTGTCTATGACAATTATTTAATTTATTATAGGAAAGCTGAACTAGATGTTGAACCTTTTATGTTAAGGGGAATCGATATATTTTTTTTGGAGAGGGAAATGATATTCTTGAACAGAAAAGTATTTGTTGAAATGATTTCTTTGAGGAAAATAGCACATTATATAAAACATGTCAATGCATGCAGTCATGCACACTGTACAAATTAAATTTGTTACACAGAAAGAGTCACTTAATTGAATATTATTGACAAAATAATTAATAAAATCAAATCACTTTCAGAGGGAATATATCTATTCAGAAATCAAAAGCTATCCAGTTTATTTATTCACAAAATAGAAACTCATACATCTTCACACAAGAACTCCCTATTTGAAAAACGAGCTGATGCATCTCTATTTTGACATGGGCACTTTCAGCATTTTAACCACTATAATGCTATGCAAAAAAGTAATTCTGACACAAGGCAACCAATAAACAAGAGGTGTTAAAGTCATGTAATCTCATTAAGATTTTGGATACAAAGTTTGTTGCTCGTTGAACCCATTTATAGACAGCAAACTCAACAAATTACAATATGAAATACAAACTAACTGGTCACGTTATAACAAAAAATCCAACAGATCATAAGTGTAGTAAACCTACTTTTATACACCAAAAAGCATGATCAGCAAGTACTTGTATGGAGCAGAGAGCTAGTTCTTCAACTAAAACTCATAAGAAAGCTCAAGGCTTTTCGTTTATAGATCTGAAGCAAATATTTTCATTTTTTTATCTTTTGTTGTTCAGTTCAATCATTGTACTAGACATACCGTGCTGTGAAAGGTTGGCCATTCTATGAACTTCAGCTGACTGGGTTGCTCAAGCAAAAACAAAACCAAAGATTTCATACCCCTGAGAAAACATGGAAATCAAAGCATGAAGTCTAATGTTTTCCTAACTAAAGTAACAGAAGTTGTAAGAAAATAAACTAATGTAGCAGAAAGTGCCCCTTGCAATCTAAAAAGTGCATTATTGCTCACCATGCAACATCTTTGACCATGGCAAACCAAAATGGTTCATTGTTGTACTTATCCCCATACGAGAAACCAGGATGGTTATTCATTCCTGTCGAAGAACATTTCAAATGTCTGACAATACCAAATGGGCGCTGTTTCGGTTCCTTTGAAATCTACATACAAGCAAATGTAACCAGCAACCCTCAGAAAATTGTAGTCAGTAACCTCAAAGGAAAATTAATACAGATAAGACATTTTGGCTGGTTATATCAACTAGACCTTAAGACACTGAGATTTGGCCGAGCTGGAAGGATGAAGAAGAATGTCTGATGGATGACATCTGAACACAACTAAATGCACATGGAATCAATTGTTTTCTGTTAGTTCCAATATAGTTCATATTGAGACAAACAGAGATACTAACAAGCTTAATACCTGAACTACGAGTCATCAAGCCATTGATCCACATCTTTGTTTTTCACTACAGACAAGTAGGAAAAAAAAGCCATCAACACAGAGGTAATTCACATTAATGCACATGCATGCCGGAGCGTCAGCGTTTAGCTTTGTTAAGTTAACAACTATGACATATATTTTCGATGTATCAACAACGGAACAGCAACGTAAGGAACAAACAAATACTTCTCAGCCAATACAAAAAGGGTGCAGTGTTTCTATGTTACTCAAAAGATGCAATATTGCTCCTGAAACCAAGCATTACAGCGAAACCGAATCGAAAGCTTATGACGGGCCCAAAAAATGCACACAGAAGACGGATAAAACAACATTCTGCCGGAAGGAATAGTGAAATGAACATGACGTCAAAGAAGAAAACAAACTCAATTTGTAAAACTATTTTTCAGAGAAAAATCGTGTATCCGGCAAGTGACCCTTTTCAAAGTGACATTTCGTCGAACAACTAGAGACCAATAGTTTTTTTCCGCTCACCCTCTCTCTCGACGGCACTCACCGTTTCGTTCGGTCCGGACGAGGGCGACGCTGAAGGAAGCAACGCGTGGCAGGCGGACGTCCGAGACGAAGTGACGATGTTACTCACAGGGTCGGGTAACGAGACTTGATGGACGTGTCGGCGAACAAACCAACAAGACCCGCAGGTGCGGGGCGACTTTTCTGTGGCACCCGGCTGCAGATGGAGATGCGATATGCGGCGGTGACGAGGTTTGATGGCGGTGGCGGAGGCGGAAGGGGGACGCGCAGACGGACGCTGCCGGCAGAATAAAAGGAAGTGCGGGGCCTAATTTTATCCTTCGCCATTTTTTTATTTATTTAAGCTCAATTTAGGTCTTAATACACAATATGATTATGATTTTCGATTTTAAATAATTAATATTTCATTAATAAAAATGTTTTATATCTACACAATAATAGTTAAATTAAATGAAGTTCAACATATATAAAAAGTTTCATGTACTATGACACACACATATATATATATATATATAACTTAATCTAAATATGACCTACTATAAAGTATAAGTTGAATGTGAAAATTTTATCATTTTTTTGTTTTTTTTCTAAATATATTTTGTTGTTGGATAGAACCGTAGATGTCGTTTGGTATGTAAATAATAGGATTTTCCGCGTTTATCCCTAACTTAACTCATCGTAGCACCCTGGAATTATATCGCTTTTTTCACTTTGGTCGGTGAAGTTCTGTTAAATTTTCCATTAGTTTTTATTTTTTTATATATGAAATGACTAAACTATCATTCTCTCATATCTTCTATTTTTTTAAATATAAAATAATATAATATAATAAGAAAAATTTAAAAAGTGTGTCGGGCGCATGTGGCCGGTGCACGTCGCTAGCGCACGAGAGAGGGGCATCGGCCCCCCTTGTGATCTCGTCGCCGGCAATGTGTCACGTGATCACGTTGACGACCCCCCCCCCCTCCCCTCCTCCACCCATCTCGTCGTCGGCAACGCCCCCCTCGCGCTTGCTGGCCACACGCACCCGACACACTTTTTATTATTATAATATATTATTTTATACTTGAAAATATTAGAACATATGAGAGAAGAGCAGTTTAGTCATTTCATAAATAAAAAAATAACAAAAAGTTAACAGAACTTGACAGATGAAGCAAAAATGAAAAATGTGGCATGGTTCAAGTGCGCTATGGTGAGTTAAAAATCAAGAGTAAATGCAAAAAATTGTCGTAGTTCAAAGAAGATTTGAAGAAATAAATCCTAAATAATACGTATAGGTTATCAAGTATTTTATTTTAAATTATCAAGACTCGTCATATTATCTTATTTCATTATGATTAATTACTGATAAGTTTAATTACCACATAATTTAGATAGAGGTACATTTTTAAATTATCAACTGCTTGACATATATTTTAATAAAAATATTCATTCAATTAATTTTTTAATTTTTAAATATTTTATTAATAAATAAATATCATTCAACTTTATCTTTTTTAATATTTGAAATCTTTTACAAATAAGTCGTAATTTTCCATATCTTATTTTATTTATATTCAATTTTTTTAGTTTTTGTTCTTTTCTAGAGAGAGATGGGTCGTCGGAGGACGTCACCATCTTTCAACAGGAAGACGTCGTTGCCTTCTAGCAGGATGTTGTCTTCGCGTGTGAGAACATAATCTTAAAACAAGGAGAGAGTTGTGTGCAGTCCAAAGCAATTGTATGAGAAAATGCAAGAGCTAGGAGGAGAAAAAAAATTTGCTCCCAAATTGTATCGTATACCAAAGTTTCTTCTAAATACAATAGAATTTCTCCTAAATAAATAATTATTCATGACAATTTTAAAATTTATAAATCTAAGCGCACAACTACGATTACAAACACACAATTATCATTTTTGTATTTTGGCATCAAATTCACAGTAAAAGAAATTCTCTTAAGAGAGTTCAAAACTTTAGTGATGCAAAATCCAAGTTTTCCTCATTTTTTTCCTGATTTGAGTTTTTTCCTCATGGATTTTCTTTTATTACTTTTGGTTTACATTCTTTCGGTGTTGTGCTTTTGTCTCGCTATTCAACTCCTTTGCTTCATCGCTAAAAAACAAAAGAAAAAAAAAATGAATTCGTCGACATACCCAAAACCTCTTGAAGTCGTGCTAATCCGTACCCATTTTTTTAAACGGTATATTTGTATTATGAATATGCCAAGTACGTGTGAGAAGTGTACCCAAGCGTGTATATATATCCATAGAGTACTTCTTGTAAATTTTTTATTTATACTTAGTACCTTGACCATACCCAAGCAACCCACTTTTGCCCTTGACGATCGGATGAGAGTGATATGGAATCCTAATCAAATTGATGATTTTGGAAATCTAATTCAAAATTAATCTCAAGATATAACCTCACTTTTCGATTATATCATTCATTCTTGATTATTGAGTTATAGATTTTGCTAATAATGACTCAATAGTTTTATGTTTTAACCACTGAAGTTTTGCCTAGACTATATGCTTCACCCTTACAATGAGGAGGAAGATGGGAAGATTAAGATCCGTGGCAGATCTATTTACATTAATTTATTAAAGTATTTTACGTCATATTAAATAATAATAAATTATAATATTATTTAAATATAATATTCTTATATCTTAAAATAAATTATCTCTCTAATTCTTATTTTTTATTTAAACACATTAAAATTTATCTACCAAATTATATTTTAATTTTTTATCATTATATTTTTCATTCAAATACTAAATAAGAATTTATATATCTAATCAATTAATTCTAAAAAAAGTCAACTCATTAAATTTTAAATTCTTGCACCCAAATACTGCCTTCTAAAATTTGCAAGAAAATATTTGATTTCATAGTAACTATTGTTGCTCATCCATGAAATAACACTCCACCACCCCCCCCCCCCCCCCAAAAAAAAAAAAAAAAAAAAACTCACTCCAACAGTAGTGTCCCTCCACATGTCTCTACAACCTCGAACCGTAACCCTACCTAGTTTTGATCGAATGTCATCTGGAAGCGGGGTCACCCGCCTATGCCATGTATCTCCCCACATCAATTCCGTGAAGTACAGGCCAAGGTTACTGAAGAAGTAGAAATCCAAGATGGAGATATTGCCCAGTGTCTAGCAGAGAGAGAGAGAGAGAGAGAGAGAGAGAGAGAGAGAGAGAGAGAGAGAGAGAGAGAGAGAGAGAGAGAGAGAGAGAGAGAGAGCGAGAGAGAGAGAGAGAGAGAGAGAGAGAGAGAGAGAGAGCTGTCTTGTGGGCCGTCTGCTCCTGGAGGATCCGTCACTTGATCAATTATGCTCTAAACTTTCCTCACTATGGCGGCTGCAATAGCTCCTAACCATCTACAACACACGCAATCTTACTTTCGTATTCTATTTTACTAACATGCGTGAGAGATGAGGGTTCTTACGAGGGACCGTGGATGTTTCGTGGGCACCTTCTCGATGTGTCTAGTCTTCAACCTTTTATTTCGTCCCGATGAGCGTCACCTTCTTGTGGTCACCCCTGTATGGATTCAAGTTCCTTGATCTAGTGTTTGAGCTTATTCATCATCGACTATCATTTGCATCGCTAGCTATTTCGGTAGGACGCTCCACCTTGATGAAGCGACATTGCGCTGCGATTAGGGGGGTGTTGTAAGAGTCTACGTAGAAATCGACTTGTCTAGTCCAATAAAGCAGGGTATTTGGGTGCAAACGCCAGATGGCAGCAAGTATTTTCAACTTGTGAAATATGAAAACGTGCCATTTTTTTGTTTCTATTGTGGTGTGGCAGGACACAAGATGGACGAGTGCCCCTGAAAACCTAATGTTTCAATGGAGTCGCCGGTGTAAGGTAAGGTCCTTTTGTTTGGCCCCTGATTATCTACTCGACCTCCGGCCACCGGCTCCTCAAGTCATCACAATTGTGGTCGCATGGTTCAGGGGCGCTACCGACGTCACGGGATGGCAACATGTGTCCTTATCTCAATGATGTCATGAGGACTTATGTCAATCTGAGAAAGAAAGTTCGATTTATACGTTTAAATGTTGTACACGAGAGTGACAGTTGTGCTTGACATATGAATCTTTTTACGTGTGTAAACTAGATTTCTCGTGATCACAAGAGTACCGTTGGTAAGTCGAGTATCTTTCACCATGAAATTATCTAAATACACACGTGAATGGGCAATCAATCATTTTCACCCATATAGATGAGAAGAAGAACTTGAGTTTTATAGCAAAAGCACCTCCCGTAAGCCGTCAGCGTGTGTTTCTACTTGTTGTCTTGCACTTTTCCGATCTTGTTCTTATTTCCTCGTTATCCTTATATTCTGAAAACAACAAAAATATTATATTACTTTCGTTGCTTTCTTTTGCTATTATTCTACCACAACATTTCTCCCCCGTTTCAGCTTGTTTAGATACTGAGGTTTTTCTTGAAAGTTTCGTAAAGTTGTTCTCTATGGATCGAACCTCAAGCACTACAATGATGCTCTGTATACTTGCGGATCACATTTTGATAGTGTAAAGATATTATAAATTTTAAGACTTCATTCAACATTTTCTTCTGTGTTTAAGAGTAATAGCTAGTGTAAGGGATAGATATAAGTCTTAAGGGCTCTTGCCTCTCGTATGTGTCTTTTTACATGAAGCGCGCCAGTTCCATTTCGCACCGCGTTCTCTATGCACACTTTATGCGAGTCAGAACAGTGATTGGCCATGATGTCGGTACCCTAAACTATGAAGATTGTTGTGTGGAATTGTCGAGGAGCATATCGGGGCAAGGTCAGGGACCGTCTTCTTGAGATTATAAAGCAACATCGACACAACACTGACCTGACATCTTAGTTCTTATGGAAATGCACGTGGATGCAAGGCGATCGAAACTTATGGTTCATCGGCTCAACACCTCCTGGAGTTTCCTTTGACGAACACATCCAAGTGACTTTGCTCCTATCTACTACACAAGTTATGCATGTTGTCATTTCTGATGTGTTTACACTAGTACAACTCCCTCCCTTCGTCAATCTCTTTGGTTGGATTTAGGAAAGCTAAACAGTAGTGGTTTTCCTTGGACCATTGTAGGTGATTTCAACTACCTGCTTAGCCTGGAGGATAAGAGGGTGGTGCCCCTTTTAGATTGACTAAATATGCTCATCATCGTACATATGTTAGATTCCTAGGGACTCATGGATGTGTGATCACTGGGTACTCTTTTCACTTGGTGTAACAATGATAGGGACGTTGCTCGGATCCTCTATAGGCTCGATCACTCTTTTGTTAACCACCCCTGGCTTATGACCTTCTCCAACCTTGAGCTTAGAGACCTTATTAGGACTACTTTCGACCATTTCCCCTTATTGATTTCCACAAGCATCGCCCATCCCCGTCCCCATGACTTTAGATATGAGCAGTTCTGGTTTGATCATCCGGCGACCAAGGCCATTGTCTAGTCCGGGTGGCGACCAAACATCTCCGATCACAACCTTCCTAGAATCCTTAACTCCATTAAGCGACAGACCTTATACTGGAACAAACATTGCCTTGGCTCACTAGAGCATCGCGCGACTGCGGCCCAGCATCACATCCATATGCTCGTAGAGGTCTGTCGGATCATGAGCTTAGTTGCTTAGGTTGACCTACCATGAGCATCTTGCTTACTTAAGTGTTAAGTGGTGGAGCAAATCCAAAGTTATACTGTTATGGTAGCTTGAACTTGGGGAAGGCCCCCGGGCCTCACAGTTATACTATGGAGTTTTATAAAAACTACTAGGACATTGTTGGACCAGGGATCACTAACTGTATTCAAAATGTTTTTTTGCATGGTCATCTCCCTTCTAGCTGGACCAACACTACTCTTCTTTTCATTTCTAAGAAACCTAATCCAAAGTATGACTACCATCTAATATCGTTATGTAATGTGCTTTATCGCTTAGTCGCCAAAATTTTTGCAAACTACCTCAAGCCAACGTTACCCTTCGTTTTAACCCTGCACAATTGGCATTTATCCAAGGACTCTCAATTTAGGAGAACATCATTCTAACTCAAGAAATCGCTCGTTCTGTTAACAAAGGAAAAAAATAGTCTTTTATCTTAAAAGCTGATATGGATAAGGCTTTTGATCGTGTGTCTTGGGATGCTGTCCTAAATACCCTTACTTTGATGTGTTTTTTCGTCGGTCTTCATTAATTGGATTTCTTTATGCATTAAATTGTATCAATGGTGTTCACTCTAACTCTTTTTCGAGTCAGTTGGGTTTACGTCAGGGGATCTGTTATCCCCATACTTATTTATTTTAATATCGTAAGTTTTCTCCTCGCTTATTAACCAACAAGTGGCTCTTGGATGCATTAAACCTTTTCACTAAGAACTTTTCATAGTCTCATTTACTCTTTGCAGATGATCTACTTATTTGTATTGCAGCCACAAGGAAGAATGGCAAAGAACTTTTATCTATTCTCAAACTCTGTAAATCTTTTACAAATCAATGCATTAACATTGCTAAATCTAAAATCTACTTGTCGTCTAACCTCAATAAGAATCACAAATCTATTATTTGTAATACCCTTAATATTGGTGTTGGCGAATTTTCTTTTACATATGTGGGTGCACATATCTCCTATAAGACTATCCCCATGAGATCTCAACTCCTAAATTCTCAAAGATTCACCTCTCTCGTATCTCTAGTTGGAAAAGCAAGATCCTTAACCAAGATGAGAAGGCCACTTTAATTAATATTGTTGTAAACTATATGCCTACTTATGCGTTAGGTTCTACTTTTATATCTATGGGAGTCATTCGATCTTTGGAAAAAATTATCCCACTCTTTTCTGGCGCTTGAGTAAGGAGGATCGGGGTCTTCGTCTCATTAACTGGCATATTATGCAATAGCCGAATGTGGGGGCTGGCCATTCGTAACTTGGATCTGGTTCAACCATCCTTTCTTGCTAAATGTATACAAAACCTTCTTAATAATAAAGCTTCTTATTGGAACTATCTGATTGCAAACAAATATGGGTTGGTGCATCCTTGGGTGACCTTGGGCGATATCCCCACTAGTTAGCGTATTATTCTCAACTCCATCCGCTGCATGGATGTTTATGAAGATAATTGACAATGGTAAGACCACAAATGTTTATGAAGATCCTTGGATTTTGAATATCCCACTTGCATGGATGCCTACTTACATTAACATGATCTCCGTTTCTGATATTTTCTGCTTTGAACTCAAAAATTTGCTTTCAAATGATGGATATTGCAATGTGACTTTACTAATTGATCTTTTTGGTTCTTTACTGGTCTCTCGCATCTTATCATGCGGCATGTGATGATCAATGGGTTTGGACTAAGCACGTGCACGACAATGTCTGTGTTGCCTCGATTTATAGTTTTCTCAGTCGTCGCACCTTGCCACCATCGAGATCTGGATGGCCAAATTGGAATGGGCTATGGAAGTATCTTGCACCTCCGAAAATCCACTATTTCCTTTGGAAACTGCTCCACAATCGTTTGCCCACTATGGATATTATTCATCGTTTCCACCCTAATTTTAACCCTTCTTGTGTTTTATGTGGATCAATTTTGGAGACTGTCACTTTGGAGACTGTCACTGCTCCATTGCTCAACAACTTTGGGACTTATGTCAGTTTTGCCTTGACTTTAACTGTGAGCTTTTTTATTCTCTGGATCTTAGTTCAAAATTAAAGTTACAATCTATCATCTCCTTTTTCCTTTGGGGTTGTGGTATTTCTATTCGGTTTCGACAAACATCTCAACAGTTTGGAAAAAGGCATTGGCAAGTTTTTGGGAGTATGCCGACATCACTGCCCTGAGGCACATGACCCCCAAGACCCCATTCAAGTCCGGTGGGCGGCTCCACCCCATGGCTGGGTTAAGCTTAACTCAGACGAATCCCTGATGCAAGGGCCGAGTGGGTGGGAGTTGGTTTTCTTCTTTGCGATTCTAGTGGTTCTCATCACTACAGAGACTATCTTTAGTGTTGGAGATTCAATTTTGGAGATGGAGGCATGGGGAATTCTCGTGGGTCTTCGCCGTTGCCAGATCTTTAGAGTCGATCGCCCCCTCGACGAATCTAACTCTTGTGTACATCATCCATAACCGCATTTGCCCTTGGCGCATTACGTGAGGCAAACACCTTTGCCGATTTTTTGACATATTTTCAGTGACACCTTTTGGGAGCACTTCTCTATGTGGGGAGCGTTTCAAACTAATGTATCATGATACTTCAGTTGAATTTAATAAATAATATTATATTTTTTAAAAAATTAGTGTATTTTAAAGTTGTCATCAATTTAGTCTAATTTAGAGGTGGACCGGACCCATAAGTCAGGACAGGACCCAACTCCTTCTCAGTGATGGTAGTGCATAAGTTTTTTTATGGGGATAAGGAGTATGTGGGTTCCACAGACGTGTCCTAGAAATATCATTTGTGCATAATCATGTATTTAATTAACATACTAAGTTAGTTTTGATGTCCATTTAGTGATATTTGTATATAGTAATTAATATTTCGATTAGTGCATAATGATTACTTAATTATCGATAAACTTTACAAAGTAATTATATAGGGTTATTAAGAATAAATCATAAAATTTCTAAATATTATAATATATATGTTTAAATAGGATCAAGTAAGCTTAATTAGCATTAAAACACTTAGTTATGACAAAAAAATATGATTGGTCATCACTTAAGTTCCAAGCAGCTGAAACGGACAGGTGAGAGCTGCTCAAAGGGATATTTTTCCACCGCCATAAGACCTCAGAAAATTCTGAAAAAACTATACAAGACACTTAATATTATATTTTCACTGTAGCAAAATTACCAGAGAAAGAACTCGAGCGAACCGACCTGGGGAAAATCGGGAACGTTGGCTGTTTCAGGTGAGTTTTGATCCGGAAATTTTTCTTCTGATTGAGAGAATCTTTACTTGGTGATAAATGAACCATAAATTATGAAATTTTGTATGGTTCATCCATCCGAGGTTAGCTTTCCATGGCCTCTAGAACCTCTAAAAAGGAGTTTTATAGAGGAAGTTATGAACTTACCTTCGCAAGTCACTCATCCTATCCCGAGTCTGATACAAGTTCCATTTGTAAATTAGGGCACTATTAGAATAGAGTGAATTAGGTTTGAAATTTGGATATTCTTAAGGAGACATTCCAAGGGTTCGGTGAGAGATGGAATCATCCTATTTGAACTTGTATTTTAGGAGAAATGAATTTTTCATTTCATAGTGATGCTTTTGTCAGATTTCATGACATTAACTGATTGCGACCCAAATTAACTATTTTTGTTAAGTCTATATAGCGAGTTAAATACTTTAATTTTTATGAAAAAATAATAATGAAGTCTAGTTTTCAAGAAAATTATGCCCTAATTAAATGGACAAGTATGAAAAAATATATAAATTAATATTTCAGTGACATACAGTCTGCCAGAACACAAATCCTAGGTCAGATTGCTTGGGATGTCCTGACTTACTCACTTGATATTTGATAATGATACTTGGTGGTTGAAAACCTTAGTATTTCTAGTTTCTAATTAATCTAGAATCATAAGATTATTGATTGACAGACACTCAGTGTGAAATTCTAAAATAGCACCTAGTTAAGCTTCGGAGAATTAAAAAGTTCTAAGTGTGGAATAGCTTATGAATATAAATGTCTGAAGTTATAAATTGGTATTAGATGAGGTTATATGCATTTTAGGGTGCATAAGCATTCATACATCATGAGCATGCATTGCATATTACCTTACTAGTGATTGGAAAGTAAAAAGACATTATTGTTTGTAAGAAAATCTCAAGTTGCAAGTGAAAGGGAGGAAATCTAATAAACCTCTTTGAAGTGATAAAGTACAAGGTGAGTGGGTAAATTTACAACATAGCAAAATGTTATATGTTAGTTCTTTTATTTATGATATTATTTCAAGCAAAGCTTATTATTGTTATTATTGAAACATATCTCTTATTATTGTTATTATTGAAACATATCTTGAGATATGAAAAGTATTTATGATATGTTTCAATGATTTCATATGAGATGGAATAACATTTTATACAAAAATGTTTTCAGAGAACAATGCTTGTGAAGTGAAAATAAGTTTTATTTGATAATGATATGAGATTATGACATGTGTATTTTGATATTGTTAAACTCCATGTGTTCATTAGCCATGCTATTTGAAAAAAGGTCTTTGGAACCGCATTCGATATACATGAAGCCTTTGGAGTGTATATCGGGTGTCTTTGCCCTTTGGGGGCTGCTCTGCGTGCACGTATTGAATCATGATATGTTCTATGTATATGAGAATCATAATTGGGTGGCACACAATCATGATTGGGATACGTATTGACCCATGATTTGCTCTGCGTATCTGAGACTCTTGATTGTGAAGCTATGCTTAACTGTATATCACACAATCATAGAGAGATACGTATTGACCCATGATTTGATCTGCGTATCCGTGACTCTTGATTATGAAGCTCTGCTTAACCGTATGACACATGATCATAGAGAAATACGTATTGACCCATGATGAGTATGTGCAATGACACTTGTGTGGAGTTTAATTATGAAAATAATGATATTTTGAGTTACTTTTACTTATCTGAAAGTTCATATGATTTGTCACGTTATGTTATATGTGCTATGCTTTAAATGTTTTATCATATGAAGAATGTGGTAATTTAATGTTATATACATTCGTATTGTTCCTCTATATTGTAATTTTATTCCACTCACTGAGCAAATGATTGTTGCTCATAATACTCATTTTAAATTTTTCAGATACTCATAAGTTCTTGAGTTGAGTCGACTCGGAGCTTGTTTTGCTGCACATAGAAGAGGTCGAGCCGCTGGAGCACTTTAATCATCTTTTACTTTTGTTTTTGGAAGCATGCATGTAATAGATAGTTTTAGATGTTATAATTAAGTTTGTGAGAAACTTTTTGTAAGGTTATATAAGACTTGATCTTGTGGGGTGTTATATGTGAAATAATTTGTGAAACAATGATGATAATATGTGAATGTCATGTCTTATAACTTTTATTTCAATTTTGATATATATATATATATATATATATATATATATATATATATATATAAGCGTCTTTTGTATGTATTGGCAAATAACTCAAGATAAATAGGGGGGAGGTTTTGCCAATTTTATTTTTGGAATTGCTAAACATAGCTAAGATTATGATAACCGGAATTTGAACTTAGTCACGGAGTTGGATGTGACAATGGGACTTTCCTTTCCCCACATATATGGGTCGCACTTTGATCTTCATCCAATGACCACAAAAGAGGTGCGGTTTGACCAGGTGCAAGGCAAGGTCGAGGGGCCTTGAACTGGTGACGAGCGAGCAAAATGAGCCAGCTGGCTAAACGAACCGCGATAGAAATGCTTCCCCCACCCCACCCCACAAAAACTTTCATTTTTCCCTCGTGACCCACAAAATGCCTACCCCGCTCGAAGGAGCCTTCACATCCCACCTTCACCGCCGGACCACCCTTCGCCGCCTTTGCCCTTCATTGTCGGCCCACCTCTTGGTGCCTTCGCCACCCTTATCGTCGACATGGCGACTCAAAAAATATCCCACTCGGCATGCGAGAAGAAACCCTAGCGCCAGCTCGCCCCTTTCGCAGCCAGAACACCCTTCGCTGTGCCTAGCCTGCGAGAAGAAACCCTAGTGTCGGCTTCCCCCCTTCGCCACCAGAACACCCTTCGTTGCGCCCGACCTGCGAGAAGAAACCCTAGCGTGGCTCTCTTCGTTGTGCCCGGCCTACGAGAAGAAAACCTAGTGCTGGCTCCCCCCCTCTCCCCCCGGCCTCTAGAACACCCTTCACTACCTTCATCGCCCTTTTCGCTGAAACCCTGGCGCTTCAATCATTACCCTGCGAAGTGGAACCCCCACATCAGATTCCTCCCGTAGTCTCGCCTCTTCACCTTGGTTCGCTTTGAAGGTAACCCAAGCCCCTTTCTCGTACTACTATTAAACTCGTAAGATCCATGCTATTAGGTTATCTAACCTGCTATTAGATTCGTAAGATCCATTTTATTAACTCCGGATGTCATAATTGATAATGGAGGCAACTTAGTTCTATGATCTTGTGTATAGGGTTGTATGCAAAGTGATACAAGCAGTTGTTCATTCAGATTCTTTGGTGTTAGCACCTGGTGAGTACACAATGAGCATATGATGAACTTATGAATTTGATTTCTTAGCTTAATGAGATTGACTTCCATGTTTGAGTCGTGTAATTTATTGTGTTAAAGCCATATTCAACATGTGGAAATTATTTCGTTCATGCCATGTTCCGATTGATTTTTTTGTAATAGATGTCATCGTCGACTTATTTCCCATATCCTTCATATGGCTTGGATACTTCCTTTTGCGCATGCAGAGACAAGGCAAGATTAATCACATCATGGACAACTAATAATCCAGTAAGGCATTTTTGGCGTTGTCCGCATTTTCGGGTACATAAACAAAGAACTTTTCAAATTATGTTAACTCATCTTAAGCGTATTTGTATACAAGTCTACATTGCAAGTTCGAGATTGTGGTTTCTTTCAGTGGATGGATCCTGCTGTGGAAGATCGACACAAGATTATTTTAATAGAATTGCTTACGGATAATGAAATGCATGAAAATCAAAGAGATAATTTAGACAAGCATCGAATCATCTTGTTAGGGCTGCTTAATAAGATTTTGGCATGTGAAAATTTCGTTCGAAGACTGAAGCGAGAGAAGATATTATGTTTAATAGTTGGAGCCATAATATGTTCTATATTTGGTAGATTCATCTGATTGTAACTCTAGAACTAATTTGTTGTTGTTTTGGTCGAATGGATGCTTTGTAAACGTTCATGATTTCCTATTCTAGATTATTAGTGCAATGCTATGTTCACTTTTAAACTTATTCCAAACTTAGTTTGATTGATATTGTCATATGCCTTTGTTTTTCCTTTTCTTTTAGTTTTGTTACAATTGATATCCAAATTGATTGGATGGCTTCAAATTATGCAACTAAAAGAGCAGTTCCTAGGAGATGGGTGCTTGTGAGGAGTGACATATAATCGAGCATTGATGTGTCGTTCGTCAAGTTAATAGATCAAGAGTATTCAAGATGACAACTTTCTAAAGGCCTAGGAACGCAAAAGGGAGATGTTAAGATTTGTGCATGCACCATCCGTCAATGGCAAGATCTTAATTGTTCATTTGAAATTATTTTGAATAAAATGCTGAGATTTCTTCAACTAAAAGAGCACTGATTCAAAGCGTAAGAAAAATGACAGAAAAATGGATTTCATGAAATGGCAAATACAAGAACTGAATCACCATCAGTGCACTGATTCAAAGGCAGCGAACGCGGCAAATGGTGGTCCGGCGGGAAAGGTGGGGACGCCGACGCTAGGGCTTCTTCTCACAAATCGAGTGGATGGGATGTTTTTTGGGTCACGATGTCGGCAAAAAGGGCGGCAAAGGCTTGTCTTGAGGTGAAAAGGGCAGCGAAGGCGGCGAATGGTGGTCCGGCGGCGAAGGTAGGGACGCCGACGCGAGCTCTCCTTCGAGCGGGGCAGGCGGGTGAAAAAGGTTTTGTTGGTGTTTCTATCGCAGTTCGTTCAACCGGCTGACACGTTTTGTTCGCTCATCACCAATTCAAAGCCCCTCAATCACGCCTTGCATCTGGTCGAACCGCGCCTCTTTCCCGGCCATTGGATGAAAATCAAAGGGCGGGGAAAGGAAAGATCCACGTACTCTTATCCCCTTTTTTAATTGTTCCTGCATAAGTAAACACACGACACAGATAGAGTTAAAAGATTGAGAACAGGTAACAGTGGCACTGAAATCCAGGGCCTCTGAATCATAAATGCTGTACATGAATGATGATATTATTTCTGTCTTCCCTGGCGTTTGCTACCTTAGCTAGGAATTGTCCTTCTGAGAAAAAAAAGGAGAGGAGCAACCAAATGTGATCCAAAGTACGATGGCCAATGAAGCTCAGCATCTCCTCTCTCGCTCTCTCTTTCTCTCTGGCTCGCTGTCTCTCTCTCTCTCGTGGTGCTACTTTCAGACTCCAACAGAGTACGAATATGTGGTGCCAACCTTTTTCGCTGGCTAGTGATTTTGGGTCAGGTTGGAGAGTGTTTCTGTCTATAATGCTGGCTAGCTCTTGCAGCCCCTTCTGACTTTTACTGTCACTGTTCAACTAATTAAACAGCACACCGTAGCTGGCCGTCAGGTCCACAAATGTAATGGAGGAACAAAAGCAAGCTCTTGGCGTCGTCGTTAATGGGCAAGTCGCGAGGTGGACTTCAAAATTAAATAAAGAAAAACGAGAGTAGAAAGGGAAACAAAAGCCTGCAACCAACCAGCTATACGGCTTAATTATCTCAGTAATATGGAATCAAAACAACGTTAATGGCATCATCTCAAAAGCTTGGAGAAAAATATATGAAGCTAAGAGTAAGCTTAAGCTTAATCGGTATTGCATGGAAATTAGTTTATTTCATATACAACGTATTTTATCTTTTTAACAACATAAAGTCATTAGAAAGTAATTAATAAGCAACGAACCATCACCCTTTAATAGATCAATAGGAACAAAACATTAAAACAGAGGACAAATGCATGTCCAAGTACCACCATTGAAATATATGTGGTAGCAGTACTGGAACATGATGTATCCAATATATCAAATACTTACATAGTCCATTTGGCATCAACTGATCAACATTACCCATTTAGGCTACGTTGTTGAGAGGTTTAGCTCATGGTTCTGCTTGCAGTCATTGTCTTCGTCTCCTTCGGTCACCGCCGACGACATATAGCTGGCGGCAAAGGAATTCTCGTCAGAGGCCATTGCCGTATTCGCCTTGAACTGCAGCCCGCAGGCGCAGCAAGTGATCTGTGCAACGTCGAGCTTACCTGCTTGACGGCTTGGCCTCTGATGGCGTGCGCCCTGTGGAGCTCCATCTGCGCTTGCTGTCGGATCCTCTTGGCGCCGGCGAACTCCTCCTCGGCCAAAGCCTTCTCCGCCATGGCTATCTTTATCTTCTCACGAGCCTCCGATCTCAGCCTGGTAGCATCCGATGCAGGTTCGCCACCGATATCTTCGGAGGGTCGTCCTATGGAGAGCTGCAGGTTGATGGTTTGGACCTCGTCTGCGGGAGGAGAATGCGAAGAGGAACGGGAAGTCGGACGGTTGCTGAATAGTGGAAGTAGTTGGAACTCGATGTTTTGTCCGTCGAGGCACTCGGACGGTGGCGGTGACGATGGCGGGGTCTGCTCCAGTCGATGGAAGAAGGTGGACGCAGCAATCGGAGAATGCACCATTCTTACCACGGACGGCTGCATTGTGGGTCTGAAGTTATTATCGATTGACGGGCTCCGGCCTGGCGCGGTTGTTGACGGACACGCCGGCGGCTGAAGAGTTGCCGGAAGCCTCGCGGGGACCCGACCGACGGCGCAAGAGTCCTGGTGCTCGATGAAGCTCTCTACTCTGTTGCCAACAATCGTCACATATGTATAGACAACTTAGACTTCGTTACAAAGTAATCAAATTACATAAAAAAAGGTAAAGGAACACTGAGATAATCATGTATTTTGTGTTCAATAAGATCATGTATTTGATTCCTTAACCATCATCTTGGATCTGGAAATGAAATAAAGAAGCAGGAGAAGATATATGCACGATGTGTACGTGCCTACGTAGAATTCTGAGCCCTTAATGATGAACATTAAATGAGCTCTGAAACCAGAAACAAATATGAAAGCAACTAATGAGCAAATGTCTTTGTATGGGGAGTTATGCGCTGTCTTATATGTAGTAAATTAATTAGAAACTCTGCCATTAAATGACATGCAAAAGAATAATAATAATGTTAAAAGAGAGAGAGAGAGAACCAAACTTCTTTGGGGATGGAAATTGGAAAGAAAACAAAACTTGTCCTGTTTGTATCTATGATTTGTTGTAAATAGAGCTGCAAACGACACCCAAACCCAAGAGAATCCATCATGGTTTCTTGGTCCATTCTAAGTAGTCTATTATTATATACTAATAATGCAGGATAAAATGTTCATATAAACCTAGACCATGGATTTGAAAGAAAAGATCTTTTATTCTCTTGCTTTTTCTATTGTTTATCATTAATGTTGAAGTTGTAGTAATGGTATGCATGCATATGAAAAAAAACTGTGAGATTAGAAGGGAAAGGGATAAAATACACTAAAATACAACAAAACACAGCTACACGCTTAGATACTAAGGCTGCTATGAAGACGGCAAAACAAAACCTGGAGAAGACGCGGCCGCAATCGCAGGTCTTGAGGTGTGCCTTGTAGTCGGACTGTACGGCGTAGGCCTTGGAGCACTTGGCGCAGACCCACTGCCGGTGGCCGCTGTGCTTGCGCCGGAAGTGCTTCTTGATGCCGACGAGGTCGCCGAGGGCGTGGCAGGGATCGTGGTGGAGGCAGGTCGGCTCCGGGCAGACGAACACCCGCTTGCGCACCTCCGCCGCCTCCCGCTTCAGCAGCTTCCACGGCACCTTGTGCCGCCGCCGGTGCATCTGCTGGTTCTGATCCCGCTGGAACCCCTGGTTACAGATCTCGCAGACGTACCGGTCCGACTCCAGCAGCGTCCTCGGCGACAACGCCACAACGTCAGCGTCCGGGTCTGATCGTCCGATCCCCCGGCGTCCGACGTGCACAAATAATTCAACAAATTTAATTACAATAGCCAGGCGATATCTTTATGCGTTCACTATGCATATACTGTGAGTTCACTGTAAAAGAACTAAGCTGCACGTCTATTTACCAGGAGTGCCTGCAGGCCTTCTTTTTTTCTTGGTGCTGGTGGCATTCTGGGGTGAGGGAAAGGGCTGAGCAGCGGCCGGCGAGATGCCGGCACTGTCGATGGGTTGCTGAGGAACCGCCGGCGGCGGCGAAGAGCTCAACATGGTTAATTTGTTTATATATATTCTTATGGGCTACTATTGTCAATATCTGACCAAAATGGCGCTCAAGTTGTTTTGAGTCAAATTTCAGAGAAAGTACAAGAGATAAAGGATGAGAGATGACAGAAGAGAAATGAGGAAAAAATCTATATAAACATATAGGGGGAGGGGGGGGGGGGGTGGTGGTGGTGGTGGTGGTGGTGGTGGTGGGGAGAGAGAGAGAGATTGCTGTTATTTGGGGATTGAGCTGTGGCGTGTAGGGATCCCCTCTTCAGGAGCATATAATGTATCAAATATATGCATATCCACATCATTTCATCTATTAATGGATTCCCATACGCATGTGTTATAGTCTGTTGTATATATTTATTTTAATTTATTATTACTTACTAATAAAAGCTTGAGATATATAATTGAGATTGTTTTTTTTTTGTACTTTTCAGTTTTATGATATTTTTATATATAAAAGAATAATATTATGCAGCTGCTTGCGATTCGGTCGGATTGCTGTAAGACTGTAAGCGACATCTTTTTTAACTAAATATATGTTGATGTAATTGAACTAAAAATTAATACTACATTAATGAATGCCTAGAGCAATGTTGTTTTTCGAACTAGGTCAAATTGATTGATAACTATATATATAATGATATTTATTAACATATATTTATTAATACTTAATATATTTATACATCAAAGTATAATAATATGATTAAAAAGTTTTAGTTAAAATAACAAACCCGTGAATAAAACTGATACACTGTCAATTTCTTAAATATAATTTATTATTCATATTTCTCAATTTAAGTAATATCAGCATAAACTAGAAAATTGAGCATATTACCTAATTTTTAAATTTTAATGAGTTACTTTATTCATTATATTTAATTTTCAATTTAAGAAATATACAAAATAAAAAATATTCTCTAAAAAATCTGAGAAATGAGTTACAGTAATAATTATACAATAAAGTTAAACACCTTAATCATTCAAATAATTGGGTGTGGCATAATGAATTCTACATAATAATTGTTCTAATTGGTTCATGGTCCAAATATTAGGATATGTTTGTATGAAAGGATTAGAAGGGATGTATTAGGTTTAACTAAGATGAGTGGGTTTAAAATTTATACACCAAATATAATTTTTACTTATTTAACTAAGGATAGGTTGAACTTCATGAGTTCATTATTTGACTTAAAATTAAATCCATTAAATTGATGATTTTAAGGGTGTTAAAAATAATTATTCTCATGCTATCCTTATAATAAAATAACAAAATTTCTTAAAAAAATAAATAAATACATTTATCAAACTAAATCTTTCATAACCTATATATTATATTTTTTATCCAAACAATAGTGAATTAAACTAACCCAATTCATTCCATTAATTTATATCTAAACAAGTTTTTTTATAAACTCTCATCACACTCAACTTCACCGATCTCTACTCTAGCATCTTAACCCACCCCTTCATAATTATAAAACCAAATACATCCTTAATTTTTTTATTATGTTAATTTTTTTTATTGAAGACGAGAAAAAATTGAGGCACTGATGAAGCAGGATCACCACAATTTATGGAAATAAGCAAACTTGGCAATGGTTCATATCACCAATGGCATTTAATGGATGATGTGAATAGTGTGGAGTAGTGATAACTTGCCGAATTATAAGTTAGAATTGAGATATTATGAAATTTATGAAATGTGCTCACACTCCTCACTTTCTCTCTACTGCAAGTACACAGGTCAATTGTAATAGACTCAAGTGTCGCATCCACAGTGATTTGAAGGCTAAAAATTCACTAATACAATTTAGACTAACCCTATACTAAGTGATAAAAATAGTGAAATGAAGGAAAGTAAAAACAGATTTATAATGTGACTAAAGGATGACTGTTTTTGGTGTTTTGATAATTGATATGGACTGAAATCTAGATGCTAAATTAAGAACTAAAAGGCTTTAACAATCAATGAGAAGGTTTTCTTAGGAATGGGGTTCATCTAATTCAGCTATGGATGGATTAGAACATTTCAATAGTGCAAAGTCAAATCTGATTCAACTAATAAGGGGTTGCACTTACAACATAATTAAATCAAGACTAATCATCATATTCTCATATGGACGATTAGCTAAGTTGAATTAGAGAAGAATTCTCACTGATATCAAGTTATCATTAAGCATAGATTTGAGTGCCTCACTAATTTTACCAAATCCTTTCATATTTTGGCCATTTCAGTAGGTTTAAAATTAACACCATAACCAGATCAACATTCATAATAATGGCACAATGGATTAAATCAACTAATCAGAAATGTAATTAATTCAATTCTAATGCTAATGCTTCTTGGTTTATCTCTAAACATCACGGGGACTTAAAATCAGTCTCTCGACTGCAGATTAAAATGAAGTCCACATCAACACTAGTTAATTGGATGCAATGGGCATATAATCACAGAATGGAATCTAACAAATATCATTGCTTCTTGGTTCATTTCTGAACATCAAAAGAACCACAAAATCAACCTCCCAGTTGCTAATGAAATAAGGGTTTTACATTGATAAACAGATTTCCACAGAAATAAAAAATCAGATATAAAAAAAATATCAAAATCAGAGAGGAAATCAGTAATGTTCTTACTCCATTCATAACTAAAACTATATTACTACCCTATCCTAGGAGAGCTGGGATTTAGCTCATCATAGTTACAAGCATTGATACAAAACAGAGAGAAGATTCAATACTAAACATTCTAAAATCAGAAAGTAAATCTATCGACTGAAATCAGATGTAGCAGCAGCTTCTTCCCCTCAGCTCCTCCTTGCTCCTGGTCCAGCAACCTTGCTAATGGAGGCTCTCCCTTTTTCTCCAGGTTTTCTCAGCTTTTATATGTGTCTTGTGCACCCTTTGATGCAAATCAGAAGCTTCCATAGCATCTGATTATGCCATCTGTCCAATGGTCCTGAAAATTCCAACCGATTCCAGCAGCTTTTTGGACAGCAATGCAGTGGTCCCCCCTACTTTTCCAGCTGATGCAGCCTTGTAAAACCTATTAGAAGAGAAAGAACAGCAAGCATCAAAGTTCACAAATAAAAATAGAACAAGTAAGGGTAGGACAACAATAAAAATGAGGTCAATTATCATATATGGATAAAATTGCACAAGAATGATAACTTTATGCCCCAGAATGATAACACTGCATAAAAATGACAATTTTGTGCAGATCAAATCATGATTATCCAAATATGATTAGTTCATATCAGTAAGAGCAGTGAGGGATTAGGGGGAGAGCAACTAAAAATCAGCTCAATTAGCATATGCACATTGGTGTTATGCAGAAATGCTAATTTTGCACATTGAAATGATAACTTTCCCAAAAATGATAACTTGGTACAGAAATGATAACTTTACATATATTAGCAATTCAGAACATCTATGCACATGGAATTGAATATAAAATGAGCATGGTCAACTAGTAATCACAATTTATTGCATACTATGCATAATTGACCAAATGTAGGGCAAAATCAGGGCTCGATACATGTGAAATTGATTAAAAATGGAGTAAAAACATAATATGATCAGCTACTGATCAATGGACCGTAGCTCCACTAAGTTAGTATTCTCATGAAAGAGAAATTCAATTGTATTCAGAAAAAAGGTGCCTAACACGAAAAGTTGAGGATGTATATATCCCCCATGTTTCACAAACAACTACCAAATAAACTAAATCATAATAGATTTTTCAACTAACTAATTAACAAAGATGACAAGCTTCTAAACGACTTCTAAAGCCTCATTATCAGGTTGTTGTACGCTGATAGATATAGGATTCTGGCGGGATCTTCTGATGGTTGAGGTGGATCATCCGGCAAGTCTGCTACTATATTAGTCTCCCCATGTTGAGAAAAGCTCATCCTCGAGCTAGGATCATCAGGTGGGAAATACAAATAGAGATCAACAGTATTAAAAGTTGAAGAGATTCCATCAGGTGGCAGATCAACAACATAGGAGTTATCATTGATTTTCTTGAGAACCCGGCAGGGCCCATATTTCTTTTGCTTGAGCTTATTATATGAGCCAAGGGGGAAACATTCGCGCTGCAAGTACACCATCACAAGATTACCTTCCTGGAAAAGTTGGGGTCGTCGTTTGCGATCAACATGTAACTTATACTGAAGGTTAGAGGACTCAAGCTGTAGACGAGTGTCACTATGAATTTTTTTATGCTTTCCAAAAGCTGGTCGATCCCACCACCATGAAAGGAGCTCGTCATGTGCTGCGATTTACCATGGAATTGTTTCCAAATTCTGCTTGAGTTAGTATAGTGTCCCATTGCCTTGGCTTGTCACCAGAGGAACAAGATTTCCCAGAGCGGTTGACCACTTCAGTTTGTCCATTAGTTTTCGGATGGCACGTGTTGCTGAAGTTAAGAGAGGTATGAAGTCGGCTCCACATAGATCTCCAAAAGTGAGACAAGAATTTTGAATCACGATCAGAGGTGATCGAAAGAGGTAAACCATGCAAGCATACGATATCTGTAAAGAATAAGGATGCAATGTGACTAACATCTATCGTTCTCTTACATGCAATGAAGTAGGACATTTTTTAAAATATGTCAACGGCAACGAATACTGAATCCAAGCCATGTTGTGTTCGAGGCAGGCCAAGGACAAAATCCATGGATAAATCTTTCCATGGTCCCTGTGGTGTAGGCAATGGCATGTATAGTCCTGTGTTCTGGGAGTGACCTTTTGCCATCTAACAAATTTGGCACCGCTTCACAAGTTGCATGATGTCCTTACGCAATTGAGGCTAGTGGAATCTTTCCTCCACTGCGGCGATGGTCTTATCACGTCCAAAGTGCCCATGAAGGTCACAAACGAGCTTCTCTCGTAAGGAGGACTGTGGAATACATAGCTAGCTGACTATAAAAGAACAGAAGCCGTTGTGAATGTGAAATCCACCAGATGCTTCACATTCCATACAGGATGCCCACTCGGTATAGAAATCAGGGTTATCTTCGTATTGGCTGAGGAGCTCATCAAAGGCAGGAATCTCACTTTTCAAGATTGTCAATAGGGAGGCGCGTCGACCGAGAGCGTCAACGACATGATTCTGAGTGCCAAATTTGTGCTTAATAACAAAAGTGGATCTATGAAAGAATTGGATCCATCGTCCATGTATGCGATTGGAAGAAGTTTGAGTTTGCAAGTGCTTGAGAACTTCGTGGTCGGTGTGTAGCACAAATTCATTCTGGATTAAATAATACTCCTAGTGTTTAAGGGCGTAGACAATAGCATAGAATTCAATCTTGTAGGTTGTATAATTTTTCCTCGACTCATTAAGCTTCTTGCCATGAAAGGCAACTAGTCGACCAGCTTGATGTAGAACAGCTCCAATGCCATCAGTAGAGGTATTACACTCAACTTTGAAGACTTTGGAAAAGTCCAGTAATGCGAGGATAGGAGCGGATGTGAGGCAAAGTTTAATCTCTGTAAAATTGGACTCCATGGCATCATTCTAGCTGAACTTGCCTTTCTTGTGATAGTCAGTTATTGGCGCCATAATACTACTAAAATTGCGGATGAAATTCCTATAGAAAGAAGCCAACCCATGGAAGCTTCGCACTTCACCAAGAGAGGGAGGTGACGGCCATGTGCGGATGGCATAAACCTTCTCCTCATTGACTAAAATGCTTGTAGATCCAACAACAAACCCCAAGACTAATAACTTGTTAGTCTTAAAATGCACTTCTTAAGATTGAGGTACATTTGAATTTGTAGGACACTTCGAAGGTGAATAAGATATTCTGTCGTAGTGTTGTTGTACACAACTATGTCATTGAAATGATGACGCACTTGCCCAAGAGTGGATTCAAGACGTGTCATGAGGCGCATGAAAGTGCTCGGTGCTTGGAGAAGCCAAAAGGCATGACAAGCCACTGATGATATCCACTGCGGAGGTCAAGTTTGGAGAAAACTTGAGCGCCACACAATTGATCAAGCAGGTCCTCCAACTGGGGAATGAGAAATCGGTACTTGATGATTATACGGTTGATGACACGACTGTCCACACACATGTGCAAAATGCCATCTTTCTTGGGGACAAGTAGAGTCGGTACTGCACAAGGACTCAAGCTCTCACGAATGACACCTTTGTGAAGAAAGTCCTCCACTTATTCTTGTAGGATTCGGTGTTCCAGTGGACTCATGCGGTAGTGTGGCAGATTGGGAAGGCTGGCGCTAGGGATTAAGTCGATGCGCTGTTGTATGTCCCTATTAGGGGGAAGGCCTGCAGGAAGCTCATCAGGTGCAATATCATGGAATTCATTAAGAAGTACCTGAAGTTTAGGGTCCTCTGCATTCTTGGTTGTTGTTGTACAACTATGTGTGATCAATGCGAAGCAGTAACCAGCTTGTTTCATCACATCTGAAAACTCTTTGTGGCGCGTGATGATGAAAGAAGAAGGTTCTGACTAGGGTTGGATATCACTGGTCATCAAAGGCATTAATTTGATTTGTTGGCTGCATGTAAAAATGTGTAGATGTTACCCCTTCCCAAATGTGTATCTTCGATGTCATACTGCCAAGGTCGTCCGAGGATGATGCGGCAAGTATCTATGTCGAGGACGTCACAGAGAATCTCATCTTTGTACCTCTTGCCAATAGAAAATGGGACGCAGCATGTCTTCGAAACTTGAAGGCCGCTGCTGCGCTTGATCCATCCTACACGATAACATGTTAGATGAGGGCTGGTGGTGAGTCCCAGCCTCTCAACTAGTAATTGGGACACAATATTTTTTGAACTTCCGCTATCAATGATGATATCACACAGCTTCCCTTTTATTGTGCCACGCGTACGGAAGATACTATGTCGCTGGTTATCTTCAAGGTGTTTGGGCGTAAGGAGGATCTTTTGCACTACATAAGAAAGGTGTTCGCCCTCCGAGTCAGCAAAGTCTCTGTCTCTGTCATCCTCTTCATGTTGAT
This sequence comes from Pontederia crassipes, assembly GCA_030549335.1. Lineage (NCBI taxonomy): Eukaryota > Viridiplantae > Streptophyta > Magnoliopsida > Commelinales > Pontederiaceae > Pontederia > Pontederia crassipes. Next base: position 3,284,880 of record JAUKPH010000017.1, read on the forward strand.
TGGTGTCCTCCCCTTCTTTAGCTTCATAAACTTGTGTAAGATGGACGGTGTTGCGTTGTGGACACTCATTAGAGCGATGTCCTGGCTATCGGTAGTGACAACACATTTGAAGCGTCGGCCGTGCATAAGGATTCGTCGCCCATGGTTGAGGAGGAAGTGAGGTTGCTTTCTCCTGCGAAGAGCTTGGTGCAGGGATTTTATCTTCAGAACTAGTAACGCGTGATGCTGTTTGAAATGGATTAGTCTTGGAATACTCTGTTGGTTGGAAGGATCGATTACCATGATCGAGTTTTCATTCTGCCTTCTCAGCTAAAGAAACTGCATCAGCCAAGGTCAATGGAGAGTGCATTTTATGTGATCCCGAATCATCGTGCGAAGGCCTCATAAGAATCTCGCAATCTGTTGCCTCTCAAATTCAGGCAAGTCAATACAAGAGGATTGCTAGTAGAATTCAATAGTATAGTGACGAATGCTACGACTTCCTTGTCGGCACTCTTGCCATTGTTGATAGAGGAGTTGCTCATAGTCGGGCGGAAAAAACTGATCTCGAAGTAGTTGCTTCATACAGATCCAACTCTGGACAGGTTCTCAACCTTGGTGTTTCCGCCTAGCTTGTAGATGTTCCCACCATGCTGATTCTCTCGACTTCAGTTTGTAGGCGACTAATTTTACTTGCTTGTTTTTAGGAATCTCCATATATAAAAAAAATAGTTCCACTTCAGCTATCCAATCCAGGAAGTATTCAATGTGGAGTTGTCCGTTGAAAGATGGGAGATCCATCTTCACCTTGAAACTGGGGCCATTTGGTAGATGGGGTTTGCCTTCATCATATTCGTCAGGGTCGCTGGATTCAACCTCTAGTTGACGACTGCTTCCACCAGTGAAGAAGTTGGACGTCTGTTGTTCAAGTTTCTTTTGGAGTCGTGACATTCCTTGGATGAGCTGCTGGATGGATTATTTGATGTCATCCACATCTCGTCGAAGTGCATTGAACTCCGTTTGGGATGGGGTGTCACTCATTTTTTTCCACGAACGATCGGTTGTGATACTACTTGATGAAGCAGGATCACCATGATTCGTAGAAATAAGCAAATTTGGCGATGGTCCATAGCACCAACGTCACTTAATATTCTACAGCTCCACTAAGTTAGTGTTCTCACAAAAGAGGAATTCAATTTTATTTAGAAAAAGGTGCCTAACACAAGAAGTTGAGGATGTATATATCCCCATGTTTCACACACAACTACTAAACAAACTAAATCCTAATAGATTTTTCAATTAACTAATTAACAAAGATGATAAGCTTCTAAACGACTTTTAAAGCCTCATTATCATGTTGTTGTACACTAATAGATATGGGAATTCGACGGGATCTTCTGATGGTTGAGTTGGATCATCCGACGGGTCTAGCGGGATCTTCTAATGGTTGAGGTGGATCATCCCGCGAGTCTGCTACTACATCATGCGCCCTCCAATCTATTGGATCAATTCGGATCGATATGTCAAATCTAGCTTTTGATCCATCTAATAGGTTGACATATGAACCATTTGAGTCATAATTCAAATGGTTTAACGGATCCATTCCATCTAAATTTGATAATAAAAGTGTAGCGCAGTGAGAGTTTATCTTCATCAAAAAATGGAGAGGTCACATTCTTTATTATTTTTAATTATGATTATTTTTAGACTAGGTCCATAGAGCTCTAGGTGAAAGTTTCAAGTTCACATTTCAAAGACGTCAAACTTTGATTAAACTCATTCTTCAAATCGTCGGTTAATTTGATTTGTCCGTATTAATCATATCTTACTTCCATTTAATTTCTAGTTTTGTTCTACAAAAATGTTATCATATCTCTATTTTTATTTTTGTTTGATAAAAAAATGATTTATTAAAGAAATTTTAACAATATAATACCTAGAATTTGTTGTATTTCTTCAGAAAATAAATTATTACACAAGAGGCAGGAATTAATTTTCACGATTTCTTCCAAAAAATATACATCATTAAATATATCAATGATAAAAAATATTTTCTTTCAAATTTGATGGTAATTATTTTATTGTCTTAAAAGTTAAATAGATGGTTAAACAAATCTAGGTCAAAAAAATTTCTTCCAAACTTGTTGCTCATTTTTTTTTGTTTTTTAAAGTAAATAGGTTATTAAACAAAATCTGCTATAAAATTCTCCCATAAAATTTGTCAGTACTTTTTTTTAGCTTTTTTTTTCAATATATATGTTTATCAAATCTACCCAAATATATATATTTCTCATTTTTTTCTTACAATTTTGTTAAAAAAAGTTCAAATATATGTTTTTTTTCTTGTAGAGAGGAAGGTGTGGACTTTCTCTTTTGGCTGTTCTGCCAAAGTTGACATCTGAGATCGAGACTAGCCAAATTAGATGTGTCCCTACGGAGCAATCATCAACCCAAATCTTCCTGTCGATGAATATTAGCCGTGATCGTGTTCTGCACGCATCCGTTGAGTCAAATCATGTCGATCAATCTAATGGATGAGCGAGTTCGACTGAATGCTAAACACTTTTAAACACTTCATATAAGTTATGCATAAAAATATACAACTTATCAAATATTAGCTTTCATGTTGAATATATACATACTAGTTGAGCTTATTTTTTCTTTTACACAAAAAGTAAATAGTAGCCACGATCTGGTATTCATGTGCTTTTTCATATTACATAAGAGGTTCGTGTAGTAGACTTTTGATGGACGAACCAGTTGTCTTTAAGTTGCTAACAAAAATTTTCTCTAGATATAATCACTCGAGCATATTAAGATTTTCATGTAACACATTTGTATTTTTTCACAATTTTATTCGTTCATTTTTTATTTCAATAGTTTGCACTTTTCTTTTCTCAATTTTCATCTTTTATAAATTCAATGAGTTCTTATATGTTCGAAAAAAATATTGTTGCTATCAAGATAAAAGAGAATAAAAAGCAAGGATGAACAAAATAATATAGTCTAGACATCCATAATCCTACTTAGCATGACATACAATCCATAATATCAATGCTAAGATTCATTAGTTAACAAGAAACCATTGAAATTCTACTTAAGGGATATTTATATCAAGTTAGTATGCATTAAAGGTGTTTATTGGATTGGGCAGCTCAATCCGTCCGCTGCCCGTCCCGGTATCGGCTTGTCCGTCCAAGTTCAGGCCCGGGTCCGTCCGATTTCTTAATGGGCTTGGGCCTATATGAGGCTGGATAATGTTATTCATTCATTTTCCTGGTACCAACAGTCTGATATCCGTCAAATATTCGTTCGATAATTTATAAGCCATCCGTTAGCTTGTTCGTTAATCATTAACAGATTAAACTTATTAAAATAATATAAATATTTTTGTACAAATTTATTTTAATTAATTCATGTGCTGCCATTATGTAACTTATCTAATGTTAATTGGTTATGTAAAATGATGGTTCTAATTTTTATTCTTCTATAATGATATGATCATATCTTTTTATATAATGATATAATTTTTATTCTTCTATAATGTATTTATGCTTGATGCAAAAGTAAGAATAAAAGATCAATTTATATACGATGAAGATAATGAAGATAGAGAAGACGAATCTTTTACCAGTGTTGCAAATTTAATATTACCTCTTGATAGTAATATTTGATTGTTGTAAATTTAATTTTCAGCACAATGGATTTTCAAGCTACTTCAGTCATGGACATAGGCTATGAGACAAACTACATAAATATTTTATCTCTCTTATTTATATTTGACAACATAATGAGTAAATATATAATAATAAATTAAGGAATAAACATATTGTGGTGTCTTTTTACTACATATCATAGGATAGATAATTTTTAAGAAATTGTAAAAAAGTTAAAAGATATTAATGAACTAGCTTGACCCATCTAATTGTCGGCCCGATCGTTAAGGTTCAATAGACCTTAATGGGGGCAGACAAGGCTTGACACTTATTGGGCGGCCCGATATCCGTCCGATAAGATAACACATCGACTGAGTCCGTCCGATATCCAATCAATGTCTGAATGACCGAATCTATTAGTAGCTCGTCCGATCTATTAAGCACCTTTAGTATGCATGTCATAATATTTTTATAATATTTTTCTAATTTTCATTTATTTTGAATTTTTGTCATAATACACAAGGACATAAAAATGTAAATAAGCAAATATGCAATGCAATGTCCCATAAATTTGAACTAAACACTATCCTAATATTGAACCCAAATAGATGAATATATTAACTAAATAAAATAAAAGATTCAAGAAAAGGAAAACAAAAGAAAGAGCAAATATACAACTAGATCCACATCCCGGTGCATATGATAATCATGAATGTACACACCAACCTATAGATGTTATGTGATTCAAACTTCTCACTTCTACATTTTTGGCATTATCAACGATTTGATAAGCGGATAATGTGATGGCGAATAATGGTTCAAATAGTGAATACAAGATGATTAACATCTAATGGATCATCTATAATATTAATAAATAAGAGTTTGGTAAACTAAGCGGTAAAATTAAGTGATGAATATAAAATGACATAATTAGACATATAATAAATTATTCAATTCAATCGCTATATAAAATTTTATTATAATTTAATAGGTAAATCATTAATGTCTCAATGAAATAAAATAAAATTTCACAATTATTTTTATTAAAATACATAAAATATTTACAATAAATTTTATATAATGCATACATGATTGAAAATAGTAATTATTAAATTAAAATTTTATCCATTGTTGTTAAATAAGTAATTTGTAATTAATTACATATGAATATAAAAGGAATATAGTTTAATGGTCATAAAATAAAAAATAAAAAATAAGTTAAAAAAGAAATAACGAATTTAAATAAGAATAAAATTAAAAAAATAATGAACCTCTAATATCTAAACGCTAATATAACTAGCTTTTTAACCTCACTCCTATCATCACTCGTAATGTTACAAGTTTGGACATATATTATGAATGTCTTGACGCATTACGCACACTCACCAACCTATCGGAGCTGTTCATTATAATAAGTCTTCTCCATAAGAATGCAAAGTTAAAAAGTAGTAGTGGGTTTATCATAGGACAGGATGAAAGTATGACAAACATATGGCATGGTGTGGTGTGGTGTTTAAAAGAAAGGGTGCATTGAGGATTAAAAAACATCAAACAAAATTAAATTTAGAAAAGAACCTTTCATATACAATCCTACTTAGTCTTGAATGTTATCAGCTTTGCGCATAATCAAATGATATACTAAAATTTTTAGATTCATATGATACATTGTGGCCTAGGTGTATAAAAAATATGATGAATTATACATTTTTTCTCTAAATATAAGATAACATCACTACAAGACTAAAATATCTCAAAATAATATAAGAATAATGGGTTTTATTCTTCAAACATAAAAAAAGGATGGACTAATTATTCTTTCAAACTAATAATTACACATTGAAAATTTAAAAAGAAAAGATCAATTATTCTTTCTAACATTATGAATAAATACCCTTCTCCATTTTTTATCTACTTTGCTATTCATTTTTACTTTTTCACTCCTCAACCACACATATTGTTTTCTTTTCTTCTTTTTAATAACACAGAATGATAGATCTATTGAATAATAATTCTCATTTCATGGATAATAATACCTCCTCCAAAACACCTCTTTTCAAGAAAAAAAATGTTACCTTATTGTTATTTCGTTAAGTTAACTTAGCACTATATATGAAAAAAAAGTTGTATATAAATTTGGGCAAAAAACAAAATTTCCTCGTTGATTGAATAAATAATTATTTTACAATTCTGATATATTTTAAAACACATTTTAAAAAAACATTTAATTATTTATAACGTGAAATTTAATAGGACATCCGCGGTTACATGCCGTTTTGGCATTGACGCCTCTCGTTAGGCAAAAGCGCCGTTGCCGCCCCCACGCTCCTCCACGACCAATCACATCCCAGCACCGTCATCTCTAAACATAGTCCTCGAGGCAGCACACCGTCGCCGTTCGCCCTTTCATTAGGGCGGGAAACGGGAAGCCGAGTTCTCCACTGTCTTCCATCCTCTTCCCCCCTTCGCCATCTTCCTCTTCTCCCCAAAATGCGGACTCCACGGACTCGCCGGAAGCAACCACCGCCGTCCCTCTCTGAAGGCGCGAAACCCCGATGCTCCTCGCTGCCCTCGCTGCCGCCGCTGTCGTCGTCGCCGCCCCCGTGCACTCCTGGGTGGTCTGACGCACCTCCGGGGTCTGCGACTCCCCCCTCCAACAAGGGATTGACCCGGTCTGGAGGCTCCCTTGGTCCCGTCCAGCCCCCAGTCCGCCGGAGCCTACGCCTTTCTGCTACCTCTCCAGCGACCGGCGGGGATGCCACTTCGATGGCTAAATGCGTTCCGACCCAACGGAGTAGCACCCGGGTTCCTCATCGGAGCGGCTCTGGGGATCGCGGAGAGTTGGCTTGCGGTGGCGCGGCAGAAGACGGAGAAGCGGCGGGAGAGGGAGAGGCGGCCCAGGTTAGGGTTTCGGGCTCGTCGGAGGCTGGGTGCTACATGAACTTGAGATCGGGTTCGAAGATCGCTCGGAGGGCGATCGTGGTGGCGAACGCCGATAGGAGGATGGCGACAAGCGGAGGGGATCATCCCTTGGAGGCGAGTGTTGCAGAGGTGGTTGTGGACTTCACTGATGCAACGGTTGAAGAACCGGAGGAAGATGTGGATGCCTCGAAGAATGGGAGGAAGCGAGCGAAGACAAACGGAAGGAACGCTCCTGAAATGGGAGTCCCACTGAGCGAAGATGCATTCTCATCACGTGTAATTGTTGAAGAACACGACGATCGATCAAAGACAGTGCAGGGGTTTGTAGAGGAGGACTGTGTGAACGCAAATGATCAGATTTCAGTGCATGCAGAGGTGGTTGTGGACTTCACTGATGCAACAGTTGTAGAACCGGAGGAAGATGTGGATGCCTTGAAGAAAGGGAGGAAGCGAGCGAGGACAAAGGGAAGGAACACTCCTGAAATGGGAGTCCCATTGAGCGAAGATGCATTCTCATCACGTGTAATTGTTGAAGAACACGACCACCGATCAGAGACAGTGCAAGGATTTGTAGGGGAGGACTGTGTGAACGCAAATGATCAGATTTCAGTGCTTGCCAGCGATGTCAAGCAAGAGGACAAGTCTGATCGCGAGTGCCTTAGCCTTAGGTCAGGTTCAAGTCTCGTAGAATTCAGTCATGTTCAATTTCCTGTGAATGAAAATAAATTGAATTCTCCTGAAAAGGATAGGGACAGTTGTGTTATAGGACGAACCGATGGTATTATGAAAGATGATAATGGTGTAGGAGAAACTATTTATGCTAAAGAAAAAGGCAAGAGCATATTGGTTGTTGAACAAGATGATAATGAGAGTGTCAACATGGACATGGATATAACTGCTGGAAAAGATGCTGACACACATTTGGGAAATACAGATGGATTAGAACGTGTCAACGATAGTGGAATGAGAATTGTATCCAGAAGAGAAGCAGATAGGGCTAAGGCTAGGGCACTGGCTTCTAAATTTGCCTTCTTCAATGAAGATGTTATTGGACAGGGTGCTGACGACGAAACATTAGAAGAAGAAGAACCAAAAGAGTTGATGCTTGATTCTGGAGAAGAGGATTGGCCAGGGCCATTCTCAACAGCCATGAAGATCATAAGTGAGAGGGATGAAAAGTTGAGAGCTCGCAATTTGAGTTCTTCCTCAAAGAAAGATGAATGTACCAAAGTGAGAATTCCATGGAAACCTTCAATGAACAACAGGTGTAAGCCCCTGGTTGGTTCATGTCCAACCCTCAAGCAAATTTGCATGAAACTTCTCGTGGATCATGCTGAAGAGATTGAATCTCTTGAAGGAATACCTGATATTCTTAGGAACAAACTCGTATTAATGCTATGCCGTGCTAGGAAAATGAGCTATCGACTTCTAGATCTTCTTATGAGTAGTTCCTGTGCAGAGATACACCTAAGTGATTGTTCATGGGTCACAGAAGACCAGATTCAGGAGATTTTTACCAAGTGCAACACTAATCTATTGAAGGTACTTTTTATCTTGACGTGTTTGTTTGTTTAATGGCCTATTCATTTATTTTTCTTTATGATGGTTCCCTAGTTTCTTTCAGTCAATCACAAGAAGTATAATTTACTTGTTACACTTCTTTTGTATTTATATTCATATTAAGATGCATAATATACTCAAATTCATAGTTGCTTTTTTGGATAAAAAAAGATTACTTTTACCAATTTTGATGGTCACTACATGTCAGTTAGACTACAGATTGGCTTTCACATATGATGAGAATCTGAGATAAAAGTCAAATGAGCACAGTGCATATGAAAAGTTGGTTATGATTTTTATTGATTCCATATGGAAACATGCTCCATTGTTTAACTTTGGAAGTCAGTTTAACCAATTTTTTTTGTTGGCAAAATGATTGAGGTTTTGTATCCCACATTAAACTTGTGTTGCCTGAGGTTTTCAGTACTATAATTGTTTGTCATGTCTCATGCAATTGCATTGGCTTTTGTAATTACGTCAATTGGTAGAATATATCCTTTGTGCATAATTATGTAGTCATCATGGCATCTGTGGAGCTTGTGTTATGTAGGAAACTATCATTTTCAAATTTGAATTTGAAATCATCATGCCAAGAGTTGCTGAAATTTATAAATTGGATGAAATTTGATATTCAATGGATTCCTAAGAGAAATTTTTTTTATATTGAATTGGAGATGAACCGATATATAATTTCCCTTATTCTCTGTCTACGATTTCTCCAGTATTCTTAAGAAAAAAGTAGAGAAATAAAAATAACATTGCCTACCTTGGTCACCTTTTATTCTCTGGGCATCACTCAGTACTGCAAGCAAGTCTTTTTCTCAAAAAGTACTGCAAGCAAGTCTATAGCATACATGATGCAGAATCTATTATGTTATACCGATGCAAGTTGATAATATTCCGTAATGTGCTGTGTGGGTGGCCAGTCGATCTATATATCAGACGAGATATACTAAGATCAACAAATTACTTCACTAAAAATTGGTTTGAAGGGATATTTCTATATAACAAATGTCAGTGAATATGTTATCAATTGTTGTATGCACTTGTATTTTTTGGTGTCTAATGATGTCAAGGGATGGAGCACTATGGTTGTCTCCTCTTACGATCTGGTTGATAAAAAAATAAACACAGTTAATTGCACTTGGATATCTGAAAGACCCAATATATTATTTTTCATATATGGATATATGTATGTCTTCTAATATATCATATTTCCACCTGTACATGCCTTTCTTGTTTATGAACTTGTCAGGTGGTACAACTGGACTTGTCTGGACGATGTATGCCAGATTATATATTGCGTACAACATTGGCCCAATCTCCAAATAGTTTGCCTATGCTAACTTCATTATCTTTGAAGGGTGCATATCGCCTTTCAGATAATGGTTTAAATGCGATCGTGGCTTCAGCACCATCCTTAAGATCTATAAACTTGTCTCAATGCTCTCTTGTCACTTCATTAGGAATTAAAAATTTGGCTGAAAATTTGGATGGTGCTTTGAGAGAATTGTATATTGATGATTGTTATAATGTGGATGCTATGGTAATTCTACCTGCATTGAAGAAGATAAAGCATCTGGAGGTTCTGTCACTAGCTGGTGTTCGATCCGTCTGTCACAAGTTTGTATGTGGTCTTATTCCTGCTTGTGGTTCAAACATGAGAGAATTTTGTTTGGCTGGATGCTGGTAAGCTACATTTCTCAATCCACGTCAACCTGAACTATATGTTATTTGAAATGAAGAAAAAACTTGCTCTCTGGCCTGCTAGAGTTTGCACATCTGCCTCCTTTTTGTAAATTTCCACTGCTAATACTACCAATGCATATATATTCCGTACCTTTCCATCAAGTTTTTCTACTAAAATTTGATATCAGATGACTTGTTTTCATAAGTGATTTATGCTACATATACATACATATGCATATATATATACATACATACATATACATATATACATACATATACATATATACATATATATATGTATGGGTGGGTCCTGAGGCTGGGTGCATATAGTTTAAATGTAAGACTTTCATGGTAAATATGGTTATGCAAGGAGATGTGGTTCAATATACTTCTGTTGACGTTGCAGTACTTGACATTTATACAATTCCAACTAACCAACTTTCCTGATCAAATGAGACTTGGCAAAGGCTGCGAATTGCAATTATTTTTATTTTCTTGCGGTGCATGGTCTATGAGGCAATTTCATATGAAGTATCGTTTCAGAAAAAAATTTCATATGAAGTAATTAATCTTCTTGGTTTTCGGTTGATGCAGGAAAGTGACTGATTCTTCCATCAAAACTATCAGTGAGCATTGCCCCTCCTTACGTGTTATTGATCTCAGAAACTTGAGCCAACTAACTGATTGTGCATTAAAGCATCTGGCAAATGGATGCCAATCACTTCAGAAGCTTAAGCTCCGTCAAACCGCATTCAGGTTTCCTCGCTATTTATGTTTTGTCTTCTTGAAATAACATGTTACACTTTCCATTCTGTTCTAAAATAATGATATGATAATTGTCATCAGGTTCGTTAAAGCATATCATTACAACCTTGATATTAGATGTGTTTCTGTAGGCAAATCTAGGCTTAATAAATTACACTATATGAGATTTAGTTTGTAAATTCTTTCCTTTTTGTTGCCATATAAATGGAACAATAGTTTGCCACATATGACTTGAGAAACTTTGGTGTTTAGCATCCTAAAAAATTATTTTACATATTTTCAGGTATATGGGCTAGAATTTATGAAGTTTTAATAATGTCTTTTAATTTTATAAACTAACTAAAACATGATTTTCCAAGTATTCATATGTAATTAGATTTCACACATTTGAATATCATAATTGATCCTCTAGTTCGTAAGGAGGTAACCTGTGACATAATGTTTTTTTTAGGAGAAACCTGTGACATAATGTTGTGATAATTCAAGGAGCTTAACTAAGGGGTTTAATGCTGTAAGAGATAAAGAGCACACAAAAAAATGTAGTTCAGGAGGTCTAAGCAGTAGTAAGTCACTATGTAACTAAAACATGTGCAGCCACAACATGCATTCGTTTTGTGTACCATTTTCTTATTGAGCTAATGTGATGATGTATTATATATATTTTTAAAAGTGGAGACATGTATGTATTTGATGTAAATTTAGCAACACTTGATGTCATTACTAATTACTTATTGAGATCTGTTGTATCTTTGTTGTTCGTTCGTTATTTATCTATAATAAACTAATTCTTTATGTATTTGAACCTATTATTTTACAGTGATGGTGCAGTTGCTGCATTTTTAGAAGCATCTGGAAGGTCTTTGATTGAACTTTCGCTGAACAATGTTAAACAGGTGTTTCATCTCATGCAGTTTCTTGTGTTTTAGAAGCAAGTATTAGTTACTTAAATTCAAGGTTATCTTTTTTAGGGAACAAATTCAAGGTTATCAAGATCATGGTTTTGATTGTCCCACTTGGGGTCTATGGTTTCCATCAAAATTTGGGATCATTTTGGTAGGATCGTAAGATTTAGATCGTAGGATCGGTAGTACCAATATTATTTCAATTTTTTTCCAATTTTTAAAATTTTCATCAAGTGTGGCATTATTTTTGGAGAAATAAAATTAAGAGGAAAATGGTTGGTTATAATTGAAATTTAAAAAAGATTCTTCACAAATAAATTTAAATATTAATGTACATTAAAATTTATTTATATAATGGTACTACATAGTAATCATATTATTGTCATTTTCGTCCGCTCATATTAAACTACTATTGTATAAGTAATGTATACACATTTTGTAGAAAGTCTTAGTAGGATAACAGGTAAGTTAATATTATCTATAATCTAAACCATTATAAATGTATTAAAAGAACTAGTTTTTTTATTTTTTTATGTCAAAATTTTTTTTATTAAATAGATAAGATCTTACGATCTTCGATCCGCTTAGGATCTTCTTTTGATCTTCAATAAGATCCCGATCGTGATTATCTCGATTAAATTTACTGATGTGCTTGAATTTTACTTGAGGATACCATTTTAAATGTACTATTATATGGACAATTTGGACAAGTAGGCATTATGCAGTAGACAAGTTTATACCCAGTTTTAGTGATGCCTATGTGCCATGGGATTCCTAATAAGACAAGTTCAGTCATACACTGAACATATGACTTTGTAAACCATTTGTCATTTGTTAGGTAGCATAGACCTCCATGATGTTTATATATGGAATTGTTGAGCAATATTTTGAATGAATTTGTGCATTCATATTTCTCGTTTTCTACTTTTGGTTCTAACTAGGGGTGGATTTTCAAGTCCTAGTTTTGGTCCAAATTCAATATTGTTCTAGATTCATCTTGGCCCCAAATTTTGAGTGGGATGAAGATATCTTAGCTTCCCAAAACTTGGAGATCAGAAATCCATCTTAGAATGGAAATCTGAGACTGCAAATGCTTGAGCATTGGTTGAGAGGCGATTGTGGATCATGGTTAGAGGAGGAAGCAATATTGTAGGCAGGAGGGCTATCCTTGATGGCTGATTGAGAGTGGAGGGAAGTTCAAGTAATATTGGAGACAGAAGATGAGGAACATCGGGGTTGGTGGACTGGCCTTGGTTGTCGACCTGGAGGGAAGTTCAAGGAGGCAATGTTTTCTGTTCTCTCTCTCTCTCTCTGTTTATTTTTGTTTGAGGGAAGAAGGCAATGTTTTCTTGAGTGGAAGTCAAGATTGAAGCTTGGAGGATGGTCCCTGGTGCCATTGGATTTTTTAAGATATGAAAGAAAGGATGAAGATGGTTAAAATTTTGCACTTTACAAGCATAATTGGACTGAGGAACACAGTGTTACCATTCAATCAGTTCTGATCCAATTCCAAATTGGTGACGAAAAGCCATCTCATTCTAGTTCTCCTCTCAAAAATCTTGACACATCCAGGTTATAACAAGGTGGATTGTTGGTCTAATTTTGCCCATGATTGTCAGGATGTTTTGACCAAATGTTCGCCTCTATTATTAGGAAATTCTATTGTTTTAGTTTATTTGACTTTGAACATGCTACCTGACTCAACTGTGTGATGGAACCTAGAGAACTACACTAGAGAAACCTGATAAATTTTTTTAATAAGAATCTCCCTTAAATGAAATTAATAAGGAACAAGGAGATTCATTTTCTGAATTCTAGTTGAGTACATAGTCAAATTTTTATTTTGGTTATGTCAGTTTTCCATAAGTTGTATTATCCATCCACTGTTTTCATTTAGTTTGTATGATTACTTTGCTGAATGTAGGTTGCAGAACATACTGCTCTAGCCATCTCCCGACAATGTTCAAATTTGCAGAATCTGGATCTTTCATTCTGTAGGGAGATGTCTAATGAAGCACTTGGCATAATAGTTGACAGCTGCTTATGTCTACGGGTTCTAAAATTATTTGGTTGCACTCAGGTACTTTTGACCAAAAAATATCTCTGACAAGCAATGGAACTATGAGGCTCTTGCATGAGATAGTTTACATTTTCATTGGGTCCCTTGGTTGCTGATGTGGCTCAGACGATTCCCACTGGGCAAAGCTTTTGGTTGGAATTTAATGGGCCTTCTTCTTCTTTATTCTTTATTAATGGAATGATAATGTCCCTGCAGGTCACAGATTTATTTCTCAACGGTCACTCGAATTGCGAAGTCAAAGTAATTGGATTGCAGGGGCAAGTATTAGGTGAAATTGAGATACCAGATTTTCTCTAAATCTCTAGTCCCATGGGTTTGTATAGATTATTGAATCATGAGCCCTTTGTTTTATCAAACTCTTGGTTCAGTAATCACACTGTCTACTTCCTGAAGTGTAAGCAGGAGTAAAATGATCATGGCTTGACTGTTGTAGTCTTGGCATTTCTCTATGCACACAAAGTAGTTCTTGCAGCAAAACCAATTTTCCTTGTAATCCAAGGATATGCCATGATGTTCTTTTTCTCTTATGTTAGAACAATGAAAGGTTTGTGCCTCTTGCCATGAGTGAGCGGATAAAATGATTGCGTGAATTATGCTATTATTATTTTCTTTCCGGGTGCTTCCTTTGGATCGTGGAGGTCAATCCAAAAGCATCCTATAGCTTTCAACTTGTAAGCGGCATTCTTCTTCTTTCTGTAGAAGACAGTATTCGTTGCTGAAAACTTTGGGCTTCCTCCATTTTGATACTTGGTTCGATAAAAAGGTGTCTGGACGTCGATTGCAATATCTATAAATTTAGGGCAATTGAATTACGTTAGCGTGAACGGTGACTTGCTTCTTATTATTTAACTTGAAGTGGTCCCTTAACGTAGTGTTATGTCATGCCAAGCACAACTTGTTGCATGCTGACCTTGACAATAAGTGGCTACATGGTCTGGTAGCATACTCATCAGTATTATACAGTGACCCCCTCAGAGCAAAAACGTGTCCATTATTGTCGTTCATTTTTGTTTTCCCGTTATAAAAAGAGGTCGAAGGCCTAATATTAAAAGTATATATAATTAAAAAGAGCAAGCAACCTTTTCTTCGATTACATGGCTAAAAAGATAAAGATTAAAAATAAAATGCATGTTATTTTATTGATGAAAATCGGATATCTAAATATTCAAATGGAGGAATGACTCACTGTAGAAGTCAGATTTTTTTTTCTTCTGTTCAATTACGTTCAATAAGAAAAAAACTGATATGATGCCATCATGTAACTCATAGACTTTTCTACGTAAAACAACACTTCTACTTATCACCATGAACGCCATATATGGGCGTCATCTAGGCGAGGTCCAAGACAACCTTATATTCCATTAATTCAAGTAAAATTCACGAATTAGCTATCCCTAACTGAGGAGATCTAATGTAACACTTGTTCGCACATTTTTTTAGGATGCGTTTGAATTGAGGGTAATGGTGAAGTTAAAATTTAACTTTTTTTTTCCTTTGCTCTTTGTTGGATGAAAAATTTAACCTCCTTTCCCTTCTCATATATTTTTTTAAAGGGAAATATGCTTAGATGAATAACAATGACTTGACCCCTTCTCATATTAAAAAAACACACTATAATATTATTAGTTACATCCAATGTTATAAGATCCGACCCGACCAAGTCGGATCGGTTGGACCGGATCGAACCGAATGGTCGGACCGAGTAATATAAATTAATAAAAAATAAAAAAGTCCAAGTGACTATTATAATATTATTAATATGTAACATATTATTTAGCAAAAATATAATGTAATAAAGTAAGCATAAATTAAATTATCAATTGAATATTTTTTAAATAAAAAATCTTGTGAATAATTATAAAAAAATAAAGATATCAATGAAATTTTATATATGTGATAAAGAATAATATTGAAACATAAATTTAAGTATATCTGTATATATGATATTCTAAAAAAAATTAATAAGTTTTGTACATTTTATTTTTTTTTACATTTTACAACTTGACCCGGCCGGATTAGCCAAACTCGTCGGGTCGGCTGGTTGAACCCGAGTTTTGACCGGATCAAAGCGGGTCAACTCCATGATCGGATTTTAAACGACCCGCGGCTATTTTAGTGCCCGGACACTGGTCCGACCTATCACATCCCCAATTTAAATATTGGTTTAACTTGTAGGTCGCGACTTAATACATGTAATCTCATATAATTTGCGAAAGCGTGCTAAAATTCATTTAGAAGATACAATAATTAAAGTATCCAAACCACACCTGCTATTCCATCATTCAAAATAAGTAAACATTAAACACTATGTACTTATACAAAAGTAGTATCACCCATTACAATGAAACATTTCTATTTTTGTTTAATAATACACATTCAAAATATTTCTCTTTAATCCTCTCAAAGAGACTTAAAAGATTTAAGACTCATATATGCCTCTCACCAAAAGTGCTTCTAATCCTGATAGAGGATCATCAAGCATGGCCACAAATTGGTCTACTGATCTGAAAAATGTGAGAATAACAATATGAGCAAATCACGTCAAACACTCATAGCCTATGTATTATCACATATTCCATTTGAGTAAAACAAGATTAACATTATTTCTTCATGCTTGACAAGTATTACTATTTTATCTCAGCATATATCATATAACAATAAGTTATTAGCAATTCAAACCTTTATTATGTCATAAGATATGGAGAACATTTATATATTTATAGGTCATGTCAAAAGTACACCATATCATACATAAGAATGAGCTGTCGATGCACAAACTATGAATGCATGGATGCATGAGACCTGTACGTCTGTACATGTCATGTCACCATCTGGCTAGAGGCATCCCTTTCGGGATATTTGTCGACCATGCCGGGGAGGCTAATGGATTCTAGAGGTGGCCCCTGTGAATTCAAATGTGTCTCACACTGATTCCACAATATGGTTCACATGACACTTAGCTCCAAATAATCTAAAATCCCGTTTGAGATATTTGTCGTTCCTATAAGGTCTTTCAACCATATAGGGGTAAACTGTCGGCCTTACAAGATTTTTCAACCATATAAGAGTAAACTGACGGTCTTGCAAGTCTTTTAACTATGCAAGGGTAAATTGCCGCCCGACAGGGGTCATGCAAATGCATGATAATGAAATGCAAATGCATGACACAATCATATCATGTCATGTACTATCATATCATATCATTATTATCCTTTTTACATGTCCTGTGAAATCATGTCATTTAGTATCATGTCATGTCATGTCATCTTTTGGAATAAATAATTGCACTCATAGCAATTAATATACTTTACGTGTGCACATAACACCTACTCATATAACATATAATTTCGTTTATCATGTATCATGTACTCAAATATGATTTATTCAATTTCCACATTCATACATCGTATGATCATATAAGCTCAAACACTTTGCTTCTATTTGCAAATAGCGGATTGCACAATGTACAATATAAACTATATAACAATTAATGTATAACTCCTATCGATGTGAAACTAATTTTCGGTGATAGAATACTTCATCAACTATAATCAACATAAAACTTCTAATTTAACTCATTAAGAAATGACCATAGAAAATTATAGAATTAACCTATATTCTGCTTCACTTTAGAATCCTGACAGACTGCACAGTACTTAGTATAAAATTCATAACTTTTTGGGTATGCATCCTATCACATGAAGTCAAATTTCTAACAAAACTAGAGTACCAATCTTATAATTTTTCTCATTCTATATTAATCGACAAAAATTTCTAGATTTAGAGATGTGCTCTCATACTTCTAAAACTGACAGATTATAACTTGTGTCTTATAAAAATTATAATTCCTAGTACCCACACTATTTGCATGAAATTCCAATTTTTCCAGAACCCTCACAGACATATATTACTCTTTCTTAATTTTCAACATGAAACCTTAAGTATGGAATTTATGGTCAAATTATTATTTCAGCCCATCTATTTTTTAGAATAGTCTGAGTGACCACTAGGTTTTCATACACAACTTCGTGTGTGATTATCCAATCACCCTAATTCCAAAGTCCATGGAAAGTAGGCTTCAAGAAGTACTTCCAGATGTAATTTTAGAATTTGCAGCATTCAATTCCAGCATTAGTTGAGATTTGTTGTTCATCTTACAAATTCCTCTTTCATAGTCATATGAAATGAAAGATGGGGGAAAACTATTAGAGATGAGGGGTAACTTGTTTTAATCCAACTTCATATGAATAATTCATAGAAGAGGAGTTTAAAACTTACCTATGTGAGACTCCAAGGATTTATTGTTGAATCCCCTCTCTTTTTCCTTTTCTTTCTCCTTCTTTCTTTGCTATCCTCTTGAGTTCGAATGGGGAGAGCATGTTACATGAGGATGTGATAAGAAGATGAGGGTTGAAGGGGTTGGAGGAGAAAGTACCAAAATGCCCTTGAAGTACTCCTTATTTACATGAATATCATTCAAGTAAATAGCTTGTCATTTTTTCTATTGTTTATTTTATTTATTCATTTACTTAAGACGTTACATGTAAATGAGAAACTACCCTCCATTTGAATCTAAATAAAATATTTAGAATGTTAAATTTCAAAGGAATCAAAATCCAAATTTTTGTTCGAAGAACAAAATCGATCATTTTTCTGATTTTTCGATTTTACGCTATCATTTAACATAACCAAGAATTTACTTACAAATTATTAAAAATCATATTTTGTATATATTAACATAGGAGAACAATTACTAGGACTTTGATTTTCTTAATTCTAATATTTTTGAAAATATTCTTTTCATGACTTGGGCTAATTTCATCACTTTCTGCGTTCTAGCACATAAAATTTGAGGGTAAATTACACCAAATGCCCTCAAACTTTCAAGTTTGCTCAGCGATGCCCTCCAACTTCACTTTGTAACAGCGATGCCTTCCATATTTAAACTTATTGCATGGAATGCCCTCCCGACCGTAGAATACCTAATTTCTCGGTCGGTCTGCTGACGTGGCGATACACTCTCTTCGCCACACAGGAGAGTCATTCGACGTGGCACTGCCACATCAATAAATTAATAAAAAAATACTTTTCCTCTCTCTGACGTCCCCGCCGAAGGGAGAAGAGAAGGCCGACGAGATCGCAGAGAGAGGGGGAGGCTCCCCTTTTGCTGTTCACCGGCAAAAGGGGGGGGGGGGCTCGCGCCCCCCCTCCCCTGCAACGTAGCCGAGCCATTCTCTTTTAGGAAAAATAAGGGGTCAAGCCAAACGAATAAAAAAACAAATTTATTCAACAAACAAAAGGAGAGAGAGGGATTCGAACCCTCGATAGTTTTTTGTTTTGAACTATACCGGTTTTCAAGACCGGGGCTATCAACCACTCAGCCATATCTCCCAGAGGTAATTTCTATTTTATTCCTACAAATAGAATATGACTATATGAGATGATGCACTAATCATTTGTAGGAACTCAAGAGGAAAATCGATGTTTTACTACCAATCACATCTATTTCATTAGGAATTGATGATCTTTTAACCATCCCTTCTAAGGGATGGTTAGTTCAAGATGCTGAACAACAAAATTTTATTTTGGAGAAACACTATCATTATGGGAATCTTTTTCCTATTCAAAGATCAGCCCTTTGTCTCTGTGTTTTCACGTCGAGAATTTTTTACAGATGAAGAGACCCCATAACTTCGGGAGAAGGGGTGCCTCCTCACAAAGGTGGTCGCAGTGACCAGGCTCGGGCGCATTTTTTTAAAAATCAGATGTATGTTATGTATTTCGAGTTTTTGAGAACCGTTTGAATGATTTTTCTTCATTCAAACGGTTCTCATTATCTGCATATGGTATTTTTTTCTTAGGTGCTCATTTTGTACAAAAATGCAGTCATCGATTCTCCCGATAGGCCACAATTATCGCACAAAAATGGAGAATTCTACAATCAAAATATTTTCTATCCATATTTTTATGCGTATCAAGAATATATCCTTTTTCTAGAATCCCAAAGAATCGATCTTTCTTTTAGTTGCTGCGTATGGCATCGCTACTGCCTTTGGCAGCATCCACTAATTCAACAGATTCCATTTTGAGAGATTTGAAAAAGCCTGTAGCTCAGAGGATTAGAGCACGTGGCTACGAACCACGGTGTCGGGGGTTTGAATCCCTCCTCTCCCACAACCTTCGAAAGTTTCTTTCTCTTGTTTGAAAGAGGCTCTGAATCTAAAATAAAATGAAAAATTTAATAACTATTAAATATAAATAAAAAAATTCAAACGAAAAAATTTTTAAATAAAAAGAAATCTTTTCTAATTTTAAAACCTGCAATTAATGTGGGCATTTCTGTTTCCAGAGTATCTGCAAAGTTTTTCTTATTAAATGGAAAGTCAATGTATCTAACCAATTATTTCGAATTGTTTGTACATTGGTGCAAATCCAACAATCACCTATGTTTGAGATGAGAAGCAATCCCCATTTTTTCCTCTTTCCGGATGGTAAATATTTCTCAGAACATGGAGTGTGAATCAAACCCTGTCTGTAATGCATTGTATGTCACATAACAGGTCCCATTCTTCTACCCTTTCCCGGAAGCGGACCCGGTCCCAACCTGGATTATGCCGGGTCAAAAAAATTTTGACCCAGTACCGGATCTGGACCCGGCCAGATCCGGTTTCGGACCCGGTCGGATCCGGTTCCGGGTCGGTCCCGGCCATCCTGGAATGCGACCGGGAATCGATCGTGCATTGACGGTATCCAGCGCGGCCACGAGGCGAGCCGATCCGCCGCCTGGCAAGCGGATCGGCCACCTGGCGGCCGATCCGATAGCCAGACGGCCGGATCGACTAGCAGGCGAGCCGATCCGGCCGCCAGACGACCAAGCGAGCCGATCTGACGGATCGGCCTGTCGTCTGGGGCCGATCCGACCGCCCGTCAGACGGCCGGATCGGCCTGCAGCGAGCCGATCCGGTCGTGTGGCGGCCAGAGTAGAGAGGGGATAAGGAGAAGGGGAGGGCCGCCGGAGTCGTCGGTGCCGTCGCCGTCGTGAGAGAGAGGGAGAGGACGCCAGAGTTGTCGGTGCCATCGCCGCCGTCGTGAGAGAGAGAGGGAGAGGACGCCATAGTTGTCGGTGCCGTCGCCGCCGTCGTGAGAGAGAGGGAGAGGGCGAGAGAGAGAGAGGGAGAGGACGCCATAGTTGTCGGTGCCGTCGCCGCCGTCGTGAGAGAGAGGGAGAGGGCGAGAGAGAGAGGGGGAGACGGCGAGAGAGATAGGTGGGAGAGAGAAACGAAGAGATTGAAATGAGAGGAGAAGATAGTGAGTGGATTTATATAGTGAGTTTATATCGGGTCCGGGTCGGATATCTACATTACAGACCCGGTCCTGACCCGATACCCAGCGAATTTTCAAGTCATTAGATTCGATCCCGACTCGGATTTAATTCGAGCCAGGTTATTTTTTCGATTTTCCGGATCGGGCCGGGTCGACCAGGTCGACCCGGCCCGTGCTCAGCCCTAGAGGGGGGGGGGGGGGGGGGGGGGAGGTCCCCTCTTTGTTGTTCGCGCCGACGGGCAAAGGGGGCGGGGGGGCTCGCCCCCCTCCCCCCGACCCTCCTTTTGCTGTTCGTCGGCGCGGGCTCGTCTTCTTCCTTCGATGAGGACGTTGGAAAGAGGAAAAATATTTTTTAATATTTATTATTATTATTTTTTATTAATTTACTAATGTGACGGTGCCACGTCGAATGACTT
The DNA here is from genome assembly GCA_030549335.1 of Pontederia crassipes. NCBI lineage: Eukaryota > Viridiplantae > Streptophyta > Magnoliopsida > Commelinales > Pontederiaceae > Pontederia > Pontederia crassipes. The sequence continues at coordinate 3,306,169 of JAUKPH010000017.1, forward strand.
TCTTGCGTGGCGGAGATAGTGCATCGTCAGATCAGCAGATCGACCGAAAAATTGGATATTCCCGATCAGGAGGGCATTCTATGTAATAAGTTTGAAGATGAAGAGCATCGCTGTTACAAAGTGAAGTTGGAGAGCATCGCTGAGTAAACTTGAAAGTTGAAGAGCATTTGATGTAATTTACCTTAAAAATAGATCTTCCACCTTAACATATATATAAAGGCATAAAATTATCACATAACATAATCTTAATACATTTAATCATGTGTGATTAAGATAGGAATATTACACTGGTTACATCTCGATAAATTATGGATACATATTCCTTCTATATTTATAGGCCAAAAGCCAATTATTAGGCATCCGACGTTCTCGGACTAAAGGCAGAATCATTTCTGTCCATCCTTTTAATTGTTCTTGTCTAATCTTTTTTTTTTTGGGGGGGGTGGGTGGGTGGGGGTGGGGAGTTTTGTCTAATCTTACAACAGCCCATTTAAGCCAATGCACACGAAAAGAGAGCCATTGGCAGCCCTCGAACTAGAGCCAGCTATCCACCCCCTCCCTCCTTCCACGTTTAAAAAAAAAAAAGAAAAAAAATTTTTTTTTTCATCGCCTCTAGTTTTTTCATTAGTCGATTCGGAAATAAAATAGTTAATTAATTAAACAAGCTTAAGATAATAAAGTATTAACTTTTCGACGTCGATCATATATCGTCATGCCGACTCTACTCCGGCGAACGATCGGCGCCCTCAAGGACCAAACGAGCATCAGACTCGCACGGCTCTCCGCCTCCGACCTCGAGGTCGCCGTCCTCAAATCCACCTCCCACGAGGAGCTCCCCGTGGAGGAGCGCCACCTCGCCGAGGTCCTCCTCCTCTGCTCCTCCTCCCCGCTCGCGGCCGCCGCCTGCGTACGCGCCCTCTCCCGCCGCATCTCCCGCACCCACAGCTGGGTCGTCGCCCTCAAGGCCCTCGTCCTCGCCTCCCGCCTCCTCCGCGACGGCGTCCCTTCCTTCAGGCACGAGGCCGCCGCCTCCCGCGGCCGCCGCCTCCTCGACCTCTCGTCCTTCCGGGACGCCAGCTCCCCGAGCCCCTGGGACTTCACCGCCTTCGTCCGCACCTTCGCCCTCTACCTCGACGCCTGCCTCGAGGCCGCGCTGCTCGGCAAGCTCGACGCCGGCTCCCTCCTCCGCCGGCGCCCCTCGCCCTCCGCCGGCGGGAAGCTGCCAGCCATCCTCGACCAGGTCGTACTCTGGCAGCGGCTGCTCGGCAGGGCCATCAGCACGCGGCCTACGGGGCCTGCCAAGTCCAGCCGGCTCGTCCACGCCGCGCTCTACCCGGTCGTCCGCGAGACCTTCGACCTGTACCGCGGCGTCTCCGAGGGCCTCTCGCTGCTGCTTGACAACTTCTTCCGCCTGCAGCACGCGACGTGCCTCGAGACCTTCAACGCGTGCGTGACGGCGTCCAAGCAGTTCGACGAGCTCGAGTCCTTCTACCGTCTCTGCAGAAAAATCGGCGTCGGGCGGACGTCGGAGTACCCGCGCGTCCAGAAGATCTCCGACACCCTGCTCAACTCACTGGAAGGGTTCTCCGTGAATTGGCAGCAGGATTCGGGCTCTCCGCCGGCGAAGCACGATATCAGATCGCACCTCATTGATCCATGGCGCAAGAATATGGACATCGATCAAGCGTCCGATACAGCGAGGAGCGGAGAGAAGAACACCACCGGCGACTGTGGATCGGAGTTCTGGGACCAAACATGCTCGGTGGGCGTGCACGCCCGGGGGAGCTCCGGGAGCAGCAGCGCCAGCAGCATGGGCAACAGCGAGAAATGGATAACCAAAGATTTCGCGGCGGTGCACGGAGAGAACGATTCGAGGTTACAGGAATGGGAGCTCTCACTGATCGCGAGCGTCGACGGAGCGTTCGTTAATCATGCTAATGCACACACCAATAATCCTGTGCAAGAGCCTCACGATCATCAAGGCATGCTGCAATCAGGAGGCAAGAATCTGTCGATCGACCAGAAACCATCGTACCACAACGCACCTCAGCGCCTGCACAATCCGTTCGTAAACGGCCAGCAAACAAGCTCGCCAGCAATCGTGCCATGGTCTTCGTCCGCGGCTCCCCTGCCGACTTTTCGCGCCGGTGGTCCCTCCGATGGCTCGCCGGCGGAGGCGAAGATCTCGGATGATGATTCCTCCAGGCAGCAGCAGGTGCTCAACGAGCAACGGCTATGGATGCGGCAACAGAGCAAGATACTACTGTCCAAGAACTTGGCGTAGTAGCATTAACACGAAATTTCATGACGAAAACAGGATTCTTTTGTAGGATCAATTATTTTGAGAGCAAGACCAGGTGGATTCAGGAGTGCTTACTATTTTTTTTTCTTTATATTTCTTGATATAGTTTTGTACGGACGAGCTTTGCAATGTAAAGTTACAGAGTTGCAATATGCTAATATTCTATACCATTACCAGGTCTTTTTTTTTTCTTCTTACATATTACTTCACATATCTTAAAATTATTACTATCAAAATCAATGCAGGGATGGGCAAAACGTTGTGGTTTACTGACGCTCAGTCGTTTCTAATGCACACATAAAATAACAATTTTATTGGGTTAAGTTCTCTCATAAGAGAATTACAATGTTTCAAAATTCATTCAAACTAAGACTTCATAGCAATTCATAAGGGAAAAAAAAACAGGACACGTATCTTATATAAAATTAAATTAATTTTGATTCATAAACAACGAAACCTCGGAAGACGTCTTTTATTGGGAATGTGTTTCATCAAAGAATATATGAATTTTGAAATGAGCTAAGATTCAAAATATTATTTATAAATGTTCACTTTTCAAACTTTTACCTTAGGAATATTGTCTGTCAACATTAAACAAGTTCAAACAATATTAGAACTTGGTACTCACAATTAGCTTATATGAACATGTTAGTTACATTACCCACTGTTATCAGTAGGGGTAGCCTAGGGGAAATCCCCGGGAACTAATTGCAAGAATTTTTCTCTCCGCAAAGGTTAAGACGGAGTCAAAAGTAATTTTTAAGGGACTGTTTGACATCTCACAAGAACAAATACATTCTATCCCATTTTATTTCTACAGTGAGAACAAATGAAGAATTCATTTGTTCTTGGGTGGAGTTAGAACCTAGATGTCCCTGCTTTTTCTTGTTCTTGATGTGGAGTCCACATCATATTTTTAAACTGTGTTTGGATGAAAAGTTGAGAACAAGGGAAATGTTCTTATAATGTTTCTCTACCAAACAACTCCTAAGTTATTTTGGGGATCAGTACAGCGATACGTACCTCGCTTGCCAGTGTTCCGAGGGCTCTTGCTTCCATATGATCGAGTTATCTTACTTATTTATATTTTTTTATTTTAATTCACTTTTGTAACTTAATTTGATTTTATAATGTGATGTCAAAAAAAAGTGTACTCCTCTAACTTATTTTTCACATCACACGTCACGAAACTATCTCTTAAAAATGTGGTACATTAGGAAAGACTCGTCAATGTTCCCCTAATGTAATTATTATATTTACTCAATAAAAATTTCAAAGCTTCTCAAAATTTTGCATTGTGTTCAAGCGTTGTGTGACAATCACAAAGCGTCTGCTCCGTCTAGGTGTCCATTTGTTCACAAACGTCCTCACCGAAACGTCCGTTCGAAATCAATCGCCTTAAAATTGTGACATTAAGAAAGTGACATAAGAAAACTTCCGCAAAGCACAAAAAAAAATTTGTCTAAACGATGGGTCGGTCGAGCGAAAAACGATCCGTGACACAACCTCATCCCCGAAATAATAATGATTATTTAAATTTTAATACTAATAAAATAATTTTATTTTTTAGGAAATTATTATATGTGATTCTTAATGTTGTATAATATAATATTATATTGTACTATTTTTAATTAGTTATATTTTGAATGATTTAATATATATATATATATATTATTTTAAAATGTTTATTTTATTATTTTTGATAAAGGAGGAGGGTTGTGTTAAGCCCCGACAGCCAGCGTAAAATCCTATCGAATCTCATGAACATGAATCAACGAATGAGCGAAATGGCATCGTATGATCCATGTAGTCGACCCCACCTAGTGGGATAAGACTTTATTGTTGTTGTTTATTTTATTATTTTTATAAATTGTTAATTTTAAATGATGGGGGATTCTTGATCCATGAGGAGAATCGAAAATCCGTGAGGATTGGAAGCAAGGACAAAACTAGTCCTGTACGGTGTAGCAGGCCCAATAGGCGGGTGCCACTCCTAGTTCTGTCCTTCCCATATTTGCATTTACAGCATTAGAAGTATAGACAAGTTAATCTTTTAAAAAAAATTCTTTGGCTTATAGGCCAATTCATAATACATGAACTGATGAACAGATGTGTCAAATATCAGATCTCGTAAGTGTGAACATAAGGGGATTCATTCAAAATTCTAGGATACTACATAATAGTTTCCCTTTGAACCAACGAAAATTTGCTAATTCCATAAAAATAAAAGCTCTACAATCAACATAAGTTTTTTTTCCCCCGGGTTCGAGAGTTTGTATACACAATCAGGATGGTGTGTGATATATATGAGATAAGATCCATGGAGTTTTTTCAGCCAGTTCATGAATTAACAATATCAAATAGATTATCTGCTCGGAGCTGCATGTCATGTGCCATATATTTAAATGATCCTAGAGAATATCAACCAAGATTCTGGATCTTGTCTTCGCCGCAGCAATTCCTTATCTGAATAATTGTCAACACCAGGTTGACCATAAGAGTCCCAAGTTCAAAAAATCTAGGAAGTTTCATCGCAAAGATCACTGTTGAGGACATGCAGAGGTTTTGTGGCGCTTTTCATCCACTAAATAGAACTTCCGGTAGAACCAGATGAATGAGTTAGAACTGTTTCCACTCTATCTATCGATGCATGCAAGCGTCCATAGTTCAGGCTAAGGATAGGTTCTCCAGTGCCAACAGCCCTGCACAGGAAATCATAGATCAAGGTTCTGAAGAGTAAAGAACTAAGGATCATTCAAATTATTGTTACCCATGAAAACAGAAAGTTATATGTCATAACCATAGATAGGGTTCCAACGTTCTTGTTTGTGGGCATAAGTTAAATCATCTTGGCATGCATACAATGACACATGAACTTCAATAGAGTTATGCAGATGGTAACTTACCCTTGAATCTCAGGAAGGACGTACTCTGCCCTCCAACCAATCCTTAGGTCAACACCTGGGCACAAACCAACTGATGTTTTATTCCTAATCTGAGAAATTCCATCTCCTCCCAAGCATGTAGAAAGCTTCCATTTCCATCCAATTGCATTTAAATGGAAATTATGACCAATTCCCACCTGCATACCAAAAGTCACTCAACAAGCATAGCATAGTATTGTTGGACGTAATAAAATAACCTATTGATAATCAAGCTACTTTTATTGAAAAAGACTAGGACTATAAAAAGGTATGTTCATCTTGTGTCATTGAGGTCTAGACCTGACTTGAAGCTTTTCTCAGTTCAATTAGATTAAATTTTACATAGTAAGACATGTTAACTAAGCATTAACTTAACATGACTGGATGTTTCTCCATGACTCTTTTATAATCAAGTCTAATAAATCTATTGACAATTTTGGATATTCATGAAAAGAAAGATGCTTGAGCAAGTCATGAAAATATGAGTGACTACTTTCTCAAAAAAGAAAAAGAAAAAGAAAATATGAGTGACTTGGCTCATGTGATGTATAACTTAGGTTAGAGAATTTTTTTAGGATAATTTAGGTCAAGAATTAATACATTATTTTCAATTTATTGTAAATATCTTTTTTTAAGAAGATCAATACATCTGATCATATATTGCATCAAAGTTTCTTGATCAAAGTTCAGTGGACTTAATTATTTTATTTGAAAATGATGTCTCATGTATAAACTACTCATGGAAGTCGAACTATAAACTATTATGGATTTTGTTTGAAAATGGTAAATGGGTTATGTATGGACCTTGAAAATTTGATGATTAAACTTGATTACTCTTACAGATTAGAGGTATAGACCATTTTCACATGCCTCTCCTAAACTGAGTTCTTTTTCTCGTCAATTAAACCAGGTAATTTTTTCATATACCTCGCTTAAACCAACAATTGAATTACTACTGACCTCCAACGAATTATTCTAACTATTCTCTTTACCTCTATGTTATTAGCGTTAATGATCTTTATGCTTTCAAGCATAAATGTTTTTTTGAGGGGCTCAAGAAGACATATTGTTGATTTTTTTTAATTAAATTTATTTAGCACTTAAATTCCAAGATTTTATATTTTGAATTTATAAGGCTTCAACCAAAAGTATGGACAAGTTTGACACCCTTCTTAGAGTACTTAACATAGAATTATTTTAACCCAATCATAAACAAGAAAACTGCTCTGATCTTAATCCACTTTTGGTTCACAGTAGGGTTTGTACTCAAACCATTCATTTTTTTTCACCTTCTAATTGTTGTTCTCTCACCTATCCTTAATAATACCTTATAATCACTCATGTAGCATTGCAAATTATCATCAAATGCTCCTAAAAAAAGTATCATCAAATAATAACCACTGATACGAGAGCAGTTTAGCTAGATTAAAGTTTTCATCGTTATCTAATCATATTTACTCCATTTGCATTCTCTGATTCTCCTTTTTACGTGAGTACCAGAAACAAATAACGTCTTACGTCATCTTAAAATGTTCTCTGAAGCCATTTTAGAATTCAAGATTTGGATGTAATCGACAAGGGAAGAGAAATGACATTGTGCTGTTGTTGTGCATGTTTATAAGGTGACTTCAGCATAACTTTATCTGTTTCTTCATGTTGTTGAATTGGATGTTCATCGCTGTGATCTTAATAGTGGTTTACTCTCATTGATACATTTGCAAAGAGTTTATTCCAAGTTTTCTGTTCCTCTTCCTCATTTTTTTTTGGCGATAAGTCTAATCTATTTTTTTCACTTCATACATGTATCTACTCTTTAATATTTTTAGTTGAAACTGACATCCATCTCGTCAATTCATTACCTAGAGATCAAGTTAGTGCTTAACTTCTGATAAGATCATCATAAATTTATTGTCTTGCCGGTTCTATCATACGGAAAAAATAGCTGCCATCTAGTGACATGTAAAGATAACAATGCACATGAAGAGAAGCAAAACAAAAGCACACAACTTGCAAAAGAATTCTTCAAATTATTTTTGTTCATTATGGGCAAATTCGTCATTACCTAACTACTCTAGTAACAAACAATTTTGCACAAAACTTTGTGCACAACCTATTCATGATGATAACGAGAGTTTAGGGTGATTGAATGAAAACCTGGATATTCAGATATTTAGTAAGAGGAATCTTCTTGGAAAGAACACGTATATCACCATGCAATGGCTCATATATTAGCTTCCACCGCCTATCAAGGCCTGAGGGTTTAAAGACTAGCTTGGCATGGAAGTCATTGGCCTCCAAGTTATAGAACTGCAACCAAAGGAAAAACAAGAAGGGAGATTTTCAAGAGAAAGCTCTAGGGCTAAGATATACATGACTACCTATATGCCAGCAAGGACAATTAACAAAAAAAAAATTCCAATTAACAAACAACAAGAGATAGTAGATTGGCTTCTGGAATTATGATAATTTGACTAAAAGGAAATGTACAGAGATAAAAATAACCGTAACAAAATACGTTGTTCTCTCCTCCTTACATACCTAAGATCATGACAACTCTCTTCCCCTCCATCCACACCCACAACAGTGAACCAGTGTGCTAGCCTCACTCCCCTGAGTCCCCTCCTTATTTCCTTCCATTCCTCCAATGAAACCATACCAACCCTACATCCCTCCTGCACGGAAATGTGGATCAACATGTTAGCCCATCACCCTTTCCCTCCTCACCTCGTTGAAAATTTTTCCAATCTCATTATCCTTTCATTCCCCACTTGGGAGTGCATGTGTATCTTCTCAATTTACATTAACAAATTCTATCTCCCAACCCATTTTAGAAGACATACAAGACATGTTCTATAACAACAGAATTTAACATGTTATCCTCTTGCCCTGTAGGGAAATATCTACTTCAGTGGAAAGACTAAATAACCCAGATTGACTTGAGGATCCATCTATATTCAGTTGCCAGATTCCTTTTCGTATAATATGTCTTGGGCTCCACAACGCATCCTGTGGTTTTCTCCCGACCCACTAATTTGCCACACTCAAGATTATCATTGTTATTGTGGCCAATTTGCTTACAACGGTGATGAAGGGGGAAAAACCAATGTTGAGGCTTTGGCCGTACTATCCACAGCGCAAGCATATTAGCTTAGCTTAAGAATATAGCAAAATGTGCTCTGAAACCGCACACACACCAGTATATTGGATGTCCCTATGAAACCTAGAATCTGCAAATGCTAGATGGAAGACAGTTGCACTTCCTATTTAAACAAGTAGACAACATAAGTACCATCCTCAATTCTCGGAAACATCAAGGTGCGACTGCAAAAAAATGTTAGGCATTGACGCATTGTATTGAACAATCACATATTTCACACAACAAGCCGTTTTCTCCATGCAACATGTTGCCCTTTTATATGAAGTAGTGTGAAATGATAATAAAATCTTTTTAGGCTTAGCATGTTGCTCTTTTGTATAAAATAGTGTGATGATTATAAAATCTTTTCTAAACTTAGCAAGGAAATTAAATTAAAAAGAAAAGTTCCCAACCTAGGCAAAGCTCCTGTCTTTGGACATAACGAAGTTTGTACCTTGATTAATGAAATCACTTCTCCTCCAATGAGGCTATAAGTTTGTTCCAGATTTCCAGTTATGTCTAAGTTCACACCTAAAAAATATGCTGTATTCTCTATCTTTTCTTTTCTATCAGAAGTGTCCCAAAAAGATAATTCCAGCGTTCATAGAACATGGCTGGCATCTCGGAAGAACTTGTTGAAATAAAAAAAAAGGCGAAACTAAGAGTAAAACCTACCGATATTTTTACCGCCACGGTATCTAAAAATTAAGAGAGGAGTGGTGATTTGTACCTCAAGATTAAGGCCGAGGCGGACGCCCTGCAGCTCCTTACGAAACTTGAAGAAGAACTCGGAGGGTACCAGGTTGATGTTATAAAGCTCGTCGATAGGCAGCGGCTCGCCATCGCCTTCCTCCTGCCCCGGCCGGCGGCCCCCGAACCCCGCCGGCGAATTCGACGTTCTTGTGGTGGTGGTGGTGATAGTAGAAGCCATCTGCTTGTCTACAGATCGAGAACACAAACGGAGCACCGCACTCCCAAAACGAAGTGGGGATTCAAAATCAACAAATTAAGAAAAAAAATAATGGAAAGGAAAATACCGCTTAAAATAAAATATAGTAATATATAGTTCAAATACTTTTGTTAAAACATTCTCGGCTGATTTAATTTAGTGTTATTTTCTTTGACCATCCTTAAATTATCACATCTCATATTACGAATTTTATTTTTTTAGTCCCTAAATTATGACGTTTTTTTTTTCAATTTGATCCTCATTATTATTTTTTTCATATTTGTGAAAAGTCCATTATAACTCTGTCTTAAGTGTTAATCCATTTTTACATAAATAATATATAATAATAAATATAAAAAAATAACGAGATACCATGTGTCATCAGAGAGGAACGCATAGGGGGACGGCGACCCCCACCCTCTCTTTCCCTGCGCGGGAAAGAGAGGGGGGAGGGGGATCGCCGGCCCCCTCTGCATCGACGACGATGCAGAGGGGGCCGACGACACTTAAGGTAGTGTATAATGAATTTTTTATAAATGTAAAAAATAAAAAATAACGAAGAAGTCGAAGAAATTGGACGGAATGATCAAATTGAAAAAATCGTGATAATTTAGGGACTCAAAAAACGAAATTCGTAATTTAAAGTTAAATATAAAAAATTGTGATAATTTAGAAATAATAAGTGGAAATAATAGCTAATAGTTTCAGAAAAAAAATGTAAGTTACTAGAAACTTTAAAGTTTTCTTTTTTCTTTATCCAGATGCCAATAGAAAGTTCGAACCCTAAAATCAACTAAAGAAAGATTTAAAAAATTGTTTATTAAACACAAATACGATAATATTCACTGAAAAATAAGTAATATAAAATTTATGGGAATATTTTCGGAATACATTACGGTTTTCTTATTTTTTTTAGACTAATTAATTATATTTATTTGATCCGTATCACATAAGACAATATACATTGACGTACTATGCTAGAAAATGGTTTTCTTAAATATTTATTTCAAGATTGTATACGGCTGTTTTATTTTAACAAAATCGTTTTTATTACAAAGAGAACAGCATCCTGATAAACTGAAAAATGACGAGATTAAAAATTTTGTATTTCTTCAAATAAACAAAATTAATATTTTTTGTTACAGAAAAAAAAAAGATGAATCGAAAAATGGAAAGACATAATTTTCATTGGTCAGAAGCCCATTAGTACTGCACAGTCTGCACCACGCTTTGTTTCCATCAAGTCATCAATAATATTATAGCTTTAGAAGTCAAATAAATAAATCATGATTCGGCATTTTGAAATCAATACCTATAAATCTTAAGAATTAAATAAAAGGAATTAAATTATGGGCATCACTGTTACCACTCCATCATGCGAGTGCTGAAAGAGAACTGCTCCAAGTGGAATCTTCATGTTTCGAGGGATTAAACATTTTACATTAATCTTCATGTTTCTTTTTCTTGAAAAAAAAAAAAGAAAACAATGATGATTTAGAGATTCCAAGTGGAATCTTCTCCTCACTTACAAGGTCCTCATTGTCCATTACTTGTGTTGGTACTGCAAAAAGAAACTTAAATTTTGTATGAGAGCTTACAATTGATATATCAATCTGATGGAAAGTGCTGCCAAATAACTCCTAAACTAGCAAAGAAGATGATGACCTTGATCTCATTGAGCTCTCAAGAGCAGTTATGCTGAAAGCAACGTCAGTCCCAGGAATAGCAACAGGGCTAATGCCAAACATAGGCCAACTATTGCGGCGAAAGCCTGTAAAAGGAAAACAGAGAAAGAAATCACAAAGCAGAAAAAAGGAAGGAAAGATATAGGCATTCAAATCATGTTGGAGGAGGTTGAGCTTGAAAGAGAGGAAAGATGCAGATGCTAGATCTGAATTCCCACTCACCTTTCCCTCGGATTCAAAGTCGAACTTAGCAGTGAACCATGTTAGTCCTTTAGCAACAACTGGAGCCAATGCAAGAGCTCTGGAAAAATAAGCCGATTTTCAGATTCACTAAGGGGGAATCAAGACGAAGTGCAGCAGCTCGTCTGCATCATTCTGCAGTTAAATGTTCTCAAAAGTTCGTGCAGTGAGTCATATCAAGCAGAATGAATGATTTCTAATTAACGCAAAAATAGGTAGAAAAGGTATCACAGAAATGTAGATTTGAATAATATAATGTGGAACTAGGTCCGTTTCAGTAGTTAGAGTTACGATTTCTTGATCAAGTTTAGGCAACAAAACTTACCCCCCAGCTCGCACAATCTTTGTGACTTGGCTGCCAGCCCACACCATTACCATGATTTTCAGAAACCTATATAATCACAGGAAGACTTTCTGCTCAATTCACAAAGCACTGAAGTATAAGAGCAAGTTAGCAAGCTTGTCATTGACCTTTCAACTGCTGCGAGATATCCCATTCTCCCAGGGTTTGGTGAAAAATAAAACCTGAACAAAAATGTGATTAGATACATCAAAATACATTGACTTCGTTACTGAGGTAGTGGAAAATGGATCAGGTAAGAGGTTCATCTAGCTAGAGGTGTGACCTGTCGGACCCAACCACAACCCGGTAGGTGGTTGAGTCAGGTGCAGATTGGAAATGCCAGTCCGATTCAACCCATTCAATCCGACCCGAAGCCTGAATATTTTTTACTTTTTTTCTGTTGTCATTTTTTATTTAATTTTAAGCTTATATTTGATTTATGATTTGAAAATATATTGAATTAATATTTCAAAAGTTGAAATAATAATTAAATATTGGGGAAACTTATTTAAGCTTTAGAAATTATAATGAATATGAAATAATTTTGTATATTATATAATGCAAAAAATGATGGTCGGGTGATTTGACCTAAGTCGGGTTGGATCAGATCCAATATCAAATTTGAGAACAACCCTACATCTAGGGTCACCAAAAAACTTGAGCAAAACCAATACATGAGTAGTTTTTTTTCTTAGGGGAATACATGAGTAGTTTAACTTTTGGTTTCCAACGCTTGGGTCACTAAATTACATAACATCACAGTCGTTCTCCAATAGATTACCAACAAAAATAAGATGCATAAGTGCCCATGACGTAGCCATGCCGCATCAAGAATTTGTGATAAAAAAATATTATTACTGTATTTCAAATTGTTGTTTTACCCTTTTATTCCCTTCATCTTTAACTCCAAAGTTTCTTTTTTATCATGACTTCCTCTTTTCATGTCATTGACTCCTTTTTTGGCCAATCACACTCTGATGCACTCCCATTTTAGTCAACCATAGCTTGATGACGCTTTGATGTTCCAGTGGACTTTATTCTCCGTTCATTTTCCCTTCATCACCCATTTCCCTTCTCCTCTTGCTTTGCCATTGTTTTTTTTCCCTTTTCTGGAAGTGCTCATTCTTTTATTAAATTCTACCAGTGACTTTTTCTTTTTGTTCGTAAGGTATTCTTATTTGTAAGGTATTCCTACAAAAAAACAATTCACAGGATAAAAATCTTCTAACAAGAAATGCGTACTAGCTAAGCTATTATGTCCAATTTTGGTGTGATTTCTTCTTAGAAAGGGTGCCAGATAAAAAGATAATAATCATGATTGCAGAGAAGCTTGTTTTGAGGATCCAACTAAACAAGAACTAACAAATATTTTTTTTTTTTTGAGGAGAAAAAGGATGACTACCAAATTGTGTGGTTGTCATCCAGGTATATATATATAGAACTAACAAATATTACCTAAATTGAAATAGTGGTAATTGAATTAGGTTGAGATCAGAAACATTCTTTTTTTCTTTTAACAGAGAAGGGCATAGAAGACACTCTTACATCACATTTCTCGTTATATGTGACAAAAATGAGCATTCTACGTGAGATATCCAACTAAATTCTAACATTTCCTTTGTCCATTTAAGAATTTAAAATACCATGATCTTTGAAGAGGTCATTGTTATTTTACATACTCAATTCTAACATAGAACCCGATCAACTTTTTCCTTGTTACGATTTGAACAAAGAATGCCAAAATCACTTTGACAAAAAAAATATTATGAGGCTAGCTAAGCCAGTGGTATGGTCCATTTTTATAAAACAGAATCACCTTACCCGCATTAAACAGATAATATATTTCTGACTGTAATTATTACAGTGAAATTCTCCACATTAAGAACTACAAAGCATAAAAAAACTTACCAAACAACTAGAAAGGTTGTCAAATAATATGCAGTATTAAGTAGTCCATATGACAATATTCCAGCAACTCCATATTTCTTAAGCTTTTCAACCAATCTGTGGAAATAATATAATAATAAGAAAGTTTATCAGATACATTGAAGCAAACATAAGATCAACTCAAACAAAAAGAAGAACCTGACTACTTGAAATACAACACAAATTATTTCTTGTATTTTCTTCTCATGGAGGAACTAACATAATCCACTCACTCATGAAAGTTTTTCGGAAGGTTAACCCAAAGGACAATAAAGGAAAAGACAGAAAGGTGTATTCCTGTTCATTAGTTCTAAAGTGGCTTTCTTTCTGTGCAATGGTCTAGAGGTCCCGAAAGCTACGAGTTCTGATTTTATCTTTTACTTGGATGCTCTTTTACCAAGTTCTTCATGTTCTAATTTTCTGTAATACAACAACAACAACAACAAAGCCTTATCCCACTAGGTGGGGTCGGCTACATGTTCATGAGATTCGACAGAGTTTTACGCTGGCTGTCGGGGCCTAACACAACCCTCCTCTTTTATCCGGGCTTGGGACCGGCTATAAAACATAGGCGGAGTTTACAAATATAATAGAATTATTAATTTAAAAATATAACTTTCAGTATTATTGGAAAAATCAGAATAATTTGAAAATATAAGTTTCAGCAAGATGAAAAGTTTAGTAATACACCTAAGCTCATATCCATCTTTTTCTCAGTCATAGCAATTGCTTCAGTAGCTTCTATGGGCAGTGTCTTGGTCTCCATTGGATTCTTCATGTTCTAATTTTCTGTAATAGAGATTTTATATTCTATTTAAAAGGCAAAACTAATTGAATCTTGTTATTAGTTGAGTTAATTAAACTTTCGATTTCTTTTGATAATGCTTAATGTCTTTTCATGAGTGATTTCATTTCTGATATTAGATTACGAACCTATAGGAGGGGTGATTAGCTTCAGTAATTATTATTGCTTTGAGAATTGATCTTTTAATTCTAAGTTGAAGCATACATAACGTGTGTTTAGTAACTCATCGTTTGTGCCGAATGTTATGCGGTCTATTGTTCCATGAAGTATTGACAGTCTAGGAGATAGATATTAATTCATCTTAATATTTTGCTAAATTTCTTATCAGAGAGTGGGGTTTTGGCTAGTTGGTTTCTTTTTGTGACCTTGGTCACCCTGAGAGCCTACACCTGTACATCTCTTCACATTTCTATATACTACTGGATGACAACCACAACTCTGGTGGTCATTCTTTTTTTTCCTCAAAAAAAAAAATGTTTTGCTAAATTGAGAATTGACTCATTGTTTACGGTTTTTAGTTTTGCCAAAAGTTTAAGGTAGTTTGGTTTTTTAGTATTGAAAAAGTCAATACATTAGGTACTCCTAATCTGTCATAAGAATCAAATCTGTTGCTTATTGTTATAACTCAACATCATAGTGATCATACACGTTTACCTTTACATTAGTCATCTATCATCCCAAGGTTCAACAGTAATTTAATTTTTGTTATTTAATTTTCTGCACATTTATTTTCTATTTATAATATCAGAAATCATTATTTCTCCTAGTAGGTTATTGTGATAAAATAGAGTTAAATAGTTCCTCGTGGGATCGACAACTTTTTTTTGAGGAGAAAAAGGATGACCCCCAGAGTTGTGGTTGTCATCCACACATCTATATATATAACTGTGGAATGGAAATATTGTACATATGTAGGCTCTCAAAGGAGAGCAGCAAGGAAACAGAAAATCTCTCTTCTAACCCTGCTCCCAGAACAAACAGGAAAAGTGGTGGGACTCAAAACAAAAAGACATCTCTCCTACCAAAAGTGACCCGAGCTCGTTCACTCTCCACCTCTTTCAACAAAACACAGTGCTCATCCGCTGTGGGTGCCTCTAGCATGTGGAATCACAGGACCGCCACCCGGGGGGAGGAAAACAAACACTTCCCACCCATCTGCCGCTCCCAATGTTGGCCCATACAATCCATATGGTTAGCTTCATTGACTCATCAAGGTCGTTCCCCTATTATGGGGCCACCCCTCTTGCTAGTGGCCGCCGGCGTGTGTGGCGGAAGCCGGCAGCCTCCGCAACTAGGCGAACCTCCTCATCCGTCCACCTGGCAAGAAGGTGCCCCCCCTCAACAACTTCAGCGGTGGTCGGCAGATCTGGCTCGGTCTACGGAGCACCCCCCACCACTGCCTTATGGGGCGACGGCGATGAAGGCTGCATGGGCAACTGCTGTGTTGCTACCGACGGCGACTGCTGTGCGTTCGGCTGCTGGCCTGCTGGCTGTGGCGGCGCTGAGCGTCTCTTGTGGCTGCCCCTAGAATGGGAGAGCAGCCGCTGTAATGGTCGGTGTAAGGCCACTCCCCTTTTTGGTGGTCGCCGTCGAGTGTGGCGGAGGCTGGCAGCATCTACACCTGGGCGAACCTCCCCGTTCGCCCTCTTGGCGCGGAGGTGCACCCCAACTTCCTTGTCATCAGCAGTCAGCGGGTCCCACACGGTCCGCCGTGCACCCCCCACCACAGGCTGCTGGGGAAGTGGCAATGATGACTGCACGGATGGCTGCAAATTCCGAGTGGGCAACAGCTGTCCTGCTGGCGGCGTGACAGCCTGTGCAGGCCGACGCCGCTGATAACAGAGGAGGGGAGTTACTGGATCATCGTCAGTGGGTGTGATAGTCACCGGGATGATATCTGGAATGCCAGTGATAGTGGGTGGTGTGAACCGTGGTGGGACTGGAGATGTCTGGCTTGGGTCGAAGGAAAGGGGCAAAGCTGACAAAGATGGGGTTATGGGCATGGTGGCGGTGGTGGAGGGGAGGACCGGTGCATTGTCGGACTGAAGCGAGTCAGTAAGGAAAGGAGAGTGGGGTGGGGTCGACTGGTCACCAATGCGGGGGTGGGAGGGCAGCTTCACAGGCTCGCCGAGGGCGGGGATGGTTAAATTCGGATTCGAGTCAGCTTGGGCTCGAAGTTGGGATCGCAGGTGGGCTCGGCGGGCAGGTTCAGAGTGGGCGCGAAGGTGGTGGGTCTCGGCTGCATTGGATGGTGGGATTGGGTCCTGGAAATTTGGGTTATTGAGTTCAAGGTAGGAGGCCGTTGAGTCAACTTGCGAGTGTGTGTCAGCACCAGGATGGGTTGGGTTAAGCAGTTGGTTGGGATTTTGAGTTAGGGTACGGCTCCTGAGTGTGCTCTGCTTGTGCATTGTCGGGCGCGCCTGACCTGCGACCGGCGTCTGGGCAGCAGAGGATCGTGGTGACTGCAGAGGGTGACCAGCGACCACCTCAGCCCACGACGAGACACCATCCGAGTAATGCAGCTTGAGGGTGAAGCTATCGGTGCCGGCGTAGAGAGTCAACGTCGATGGGAGATTGCATTCTGAACTCCTCCTTGCAGCGCCGACCAAGTTGTCGTCGCACTCCAGCATTATGTGGCGGCCGTGGAAAAAAGACGATGGTGCTGAGCTGGCACCCAGTGGGAGACGCCGAACAGTTGACATCCACGGCCTCCCACTTCATCTCCAACGGCCAGAGATAGCATTGGCAGTGGCGCGACAACTGGGGAATCCCATCTCCATTGCTCTCCCAGCCCTCGGATCGCCGGACCTGTCCATCACCTCTGTCTGCTGAGCGAAGAGCTGCTGATTCGAGGGGGGGACCACTGGCCTCGCCGACGACGCAGTCACGTAGCAAGTCAACGACACGCTGGATCTCAGGTGACCACGGAATGGAAAGGGTAAGAGCCATCTCGGGTGCCAGCCTAGGGGAGGCATGGGTCGCATTTTGTTGAGGTCGCGCCTGTGCTGTCGCAGATGGACGTTCCATCCAGGATCGGGGGCACGACGTCCTCAGGTGACCCTCGCCCCTACAACTAAGGCAGCGGAGAGGGCCAGAGCAGAGCCGTGCGAAATGCCCCTCCTCTAAACATCTGTAGCAGCGCGAAGTAGGTCTGCTGCGGATATCTCGGATGCGGTCTAGGGTGGTCCAGCCATCGCTGAGATGAAGCACCCTGTGGCGCATCGTTCCCGGAGAGGAGAGGTCGCTGCCAGCAGGGTCTGTCGAAGACGTGTGGAGGGGTTCCCCGTACAGTCTTCAGCGGAGGGGAAGGGAGAGGCCGCCGGAGTGCAGCTGGTGATGCGGCAGCGGGAGGTGGTGAGAGCGAAGCAGTGGAGCAAGCAGCAGGGAGAGAAAGAAGACAAGTTCGTCGGAAGCGACGCCAACAGGGTCGCCGGAGACAGGTAAGCTCTCGTGCTCACAGGGGAAAAGTAGGCGATCAAAGCACAGGGGAAGAAAGGGATCGTCGGAGACGCCGCCGGCGAGGATCGCCGGAGACGGTGGAGGCACCGCCGACGGGGGCCGCCGGCAATGGTGGTGGCACCGCCGGGGAGAAGCTCCCGGCAATGTAAGGGCAGGATGCCCTAGGCGTAAGTCGCGCAGGTCGCCGGTGCCCTAGGCGTGCTCGTCGCGGGTCGCCGGTGCCCTAGGCGTGCTTGCGCGGGTCGCCGATGCCCAAGGCGTGCTCGCGCGGGTCCTGGTACCAAGGATCAGGTTTCCTGGTCGAGAGAAATGGCGGCTGGATGCCCTAGTCCGCTGTTCGCATGCTCACAGGGAACAGCAGGCGAGCAAAGCAGCAGAGGGAAAGAAGGCAATCGTCGGAGATGCCGCCGACGGAGGTCGCTGGAGACAGTGGTGGCACTGCCGACGGGGGTCGCCGGCAATGGCGGTGGCACCGCTGGGGAGAAGCCCCCGGCGATGTAAGGGCTGGTTGCCCTAGTCGTGGGTCACGCGGGTCGCCAGAGCCCTAGGCATGGGTCGCGCTTTCTGACCTTCAAATTCAGCTCACCTATTCTATTCTTTATTACTTGATACGATTAGTGCACTTGCTAGCAATTTAATTATTACAAATTTAAAGCATGAAATCCCTTTTTGCTTGAGAGGTCCTGCTTACAATCTTTGCTACCTATATATGCTATCTCAAAGGACGTGGGTGGGTAGGATTGTTACTCAGAAACGACTTGAGAATATGTATACTAGCAGTAATTCCCAATTGTTCTAGAGTCATGCAGGTACAGGACTTTGCCCGATAATGTAAATGTAAGCCAACTGTTTTGGCATTCATTGAGGACAAGTCAAGGTTAACGGTTATGTTTAGAAGGAGAGTAATATAAGATATAGAGAGACAATAGGGTTTAAAGATTCAGTATGCGGAAACTGAAGGGGCGTCCTCCGTGCAACTGCACTAGCAGTGTGGATGCTTATTGTAAAGTGTTCAACTTCCCAATATTAAACATAAGACAGACTTGAAAGAAGAAATGCTTTCTAATGATTTATCCTCTTTAACCATTCTAATTATTCCCCTTATATATCAATCTACAGTCTAACAACAAGAGCAGTCAAGCCAAACAACTTATAATTATTACATTTTTATGAAAAACAACTTATAACTATACAGATTTATGCAGGTCATGTTTGGAGAATTCTTGGCATTTTTGTACAATAATTCACCATCACGCAACTCACCAACATCCAAGCACAAAACAGAACATTCAGCAGCCATGACACAACAGGTTTTAACAGCAGGAAAGTAAGTACTCTTTAGATGAGAATGCCTTGGAATCGGGGCCCCCGTTCTTCACGTCCGGGCCTATCATTGACGCATCAAACAAATCCACCAAAAGTAAGTCCCAACTTAAATCGCAGACCCCTAATCATCGAATAAAAGATTGCAAAAGAACTGGCACAAAGGGAAAAAAACAATATACCAATAGGATTAGCAGAAAAATCATTCGCATCCCCAGCAACAAAGCCGTTACTTTGGACCTGGAATCAAACAATTACGTCTGGCACGATGAAATGGAAAAAAAAAACTTTACAAATATAAGTTCATGAAAGAGAAAACCTCACATCATTGAGATTATTTTGAGAACAGAAACACGGATTCGCAAGGATAACTCTGAGCGAGGAAGCCAAAGATGATTTCTTTCCTGTGAACAACGGTGAGGCCCTGCAGAAATCATGTGCAAGGTATTCACAGCGGCAGCGGCAACGCTGATTGAGGGGGGGAAATCATTGGTGTTAGAAAGAGGAGGAGAAATGGGAAGAAGTAAGACTGTTGATAACACACACCACGAAAAGCGGCAGCGGAAGCCCGCCGCATTGTTGGTGGCCGGACAACCGGATTGGCGGCGCCGAAGTGGAAAAAGAAGAATGCATTCCGAGGAGCAGGACGGGACAGAGGAAGGCAAGCCGATATGTATTATTTAATAATTTTACTCGTCTACAATACTACTATATATATAACATATTGTTGTTTGGGTGAAATGTTTTATATAGTACGAAATTCCAATCTATATATCTATATTCTATATATTAAAAAGGAAAGAAGTCTTAGTACTATTTAGGACAACAATAAAAAATCAACATATAATTTTGTTAAAAGAATCAACTTTTTATTGAATAATTTGTTATATTTCATGAAACTAAATTTATTATAACCATATTATCTTTTTAATATTGGATTCAACAAATTTTTCTTGAAATAATTATGTATCGTCATGATCTTTAAAAGTTAGTTATGAAAAACTCATAATTTTATTTATTTATATTTTCAAATTCACTATTTGTAGTTATAAATAGGGGATGCTTCCAAATTCAGGTATGTGCGTGTTAAGAAAATATTACACATATATGTATGGTGTCATTATGCGCCCACACATCCATAGTCATCCGATCTGAGATGGATGGCCCAAAACACTTAGGGCATCTGATTCGCCGTGCATGCGTCTCCTTCCCTTAGCGATGTGTCCGGTTCATAGGTCTGTCGTGCGTGCCTCTCCTCCTCTCATCTTTGCGTGAGACTTTGCCAGCAACATCTCTGATCTCCTGCCCTTGTCGCCTTCGTCGCAAGGTTTCAGATTGATCGCCCATTCACACATGAAGGGCAAGGATGCGATCGAGTTGCAGGGTTCACATATCGATCGTCACCTACATCAGTCTTGCTCCACCCTCCGCTCGAATCAAGACGCGCAAATCGATCTCATCGTAGATCGATCGTCGTCTCCCCTCAGTCCGCCGCCCTCTACGAGCCGTGAGCCCTTGGTCCTCCGCCACCCTCCGCCCTCCACTCACCGCTCGCACGTCACCCTCCGCACCACTCAGCACTGCCATCCCCCTCCGCCATCCGCTCGCCGACGCCCTCTACGAGGCGTACATCGCACGAAGATGAAATTAATGGATGTGACTTACTACGCTAGTAAGTGATGTCATGTCAAACCATTTGGATAACATATATGAGCCGAGCCAAGCCAACTGTAAACTTTTTCCCTGCCTACTTGTGTATTTTGTTGAATAAATCAAGTCTATTGAGTCTATCTGTCATGTTGACGTCATATTCATAACTCGTGCTATATTATACATGCATTATTCCATGCTATAAGAAATGAAACAGTAGTATCTATTTTGCCTCCTACAAGCCGAAAAGTGATGGAAAGTTCAATCAATTCCATACAATAGAATATCAGATGAAAAATAAACGAGCATTAATGCTCAAAAGCTAACTCGTGTGACCGGGTGAGCTCCCAACTGGACAATTTATTCTTGATAACTAGTTAACCCATTGGCTTGTTTGTCTGCTTCTTCGCTTTGGTTGTGTCCTTCTGCAGTTCTGTATTTGACAAGCGTTCAGCTTCCAGCGCTCGCTCAAGCTGTACAAATGCATACGAGTTCCATGATACTTGCGAGGCAAATATAGCATACAGAACATTATTAAGGAAATGTACCTTGGCTGCTCGAGCACTCCACTCTCCAAGTATAGCCCTCAGCCTTTCGTTTTCTTCAATGTACTGTAGTTGATTCACAAACAAAACTCTCAAAATTTACTTTGTTGGTTCTGGATATTTTATAGAATGATAGATAAGACAAGTATGGGCATGTAGGCACAACCTGATTATTTGTTATACGGATTCGTTGAACATCAGAGTCTCTTTCAGCAAGCAAATTACGTGCAAGGCGGAGCTCGGAGTGGACTTGGTTCATCTGCGATATCAATGCATCATTTATGTGTAATCAGTGCTTATATGTAAAGTATGTTTTGTGGGTAATGAAAACCCAGCTAATCCACATCAATGAAATGCATTCATTAAAACTTAGATGCATCACAAAAATGCAGATCTTTCATTTAGCTCAGTACATTCATTAATGACATACATGTCATCATCGATGGGAAGAAAATGCTTAAGGACACACGATTTTAGGAAAAAATTGCATTGTCGTACCAAAGTCAAATGATTGCATGACAAGATGCAAGAATTCAAAGCATTATTGACTAAAACATGCCATACCAATTACCAAGAATACATGCAGGTAGTACACTACCATTTCACATGCATCATCAAGTGATGCCAATGCATATAGATGCATTATAATCAAATACTTAGATTACTACCGGAGTCCGGGAGTTGGTAACAAACTCATATGCGATGCTAATTGCATGCAGACATAGCCATTGCAATTATAAACTAGTGTAAAAACCAGTGTAAAAACCAGAAAGTGCCAACAATTTAGCCATTGCCAGAAAAGAAGCTTCAATACTTGGAAAATATATTTAACTTATATTGGTAGCTTAAATTTGCTAGTAGATTTATGATACATTGATTACCAAATATATGTGAATATGCACAGTATGAGTACTGATATTCATTGTGGATCAATTATCAGCCTGATATCGCATATAACGTCGTTGCTTTACAACAACAACAACAACAAAGCCTTATCCCACTAGGTGGGGTCGGCTACATGGATCATACGACGCCATTCCGATATTCGTTGATCCATATAACGTCGTTGCTTTATCAATATAAAAATATTTGCTTTATACATGTAGCAAGTATTTTTATATTGATTTTTTATTATAATCTCTTGGTAGACAACACTCGTACCTCTGCAGACAGAGCCCGCAATTCTTGATCACGAGATGCTAAAAGATGTGCAAGATCAACCTGCGTAGTAATAAAATGGATAATTAATTATTCACTCTCATTTAGCAGGACAAAATCCACATTTTCTCAGTTATAGAATTATTTTTCTTCTTTTTATGTTTTTCCAGTTAATAGATTTCTTTTCTTTTTTCCACGTATGCAACATGTAAAAAACAAAGTTTAACAAGACCACTAATTGAATGCAGACTCAATTTCCTTTTATAGAGTATATAAATTGCTATCCCCAGTAAATTCAGTAATCTAACCTGCTGTACAGATTCCAAATAAAGAAAAAAATGGATGGTTATGAATCACCTATTAGCAGTCTTATGGTACTCATACCTATCCAGTAGGTAATATTCCATGGATATTATGTCCAAAATGAAGCTGACCTTAATACAATTAATTTGAAGGCTTTTTCTTTTTCTTTTATTTTTTTTGAAAATGTAGTACTTTTGGCTCTTCTTTTATACATTGTATTTCCGCATGATCGATCTCACTTTTTTTTTTCATTCTACAAAAGGCATTCCCACTACATTTTACTATTTTAGTTATTTGAGCAAGATTCAGTTCTGTAAACTTGTCTACATCTTTCACTTCACACAGTTTAGAATCCTCCTCAAATATCTAGGCATGATTACCATTGTCAAAGACTCAAGGCATTGTTAGTATGGATTCATGGCCTTGGTTAGTTTTGTTAGGTTTCATTGCTGATTTAAAATTACAGTTGTTATGACAGTACTTAATCCGACCTGTATTGTTGTACAGAAAAAGGTCAAATAGGAAGACTCCTTACCTCTGTTAACATTCTTCTTTCCTCTCATCCATCCCTAAGCCCATGTTTATGTGGCACAATCAGCCAAAATTTCTAGGTTGGGCTATTGCGTATTATCAAATGGACAGGGAAAATGTATTTCTCACAAGAAGCTGGGGGTGCACCAAACTTGTGAGATTTTCTTGGCGTAAGAAATATGAATAAACCACGTCATCTTTTACAGTAGAAATATATTCTGAAGCAAAATCAACCAAATTGCAAGAAGATATTTTCCCATCTTTTTTTGGGAAAACCCCATCTAATTGTATTCTATGTGAATCTTACTCCTAGAAGAATCAACAGATTCCATTTTTTAAAGTAGGATAATTCACAGAATTGAATAAAGCATTACTAACATAAATTATTATGATAACAACTTTGTTATCTAGAGAGTAAATAACTGAAAAATCTACTGATAGTGTTAGATTCTTGAACAATGTAGTTATGCCATGCAGTGAAATTTCACAGGAAATGGCAACAAAAGAATTTATTTCCAAGACAATGAATTGCTAGACCCATGTACTCTTGACATAGGAGATCATGAAAAATCGGTGGGTTCAGCATAGAAGAATATACTAATCATTCAAGAATCTACCGCCTTGCCAAAAGAATGTAACAGAAAAATAACCTGAGGTGTACTTCCATCATCAGACCGCTGATATTTGCTTAAGCATTCCTGTAGGCGAAGAACCTGCGCACAAAAGCCAGCACTATGGAATTAAGAATTAGATCGAATCATGGAATTTTATGCAATATAAAGGGGCTTGATATGTACATATCAACGACCCAGCAACTTAAGAAGACAATTATTTGTTAATGGAATATGCCTATCCTTATCATAAGCTGATAAATTGCATAATAATCTAAAAACATAAAGCAGGCATACAATTGGCAATGCATCACAATCCTCTAAACAGATTATTACAAGAAGCAATCATTGGTTGAGTATCTACGCTCAAAAAGACTTGAAACATGTAAATGTAATTTCAATTTTCATGCACAGTTTGAGATTTGAGACGGGTTACATACATAATTTGAAGAAAGACAACAGAAATTATGGTACAGGAAAACAAAAGAAGGGTCATATGCCTCTTGATCCATTGTATAGTGTGAAAGGTTTTCCAGATTTAAGTGCTCAGCCTGGTTTTAACTAGAAAAGAAAAAAACTGAATTGACATTAATCATCAAACATATATTCAGTATTCGAGCTTGTAGAAGAGGAGAAAGTCTTCAATAGGATATGATTATAAATAAAATACTTAAATATGTTGCTTTCATCAAAGGAGAATTCTTATTGCGCTGTTAATATACACCGATAAAAGGAAAATACTGACCAAAGAGTTTAAGGAATCAACCACAACGGTTCAGGAGTATTACCTCCTCACTCAAATAATGAATATTTTCTCGTTGGTATTGCAACAATGCCATCTGTTGATCAGATAGCCCACCACCATCATAATATCTGCATTGCCAACAAGTTTAAGGAGTTGAAGTTGACAATTTCATTTGAAAAAGAAATATACATATAGTAAATGTAAAAAATAAGTTATTGAATAGGTAAGCTAAAAATGCATATAATTATCAACTGAGTTAAATGTAAGGTGTGAGAGTTTCTCCGAGAAGTGCAATGGTTAGTTATGAGAGGCAAACTGAACAGAAAATGGAAAAAGTTAGAGAAGAAGGAAAAAACAGAAGCAAAAGAAATGTCAATTAAGTCAGTGTTCCTACCTTAGAAACCAAACTTTATTACTTAATCTGAATGACTATGCATAAATGTACTAGCATGCAGAATACACAGTAACAGATGCTCAACTACAAAAAAACATCCAACATAAATACATGGAAGTACAAAGGGATTAACGAGAAAAATCATAATGAGATCAAACCTTAAGAACTTGTACATTCACTTGACAGTTGAATGCATAAAAGAACAGTTTGTACTCAAGTATGGAATATGAGAAAAAACAAAGAACAATCAGAGAGGGAAATGCTAGGAGAGCCTTCTTCTTCCCTCTCATTGAAACCAGATTTCGTCAAATAAAATTAGGAAGGCACGCAAGATAGTTAAACTACCAGAATTTGATTACATTGTTTATGAGTCTGGAATTCTGGATACATAAGTATTCTCAGTAGCTAAGATATAGTTTAATTGGTAGATCACCATCATAAGGTCTGGGAAAAACACACACGATAGTAATGTACAAGAAATCAATGATCATTCATCAAAACAGCGATATGTTCAAAATGGATAACAACTAACAAGCATGCTGACATTTAGAAAAACTACCATGCATCCACAAGAATTCTCAAATAATAGTCCACAGTTCACAAGATTAGTATACAATTGAATGTACAAAAATGGAGCACATGATATAAGAGCATCACAAAAAAACTTAGATAACTTAAAAATTCTCCAATGAATTAACAACAAATGAACGGACCTCAAATCTTCCAATGAACTAGATGGTTGCAATGCAGAATATAGGGATCTCAAAACATCAGGCTGGCCATTTAAACAATTGTATTGTTGGATGCACCCTGGAAAAGAACAGGATTTGGTTAGTTTCAAAAGTGTCTGGACAACATATTTGGCTTTAATTGTTTTTGGTAGCATTCCATCCTAGTTTCCCAAGTTTTGATATTGTTGCAGGTAAAAAATCCCTCCTGTTCACCATCCAACAGCCATACTTTTTCATTTTTGACATAAGTACCAAATTGCTTGCCCTTATTCAATATCTGCATCAATGAAGGATATGTTTAAACTGGATCAAGAGAAATGGGAAGCTAAACTATGCCAACTCAACCTTCATTTTTAGCAATGAACAAAACAACTAGCTTTTTCCCGAGGGACTTTTTGCTTGCTATTCAAGAGTGGAGGATGATGATTACCTAAGTTTGGTAGTCATCCTTTTCATTTTCAAAAAAAAAAAGGTGGAGGATGATCACTCAAACTTGTAAGACGAGAAAAAAAATGGAGCCAGAGGTCAATTAAGGATTTAAATGTATGGATCTATATGCCAAAAAGTTGTGACACTAGAACTCCTCTGTGTATGGTTAAATTACATTATTCATAATTTAGGGATGACCAATGCTAAGAGGATAATATCATGTTCTTTGCACATTCATTGAACAGAGTGTAGGGTGAGTCATTATAATTATCTAATTTCTTTTTGAGGAGAAATTATCAATTTCTACTCAGTAGTTCTGCCATTTGGCACTCAAGTAAGGTGGTTTCATATGAAAAAATTGGATGACAATCCAATTCAACTTATATCCTTGTTTTAGGGAAATGATCATCCTTTTCTCATTCTAAAAGATAAAATAACAAGATAACAGTTCGTTCTGCAGTACTGGACTAATCTTTCAAATATATAATGCAGTTAATATTTTAACAGATGACAAATGGTGTACCACAAATTTGTCTGATAGTAACCAATGGTTTAACTAGAAATAGAAAATAGTCTTCATAAAAAACAGCAATTCTGTCTCGGGTATAAACTAATTGTTTCAACAAATAGCCCACGGAGGAGTAAGGAGAAAGATCAACCTGACACTTAAATGGTATTCACAAATAAAGCTTTAGTCAGACTGTCTCTTTACCTATATATATACTCATAAAGCATCCAGCACAAGTCACTTCAATAAGCATGACTATCCTGCACAAATTCGTTGTTGGCAAACAAGTATGATCCTGGAGAAGTTAGTTTTGTAGATAATACATTCCTTAGGATACACCTAATGATCTGATATAGCTACTCACTATATAGCAACAACGAATTAGTTAAACAGAAAATGCACAAGATCCATGAAAGGTGATGTCATTGAATTACCTCAGTAGAGTAGACAAAGATAATACACGTATATATGGTTCCCAAACTAGAACAAGTAGCATCAGAGCAGTCCCTGTAGCCAAAAAAGATGAGATATGGGAAATTTGCAATTTACTTCTAAAATGCAGCTAAAAGAAATCCACTAGTTCGCAGCGAAAAACATTAAAAAAAAACTCCAGACCATTTTTTTAAGTGAGGATAAAGGCCTTAATCTGAATACAGACTGAAGCAGATACTGCTGCATATAACGTAGAAAATCTCTTACACAACAAATATGGTAAACAATAAGAGGTCATGATAATACATATAACTCCTGCCTATCTTCTTAGAAGTGGTTAATGCAAAGCTTTCAAAAACTCTGAACTGTAAGAATAATTTCATAATGATATGAAACTTGCCGAACCATAATGAGTGCTATATAATTGATCATTTTTGCACCACTAGTTGACACATGTTCTTTAACAGGGGTAACATTTACCAACTAACCTATCATGGAGAATATTAGTTCTATGTAAAATAATTTATGACTTTTTTACCCTTGCAGTAACTTAAATAAAAGATTAGTAACAATTTGTTATTCGTTCATTCTAGAATAACCAAGTAGCAGATGAAAAAAAAGATGAACTCTCTAGATTTTTGTGGGAAAGAACTAGTAATATCCAAGTCCACAAAAGCATAACTAGTTTCAGTAAGAGAATTGCCGTTTTGCACGACGACATAAAAATGAAAAGCCAATTAGAAAAGCTAGCACAAGGCACTATTCCTTTTTTTAATTCAAGATTCTAATTAAGTTTACAGGAAAGAAGTTGAAAATGCAGACATGGATATTACTAGTTGAGAATTCCAACTTGATGCAATCCTTAACAACGTTGTTGGTCAAAATATCAAAGAAGCTTGCCTAAAGAAAACAACTTGTGGTGCATGAAGATGGATTCAGTCATTAAATAACATGCTTTGAATTTCTCAAATATGAATGATGAATCACTCAGACTTTGGTTAGTATACTATTGCATACAGTTATATTTAATTTGGGCAACTTATTTCATATCTCTAACATGCGCGGATGCGTTCCAAAACTGCCAAGACTGGCGATGCCACCAAAGATAAAACCCATTAACTCCTGAAGCTGACAAAACTATACACCAAATAAGTATTCATTCTATTTTTTGTTTCCTTTTTCCAAAATCTGTAGTGATTTTCTTTTTGAAGAAAAAGAACAAATCACTACCATTAGGCATTAGGTCACTAATAAGTTTCTACTATGTTGTGTTCCCCTTTCTTTTCATCTTACAACACATGATGGAACTAGGGTCATCCCAATCAGATCAATGGGATGACAGTTTCTCAACCCGAATATATAAAATGAGAATTTTGATCAAATCACACATTGGGTATACTAGGCCTTCTAACTCCTTAAGGGGCCTGCCAAAATTGATTATTCTGCATCTGACAGTGTATCAAACAAGTCTGTGCATATATGCAGGCACGAAGCTAGTCTATGAAACAAACATATAATAAAAACATTTCTAAGAAACACTAAAAATGGAAGGCAAGAAATATCAATCATTTCTTTTGTAAATTGATTCTTCGACATTTTTAATTCTATCAGACAAAATCTGTGCATATGTGCAGGCCTCATGCTAGTCTCTAAAAAAATCCCCAATAGAAACATACCATAAGCAACAGTCGCAAATGGAAGGCGGGAAATATGCTTCAGTTTCTGACTGAAGGAATAGTAACCCTGCAAACCATGAATGAAAATATGTTTAAGGTACATCTAAATGCGCCCAGGTAACCTGAAATTCAGATCAATAAACAATTCATCATAAAACAATGGGAGATATTGTAATCTTTCTTCTCACAGATAACTTTTTCAGTGACCGATAATACTATTTGTCTAATTAATCTTCCATTTTCTGGTACAACAGTTAGATAAATAAAATAAAAAACGCTATCTAAAATCCTGTGTAAACCAATCCGTTATGCAGCTTTCCCTTCACTTTTCTTCACAAGAGGCTGTTTTCAGGGGTTGAACCAATATGACCTCATGATTGCCGAACAAGCAACTTATCTGCAGCCCTAAGACTAACTATCTAGAAGAGAGGCCTAATTAAAACTGAACATGATCATATTAATGACATTAATTTTATTAGAAGACACCAATTATCTGTTAAAGATGTGCATAGAAATGATTCCTTTATTGACATTCTTTAGTTACTATATGAATAAAATACAACAACAACAACAACAACAACAACAAAGCCTTATCCCACTAGGTGGGGTCGGCTACATGAATCATACGACGCCATTCGTTGATCCATGTTCATAAGATTCAACAGGATTTTATGCTGGCTGTCGGGGCCTAACACAACCCTCCTCCTTTATTCGGGCTTGGGACCGGCTATAAAATATAGGCAGAGTTTACTATATGAATAAAATAATGAGTGAAAATCTTTCCAATTAAATTAATTTTGACTATTTTTCCTGTGCTATTTCTTTTTTTTTTTTGTCTTGCAACATATTGACAGGAAACCTATCCAATTAAAAACAGGTTGCATGGTACACTCATCCTTTTTTGACAAACCCTCTTAGATAATTATCCCAAGCAACCAACAAAAACAACAACAAAGCCTTATCCCACTAGGTGGGGTCAGCTACATGGATCATACGACGCCATTCCGCTCTATTAGTAACCAAACCTTTCGATATATTATTCACCAATAGATCTTGCTCTATTAGTTCGCCAAGTGTCCGCCTTGGCCTCCCTCTCCCTCTTTTAATCGGACTCCAGATTATTTGATCTACTCTTCTTACTGGCGCATCTAATGGTCTTCTCTGAACATGACCAAACCATCTCAAACGATTCTCTACCATTTTCTCACTAATAGGAGCCACTCCGACTCGTTCACGTATATGGTCATTCCTAATCTTATCTAATCTTGTATGACCACACATCCATCTCAACATCCTCATTTCGGCTACCCCCACTTTACGTTCATGTTATCCCTTCATAGCCCAACATTCACTGTCATATAACACTGCCGGTCTTATAGCAGTACGATAGAATTTCCCTTTAACTTTATTGGGTACTTTTCTATCACAAAGAACTCCAGAGGCTTTCCTCCACTTACACCAACCAGCTTGAATTCTATGATTAACATCGTCATCAATCTCACCATCTTGTCTTACAATTGATCCTAAATATTTAAACTTTGTCACTTGAGGAATTATATCCTCCCCTAGCCTAACTTCCAAATCGTCTCTAAGTTGTTTATTTGTGAAATTACTATGCATATATTCTGTTTTATTCATACTTAAACGAAAACCCTTTGACTCCAACGTATTTCTCCATATTTCCAATTTTGTATTAATCTCTTCTCTTGAATCCGCTAAAAGTACTATATCATCCGCAAATAGCATGCACTTAGGTACCTCCTCTATAATACTCTCGGTTATAGCATCGATAACTAAGTTAAATAGATACGGGCTTAAAGCTGATCCTTGATGTAGGCCAATTCCTATAGGAAATTCATTTGTCTCACCTCCGAATGTCCTAACCCTAGTCAATGCTCCATCGTACATATCTTGTATTACCTTAATGTAGGCAACACTCACCCTCTTCTTTTGCAAGGCTTTCCAAAATACATCTCTTGGTACCCGATCATACGCCTTCTCTAAGTCAATGAAAGTCATATGTAAGTCTCTTCTCCTACTTCGATACTTCTCCATCATCCCCCTTAGTAAATAAATCGCCTCTGTAATGGATCTTCCTGGCATGAACCCAAATTGTCTCTCAGAAATACTAGTCTCCATTCTCAATCTATGCTCAATCACTTTTTCCCATAATTTCATTGTGTCATTTAAACCCATAATTATCCCAAGCAATGTCATTTAAACAGCACTGTGGAGAACAGAGAAGATTGGAGTTTGGGAACAATACAACTTTTAGCAAGAAGATTTACCTGCAAGCGCACCTTTCTGACCTGATAAACCCAATATTGCTGAAATATGCCTGTCAAGTATTAACTATTGAGCTGAAAGAGTCTAACAAAACAAATATTTGCATAGGTCATAGTATTAGAATGAAAATTACAATGTAAGAGTTGACAAAATCATGTGTCGTGTATTTCTAATTATGTATCATACAATAAGGAAACATGTATTAAGCCCCTTAACCTTCTGTGAAATCAAATGAAATGAAATGCAATGAGAGGGAATCAGGTAAGAAACACAGTAATTCTATGCTGCAGAAAGTTGGCAAATTTGATAATTTCATGAATCAATTTAGATACTAGGGTGCATAAAAAGGTCAAAGGTTAAGGGAACTTAACTAGCTCATTTCGAAACAAAGGCCTTACATTTAGTTTCAATTGAGAAAAGAAAATTAGGTAGGCTCTCAGATCTGTCAAATGTTCTATGCATTAAGATAGATCAAATTCATTGACACTGTGTTATACAATGCTTGGTATGTTCTTGGATCTTTGTTCACATGTACAAAAAAATGAGATTAACTATTTCATTTTATAAACATGTGAAAGATTTCTTATTGTTTTGACATGAGAAAAACAAAAATAAAGCAACACTGGGAACCATACATATTTAGTATGCAACAACAAACACTACATAGTTCTTTCAGTTGAGAAAGAGGCTATGAAGAAAATTTATGAAATCATACACTGGACCTGTGATTAGCAGGAGAACGGCATTAGAACTGCAAAGCAACTGCGGAATTAACTTTGGCACGAGAAAGAATATCCATGGAGCTGCCGCGGCCACCACAGCATAACCTGCCTACAGAGAAAGAAACCAAACCTGAGCGCCCACATAATGCTCAACATATGAACCAAGAAGTCATACTTTCCATGACAAACAGGAAACAGTTTACAAGAATTAAAATTTCAGAAACAAAAAAGTATCCTTGCCAATACGACGCAGTATAAGATGCCACCAAAGACGCTTCTCCGTTGTCTCTGTCCCGACAAAGGTGCTTCATGCAGTATATCAAGAAACCTTCCATGTTAAAACAGGTAAGCATCAGCTAGAAAGAAGAAAAATCAAACTGAGAGTTCATCGTGCAACTGCAATTATCCCACAGCTCCGGAATCCAATATTTGAACAGAAATCATTTCCTCTTTCCGGAAACAGTTATGCCTTGATTCATTCATATAAAATCAGAGCTCTAAAAGGCGTCAACATTTCAAGCGGGACAGTCAATTGAAATGTGACACCAACTTCGCATACATCAAATCAAATCCCGCGATTTGCACAGGGCATTGAGATCAGATTCGGCAAAAGATTGAGGCAAACGAATTGTGCTCGCGGCAGCTGGATACAATGTTCATGAGATCCCCGCAAACAGCAAAGTTGGCCTAAGAATTTCATTTCCTCCATTCGTTTACGCACTAGGATTATCAGAAATTTGAGGGAAAATATAACGATAAAGGCATTAAACCTAGTTTGAGAGAAGGAAGGTGAGTGTTGGGTACTCACAAGTTGTTCTCCTCGGCAGCGAGGAAGGCGGCGGCGGCGGCGCCACCGGCTGGGGAGGAGGTGGAAGGCCTCTCGTGCGACATTGGAGACGCGTCCCGATTTGGAATGTAAGCAGCAGCGGTTGCGCTCGACAGCAGAGACCTGGCAATTGTTGATGAATTAATTTTTTAATTAATAATTAACGATCGCTATGAGAGAAAAAAACAACAATCAGGATGTGATAAAAAAAACAATAAATATATATAATTTTCATTAATAAAAAATTTATTTATTTATGTTTAGTTATAAGTTGATGCGCGAGTCTCCATCTAACTTGAAGTAGGGATGAAAATAATTCGGTGGGGTCGGATCAAATTTTAGATATAAAAAAATAATGATTATTTTTTGGATTGTTTTTTAATATTAAAAAATATCACCTTAAAATTATCTTAGAAAAATAAAAATCACTCTCTAACAAATCAAGTTTTTCAGAATCCTACTTTTATATAATTATATTTAAAAATATATTTAATAACTTAAAATTAATATAAAAAAATTAATTTTATATTAAATACAAAATATATTACGAAAATTTTAAAGTTATTAAATTAGTGCTTGATAATATGATAGAAAAGTATAAATTTTTATACAAAAAATATTATATTTATAATAAAAAATTAATAATCTATGTATTAACTATATAAATAAAAAATTATAAATAAAATGGGTTCCATGGCCCTATAATTTTTTAGAGTGGAATCATAATTTTAACGAATGAATTTTTATAAAAATCATCTTAAATTATATTCAAGTCTCTAATTTTTTTATTTTTTGTCGGATGAATTTTTTCGGTTTTTCTTACGCCCCAAACTACAAGACGTATATGCATAAATTTAGCTTACGAAAGAAATCTCAATTTTAATTTTTTTATTATTTACTCTTCTTATGCATAGATTTAGCTTAATATTTCTAAGAATTATCCATCAATCTAGACAAAAAAAGGCACGATGGTGGAGAATAATTTGAATCAAATAAAGAAATATGATTAAATTAATTGAGAGCAGAACTTTAAAGATTATGGACGAAATCTATAAATCCAATTTATATTTTGTCTAAATAATGGCAATTGTCTAATTAAAAAATGAGAAGAAGGCTGGAAATCGATGAAAATTGTATT
This sequence comes from Pontederia crassipes, assembly GCA_030549335.1. NCBI lineage: Eukaryota > Viridiplantae > Streptophyta > Magnoliopsida > Commelinales > Pontederiaceae > Pontederia > Pontederia crassipes. Next base: position 3,339,946 of record JAUKPH010000017.1, read on the forward strand.
TTTTAAAATATATGTATATTGTATTAATTTATGGGGTTTATTTTTATAACCAGAAAGATATAAGGGAAAGTTTGAAGCTCCTATATAAAATTTAAAATGTAAATGGATTTTAACCCCTAAATCCTGATTAAAAAAAGCGATTTTTTTCTTAGAAAAAAGTTTCCTGAGATTTTGTTTGGATGGAGAATTTAGTAGAGTGTATTATGTTTAGTTTGAGTAATATGACTTTAAACATTATGTTTGATATAATTTTTATAAAAATAAAATAATATTAAATTAAATTAAATTAATCAAACATCTTGTAAAAAGATTAAGTTCGTCATATAATTAAAAATAAAAGCCACCAAGTTAATAATTTTTAAGGTTAAAAATAATTATACTCTTTTATTCTTTTTCTCAATCAAAATTAAAATAAATAAAACATATTTTGTAATAATAAAGGTGTTTATCAAACTGTCTTAAATGGAATTTATAATTTATATTCAAATAAAAAATAAATTAAATTAACTCAACTTATTCCATAAATTTATATTTAAATATGACTTCTTATAAAAAGACTCATTTACTTCACCTTACTAACAAATTCCCCTATCATTAAAAATCCAAACAAAACATAAGCTGTCTCATCACACTTTAGACATCAATATATGGGCTTGCAAACAAGACCCAAGTTAATCTGTCCTTGTGTATTAACCCAAAAAAGTGGGCATTCATTTCGTAATTGTTAACATTTATAATTTGGTGCTCGATATAATTACAGGTACTATCCAATGTGTTTGTTGATTTGAAACTGTAATTCTGGTAACATCACTTTTACCCTAGTAATTATGGATTTAAAATAAACCGATGTTAACGATAATTAGATAAGCTAAATTAAGCTAATGGCCCATACGTAAATCAATCGATTCATCCTAACAACACAAATGGGAAAACACACAAGATTTTGGGAAATCAAGAGATCTCTTGTATTCCATGTTGTTGTTATCAAAGAATATATTTCTCGTGCCATCATATTTTCAAGTTGTAGATTTTGCTCATTAGTTGTGACATTAGGTGGTATTCCACCATGATCTGTAGCATGCATCTTTAGTTTATGATAGAATTCGCGAAAGAGAAGAACAACAGTACAAGTTAAGGAATGTTTTGGATGCATGTTAGAGGTTGTTTAGATAGAGATGTCATAAGTTCACAACATATATTATGCTTTTGTTGTGGATGCTCTGTATGCATCTTCATCTCTCAGATGCAAAAAAAAAAATTGATCTTTCTTATATTACTTTAAGAGCCTTATGCGGAATAGCTACCTAATTGCCATTGATATGAGACTAAATTGTTTGCATAATGTGGATCCCCTATGTTGTTAACTAACGTATTATATATATTACACAAGGAGAGAGGAAACAATTCAAATACCTGAAACTGACCAAGCCATTCATGCATGAACAAAAGCATGGCCTAATTTAATAACATTGGAGGCTGCATCATCTCAAACGTTCCTGCAATGGTCCATGGTTTCCAGAGATTTTACAATGGTTTCATACTAAATGCGAGTGGCTTCTTTAATTAGCCATTAATTTTGACAAGAGAAAAAAAAATGCTTTGAGATAAGAGATGCTTAAGAGGCACTAAATGTGTGATCTAAGCCCCACAAATATGTGAGCTTCTCACCTGTTAGTAGTAAGGCTGATCCTTAGCTCCAAGGATTCTGTTGATGTCGAAGATGCAAGTCAGCATTGGAGGATTACGAAAGCGGAAAAGAGCCGAGAAGAGTTTCAAATTCAGTTCATTTTGTGAACAAGGAGAATTACCAGGTAGCCTCAGTGGTTCATTCCGGGAGAAGATGAAGGTCTTGTTGAGCTATGGCCACCAAGAGGCCATTGCCCAAGGGGGAGCACAGTGCAGTTCGTTTCAGCTAGAACTCAATCACCATCCACCTACACGCATCTGTTTATTCGTCGTCGAGGAGATCGCCGGAAAGTCACTGTGTCGACAGTGTCAATATTGTCGTTCTGCTGGTATCATTTCTGAAAACTTTTGTCCGTCTGTCAGCTTGATTGCTTAATTCATCTGTACATGTATGACTGTTCTGATAATTTGAAATCATCATGAACATAAAGATAAAACGTTTCTTTTGACAAATAGTGAAATTTTAGTCAAGTTAGAGAACTGAAATATTCCATTGATGGTGCACTTGTTACCTGGTTTGTACTAGTGTTTTTTTGCTATGGTGTTGAGTTAGTTAATGTAGACATAGTGTTTAAACTTGTCCTCAGTTGCATCATTATACCTTTGTCATGTTTGTTGATAGACATAATTTGACACAGGAAGTTAGATTTCGATATCTACCTTCATAGTTTATCATGCACATTGTATGAAATGAGAATAATTCTTCTTAACATCAGAGGATGAATATTTGTGGAATTTCTAGCTGTCCCTCAAATATTAGTAGAAATATGACAAGAATGCCTTTGCTTTGAGAGATGATCTCATTAGGTTGGGGTCACCACATGATATGCAACGAAAGGTTCCACTTTGTGCTACCATCAAAGAATGCAACATCAGAAAAAATTAAGGTTTCCATTCAGGGTCTGTTAGAGAAGGATGCAAATGCGTCAAAATCAGACTTGATGCGTGCAGTTCTGCATTCCAATGGTTATGGGCATTTGCTTCAAATCAATGGCTTCGAAGGGGGTTCTGATTTCCTCTCTGGACATCAGATTCTAGACTTCTGGGACAGGATATGCACTGCATTGCAAGTCAGGTAGCAGCAGTTCCTTCTCATCTCCTATCCTACCCTGAAGTTGAATCATACAATTCACGCAGAAAGATGAAGTCAGAGAAAGATTTGTTTTGACTCTACCTTATGATAAAAGAGAATATCATTATGTTACACCAGCGCATAGTGCTCTCTCAACAATATGTTACCTAATTCTAAGTGCTATATGTTCAACTTTTTTCTTATTGCTCAATTCATTTGCAGGAAGATAAGTTTGATCGATGTCCCAAGGAAGAACAGTATGGAACTGAGGTTGATACATGGTGTGGCATATGGCGAGCCATGGTTCGCTCGCTGGGGCTACACTTTCGGCCATGGGAGCTATGGAGTCACGCAACAGACGTATCAGCAGTCCCTGGAAGCCTTACAAGGCTTTCCCCCTATGTTGCAAGGGTACGGGTACGGTACCGATACCGAGTACGAGCACGGGTACGGGATACGTCAAATTCTAAAAAATTAGGGTACGGGTACGACGATATATTAAATATATAAAATAAATTTTCATAAGATTTTTAGTATCTTCATATTGTTTAAGTTTTCAAAATAAGTAATTAGTTATTCACTTTACTAATTATGTCTAAACGAGGAGCTATTAATAGTTTCTTTATCCTTATGACTTCTCATCTTTAAATCTATAGGTTTTATTATTCATATTTGATAAAAACGTAACAAAATATATCAGTATCATGTTTTTTAGAATTTTATCTGACAAAATTTTAATATGAAATACCCAAAAATATAGGTACCAATACCCATTGAAGTATCCATTTTTTTTAAATTATTTTATTATTGAGTACATATGGGTACAAGTACCCACAAATACTCATGAAGTACCGATATCGAGTACGTACCCGGTACGGGTACGTGAAGAAAATTGGAGTACCCGTGCATGATAGCTTTCCCCTCTCCCTTCTGCTCCCCGGCAACTTCGTCAGTTGCTTCGGCAACGATATCCACTTGACCATCGCCAAGTACCAGGCGCTGTGCGGCAACATGCTCCTGACCATTGGCAACCTGTTCCGCTTCATGATAGAGTTGAAGGACCGCCTCCCCCTCAACTCCCTCGCCGCACTGGACTACGACGGGGTCGCGGCGGGACCGACGTGCCGGTGGTCGACGAAGCGCGTCGAGATGGCGGTTCACGTCATCGTGGAAGCGCTCAAGAAGTTCGAGCTCAGATGGGTCACGCGGCAGGAGGTGAGGGAGGCGGCGAGGGCGTACGTCGGGGACACGGGGTTGTTGGACTACGTGCTCAAGTCGCTGGGGAACCACGTCGTCGGGAACCACGTCGTCCGGCGCATGGTGAACCCGGCCACCAAAGTGTTGGAGTACAGCTTGGAGGACGTATCCAACGTGTTCCCCAACCTGAACAACTTGGTTTCCTGCAGCAGCAACAGCAGCGCGAGCATCTGCAGGGTAAAGTTCATGCAGCTCACGAGGGTGAAGCTCATGAGGGACATGCTCTACTTGTACAAGAACATCCTCAAAGTTGATAGAAGACCAGATGCAGCAGGAAGAGGGGTGCTTGATGCGATTCCCATGGCAGTGAGGGCGGTACTTGACATTAAGCACCTGGTCAAGGACTACCAGCAACAATTGCCGCCAAAGCAAGTGATGTTGAAGGACGTAGATGGTGTTGGCAATGGACATATGAACGTGATGTGCATGGCGCGTATCAGAACTAGTAGCGCTGCTCCGACAAAGGAGGAGCTTGCATTGTCGAAGCACTTGCCGCCGCCGTGCGACATGATCACTGTTCCGGCACGCGCCACGTTTGGTGAGCTGAAAAGTGAAGCTGAGAGATACTTCAGGGAGGTGTACTGGGGACTGAGGAGCTTCGCCGCAGAAGAGTTGGTGGTCTGCGCCGTCTACGTTAACGATTCTGACTCGATATCTGCATTGATCAAGCCAGGGAGCAGCGTCATCCTCCTAGGGAGGATTGAAGGTCCGGAAGAAAATCGCGAGATGTTCGAAGGCGGCGGCCACGATGATGATCGTTATGTGGACTGTCCATGCGGTGCAAAGGAGGAGGATGGCGAGAGGATGATATGCTGCGACATCTGCGAGGTCTGGCAGCACACGAGATGTGCAAAGATTCCTAACGAGGAGGAAGTGATCCCTCGTGTGTTTCTCTGCAATCGATGCGAGAATGACATAGTTGCTTTGCCACCCATCCATTACTAGGCACCCATGCATATAATTACACAAAAGATTCATGCATGCAGAAACAATAAGCAATTCGATTACAGACAAGGATCTAAGTTTCAACTGCAGTGGTAGGCTAATAAATAAACTGAGTGATTAAGTAAATGGATTTGACAATGAATTGGTGAGTCCTTTGTGAAGTTTTCTCATCAAGACAATGCATATATCAGAAGAAAATCAGTCAGCTGAAGCGACTGATTAAGTTTTTTACTTTTTGTTGGCCCCTTGAAGAATCAATTAACGGGGATTCTCAAAAGTATCTCTCTGGTCCTCAAGTTCATGTAAAAAAAAAAGAGCTTGCTTCATTTGCATGAATATATACATAGCAGAGCTGATCAGACTCGATTGATGATCATTCTTGCAGTTGTCGATCGTAAAGTGCCACTCTCAGTGAAAGAAAGACCAAGCACGGAGCCCTCACTCGAATGTGCCACAGTAGGGGTTGAGCACTTTACACATTGTCCAATGAGACCTTGCAACTCGCAAGTTAAGCAAGCAATTAGTCATATGTAACCACAATGAAATCACTACTAAAAAAACGCTGATTACAGACGGTCCGGACCGTTGGTAATCAGCTCGAAAATCGTCGGTAACGCAATTACCGACGATTTTTTAGTTGAAATCGATCCATCGAAAAAACGCTCGTCGCAAATCGATTTGTGACGGTTGAAAAAAATTCGTCGAAAATATCGATAGTCGGAAAAGTCCCCGGCGGTTCGAACCATCGAAATTTTCGACGGCTGCAACCGTCGAAAAAGGTCGGCGGTTCGAACCGTCGAAATTTTCGACGGTTGCAACCGCCAGAAAATGCCGGCGGTTCGAACCGGCATAACTTTTCGACGGTCGCAACTATCGAAACTTTCGATGGTCGCCGCACCCGTCGATCTTTCGACGGTCGCAACCATCGCAAATAATTTTTTAAATATAAAAAAAATTAGCGGCCGGATCGGGCCACGGCCAACTCCGGCCGCGGCCAAATCCGGCCGCCCACGGCCGGATCAGCCGCCAGACGACCGGATCCGGCCGCCAGCGGCGAGATCCGACCGACAGCAGCCTCTGGCCGGAGAGAGAAAGAGAGAGAGATGCCGGCGCGGGAGCGGAAGAAACAGACGCCAGCGCGGGAGCGGAAGAAGCAGACGCTGGCGCAATCCCCTTCTTGGCCGGCGCGGGAGAGGGTCGCCGGCGCGAAAGGGTCGCCGGCGCGAAAGGGTCGCCGGCGTCCGGTGCGGGAGAGGGAGGCCGGCGCGGGAGAGGGACGACCGGTGCCGGGAGAGATAGAGGAGAGGAGGGAGAGAGAGAGAGGAGTGGAGGGAGGAGTTATATATAAAGGAAAAAAGTGGAAAGAAAACGGGAAAAGGAAAAAAAAAGCGCGATAACAAAATTTCAATTACCGACGGCTTCGGCCGTCGAAAACGTAAATATTAACTATTTTTATAATACCGACGGTTGTGACCGTCGAAAATATATTTAGTTATATATAATGTTTATTTTTTATTTTACCGATGGTCAAAATCGTCGGTAATCGTTACCGACGATCAAAACCGTCGGTAATCGTTATCGACGGTCAAAACCGTCGGTAATTACGACGGTTTGGGCCGTCGCTAGTTGTGTTAATAAAATACTCTTTATATGATATTATTATACATTTACCGACGGTTACGACCTTCGAAAATTGCGATGGATTTTGCGACGGATGGATATCCGTCGGAACTATCGACGTTCCTAATCGTCAAAAAATTAAATAATAATATAAAAAATACATAATTTAATTTTTCATTTCCGACGGTCGTAACCGTCGGAAAATCCGTCAAAAAAATTAAATAATAATATAATAAATTACATAATTTATTTTTTATTTTCGACGGTCATGACCGTCGAAAAATTCGTAAAAAAAATTAAATAATAATATAATAAATTACATAATTTATTTTTTTTATTTTTGACGGTTGTGACCGTCAAAAAATCCGTCGGAAAAATTAAATAATAATATAAAAAATACATAATTTAATTTTTTTATTTTCGACGGTCGTAACCGTCGGAAAAGCTGTCGGAAATTGTGACGGATGGATATCCGTCAGAAATATCGACGTTCCTAATCGTCGAAAAATTAAATAATAATATAAATTATTTTTTACGATCATAACCGTCGAAAACGTAACCATCAAAAAATCCGTCGCAAATTGCGACGGATTTAAAACCGTCAGAAATTATCCGTCGGAAAATTACGATTTTCTTGTAGTGAATAATGTTAGAGCATAATCTTTTGCAAAATTAACTGATTGATCTCATAAAAAAAAACTCAGTGATCCTCTTGCATGGGATACCACATATACATATTTATGTGTTTGTCATGCGATCATGATCACAAAACAAACAAATGCATAGCTGCATACTGAAAAGGCCTAGAAAAAGGTTGGGCCATAAGGGTTGCATTGATATGGAAGCTCAAGAGATAGTGCTTGATCCAAAGAAAAGGGGTAGGTCCCTAGCTAGTTCATCACAGTATACTCCAATAAGTACAATGTACTTGACTACTTTGAAGTAATACCAATGTTATTAAAATCGGACCGGACCGATTGGTTCGACCGGTTCAACCACGAACCGGTCGGTTCGACCTGTCCGGTCAAGTGTCAAATCTCGTTTTGGCATTGAACCGGACTGGTTCAATGTAGAATTTGAAAAAAAAATTGTAAAAATGATATACATAGGAAAGTTAAATGAGAAAGAAGGAAAGAAATATAAGGAAACTTAAAGAGGAAGAAATATCATATCTATACAATTAAATAGGAATTTATATAAAAATGGTAAGTATTTAAAATTGAATAATATTAGAATTGAAACATATCAAAGGGCATAAAATAAAGAAAATAAAAAGGAAAGTGTTAAATAAAAAAATAAGAATAATTTAAGATAAAATTTACTAATATAACATCTATCATCATTAAATAGTAGAATTAAATTATTAATATTTTTTTATATTATCATTATGAAACTTTTAATTAATAAAAATTGTGTTATATTATTTTTTAATATTTTTAATAAGTTATTAGTACAATATTCATATACTATATCATATAACTTATGCAATATCTTTATAATTATTATAAATATATTATTTTGAAAAAAATTCGATTCAATTCGATCGAACCTGATCGGACCGGTCCAGTCACGACCCAGTGATGAATTTGGTCTGGTCGTCGGTCCGATTTTGAAAACATTGAGTAATACACAAGTTGTTATCGAAGAAAAAGTTGTTGACTGAAAGGTAAGTGGGGTTGATCTTTGCATAAAAGGTAGAGGGTATGAGAGCTCAATAAGATTCCAATACTTTGACTTTCCATGTTATAGAGATGAAGCCTCACATGGCCTATTTTTTGTGATCCTTTGTGGTCTCACTACAAGAAAAAAAAAGAGACCAAAAGGGGAACTCATTCCCTTTAAAAGTTGTATCAGAGATACATGAAAGACCGGTGAGGTAGCTCATGGACCCAAGAAGATGCCCAAATGGAAGGATCCCCCTCCTCTTTTCACCCTACCCTATCTAATGATTAGTTTGAGTCTGTAATTTTTCTTTGAATGAACCAGTGTGTATATTTGTATGATTATTGTTAAAGAAAACATCACCAATAGAGGGAATACCCTATAAGCTGCTAGTTTTTTTTTTTAAAAAGGGAAATTATCTAGTGATAAAAGCACATGATACATCAAAAGACATAATTCTGAGGACCTCCGAAGGAGGGGTCTCAAATCAAAATAAATCAAAATGATTTAGCCTACCATAATTAGCAAGGTAATCAGCGGTGTTAGCTTCTCTATAACTGTAATATCCCTAAGTTAACCGTGCATGATTAGTTATATGAATGTGATGCTATATTATCTTATTAATAATCTCTATGAATGTGATGTTAAGACTTACACTTCAATATCAACTAAAGTGCGAAAGCAATGAAAATTTACTTAAGGCATGAAAATGTGATTTTCGGAAAAGTAAAAATTTGGAAAATTAAAGTTCCGTAATTGTTCCTATATATGAAAGGATTCTAAAAGTGATTTTTAAGAATTTTTAGGAGGTGTATGAGTTAGGTAAAATGTAGACACAAAATCGAAAAATCTGTGAAATTGCTATTTTTGTTCTTCGGACAAAATTTAGATTGTGATTCCATAGTTATTTATTTTTCTAAATATTTTATTTGAATCCAAATGGGGGTAATTTTGATGGGAAAATTCGAGAACAGGGAGAGAAGATCGCAGAGAGATTGGAAGAAAAAAATAGAGGAGACACACGAATTTACCCAGGTTCACCCTTGAGATTATGACTACGTCCTGCAAAGAAGTTTCACTATATCGTTTAGGTTTTCAGCCGCCGCGCAGATTACATATGAAAATAAGCTATAAATAGCCTCTTCAAACGGGTTCAAAACCCGAACAAAACAGAGAAAAAACCTAATCTGAACCACACGGGCCGGCTAAACAAAAGCCCAAAACCCATCGGGGGGCGGAGCCCCCCGAACCCCCCCTTTCGTTCGTACGCCAGCGATACTGTTAATTGGGTAATAATCAGATTCCCCTAAGCTCACGTGGGTGAACCCGGTGTGAGAAACAAGGGGCCCTGAAGTATTCACCAACTCTAACAAATTTCTTATTGACATAAATGGAGAAATGCAAAAGCCATTTACTTTTAAATGGCATTACATGTGAATAAGTCATACTTCAAGGGCATTTTGAAAAGAACCACATGCACAAGCTAAAGTCGGTATCTCCCTCACTTTTAATACTTATCCTTCTACATTTTACTACATTCCTCTGCCCTATTCACCACCCTTGGCCGAATTGCAAAGGTACAAGAAATCATACTACATGATTGAAGAAATTTGAGGAAGAAAAGGGGCAACTAGGGTTTTAAATTTTGGTAAGTTCCTACTTAATTCCCTTTGGATTTTAACTACATAGTTCATAATTAGGGTTTCTCTGAACCTGTCTTACCTATTTATTTTCGGATTTTACTTCAACATGGGGAAAAACTCATGTTGTTCATAGGTAAGATTAACCCTAACCATGTTCAATTGATTCATGAATATTTAGCTACATATTTCCATACCTCTGAATGATCCAAAAATTATGAAATTTATTATGATTGATCCTATATGAGTCTACTTTCATTGAGCTTTGAAATCAAGTTAATAGGATTTCTATAGATAAAGTTATGCTCTTATTTTTAAGGTACCATCACTCTGTTCGTCAAAATTATTACCCGAATTTGTAAATTATGTATTAAATCCAGTATATCGTTGAATTATTTGATAACTTAGAGTGTTATAGAAATTGATGTTAGGTTTCATTGACCATTGAAGTCACTAGAAAATGATATGTGTAGCGAAAGTTATAAATAATTTACTGAGCCTTACTCAGTCTGTCAGGACGGAACTTATGGCAGATTATGCTAAAATTGGTTAAATTTATTGTGCTCATTATAAATAGATATAAATTCAAGTAATTTTATGATTTGTACCTTAGGATGTCCACTATTTGGGAAAATTAAAATAATTAGAACAGGGAATGTTTACTATTTTATATAAATCATAAAAATAAGGTTACTCAGTCTGTCAGAACATATAAACAACATAAAAGTTAAGCTGAATGTTGATTTTCATGAGAGCAAACCATAATGAAGTAGGAAATGAAACTTTTACATAATAATGTCTCTGTATTATAAAAGTAAATAAAATTGGAATGATGTCATTTGGGTATGTATATAAGAATATATGAATTTTTCTTTACTATGTGTGCAATCTGTTATATTATTAGGTCAATCCTTATGTTTAATAGTTACTTAAGTTATAAGAGTAAATATTTGAGGTTCATATACCATTGCAATTAATTATGTTTCATGTGTAAAAGACTTGTGCTCATATCATAGTGGTAATGTGTTTCTTCTTATTATTGTTATAAGAGTAGAAGAGTAAAGTAGTGAAAAGGAAAAGGAAAACATTTTGTTAGCCTTTATAGGTAAGTTGATTTCTTTTACTCTATGTTTTCACCTTTTTTTGAATTCGATGTGACATTGATTATTATATGTATTGAATATATTTTGAAATTCTATGAATTGATTTCGAAAAATGCAGTTATGGAAAGTATACGTGATATTATTTGAATGGATTGCGATGGGTGCAATCTTGTTCATTTTGAATTGGTATTGGATATGATTCATCTTCTGATATTCAGGAGATGTTTGTTATATGATGAATCATGCATCGATATCCATTTGCATTTGTATATATGATGGTTGGAGCTAAGTGCTATATCGCTGATCACGATAGGAGCCACTTCTAGAATCCAATACATCATTTTGTTCCCCAGAAATGGGATGAGATAGACTGGAGCTAAGTGCCACATCGTGAGTAGTCGCGATGAGGGCCACCTCTAGAATCCACCTATCGCTATATGATTGTTCCCCGAAAGGGATGAGGTAGAATGGAGGTAAGTACTACATCGTCGATCACGATGGAAGCCACCTTTAGAATTCACCTACCGACCACTGGCCAGTTGGTGATCCGTGCATATATATGGGAGTGTTGCATTGCATACACATGTTTGATATGTTTAAGTGACAATGAATGTAAATTGAGTGCAATGCTTTTGATTGTGATGCTATATATATAGTAAATGTATGAAGATATTGACTTTGATATTATGATTAATGCATATATGTTTGTCTCCTCGAATTTATTAGATGGTAACACATAGCTTATGAGTTATCAGCTTACTGAGTTATTATTTACTCATAGTGTTGTTGTACACCTTTTCAGATCAGTAGAACTTTTGGGAATGCGAGAGATAGCCTTAGCAGGGTGTGGATCCTTTTTGCTGCCAAGGTATTGAGAAGTCATGTACCCCACCGCGCGTGTTAGATAGAAGACTTGCAGCTCTCATATTCCTCTGTTGGGATATGGAGAGAGTTTGATATGTGCTATGTATGAAAAGTAATTTTGTATCTTGTAAAATATAAATCTTTTATGACTATGTGGTGGTGTAAACCTTAGGGTTGTTACATGCTCTGGATGTCAATATAAACTGTGTGGTTTGCTTATATGTGTTATCATTTTCTTGTATTATCTAAAGGAGTTATGCACAATTTTTCTCAAAAAAAAATTGATCGTTTGTAATTAGTCACGAGCTCTGATTTAAATCACCATTTAAATCGGGGTCATGACAATAACAGTGTGACTCTCACAAGAATAGAAACCATTGATTAGTACATGGTTTAGGTGAAAAAATAGGATCCTTTTGTGCCTATAAATAGGCAATGAAGCTGCTCCTTTTGGCCAATGAGAAGTGAGTAACGTAAGTGAATGTATTACGTGAGAGCTTTTGGTGAGGAGTGTTGATAGGTGTAGGCTATAAAGAAGTGAGATTGTGTTAGTGAGCATTAGTGCTTAGCTCATAGAGTGTGTACATGAGTTGGTGGTGTTTCAAAATTATACATTATTATAATATTATTTTGTTAGTGATTTTGTTTAATCAAAATTTCTACAATTGGTACTAAAGCAAGTGGGCCTGTGGAGAAACTCTATCAGTTCGAGATTTTGAAAGATCAAGTTATGCAAAGACTCTATCGGTTTGATAACGTGCAATGAGAAGGTTGTGCGCATGGGTGCACAATATGAGATTGTGAGAAGTTTTGCAAGATCAAGGTAAAATCAAGTTTGAAGTCGTGTAAAATCAAGTTGTCGAGTGCGTAATATGAAATTGTGAAGTTTTCGAATCCGGGATTGTACTTGATTGATTGCAGGGCATTCAACAAGTCACCATGGCGGATATTTTCGATATGATAGGTGGAGTCAAAAAAATTAAATAATCAAAATTATAGTTACTGGAAGACCTACATATAGTCTTACTTACAAGGACAAGATTTATGGGATATTGTCGATGGGTCCGAAATGATGATGCCTGTGGATGGTGAAGCACAGAGGAAATGGTGCATCAAGACAGACAAGGCTATGTTCATCCTCAAGAAGATGATAGAGGAGTTGCTGGAGCACATTAAGGACACTGAGACACCGAAGGCTACATGGGATGCGCTTGCTGCACTATTCTCCAAGAAGAATTATGCTTGACTTCAATTATTGAAGAATCAACTTATGATGATATCGTAGGGCAATATGATGATTAGACAATATTTTATGAAGGTAAAGTTTCTCTGTAGTGAAATATCTCAATTAGATCCTAATTTAGTGATGCTAGAATGAGACGGATAGTTATTCACGACTTGAGATCTGAATATAACAGGTTTATTGCTGCCATTTAAGGTTGGCCTACTCAACCAACCTTGTTAGAATTAAAAAATTTATTGGCTAATTAGGAAGCTTTGGCTAAACAGATGATTGGAGTTTCAATTAAGAATAAAAAGGAAGCACTCTTTTTGTTTCAGAAGAAAATGGCGAGAATAGGGATGTCAACAAGGCTGGCAGAAGCATGGACGAGAAAGAAGTCCACAACAAGGGGAGCTGACTAGAGTCGGATAAGGAAGATCAAAAGGGGAAGAAATCTTGCCGACAACAAGGTCGTTGCTATAATTGTGACAAGAAGGAATAACAAGAGAAGAGATTTCGGTGATAAGAAAATCATTGCTACAATTGCGATAAGAAGGATCAATTTGCTCATGATTGTCAGCATAAGCACGAAGAAGGAAATGCTACAACTTCTCATGAGAATGAAAGAGAGGAAGAGTGGGATTTCAAAGCGTCCTTAGCTGTTGAAGAAGATACCATTCTTAGACGAGAATGAGATTTTGAACAATCAATCAAATTTGCAATGTGCAACATCAAGGAAGATCAAGTTGGGTATGATAGTGAAGAAGAATGGCAAGTACTTTTGCCTACAGGAAAAGTTTTGAAGAGAAATTTGACTTCACACACGAATCTGATCAAGATAACCTCCATGACACAAGAGTTATGTCAAATGGAGGAGATCAAAGAAGAGAATGAGGAAGAAAAATAAGTAATCTAAGAATGCTTAGAAGAGTGAGCCAATCAAGAATATAATTCAAAATCACAAAGGTCTTGTGAACATGTGTTAAAAGAATATCAACTCAAACACCAAGAAGAAGAAACTTCACTTGTCAGAAGAAGCATCAAGGAAAGGAATGTAAGCTCACGGAAAAATGTGAATTTAGCTTTATTACGAAAAGAGGGAGAGAGGGATCGCACGAATACAGAAGAACACAAAGATTTTCAAGGTTCACCCTAAATCGGGTTACGTCCTCGGGAAGCGACAACTTTCTTTGTTATGGAATAATGCTGATTACAAGGATGAGTCTCTGTCTAGACCCCTAGGAAGTTTATATATGTACTCCCTTTGACAGATGATAGGAATTACGGACCGATTGAGACTCTGAATTAATTCCTCAAAATAGGACACCTATCTCGTGACAAGGAAATACATCAATTTCGAGTCACAAACAGCGAGACCCCGTAGAAAAATTTTGCTGAAGCATTTGACTATGTGGGGGGGACCAACTGGGTTCAGATTCAAGGCATTATTAACAAGTTTTATGTGAACGAGCACACGAGGAGAAAAATGAACCTCACTCTAGAAGCATATTCCATCCGTCATGCAAGATCACTTGATAAAAAGGAAAGGAGGATGCAGAGCAAGTTGGTGCCGAGGGGGAGTGTTAAAGAAAACAACACTAGTAGATGGAATACCCTAGAAGTTGCTAGTTAATTATAAATTGTGGCTCCCACAAGAATAAAAATCATTGGTTAGTACATGGTTTAGGTGAAAAAATAGGGTCCTTTGTGCCTATAAATGGGCAATGAAGCTGCTCCTTTTGGCCAATGAGAAGTGAAAGCAACTCAAGTGAATGTAGCTAGGTACTTTTACGTGAGAGCCTTGGTGAGAAGTGTTGATAGGTGTAGGCTATAAAGAAGTGAGATTGTGTTAGTGAGCATTAGTGCTTAGCTCATAGAATGTGTACATGAGTTGTTGGTATTTCAAAGTTATCCATTATTATAATATCATTTTGTTAGTGATTTTGTTTATTCAAAATTTCTACAATTATAAGATTAGAAAATTAACACCCATTTGTCTTCACATATAAAACTATTTGAACCAGTGTATATTATCATTTTCTTTTTTTCCTAATGGGGCACCTTATTCGTCTCTATCACCCTCAAGCACCAACTTTTGAGTGGTAACAACATTCTTATCCAACTGTTTCTGTAATGTGTATTCCTATCAAACTTAGATCAGTGTCATATTGTTATAAAACTTACGAGAAATTTTCATATTTTTCTATATAAGTAAATTCATGTTCTCGATATAAGAAGTTGTCTTTTCACCTGCACACTATATATTATTTTGGCAACTTATAGGAACAATTTAGATCCTTATTTAACAAATGAGAGATATAGGAACAGAAAGTGTGTATTGTGCTTCTAGAAATGTGGACAAACCAAGGATCAAGGGGTTATATGTTTCATATAATTTTTAGTTAGGTACATGGAGGGTATAGTATGGTAGTCAATGACAATTTCATACAATGTTGCAAGTAATTGCTCAGTTGTGGAGAATGAAGATCCAAAAAGGACATAATGCAATGATGCACCACTTAATTAGTAATATTTTGTACTTAATTTCATCAATAAAAGTTACATGTCTCTTTACTTTTGTAAATATTTGTCTTCCTTTGCTATCCATTATCTTTCCAATACTTTAGTTACATATACCATATACAATTGAAAAAAATTGAAGCAAGCTATGCATGCATGAAGGGCTGTGGGATCGTGTGATACTATGTTGAATATGTGTATGACTAATTAGGTGGAATTTATGACCTAATTAGTCCACAGTTGTGACAATATATATATATATATATATATATATATATAAGGGAGATTGAGAGAATATCATAGATATCATATATTATTGATACAAAGTTATGATGATATTATAGATATTAATTTATTGTATCCCAAATTTTTGTCCAAGCCCTCAATGTAGTGTCAATTATTGTGTATGTATAGAAAGAGAAGAGGGTAATGAACTATGTATTTGGTATTGAAAAATAGTGAAACATCTTTGTGATTATCGTAAATGCACGAGACAATCTTTAAATTGTGTAAATTTGTGTCTTTGTGTACGTTTGTGATTATTCCACTTTCTATTATTCTTTTTTTTTTCAATAACCTATTTCATACTCATGGTATTTATTCATAAGGGCCATCGTGACAAATGATGGAAAGGTCTAGATCAAAAAATTTGATGAAAACATTTTGAGCTCTACAAAATGCAAATCTATAACTATCTATATTCAAAGAAACGACATGAGTCTCTTTCTGATGCGAAGTCAAACACTATGACAAATGTAGATTAGATGTTGTTGGATCAATAAATACTCTAAGGAGCAATCACCCAAGACAAATGTAGAACATGTTTTACATGCAAAAATATCTATATACATCACTAATAGGCAGCATGTATGACACTTGCCATCGTGACAAATGATGGAAAGGTCTAGATCAAAAAATTCGATGAAAACATTTTGAGCTCTACAAAATGCAAATCTAGAACTATCTATATTCAAATAAATGACACAAGTCTCTTTCTGATGTGAAGTCAAACATTATGAGAAAATGTAGATTAGATGTTGTTGGATCAGTAAATACTCTAAGGAGCAATCACCCAAGACAAATGTAGAACATGCTTTACATGCAAAAATATCTATATACATCACTAGTAGGAGGCATGTATGTCACTACAAGAAAAAAACACCTTTTCCAACGTGCATTTTCCTATGGGTGAAATTCCTCTTAAAGTACCAAAGGAATTTTTGCCGGATCAAATTATCTGTGGTAATTATGGACGAAGAGTTTATCGACGGTCATGGCCATCTAAACTTATGACGGTTTACTAACCATCAAATTTTTTTACGATTACAATCGTCGAAGGTTTACATGGATGAACAACTGACGAAACTTTAGATGGTCGTAACCGTCGAAATAAGATAGAACAGCGCGTTTACTTTTTCATGGTACTTATCGACCACTCAGACCGTCCAAATTTTTGATGGTTCTATTCCCGTCGCTACTTTCGATAGATATAATCGTTGGTAATATTATTATAACATTAAAATATTTACATTGTAGCTGACGTTCAATGTGTACATTATTATAATAATTTGACGTTAAATCTACTTAGAAATTTATATATTCCTCAAACACGATAGATTCATCAGTATAAATGAGTTCACTTATAATTATATATAGAGTCATCCATTCATATAGCATATATAAGTCAACTGTTATATGTCATATATATAAGTTCTTTCATATAAAAAAAGTTACATCACGATATATCATTTCTTACTTTTATATATACACAACGAAGTGTCATCATAAATTATCGACTAACCAGAAATTTTAATTGGAATTAATTAAGATTTCAACGATATATCTTGATATTATAATAAATTGAGTTGATACTATATTTTAGTAATTTCACTTTCGACAGTTCTAATCGTCGAAATATTGAATAATACATGTTATACCTATTAAATTAATAAAGAATGGGTGTTCTGACGGTCAGGACCTTCGAAACTTTCGAGGGTTAAGAGATCGAATGTTAGATAATGGGTGTTTTAGAATCGTAAGAAACCTAGGATTCGGAATGTTTGAATTTGAATTATTATTGTATAATATTGATTTAAGTTCCAACGATTCTCATCGTCCGAATGTTAGATAATGTTTTTTTATGTAATGGCAATATACCTATTAATATAAAAAAAATATTTATATTCCGACGGCTCGAGCCGTCGAAACTTTCGAGGTTCAATGAATTATCGAAAGTTTCAGCGATTGCAACGGTTGAAATTTGAATTGATATTATATATTATTTATTACGTTCTAATGGTTATGACCATCGGTACGTTACTATACCTATTAATATAATTATTTTTTATTTTCTGATCATCGGTTCAGGCCGTTGAAACTTTCGAGGGTTCCGTGAACCGTCAAAATTTTTATGGGTTCAAACCAAATTTGAAGTGATATTTTATATTATTTATTTATGTTTTGACGATTCTGACGGTCGAAACGTAAGATATACTATATTTTATATGTAATGGTAATATAGCTAGTAATATATATATTTTTATGTTTTGACAGTTAGAGCCGTCGAAACTTTCGAGGGTTCAGAGAACCGTCGAAAGTTTCAGTTGTCAGAACCATCGAAATTTGAATTGACATTTAATATTATTTATTTATTTTTGATGGTTCGGACCATCAAAACATAAGACATACTATATTATATATGTAACGGTAATATATCTAGAAATATATATTGTTTTATGTTTCGATGATTTGGGCCATCGAAACTTTCGACAGTTTATGTAACTGTCGAAACTTTCAGCGGTAAAAATCGTCAAAATTTGAATTGATATTTTATATTATTTTTACTTTTCGATGATTCTGATCGTCAAAAATAGACAATTTGTCCCCTATAAGTAGCCGACCCTTCCGTTTCATTTTCGGTTTCTTCTTCCCCTACGACTTCCGCTCCGGCTGCCCACGTTCACTCTGCTGACGACTTCCATTCTGGCCTGCCGCTGCAACCGTGTCGCTGGGCCGCCGCCCTCCCCTGCAAAAAGGACATCGTCGGCTGTCCACGTCCGTCATCGCCTGATACGAAGGTCCGCCGTCGCTGCAACCATCGTCGCCAGTCCGTCACTACAACCGCTCCGCCGCCAGCCCGTCGCTGCAACCGCTCCACCGCCGATCGAAGGTACGTTCAATCACCTCTTGTCGGTCACTCCTTCGCCTGCTCCCCTCCGCTCTTCCCCATGGCCCCGTTCGATCCGGCCATCGACAGCCATAACCGGCCGTGGCGGCCACATCCTACCGTTCGCGGCTAGATCCGGCCGCTCGTAGACACATGATCCATATTCAACCAGATCCGGTCGCATGGCAGGATCCGTCGAACGTTTTAGATGATTGAAAGTGTCAATATGTATTGACGGCTTAGCCTGTCGATATTTATAGATGGCTCGAGCCGTCGATATATAACGACGGCTCAAACCATCTTAAGTCTCGACGGCTCGAGCTGTCGGTGCTTTTCGATTATTCGCACCACCAAATTGATCATCGAAGATTTCGACAGTCCTTCTGTAACCTTCGAAAATAATTTATGATGCTCAGTTTTTGCACGGATGTCATTCGTCAAAAAACCCATCGAAAATACCCATTTCCGACAGGTTTTGTCTGTTTACAGATGGCCATAACTATCAGTATATATTGATTTTCTTGTAGTGTGTATGCTATAAAGAGACCTAGGACTAACTGCTTATATAGTGGGATTTGTGAGAAGATACATATCATATTTGAACACAACACATTGATTTTAAAAGGATCTTTAAGTATTTGAAAGTAATCAAAGATATGAGATGGCTTAATGAAAGTAAATTGAAGCTAAAATATTTTATTGACGCAATTTTAAATGGTCACATTGGCATTGTTAGAAATATTATCGGACATGTACATTTTGAATATCACATTTATAAGTTGGAAGCCTTAGTTGTAGAAGGTTGTGATATTTCTAATATTGAATTAGAGTTCATTGTTATATATGATAGAAATATGCAAAGAGATGATTTACTTAAAAACTTTAATCTTATTTCACCTACTAGGAATATAGTATTGTGTGGCAGGACTAAGTATATCAAACTAAAATAAAATTTTAATAATGATCTTCATAAAAAAAATGAAACATTAGCGCTCAAAAAATTCTATTCACAGGATTTAGGTAACATTCACACCAAACGATGGCAACAAAGAAAATGAACTTATGTGTAACATCAATTTTCTTCAATAGATAGTTGAAAAAATGAGTTGTCAAGAGTCTATGTGTAGAACATGTATAATTCAATCCCCTCATGGAAATAACTCTCCAAGTGGGAGACTCTTGGCTAATTTAGGTTGCGACTAATTTATGTCCTACTTAGTTAATAAACGCCGTATGAATTCCTTTAAGAGTTATAATTTTCTTGTAACCATGACACATGACGAGATTGAGGAAATGTTATAACTATCATATATTAATGATATGAGTAATAACATTAGGATAGATTTACAATTTTCCATATTACATATTATTGTCGAAACTCATATGTAGTGACAATTATGCCCTTAAGTATGAGAGAATGGGTAATGTATTTTATGGTTTTGATGCCACAAATAGTGAAACATTTCTTGATGATCACAAACATAAGAGATGATATTCTAGTCACTTAGATATGTATTTCTTTTTATGTATTTTTTTCTTTCATTTATGTTATGATTAATTTTTTTCCAATGAATTTTCTTTTAACGTATATTGTGAAAAAGATACCTACAAGTTCCATGTCTTATATGGTTTTATAATGATCAGCATTTTATCTAATTTAGTATTTTATTTATTGCATATGAATAAATGATGCTTCATATTTTTTCCTAGTGTTTTTTTTCTCTTTTTTCTATATTTATCTTAACGGATATAATATGTCCACATATAATAATGATATATTAAACAAAAATTAATAAATATTAAAATGGAACATATAAGAATTTGTTTCATTAACTACGAATTTTAATGATTCCAAATTTTGTCCTAATATTTGTCACAATTAAGAACAAATTAGTCATAAACTTGTGACATGTTTAACACATCGCTAACCACAAGGTTGTGACCACATTAATTATGTAAATTATGATCATTAATATCAATCGATACATTGTAATAAATTTGTAAATAATTTATTCGTAAAATTTGACTTAACTTGTCATTAATTTGTCTCAACTATTGTTATTAATAGTTAAGTTTTTTTACAATCATATATACTATTAAATTTGCTTAAATTGTTTTGCCAACAATAGCTAGATGACATTACTATCTCAATCATTAAAAGTGGGATGAGTATTTTATTGCTACTTTGTCATCTAAATCTGTCACAAGTTTCATTTTTCCCATTGTTTACTTCTATAACATCTTAGAAGATATTATTATCTCAAATGACTTTGTTTTAATGTTAATGTGAAACTTATAATAAAATTTAACTCTCAATTTGTGTATGAGTTTATCTATGTATAATTTTATATTAAAATTTGCTTGTGTATATACACACATATGATAACTTAATGGATGCAACCAAGATTTTGGGAACTTAATTTTATGTTCTTTTTTTTGTACTTTTAATAATATATTGTTATTTTAATCCACATTCTTATTTATATATTTGTGGATATGTATAGATGGGGTCAATATTTTAAATATTGTTCATTATATTGACAAGTAAATTTCTAACTAGGTAAAAAAAGATTTGCATTATTATAAATAAAAAAGTGAAAATTTGTAAACAAATGCATATTTAATCATGATAAATATTTTGATTAGAATACTAGGTAATTGTGATGCAACTAAATAGCTATACAATAAACTAATTAAATCAATTATAATTCTCAATAATTTTCATAAATATTAAATTATCAAAAAATGTTTTTCACAATATATTTCATAAGTATTACATAATCATATAATAATGTTTCTACACAAAAGAAGTATTAAAGAATCAAATAATTTTCTATGCACAAAATATTTTATAAGTATTCAACTATCACATGATGAATTTACAAAAGTTGTAAAAAAATATATACATTATGATTCACAAGATATTTTTATTCGTAAAATAGTTGATATGTATTACATAATAATGTTTTAAACACAAAATATTTTATAAATAGTAAAATTGATCATAAACTTGTTATTATGTGGTCACTTTTGTGCAAGATGGTATGATCAATCATTTTAAGAATATTGTTGGCGATGTTGTGGATGATCATATGATGAATACATTAAGAATAATGATGAATACTTATTGTCAGTCGAAAAGAGCAAATGAATACTCAAATGACTTTTGACCAATTCCATAGATGATGTTGGATCGAGTACCTTGTCGTCTAATATAATAAATAATTGATCATGATTTAGTTGTTCCTAGACTTTCCATCACTATTTTGGTAGGTGTTTTGAGACATGTTCGATTATTTGGATTTATATTAATGACTTGTTATGTTGTCTATTATTTTGCTAAGTTAGATTTGTATGCCATATATTATGTAAGCTTTTTACTATTTTATTATGTAAAATTTCATCTTTATTTTATATTACATGATTATGTTGATTATGATATATAGACATTTTTTGTTGGTTATTATATGTGTTGCATTGATATTGTTGTATAACTAATAATTTAATATAAATATGTTTTTTTAGAAAAAAAACTATTATTAGTTTGTGATTATTTTGGAACAATTTTGTGATAACATGCAAAAGACAAGGATGCATTGCAATAAAATTTGTCTATGTAACAAGGTAGATCAACCACACAAAAAATTTCATTATTTAATAGCTATAACTTTATAGTTATTAGTGACATATTACTTACATATTTTGAATGCTCCCAATTAGTAACATCAACAAGCATAATTAGTTTATGAATTAGGAACGTTTTCTTTTACAACATCATTGGCAAGCCTCCGATAACATATTCAAGTTGTCCCAAATCATAACAAATTTAACGATGATACTATTTGCAATGACATTACCTACATCTTTGCTACGGGTAGCCTCATAGCTAATTGAATAAATTTTTGAAGTGGTAAGCTATTGATAAGAAATGTAATAGTATAATGAAATAAGTTAGAATAAAAACATGAAGATTTGATATATGACGAAAGTCTTAATCATTATGAACAAAAGAAAAATATTCACAAACAAAGAAGATCAAGTTATATTTTATTGTAAACAAAATAAAATATATGGTAATAAGTGTTAACTCCTCACACATAATGCCCAAGTCATTTGTCCCTAGTCCATCCCTACTCCTCCACTCCCAATTGTTTATTAATTTATTAACATTGCTTATCGATTAAACTTTAAATTGGCCTTCATTAAATAAATTTTAGTATTGTATTCAAACACACCTTTTACTTTATTTTTATGCTTACACTCTATCCTAATCATTCATCAGGTAATGGAGTTCTTTTACTTCTTTAAATCATTATTCAAACTTTCGATGGTCTCAAATTTAAATTGTCCATAAATGAGTCTAGATGTTATCAATTATGTGAAAATAATTTATAGAATTAGTAGCATTATCATACAAGAATGACCATTTTTACGTGTTTGCTAACTATATGTAATTATAATTATTTGAAAATACGTATGCTAGTTGAAGTGGAAACTAGCTAAGTTCATATATATATATATATATATATATATATATATATATAAGTTTTTAACAACCTAAACATTAGTGCAATTAATGTAAGTGACAAATATTTCTCCACTAGAAGGTATCAACAACTATCCTTGAATTTTATTCTCTTCCCCAGCTCGGTGTTCAAATTTTACTTCATAACGAAACTATCTTCCAACTATTAACTTATTTCACCTCTTGTCTGATAGGCAATAGTTGATTATCGATATTACTTGGCACCCTAATTAACTACAAAAAATTTAAAAAAACATTAAAATAATAATATTCATAATATAATGTTTAATAAAAATAATAAGAAAGGGAGCACCCCTTTCACCGATGATGAGCAGAGAGCTCCTTGACAATGAGCATGGGCATTTGATGCCATATAGCTCTATGTGGCTTGCTGGCAACACACAAAGCACGCCC
Source organism: Pontederia crassipes (assembly GCA_030549335.1). Classification (NCBI taxonomy): domain Eukaryota; kingdom Viridiplantae; phylum Streptophyta; class Magnoliopsida; order Commelinales; family Pontederiaceae; genus Pontederia; species Pontederia crassipes. Next base: position 3,363,642 of record JAUKPH010000017.1, read on the forward strand.
GCTTTGCGTCGTTGGCTATTTCGCGCGACGCGATAGAGGGAGACACTACATGACTTCTATCGACATTGTTGCTCAATGAGGACATGGATCAACATGGATCGCTCAATGAGGACGTTGAACTATGTGAAAAACACGTGACATGGATCAACACAAATCGCTCAATGAGGACTAATGGGGCAAGATTGTAGTAACCTAGAGATTTAAGGACCAAGATATCGATTGAATAGTCTCACATGAGTAAAATATAAAGGTGGTGTGCGCTTATATATAGTTGCCCCTTCATCAATCAAGATTCACTTTAAATTAGTGCGGAACAAGGCTCAAAGTGAATAATATCTTAATTGGGTCAGAGGGTATTACAAAATGGTATCAGAGGCATCCTTACCTAATCACTTAAACCATGTTAGAATTTGGCCCACGAGCTGCTCAACGAGGATGTTAAATCCCTAAGGAGGAGAGATTGTAAGGCCTTAAGGTTGAAAAAAAAAATCAAGGATGATATTCTTACATTGACAAAATACGAAGGTGATCATGAGCTTATAAAATGGCATCCTCCTTTATCTTTCAATATGTGTTCTAAATTCGTGTGAATCGAAGGCCCAAAATGAATAATATTTTGATGGAATAAGGGGGTGTTGCAATATGAAGAGTTTGTGGTCATGGTATTTGCGGATGAGGTTATGGAGGTAGGGAAACCTTGTGAGAGGAGAAGTTGAAGCAATGTGATGACAACCTCGTGGATGAAGTCGACCTCGTTGCCATTGATATTGAGGAAGCGGTTGTAGAAAGAGGAGGGGGGCTTTACAAGTGAACTGTTTGTAGAAGATGCTTCGAGTGAGGGAATGAAAATAGGGATGGAGGCACTAGAAGATGGGGGGCCATGGGCATTAATGACCCAAGCGAGGTGGGGATCGGTGGTGCCGAGATGATTAAGGGTGATAGTGATCTCACTGTTAACAGAGAGCAGCCTAGGGAGCACGCGCAAGGCAACTTGTTGAATAGCGGAGACGACGACAATGAGGTTTGTCTTCAAGCGGAGGGTGTTGAGACCTTCTGGATTTTGCGAGGTTGTCCTCCGCTCATTGCTAATGAGCCATGCCCCTACTCATCATCAGCGAGCAATATAGATTGACGATCAACAGAGTGCCCTAGCTCGCTTGCTTGGTGAGCTCTCTACACTTGGGCACCTGCAAAAAGGGGCACTCCCTTTTTATTATTTTTTTTATTTTTTAATAAAAATTTAGATTATGAATGTTATTAATTTAATATTTTTAGTTGTTTTTATTCATTTTTTAATAAAATGTCACATCAATGGTAGTATCGGTGGTAAATTGACGATTGTAATTCAAAATGATAATATGCCAAATAAGTTAATATATAGTTGTACAATCTCGTTAGAAAGTAAAATTTGATGACAATTGATCAAATCCTTGAGCTGGATGAAATTATCATCAATAGTTGCTCAAGGCATGAGAGCCACAATGGGCTTGCAAACATGGAATCTATGCATAGGATTCAATTAATCATTTAAGACAAAAACTAAACAAAAACTAATCATTTGTGATGAAAAAAAGAATATACTTGTGACAATGTTGTGACTCAATATGATTTCTTTGCGAGAAATTCATTTTGAAAGCTTATATCATCGCATATTATTTTGTTTGGAATTTTGCTTAAGGACAACCCAAACTTTTAACTTGAAAGAGTTTCATTACAAGAAAACAAGATATCCATAATGGATAATTCTATCACAACATTAGCGTATGCCATCACATATGCTCATTTGTGAAGAGTTTGTGACAATTTACATTCATCACTAATTATATTATTATATTTTTTGTAATTTTATTACAGTATGCGCCAATTTTCAATAATTATGTGTTAAATTTATGAGTTAATGATCTAAATCATTTTGATTATCACTTACGCAGATTTACCAATTCGTTGATGAATAACTAAAATGAAGTAATTGCGATAACGAACACGTCTTGACATGGAGGATTAAATGGCACGACATAATAGGTTGGTATCTTCATTAAAAAGTGCTTTAGCCACGTCAATTTATATTTTCTTATATTTATATAAAGCCAATGCATAGTGGGAGGTTTCAGATGATTCTCCGTTCAGCTTTTGCATTTATCCTTTTTTTATTTTTTTCTGGAATATGAAGTAGTGTATAATAATGCATAATGCATTTATTCTAAGACAACATAATGCATAATGCATTTGTTCTCCAAAAGATAGCATATGTTATATTTATATAAAGCCAATGCATAGTGGGAGGTTTCAAATGATTCTATGTTCAACTTTTGCATTTATCCTTTTTTTTATTTTTTTCTACTTATTTTTTTCTGGAATATGAAGTAGTGTATAATAATGCGTAACACATTTATTCTAAGACAACATAATGCATAATGCATTTGTTCTCCAAAAGACACAGCATATTAAATAGTCAATTTATCTTTCAATCTTCAAGGACAACAGTTTCTTTCAAAAGAGAGTTTAAAATAGCGACATCAACCTCTGCACATCTCCATTAGCCAAGCTCTACAGTCTGCATGATCATGAAAATGCTTCGTCATGAAAATGCAACAGCCAAACAATCTAACAGTTAGATGTTAAACGAGGTCACGTCCCTATTTGTTTGCTCGGGGACATCGCTGAACCTGAGCCCATTCCACGGCCCGGAGCGCCAAAGCAATCATGCGCCTGGTGCCCACAGGATTATCTCCATGGCCACGATGTACTCGCCCTACGATGGGTCACTGGCCCTCATCCAGACAATCAGGTTCCGAAACTCAGTCGTCGAGTTCATCCAAACTTCATGCCCAGTAGCACCGTCTCAATCAAGTGGTAGAAGCACTGCCACGCAAATCAGTCGGAGTTATCGCTACTGCTGGTGGACTGTCTCATGACGAAGTTGCCATCATCCAACGGCTGCGCCATGGGATTGGACAAGGTCTTCGTGCTCGAGTGTGTCGTTGTTGTCCAACAACAAGCTCCCAAGGCGGCCGAGGATCGGCTTGTCGCAGTTGGTGACCCACACGACGGTTTGTGCGAAGATGTTGTAGTACCATATGCCAACGTAGTAGTTGTCTGAGTTCACATGACTAAAGAAGCCAAGCTCAAAGCTTTGGTCTACCGAGACCAAGATGTTGCCATCGGCGAGGTTCTCGTTCGGCGTCAAGGTGTCAACTGTCACGCCCCCGGGGCAACACCTCCCGCACCAACGAATCACATTTCGATGCGCGGCGGAGCCGGCCCAACGACGGCGTCACAAGGCTTTCAATACAATCAATAATATGTATGCAGCGGAAACACAATGTACAATTCATGTGGATCAATGAAATGATAACACGATACGATATTTCAAATTTTTGATAAAACTCCATAATTGTACATGGCCAGCATCATACATAATATGAATGAACTTAAACATTCAAGTTACATTCTTGAGTCACAAATAAATTGCAAACCCCAGCATGGGCAGCAAGATACAACAACCGAAACAAGGTTCTAAGCAAGTACATAAGGTCTACTAATTAGCCATGAATAAAAGAACTAAAATCCTAGACATGAGCGCCTTAGCCTTTATTTTCTGTAGGATCCATTGTAGGGAAAATATATTTCATTAGAGTATGTAAGATCTAAGCCATAAAATGATCAAATTACATAATATAACATAAAACACTATAATGGACAGCAATAACAATGAACAATGACTATACAATTCAATTGATTATCTAGTTATTTTCTTAAACTAAGTTATATCAATTTCATTTGATCTTTGGGCTCACCAATATTAAGCATGAACAATGCAATCAATATGGCATTGTCATACCCAATGTGACACATGGTCCAATAGTGTTCATGCTTAATCCATTTGTCATTATCTTGTTTGTTATCATATGATAAGTGAAAGTTTGCACCAAGACTTCCAATATTCGATCCTCATATAGCCATTCCTCAATTCTCATCATATGACAACATCAATTTCAATTCAATTCAATTAATAACAATCAATAGTGTGAGCCTATAACAATTGGTCGGAGGACTGAATCTTGCCTTAGTCAAACAATAGTGTGGCTAGCTAGACCGCGCGAAATTTGTTCGTTCCCAAAATAATAAGTGTCTCGAAGGACCGATTAATCGATATGGAGGCATCTACCTACCAATTGGATAGGCTCATTAGTTACGTTCCTCCGACGAGTTCATTCAATCAATCAATACATCATTACGTTAATCGATTCTATTTATAGCTGAGCATGCATATCGATATCAGCTAGATTATCAATCAATTTTTCATAAAAATAATCATAACAATTCTGTTACTATGCTGGACCGATCAATCGGCCTCTATGAGAGGTCGTCCGGAATTCAGCTGACAATCAACCGGTACCGGACGATCGACCGGCACAGTATTAACAATTGCCTTGGCCGTCAGTCGATCGATCTATTAGCCGATCGATCAATCGGCATGGTCTCGACGTTCTTGCCAATCGCTGTCCATTTACCGATCGATCGGCCGCTAGTAGCGGTCGACCGATCATATCATAATTTCCTTATGATATGTATTTCACCACTACGCCGGTCGGTCGGGCATACGGTCAACCGGTCTATGTTGCAAAATGAAAACTAAACATTTTTCCTAAGTTTTTCAAGATGCAATCAATATTGTCTGAACTGGACCGGACAATGATACGGACAAGTGTCCGTTTTAGGTTGGACCGGTTGAACCATTCGGTCGGACCGGATAAGAATAAAATAATATATTTAATATGATATATTAAATTACGTTATCATATTAATGATGTTAAAAATTAATTATATAAAAATAATAACAATAAATCATTTAAAACTAATGTTAAAATCATTACACATTTAATAAATTAAAATCATATGAAATTTAATTTTTATATATAAATTTTATTCTTACTAATTTTTTTGTATCACATATCTTTTTTCTTTTCCGTTAGAAGTAATATTATGATTATATATAACTAGATATATAATATAATTGGTGGTCAACTATCTAATGTGAACTTATTAATTATTAGATACTAAATAAAAAATTAAAATTTGTGTATTTATAATATTATATATAACTATACTATACTAACTATTATAATATTATTGTATGTTATACATATGACAAAGAAGTTTGTATCCTTCATTCATTAAAAATTTACTTAATATGATAAATATTATATATAATACAATAATATAAAATTAATTTATATTACAATATACATGTATGATATTAAAATATTGAATAAGATCATAATATATAAGAGATACTTGAAAGTATGACAAATATTAACTAAATGAAAAAAGAAAAGAACAAGTATGTATAAAAATATAGTCCCACATTCATTATAGTAGTAGGATATGAGTAAAGGGACAAGTATTAATAGAGGAGGAGACTATTATGCCAATATAGAGTTTTATGGAGAAGGTCCATTTTGAATCTTTTCCAAATTTAAAATAATAATTTTATCATATTATTTTATAACAAAAAAAATTGTTTAAATTCGATCGGTTCATCTGAAATGTGGTCCAATTCGGTTCAATCCATTTTGATTGGTCTGACCAGGTTCAATCTTGTCCAATTACAAGCTCGATTTTGGAGCTTGCAATAGACCGTTGTGAGGGCCGGTCGACAGTTTGATCGGTTCGACCGGCCGGTCCGGTTCGGCCCTCACAACATTGGATGCAATACATCATACATTTTGCCACACAATCACATAACATGCTAGACTCTCATTCATAACAAAACATGATAAAGTTGTCAATTTCTAACATGCAATGTCCTAAGTTTAAGATGAACCTGAACATGCTTCTAATTTCATGTTCCAAAACTAATTTCTAATGGTAAGAACACTTAGGGCAGATTTTACACATTAGCATTTGAGTTAATTAGGCTTAGATCTATCTTAGTCTATGACCAAGCTAGAGATCCACCTTGCATACTTATTTTTAAGCACAAAATTTCCTTTCTCACAGATGCCCTCCTCTTCTTTCTCCCCTTGTTGTTCTTCTTCTCCTTCTCTTCCAATCACGTCCAGCAGCACCTTAATCCTCCTCCAAAGCTCTACCCTTTTGCTGCTGATCTTTTGCCAAAATGAGGCTGAGTTGTAGTGATTCTCGGATTTGAGCTTCAAGGTCACAAGAGCTAGGGCTGGAATGGCTTTTATATCAAATGGGTTGATGGTGAGTGGATTTTGGGGTGGAATGGAGGGCTGCCAAGTGTCAAATGCCCTCTTCTTGTCTTCTATTTTATTGATAGGTGTTACATTCTATCCCCTTAAAAAAATTGCCCTTGAATTTAATTAAACTTAACACTTACCGAAAAGATGCGAGAATTTTTTCCTCATTTCATCTTCGAGTTCCCAAGTGGCTTCTCAATCTCGATGATGTTGCCATGTAATCTTCACTATTGGCACAATCTTGTTGCGCAAATACTTCTCCCTGAATTCCAGCACTTCAATTGTGTACTCTTCATAAGTCAAATTTTCCTTAAGGTTTGGTTCTTCCACAATCAGCACATTGGAATCATCATGATTGTATTTTCGTAACATAGATACATGAAATACATTATGAATGACTGCATAAAATGATGACAGCGCCAATCTATATGCGTTTTCACAAATCCTCTCCAATATTTTGAAAGTCACAATGTATCTCGGACTTAGTTTCCTTTTCGGCTGAAACACATCATTCCTTTTGTTGGTGAAGTTTTCAAAAGAACATGTTCACCAATTTGAAATTTCAGCTTTCTTCTCTTCAATTCGGCATAGCTCTTTTGTCGATTTTGGGCGGCTTGCATTATTTCTTTAACCAACTTCATTTTTTCAGCATATTGTTCCACAATATCCGGTCCTAAAAATGGTCCATCTCCCACTTCCGACCATTATATAGGAGATCTATACAGACGTCCATATAAGGCTTCAAACGGTGCCATCTTTATTGTCGAATGATAGCTATCATTGTAAGCAAATTCAACCAACGCTATGTGTTCACTCCATGAGCCTTGCCAATCCAAAGCACATGCTCTCAACATGTCTTCCATAGTTTGAATTGTTCTTTCATTTTGGCCGTCCGATTGCGGATGGAATGCGGTCTATAGTTTAGCTTTGTCCCAAACGCATTTTGAAATCCTTTCCAAAATTTACTAGTAAATCTTGGATCCCTATCCGACACAATGGAGATGAGATCCCATGGAGTCGGATAACTTCCTTGACATAAAGTGTCACCAAGCTGTCCAAAGATTGCCTTATCCTTATAGGTAAGAAGTTGATTGATTTTGTGAATCTGACCAGAATCACCCACACCGAGTTATTTTCATTCTTCGTCCTTGGCAAGCCAACAACGAAGACCATAGTAATTTCTTCCCATTTCCATTCTGACAAATCCAAAGGATGGAGTAAATCGAATGGTCTTTGGTGCTCAACTTTCACTTGTTGACACACTAAACATTTGAAGACGAACTCGGTGATTCCCTTCTTTATATTATTTCACCAAAAGTTTCTTTGCACATCCTTATACATTTTTGTGCTTCCGGGATGCATTGTAAATTTTGACTTGTGACATTCACTTAGTACCTCTTGTTTGAGCTTTTTATCACTTGGAACCCAAAACCTATTTCGAAGTCGAATTGCGCCATCACTCTCAAATCTGAAACCCATGTATTTTTTTTGACATAGAGCTGTCATGTGTTGAAATTCGAAATCTTCTCTTTGTACTTGCATGATTCGGCCAAAAAGATTAACCTGAATCCCATATTGAACCATTAACATAGCTCAACCACCAATTAGAGTGGGACTCCATTGTATGACACTCTCTATTATATTCCATCTATGCACTCTCAAACATGTCATCTTTCCGTCCCATTTTCGACTTAAGGCATCCGCCACTACGTTTGCCTTTCCTGAATGATATGTGATGTCAAATTCATAATCCTTTAAAAATTTCAGCCACCATCTTTGCCTTATATTTAGCTCCTTTTGTGAGAAGATGTACTTCAAACTTTTGTGGTCCGAGTACACTTCAAATTCTACTCCGTATAAGTAGTGTCTCCATATTTTTAATGCAAACACCACTGCTGCCAGCTCTAAGTTATGGGTGGGATAATTATTTTCATGATTCTTTAGTTGCTTAGAGGCATAAGCAACCACACTCTCATGTTGCATAAGAACACATCTTAGACCAGAACCATATGCATCGCTATAAACCAAATCCACCGTTGCCCGACGGAATTGTGAGTATCGGTGCCGATATAAGTCTTCTCTTCAACTCGAGAAAACTTTCTTCACATGATTGGGTCCACACAAACTTTTCTCCTTTCTTTGTAAGTCTTGTCAAATGTGCTGAAATTTCGGAAAAGTCTTGTATGAACCTCTTATAATATCCCGCTACGCCGAGAAAACTTCTAATTTTGGTCACCATAGTTGGTTGATCCCAATTAATTATCGCTTCCACCTTTGCCGGGTTTACAGAAATGCCTTCTCCTGAAATAATATGACCTAGGAACACCACTTGGTTCAATCAAAACTCACACTTTGAAAATTTGACAAACAATTAGTGTTGTATTAAAATTTTCAGCACTATTTGTAAGTATTCCCGATGCTCCTCGAGACTAGATGAGTACACCAATATGTCATCCACAAATACTATGATAAATATGTCCAAGAATGGTATGAAAACCTATTCATCAAGTCCATAAAGGCTGCAGAAGCATTCATTAATCCGAAAGGCAGAACCAAAAATTCATAATGGCCATACTTCGACCTAAAGGCTATTTTAGGCACATCATCCTCAGCTATACGTAGCTGATGGTAGTCGCTTCTTAAATTAATCTTTGAAAACACCAATATCGATGATAATTGGTCAAACAAATCATCGATGTGGAGCAACGGATACTTGTTCATGATTGTGGTCTTGTTAAGCGTCCTATAATCGATGTATAACCTAAGAGAACCATCTTTTTTTTTCACGAACAGCACCAGTGCGCCCCATGAAGACACACTTGGTCGGATAAAACCATTGTTCAATAACTCTTGCAATTGTGTCTTCAATTCATACATTTCAGCGGGCGCTATACGATATGGGAGTTTCGTGATGGGTTGTGTTCTCGGTGCTAATTCTATGCGAAATTCAATCTCTCTTTCCAGTGACAGTCTGGGCAGCTCTTCAAGAAACACATCTGGGTAGTTTCGGACTACATCAATCCATTCCAAAGCCTGAGATTGTGGATCATTCATTGTGACACTTGCAAGAAATCTCCGACAGCCTCTTTTCAGCAATTTATTAGATTTTATTGCTGAAATTAGCACCTTCTTTTCACCGGATGGAGTCCTTCGGATCATAATTTGATGTCCGTCTATGGTGGTAACCACTAGTTTTTTTCTCTACAAAAGACATGCACGTCATTATAGGAAAATCAATCCATACATATTATGACGTCATAATCCATCATTGAAATTACTACCAAATCAGCCGACAAATTGTAGCCTTCAACTTGCACAAGTACATTAGGAATATACCTCCTAGTGGATGTATCCCCAACTGGAGTTAATATCTCCATTTCCCAATTCATTTTCCTCATTGTAACATTGAGTAACTTAGCAAAATCATACGAAATGAACGAGTGCGTAGATTATACATTCCATTGCAAGAAAAATACATTCCATTAGAGTGTAAGATCTAAGCCATAAAATGATCAAGTTACATAATATGACATAAAACACTATAATGGACAACAATAGCAATGAACAATGACTATACAATTCAATTAATTATCTAGGTGTTTTCTTAACCTAGATTATATCAATTTCATTTGATCTTTAGACTCACCAATATTAAGCATGAACAATGCAATCAATATGGCATTGTCATGCCTAATGTGACCCATGGTCCAATAGTGTTCATGCTTAATCCATTTGTCATTATCTTGTTTGTTATCATATGATGAGTGGAAATTTGCACCAAGATTTTCAATATTCGATCCCCATATAGCCATCCCTCAATTCTCATCATATGACAATGCCAATTTTAATTCAATTCAATTAATAACAATCAATAGTGTGAGCCTATAATAATTGATCGGAGGACTGAATCTTACCTTAATCAAACAATAGTGTGGCTAGCTAGACCATGGGTAATCTGTCCATTCCCGAAATAATAGGTGTTCCGAAAGACCGACTAATCGATATGGAGACATCTACCTATCAATTGGATAGGCTCATCAGTTACGTTCCTCCGACAAGTTCATTCAATCAATCAATATATCATTACGTTAATCAATTCTATTTATAGCTGAGCATGCATATCGATATAAGCTAAATTATCAATCAATTTTCCATAAAAATAATCATAACAATTCAGCTGATAATCAATCGGTTGGTCGACCGGACGGTCGACCGGCATAGTATTAACAATCTTCTTGACCGTCGGTCGATCGATCTATCAGCCAATCAATCGACCAGTATAGTCTCGACGTTTTTGCCAATCGCTGCCTATTTACCGGTCGATCGGCCACTGGTAATGGTCAATCGGTCATATCGTAATTTCCTTATGATATGTATTTCACCACTATGCCGGTTGATCGATCATTCCCGGCGGTCGAACGGTATATGTTGCAGAATGAAAACTAGACATTTGTCCTAAGTTTTTCAAGATGCAATACATCATACATTTTGCCACACAATCACATAACGTGCTAAATTCTCATTCAGAACAAAACATGATAAAGTTGTCAATTTCTAATATGCAATGTCCTAGGTTTAGATGAACCTAAACATGCTTCTAATTTCAAGTTCCAAAACTGATTTCTAATGGTAAGAACACCTAGGGCAGATCTTACACATTAGCATTTGAGTTAGTTAAGCTTAGATCTACCAAGGTAGGGATCCACCTTACATACCTATTTTTAAGCACAAAACCTCCTTTCTCACAGCTGCCCTCCTCTTCTTTCTCCCCTTGCTGTTCTTCTTCTCCTTCTCTCCCAACCACGTCCAGCAGCACCTTGATCCTCCTCCAAAGCTCCACCCTCTTGCTGCTGACCTGCTGCCAAAATGAGACTGAGTTGCAGTGATTCTCGGATTTGAGCTTCAAGGTCACAAGAGCTAGGGCAGAAGTTTGCTGGAATGGGGAATAGGGTAGAAAAATGGGGCTGGAATGGCTTTTATATCAGATGGGTAGATGGTGAGTGGGTTTTGGGGTGGAATGGAGGGCTACCAAGTGTCAAATGCCCCCTTTTTGTTTTCTATTTTATTGACAGGTGTTACATCAAGTGGAAGAGGCCATTAGAGCCTCGGACATGAAGAGGAGGAGGAGAAGGTGGAGGGGTGGCGGCATTTTGAGACCTGTCATGGCGCCTGTGTCACAGGACCAAAATACACTACAAAAAAATTTAACTTTGGGGACGTTTAATAAACATCACCAAAATTTAATTAAACATCAACAAAGTCCTTAGATGACATTTATTAAACGTCGGCCTCAAACGTCACCATAACTAAGTCATAGAAAGTATTTATGACGCATATTCAACAAACATTACCAAAAATTTAAACGTCACAAAAGCATAGGCATAACCTTTTTATGACGTTTAAGAGTCCCTAAATGTTGTACAAAGGTTTACAGTTAATACATTATACTTTCAAATATTTCGACGGCTGAACCCGTTGAAACTTCCGACAGATGGCTATCCATTGGATGTTCTGACAGTCATAGTTGTCAATATTCAAATTATCATATTATATTATAATAATATAATATATTATAACCATTATTTCTTCTCATCTTCTTCTTCGTTCTTCAGAAGTGCTCCTCCATTCTTGGCTTGAAAACTTCAGTTGCAGGCCTTAGCAAATATTATTTTTTACTATCAAACATCCCTTTTTATATAGGCTCATGTTTTTTCATTCAATTTGAGAAGAAACAAAAATCTTTTTTCTTGTAAGATAAGGTAAAGTCAAAATCCAATTGATCATGAGATTTTTTTCCTTGTGAAATCTCAAAATTTCTAACTTAGTTTGTTTCAAATTAATCCATGGGACATATGGAAATAGTTGGAGTCCTTGTGCATTGATAATTCTTTCAAAAATACGTTAAATGTCGAAATCTATGTCCTCACGCCCCCTAAGTAGCTCGGCTCAATTAGAATGAATCTCGAAATTTGTCTGCGATCGTCACGGGACTGAGTAAGGTTTCACGATTATGATTCGGGCATTTTTTGTTCAATCGTGCAACGTAAGTATCTTCATCGCCCGTAACAAAATTATAATGGCCTATATCTTCATCACCCATAACAAAATTATAACGGACTGTAAAACTCAATTCCAAAATACGTAAACGTTATGTGACACCCGTCATGGATGTTTCACAACCCGTTAAGTAATAAAAAAACATCCTCCAACCTTTTCTGTGATATCCGTGAGAACTTCGTAACGACCCGCAAGGTATTCGTCTTCAAAATGCCTCAACTCGTAATGGCCCATTAGAGGATTTCACGATCTGTGATGACGATCCGTGAAACTGCGCGATCCGTGAATACTAGCTCTAGCGACCGTGAAAATATGTCACAGCTCGTAAATTTCTCAGTTGAAGAGTATAAATCGCTCGGTCCGTGAAATGATGAAATTGGTGCGTGAAACTCCATCTTTACAGCTGTGAGATATGTTTAATGATCCGTGAAATAAAAATTCCTCATGAAGTACTTCTTTGAGAGCCGTGATTGTCGGGTGCTGGGGCGTGAGATAGCTTCGTAATGGCCATGAGGAAGATATCACAGTCCATGAAAGTTGAACTTGTATTTTTTATAAGTCTATTTGACTCTGTTGTGCATGATTCTTCTTTTATTCCCTTCCTTGACTATTTTTCATCGATGATTCCTTCCTACAAAATACATCAACTAGAGGTACATTTCTACTTTCAAGAATTTAAAGAAATAAATAAGCCTAAATGCAAGCCTAATTATATGTAATACAATGCACATCACATTCCATTTGTCTTGTAGGATAAAGTCGGTAACATTCATTAGCACAATATCAATGGGAGCAAAGACATCAATATAAATAGGCATAAGGGATAAGGCTGTGCAAAATATCCATGAGATTTAGTATCAATAGGTGTCCCTTTTCCAAAACTCAAAAAAAAACTTTTTTACACCCAATTTCATAACATCCATTGCATTTAATACCAATTTCCAAAACCAAGCCATGTCACTAGTAGAAATTGAGGACCATGGGTGGAAGGCACCATACTTAGTGCTATTCACCATCAGGGTGTTGTTGTCTATTCAAAATTGCCATGACCCTCAGCCAATAAGGAGCTAGGAATACGTTGCGTATTCGGATTCCTAATCCTCCTTGTTTGGGTAGTTGGACAATTGGCCGACTAATTAGTGTCCCTTTTTCTGCCCCCTATTGACCAAAGCATACTTAAGAATGAAGTTAATATACAGATTCATGTTCTAAAAAAAAAGTTAATACAGGTTCAATTAGAATAACCTTTTCAGCTTGATTGGGAGTTTTTCCTTTTCATCCTACTAGTTTCGCAAAGACTTTGTCTGCAACAACTTTTTTCGTCTTTAGTGCTGAGAATTTTGTATGATTCAGGAGTTATTGAATTTTTTTTTAGGATTTTAATAGTGTCATTTAAGATATGAATGGCCCCTAAAGCATACTTAAGAATGAAGCTAATACAGATTCAATTAGAATAACCTTTTCCGCTTGATTGAGAGTTTTTCTTTTTCCTCCTAATAGTTTCGCAGAGACTTTGTCTACAAAAACTTTTTCATTTTTAGTGCTGAGAATTTTGTATGATATAGGAGTTATTGAATTATTTTTTTCGTTTGTAACTGTTGCAGCATGACAAATTAATATATCATCCTTAGAGAAAAGGAACTAATTCTGAAGAGTTGTATGAATTTGCTTTTCCTTAGCTTGTCTAATGCTATCTTACCCATCTTATCTTAGTATTTTTCAGCCTCGTATTAGACACAATAATGAGAAATGGTTTTATTTTTCTTCTTTTGATAACAAACTTGGCCCCCTATGACAGACTACTTATACAATTATGGTCATAGAAAGTTTACAATCATTCATATTGCAATTATAAGGAAATTCAAATTCAGAGCTATCTGATCCATCATTCCTCTCAAACTTGGACCAACCAGCCATGGTAATGAGAAATGTTTCCGTTCGAATGAAACATAATAATGAAAAGATGTCAGCAATATGTGTGGAAATAGCATGTTGTAATGAGAAATGCTTCTTTGATTATGAATACAAATGACAAAATTTGAAGCGTCTGATGATTAAAAAAAGTCTGTTTACTTCCTTTTTCTGAAAAAAAAAGTCATTGGTGAGAAAGTTGCTTAGGAAAAAGCAATAACGAACAAAAAGAACAATCTCAGTGATTGCTTTCATAATTTAAGGATGTTTTGATTTGACTTTTTTAGTATGCAACTAGGATGGATTCAACTAATCATGAAGCGGTGCGAGTTCGCCTTCATCAATCAGATGAAATTCCTGCATGTCAAGTCAAGAAGGAAAACGAATTAGATCACTAAAACATTTGAGCTCTCGTGTATAGAACTTGAACTGAATGAAACAGTTGGCCATCATTAGTCAAAAACAGTTCAGGAGTCTACCAATCTTTAGATGTTGCATGCATGACCCATTCCAATAACTTGCATAAGAGCAAATAGATGGAGAATCCAAATCGAAAGATGAAGTACACAAATCAACACTCAACGAAAGTATACAAAAAATCAGATAACAATCAGAACTTAGAGGCTGTGGCTTGTTATCCAACTTGTTCGATATGCAATTTTAACTAAAATCAAGGCATATTTTTCACTTTCTTCATCTTCATGCTGGTCAGATAACTGGTTCTTCATAACACTAATATTCATACAAATTAGAACATTACGAGAAAGTTTTTGTCTAAGAAAACAACAAGATGTAAATTTGTGTGCAGCTTCATTGTCGATTTTTTTTAAGTCATTGCTACTTTCTTTCAAATGTTGTTTGCTGATAATCTATTTTATCCGACATTAGCATAAATTTTCAGTGCAAATAAGGAGTCAAGAAGAAATGCCACAATATCAAAGGAAAAAAAAATCATAGACTTGTACTTTTATAAAAACATAACCAGAGCTGAGATTAAAAAATTACCAATGTAAAAAAGGTGAAGTGCTTGAAGCAAGTATTTAGATGAGCTTCTTCCTTGAGATTCACTATCTTCTGGAAGTGTGAGTGATAAATATGGGCATACACCCTGAACAGATGCTTGAAAATAGTCTTAACAACATCCCGGAAGTTGGGAGGGAATGGTGCTCCTGAAGAAGATGAAGCATGTGAGATCAGTAACAAGAAATCAATAGGTGCACATCTAAATCAAAGGACAGTACCAAGCCTTTGTGGGAATATTGTTTCATCATCAAGCTGAGCTTCAATCCAATCCATCAAATAGTCTACATATTTTGGTGCAGAAACCTCTATGGGCTTTTTAATTTGAACTCCATCAGCCCACCTATACTCAAATCTGTGGTGTAATAGTTACATGGTCATTATCTCTAAACAAAAATAATCAAGGTTAAAAGTATAAAAGTAGAAAATTGATCAATCTTTTCTGATAGAAGAGTACTTTGGGCCTGCTGACATCTTAGGGCAGCTAGTTTGAGTGCAAAATTCAGTCAGAGTGCTATACAAAATGTTCACCTGATTGAAAAAGTTCACAGCTAAGGAAAGAGCAGAAGAAGGCATTAAGGTTTCGGATAATGATAATTAAATGACAGAAAGTTGGTTGCATCAAAGGTCGAGGGAGGTTTGGAGTATGTAGCCTTGTAACAGATGTTTTAGCAATTCTGATACTGAGGAATTGAACCCTGTTTCAGCCTTTGTTTGTGCAGTACAAATCGAATTATGCTATTTTCCTACTTGGTACTTGAGATGTTAGAACTTACTATTGATAGCTAGCCATTCATTGATGTCCTCTCCCGGCGGCAACCTAACGGCCTCTCTCAAATTCCCACTACCCAAAGTGGCATTTATATGTCTTTTTAGCTGTGCACCCTGCTCAACATTTGTAAATAATAAGCATATAAGAAAATTTGCTTTCTGCACTGATTGCAACTTTTTACACAGTATCAGCAAGAGGATTTCAGCTGCTGAATACAATTCAATCTCACCGAAGCAATTGAAATGTCGAAAATCAATCAACAGGAATTACCTTCCTAACAAGTACAAGGGACCTCATGAGACTATGACAAACATAATTATTTAGAGACTATGATTCCCAGGGGATGATAACATTCTAGTAACTGAAATCATATCAATAATGATGTCCCCTGGGCAACTGGAAACATTAACCCCGAAGGATAACAAAATAGATAACATAATCATGCATTGCTTCATAAAAGGCTCAAGATGCATTGGGGTCCTAGAAACAAAGACCCAATCGCACATTGTGAATCCAGAATTAAAATTCTATGATCACTAAGTCTTGTTTGTCTGGTTTGGAATTAGAACACTGATTGGAGTTGTATACTTCTCTTTTGACATATCAGAGACCTTGGCATAATCTTACTTTTCAACTTTTAAGCAAGCTGATACAGATATCAGTATAATTTGCTTGATTTCAGCGATGTCTTTGTTTTGGTCTTCTTTCTAAGCATGTTCCAGATTTCTGTCGAAATTATATGCTTTACCATTTTCTTAGAACTTAAATAAAACATATACACGAGGAAAGGTAATGCTTGGAGAATTTTTAAACTCCCTTCGAATTTGCCCAATAACAAAGGAAATGAATCAAATTTCTTTTTTGTGAGAAATAGAAAATGATGAAAACAAATCCTGACCTTATTCCCTGACGGAGAATTCTTTTTGGGCCTGAATGTCTTCTGATTCTTGATCATACAAACAATCCAAAATCAGAACTCTGACAAAATTCTCATCCCATCATTCAGAAACTTAGCATCATACAAAATCTCGAAATCTTGGACCAATTCGTGTAAACTTATAACTTAATTCATCATGAGAAGTATACACGTGACATCCGAAGCACTGAAATAAAACAAGGATTCATAGGTGCATCAATTCAACAGAAGAGAAACAAAGAATCATGGCACAAAGATAAAAGGGGAAATCAAGATATCACCTTTTTTTCTGACCGAATCTCAAACTGGAAAAAGAATACTTCAGCAAAAACATAAAAAGAAAAACTCAAAACAGAACTATGAATGGGACAAAGAAGAAGAGAGCAAGATTAAATGGACAGGGACCTGTTTCCGAGACCAAAGAGGCTCATGATTGGAAGCACGAAGAAAGAAGGCCTTCTTCCTAATATTAACGAATGATCTTTTGCGTCGTCCTGTTCCAGTCTAGCTACAGGTTCATAGATTGTTATATATGTGACGAGACTTGTTACTTTTAAGTTTTAATCCTCTCGTTTCTTCCCCGTCCCTATTTTCAAGAAAATGAGGAAAGAGAGAATGCAGCAGGACAGGCTGTTGACAAGCAAATCTAAACCAACACATCCGCGCCAACTCTCTCTCTCCACCTTTGCCAGCGTGAACCTGTCTACCGTTTGTAACTGTTTGCAAGCAAATCAGGCCAATGAGAACCTGTTACTGAAGTTAATAAATCCTGTTCATATTCACATTTTTTTCTTCCTCTAGTACAGAGATATATACATAAAATATATATGCACAAGTCATCCCAAGAATAACTCGATAGGCGTGAGGAACGGGATGGATGTGGTGTTGCCAACTCTGGTGCCAGCTGGGTTGCACCACAACACACGCACTCTCTCTCTCTCTCTCACCCCCTAAGAAAAGGGCTGGATCTTCAGTGTCTTTTGTGTTCCATGCCCAAATCCAAGTCCCATGCATGCAGAAAGAGTGCAGAAAGGGGACAACTGAGCAGGCTCTGCTGCACCAGCGACACTTGTTCTGCTCCACAAGTTAATTTTAGTTGAGTCATTTATTGTGACACTGGAGTCGTGCAAAATGGCAATTGGTGGACTAGAAGGAGATTGATAATCATGGTTCCATCTTTTATTGATACGTTCTTCTTTTAATTAGTTGCTAAAAGGTAATTGTCAGCATCACATTGCATCTTAATATTGGAGAAGATGTTTGCCTACTACCAGTAACTTGCAAGTATAGTAAAAAAAATAAGAAACTTGCCGACTTGAATCTAGCTCACTGTACTCGAGACATAGCCAAGATATGCTTAATCCTCGTTTTAATTTTTTTCGATTCTAATTACCATGATGCTCAGTTAGGAGCGAATAAAATAAATCATGACAAAATAATTACTGGAGAAATTACATCCTATCTGCTGAACCTGGATTAAGATCTTGAAGAGATGCTCGATTTGTCAGAGTAAACAGGCCTTTATATATTCAGTTAAGGAATGATTTATTCAATTTAGCACCAGTGTTTGGCATTGTGTTAGCAGGTTACAACTCATAGCAGGATGACTCTCTGTTGTTTCGCTTTGGGACTATGTAAACAATTCACGAATCATAGTAGGATGGCTGAGTTCTGATACTGTGCTTCATATATTACTTGTTGCTTTCATCCAACAGGCTAAAAGATTGTGATAAATAACTCATGGAGTTCAGCTAATCTTCTTGATTATTATATATGGTAAACTCAACTCAAGGAGTTAGCAGCATAATCCGTGTCCTCATTGTGGAGAATCATAAGCTGTCCCACTCTTTTTCTGTGTGCTTATGGGAACTCTTTTCCCATGTCTGGGACTTCTTTTGCAGCCAACATGATATGTAGAACTACTTTCCTTAAGACTGGTTTATAGAAGGCCTGTGGCCGCCTGGGACTTCAACTTTCATGGGCTTTTGGCTCCATGTACAACTTAGAATTCATCTTCTACGTATTGAAAAAAGAATGAACGAAAAACTTATTCAATAATGCACATATTTGCATAGCTGATTAACTTCATTGCTTCAACCTGCATTGTTTCTTTTTTAATGAAAGATGTAGGCATAAACTCTGAAGTGTAGATTTCACTAAATTTTCTCAACTTTATCATTTTTTAAAAATTTTATCCTCCAACTTTTCTATATAATTAAATTGTCTTCCAACTATTTATGTGTTTCACTAACTGCCATTTCGATCGAATATAAACAGTTTCTCGGTCAATTAGCTTACGTGACCATAAAAATAAAATAAATATAAAACATTAAAATAAATTAAAAAGGGGGCTCGACCCCCTCTTCCTCTCCCTCTGTTTAGGAAACCGAAGGTAGAGGGCCAAAACGGGGGGGGACTCCCCTCCATGAGCTCGCTCTCGCAAAGGGGGTCAACGCCTCCTTTTCGCCCCTCTCCCCCATCACCTAAGCATGGAGAGATGGTTGGAGCCCATTTTTAAAAAATATTTTTAATTATTAAAATAATATGTTTTTTTTTTTAATATTTTTATTTTATTTTTAAATAAATGAGCTCAGAGAGGAGGGTCAACGTTCCCTTTTTCGGCCCTCTCCCTTCGAGTTGCCTGAGCGCGTATGATGGCTCACCGACGGCCGGAGGGAGAAAGGGTCGAGCCCCTTTTTCTTAAAATTATTATTTTAATATTTATTTTATTTTTAAATAACTTGTCGTGTAAGTCAATTGATCAGAAATCACATATATATATGGTAAAAAAGGTAGTCAGTGAAATAAACAAATAATTAGATAACAGTCAAGTTATAAACTAAAGTTGGAAAAGAAAGTTGAGAAAAAAGACTTAAGTTAAACGACATTTAATGAAATTTACTTGTAGCCATTTCTCCTCCCGGTGATTTTTTTTATCAAAAATAAAATACTTGCAATGATTGCCAAGAAGATTTCTTAGTGCTTAGAGCATGAGAGCCTAATGAGTTTTTTTTTAAAAAAATGCCATCTTCCCATTCAATATCATTTCAAGGGTATCATGTTCTTCTCATCATTTTTACCCACAATTTAAATCCTATATTCTCACTTAAACTGGATCTTGAGTTGCTGGAAATTTTGCTACGGTGTCTACTTGCTGCAGGGTTCCCTTTGTTTTTTTTCTGCCTCTTCCTTTGAGCTTTTCATTCCCGCAGAGAGTTGTAAAATTTCACCTTAGGCCAAAATGTGCACATCGCATTAGGGACTTGTGGCACTAACATTTTATCATAACTATCGAGCTAGTCAGAAGCTTTTGGAGTGAGGCCATTGTAGCCACTTGTGAGCAAAGCTTTCCTTTTTCTTTCTTTTTTTTTCCAGATGACATTTGGTGTCTTAATTAGTTCAATTTTTTGGGTGTGACTAGTGAAGAGGCCAACAGCTGCCTGCTTCTACAGTATGAACCCCTTTGCATGCAATTGTAGCATGCTTATCATTTGTATTATAAGTAAATTGCATTATTTTGGGTTGTCCATTGTGATGATGGTCTCAAAGTTGAATCAATATATAAGGTTTGTTCAATCCTGAGCAGTTGAAATTATTGTTAAAATGACTATTTTTTTGTGATAATTAGAAATGAGTAGCAATCAAAATTAGGGAATAATCATTGTGTGTTGCATTGGTATAGTATTTCTTCGTATGAGATTCCAAGGTTTGACAACAGATATGGGCCCTACGGGTCGGGTGTTGCAAAACTATGGGCTGATGGTGGACCCGAAGTGATCCAAAAGTGTGTGGTTCGGTTCAATTTGTTGGGTTCACCAAATTGATCCCACGCGATGAACACTTCTATTACTCCACTTAGGGGGAGATTACATGTATAACAGATATGACTTACAAAATAGGGGGATACTACATGCATTTGCTCCTACCCTTAATCATTTTCATACAAACTTTGCTAGCATAATCAAATTATGTTTGCTTCATGGTTAGCATGCAGTTTATGTTTAATGAGGTACTGCAGTATGATTCAGATACTAAGTCATTTACTTTTGAGTAATTTACTTGTAATAATTTATGTTTGAGTAATTTAACTTTGGCAAAATAATTGTAAGCATAATACTAAAATCAATGAAGCAATATACATCTTTGTATTTATGCTCTCTCATGAGCATTTTTGACAAAGTGTCTCATGTAAGAGGAGAAATGCTAGAGGTGGTGTTTTGATGTGCATGCCAAACACAGTGATCATATTATCAACCTAAATGTTTGAAGTCAATAGATTTAAAATAAGCATAGAAACATATGAATTTGAAAATAAAAACATAATAAAAGCTTTAATTGTGAATATATAAGATAGAAACATATAAAATAAGAATTTACTTTAGTCTCAATCATCTTGTTTTGCCATTGTGCGTCCGAATAAATTTTTTTGATACACAATACGCAATGACTATGCTAGTATGTCAATAAGAAGTTGGTTCTTTGTTGGCACCACATCAAGAAGTATGGTCACTTAACCTGCATCTACTAAATAATATTTACCAAGAGGAACTTAAAACCCCTTATCTAATGAATTTCATAGTATTCTAATATCTAAAGCAAAACATTCACATCCGACTCTAACACATACCAAAAGTAGCTCAAAATCACAATGGACGACCATCACAATTTGGGATAAAATTCCCTTTCTACGTAATGAGGATCATGTAAATCTTGTACAATGACGATAGGAACACGAGTTTAATCAATTAAA
This sequence comes from Pontederia crassipes, assembly GCA_030549335.1. Taxonomy (NCBI): domain Eukaryota; kingdom Viridiplantae; phylum Streptophyta; class Magnoliopsida; order Commelinales; family Pontederiaceae; genus Pontederia; species Pontederia crassipes. The sequence goes on from JAUKPH010000017.1 coordinate 3,385,274, forward strand.
CGAATGTAATATGTGAATACAATATATAATATATGTATGTATGTAGGTAGGTAGGTATGGAGGGATAAGCCGATGGAAGAATGAAAATATACGAACTGCTTTATCGCTATGTTGAAATCCATTTTGTACAGCGTGGTTGTCGAGCCAATGTGTACATGATCATAACCACTTGTTCTTCAACTATAACACTTATATTATCACAAAATAATTATGTTCCTTCAAATGTAGTACAACCAAGTAACATACCTCATACAATGCACTTAAGCTCGGTTCCACGTAGATGAGACCAATCAATTTACCCACTGATTTCCAACTCATTAACCCTCCAAAGTTGAAACGTAGAAGGGAAGCAATAAGAGGGCAACAAGTGAAATCAGCATCAATTCATGGACATTTTGTAGTTTTTTTTTATTTCAAAATAAATTGTCTACTCTTTTCCTATGAATCATCTCTAGGAAATTCATATGAACAACATTTTTTTTAATCGCATGAACTCTGTGAACTTCTATTTCATGTTCTTATGGTGTACATGAAACCCTAAATCATCTAAATTAAGCCTCACCCTAATGAAAAATTAAACAACATTTGAAACTTGTTAGCATGATCTCAACATCTTAGGTTCTTCGAAAATTATGAAATTTCATAAGTTTTATCCCTTTTGAGTCAACTTTCCTTAGGATTTAGAAATCAATTTAATTTGATTCCTATACAAAAAGCTATGAATTAATAATTCAGAGTTGCCCTTACTATTTTATATGATGACTAATCTGAATTGTAAATTCTATTATAATTTGGATACTTAAAATCAATAAATTAAATTTATTTCATAAACTTGTAGAAGTTTTATTTTTTAACCAAATAGAATAATCTTGATAGACTAAGTACACTAAAAAGGGATATATGGAGGTGTAAACTCAAAAAGGTTTACATGTGTAAATTCATATTAAACATATGATTTTTATACTACACATCATTTAGTTTGTCAAAACACAAACATAAACAAGAATAGTGGTAAATCTTTAAAATTTTTTAGAATAATCCACAAAGAACAAAATTATGAAATTCATATGTATTTAACTTAGAGGGTCTAGTTTTATCAAAAAATTGGAATCACTAGATTTGTGCAAGTATCTTATGGTTTTTACACTCAATATTACTCAATCTGACAATACACCGAGAAGGAGGGAGGATATGGTTATTTTTTTTAATTTTGTATAAATTTTTTAGAGTGTATTGAAATATGAAATCTTTGTGGGTTAAGAATCACATGTCTATATTTTTTTATATAGAATTTATGTCATTTGAATATGGTATGTTTAACAATTATTATGTATTTTATAGTCAATATCACTCGCGCAATTATATGATGCATGTACTAAATGTTATTTGATATATATATATATATATATATATATATATATATACTATGTGATTAAAAAGTGAATGAATTGGTTTAATGTAATTATATGATACATGTGCTAAATAATATGGATACGATCGTGTTATGCATATGCATTCTATTTCACATGCATTTGTATTTCTCTTTGTCATGATGATATTTTGTGCGGGAATGATACAACATCAGGCAAGATGATATTGACATCCATGAAATAATATATGTTCTATGTTAAGATGATATGATATCCTATGAGACGATATTGTGCCTCTTATTAGGATTAATGTATTTTATGTAATAATGATATGATGCATCTGATAATGTGGTAATATGACGTGCATTATGTATAAATGTATACATGAAATGTTATGACATATAATATGATACTTGAAATGATATATGAAATTGAACAAATATGTGTCATGTTGCATGATATGTTAAAAATGTTATTCTAATGTTGTCAAGTGATATTTTTTATTCATAATATGATCATATGCGCAGAATAAAAATGTTATCTTGCTTCTTATTATCTTATCATATGTAAAATTATCTTCTCTGAATTGAACAAAAGTGATAATACATATATTATACATTTTTAACTTACTCAGCTATGGTTTGCTCACATTGGCGTTTTAACACTTTTTAGGTCAATAGACAAGTCACGTGAAGGTGCTAGAAAATCCTTAATCGGAATTAAAAATACTTTTGGACAGAAAACAAATTAATATGACATTTAGATTTCTCATGATACTTTTGTGAGAAATATATTACCTCTAAATACATAACATTATGTACAAAATTTAAATATTTCCGAAGATTTTGTAAAATGTATAAGTTTAAATTATTGTATACTTGTTCTGATTTTCCATAATGAAAGTACACATGTAAATTCAATAAATTGAAACATTTTTTTTTACTCGTGTTCATTATTCCTCAACAGGAAAAAAATCGACAAAAGAAAACTTTTATGGGAGAAAAGAAGGAAAGAGTAAAAAATTCCTCCAATTAAAAATGAGATGAACTTAGAGCAAAGTTATTTTCAGTCTTGCAGAGCCGAAAAGAATGTAACTGAAGTTCATAATAGAAGGCCCAACAACCTCAAGTTTGACAAATTCTCTTTTTTTTTCATTTAAAAATACAAGACAGGTAAAATAAAACTAAACACATCCATTAAAAATAACTAAAATGGAATGTGATTTTGCTCTAGCAAATAGCAATCACACACATTCATAATGCTTGTTAGACCCTCCAAATCAAAAGTTACTGCCTGGAAATTCCGATGAGGGAATTTTTATAGGAGGAACAAAAGAGCAATTGACTTTAAAATTTTATTGATTTTAGAATAATTGACTTTAGAATTTAATTATGGTTTGTCCTTTCTGATCGGATTATTGGGTAACAGACATTCGAAGACCTCTTGATTTGTGCAAGATGATATAGTTCTTTTACCCTAGTCTCCAAGCCAAAAGAGTGGAACTAAATGGAACCAGACTCCTAATTTCTCAAGCGATGTGACAGATGAAAAACAAGGTCACATGACCCTGGTTCAATCAAGTTAGTTTCATCATTTTGGTGAAACCGATTGCTATTTTTTTGGGTGGATTTTGACGTCAACTTTTTCATTTTGCAAATTCTTTTTTTTTCCTTTTAGTTTTTTTTCCGTTTCTTATATATAATAATTTATTTATTATGCATAAAATATTTATAATAAAGAATTAATATAATATTATTTATAAATTATTATTTCATTAAAAAATTAATATTTCATTAAATTTAATTTATTAAAAATTGAATTTATATATAATATATATTAATAAAATTTATTCAAAAATTTTAATATATATATTTTATTTTTTAACAAATTTATAACTTATATTCATAATACCTATTTTAAATTTAAACACATACTAAAATTAAGTCATCACATCTACTTTTTTTTCTATCAAATCAACTATTTCATTTATGATCATTAAATTTTATTTCATTCAAATACACTCCGAATTAATTTATCAATTCAATTATTTATTAAAATTAGGAGAAACTTTAATTCCAGTGCTTTGTCCATCCCATGATAACGAAAAAAAGTGGTTTTACCTCAATAAAAAAGATATAAATATTAACAAAATGCAAAATAAAGTGAGAAAAAGAAAGAAAAGAGATTGAAACGTGTCCAATCACGAGAGAACAAACAAAAAAAAAGAGATTGAAACGTTCACAACTTTTTCTTTGTGCTTAAGGCCACTTTGAATATTATTTTTTTTCCTACCTTCTTCCCTGATTCTTGGCCTTCTATCGACCATTGACTGATTGATTTCAATCATCCAACATGGCCTTCCTTTTCCTTCCAAAAGGCTAAGCTCTCGCACACTGTCCCCCCTTGGCCCTTGGGAACAGCGCATACACCCCGCACACAGGGGGGAGAGAGATAGAGTCGAAGCAGGTAGGAGCACAGCAAGGAGGAAAAAGAAACGTATACTACTTGACCTTAATTGGTCTGGATACATGATGGCTTTGGACAATCATTTCCTGCTTCCCCACCAAGTCCAACCTTGCTTTGATTGGGATCCACAAACCTTTGGACTTGCAGCAGATCACCAACTCCATGAGCGTCGCCTGGGCTTGTTTAATTGTTAGCATTATTTTGTTTTTTTTTTCCTTTCTTTCCACCAAGAGTAAATGCATGAACACTTTGTTGTGCTTTGTGCTTCTGAATTCTACGGTTCCCATGTCTATTTAGCCTGTAATTGAAGATCTTGAGCTTTGTTTGTTGCTTTTCTTCATGTGTGATGTGATCAGCCGTCGGGTCTTGGATGCCGTCGGAGTCGCCAACAGGATACCTGCAGGATGCGGTGGCTGAGTGTAGTGATCGGCGCAAGAAGAGAAGGAAGCTGCCGCCACCTCCTCCTCCACCTCCTCCTGTTCATGACTCGGTCGTGACAGAAGACCTGCAAGGTCTCCTTCAGGTACTTCCTGTTCATGCTTTAAGTGCGTTGTTGTTTTAATTACGTTGCCGGCTGTTTAAGTTTTGCCATTTGGCGCCAGGGGTTCTGGAATCCAGACTTTTGTGAAGATCCCTTGAACAATTCAAGTTACATGCTGCAAGATCACATCATAAATATTCCAGGCGCGTCTCTCTCTCTCTCTCTCTCTCTCTCTCTCTCTCTCTCTCTCTCTCTCTCTCTCTCTCTCTCTCTCTCTCTCTCTCTCTCTCTCTCTCTCTCTGCCCACAGCAATCGATGTAGGTAGGGGCAAGACAAGCCAAGTAGCATAGATGAGAAACAATGTATACTCCAGTCGGCAAATGTGTGCTCATGAGTTCCTCATCAAATGCATTTGACATGCATAGTCAGCAAATATAAGAAGAGCATAAGTTAATTAATCCTAGTTATTTGACGAACTTCACAGATGAGTAGTGAAACTAGCAAACATTATCAGCTTCTAATGATTAAAAAAAAATATGTTTCCTGCTCTTGAATACATTCAGACTGCCCTTTCAACATGCTGCTGAATTGCGAGACACAGTTGACTTCACCACATCCACAGCAAGACCCACTCCCCTCGTTTTCGTCCCAAGGAGACTCATCACATTCTACTGCTGGATTAACAATTAGCAAAGATGACTGCCACTCCAACTCTTCTCCCCCAGTCTCATCTACAGTCGTAGGTAATCCATGAGAATGACATAAATGAGCTCACTTTTTCTTTATTTAATTTTTGTCTACTGGTTAGTCCACTCCAATCCAAACTCATGCATGCAGAAAACAAGAAGCCGGCCATGGGATTAGTGTACCCCTTTGATATGGTGAAGCCCGGAGCCTTGGATGGGGACGTGACCTTGGCCGACATCAACGAAAAGATCCTAATGCGCCCAAAGCGGCCTGTCCGTCACCCCGTCGGCGAGTACGCGTGCACTCCGTGTTTCGCCGCTGCCAACCAGCTGACGCTTTCCGGCAAGGCGGTGATGAGCCTCATTAGGATCCACACTCAAGGGAGGGGCACAGTAACAATTGTAAGAACGAGGGGATGAAAAGCCTTACTAATTTCATAATTATGCTTGCTGAATATGAGATTACTATGTTTATATATATCAAACTATCAAACAATGAATGCCTAGACTCTTCATCTTTGTAATTGTGCTACTATTTTCGTTTGCAAGGAAAGCTATATATTTGCTTGTCATCATATAATGAGAACTCTTGGATCTGATATTGAATTTGCATGTACAAAATTCTTCAAACATTTGTTTGTTTGTTGGTTGGTTTTGTCTTTGCTCGTGAGTTAATATTTTTTGTGATTGGGAACAAAATTATTTAGATGACATGCATGCAGTTTGGCAGGTCTTCTGCTGTGATTGAATTAATTGATCAATGGAGCAGCAGTGGTAGAAAACATGCATGCATGCATGGATCCACATGCATTAATTGGCCATAGATGACAAGAACTTGTGACACAGCATTCATGACTTTACTTTCCTTAAAAATGAAAGGAACTGAGTAATTAAATTTCTTTCCTGTTCTATCTTGTATTCGAGATGAATTAAAGAGGACAAGTTTGCTTCATATGGCTATTTTCCTTCACAATATGATATATGGATGGAGTTGCAGTAAATTATGGTATAGAATATTAGGTGCGCGCGTGTGTGTATACAACAATAATTTGGTGTGCAACTTTTATATTGCAAATGGAACGCAAAAATCGACATCCATCACAAATTAAATGAATGCGATAAATGGACGTGTAAATTCACAGTTAATAGTACTTAATACCTAAGTGTTTACACGTGTAGTAATTTACTACACATGAATGAAGGTTACTAATTGATGGGTGAATACTTGATCAAAAGTTTGTGGCATTCCGACCTATTGATAATGCCTTGAATCGAACCCAGTTGTAATTCTATATGGTCCCTCTTCTTAGTCAGACATTTCGACAGATTTCCCCTGCGAGGGTTCTAGCTATGTAGGGACAAAATTTTTTAAGTATATTCTATATGTGATTCAGAATTGATTTATTTTTCTTATCACGAGATATGTGTCATATTTTAAAGGAGAGTCTCAGTCAGTCTGTAATTCCTATCATCTATGAAAGGAGGTACTTATATAAACTTCCTAGAGATCCAAGGAGAAAGTAATATGATATTGTGTTTTTCTTTTATTTTTTTCATCTAATAAAATTCTACGTCGCCTTAAATTTCTCGAATTTTCTCGCGGTGCACGATTTCTCTCGTGCAAAAATTCTAACACAATCTATTATCAAAAAAAGAGAAAAAACAAAAGATTGGAAATGTGAAGCTTGAGACTAAGAGTGTAAGAAAAAACCAACTAACTCAAAAAATCTATCCGAAACGAAAAAATGAATCAAAAAAATAAAAAATCAGGGGCTCAAATATAATTTAGGGTGGCTTCTAGTAAATTAAAGTCCACTCGCTAAAATTAGAATCCTATCCGGAAAAATCGTAGGGGTCGTAGTGCCCATTTTTTATTTATACAATTAATACATACGTTATCAATTCTTTTATATAGATATAATATTTTTCTATAAAATTTCATACTTTTCTATCACATTATCAAACTCTAATTTAATAAATTTAAAATTTTATTATTATATTTTATATTTTATATAAAATTGTTTTTATATTAATTTAATTTATTATATGTATTTTAAAAATATAATTATATAAAAGTATGGTCCTAAAAAATCACTAAAAAACCGACATGGTAGAGGGTGGTTTTATGTTTTCAAAATGATTTTAGGATGATTTCTTTATTTTAAAAAGTGATCCAAAAAATAATGGCCGGTGATAAAAAATTCGACCCGACCAAAGCTACTTTCACCCCTACCTGAAACTCTAAATATAACATCTCAAACTCTATTAACAAGATATGGACTAAATGAGAGGACTTGAGGAATTAATGTATATATATATATATATATAATGTAGGACACGATAGGAAATAAATTATTATTATTTTATCTTTTCGAATCCGAATTAATCATATGCTAATAATTTCGGACATTAGAACCTGCCGACGTAAAAAGAAAAATGTAGGACCACGGAGTAACCAAGCAAATGGTGCTGAGAACCTAAATTAACACAAAAAGTGTAACTTGTTGCTGAATCATAAACTTTTAAAAGACAAGGAGTGGGTCTTTTGGAAGAGCTTGTTGCTAAAAAGTAGCATGTTGTCGTCCCACAAAGTCAGGCTGTGGCTAATTTTGAAGTAAGACATATAGGCCCCTTGGCAAATATGGTCATGATTATCCTACAGTACATGCACTCTCTTTCTCTCTAGTCTCTGCATTCTCCTTTCCCTTCTTTTTTTTTTCTTCTTCTAATTTCTCTCCAAATTGATTTGCCGACGCCAAGTTCACTCTCAATATATTAGGGAAGAAAAGAAGAAGCTTGGTGCATTTATTACTCACGTTTTATAATTTGTAAATAGCTGATTCTCTTACTAACCTTCTGGACTTAATTGATTTTGTGATTTTATGTTCATCTCTTTAATTTACTTATTGTAATAAAATTTTATGATTCACCTATTAGTCTTCTTAATTAACTTCAATATCAGCTTTAGTAGTTATTCAAAATTCGAAGGACAATTTCTTATCATAAATCATGGCATCAAACAATCAAATGCATTTCATATCCAAGTTCTTATACATGTATTGCAAAAAAAACAGTATTGGCCTAATTCTGAACTCGCGGATGATTAGTAATATCATGATCGAAGGCACGACTCAATAAAAAAAATGAGTACATAGCATAGGCCGACCCTACATAAAACAATATATGGGGTTAATTGACCCCATAATTTTGAAGTTAATATATTACTTGGTCTATAACAATTGTACAAAATATTCATATTAATTAATTATAATTCAGGAATTTGAATCCACTAAAATTACTTCCATTTAATGCACTTCAAAATTAATTTTCTGATTTAGTTATCTATTTTTATTTAATCGTAATTTGTAAGTATATGAAGTGAAACTTACGACTATATATTCAATTTTAGATGAGGTAATTAGCTGGTGAATACGATGATAATTATCTTAGATTTCTCTAAATCTAAATGACTTATATTTTTACTTACTTTTATTGAATTATATTATTATTAAAAATTATAATTTGCACTTATGATACTTGGAATCTTAGGCCCGCCACGTGAAAATAAATGAGGGGAAAAATAACAGGGATGCACAATTAATTAATGAAACCACAAGTTTCTACAATCCAACAAAATCTCAGAAGCCTTCAGAACTGATCTGCTTCAAAATCTACAAAGATATTGGCTGTCTTTATGGGTACACGGCTGATCCAGCAAAAAGCTACAAACAAGCTGGGCATGGCGAACAAGAACGTGAAGTGATCCTGATAAGTTTCCATCACTCATCACTTTAAAAGCTCATTTCTGTACATGCATCTCTCTCTCTCTCTCTCTCTCTCTCTCTCTCTCTCTCTCTCTCTCTCTCTCTCTCTCTCTCTCTCTCTCTCTCTCTCTCTCTCTCTCTCTCTCTCTCTCTCTCTCTCTCTCATGTCGATGGCAATTCCATGCAAGGGCGTGAAATGGGTGAATGATTAGCTCCTCGGCTCGTACGATCTATCGTAACGCGTGCTAGTGGAAGTCACTTCTTTTGGTACCATGCATGTTATGCTTCATGCATGCGATATTTAGGTACAGTGCAGGCATGAGACGAAACATGCACAGAGTGCAAGCAACTCTTCTCTTGCTGGACTTCCCTGTCTTCCCTTCTCCATTACTGTTACTTGCTAAGGTTCTTCGTCTACACGATGTTAACCATAGAGCAGCAAAAGTTCTTAGCTGCGACAAAAATAGGTGTGTCAGGGCAGAGAGAGAGAGAGATTGTAGTGTGTGTGTGGTAAATTTTAATTACTTTTACACATTGAAGTTTACGTGAACTAAGCTAGTGGATCTGGAACAGTGAACAGTAGGACTGCATGCACGTTTCCTTTTTCTTTCCCTGAAGCACAGGACAGTTTGCAGCAAAAGGAAGATATCATACTTCATCTGTCATCTCCCAAGTTTAAACTCCATCTGTGGCCTTGATTTAGTGTTCTCATGTAGAAAGAAAAGAAAAGGCTAATTAATTTCTCAGTATATATATCGTTGAATAATCACAGCAACGATTTATTTGATTTCAAGGGGAAAAAATCAGTCTTATATATTTGGTTGGGGTAAAAGGAAAAAGGAAGAGTAATCAATTCTGCTTATTTGATTGCGTTTAGGTTGAATGATAATATTACTTTTCAATATCTTATTTTTTTCAATCTCAAAATTATATTACGTATTTTGTATTTTAATTATATTTAATAAAAACATATTTATTCAAAAAAGTAATATTTAATTATTTTAATATTATTCTATCTTTTCCTTAATTACTTTTCAAATAAGGTGTGAATATATTTACTCTCATGGACTGACTATTTTTCCCTTACTTACCCTAGTTTCCTTCCCATTAATAATATTTCAACCAAATAGAACTTCTAACACTAGGGAAACCCAGCCTCAGCTCCTTAGAAACTTTTATACTTGTTAGTTTAATGTTTTATTGGAGTAAAAATTAGATGTACTATATATACATATATATATAACACATATTAATGTTTTATTGGAAATTATTAGTAATTTTTGTTTGGAAAAAGTAATTACTAATTAATGTTCACCACTATTCATTTCCATATTGTATATAGAACTAGTTAACTAGTAATAAGATTTTAAATTGACCCTCGACTTGAAGGTTCCGAGATGATATCAAGAGAAGCGCCATGAGAGGAGCCGTCTAAGTAGGCTCTTGTCTGCACTCTTCTCGGAGAGAGGAAGACTGGTGGAGCGGGCTCTGCCTCATCTATGGGCTCTCTTCCTCTGGAGCAACCTTCATCTCCACCGGTTGTCTTTCGCTTGTGAGCAGATGGAGCAGAGACAGTGTCAACTTTACAGGAAAACTTTAACAGGAACAACGAGACAAAAGAACTTTACAGGAAAATCCAGATAACGGTGGAGTTATGTTTTCTTGGTTTCTTTATTACAACGGAGGATGAGAGAGAGAGAGAGAGAATTGGCAGATAAACCGAAGAGAAATGAGCACAGGCAATGAGTTCATTCTTTCACTGCCGCCGTAGATCTTTGGTTTAAAGGTCCTGGGAGATAAGACACTTGGAGTTCGATTTCCAGGGGGGAAAAAATCTTCTTCGAAACCTCAATTTAGTTTTAATTTAATTAATGAATTAATGATGGATTGAATACATCGACAATCCCGACTCCATCCCTAATGTCGAACGCGAGACCTTCCACCTCACTCCCCAGCCGGTGGCTGCACCGGCGCCGGCGTACAGGCTCGCCTGGTCTGACTCACAGTACATCATCGCCACCCCCTCCCCAAAGCTCGCGTTAAGAAAGGGGATGAGGCCCAGCAGCCCCCATTTAAAATTTTAAATATATGTGGAAGCTTTTTTATATTTTTATTGTAACATCGAGTACTTTGTTCGATCTTCTTTCACTATTTCATTGAACCCAAATGATAAAGAGAAATGATACAGAAGCAAAAGACTTTGACAATTAAACTAACATGACAATACCTTTTGCTCTACGTGGCGGGTCAAAGTAAACTCGAGTCGGATACTAGAATTCACAAAGCTCGGAGCTCCACATTAATGGAGGATTCGAGCCAAGTCGTGGGCGAGCTCGGTCCGGATTTGTAACGTTTAAGAAGGGCGCATGATAAGATCATATAAGAAGAGCTCAATAATAAAATAATAGATCAATGAGAGTATGAATCAATAAAGGAGATCAGGTAAGAGATCAATGGATCAATCAATATCAATTATCAATTATGTCTTATCACTATGACACTTATCCAATTTAATAATTTTCTATTATTAATATTTGTGGTCATCGGTCAATTATCAATTTCTATTATATTCAATAGACGGAGCCAAAGTCAATCAACGTCAAAATTTAAATGATCAAGGTTCAATTCCATTCCATTCAATTCTATTCAATTTTAATTCAATTCAATTTAATTTCAATTCAATTAAAGAGCGCTTAGCCAATTATAAAAAACTTCATGTCTCTTTCATGTAGTCCAGTGGGAGATCAAGCCATGGTAAGCCGCCCTCCAATGAAAGTACTAACAATAGTTTCGTGATGGCGGGAGACCATGACCATCACATGACAGTCATAACTTTCCTAAAGGATGACATCTCAAACTTCTAGGTAGATTGTCTGCTCCATACAATACTATAACAATAATGGCCCAAGGGACTTAGAGACAATCGGAGAACATGAAGACCCAGCAGTTTTCATCTTTTATCTTGTTTAACTTAAAGGTCTATCTTTAACAATTTACTTTAGATTAGACAATGACTCAATCATGAGAAAACTACTGGATCAATATCATGATGGATAATAGGATCTGATAGGGTAACAATAAAGATAATCTCAAATCAAATCTAAAAGATATGATGAGGTCAGATCTATTTGTGATATAATCAGAAATGATCATGAACAATAAGCTACGATAATTATTCAATTTTCTATAACAGTTTACCCAAAATTACGATTTTTATCCCCAGAACTCGGCCAGCGTCAAGTGAAACTCGGACCATGTTCGGGAACGATCAATATTACCTTGGCCAGAGCAAACCCGGGCCAGGTGAATGGTGAACTTGGGCCGAGTCAGCCGGTTCACGTTTAATCGAATCGCGTCGCGATCCCGAGTCGAGCCGAAGCTAGAACCTGGACCGGGCCAATAGGAACCCCCGCCAGGTTGGACAATCCGATCTAATTCCGAATCCAATTTGATCCGGATTCAACCAAATCCGGACCGGGCACAGCAGAACCTGGGCGGAGTTCTGCCGTCGACGGCGAAGTGCATTCCGACGCGACTTTCTGACCATCATAACTATGTCATATGACGTCTAAACTATGCATATGATATATCAATGGAATCATGGTACAAAGGAGAAGAGATTAGAGTTCCATGTCGTGAAAAACCGATAACATAGGGATTCCACCTACGTACCTAAAGTTGGCTGAAAAATTAACAGAATTTTCTTCTCTGAAAATCTGCACGAACGCCGAACTTTGGTCGGCGGTTGCTCTCTGTCCTCGCTCCCAAAGCTCACGGCCACCACTTGGAACTTATTCTCCTACGTGCAGGCTTCGAAACCAGCCACCACACGTTCTCGAGGTGCCTCGATTCGCGTGCAAATGAGAGGAAAAGAGGGCTTGTGGGCGAAATTCTATTTTTGACAAAAAAAGGAATTTCCAGCCACCCTTTAATATCTATTTTTAGGTGCAGATTTGAGATATCAATTCTATTAGGCCTTGTACTTTTTTAGAATCAATCTTGATCATCCATCAATGACTAATCCCTTCCTAATTATTCAGATTTATTTAAATTCGAATTTATTTCGTAAATCCATACTTATCTCTATAACAATTCTATCTTTATTCAAATTCTATCATCTTTCTTCATCTTATCTCATAATTTCCATCAATTTCAAAATTAATTAATTCCATAATATTAACATTGGGACTTTCAGTTCCATTAAATAAAAATAAATATCCTTTATTTATTTTCTAAAAATTCGGGTTGTTATATCATAACCTCCTTAAAAATAAATTCATCCTCGAATTTGCTTAAGGGAATTACATCAACTATTTAAATAATTCTGAAAAGTCCTTCCTCATTTCATCTTCCAATTCCCAAGTAGCGTCTTCGCCTCTATGATGTGTCTATGCCACTTTCACCATAGGTACCATCTTATTCTTCAAATGCTTAGTCTGGTACTCCAATATCTCTATAGGTTGTTCTGCGTATGTCAGGTCCACATTCAAGTTTGGTTCTTCCATATTCACTATATTAGCATCATCATGTTGATACTTGCGCAACATTGACACGTGAAAGGCATTATGCACGTGTCCATATGATGGCGGTAGCGCCAACCTGCAGGCTGCATCGTCAATCAATTTAAGTATCTCGAATGGACCAAACATATCTAGGGCTTAGCTTCAACCTTCATCGGGGAGACTTTCAGCATCACACGATCTCTAACTTGAAGATCTATTCTCTCCATTTCTTGTCAGCATAAGTCTTCTCTCTGGTGAATGCTGCTTTCAATCTTTCTCTAATGAGACAAACATTTTCAGCATCCTCCATGATTTGCTTCAGCATTTCCTCTGACAAGAACTATCGTCCTCCTACCTCACTCCAACAGATAAGGGAGTGGCATGGTCTTTCATATATCGCATCAAAGGGTGCCATGCCAATACTAGAGTGATGGCTATTATTATATGCGAACTCAATCAGTGGGAGGTGAGTGTCCCAACTACCACTCCAGTCGAAAGCACATGCTCGGAGCATATCTTCCAATGTCTGTATGGTGCGCTCAGACTACCCGTCTGTCTGAGGATGGAACGTTGTGCTAAAATTCAATTTCATTCCAAAGGCACTCTGGATGCTCCGCCAAAATTTTACCGTAAATCGTGGATATCTATCCGACACAATGGAGACTGACGGATAACCTCCTTAATATAAATGTCCATCAGACTTTCGACGGACTGCTTCCATTTGATGAGAATGAAGTGGGCCGCTTTGCTAAATCGGTCCACCACTACCCATATCGCATTGTGGCCCTATTGTGTTCTTGGAAGCCCTGTAACAAAATTCATTGTTATCTTTTCCCCTTTTTATTGTGGAATTCCAAGTTCCTGCATTACTCCATATGGCCTTTAATGCTCAACTTTCACTTGCTGACATACAATGCACTTTGTAACGTACTCCGCTATGTCCTTCTTCATATTGTTCCATCAGAAGGTCCATTGCAAATCTTTATACATTTTCGTGCTTCCGGGATGAATGGCGAATTCTGGTTTGTGGCATTCATCGAGCACATGTCCTCTTAGTCCATCATGGGCAGGGACTCATAAACGTCCCCTGTATCTGACGACTTCATCTGAGACTGTAAAGTCGGCAGGGATCTTTTTTGCACAACTTGAGTAGGTGGTCGTACTCATTGTCATTCAGTTGTGTCTTTCCAATCTTCAACATCAATTCGGATTGCATGCCGAGGTGTGCCATAATCCATACACCATCACTGCTGGTTACTGGACTAGCATGTATAATACAGTCGGTCATATTCCATCGACCCTACCCACTTCCTACTGAGTGCGTCAGCAACCAAGTTTGCCTCTCCCGAGTGGTAGCTGATGGCAAACTCGTAATCTTTTAAAAATTTTATCAATCTCCTTTGACGCATATTCAGATCACGCTGAGAAAAGATATACTTCAGACTCTTGTGATTTGTGAAAATCTCGAACTCTTAACCATAGAAGTAGTGCTTCCAAATCTTGAGGGCGAAGACTACCACTGCTAGTTTGAAATCGTGCGTCGGATAGTTCTTCTCGTGTTTCTTCAATTGCCTTGATGCGTAGGCAATAACCTTCTCTTGTTGCATCAAGACGCACTCCAATCCGGTGCCACATGCATTGCTATATATCACATCACCTCCTTGGCCTGAAGGTATGGTCAGAATACGCGCCGTCATCAATCTTTTCTTTAACTCTTAGAAGCTGTCTTCACACTTTCGTGACCACTCATATTTGACGTCTTTCTTTATGAGATTTGTCAGTGGTGACGCGATCTTGGAGAAGTCTTGTATAAATCTCCGGTAGTATCCTGCCAGCCCGAGGAAGCTCCTAACCTCTGACATGTTCTTCGGTTGCTCCCAGTTAGCAACTGCTTCCACCTTGGCAGCATCCACTGATATGTCATCCTTGCTAATGATATGTCCGAGGAACATTATCTCCTCTAACCAAAATTCACACTTTGAAAATTTTACGAACAACTTGAGCTCTAGAAGGGTCTGTAGCACAACTCGTAGATGTTCCTCATGTTCCTCTGGACTCGACGAATAAATCAGAATATCGTCGATAAAAACGATCGCATACTTGCCTAGATATGCCCTGAACACCCAATTCATCAAATCCATAAAAGCTGCCAGGGCATTGGTCAGCCCAAATGACATCACCAGGAACTCGTAATGGTCATATCTTGTTCTTAATTTTATAGAGATATATAAAATTATATTTTGATGATACAAATCTCGAAAGATTAAAGTTAAAATGTTGAAAAAGTTTAAAGAAAAAGAGATAATTTTATGCACTACACTTTGATTAAATAATTAACTATGATCCTATTAGATTTTGGATTAATCATAAATATCAAAGTTGCAGATAATTCTGTTAGCTTTTCATAGAATTAAAAATTATCTCATTTGAATAACTGTGCAAAAAGTTATACTTAAAATAGTACAGGACGATCGAGTTGTCGGCTATAAAATTGGTCGACCGATCAGGAACACAGGTCGATCGGTCCAAAATATCAGTCGACCGGTCCAGAATACAGGTCGATCGGTCAGTGCAAAAAATGCCCAATTTCAACCAACAGAATGTCGAGACTATACCGATCGACCGGACAATGCAGAATTCGCCAACGGTCACATTTTTCATAAAAGAAAGTGTATCGATCGACTGGTCCATATGTGCGGTCGATCGGCCTTCGAGTCACATGAATAGTAACAGTCAAATTTGAAGGAAAAAATTGTGGAATGATTTTTGGACGACTTTCTCACTTGCAGAAGCCAATAAAAGGAGTGTCAAAGCCAGAAGGAAGAGCAATCATCCAAGTCTTGAAGAAAAATTTTAAGTTATCAAAAGAAGACGTTTTTCTTGAAGTTTTCATTTTTAGTTTTCTCTTATTCTCCTGTGTAAAAAAGGTTCAAAATCTTACCTCTTGAACGAGAGAAAAGATTAGCTTCCTAGGAGAAGAGGTTGCATTTTCTCTCAAAGCGGAGAAAAGGTGGTTGATGTAAAGGGTGTTCTTCCTCGCCCCATTTGGAATTAAGGAAGAGTCTTAGTGGAATCTCCGACGGTCTCGAGGTTGAGAAGTCGGAGTGGGGATGTAGGCCAAGGTGTGGCTGAACCTCGTCAACAACCAACATGTGTTTGCGTTTGATTTTCTCTCTCCCTCTCCCTTTAATATTGAATTTATGATATGAATTGTAAAGGATTTAAGAATTGATTTTAAGCTTTCGTGACGATTTTTGTGAAATCGACATTTTCGAATTGAACACCAATTCACCCCTTCCCCCTTGGTGCGCTTTGGAATCCTACAATTGGTATCAGAACGGGTTGCTCTTGTTTTGATCTTTTGAATCTTCTCATTTTCAGATCTAATCATTTTTAAGATTCAATCATTTTTTTAAGATTTAACAATCTTAAGAGGTATGACATCACATGGATTTGTTTTCGCTGAAGGATAATCAATTAGTCGTCCTCCCCTTTTAAATGCATCAAATTTTCAATATTGAAAAATTAGGATTCAAGCATACGTTTGTTCTATTGATATTAACATGTGAGATATCGTTGAAAAAGATTATTATTTTCATGAAAAATTATCTACTGAATATGACGAAAGACAAAAAAAATTCGAAATTAGATTGGAAAGCAAAGAATATTTTTTATTATACTTTAGATTCAACGGATTTCAATCAGATTTCTAATTGTGAATGTGCAACTGAAATTTGGAAGAAACTCATTACTACTTAAGAAGGAACGGATAAAGTTAAAGAATCTAGATTAAATATTTTGAATCATTAATATGATTCCTTCAAGATGCATGAAAATGAATCCATAAATGATATGGTTGCTCGGTTTAATGATATTGTGAATGGCTTAGTCTCTTTGGGCGAGCCTAGAATTAATTCCCAAAAAGTGAAAAAGATTCTGAGATCTCTCCCCTCCCAATGACATATAAAAAGACGATGATCGAAGAAAAGGATTTGAATAAATTAGATTTTGGTGATCTTATTGGCTCACTTCTAACATATGAGATCAGAATCCAAGAAGAAGAAGAATCCAATGCTCCCAAAAAGAAGACGTTGACTTTGAAAGTAAGCGAAAATGAAGATAACTCAAGTGAAGAAGAAGTGGACGAAAAGAAGCTCGCCCGCTATACAAAAAAACTTGACAAATATCTCAAGTTGGTGAAATCTAAATAAAAGAGTGAAAAGCCGAAAAGATGATTATGTAAACATCACTCAAAAGACAAAAAGGAGACATCTCAAAAGGAGAAGAAAAAGAAAAAACATAAAGAATCAAGTGAGGATGAATCAAATGACTCATCAAGTTCTTCTAGTGAGAATGCATACTAGTGCCTAATGGTACACAACGATGAGGTAACTTCAAACTCTTCAATTTCAAATAATGACTCATCGGAATTTTCTGAAGAAAATGTTTCTTTAGATGTAAATGAAGAACTCTCCTCTCTCATAAAAAGATATTTTTCAACTAAAGAGGAAAATGAAAAATTACTATATGAGATTGAAAAACTCAAAATTGAAATTGAAGCTTTAGAAATTACACATGCATGTGAAATTGTAAAACTAGCATGTACTTTATAAAAAGTAAAGAAGAAAAATGACCTTTTGAAAAACTCACAAAATAAGACTATTTCTCATGTAACGATAAATAATCTTAAGAATCATTTTGGACATGAAAATTCATATTGGAAATCCAATCATCTATATGGTAGAAAATCACATCTCAAGTGTTTTACATGTGAATTTTATGGTCATTATGCATACCAATACAAAATAAGAAAATTTTCACAACATTGATTGATATGGGTTCCGAAAGGAAAATTATCTAACAAAATCGGACCAAAAGTTACTTGATTATTTTTCAGGTATGCTTCACATGCAAAGGACATATGGAATTGGAAATGTGAAGGCACAAAGGTTATGGTAAAATTATTATCTATTTTTTAATCAAAAATTTAAAATTACTATTTCTTTGAAAAGAGATAATATCTAAAATTGGTAATAGTGATAGGGGGAGCATACTAAACTTTATTTTAACATATCATGGATATCATTGTTGTATCAAAGTTTTATGCCATATTTTGATTATTAATATAAATATATAAATAGTTTTGGCCTTCATCAAATTGTTTCCATTCGCGATTATAAAATAATCATAAATTTATGGGAAGTTATTTTCTTACATACTAACTCTTTATGATGCAATATTTTACATATTTCTAATATGAGAAAAAGGGGGAAATAATTTTTTTCAAAGATGGCATGATTAAGGGGGAGTTACATATGATTTTCTATATGCTTCATACACAAATTATTCTTTTTGATGAAACAAAAAGGGGAGAAATTTGATTTGAATATCACATTATATGAAGAGTTCCTTACAATTTATACTTATGTGAATATCTATCATTGTAAGGAAAGTTGAGTGTTAGGGGGAGTAAAATTGATTTTACAACTTATTTTATAACTTTTTCACAACTTCTACAATTTTCATATTTCTCGATTTGTCTTCATAAAAAAGGGGGAGATTGTTGGATCTAAGTTTTAGAGATATATAAAATTATATTTTGATGATACAAACCTCGAAAGATTAAAGTTAAAAAGTTTTAAAAAAAGGGGATAACTTTATGCACTACACTTTGATTAAATAATTAACTATGATCCTATTAGATTTTGGATTAGTCATAAATATCAAAGTTGTAGATAATTATGTTAGCTTTTCATAAAATAAAAATCATCTCATTTGGATAACTGTGCAAAAAGTTATGCTTAAAATAGTATAGGGTGGTCGAGCTACCGGTTGAAAAACTGGTCGACCGATCAGGAACACAAGTCGACCGGTCCAGAATATCGGTCGACCGGTCCAGAACATAGGTCGACCGATCATTGTAGAAAATGCTCAATTTCAACCAGCAGAATATTGAAACTGTACAGGTCGAGGTACCGGTCGACCGGTCCAAGACACAGGTCGACCGGACAGTGCAGAATTCGCCAACGGTCACATTTTTCATAAAAGAAAGTGTACCGATCGATCGGTCCATATGTGCGGTCGACCAACCTCCGAGTCAAATGAATACTAACAGTCAAATTTGTAGAAGCCTATAAAAGGAGTGTCAAAGCCAGAAGGAAGAGCAATCATCCAAACCTTAAAGAAAAACTTCAAGTTATCAAAAGAAAACATTTTTCTTGAAGTTTTCATTTTTAATTTTCTTTTATTCGCTCTTCTTTTCTTGTGAGCTTAGTTTTATAAAAGAGAGAAATATTTTATTTAGAAAAATATTGAGAGAGCTCCTGTGTAAAAGATGTTCAAAATCTTACCTCTTGAGCGAGAGAAAAGATTAACTTTCAAGGAAGAGAGGTTGTCTTACCTCTCGAAGCGGAGAAAAGGTGGTTGATGTAAAGGGCGTTCTTCCTTGCCCTATTTGGAATTAAGGAAGAGTCTTAATGGAATCTCCGGAGGTCGAGAGGTCGAGAAGTCGGAGCCTTTTGGTGCCTTTTGGGATCCTACAAGTGGGAGATCAAGCCACAGCAAGCCGCCCTTCAATGATAGCGTTAACAATAGCTTCGTGATGGTGGGAGATCATGACCATCACAGTACAGTCATAGCTTTCTCAAGGGATGACGTTTCAAATCTTTAGGTACATTATCTGCCCCATACAATACTATAACAATAATGGCCCATGGGACTTAGAGACAATCGGAGAATATGGAGACCCAGCAATTTTCATCTTTTATCTTGTTTAACATAAAGATCTATCTTTAACAATTTACTTTAGGTTAGACAAGGATCCAATCATGAGAAAACTACTGGATCAATATCATGATGGATAACATGATCTAATAGGGTAACAATAAAGATAATCCCAAATCAAATATAAAAGATATGATGAGGTTAGATCTATTTGTGATATAGGGATGATCATGAACAATAAACTACGATAACTATTCAATTTTCTATAACAGTTTACCCAAAATTACGATTTTTGTCCCTAGAACCCGACCCGCGTCGGGTGAAACCCGGGCCATATTTGGGAACGATCAATATTACCTCGGCCAGGGCAAACCCGAGCTGGGTGTATGGTGAATCCGGGCCGAGTCAGCCAGTTCACGTTTAATCGAATCGCGCCGCGATCCCGAGTCGAGCCGAAGCTAGAACTTGGGCCGGGCCAATAGGAACCCGGGCCGGGTTGGACAACCCAATCCGGTTCCGAATTCAATACGGTCCGAATTCAACCAAATTTGGACCGGGCACAGCAGAACCTGGGCCGAGTTCTATCGCCGACGGAGAAGTGCGTTCCGACACGACTTTCCGACCATCATAACTATGTCATATGACGTCTAAACTATGCATATGATATATCAATGAAATCATGGTACAAAGGAGAAGATATTAGGGTTCCATGTCGCGAAAAATTGATGACATAGGGATTCCCTCTATGTACCTAAAGTTGACTGAAAAACCAACTGGATTTCCTTCTCTGAAAATCTGCACGAACGTCAAACTTTGGCCGGCGGTTGCTCTCTATCCTCGCTCCGAAACTCACGGCCATCACTTGGAACTTATTCTCCTACGTGCAGGCTTCGAAACCAGCCGCCACACGTTCTCGAGGTGCCTCGATTCGCATGCAAACGAGAGGAAAAGAGGGCTTGTGGGCGGAATTCTATTTTTGACAAAAAAAAGAATTTCCAGCCACCCTTTAATGCCTATTTATAGGTGCAGATTTGAGATATCAATTCTATTAGGTCTTATACTCTTTTAGAATCAATCTTGACTATCCATCAATGACTAATCTCCTTCCTAATTATTTAGATTTATTTAAATCCAAATTTGCTTCGTAAATCCATACTTATCTCTATAACAATTCTATCTTTATTCAAATTCTATCATCTTTCTCCATCTTATCTCATAATTTTCATCAATTTTGGAATTAATTAATTCCATAATATTAACATTGAGATTTCCATATCCATTAAATAAAAATAAATATCCTTTATCTATTTTTTGAAAATCCAGGTTGTTATAGGATTGGTTTGTTCTGAGCCAGGTTTTGGGCAATCCGGGCCGGGTTCTTATTACGCAAAAAATTGTGTTTTGATTACTTCATTTTCTCAGTAATATCATGCATCAATATTATAAGTTCGTAAGGCATCATTTAAATCATACAAAATTAGTCTTCACATGCATCATCTAAGCAAGTTCGAAATTTATATACCAAACATTCGGACAAGTTTCTAAAATTCGCAGAAACAAATTAAAAATTTCAGGAGTTTATATGCTACGTTTTCTATGCATGCAAGCACGGATTTTCATCTAACTATATACTTAGAAAAAAGAAAATAAAATGTATATATGCATGTATATACATCTAATTAATCAAAAATTATAACCAAATTAAGAAAATAAAAACTATTATTTTAGAAGATAACTTATAATTATATATTTTATTTTATTTTAGTTAATTGTTTTTGTTATTCATCATGTATTTTTTTGTGTGTGTATCATGTTAAAGAAAGATATATGTAACTAACTTTTTATGGCTTAACTAACTAACTTAATTTGTTATAAAAAGAAATCAAAACTATTGATACATATGTTATGCATTCATAAACACACGCAATATAATATAAATCTATATACACATATATTGTCTAATAAATATAATAACATATCATAATTACAATTATGTTAAGTTTGCAAAATCAGGAAGAATCTTATTATATATATTAATATATAAATAATATTTTAAAAAGTTAAGGGGGCCTTACTATATATATTATATATATAATAGTAAGTAGGGGGGCTGCCAAAGGCTCCCCTACCCATAATGGTAGCTCCGTCCCTGGCCACAACAAC
The DNA here is from genome assembly GCA_030549335.1 of Pontederia crassipes. Lineage (NCBI taxonomy): Eukaryota > Viridiplantae > Streptophyta > Magnoliopsida > Commelinales > Pontederiaceae > Pontederia > Pontederia crassipes. The sequence goes on from JAUKPH010000017.1 coordinate 3,407,429, forward strand.
ATTATTGAGATATCCGATTAAATTTTAGGGTTATTTTCATAAATCTCCCTTAAACTATTACGATTTTTCGTATGTAATCTTAAATTACGAATTTATTTTTTTATCCCTAAATTATCATAATTTTTCTACTTTAGTCATTTCATTTACTTCTGTTACATTTTTCATTACTTTTAGTTTTTTTATTTATGAAAAGACTAAATTACCCCTCCCTCCATAACACATCAAATAATAAAACTAAAAAATTTAAAAAGTAAAAAAATGGAAGAGGGTAATTTAGTCTTTTTTTTGTAAGGGTTATTTCCTCTAACCACCTCTAAACTATCATGATTTTTTTAATTTGATCCTTCCGTCCAATTTCGTCAACTTCTCCGTTATTTTTTATTTTTCGCATTTGTGAAAAGTTCATTATACACTACCTTAAGTGTTAGTTCACTTTTATATATAATAATGAATATAATAATAATTTAAAAAAGAAAATATAAGTGTCACCGGAGAGGGGTTCGCCGGCCCCCCTCTTTACCTACGCACGCCGGTGCAGGGAAAGGGGGGGTCGCCACCCCCTGCGTCGTTGTCAACGCAGAAGGGGTAACGACCCCCCCCCCCACCCTCTGCATCGACGTCGACAACGACGCCAAGGGGGTGGGCGGCAACGACCCCACGCCCTCCCCCCCCCTCTCTTTCCCTACGCCGGTCGACACAAGGGGGGCCTCCCCCTACGTCGACGACGACGCCAAGGGGGGGCGGGGCGGCGACACCCACCCCCCTCGCCACAGCATTGGCAAGGAAAGAGGGGGGCAGCACCGACGTTGGCAAGGAAAGAGGGGTCCCCCCCCCCTTTGCGTTGACGAAGACGCACCCCTTTCGTCGGCGCAGGCTGCGTCCGGGGGGTCGCCGCCCCCTTCTGACAATGCAAAGGGGAGCGGCCACCCTCCCTCCCCCCCTCCCATGCAACCTGCATCGGCGAAGGGGGGGGCGCCCCCTCTGCGTCCGTCGTGCATAAGGGGGACACGTGGCGTCTTCTTTGTTTTTTCTTTTTTAAATTATTTTTATATTTATTATATATTATTTTATATAAAAGGAGACTAACACTTAAAGCAAGGGTATAATGGACTTTTCATAAATGCAAAAAATAAAAAAATAACGAAGAATCCGATGAAATTGAACGAAAGGATCAAATTAAAAAAATCATGATAGTTTAAGGACTCAAAAATCGAAGTTCGTAATTTGAGATTAGATGTAAAAAATTATAATAATTTACATGTGATTAGAGGAAATAACCCTTTTTGTAAATGATAATTTTTTTGTTCTTCCAACAATTTTTTATTTTTTTTATTTGTTATTTCATTTTTTCTAGAGGGAGAGGTAATTTAGTTTTTCCACAATGAAAAAAAGTAAAAGTTACAAAAGTAGAGTGAAAAAATCATGATAATTTAAGCCGTAGTTTGATATTAAATGTGAAAAATCATAATAATTTAGAACATAATTTGAAATTAAATTTGAAAAATCATGATAGTTTAAGAGATATTTATGAAAATAAACTTAAATTTTAAGCTACTTCACTAAACAAAAATTATAACGATTTTTCAATAATTATATGTTAAAAATATTTAATAATTATACGAACAACCTATGAGGAACAAATGTACTCTACAAATAGACTAAATACATGCAACATTTATTCATTTGATAAAAAATTTTATTGATAAATAAAAAAATATAGTGCTAAATGAAGACCCTTTAGAAGATTAAAAGCTTTCAAATTAGTCATGCTCCCGCGTATCATGATAGTAATCGAAATATAAAAAATAGAACAACATTTTTCTTGAAGTATATAGGCCCTCCCACCAATATTAACAGCATTCCACGCAGACGCGAGAAATTTAATACGGTCTCAACTCTCAAGTCATCAAGAAACCAAGCTGAGAAATTAACTTCCACCAGCATTCGACGCTACAAAGGCAGAAGTTTATAAAAGAAACACCCCCCCCCCCCCCCCCCCCACCCCCACCCCCCCTCCAGAGAAAAAAAAAAAAGACATCTCAATACACAAACCGATACACATTTCATAGGTCAATGCAAAAACAGGGACCTCAGTTCCCGAGGCCGACATTTGGAGAATACACTTTTGTGTAGCTTTAGTCAGAACTCTCATTTCCTATTGGTTGTACCAAGACGCGGCTTTCCTTTTATCTCAGACTCCTGATGCAGAAAAGAAAATTTATATACATATGTTATCAACAGATAACTTCTACTCTTTTTTCGGTGGGCAGATAACTTGTACTCTGATGAAGGGAAGTTGATAATGAGTTTTTAACATCTCATGTTATTTTTCGTGGTCTCACTGCAAAATGTTTTGACTGACGATTTGATTTGGACTCCTTCCAAAGGTGAAAAAAATAGAGGCAAAGTACAGGTGAAAGAAAAATGCATGCCAGACAAATGGAACCACTGGTACTCCACCTGCGGGCTATGAAGATAAATGTATGTCTTAGCTGTGCTTGGATTATGATTTTCTGCGCCCTTGCTCCAGTCATAGGAAACCTGTGTCAAAGGATAAATGCATCCAATTTGTTGGAAACTTACTTTCGTCTGTAAACTATTCAAAACACATCTACTCATATTCAAAAGGTCTTTCCCGTGAAAGAAAAATAAAGTTCGGGACGATCCAATTACAAATTGAAGTTGATGAACCGTTAAGATATTGACCTAAAGTTGAGGACTACTGCAAATGACATCATGGTATGCAAAACTTGAAGTTAAATAACTTACCGCATAAGCAAAGATAGATCCGTCATGATTGAAGCTACAACATGGAATGGGATGTGCGCACCTAGAGAATGCCTGTTCCAAATGCAAGGTTGGATTACTGATTTGATTTTTGAGAGAGCGGATTACTGATATGATAACACTATATATTCATTCATTTTTTGGATAACTCGATATTTAAATGTCATGAGATTAGTCACCTCATAGACCAAAACATCAAAAAGCATGCTATTATCAAGCTGTGTTAAAATTTGAATCAGATCGCATTTTGAATCCAACTAAGCTTTATTCCAAACTCACACGCGGCTGATCATTTTTTTTTTGAGGTTTAAAGGCACAGAACGGAGCCAGGTAGCTAGTAAATGTGTCATGGGACAATATCACACTATAGCTGTATTAGAATGTGATAGAAAAAAAATCGATTAAATTGTTATACAAGTTGACACCCTACTATTGATCCAAATGGGGTTAAATTTCACGAAATGCCTTCCAACTTTGACCATTTTTCAACTCTATCCTTCAACTTCACTTTCTAACTAAACTGTCCTCTAACTAAACTTCTTTCACCAACTGTCGTTTACCGGGTATAGGAGGTTTACCAGTTGCGCGGTCTACACAGTGTCCACGCGTGATATTTCTTTCTCCTCCACGTATGCAAGTGTCCTACATGGCAAGCCATTAAAAAATAAAATAAATATTAAATAATATTAAAAAACAATATAATAACTCTAAAAGAGAGAGAGAGAGAGACAAAAGGGGTGCCTCCCCCTCCCCTCGACCTCAGCCCCTCTGCAAGCTTGTTGGAGCTCACACAAGGGGGCCCCCTTTTCCGCATCAAGAGTGCCGCCTCCTCCCTCCGGCCAGCGAGGTCGAGGGGAGGAGGCGTTGCCCCTTCTGGTGGCCCAAAGCAAAAAATAGGGGGGGGGGGGGGGGGGGGGGGGGGCTAGGATTTGAACCCACAACATTTGAAGAGGTGAAAGAGCACCAAACCATTACAGCAAAGACATATTTTGTGTCAATATGCATCATCAAATATATTTAATGTTGGCCAAAGTTAACATTTAATATCAAAATTTATATATTAATCTATATAGCAAATTAAGTTTTAAAATTTTGAGGGGGGCAGGGCCCCCTCACCATACATGTGGGTCCGCCCCTAAATCTCTCTTTTTTAAAAAATATTATATTATTTTATTTTTTTAATGGCTTGTCACATCGGACACTTCCACACATGGAGAAGAGAGAAATATCATGCGTATATCACGTAACTGGTAAACCTCCTATGCCTGGTGAAAGAAGTTCATAGTTGGAGGGCAATCTAATTATAAAATGAAGTTGGAGGGTAGAGTTGGAAATGCGTTAAAGTTGGACGGCATTTAGTGAAATTACCCATCCAAATAGAGAACAAAGTTATCAGAAAAGCAATATTTTTGTTCTGATCAGAACAATCATTTTGGAACATCATCGCACAACCATCCAGATACTAATTAATATCATAACATGGCTAAGTCATTTAAGAAGCAGCTATTTATGTTAACTGGCACCGATAAAAATGGCAGTCAGAAGCTTAAAAACTACCTTCCAAATTTAAGTAGAAATATTAAAGGGATGTTTACTGCATTGTCCGTCAATATTATCCAACAATCTATATATTTTAACAGAAATATTATAACTCATTAAATTATCAATAATGTGCATTATCTTATTTACTATACACAAATAATCATGTGTACTTATAAGAAAATATTATTGAACACTTATGTCTTTTATTAAACTGCCCTTTCATTAAGTGAAACTTATAAATTCTAATAATAAAATTATAATAGGTAAATATGTAACAATATTTTCTAGCAAATAAAATGATAATAATATATTACAAAAAATAAAATTCATAATAATTATTAAAGCTAGTAATACGAATAATAATGCAATATAAATAACAATTAACAATATATGATAATCATAATAATAAATAATGATGATGATATTGTTGCTATGCGGCTTATTATGTTTCTTTTCTTTGATTATATAAAATCATAATGGCAAACACGAAAAGAAAATGTGAATCAGATTGCCACTTTTGGACAGGATTGCTAGACAATCTGACAAATTAAAACAAGGTGATGTAGTCAGCTTAATAATTTTAAGTTCTGACAAATTAAAACAAGATAATGCAGTGAGCTCAAGTAATTTGAAAAGACTACCTAATACCTCCTAAAGATATAACAAGTTTAAATAGAAACATTAAAGATATTTCATTATAATAATAATGATAAAGTGAAAAGAAAGGATATTCACAATTGTGCTAACTGAGTAAATCCAGACCTTCAGTCGTTGCTTGTTGTCTTTGTCCCAAAAGTTGAAGGCACCATCAGAGCCAACAGTTGCAAACGTATGATGAACCTGTGATAATTCAGCTTTTTATTAGATCATGAAGCAGTTCTTTATTACATCATAAAAGCAATTTAAAAAAACTATGAATGAATGATGACAGATTGACACTCTTTTAAAATGCACTACTAAGATGCATGAATTTTTTCCTATAAAATCGCAATTTGAAATTTATTCCATGAGATGCTAGTTGCTTTGTCTTAACTAGAAACTCAAGTTTTAAAAAAAAAATTTAGACAGTAAAGTTAAATTGGCGAAATTGAACTACATGGTAGAACACCAGGTGGGAGAATTCCAAAAGGTCATATCGACATCTTATAAATGTAAAAAATGAAGCTTCGCACAATGATGAGTTTCTTAACATACATAATTATGAGTTTCACAAACTACTCTGAATTTCCTTATTGCTCCTACTCTATCATAAACAATGATGATTGTTGCAGAATATCCACAACCGTTTACTACTTTTCCAAGTTAATAAAAAGAGTACACCAAAAAAGTACCGGGATCTTCCTTTCAAAAAGGTATGAGACCCTTTGTAAGTGTAAAGATAGGATAGAGGTATAGAGGTGCCAACCTAGAAGAAATAAGTAACAACTACCCATGATACATATTATGCTTTATGATAGAATCTTGCATTAAAAAAGAAATAAACATAATTTTACCCTAATGAAGTCTCAACCATAATAAGGTGTATGCTGAATTAGGACAGCCGAGAACACACGTAGTAGAATCGCGATATTCCATAAAACACAATCATGCAAGAAAACGTTATTACAAGCTTAATGATCCACTATAGAATACTAGATAGTGAGTAGTGTGAAAAGAAATAGGACCATCTGCAACAAGAGAATGTATCATCCAACAAGAAACAATTTATCAGACCAAGCTTAGGGAACGTTTAAATGTCCACATCTAGACGAGACTAATTTATCTGCCATTGCTGGGACCTATCTTTCTTTCCAGGTTTCATCAGGATATAGATTAACCAGCTAGCAGACCGGTTTTTCTAACAACTATAGATTCATCAAGATTTTTTAACTGATGTTCTCGTGTAGATGAAACTAATCTATCCAGATATACATCTCTTTCCGGATTTAATCAGCTCATAGCTTAAGCAGATAGCACGTCAAATTTCCTAACAGCTGCAGATTCATCAAGAATTTTTGCAGTCGCCAACATCAGTTGCAATGTTTAAGCTAAAATGTGCTAGAATCTCAGTTTTCAACCCAACTGGAAGCTATCCCATTGGGGCCCAAAAAATGCAACATACTGTATTTAACACATGAAGGTGGCTCACATTTGAGTCAGATTTGCCTGCAAGTCTCCATGACTATGCGCTCCATATATGCACTTTGTTCATGGTCTCGAAATTTTTTTGAGCATTTGATTTAAGAAATGTAAATGCCAGTAAACTCCTGGAAAAATAAAATAGAATACAGGTATGGTATAACCCATGACAACAAGCTCACGTCTTGGTACTTCAAGGATTGAAATCCCATGCAATTTGCCCAACAAGAGGGCCGAAAAAGGCAAAAGTTTGGAAGCAAACAGAGAATATAACCAATATGTTAAAATGATGCTTAACTCCAAGTAGTAGAGAATATAATCAATATGTTAAAATGGTGCTTAACTCCAAGTAGTAGAAATCAAGCAAAGCATATAAACACAAGCATGTAGGAAGGAATAACTCAGTTCCATTTAGAAAGACATCAGTGTATGATCCCCTTAGAACATAAAGACAAAATGACAGCATTAAGAACTTAAGCATGCTTTCCATAAAAGAGTGCTACAGATCTTACAGGATGAAAATTTAAAGAGTTCACGGCATAAATTTCAGATCCTTCTCTGTGGCATTTGAATGTGAAGTTTTTACTCTGCTGTGCATCGTCAATGTGGTGCACCCCTACTCGTCCCTCTATTGATCCAACCTTTGAGTGCCACAAAAGAATCCAAAGATGAAGAAGAATATAAACAAGTTTTTCCAGAAAATTTAAATGCGATGCAAAATAGAAACCACTTTCACTATCATACTTAAAAAATCTTGCTAAGCAGAAGAATAAAAGGAAGGATATAAGGAGCTGAAATTGATCCAACCTTTGAGTGCCACAAAAGAATCCAAAGATGAAGAAGAATGTAAATAAGTTTTTCCAGAAAATTTAAATGTGATGCAAAATAGAAACCACTTTCACTATCATACTTAAAAAATCTTGCTAAGCAGAAGAATAAAAGGAAGGATATAAGGAGCTGAAATATCAAATATGCTTTGTATCTGCAAGTTAACAGTCACATTTTTTAAAAAAAAAAAAGGATTGACAACAAATTAGGGCATTGTCCGGGGATATATATCACTATGATATGAAAAATGTACAAGTGTAAGCTCTCAAGGTAGGAGCGGCAAAAAAAGGAGTGTACAACCACTAACCAAAACCCCACCCCTGGATAAGAAAAGAGTTGTTAACAGTCACATTTGTGAGTTCTGCTAAGCAGAAGATTAAAAGCAAAGATCAATGTTCAAATGTGCTTTTTATGGATGGGCAAGTCATATTGTTCTTAGAAAATAAGACATATTACCACACATCACAGTTCATTCCAAGGAATCAATATCACAATATATAAACATGGAACTGAAATATGCTTTGTATTTGTGAGATAGCTACAACAACAATACTTGTGATTCCTTCCATACAGAACATTAACGTTCAAATGTGCTTTTCTATATTTAAAAAAATGTGCTTCTCTATAATGGGCTAAGAATATTATTCTTGAAAAAAAAATACATTGTAGGACAAAGTACTTCTAAAAGAAACCAAATGCAAACAATGTGAGGCTAATGTTTTTCTGACAAATTGAGTGTGATGCAAAGTGTAAAAGATCATTACCAGAAAGCCTTGTTGATCAGGAAATGCAGCAAGACATCGTGTCTGGTACTTCAGAGGTGAATTAATAGTCTTGAACACTGTCTATTAATGATGAATAATGTAAATATCAAAGTTCTGTATGATCTGAAAAGTTCTTATAAAGAATTTAGAAAAAGAAATTCCATTGCTTTATTTGTCTTAACTTCAGACTCCATGCCACGTGTTCTAATATTGATAAGCCCATTACAGGAATAAGTTGAAATAAGACAAATCCATGAGATGAATGCACATTATCCAAAGAATATGATACTAAGTTTTTAACCTTATTTAAGCATTTGCAGTCTCACACAGCCTTCCAAGCATCTTGAAGGTAAAGCATCAGTTGCCATGCTCTAAATATTGGAGTTCATGCAGATTCATAAACTTTAAACAAACAATTATTATAATAAAAATTAAAAAGACAAAAAGTAATGAAAAAAGTTAATCAATGACAAATTAACAAAGATCTTATTCATCATTGGGAATGATAAGCTGACAAAGAAAAAGGATGCATGAATTTTAGATTCGACCTGTCATAAGTAAATCCCTCAAACACTCAAGCATGACAGTCCAACTTTATTGTATTTTACAAATGTTATGTTCCACTGTTCAATTGACAGTATTCTTTTCTATTGTTAGAACTCATTGTCACTTGAATCCATACAAGTCAACATTTTCAAGTTCAACAATTAATTATTCAACAGACATTTAGTCCCCAGAACTTTCAGCACACTCGTTCATTTTGAAGACTAATATTGAATACAGTAATCAGAAACATTTGATTTGATCACCTGAGGATTTTGTAGATTAAAAATCTGTAACTGACGATCAGCTGTACCAACAATCATCAAGGGGTATCTAACTGTTAAGGCGTAGCAACGTTCAGGAAGTTGCTGTGTATGAACAGGTTGAGCCTGCCTAGTATCCCAATACCTGAGGACATAGGACGATCATGAAAGAGGGTGAATGAAACAGAAAGCACATATGGAAGAGAACTGTATAATGCTTACACATTAGAAAATTGTTTGCACTTAGAAAGAACCTGGAAACAAGATACAACTGAAGATGACCAAAAGTATTCTGGTAATGTATTCTGGAGGCATCAGTACAAACAAGCTAACTACATCCTACTTGACAAAAGCATCCTAACATAATAGAGAAGCAATGATAAAATGCAAAAGAAGTTCACCATGAGTTGTAATATGTTTCCACTAGAAATAAACCTTAAACCCTTTTGTCTATACATAGGAGATCGGAAGCACTTATAATACCGTTAGCAGTAATTCTAAATTCTAATGCTTGTCATTTGTAACTGCAGGATTAATTATGCCAGAAGGAGAACCAACTTTTAGGTTCACTTGTTGTGAATTAACTTGGGGATGCTGAAACAACATAAATAGATAAGGCAAACGCCATAAATGTTAACAAGATATTTCTCGCTAACATGCTTTTAGAAATTCAGGTTTCCATGTGCTATTAATCATTCAAATCACGAACTGTGAACAAACAAATGCTACAACAGAAAAAGGTATTCAGGAATATCAACTTTATACCTCAGTGTCTTGTACCAGCTCCCTGTAACCAGAAGATTCATCTCTTGTATCCAAGCCATTTCTTTAACAGGGGCATCATGTGCTGCCACAGTCGCAGGCTGTCCGCCGGACATTAAAGGCCACATTTTCACTATCTTATCACAGCCTCCTGAGAAGATTGTTGTTCCATCATCTTTCCACGCCGAACACAGAACCTAGCACAGGAAACTTAACTCATGTTGAGGAACACCCCACAGATTTACAGCAACAAAAAGTAATCAATAATAAAGAAACAAAGATGTGCTGAGCATACAGGCTGGTCATGTGAAATTGAGGACTTGGGCTGACTGCTACTACCTAAAATCTCCCAGCAGCGCACCTACGAGCCAAGATAAAAAAAAAAAAGCAAAAACAATCAAATTTAAGCCCGGCATCTATGGAATACGCTTACTAAAGAATCATCACAAATAGATACAAAATCTGTAGGAACCTGGTAAGTTCACTGACACAGCATATCTGGTTATCCCAAGAAGTCGCGACCAACAAATTCCCCTTGGGACTGAAAGTAAGGCTAGAGATCGAATCTGTAGGTGCAGGTTGCACCTGCCTTGCAACTAAAACAATCACCAAAACTCACGCAAATAGATAAAAAAAAATTGAAATGCTTCTACTGCTCGGCACAAATAAGCTCGGCAAACGCTAAGAATCACAAGCAAACTTCTAGAACAATACAGAGATATTAACTTTCGATGCTTGCAAGGAAACATACCTCGTAAAATTTGTTGGGATTGATATTTCCAGCAGCCCCGGCGTTAAGGCCACCAAGGCCGGCCATTTCTTCAACTCAATCAAATTCCAGAAAATTTAAGCTAAAAAGAAAATAACAGGTACAAGAAGTTAACACATTAGTCATACTCCCATCAAACTTAAGATCCGAGAGCTACCAAAACCCTGAGCATTCGACAAAAAAACCCCTAGAACAAGCCCAGATACACGCGGAAAATCATGCAATCAAAAGAAGAACCGATCAAAGCATAGAGAAGCTGGAGAGCAGTACAGAGGTATTTTGCCTACGTTGACGGCAAGACGTAGGCGACGGTCGACGAAGGGAGCAGTGAGGCGTCGCCGGGATGTGGCGATGACCGTGTAAAAAATGGGTAACTACAGAAAAAAATCAATTAAAAGGATGAAAATGTGATAATAATTGTTTTGCACAAAAAAATAATTGGTAATTTCAATTTAAATTATTGTAAAATTTTACTATTAAAACATAAAAATGCTTTGATCACAAGTAATAATATAGATAAGTAAAAGAACAGTTGTATGGATAAACCATCAAGAAATTGAAAAATTATAGGGTTGAGGAGTCATTAATGTTTTTTTTTAATTTTATAAACTATGCGAGTTTTGGGAGGCGTCTAAAAAATTTTTTATTAGTATTAGTGATAATTTAATTACAAACTTATATAATTAAAATTATTGATAAATAAGCTATAATTAAATATGTGGGTAGGAGGATTTAAAATAAAATATTCTTTTCCGGTGAAGGTTTAAGAATAGAGATGGAATTTGGGATGGTCAGCGCATGAAAAACGGACTGTGTTCATATCATTACATGTCGGGTCATCCCATTTGTGTGGGCACGACATGGTCCGGACACGATGAACACAGGCCCGGCATGAGACGGCTCCTTTTGGCACGAGTTTTTTCTCTCAACTAATACGATCTATGCTGTAATCACAGGGGCTACGTTGTTTGTAATTTGATAACACGAACACGGGCGGGGACACTCTTCACGGACACTGTGAAAGAGGACAACACGGGTCGTGTTAAAAGGAGCACGAGTCATGTTTAAACTCTATAAAAGCCCGTTGAACACTCTCTTTTCTTCACGCTTCGACCGCCCCCCTCACCTCTCTGTGAGTATCTCTCCTCTCATACTCTCATTCTCTCTCAATTTCCTCTAAGTCCTCTTCTTTCAATGAGCAACTGAGATAGTATTCTTCCAATCGTCGTTGCATAGTCATATACCCATTTGGAGTAAAAAAGCTACATCTTTGGCATTTAAAATGAGTCTACATTGTGAAATACATGTTGCATTTTCACTCAAAATGAATTTAAACAGCGGCTACTGCGAGAATGTTATCTCGGTTCCAAGAACTAAAAGTTTTTGACAAATGTCGATGGGTGTTTGAAAAGGGAACCTTTGATTCTAACTTTAGTACTAATTAATTATAACTTAGTATATAAGTTATAATTAAGTTATAAGATAATTAAGTACTAATTTACTTAGTTATGTATAACTTAGTATATAGTATATTAGTGCTTAACTATCTATACTAATCTACTACTAATATTATAGCCTTATACTAATATGATATTCTACTACTATGAATTATACAATAAATCATTATACGATATATATTTATTAAATACTTTCCAATTAATTTAATGTATAAGCCTACAAGGTTATAATTTATAACTTAGTTATTCATTTTACAAATTTATTTACTTAATAATGAATTTATGACTTAACATATTTAAACTTTAACTATATAATTATTATACAATAACATAATAATAATTAAAGTAGTCATTACTAACTAAGTCATATATTATAGAATAATTAATAATACAAATTATACTCTATGCTAACTTAATAAGTAAATTAACAATTGGAAAAGTTGAAATTGAAGGGGAAAAAATAGGTCGTCCGCCCCGGCTCGGTTAGCTCAGACGCGGACCATGTCGGGATGAAAAATTTTTTCTTTGACACGACACGGCCCGCGACACGAGTTGACCGATACGGGCACGACATGACACGACCCACGACATAGTTAAACACGAATTAATCGGCATGGACAGGACACGATATGTTTGGCCATCTCGGACTCACTTGCTCTTTTTATTTACTTTTTCTCTTGGAGTTTGGAAAAATGATATTACTGATACTATGGATAGGGCATCCCCATTCAGAAGAAATATTTGGAAATGCCTGTTTAGTTGAGAAATAAGATTAAGATTAAAAATATTATTCTCCATTTTTTTACCAAACAATTTTAATTTTGTATCGTGTGCCCTCACATTATTTATCACAAGAATGAGAGAAAAGGCAAGAGCAGGCTCTCGGGAGCGAGTCATGGAGTAGGCGGTGCAACTGTAGTCGACTTATTATTGATTTGCTATTTTTTAAAATGTTTTTTTATTTATATAAATGATTTATTAGTTTATTAAATGTTGATTATTAATATTAATGTTAATCATCAAATTATTTTCAATTACATATGTTGTATGCTTATGAGTCTGATTAAATGTTTGATGTATTGATGCACACCAAAATAATGTTTTACATGTGTAAATAGACTAAACTCAAAGATTGAAAGGCATTAATTATTATTATATTATAAACACATAAGAATACATTTCTATAGTGTATTAAAGTAAAATTCTTACACATTACGTATATTTTTCAAAAATAACATGTTTACACTCTCATCGTCTGTGATCATAAGATATCCTTTGGGACATGAAACATAGTGTCTTGGAGGCCTAGTTAACTCAAGTGATGACAGTCATTTGGTTCTTCAATTAAGTTAATATAATTTCAAGTAAATTTAAAAACTTTAAAATATATTATGATAAATAAAGAAACAAAAAGGTGTTGAATGAAAAGTTATGTCAAACTATTATAAAAAATTTTAGGAAAAGAAAATAACAAACAAAGAACAATGCAAGTTTTATGTAAAAATATAATGATGAAATTTTTATATCTTCATGTGTGGTGATTGAACTATTGTTCATGTTTTTATTTATGTTAATGTAAATATGACATGTAGAATATCGTACTAGAGTTCATATCATTATAATGCATTATGTTTATCTAATTATGCATATGGGTGTGTTATGCAAATATCATAGGATATTGCATGAATGGTTATTTACACTTCATAGGAGAGATCTTGTATACTGAATATGTGAATGTAACCAAGACTAGAGATAAATATGAAACCACAATTGTATTAATGTTAAGGCAGCATGATGAACCAAAAAATTCCACGTACAGTTTTGGAGTAAAATTTTGAAGTATCACCCCCGACCCATTAGAATATTATTTGTTTTGAGTTCTTAGTTCGTACAAAAATTTAAAATGTATATTGATAGCTGAAAAAGTAACTACATATATGTGCACTATCACCTTTATATTTTGTCTACTTGGAAGTATGTCCTTAATCCTCCGTCTAAGTCCTTCCTTCTCTTCACATTTGTAGTTACACAAACTGATTGGCCAGGTCCTGCCTAATTTTAGTGAAAAGTACCAATTCATCCTTTTTGAGTAGTTTGATCACTTTGGAATTGTAGTATCATGACCTCTTTGAAATGCCAGAGTAGGGGTGAAAATGATAAGATCAGGTGGTTTTTTTTCATTTTAAAATATTATTTTGTATTTTTTTTTTGTTATTTTCGTTTTAAAATATAGTATCATAATCTATAAATTTTTAATCCATTTTATATTTGTAAAAGATATTGATAATATTAAGGGACATTTTACTTTATAAATTGGTATCAAATTATCAATCACATATTATAATTTTGGAATTGTAGTATCATGGCCTCTTTGAAATGCCGGAGTAGGGGTGAAAATGATAAGATCAGGTGGTTTTTTTCATTTTAAAATATTATTTTGTATTTTTAATCCACTTTGGAATTGTAGTATCATGACCTCTTTGAAATGCCAGAGTAGGGGTGAAAATGATAAGATCAGGTGGTTTTTTCATTTTAAAATATTATTTTGTATTTTTTTTGTTATTTTCGTTTTAAAATATAGTATCATAATCTATAAATTTTTAATCCATTTTATATTTGTAAAAGATATTGATAATATTAAGGGACATTTTACTTTATAAATTGGTATCAAATTATCAATCACATATTATATATTTTAACACTACTGTTTATGCTCATTGAGTAATTTTAGAATCACATATATAATCAGATAAATAGTATGCTCATTGAGTAATTTTTATATGCACTATAAGTATTTTTTTTAGCAGATTCCTCTAGTGACTTTTTAAAATTTTAAAATCTGTCTATTTTTTTCAGATAGTTTATATTTTTTCCTTACACTTGACTATTAGTCTTGGACTAGGACGAGTGAAACCGTAGTTATTTTAATTTTTTTTATAAGTAATTGAATCAACAAACTAACTTTTGATATTAGATAGAATTATATGTAATGAGAAATTTTGAAAAGACAATTTAATAATTTGATTCTATTTTTTTTCATTTTGTCTCATTTTTTTATCACTTATCACATCATTTGTAAGAATCGAACAAGGGTTTTTATTCCCATTGCTTTTTTTTTAAAGGAAAGCTAAGCATTGCATTAAGGAGAATGACACAGTATTCATATACAAAATATCGAAAACCCCGAGAGGTGAGGTATCTTCTCAAAATGATCTGATGCCGATCATCTATCAAAAGATACTAACATGTGGGCTTCACTATTGGCATTACTATTAAGGTGAACCTTTGTAGACATTGTTTTTTAGGATTGTCTGGTGCTAGTTTTTCACTTGAAGTGTATGCTGCCATTTTTTTTTCATTTGGGATGCGTGATGTCATTTTTTGCTCGGCATGTTTAAATGTCGTTGCATATTAAATAATACCATGCATCATGGATGTACTCTTGGGTCTTATCGTAATAGATGGTCATTCTTTTTTTTACAAAAATAAAAAAAAAAATCATGAATGATGCTTGCAAAGTTTTTTTGCTCTCCTACAAAATTGTAACCTACGCTGTGGCTTTCTAAATAAGCCATTGCACTTCATGCCATTTTAAGTTATTATAATATCAATTACCAAATAAATATTTATTTTTTATTATAAGAAATATGTGAATCACTTTTATATAATTATTTAGAGGTCTATTTAATGCTGTAATATACGACGACTATAACCTAACGAAAAATATAGTGAAATTTTTCCTTCGCGTGCCTCCTCTAATTTTTCTGCTATTCTCTTTATGATCTTCTATTTTTGTTCTCGAATTTTTCCCTTCAATCGTGATTTCAATGCTTCTCGCTTATCCGAATACCTGTTTCTATGGTCTTAATACAACAGACAACTAATTAAGTCCTAACAATTAACCACCCATAACTTTTGTATATATGTTTTTTAGCTAAAATGTAAAATAAAATCAAGTCCGCGAGGCAATCATTTGATTTTATACTTAAACTTTAATTTATTATTGAACTTTTGTTTTCATGTTTTTTTTAAGTTATAGTTCAAATTTCTTAAAATAATAATTCAAATTGATTGAGTTTTAATCAAATCCAGATTTCGGATTAGAGTGAATTTATTGTTTATTCTTCTCATGTAAAACTCATTTAAAAAAAAAACTAGAACAAAAGTTTCCTAGTAATAGTATGCCTTAATATCACTTTTAATTATACAATAATATTAATCAATTTTGTATTTAAAGGCAACTTACTATAGTAAGGACGACGAAAAGGAGGGTCAGCTCAAATTATACATTTATGTATGAGTAATAATCATCAATCTAAAATAATATATATATATATATATATATATTGCAGAAAACTTAGCACGAGTAAAATACGACTATATATAGAATAGAATGAAGAACTTATGGATGATAGTTTCATTTAAGATTTAATGGGCGTCCTCCCTAGTTAAATAGAGAGGACACTCCTTATCTACATTACCATTTTGATCTGGTAGATTGAATAGGCGCGGTTAAAAAAATTTGGATGAAATAAACTGGTTCAGAACATTCGGTTCAACAAATTTTCTCTCTTTGTTGCCGCCTATCGCCCCTATCATTGAGTTCAGTTTCGACAGCAGCTATGGGTTCAACTGCGTCATCTCCATCCGCGACGGCGTCACCACGACACACAGTCAAGACGAGGGATGAGGGGTCAAGGTGGGGATGGAGGCTGTCGGAGGTTCTTGGCGTGATGGTGGTGGTCAGAGTCGGCCATGGCGTCGGAGTCGCAACCGCAGGTGGGGACGATGGATGTTCCCCACCATTGCTCCCTTGGAGACGACAATGTCACGCGGCAACGACGACATATGTGAACGAACTCATCGCCGATGTGAATCCTCTACGCTACCAACCTCCACCTTTTGTGCCGCCGATCTCCCTCTTCTCTGCTAACCTCCTTCCACTCCGGTGACCTCCCTCCTCTTGACTTTCGACCTCATCTTCACTTGGTGCCTCGCTCTACGCCACAGTCAACTTACCTTGGCGAGATCTTCTGATGATCGATGGTGGCATAGGTGGATCGACAAGATCGGCGAGATGTGTGGAGTGCGATGGTAGACATGAAGGTAATTTTGCCAAGATCGGTTGAGGTGGATCGACAAGATCTACCAAAGATTGCGAAGGAGGAGCGACGACGTAGAGCTAGGAGGTCGGCGATTAGCAAGAAGGTCGGCGGTAGGCGGTCTAGGACACGATAGAAGGAGAGAGGAACCAAGGGTGTCACGATCCTGATTTAAACGGTGATTTAAATTAGAGTTCGCAACTAATTACAGACAATCAAATATTATTTTTTTTGAAAAAAATTGTGCATAACTCCTCTAGATAATACAAGAAAATGATAACACATATAAACAAATCACGCAATTTATATTGGTCATTCAGAGCATGTAACAACCTTAGGATTTACACCACCACCTAGTTATAAAAGATCCACATTTTACAAGATACAAAATTACTTTTTATACATAGCACATATCAAACTCTCTCCATATCCGGAATATGAGAGCTGCAAGTCTTCTATCTAACACGCGCGGTGGGGCACATGACTTCTCAATACCTTAGCAGCAAAAAGGATCCACACCCTGCTAAGGTTGTCTCTCACGCTCCCAAAAGTTCTACTGATCTATAAGGGCTAGCAAAATATTTTCCTTTCCTTGTTCACTACTTTATTATTCTACTCCAAAATCTAAAACCCTAGTTGCCCCTTCTTTTTTTTTCTAATTTCCTTCAACCATGTAGCATCTTTTCTTCTACCTTTGCAATTCAGCCAAGGGTGGTGAATAGGGCAGAAGAAGGTAGTAAAATGTGAAAGAATAAGTGTTAAAAGGAAAGAGGAACCGACTTCAGCTAGTGGAAACTATTTTTCCAAAAATACCCTTGTAATATGACTTATTCACATGTAATGCCATTTAAGTAAATGGCTTTTGCATTTTTCATTTATTTATTCAATTAATTTTGCATTTTTCATTAATTTATTTATTTATTCATTTACTTTTGCATTTTTCATTTATTTATTTATTCATTCATTTACTTAAGACATTATATGTAAATAAGAAACTACCCCCATTTGGATTCAAATAAAATATTTAGAAAAATAAATAACCAATGAACCGAAATCTAATTTTTTGTCCGAAGAACAAAAATTGCGATTTCACCGATTTTTCGATTTTGTGTCTACATTTTACCTAACTCATACACCTCCTAAAAATTCTTAAAAATCACTTTAGAATCCTTTCATATATAGGAACAATTACCGGGACTTTAATTTTCTAAATTTTCACTTTTTCGAAAATCACATTTCCATGCCTTAAGTAAATTTTCATCGCTTCCGCACTTTAGTTGATATTGAAGTGTAAGTCTTAACATCACATTCATAGATATTATCAATAAGATAATATAATATCACATCCATATAACTAATCATGCATGATTAACTTAGAGATATTATATTCTACCCCCCTTAAAAAAATTCGTCCTCAAAATTTAACGTACCTTAATGACCAAACAAATATGGATATCGCTCACGCATATCTTGCTCAGTCTCCCATGTGGCTTCCTCAACATTATGATGTTGCCACAATACCTTCACCAAAGGGATCCTTTTAGACCGGAGCACTTGTTCCTTTCGATCCAAAATATGTATCGATTGTTCGATGTAGAACATGTCTTCCTCCTAATCAATGAGCTCATATTCGATTACATGTGATGGATCTGGCTCATACTTTCGTAACATAGATACATGAAATACATCATGCACGTTTTCCATATGAGAGGGTAAGGCCAAACGATAAGCAACCGATCCAACTCGCTCGAGTATTTCAAATGGTCCTATGTATCGCGGACTTAGCTTTCCTTTCTTTCCGAACCTTGTGACATTTTTTTATGGCGATACCTTTAAGAAAACATAATCTCCTTGCTGAAACTCAAGAGGTCTTCGATGATTATCAGCATAACTCTTCTGTCTATTCTGTGTCACTTTAAGCTTTTCTTGAACAACTTTGATCTTCTCGGTAGTGGTTTGAACTAATATTGAACCTATTAATTGTTTCTCGTCAATTTCTTCCCAACAAATAGGAGACCTGCAACTTCTTCCATATAATGCCTCATATGGTGCCATTTTGATGCTACTATGATAGCTATTATTATAAGCGAATTATGCAAGAGCTATATGATCATCACAATTCCCCCCAAAGTCCAAAACACATGCACGAAGCATATCTTCTAGGGTCTGAATAGTCCTTTCCGATTGTCCATCCGTCTGAGAATGAAAAGCAGAACTAAACTGTAGCTTTGTGTCCAAAACTACTTGTAATGCCGTCCAAAAATGTGATGTGAAACGAGGATCTCGATCAGAAGTAATACTAGTTGGAACTCCATGTAGTCGAATAATCTCTCGAATATAAATTTGTGCCAACTTGTTCAAGGAAAAGTCCATCCGAATAGGTATAAAGTGAGCCGATTTTGTTAATCGATCCACTATCACCCATATTACGTTGTGCCCTTTACTAGTCCTTGGTAGTCCTTGAATAAAATCCATGTTTACGTCTTTCCATTTCCACTGAAAAATAGGAAGTGACTGTAATATACCTCCAGGTTTCTTATGCTCTGCTTTAATTTGTTGGCATGTCAAATATTTTGATACAAATTCAGCAATATTCTTCTTCATATCACTCCACCAACAATGCTTCTTCAAGTTCTGGTACATTTTAGTATTTCCTGGATGCACACTATAAGGTGTTTGATGTGCCTCTTCTAAAATCACTGTTCGTAACTCAGTATCGTTAGGAACGCAAATCCTGTTCCCACACCTCAGTATCCCATTTTCATGCATATGAAAGTCTGGATTTTGTTCCCATTTTCTTGTAGTTTGCAATGCTAACAACTTAGGATTCTTTTGCTGAGCTTCTTTGATCATTTGTATCAATGTGGGTTCCACTTTCATCATAGCTAGAATTTCATTAGGAGTCTTCTCTATAAATTTGAAACCTGAATCCCTTAATTGTTCCAAAAGTTTCCACTCGCTAACCATCATATTAGCTAAAAAGGCTGACTTTCTACTCAATGCATCTGCTACTGTATTCACCTTGTCCGAATGATATTGAATAGAGCAGTCATAGTCTTTTAACAAATCCATCCATCTTCTTTATCTCATATTTAATTTCTTTTGTGAAAATAAGTATTTCAAACTTTTGTGGTCGGTAAATATTTTAAACGTTGCTCCATACAAATAATGCATCCAAATTTTCAGTGCAAAGACTATGGCAGCAAGCTCCAAATCATGTGTAGGATAATTTTGCTCATAATCTTTTAGTTGTCTTGATGCATACGCGACCACCCGACCATTTTACATTAGAACACAACCAAAACCCTTTCGAGACGCATCACTATATATAACAAACTCATCGGTGCCAGATGGAATTTTTAAGATAGGAGCGCTTGTAAGTTTCTTCTTGAGTTCATGAAAACTTCTCTCACATTCGTCTGACCATATAAATTTTGTACTCTTACGTGTTAACTTTGTGAGAGGAGTGGCAATAAAAGAAAATTCTTGAACAAATCTTCTATAATACCCAGCTAACCCAAGAAACTTCTGACTTCAGTAACAGTAGTTGGCCTCTCCCAATTAATTACAGCCTCAATTTTAGATGGATCAACTGATATGCCTTCTTTAGATACAACATGGCCTAAGAACACCACCCTATCAAGCCAAAACTCACACTTGCTAAACTTGGCATATAACTTTTATTCCCTGAGCATTTGCAGAATAGTTTTCAAGTGTTTTTCATGTTCATCTTGACTCTTGGAATATATCAGAATATCATCAATGAAAACGATCACAAACTGATCCAAAAATGGCTTGAATACTCGATTCATCATATCCATGAAAGCAGTCGGTGCATTAATCAACCCAAATGGCATGACCAAGAACTCATAATAACAATATCGTGTTCTAAATGCAGTTTTTGAAATATCAACTTCCTTAATTTTAAGTTGATGATATCCAGATCTGAGATCAATTTTGGAGAATACCGAGGCACCTTGTAGTTGATCAAACAAATCATCTATTCTTGGTAAAAGATATTTATTTTTCACCGTCACCTGATTCAACTGTCTATAATCAATACACAACCTGAGAGATCCATCTTTTTTCTTAACAAATAACACCGGAGCTCCCCAAGGTAATACACTTGGCCGAATAAACCCCTTATATAAAAGTTCTTGAAATTATTCTTTCAATTCTTTTAGTTCGGCAGGGGCCATACGATAGAGAGCTTTAGAAATGGGAGTCGTTCCAGGAAGAAGATCGACAGAGAACTTTATCTCTCTATCAGGAGGCAAGCCTGGCAACTCTCTGAAAACACATCTAAAAACTCCTTAACAATAGGCACATCTTTCAAACTTATTCCTTCTTTTTTGTTCTCGATTAAGAAGGCTAAGAATCCCTCACAACCATTCTTAAGTAACTTATTGGCACATATATATGATATTAGAGGACATCCACTCGATGCCCTCTCATCAACAAAGTTGAATGATTGTTCATTAGGGGCGAAAATGTAACTATTTTCCTTCGACAATCAAGGTAAGCATGATAGGAGGACAACCAGTCCATACACAAAATCACATCAAAATCATGCATATACAAAACAATCAGATCAGCAGTCAAAGACTTATCTTGAACTCTAACATCACATAATTTGTATACTAAATATGAAGACAGAGTATTGCCATCAGGAGTTCTGATTGTCAAATAGTATCACAATGGTTCTCTTTTTGTCTTCATATGGCATGCAAACTTTGGACTCACAAAGAAATGTGTAGAGCCAGAATATATCAAAGTATGTACCATGGTGTCACAGATAGAAAGATTATCTGTGATCACAGCATTTGAAGCATCCGCATCTCTTTGAGTCAAGGCATAAACTTGTCCTTGTGCCATTAGTTATTTCCCTTTTCCAATTGCTCTGTTTGGTAGTTGTGGCTGTTGTTGTAATGGGTATTTTTATTGTTGTTATTGCTGCTGCATTAGTGGACAATCTTTGATATAGTGGCCCATTTTTTCACACTTAAAATAACATTCTGTCATCATATAACATGGGGTATTACCATGGGAATTTCCACACAATCTGCATTGTTGGGAACATTGTGGTTGTGGTTGTTAAGGTCTGCGAAAAGGCACATTGTTTCTTCTTTTCTTAAGTCAAAATTCCTTGGCTTGAAGTGTTGAAAATTAGGACCTCTCTCTTTCTTATTTTCCTCTTGATTCCCTTGACATGTTTGTAAATCCTTTTCTACCAATTGAGCCCTTTCATACATATCTTCATATACTCGCAACTTGAGTGCGGCAAGGTTGCTCTTAAAAGCTGGCTTGAGGCCTCTCTCGAACTTCTTTGCTTTTTCTGTTTCGTCAGCCACTAGGTGTGAAGCAAATCTTGATAGTTCAGCAAATTTTGCCTCATATTGATCCACTATCATATTTCCCTGCTCCAGCTGGAGAAATTCAATCATTTTCTTGTTCCGATAACAATCTGAAAAGTACTTTGCAAGAAAAACTTCAACAAATTTCTTCCATGTTAAGTTCGGATTATCAGCCAAAATTCTAGGCTTAGTTGCCTTCCACCAGTGCTCGGTGTTATCTTCAAGCATAAACTCAGCAAATACTATCTTTTCTGGATCCTCACAATCTAAGGCAGCAAATATCTTTTCCGATTTGTTTATCCAACTCTCGACCTCTGTTGGGTCACCAATACCTTTGAAAGCATGAGGACCAGCTATCTTAAACTGCTTCATTGTACATTTACGACCACCTTCAACTTGTTCAGCTCTAGGTTCATTATTTCTTGTATTCTGTTCGTTTTGCATTCTCAGGATATTACTCATTTCTTGCAAAGCTTGCAAGACACCCTTCAATCGAGGATCTCGTTCTGCATTTTGATTTTGGGATGAGCTCTCCCCTCTTGTCGTCATGACCCTAATTAAATCAAGCACATGTATACTTCAAATTAATAATATGAAAGGTCATTCCTTAGACCTAAACAAACGTAAGACAACATCTTAAACCTTAAAAAAACTTAAAGCATAACCATGTCATCCTAGACAAGATCATGCAACTCTTAACAAAAGGGTAGGACCTATTACTTTGATATCATAACTGTCACGACCCCGATTTAAACGGTGATTTAAATTAGAGTTCGCAACTAATTACAGACGATCAAATATTATTTTCATACATTTAATAAATACATATATAACATTCCAATCGAAATCATCCCACTCAATTCCTAATCACTGTTATTTAACAATATCAAACATGTGTATGCAATGCAACACTCTCATATGTATGCACGAATCATCAACTGGTCAGTGGTCGGTAGGTGGACTCTAGAGGTGACTCCCATCAGCGATGTAGCACTTAGCTCCATTCTACCTCATCCCTTTCGGGGAACACATCATATAGCGATAAGTGAACTCTAGAGGTGGCCCCTACGGATTCTAGAGTTGGCTCTCATTGTGATTCCTCACGATGTAGCATTTAGTTCTGCATGACACTTAGCTCCAGCCTATCTCATCCCATTATTGGGGAACAAAATGATGGACTAGACTCTAGAGGTGGCTCCCATTGTGGTCAGCGATGTAGCACTTAGCTCCAACCATTATCCAATGCAATGCACGCAGATGCGAATATATGATTCATCATATAACAATTGTATTTCAATATCAGAAGATGAATCATATCATATATCATTTCAAATCGAACAAGATTGCACATCTCGTAATCCATTCATATCATATCACATATGCTTTTCAAATGTGCAATCATACAATCATTCACATATACTTTTCATAATTGCATTACTCGAAATCAATTCATAATATATCCAAAACACAATACATATAATAGTCGATGTCACACCGAATTTAAAAGAGGTGAATACATAGAGTAGAAGAAATCAGCTTACCTATAAAGACTAGCAAAATATTTTTCTTTCCTTGTTCACTACTTTATTCTTCTACTCCAAAATCTAAAACCCTAGTTGCACATTCTCTTTTTTTTTTTCTAATTTCCTTCAACCATGTAGCATCTTTTTTTCTATCTTTGCAATTCGAAGGATGGTGAATAGGGCAGAAGAAGGTAGTAAAAGTGAAAGAATAAGTGTTAAAAGGAAGGGGAACCGACTTCAGCTGGTGGAAACTATTTTTCCAAAAATACCCTTGTAATATGACTTATTCACATGTAACGCCATTTAAGTAAATGGCTTTTGCATTTTTCATTTATTTATTTATTTATTTATTCATTTACTTTTGCATTTTTCATTTATTTATTCATTTACTTAAAACATTACATGTAAATAAAGAACTACCCCCATTTGGATTCAAATAAAATATTTAGAAAAATAAATAACCAATGAACCGAAATCTAATTTTTTTGTCCGAATAACAAAAATTGCGATTTCACCGATTTTTCGATTTTGTGTCTACATTTTACTTAACTCATACACCTCCTAAAAATTCTTAAAAATCACTTTTAGAATTCTTTCATATATATGAACAATTACCGGGACTTTAATTTTTTAAATTTTCACTTTTTCGAAAATCACATTTTCATGTCTTAAGTAAATTTTCATCGAGCTTTTGCACTTTAGTTGATATTGAAGTATAAGTCTTAATATCACATTCATGAATATTATCAATAAGATAATATAACATTACATTCATATAATTAATCATGTATAATTAACTTAGAGATATTACAAAAAGAGAGAGGAACGAACGGTAGGAGGGGGGGAGCAAAATTGAATCAGCCAGATTTTTCCTGAGCCGCCAACATGATCTACGCTTCTCCCATCTCGTCGTCCATTACACATGCTATGGTCACGATGACGAGGAGTGTCCTCCTTACACCCATTAAATACTCAAGGGATTTAATCTAATCGCATATATATTTTGGGTTTAATATTTGTGCTATCCTTTTTATGAGATAACATCATTGTACTTATGTTAATCATCATTTGATTCATGATGAATAATGATTTAATTAATTAAATAATTTTTTAATCTGTCGTTCTTCGTGAAACGGACGATAATTAATAGATTGTGCTACAATAATTTTTTCCATTTTTATTTGATGAATGAAAAAGATAGAGACACGGTCCAAGGCCATAATTAAGTTTTTATTTGCCAGTATATATAGTTGTAATTTTATATATACGAAGTTATGAATAAAGCAGAAATAGTTCGCTAGTTTGGAATCGAATTTGTTCTGTTCACCTGCGGAATTCGAACGTCGACGGACAAACATGATACTGCTCTGGCGGGCCTCAACCCGCCGCTCGCGCTCCTCCCCCACCCTACGCCGCTTCGTCGTCGCCGCCACTTCCGACTACATCCCACCGGAGTGGATCGGACCTTCCCTCGACGTCTCCGACGTTGCCCGCCACCCGAGCGACCCGCCACCCCCGCCCTCACCGTGGCTCCCTCGCGTCCTCTCCGTGCTCCTCGCCTCGCCCCTCTCATCCGTAGAATCCGATCTCACCGCCTTCTGCCGCAGGTTCCTCATACGCCTCTCTCCTGCCTTCGTCTCCCACTCCCTCCTCCACTCCCCGGACCTCCGCCGCCGCCCGGACGTCGCCTACCGGTTCTTCCGTTGGGCTGCTGAGCAGAAAAAGTATCCCGGACACGACCTTGATGCCTTCGTCGCACTAATCGAGATCTTATCGTCTTCGCCTCAGGAAGTTTTTCGGGTTAAAGAAGTCGTTGAAGAGATCAGAAACCATGGGGATCTACCTTTGACGCCGGCGGCGTCCGCGTCGTTGATCCGGAGCCTTGGCTCCGTGGGCTTGGTAGAGGAATTGTTGTGGGTCTGGCGGTGGATGAAACTGAGCGGAGTTGAGCCGTCGTTGGTGAGCTTCAACTGTTTGATGAATGGACTTGTGAGTTCATCATTCGTAGATTCCGCTGAGAAGGTCTTCGAGGCCATGGAAAGCAACAGAGTTCTCCCCGATGTCGTTTCATATAATACCCTGTTGAAAGGGTACTGTAAAGTTGGGAGGACGAAGAAGGCGGTGAGCCTGTTTGACGAGATGCAGAGGAAGAAGATAGAGCCTGATAGAATCACGTACTTGACGCTGATGCAGTGCCATCATGCGGACGGGGAGTTCCATGAGTGCTTGACACTGTACCATGAGATGGAGGAGATGGGTGTGGAGATACCGCCACATGCTTATAGTTTGGTGATCAGCGGGTTATGCAAGGATGGGAAGCCTTTTGAAGGAATGGTGATCTTGGAGAGCATGGTTAGGAGAGGATGCAAGGCTAATGTGGCTGTTTATACGGCTCTCATCGATGCTTTCTCTAAGTGTGGGAATGAGGAACAAGCTTTGCTGCTATTTGAGAGGATGAAGAAGGATGGGTTTGCGCCGGATGAGGTCACTTATGGAGTGATTATTGACTGCTTATGCAAGGCTGGGAAGCTGGACAAAGCAATGCACTGGTTTAACTTTTGCGAAGATAATGGTGTTCAAGTGAATGCAATATTTTACTCTAGCCTAATTGATGGATTTGGGAAAGCTGGGTTAGTTGATAAAGCAGAAAAACTCTTTAATGATATGCTGGAGAAGGGTTTTGTACCTGATTCCTACTGCTACAATGTCCTGATTGATGCATATGGAAAAGAAGGCAGGATTGAAGAAGCTTGTGCATTGTTTAAGAGGATGGAGGCAGAGGGCTGTGATCAGACTGTTTATACGTACACTATACTCATCGATGCTTTATTTAAGAAGCACAAGAACGAGGAGGCTTTGAAGCTCTGGGATATGATGATTGACAAGGGAATAGCTCCCACTCCGGCAGCATTTCGAGTCCTCTCTATTGGTCTTTGCCTTTCCGGAAAGTTCACTAGGGCTTGTAAGATTCTGGACGAGCTGGCTCCTATGGGTGTAGTGCCTGAGACAGCTCATGAAGATATGATCAATGTACTGTGTAAAGCGGGTCGAATTGAGCACGCTTGCAAACTTGCTGATGGAATTGTGGATAAAGGCCGTGAGATACCTGGAAGAGTAAGAACCATTATGATCAATGCATTGAGGAAAGCTGGGAATGTTGAATTAGCAATCAAATTAGTGCACAGCAAGATTGGTATTGGCTATGATAGGTTTGGTAGCATAAAAAGGCGAGTGAAGTTCCAGACTTTGTTAAATGAATAGAAACCATTTGATAGCTATGGGTGGTTAATTATTTGGACATAGTTGTCATATGTGCATCTCGATTGAGATCTTGGAAGCAGAACTTAAAAGTACCAGGATACAAGAGATGCACTGAAGTCATAATGGCAGCAGACTATCCTCAAAAAATAAATGGCAGACTACAAGGTTCCTTTTGGGTTTTTTTCATAGTTCCTGGTTAGTGTAATAACTCTTTCATCACTGCCTTAAAAAACCTCCCTCACAATATAGTAGCCTGTGAAAACTTTCTTGCTGATCATGTTTGTTCTTTTCTCTCTTTTTTTTTTTTTGCATAGATATGCAAGGATAAATTTGATGCAGAGGCATGGTTTGTAGGCCTTGAGGCATTAATCTTCCCTGAAAGATGCCAACATTCTAAACTTGATGGTTGGAGTGATGGTGGACTATCCTTTGATGTATGCTGACATCTGAATCCCATAGTGCTCAATGATTATGGCCATCCATGTGGTTCTTCATTAAATTTCAAGATGAAAGCTCCCAGTTCATCTTAACGGGCTTGGCTTCTCTGTACAACAACAACAACAAAGCCTTATCCCACTAGGTGGGGTCGGCTACATGGATCATACGACGTCATTCCGCTCATATTCGTTGATCCATGTTCATGAGATTCGACAGGGTTTTACGCTGGCTGTCGGGGCCTAACACAACCCTCCTCCTTTATCCGGGCTTGGGACCGGCTATAAAACAACCAAGATTACAACATTCCAATAAAAATATTTAAACTTCAGGATACCTGCAGTGATGTAAAACACCAAGGCAACTATTAGCATCACTAGCAACTCAGCCTTCCTAAACAGTACGACTTCTAATTTGTTACCTGGAAACATGAATATGCTTCCCCGACCTCCAACACGACTATAATAAAGCGTTGTCCAAATAAGATTTCATAACATTAACATTACTTAAATTCAATCCAAACATTTCGAAACTTGAGAACTGCAAGATAGGCAATAAATCCTAGAGAGATTCAAGAGAATAAAAATTAACGCTTGGACTTCAACAGTTTGGTAAAAGATGAAAGTGAGCTCAATAAAAATTTCTTAAAGCACGTACCAAGAGCTCGGAGTATTCTGAGATCAAACTTGTTTGCGAGGGTGCTCTGCCTAATAGTTTCTGCCCGCCTCTCGGCCAACTTCTTTAAGCAAATGAGCAAACCCTACAGAAAAAGAAATCAAATGGCCAAATTTGTGCTAACCAAATGTTAACCTTTTTTTTCTTAGATATGTGGAAAAGAACACATACGAGCTCCGGATCAGTAAGAGAATCAACAAACTGCTTTTCCTCGAGGGATTGCTGGGGATTCTTCTTGCCGGCACTTTTGCTGGTCCACCCTGCATGATGCTTGATCTTCTTCCTCTTCGGCAAGTTTGCAGGATTTTCAGGGACGCTGGTGGAATGTCCCAGGTGCGAGGAACAGGTGAGGCAGTTTCTGTAGGCTCCTTAGGTGTGTCTGCTGCAGGGGTTAGAGTGTCTTGACACTTCTTCATCTTTGCCCAGCTAGGTGCTGCAAATTGGGTTTGTAACAATGGCACACTACTACACCTGTTGGAAACAGATCAGAGAACACAATCGAAAATGCAGCAGCCATAGCAACAGAGAACATGTTCTCACTGGCTCAGTCACGGCCATAACAGCAAAGAAATATATACATCCTACAAAGAATGGATTTGAAGCCACGAGACAAACAAAACGGAAAACATTCACAACAGTATCAATGCGATATGACAGTGAAAGATTACCTCTTGAAATTTGTGGAAAAGGAAAGCCATTCGCGGAGAGCTGCGATGTCTTCTAGCTTTCCCTCGTTTCATTTGAAATGGGATCACCGAAAGAAATCAAATTGAACACGACGCAGCTAGATTTCTTTCAATGCCTCTGCGTACTTGAAACAAAAATCAGGCATCATTTTGACATAAGAGGAAAAAAAATATTTTGGGAAGATATATTTCCAGGTAACGACATCCCACTGATCTTAAGGCATCTAACTACATCCTCCAATGTTGGTAATCTCACAGTGACATTTAATGACATTGGCTCCCATGGAGGAGTCCAACTGCAATCATAGACATAGAAACATAAACCTTATGGCCCAAATTCCAATCACATGGTATATTTACACATGAATCATTATAACGAGATTGCAAAAGCCAAAACAAATACTTCTCTAAGTTCTCTTTAAGAATGTTCTTTTTCTTATTTCTTATATACGACATTAGTACCATAACCACTTAACATAGTAAATAGTACAAAAGATAACATAAATCAGCATTTATTTGGGAGCTGAATATACCACGTATATATATACGTGAGCTTAAGACACAGACAGAAAAAGTTTTGGTTGCACTATACATCGAGACATAACATTTGGTCTCCATTTTTTCTTCTAAAGTCACATGTTCCCCATGCGTTGACCGCATGGTATGTGTTTCACGGTGTACATAGTCTCTCAGTCTCTCTATCTATCTATCTATATATATATATATATGGGGGAGGGAAGGGGGAATGCAGAACTGCACGAGCATTTTTGCAATAGATAGGGAAAGTTATAGATAACCCTATAAGCTTAGCTATCCTGTGTAGTCAGCATATTTTAACTGTTAAATCCCACTTGACAGTTCATAACTTCAGTTTTTTTAACCAAACATCACATTCTTTCTCCATATGATCCCTAACCACACTGTGTATCCAATGAGTTTGGCAATGCACTATACACAAACCTCATAGGAGAAAGCGGATCATGATCATGTCAATTCCCGTCACTCTGCATTCTTACCTTTTTAATGGTAAATGAAGCCACTTTACTGAATGCAGATGCCTTTCTAATGACAAGTGATGCTGAAAGTATTAAATCACCATCTCTCTCCATCTTCCAAGTCCCTTTCTTCCATATGTGATGTCGAAAGTATTTGATCATCAATTGGACAGTCCAAATGAAAATTCTGCTAGGATGACTTGACAAGTTCTCTTTGATATCTTCAGCAAGATATTCTCTCCTAGGAAAAAAACCACTCAAGATCATTTCTGATTGCTTGGCTTCTCTGTAATGCTGCTCAATTTGTTGATTCCTATATATTTCTGATTTTGTCTACCTTTTAATTTCAAGATCATTTCTACCTTTGAGAGGGTGTGAATAAAAAGTTTGACAAATCAATTTTGAAGTAATACATGCAATCTGTAAATATGATGGATGACCCTTGAAACATTGATTAGAGAAAAAACAGAACTCCGCCTATATTTTATAGCCGGTTCCAAGCCCGGATAAAGGAGGAGGGTTGTGTTAGGCCCTGACAGCCAACATAAAATCCTGTCGAATCTTATGAACATGGATCAACGAATGGCGTCGTATGATCCATGTAGCCGACCCCACCTAGTGGGATAAGGCTTTGTTGTTGTTGTTGTTCTTGAAAAAACAGGTTTTGGCAAGTGTTACCTCTTTGGGCTTCATCCAGGAAATGGGAGTCCTGATTGTCTTTATTTTTATGAAATTGCCAAATTTTACCTTGGACCAATGAATTACTTCCTTCATATTCCCATCTCAGGAGTCTTCGGTATTATACTTAGGAATTTACTTTGGCATCACTCTTGCATAACTGTAGTCATTCCATTTTTCAGCACACTTGGGTTTGTACTTATATGAAACTTTTTTTCTTCTATATTTTGAACTCAGATATTCCTATCATGCTTACTCAAATTGATATATAGTTTCAACATGTTTTTCCTTTAAATATTTCCAGGATACAGAAGACTTGATCTCAAATAGTTCAAGTAACAGCTCAATTAGCACCACGTTGGATATCACTTCTCCTGACGGCAACCTTAACACAAGTTGTCTACCAGTTGTTTCTTCTAAAAGCTTGATATGTTTAGAAAGATCAGATGTAATAAATATGCATGGCAAGGGTGCTTCTGCAGAAGTTTTTTAAGTCACTGTTCCTTGCGCTTCTAGCTCCTCAAGTCATGGCTTTGCATAAGATGACTGTGATGGTCTAGGAGACATATACGTTTGGGGTGAGGCCATATATGATATATCTGTGAGGGCAGGACATGTTCGAAATTTTAGCATCTCCAATGGAAGAACTGACATCCTTTTTCTTGGGAACAGAGAGCACTTCACAGCTGAAGGAGGTAGAATCTTTGATTGGTTTTAAGTTAATAGCTGCTTCATGTGGTGTTGGCACACTACCATAGTTATAGAGGTTTTAGTTGTCTCAGTCTACTGCTAGTGCACCTTCTGGGAAATTATTTTGCTTGGGGCGATGGAGACAAGTATCACCTTGGTCATGGTGATAAGGACCACACCTTAAAGTTACTTCTGTTGCTTCATTAATAGACTACAATTTTCTCAAACAAGCATGTGGTCATAGTATGACAATTGGTTTAATTACTTCTGGATGTGTTTTTACAGTGGAAAGTGTCATTTACTGTCAGCGTAATCCATTATCTGATGGAAAGTTTCCACGCGTAGTGGAAGACAAGATTCTGGATGAATCAGTTGCTGAAGTTGCATGTGGTTCATACCATGCTGCAGTTTTAACAACTAAGAATGAGGTTTATACTTGGGCAAAGGAGCCAATGGAAGACTAGAACATGGAGATATTGAAGATGACAAATGCGTACTCAAGTTGCAGCACTGAAGGGTAGAGCTGTCGACAAATTGCTTGTGGTGCAAACTTCACAGCTGCAATTTTCTATTATAAATGGGTGTCAAGCTCGGAACAATCTGAGTGTTACAACCATTTGGTTTCTTCTGAAAGAGACATAATTGCTAACACTGAGGTCTTGTACATTTTTGTTCATGCAGTTCAAGAAAGGCCTTTAGAGCAGCCCTAACACCAAAACCTTGGAAACCTTATCGAGTTTGTGATACCTGCTATGTGAAGTTGAATGATGTGCTAGAAGCCTAGAACCTGATGGAAGCCATAAGAGGACTGCTTTACCCCTCCTAACAACAACAACAACAACAAAGCCTTATCCCACTAGGTGGGGTCGGCTACATGGATCATACGACGTCATTCCGCTCTATTAGTAACCAAGCCTTTCGGTATATTATTCACCAATAGATCTTGCTCTATTAGTTCGCCAAGTGTCCGCCTTGGCCTCCCTCTCCCTCTTTTAATCGGACTCCAGATTATTTGATCTACTCTTCTTACTGGCGCATCTAATGGTCTTCTCTGAACATGACCAAACCATCTCAAACGATTCTCTACCATTTTCTCACTAATAGGAGCCACTCCGACTCGTTCACGTATATGGTCATTCCTAATCTTATCTAATCTTGTATGACCACACATCCATCTCAACATCCTCATTTCGGCTACCCCCACTTTACATTCATGTTGTCCCTTCATAGCCCAACATTCACTACCATATAACACTGCTGGCCTTATAGCAGTACGATAGAATTTTCCTTTAACTTTATTGGGTATTTTTCTATCACAAAGAACTCCAGTGGCTTTCCTCCACTTACACCAACCAGCTTGAATTCTATGATTAACATCGTCATCAATCTCACCATCTTGTCTTACAATTGATCCTAAATATTTAAACTTTGTCACTTGAGGAATTATATCCTCCCCTAACCTAACTTTCAAATCGTCTCTAAGTTGTTTATTTGTGAAATTGCTATGCATATATTCTGTTTTATTTCTACTTAAACGAAAACCCTTTGACTCCAACGTATTTCTCCATATTTCCAATTTTGTATTAATCTCTTCTCTTGAATCCGCTAAAAGTACTATATCATCCGCAAATAGCATGCACTTAGGTACCTCCTCTGTGATACTCTCGGTTATAGCATCGATAACTAAGTTAAATAGATACGGGCTTAAAGCTGATCCTTGATGTAGGTCAATTCTTATAGGAAATTCATTTGTCTCACCTCCGGGTGTCCTAACCCTAGTCAATGCCCCATCGTACATATCTTGTATTACCTTAATGTAGGCAACATTCACCCTCTTCTTTTGCAAGGCTTTCCAAAGTACATCCCTTGGTACCCGATCATACGCCTTCTCTAAGTCAATGAAAGCCATATGTAAGTCTCTTCTCCTACTTCGATACTTCTCCATCATCCCCCTTAGTAAATAAATCGCCTCTGTAGTGGATCTTCCTGGCATGAACACAAATTGTCTCTCAGAAATACTAGTCTCCATTCTCAATCTATGCTCAATCACTTTTTCCCATAATTTCATAGTGTGACTCATAAGTTTAATCCCTCTATAATTTGCACAATTCTGAATATCCCCTTTATTTTTGTAAATAGGAACTAATGTACTTAATCTCCAATCATCAGGCATCTTTTTCGACCGTAAAATCTCATTAAATAGTTTACATAACCACAACACACCTTTTTCTCCTAAACATTTCCAAACTTCAATCGGTATACCATCCGGTTCAACGGCTTTACCATTCTCCATTTTCTTAAGAGCTTCGCTAACCTCCGAGACTCTAATTCTACGATAAAATGACCTATTAAGCTCACATTCGCTAACTGTCAAGTCCTCCAAATCACAACGAGAACCTTCACATCCATCATTAAATAGCTTATAGAAATACTCTTCCCATCTGTTCTTAATATCTCCTTCAGTAACTAAAACCTTGCCAACTTCATTTTTTATGCATCTTACTTGATCCAAATCTCTCGACTCCTTCTCTTTATTCCTTGCAATCTTGTAAATCCTTTGTTCACCCGCCTTTGTCCCTAACTCCTTATAAAACCCCTCATATGCTTTAGCACGAGCATCACTAACTGCCTTCTTAGCCTCCCTTTTCGCCAAACGATACTTTTCCCAATTGTCAGAACTATTGTCCAAGTGTATCGCCTTAAAACAATTCTTCTTATTACGCACCTTTTCTTGGACCTCCTCATTCCACCACCAAGTCTCCTTATCTCGTGGTCCAAAACCTTTTGATTCTCCTAAAATGGCTTTAGCAACCATTTCAATCTTTTTTGCCACATTCTTCCACATGATACTAGCATCTCCTTCTAACTCCCACACACTTTCCTCTAATAACTTCTAAAAGTCTCTCGCTTCTCCCCCTTTAACTGCCACCACTTGATCTTTCGATCAAAAACTGTTCGGGATTTTGGTTTTATACATTTTATTTGCATATCAAGAACTAACAATCTATGTTGTGTAGTCTTTTATCAGTATTACCCCTCCTATCAAGTGAACTAAATCATCAAAAACTCTCCTTCCTGATGGGAAAATCCGAGAACAAGTAGAGAAGATCACAGAGAGATTGCAGAAAAATAGAGGAGACACACGAAATTTACCCAGGTTCACCCTTGAAATTAGGGCTACGTCCTGCAAAGAGGTTCCACTATATCGTTTAGGTTTACAGCCGCCACTACAAATTACATCAGAAATTAGGCTATTAATAGCCTCTCCAAACCGGGTTTAAAACCCAAACAAACAGAGAAAAAACCTAATCCGAACCACACGGGCCGGCTAAACAAAAGCCCAAAACCCGTCTAGGTTTCGGGACCGCCGTCGGGGGGCGGGGCCCCCCGAACCCCCCCTTTCATTCGTACGCCAGCAATACTGTTAATTGGGTAATACTCAGATTCCCCTAAGCTCACGTGGGCGAACCCGATGTGAGAAACAAGGGGCCCTGAAGTATTCACCAACTCTAACATTCTCCCACTTGGTGGATACTTCACACCAATGAGAGCATTGCCAGCAACATTCTTCTTCAATCCGACAGCAGTAGAGCACCACTCAAACTTTACACCTGTAACTGCTTTAGTCAGAAAATCAGAACTATTCTCTGTTGTATCAACCTTTTCAAGCTGAACCTCTTTCTTTTCCACCTTTTCCCGAATAAAGTGGTATTGAATGTCAATATGCTTTGTGCGTGAGTGAAATGCAGGATTCTTAGCTAACTGAATAGCACCTTGATTATCACATCTCACCTCTATAGCACCTTGCTCAAATCCGAGCTCCAAGCACAACCGTCGTAGCCATATGGCCTCTTTTGCAGCATGAGTAAGAGCCATATATTCTGCTTCTGTAGAAGAAAGTGCCACCACGCTTTGTCTCTTGCTCATCCAACTTAGTGCAGCCCCAAATAATGTAAAAATATATCCGCTAGTGGACCGTCTACTATCAATGTCTCCACCCCAATCAGCATCTACATGGCCCACAATATCAAGCATCTTTCCTTTTCCCGCACCTTCAAAGCACAAAGCAAAATCTGAAGTTCCACGAAGGTACCTGAAAACTCTCTTGATAGCATTCCAATGTTCCCTGCCTGGGTTAGACATATACCGACTCAAGACTCCCACTGCTTGGGCTATATCTGGACGCGTGCAAACCATGGCGTACATCAAGCTGCCCACTGCACTTGCATATGGCACACGGTCCATCTCTTCGGCTTCTTCATCCGTCTTCGGGCATTGCTCTGCAGAAAGTTTGGTTCCTAGAGACATAGGAGTACCCACTGGCTTGCAGTCCGACATGTTAAATTTCTTCAACACTTCTTTTATGTACTTCTCCTGTCCTAGCCACAACTTTCTCTTCTGACGATCCCTTCTAATCTGCATACCCAAAATAAAATTCGCTGGTCCCAAGTCTTTCATCTCAAACTTCTTGGCCAACAAACCCTTCACTGAATTCACCATCTTCATACTATTTCCAATCAGCAACATGTCATCCACATACAGTGTAAGAATGACAAACTGATCTCCAACTCTCTTCACATAAACACAATGATCTGAATCTGAACGTACAAACTTGAGTTCGAGCATGTACGTATCAAACTTCTGGTACCACATCCTTGGCGACTGCTTCAATCCATACAAAGACTTCTTCAATTTGCACACCAGCTTTTCTTTACCTTGAACTTCAAAGCCTTCTGGTTGCCTCATATATATCTCTTCCTCCAAGTCCCCATGAAGGAATGCCGTCTTCACATCCATCTGCTCTACCTCAAGATTATATGCTGCTGCCAGAGATAGAACAAATCTGATTGAAGTCATTTTCGCCACGGGAGAAAAAATCTCATCATAGTCGACTCCCTCAACCTGAGAGTACCCTTTAGCTACCAACCTCGCCTTGTACTTCTCTACAGACCCATCCGGTTTCAGCTTTCGCTTGAACACCCGTTTGCAACCAATTGCCTTTCTATCCTTAGGCAATTTACACAAACTCCATGTTTCATTCTTATCCAGTGACTGCATCTCATCTGCCATAGCAAGCTCCCACTGATTTGCATCATCCATAGACCTTGCATCTTTTACAGAACTAGGTTCTTCTCCGATGATGCTCAAAGCATGAAACGAACTCAGAGCACTAAGAGAGTATCTCAAAGGTGCTCTTCTTTCTCGTGTCGATCTCCTGAGAACTGGAATGGTAGTACCAATATCCGGGTCTTCATCTGAATCTGCATCTTCAACTTCATTAACCGAGTCTTCTTGATCCGGTTCTATAACAGACTCAACTGAAGTATCTTGTGCATCCACCTCTGAAGTTTCAGAATCAGAATCTTCTTCAAGCACTACCACTTTCTTAGGTTCATCACCTTTTTGAACTTCAACTTGGGAACGTGATTCACGGAAAACAACATCCCTACTGTAAACAATAGTTCTTGACTTTGGATTCCACAGTTTGTAGCCCTTGATCCCTTCCTTGTATCCGACAAATATGTTCTTTTCAGATTTACTATCAAGCTTACCCCGCTTTTCCTTGGGTATATGAACATATGCGTCACATCCGAACACCCGAACATGAGACAAATTTGGCTTCTTCCCAAACATTGCCTCATAAGGGGTCTGATCCTTCACTGATGAGGTCGGTGAGCGGTTCTTCAGGTAGTTTGCTGTGGCTACAGCTTCTGCCCAGAATTCTTGCCCCAATTCAGCCCAACTCAGCATACATCTGGCCTTCTCTATGAGTGACCGATTTAACCTTTCAGCTACTCCATTCTGCTCAGGTGTATATGGAGTTGTCTTCTGCCTAGCAATACCATTGTCCACGCAGAACTGCTCAAACTTATCTGAACAAAATTCACCTCCATTATCTGTACGAAGAACCTTGATCTTGCAGCTCAATTGATTTTCCACCAAAACTTTAAATTCTCGAAACTTATCGAATACATCTGATTTATTCTTGATAAAATAAATCCAACTGTATCTCGAAAAATCATCTATAAAAGAAACATAGTACCTGGACCCTCCAATAGATGGAGTCGGAGTTGGTCCAAAGACATCACTATGAATCAGTTCGAGAATCTTCGTTGCTCTTGAACCTGTGTGTTGAAAACTGACTCGGTTCTGTTTTCCATGGAGGCAATGTTCACAGAATCCGAAGCCCACAGAACAATCCGGAACTCCTTCTACCATCTGACTTGATGCTATAGTGGAGAGTCCTTTTTCACTGATATGGCCTAATCTCCGATGCCACAACATAAATTTGCTGTCTTCATCTTCTTTGGCCTCTTCAGAAATAAATCCGCAGCCCACAGATATTGTCTCTCCGAGCAACTTGTACAGCGTGCCATAGCGAACCCCTCGTGCAATTACAATGGACCCTCTGATCATCTTGCACGAATCCTTATCGCAACTGAATATAACACCCGAGTCAGCCATTGTACCAACAGATAATAAACTCCTGCTCATAAGTGGTATATGCATCACATCTGGTAGAGTCTTCACCGTGCCATCATTCATCCTCAACTTCACCCTGCCACGTCCAACAATCTGAACCGCAGTGTCATCTCCGAGCATGACATCCCCACCATTATACTCCTCATATTCACAGAACCAGTGTTTATGAGGCGTCATGTGGTACGAAGCACCAGTGTCGATAAGCCAGACATCTTTATCTGACTGTGCCGTACATGCAGAAGCCACATACATATCTCCTGCCTCAGCCTCCTTTTTGTCCGAGGTTGACTCAACTTCTTTCTTATGAACCGGCTTGTTTTTGCAATCTCGCTTCAGATGGCCCCACTCTTGACATCTCCAGCATTGCACCTTCTTATCCTTACTCTTCGAACGCCCACGAGATTTGGATCTCCCTCTCTGATTTTGATTCCTTTCTGGTTGCCTTCCTCTGGCCGCCAGCGCCTCTTTACCAGAACTTGTTGATCCCTTTCTCCGTATTTCCTCTGATAACAAGGCAGCACATACACTTTCATACGAAAGTTCTTTATCCCCGCCACCAATCACAACAATCAGATTGTCCCATGAATCCGGCAGCGAACAGAGCAATGTTATTGCCTTATCATCATCTTGAAACTTAACACCGATTGATACAAGTTGACTGATCACCGTGTTAAAGTTATAAAGATGGGTAGAAAACGAGTCACCCTCCTGCATCCGAAGATTGTACAATTTCTTCCTCAGAAATAACTTGTTAACCAACGACTTACTTTGATATAGGGATTCCAACTTCCTCCACAGATCTCTGGCAGTAGGTTCGCCCATCACATTCGTAAGAATTGAATCCGCGAGACACAGCCGAATCAAACCCTTCGCCTTTCTATCAATCCGATCCCACTCTTCGATCGCCTTTGGATCTGCCTGACTGGAGGAGGCCTCGTCCGCGACCTTCGCCGCCTCCATGCCTGGTCTCTCCTTCTCGATTGCCGTCCAAAGATCTCGATCACAAAGGAGATCCTCCATCTTCATCTTCCAGAGATCAAACCGTGTTCCATCAAATTTTTCTATCTCGATTCGCGATCCTCCTGACATCTCGAATAAACCCTAATTCCTCGAACAACCTGTGCTCTGATACCAATTGATGGGAAAATCCGAGAACAAGTAGAGAAGATCACAGAGAGATTGCAGAAAAATAGAGGAGACACACGAAATTTACCCAGGTTCACCCTTGAAATTAGGGCTACGTCCTGCAAAGAGGTTCCACTATATCGTTTAGGTTTACAGCCGCCACTACAAATTACATCAGAAATTAGGCTATTAATAGCCTCTCCAAACCGGGTTTAAAACCCAAACAAACAGAGAAAAAACCTAATCCGAACCACACGGGCCGGCTAAACAAAAGCCCAAAACCCGTCTAGGTTTCGGGACCGCCGTCGGGGGGCGGGGCCCCCCGAACCCCCCCTTTCATTCGTACGCCAGCAATACTGTTAATTGGGTAATACTCAGATTCCCCTAAGCTCACGTGGGCGAACCCGATGTGAGAAACAAGGGGCCCTGAAGTATTCACCAACTCTAACACTTCCTACCAACTTGGATCTAATAAAAAATCTGGATAATCAAGGCAGTCAAACATGTGAAAAGAATACCAATTGTCTTCGTTTTGGGTTCCTCAAGTGATTGCAGTTGAAAGACATTGTTTTGATTGCTGGAATTGATTGCATGGATTGACCCTTGGAACTGTACGCACATCAATGATTAAATCTGTACTGCTTAAGGATATGGTGGACAGACTGCCTCAAGGAGCCTATTAAAATCATGGGATTAGACCTGTACATATTCCTAAATGGCATTATATCCTATGAAATTAATTTTTCCATGCTCAGCAAAGATACTGTCTAGATATAGTGCAAATAATTATTCTATCATAAATGATAACAACACAAAAAGGTTATCATCTAGTAGCACAACTGACAATGACTAGGAAGCCATCCTCGAAATGGCAAGAACAGGGGGGCAGGGGGGCGGCGACCCCCCTCCCCCCACTCTCTCCCAGCGTCGGGAAAGAGAAGGGGGTCGGCCGCCCCCGTAGATGCACCCCCCCCCTTTCTCTTTCCCGGCACCGGGAAAGAGAAGGGGGGTGTCGTCGCCCCCTTGCGTCGTCGTTCGAGAAAGGGGGGGGTTCATCGACGACGACGCAAGAGGCGGCGACACCCTCCCCCCACGTGGGCCACGTGGTGTTTTTTAAATTATTTTTATATTCATTATTATATATTATTTTATGTAAAAATAGAATTTAACTCAAAGCAGGGGTATAATGGATTTTTCACAAATGCGAAAAATAAAAAATAACGGAGAAGTCGACGGAATTGGACGGAATGATCAAATTGAAAAAAGTTTAGGTACCCAAAAAATGAAGTTCGTAATTTGGGGTTAGATGTGATAAATCGTGATAGTTTAGGGATGGTCAGAGGAAATAGCCCTTTTACAAATAGATCCCATTGACCCATAACATAATCCAATATAACTGTTATTAATCATGCAATTTGTTTGGTTGACTGAATCGACAAATCAAGTTAACACAACATAAAAAAAAGCCTCAACAGTTCATCCATGCTTTCCCACTTGTGAACTCTATACAATCATTTAAACTTTAATGATGAAATGCGATAGAATGCCAAGAAAAAATAATTAAATTCTCAACATGATTTTGAGGTTACATTTATTATTATCATCAATAGATGAGTTATGTTACGTCATGCCAATTAATTTCATTCTTCTGATCTAACATTTACTTAGAGATAATTTAGAATTGAATTTGTAAAAGGATTATTTCCTCTAACCTCCCCTGAACTATCACGAAATATCACATCTAATCTCAAACTACGAACTTCATTTTTTGAGTACCTAAACTATCGCGACTTTTCCAGTTTGGTCCTTCCGTGAAGTTTTCTGTTAATTTCGAAAAGTAATGTTTTTTTTATAATTTCTTTCAACGCCAACATAAATTACTTATGACAAAAATATCTACTTATTTTGGTGTCATATTAAGTTGAGTTATTATTAACCCCCAATAATGAAATATTTTACCCTAAAAACAGATGGGTTATAAATCACATCCATAAGTGATATTATAATTGATAGCGTATGGACAACTATTATATGAAATCAACTAAACTTTCATCTATTTATTAACAAAAGATTAGTCACAATGATTATGTTTCTTGATGGATGAAACTTTCATAATTTATAATTTTATGACGGATATCATGTTCTTATATATTAGTTATAGTTGTGATTAAATTAGGACCGACATGTTTTAAAGAAATATTTAAATGTGCACCTTGATACTTATTGATATGAGATTAATGCAAAAGTAATCACAAAAAGTATGGAACTATATAAAATTTCAATAACAGAACTATTGTTTGCATCATAAACTCTAATCTTGACGTGCTAATATTCTATATTTTTACATTGTACTTTATTTTGAAATTTTTGCTTCACAATAAAGAAGAAAATATTCATTTTAAGTTAGGCTAACCACAATTTTTTGGTTCTTAATGGATTGTTTAATAAAAAAAACTTCGTTTAATAAATATTTCATTTTTATTCATTGGAATTTCATAATTTAAGTAGTGGTTGAGTACTAATATAAAGAAGGTATCTTTATAATAGACATCTTCAATGGACGAAAAGAATAAGTCTAAATTTACCTTTAAAGAAATTCACATCAAGTTTCATCATTTTTGCCTAACTTTTCACATATATTTGAACTTAAAAGGTTGCATATAAGCATATTGTTGTTTCATGGACAACAATTGTAACAATTAGTCACCTTATTGAATCTTTGGATAAAATTTATTTTTTAAAAAAAGCTTTGCAGAGTAATTATATTTCTTAAGTTATGAGATCCTAATAAGTCCATTTGTTATATTTTGTGTAGCAACAATTAGTCTTGGTAACTAAAATTAACAAACCAATGAAGGTATCTTAAAAGAGTGAGTGATATGTCACGGCAATTAAATCTTCATGTTTCATTTAATGAATTTATCTTACAAAAAAGAAAAAAACTCATGGAAAAACAAGTGTATATTGAATATAAAAAGTTGGCAGTAAATATTTCATGCCAGGTACACATTGAATGATATGGGGCACCTCACCCCCAAGGTCACCTGATGGCCCTATGGGAGGCCCTTATGGAGGGGAAGAAACTAAACATGGATGGATCATTCAACGATATGGGGAAGACTAGGGGTATAGGTTTTATTATCCGCTCTCACGACTCCTCTTTCTTTGCTGCAGGTGCTCTTGCAAGGAGAAGTAATTTAGTACTGGAGTTAGAGGCACAAGCAATTTTGGAGAGCATTAAGCACTGCATGCAGCATGGAACTAGCCTGCTACACATTGAATCCAATTCCCAAACACTCGTACGAACTCTAATTGGCAGATCTAAACCACCATGGACCATCGAACATATTATTTCATATATTAGTTCCTTACTATCATCTTTTGCTAAATGGAAAATCTCGCATTGTAATCGAAAAGCAAAATCTTTACTCATTATTTTGAGAATTTTGCACATCATCAAGATTATGACATTTTTTGGCAGGATTCCCCTCCTATGGGGTCCTCCATCTTCTGTATTTTGACAATTCGAGATACTTCATCAATAGCTAATTTAACTTTTCACCCAAAAAAACATTTCATGCTTAAGGAGTCAACAAAAATGTAGGTAGAGAAGAAGGAAGGAGTATTTAATAAAAGATGAAAAGGTAAAATAGAAGTTGCTATGGGTGTCTTGCAAAATATGGAGTTTTTTACATGTGAAGAAATGAACTTGACACATTCAAAAGAAAACCAACACTAACATTTTAACAATTTTTTAAAAAAAAAATCCCCTTGATACACATTAGGATGATGGTACAGTAGAATGTGCAATGCTTCTTTATGACATCAGATGTCCATAACAATTATGAATTCATGATATTTCTAAAGTTTTCTATTGGCTTACAAGAAGTTGGAAATTTAAGATCCTTTCTTTTTCCTGAGTATGGTGAACTTGAAGGCCTTTATTGTGAGTTGGAGATAGCACAACTTTGTGGCATGGAGTCTTAAGCATACGTTCTGTTTCATATGAATCATGTTGATGAGTTTGGATGACGGAGTTATATCATTGATAAAACTTAGTTCAAAGATGAAATGTGACAATCA
Organism: Pontederia crassipes; assembly: GCA_030549335.1. Taxonomy (NCBI): domain Eukaryota; kingdom Viridiplantae; phylum Streptophyta; class Magnoliopsida; order Commelinales; family Pontederiaceae; genus Pontederia; species Pontederia crassipes. Next base: position 3,450,352 of record JAUKPH010000017.1, read on the forward strand.
ACAAACAACAAAATAACAATAATATTATTGTTAATATTAATAATAAAAAGAAAATGAATGGCAATATTTCTATTATGATGGAGAAGATATGGACAACAAATATGGGGGGATATTGACCGTTATGGGGTAATTTCCTCCTATCTTCTTTCACCAACAGATTGACCCCCCCCCCCCCATTGATTGTTACATGCAAGAACATCTCAGAGGAAAATCCCACCCCATTTTCTTCTATAGTAAGGAGACGCCCTTTTTTCCTTCACACATTTGTCGATTTTCAACAACATTCTTCACACATTTTTCCATTTCATGTGATCGATTCTCATGCTTTTTTCTTGTGTCCTTGGCCTGATTGTAGGTGAAGGGCACCTGGACAAACTACAACAGCACAAACATCGTGGTGATCTGACGAATCGACGAGGAAACAACCCAGATAACATTCCAGAAATCACCTCGAATCACTCCTTGTAGAATAGATTTGGCTGATTGATCCATGATTAAGCGGTATGTTCACGATGCCTAAGACGTTTTAAAGATGGTATTGATGAAAAAATGACTTAGTGTTTTGTCTGTTTGATTTGTTCATGACTAGTTGTACTATGTAGCAATTTTGAGTTCATTATTTATGCCTGTGTTTTATTGCCATGATCTATTTCCTTGTTGAATGTTTGATTCTCGCATCTATGGTTGTTCATGTTGTGTAGTGTGCTTTTGGGGCTCTACTTAAGTTATTAGATGTATCATATTATGATTAGTATGGTAGATTGAAGTAGTATAACTTTCGATATCAAGTGAAACCAGTAAACCTGACCCATATTACTTTGAATCCAACCCGAGTTCATACATAATTTGACCGGGCAAGCAGAATGCCCGACCTGGTTCACCATGAATCTGGCTCGGGTTAGCGGACGACGATATGCCCAACCTCTCGATATTTTGATACTCGATCGGGTTCCATTGAAAACTTGACTCGAGTTAGTCGTGCGGCGATCCCGACGTTGAGCAACGTCCCCCTCCCCCCGAGTTCAGCCCGAGTCTAACTTACACTCGGCCCAGGTTCATACTATGAACTCAGGCCCTGGTCACCTGTACCCAGCCTGGGTTATGGCATTTGAGACCCATCTTTTCTTCCTTTTATTGATTTGTGAATATGGTTTGAGTCTTACCTGATCTTGCTCAGACCTGACATGATTTTCACTTATTATAGATATATGATTTTAAGATAAGAACTCTTATGTTTGATTTATTCGTATCATTTACATTGAACATTGAAACACAAAATTTTATAGTGACTAATAAGATACGATGAAAGATAATCACTAGGTCACGAGCCTAAGTCAAGTGCCTTTACGATAAAGGTCGCTCCTTGGTCGTGGCTTGATCAATACATGGTCGTATCATTTCGCTCGACGCACCCAATAAGTAAACAAGGACCCATCATATGATAAGTAAAGAATGAGGGATTTAAAGTCACATCAAAATCAACTTATTGTTAAAGTTATAAGACAATGAAGCATTGTCAAGCAAATAAGTATGAATATCGAATCAAGTTATCGATTTCGCATGTGATGCGTTGTAATTGTAACAATGAAATTTGCTAGCAAGTGCACTAGTCGCTCAAGTAATATAGTAAAAAGGAGTAAGAGTGTCGAACCCACGAGGAATATTATTAATTCAATATCTGGATTTATAAATTAATAAGAGCGGAAAAACATGGATTTTTGGAAAGAGGTTTTATGAAAATAAAATAAATAAAATAAGATAATGATAAGATAATGGTGTTGAAGTTAGGCCTTAGGATGAAAATAGATTAGGATAAATATTTGAATCATAAAAGATAAATTTAATCTTTGAAGATGGATTAGAGTCTCCCTAAAGTAATCTACCATGATTAACTTGTGGTCTCCACGACTGGCATCCCTCAATTTACTCATATAGAACTATCTTAATTTAATAAGAATTGAAGTCTCCACGACTGGTACCCCCAAAATCATATTAAAATTAAGATGCATTAAATTGGATTCTCTAGACTATTAATCACTCCACAAACTGGTATAGATTAATAGACCACACAAACTTGATTCTCCACACACTAGTTATCAAATTTATGTCAATTGTTAATTTCAAATAAAATCAATTATAATTAGTATAATAAATTCTGAAATTAAACACTCCACAAACTGATATAGCCTATTTCAGAAATTTAATTAACTAATATAAAAGCATTAAACACAATTAATAATTGATCAGAAAAGATTAAAACAAATAAAATGGGGTCCAAACATTTTCCTTCAATTAATAATCTCCTAAAATAATAATCCTAAAAACATGGAGTTCATCCTAGAAATTCTGGAGAGATAATAATAAAATAACAATAATAATCGAAAGATTTACACCCAAAATAGAAGTAGAGCTCTTGAATTGGGCAGACAGTCGGGCAGCCTCTCGGACTTGATCAAGGTCGCGATCAACTTCCAGCCGTCGCACATCTCTCCTCTTGGTCGTAGCCTGCAGAGCTCACGACTCGCCGTGGAAGAAACCTGAACTTCAGAGCACGAATTGAAACGATGGATTCTTCACGTATTTATAGGGTGCGAACGGCCTTCAATTTGATCTCGGCCGTAACATCGTACGGTTAACTTTAAAATTATAAGATAAACTCGGCCAAAGATAAATCCTTTTATCATTACGCCCAAAGATAAATCTTTCTTATCTTTTTACGCCCAAAGAGTCTCGGCCGTAAGGAAAATATTTTATCTTTACTCCTTTCCATTACTCCCAAAGGATAAAAAAAATCATTTATCTTTACGCCTTCATATATCTTGTTACGCCCAAAGATAAACTCATTTTTATCTTGTTACGCCCTTCATCTTCATGCCATTACGCCCTCCAAATTTCGGCCGTAAGGAAAAACTTCTCCTGTTACGCCCAAAAGATAAAAACATTTATCTTTACGCCTTCAAATGTTAGCCGTAACAAATAATTAAATCTTGTTACTCCTTTTGAATCTCGGCCGTAACGACTTAATTTCTTTGAATTTCGGCTGAGATTCGAATTTTCCTGCAAAATAATTATCAAAATTTAGTTAATCCATCCATAATTAAAATATTCAGCGATTTTAATAATTAAAATTGATAAATCCGGAATTATGATTAAAAGTGACTAAAAATGATGCATGCCATGATCAAATTATAGAAAATTTAATTAAAATAATTAACTAAAATATGTTGTATTTTGCATGCATCAAACTCTCCCAAGCTTAAAGTCTTGCTTGTCCTCAAGCAAAAATTCGAAGCAAGGCTCAAGAAAGTTCCATCGTAGCCTCCACATTGTCAACTGATTAATTTTCTCACACAATTCATCTGCACACCTACTACTTAGTATCTTATCATTTTCCATGCACTTAGCTTCATAGAAGTTCTGAATGCTACACAAATTTAAACAATTTCAAATTCAGCCTTGCAGAAAAAATAAATTGTCTGTCAAATAATAGCATTAATATTGAACATATAAGTACTAATTGAGCTTAAAACTTTTTCTTTTTCTTTTCATTTTTCAATTTTATTTTCAATCATTTAAAAGTTCTAATCTTCAAGCAGGATTGCACAAGGAAGTCCATGTAGCGGGCTTTGGACTGATGACTCCCAAACCAGATGGCCTTAGGGCACCAGGTGATAAAGCACCCCTCGAGTTTACTTGCCCGAACAACCAAGGTTCTGAATGAAGAGTTCGAACTTAGCCATGATTCAGTACTCCTGTGCTTCTCCATATTCCACAAGATGGTCCATGTAGCAGGTTTTCGATCGACGGATCCCAGAGCAGTTGCCCTTAGGTCGCCAAGCATGAACCCCTACGGATCTAATTACCCGAACACACATTGGTTCCGGATAACACTTTTGTACCTACACATAACTTTATTCAACTTTTTTTTTAGCATAATTATTTGTTGGGGTTTAACTAACCCTTCTTTTTTATAAGCTCAAAAAGTACTTGATATGATCAATAAGAAGGCTACTACTATCAAGACTTAAAAGAAATAAAAAGGCATGAATATGATTTTGTCGTCTAGTCATTCATAATTCTACTTAGCATAGGCACATAGTCCATAAGTTTGATACTAAAATAGCAAGTGATAAGAAAGAAAAGCATTCAAATTTCATCAATTAACGACGTGTCTTTGAACTTCTACTAAAAAGATAATTAAAACAATAAGACAAGAGTTTGTTAGATGGTAGCAAAAATAAATGCATGCAATGATATTTTTTAGAAAATTTTCAAATTTTTCAATTTTTTTTTTGGATTTTTTTATAAATAGATGCAAACATAAGCAAATAAACAAAAAGAAACATGCAATGCATGAAATGCAAACTCCCCCAAGCTTGAACCAGACACTGTCCTCAGTGTTAAGCCAGCAAGGGAAAGTGAAAAGATAATATAAAAAAAGCTAAAGAAATAAAAATAAAAATAAAGAAAAGAGAAAAGATACAACCGGATTTATTGTCAGTGGAGAGATGCTCGGCACGATGAAGGTGTCGGCTGCAAATGGTGTCGGTGAGAGGAGATCTCGGCCGTAAAAGCTTGGCCGCAAAATTTTGTTGATGAAGATCTCAGTCGTGCAATCTCGGCCGTAAGAAACTGGCCGTAATGGTGAAACTTCGGCCGTAAGGAGTTGGTTCGGCCGTAACGAATAGGTGGTGGCACTTTGGGCGTAAGGAAGTGGCGGTGACAGTGTCGGTTCTTCGGCCGTAAAACGAAATCGGCGTGGAAGCTTGGCCGTAACGCACAGGGCGTAATGGTGTTGAGGCTCCGGAACTTCGGCCGTAATGCACAGTAGGGTTGCAACTTCGGCCGTAAGGAGTACAGGTGGCATGGAACTTTGGGCGTAAGGATCGGCGGTTGGCGTTTGAGACTTCGGCCGTAAGGAACAGAAGCTCGGCCGTAATGGCTTTTCGTTCGTCCGTAAGTCGATGAAGAACCTCGGCCGTAAGAAGTAAAGCTCGGCCGAAGATTTAGATCTGTAAAGATGTGGAAAGGGTCAAAATTTATAGATGAAACTTCGGGCGTAAACTTACCTTTCCAATGTGAAGGGTCATGTCGTAAGAGCTTGGCCGATTGTCCGAGGTCTCTCCTTCCGCAGATGACTCAACAAAATAAAACTATTATCACAAAATAAATAAATAAAAAGGATAAAAATAGTTCTGATTTATAGTCGTCAGCTTGACTTAATTCTGATGAAAATTTCACACATCATAGAGAGTGATCATAGAAAGGTTATGATAATAAGTGCCACCATGATAAAGTTTCAATCTATGTCCATTCACTTTGAGTCTTTGTTTTTTGTCTAATGATTCAATCTCAAAAGTTCCATAGGGTGAACAATTAATTATAACATAAGGTCCGGTCCATCTTGATTTAAGTTTTCCAGGAAATAATCTGAGTTTGCTATTATAAAGAAGTACTTGTTGACCAGGTAAAAATTCTTTATGTTTGATATGCAGGTCATGTAAATTTTTTGTGCGTTCTTTATATAGCTTACTGTTTTCGTATGCATATTGTCTAAATTCATCAAGCTCATTTAATTGTAATAACCTTTCAGATTGTGATGATTTTAGATTCATATTTAAAAATTTTATTGCCCAATAAGCCCTGTGTTCTAGTTCTACAGGAAGGTGACATGCTTTTCCAAAAACTAATTTATAAGGAGAAGTACCTATGGGTGTTTTAAAAGCAGTCCTATATGCCCAGAGTGCATCATCTAATTTCAAAGACCAGTCTTTCCTAGATGAATTTACAGTTTTCTCTAGAATCCTTTTTATCTCTCTATTTGAAATTTCCACTTGTCCACAAGATTGGGCATGATATGGTGTACTCAAAAAATGTTTGACTCCAAAACTATTAAGAAGAGTTGACATTATTTTATTGCAGAAATGTGTTCCATTGTCACTTATGATAGTCCTAGGTGTTCCAAATCGAGTAAAAATATTTTTTCTTAGAAAGTTGGCAACTACCTTGGCCTCATTTGTTGGTGTGGCTACAGCTTCTACCCATTTGGAAACATAATCAACCGCCACTAAGATGTATTGGTTGTTAAAGGATTTAGGGAATGGTCCCATAAAGTCAATGCCCCCAAACATCAAAAATATCACACTGTAAAATATTTGTGAGAGGCATTTCATCTCGACGAGAAATATTACCTGTCCTTTGACATTTGTCACAATACTTACAGTAGTTTCTTGCATCTCTGTAAATGGTTGGCCAATATAGTCCACATTCAAGTACCTTAGCTGCTGTTCGATTGGGTCCAAAGTGACCTCCAGCTTGTCCATCGTGGCAATGACTTAGGATATTATCAATCTCATCTTCGTGAACACATCTTCGAACTATTTGATCTGCACATAATCGAAAAAGGTAAGGATCTTCCCAGTGATAATTCTTAACATCAGATAAGAATTTCCTTTTTTGATGAGTGGTCATGCCCTTTGGAATGTAATGTCCTGCAAGGTAATTAGCAAAATCAGCGAACCATGGTGTAGTGTCATAAATTTGAAGAATTGTAGAGATAGAAAAAAGTTTTTCGTCTGGGAATTCTTCAAGTATGTCTGTGACTTCTCTTGGAGATGGCTCCAACCGAGATAGGTGATCAGCTAATAAGTTCTCAGTCCCTTTTTTGTCTTTTACTTCCACATCGAACTCTTGCAAAAGTAGTATCCATCGGATCAGTCTAGGTTTGGCATCTTGTTTGCTCATCAAGTGCTTGATGGCTGCATGATCTGTGTATACAATAATTTTTGAACAAATTAGATATGATCTAAACTTGTCAAAAGCAAAAATAATAGCAAGAAACTCCTTCTCTGTTGTTGCATAGTTTAGTTGGGCAGCATTCAATGTTCGGCTTGCATAATATATGACATGAAATGTTTTATCCTTTCTTTGCCCCAACACAGCTCCAATAGCACCATCACTCGCGTCACACATCATCTCGAATGGTAGAGACCAGTCTGGTGCAATAACAACAGGTGCAGAAATTAGCATTTCCTTTAATAAATTAAAGGCAGCAAGACAATCTGAATTAAAATCAAATTTTGTGTCCTTAGCAAGAAGATTAGTTAAGGGTTTAGCCATTTTTGAAAAATCTTTGATAAAACGGCGATAAAATCCTGCGTGCCCAAGGAAGCTTCGAATGCCCTTCACATTGGTTGGAGGAGGCAGATTTGCAATAACATCTATCTTGGCCTTATCCACTTCAATTCCTTTTTCTGAAATTTTGTGGCCAAGAACTATACCCTCCTTAACCATGAAGTGACATTTCTCCCAGTTAAGGACCAAATTCGTTTCTTCACATCTCTGCAAAACTAGAGATAAGTTATCCAAACAATTATTAAACGAGCTACCAAAAAGTGTAAAATCATCTATGAAAACTTCGAGTATCTTCTCATTCATATCTGCAAAGATTGACATCATGCATCTTTGGAATGTTGCTGGAGCGTTGCATAGACCAAATGGCATCCTTCTATAGGCAAACGTTCCATATGGACATGTGAACGTTGTCTTTTCTTGATCCTCAGGTGCTACTGCTATTTGATTGTATCCAGAATAGCCATCTAGAAAATAATAAAAGCTATGACCTGCAACACGCTCCAACATTTGGTCAATAAAAGGTAATGGAAAATGATCTTTGCGGGTAGCATCATTAAGCTTCCTATAGTCTATACAGACTCTCCAACCTGTAATTGTTCTTTGAGGAACTAATTCATTATTTTTGTTACTTACCACGGTGATTCCTCCTTTCTTAGGAACTACCTGCACAGGACTTATCCATGAACTATCAGAAATGGCATATATAATACCTGCATCAAGGAGTTTGATGACCTCCTTTCTTACGACTTCCTTTAAAGTTGGGTTGAGCCTTCTTTGATATTGAGCAATTGGTTTGGCATTGTCCTCCATCAAAATCTTGTGCATGCAAATTGTAGGAGAGATTCCCCTGATATCTGAAATAGACCAAGCAATTGCTTTCTTGTGTTGCCTTAATACTTCCATAAGTTTATTCTCCATGTCATCTGTCAAGTCAGCAGATATGATAACTGGGTAAGTATTATTTTCAAGAAAAGCATATCTTAAATGAGATGGAAGTTCTTTAAGTTCGAATTTTGGAGGACAATCCAATTTTTCAATTTCGTCCTCGAATGTCTCTGTTGTTATTGGCACATTATCATCTCCCACAATTTCTCTAGAATCCTCCATCATTTCCAAAGCTTCCTTAGCATATGGATCCGAAACAAAATCTGCAACAATATCATCAAAAGCATCAGTCGTGTCATCTTCTATAGAATCAATAGCATAACAGGATGAGTGATCAAAAGGTTGTTTGAGAGAATTTTTTATATTGAAAGTGATTTCTTCGTTGTTGACGCGAAGTGTGAGCATCCCTTGTTGAACATCTATGAGTGCGTTTCCTGTTGCTAGGAATGGTCTCCCGAGGATGATGGGGGTTTTTTCATCTGCCTTCATATCCAGAACAATAAAATCTGCAGGAAAAATAAATTTATCAACTTTTACCAAAACATCTCTTAATATTCCTTGGGGTCTTTTGCATGAAGTATCTGCAAATTGAAGAGTAATGCTTGTTTCTTCTAGTTCTCCATAACCTAGCTGCACAAATATAGAGTAAGGCATTAAACTTATACTAGCACCAAGATCACATAAGGCTTGTGCACAAAAGAATTTTCCTATAGTGCAAGGTATGGTGAAGGTTCCCGGATCCTTCATTTTTTTAGGTATATCTCGATCATAAATGGCACTACACTCCGATGTCAACATTACTCTCCCAGTGTTTTCAAACTTTCTTTTTGAGGATAATATATCCTTCATGAATTTAGCATAGCTCGGCATCATCTGTAAAGCTTCATGAAAAGGAATATTAATAGATAATTGCTTCAGAATATCAAGAAAGCGAGAAAATTGCTTATCTAGTTGTTCTTTGCGAAATTTCTGTGGATAGGGCAGATCCTTCATGTTGGTATTTTTTGAATTGTCAGTTTCTCTTTTCTTCAGATTGATATCTACAGTAGTCTGATCTTGTGTCTTTGATGCTTCAGTTTCTTCTTTGTGATCAATTACTCTTGGCGGGGAATCTGATCTCAGACTTCTCAATTGTTTCCCACTTCTAAGAGTCACAGCTTTGGTCTCTTCTTTAGGATTTTTCTCTGTATTGCTTGGAAGAGTCCCTGGTGCACGTCCTGCCATCATATTGGCCATCTGTCCTATTTGCATTTCTAAATTCTTGATTGTAGCATCTTGATTGTTTGCCCTTGTTTCCATTGTCTTCTGCATGGTTTGCATAGTGTCAATAACTCTTGCCATCATCTCTTCCATAGGATTAGTCGATTGTTGGACAGGAGCTTCTTGTTGCTTTCTCAAAAGTGTATAATTTTGTGGATGAGCTTGATTCTGAAATTTCTCAAAAACTTGCCCTTGATTTGACCTGTAAGGAAACTTCTGATTGTTCCTCCAACCATAGTCATTATTCCTGAAAAATGGATTGGAGACAAAGTTAGCATTTTCAATATGATCAGGATTAGAAATGTTACCTTGAGGACAATAATTGCTCGCATGTCCTCCTCCACAGTTATTGCACACCATTAATGACATCATCTGCTCAAATTTGTGATTAAGTGACTCCAGCTGAGTCACTACTTCAGAAGAATTTTTACTTTCTGTAGCATGCACATCATGTGTTCGGCGAGGTGGTCTCCTTTCTTGGCTTGACTTGAGTGCTACAGCTTCAATTATATCTTGTATCTCACTAGGACGTTTAGATCCCAGTACTGTCCCTCCTGCTGATTGATCGAGTTTGTCTTGATCTGTAGGTCGTAATCCATGGTAAAAATCTTTCATTACTTGCCATTTTGGAATTCTGTTGTCAGGAACTCTGGCCAGCAGTTCCTTATATCATTCCCAGGCTTCATATAACGTCTCGTTATCGTCTTGAACAAATGCCCTAAGCTCCCTTCGATATTTGCCTGCCTTTTGTGGTGGGCAATATTTTCCAACAAACTTTTCTACCAACTCCAACCAAGAATGAATTGATCCTGCAGGCAAAGTTTTAAACCAGGTGGAAGCTTTGTCACGTAAAGATTGAGGAAATAATAATAAACGAATAACTTCAGAAGAAACATTATTATTTCTAAAGGTGCTCAGAGTGGCAAGAAATTTACCAAGGTGATCGTGAGGGTCTTCATGAAATCCTCCTCCAAATTGGTATGCTTGTATCATCCTCACGATTGCGGGATTTATCTCAAAATTATTTGCGTTAATATCAGGCAGCACGATGCATGATTCTCGGTCACTGTATCTGGCCGAGACATATTCTCTCATAGAAAGTTCTGCTTCATCTTCTCGCCGATTATTATATGGTGGAACCAGTTCATTCTGTTGCTCCAGTCTCTGATTGTCGCGTGCTTGTTCCGCCATTTTTCTTATATTTCTTCGTAATCGACGATAGGTTCTTTCAATCTCAGGATCAAATTCCAACAGTGGATTTGAACTTCTAGTGCGCTTATCAGAAGATTCCAGGATTGGTTGTGTTTTAATTTTCAATTAGTACCTGCAACAACCAATTTTCAGTAAGATAAAAGAATAAAATAAAATATATACAAGAAGAAAGAAATTCAGATAATAGGTCACGAAAAATGAGTTTTTTTACAAATAAAGTCTTTCGGCACGATAGAATTTGAAAATTCGTCATTAAAATTAATTTTCGAGAGGAATTTTTCAGAAATTCTTCAAACCAATACGAATACCAAAAATTAATATCGATCGAAAGAATTTATGATGATGTAAGAAATCGCACAAAATAAGTCCGAACTAATTTACGGCCGTAAAGATAATAATCAGAAATAATCAAAAATTATTTTCAGAGAAGAAATAAGATTGATCGGCCGTAATAAGGGTTTACGGTCGTAATTAATCCGAGGCTCGTTCGTCCGTAAAAATCGTAAAACAGTGTTGAAAGGGATTCAACGTGAACGCGTAAAAATTAACATGGTGATGAATTATCTCGGCCGAAAAAAAAATTGAATGAAATGTTGCCAAATGAATCATTACGGCCGACAAAGAATATAGTTCATATCGGCCGTAAAACAATGAGAGGTAAAACATCAACACATATAAATCGGCCGAAAAGGAGTAAAATCCATGTCGGATGATCCATTACGGCCGAGACAAACTAAATCGCTTCGGCCAAAACAAAGTCAAATCAAAAGTTCAAACTATTATAATGTTACGGCCGAGAATGAAAAAAAATCACAAATAAATTGGGGTAGGAAGATGGCGTAAAAAAACAAATGTTCAGAAATTTTACGGCCCTAAAACCATGAGATTAATTCTCGGCCGTAAAAAAGAAACATGAGATCATTTCGGCCGTAAAAAGATTAAATCGTCAATTAAGATGAGGTCACTTCGGCCGAGATGATGTCAACACGAGGCCGTAAAGAAAAATAGGGTTTCGGCCGAAATAATTTCGAATAAAACTCAAATGTCGAAAATTGAATCATTACGGCCGAAAATGAATTAAGCAATTCCTTACGGTCGTAAAACTACGAAATCAGATCAAATCCATATGAAAAGTTCAAACAAAAATGTTACGGCCGAGAATGAAAACTGATTCGAATAAGGAGTAATTGTAACAATGAAATTTGCTAGCAATGAAATGTGATGCGTTGTAATTGTAACAATGAAATTTGCTAGCAAGTGCACTAGTCGCTCAAGTAATATAGTAAAAAGGAGTAAGAGTGTCGAACCCACGAGGAATATTATTAATTCAATATCTGGATTTATAAATTAATAAGAGAGGAAAAACATGGATTTTTGGAAAGAGGTTTTATGAAAATAAAATAAATAAAATAAGATAATGATAAGATAATGGTGTTGAAGTTAGGCCTTAGGATGAAAATAGATTAGGATAAATATTTGAACCATAAAAGATAAATTTAATCTTTGAAGATGGATTAGAGTCTCCCTAAAGTAATCTACCATGATTAACTTGTGGTCTCCACGACTGGCATCCCTCAATTTAATCATATCGAACTATCTTAATTTAATAAGAATTGAAGTCTCCACGACTGGTACCCCCAAAATCATATTAAAATTAAGATGCATTAAATTGGATTCTCTAGACTATTAATCACTCCACAAACTGGTATAGATTAATAGACCACACAAACTTGATTCTCCACACACTAGTTATCAAATTTATGTCAATTGTTAATTTCAAATAAAATCAATTATAATTAGTATAATAAATTCTGAAATTAAACACTCCACAAACTGGTATAGTCTATTTCAGAAATTTAATTAACTAATATAAAAGCATTAAACACAATTAATAATTGATCAGAAAAGATTAAAACAAATAAAATGGGGTCCAAACATTTTCCTTCAATTAATAATCTCCTAAAATAATAATCCTAAAAACATGGAGTTCATCCTAGAAATTCTGGAGAGATAATAATAAAATAACAATAATAATCGAAAGATTTACACCCAAAATAGAAGTAGAGCTCTTGAATTGGGCAGACAGTCGGGCAGCCTCTCGGACTTGATCAAGGTCGCGATCAACTTCCAGCCGTCGCACATCTCTCCTCTTGGTCGTAGCCTGCAGAGCTCACGACTCGCCGTGGAAGAAACCTGAACTTCAGAGCACGAATTGAAACGATGGATTCTTCACGTATTTATAGGGTGCGAACGGCCTTCAATTTGATCTCGGCCGTAACATCGTACGGTTAACTTTAAAATTATAAGATAAACTCGGCCAAAGATAAATCCTTTTATCATTACGCCCAAAGATAAATCTTTCTTATCTTTTTACGCCCAAAGAGTCTCGGCCGTAAGGAAAATATTTTATCTTTACTCCTTTCCATTACTCCCAAAGGATAAAAAAAATCATTTATCTTTACGCCTTCATATATCTTGTTACGCCCAAAGATAAACTCATTTTTATCTTGTTACGCCCTTCATCTTCATGCCATTACGCCCTCCAAATTTCGGCCGTAAGGAAAAACTTCTCCTGTTACGCCCAAAAGATAAAAACATTTATCTTTACGCCTTCAAATGTTAGTCGTAACAAAGAATTAAATCTTGTTACTCCTTTTGAATCTCGGCCGTAACGACTTAATTTCTTTGAATTTCGGCCGATATTCGAATTTTCCTGCAAAATAATTATCAAAATTTAGTTAATCCATCCATAATTAAAATATTCAGCGATTTTAATAATTAAAATTGATAAATCCAGAATTATGATTAAAAGTGACTAAAAATGATGCATGCCATGATCAAATTATAGAAAATTTAATTAAAATAATTAACTAAAATATGTTGTATTTTGCATGCATCAGCATGTTATCATAATTATCAAGCATGTTACCCATATCGAAATGTTATGATTATCAAGTAAGTCATTAACTTTAAGTTCATCATGTTTCATGAGATTACATTGCTCAATTGTTACTTATTGATTTTTCGTTGTTCACGATATATTTACAAGGACCCTCACGATTATTTATCGGAGTTTGAAGAAGGGGAAGGAACCGTCGACCCACTGAAAGACTCTACTGAGACAAAAAGATGGGCGAGCGTCGTGCTGCTAGGCTTACCCGACAAGGAATTTCGCTACCTTAGGACCGTTTTTTTTCTACTAATGTTCACCAGCAGTCTGTTCAGGGTACTGCAGCCCCTGCTTTTTGAAAAGTTGTTTTTAGGATTTTTTTTGTAAAAACCTATCCCTAATAGATTGATTCCAAAATAACATATCCAAATTATAAGAAACCCTATAGAAGCTAAAAAACCCCGAAAAGAAAAAAGTATAAGAATTTTACCGACAACAGCTCCCGCTGAAGCAATTGTATTGAATGGACCATTTCGTGGAACAATAAAAAAAAGCAATTCACGTGTAATTTTGAATGCACTTTTTACTTCTACAGAAGACTCTATAGAAATAATTTTTTCCCCCAGATCTCTTTTTTTATTCTACCTCTATTTATGATTAGTAATCACGAACCAGCTCATCTATCATCAATAGGATAAAAGAATGAATTTATCCTTTCGAGGAATTCGAATTGGAGAAAATTCTTTTTTTTTCTGGCCTTGCTCTTCTTTCTTACACTTAATACATATTAAATTAATATACAATAATACGCTCGTAGTGACTGAGGGGGTCGAAAACCAAGAAGCTTAGTTGATCATGATTTTTGTTTCATCTTTCTTTTCCTTTTGGTTTGTTTCGAGATGGAAGTCTTCTTTCGTTTCTCGATGGTGAAGTAAGACCAAGCTCATGAGGCTTTCGCTATGGCTCCGGTGGGTTCCCTTAAAGGTTAGGTACATAGTATAGTCATAGTCTTTCCAATGCGATAAAATAAAGTGACATAGTGTCTATTTTTTTTAGAGGGGTCATGAAACATTGCTCAATTGTTACTTATTGATTTTTCGTTGTTCACAATATATTTACAAGGACCCTCACGATTATTTCTCGAGTAAAGGTATGATGCAAATACTTTTTACCGATTTATTCTGCTTGGAGTATTCACTATATATTAACATTGTTTCCCACTAGGTTGTAAATCTTACGGAAAAATTGTCTCCCCTTTAATCTCCACAGGATGTTGAGTTGGTGTGCTGCGATGATGCTCGGGCGATGATAAAGCACATGAAACTAAGGGCCTAATTATTTATTTTTCTTACATTCTGCATTTATGAACCTTTGATGTAGTTATTATGACACTTATATTTTGAGACCATGTAGTAATTCTTCACCTTTTGCGTTTCTTCTTTATTTATATCCTTTCTTTTGCTCACATGTCATGTATGTTGATCGAGTCATGGTCAAATTTATAGTCAAGGCCATGGCATTTGTAGCGTCGGTCTTCGTCACGTGACAGGAGTCGATTTGGGAACATTACATGCAAAATACGCACAAAGAACGAATTGGAGGTCAATATACGCAGGACCCAAAGAATTTCCAAAGCTGGAAGAACTCTTATGTCTGAGATTCCTTAACATACATTAGGATTGCAACGTCTAAAAAAAAGAGAAAGAGGATGCTGCCACTTAATGCTCATTTAAATCTAGCAGTACACTGGTATTAAAACCTCACTTAAGTCCCAATTTATATAAACCACACTTAAGTCCCAACCTATATAAGCCTAACTTTATGTCCTAAAAACTCACTCTTACCTAATCCCTTTTCCTGCCTTCAACAACCCCAAATTTTTACAAAAAAAGAAGATAAGAAGGGAGGAGGAGATGGAGCATCAAGCTCAGGGAGAAGGAAGAAAATTAGAAGATGATTAAGGAAAAGTTAGGAGGGAAAGAGGAAGGAGAAAATATGGTTAGAGTTTTAACTTAAGGTATGCTTGAGTGGATTTAAATTTTTAATCTCACCTGAATGATCATTTGTGTGCTTGGATTAAGGTCCTTAGAAATCATATTGATTATTAAAGTTAGGAGATTAGGGCTCATTTTGATCCATGATTATGCTAGGACTAGTGTTCTATGTTCTATTCATAGTTAAAATTTAAGGATTATTTGCATCAATTATTACTATTACATTGAACAAAATGTACTTATCGGACGAATGCTTGTCATCTCATAATTGTTTACCTATTGTTACTTAGTCATTTGTCTCTTCTATGATGCTTAGTTGTTTATGTCTCAAAGATGCTTGATGTCATTATGACTACTCTTTAGTTGCTAATGGTGTGAAAGATCGATTTGTAACAACCCCATATGCATTGTAATGGTTGGAGATTATCCAAAATGGTGAAAAGTAATCTCATAGGCCATGACATGGAGGTCACAATCGTGATGTGTCATTGTGCCATCGTTACTTCATTGTAACGTGGCATAATTACAAAAGGGCATGAGTTTCTCTTCTTGCTCATGGTCGTCGCGTACTAGTAATGGTCTGTAACTCATGGTGTTGTGAAGTGATTTTACCTCATGCCATGATGTAACGATGCGTGAAATAAGGCAAGAGGGACATTGTTCCTTTGTCACGGTTGTTACAACATCGTAATGGGCAGTGACTCAATGGTTTCCCGACTTGTAATGGGGCGTTATTTATGGTGTGAAGGATTCATTTTCTTGGGCATGACCTTTTGTGACCTTGTAATAAGAAGTGGCTTAGGGAGCAAGGAAACTTACGGACATTATGATGTGAGTCGTGAAAGGTGTTACATTATTGTTACTAGGTTGTAAGGGGTTATTATAGAGGACATTATCATTATTACACGTGACATTGTGTGTCACGAATGTCAAATACATTTCATGACCCGTGAAACTCAGTCCAAAATGGACATTCTGTCAGATCGTGCAAACCATAGCAATCCCAATCAAGTCGTAGTGCACTTGTACAACCTATAGCAAGGATGCTATGGAACACACTTTTTTGTTGACTTTCTACTGGTAAAGAACCTTTTTGTGCTCGAGAAATCATAGCGAGCCTTTGAGCTAGCTCAGTGAACATTAATTGATGTTCGAAATATTTATTTATACCCTAATTCAAATGCGAACTAACTATTGTGAAAAGATGATGATTATTAGGACTAAATTGATTATTGTGACATATTGCTCTCACTTAGGCACGTAATGCATGGACAACTGAATTTAGTAATTTAAAAAATGCAACATGTATTGAATTGTATGTATTGATAAATAAAAATTAAAATATGGATTGATGAATATGGCTTGTTGTTATCATTCGAGGGGAACAAAGCCTATACTAGCTAATCTAAGTGTAAAGTTCCTCAGAAAATAAAGCATAACCTTAAGGAGTGTAAACTTTTCAATTAGATCGACGAGTCAATATAGTCATCTCAATCACCAAGATAAAAAGCTATCTAAATTAAAAATGAAAGATAAAAAAGATGATGAAAGTCATATAACATGACTAAAATGAAATGACATGAGATATAAAGATGAAATGTTATCCATTAGTAGAATATGCAAATAAACTCATTAAATGAAACGAGAAAAAAATGAAGGTGTCCCCTATTTAAAGGAGGAACACCGTGTCTCCTATGTTTTTATCCGTTAGATTAGAAATCTATGGATCTTATTTTATTCATTTCCATTTAAAGACTTTGAATCTGATTCATTGATTCTTGATCTGATGAATAAAAAGCGTCCATTAAGTCTTATAAATGAATATGTCAAAATAAGAAAGATAAGTGCATAATGTGTCTTAACATGATGTTTCTCTAAATTATATGGTGCATCCTCTCTTTCTATGATGATTATTCATATATTACGTAGAGTGCATATATGATGTTTCTCTAAATTATATGATGCATCCTCTCTTTCTATTATGAATAATGATTATTCATATATTACGTAGAGTGCATATATGATGTTTCTCTAAATTATATGATGCATCCTCTCTTTCTATGATGATTATTCATATATTACGTAGAGTGCATATATGATGTTTCTCTAAATTATATGATGCATCCTCTCTTTCTATGATGATTATTCATATATTACGTAGAGTGCATATGTAGTTCATAACATGCATATTCTCTATTTACGATTATGTTGTAAGTGCATATGCCATGACATTATAGAAATCATGTTATATGATCATAGCATGCATGAGCATCGACATGCTCTAATGGAAAAAATTCCATGCACCCTATGGATCCATGCAGGTGAAGAAGTCTAGGCTCGATAGTGATAAGCTCATGACCACAATGATTGCACATGTACGGATCGAGTCGGTGGCTTAAGTTATATTATGTCTTTTAGTATATTTTACTATGATGTTGAACTTTTTAGTGAATCGAATATGTATAACCTAATGGGCCTTCAATCGTAACTAGTATGTGAATTCTTCATGTTATTTATATTGCGCCAAATCATATGTTAGATTTACGATGTTAGAGCTTGTGTGACTATGTTAAGCACTAGTTTAGGATTTAATATAAGGCTTTCACTATTATGTTCTCATTTAACTGTCTATTATATTATGCTTTCTAATAAATATGTAATTAAATTATGAATGTCGAAGAAGAATACTATAAATATAGCATCATCTAGAGTTTGATTTCAAAAATTAGGATTAAATCTTGAAAGCCTTACGAGAATGATGATACATATATTGGGGGCAGTTCAGAAAATGGCTAAACATCTCAAGGTGAGTAGTCTTCTGTGCATTCAGATGCAATGTTCATTTGCATTTGCCAAGGATATGCGTTTGGATTACATAAGTGTCAGGAAGTATAGAGCCACAGAGTTGTGTGTTGCTGCCATATCACAAGCAAGAATGGGCATTCTAGAAGGATAGATGCAATGGTGCATGCAGGGGTGTAGCTTAAGCTGGGTAAATTACGTCAAATACCCTTCAACTTTGGGCATCTTCCCAACACTATAATCAAACTTAATTTTATAACAAGAGTGTCATCAATCTTTTCACTTGTTTCACCGACTATCCTTTTCACTTACAATTGGACGTTTCCTAATTGATAGGTCGTTTACAATTGATCTGTCGATGTGTCGCCCACAAGATAATTTTCTCTCTCCTTCATGCAGCAACCATCTTGTGGCATTTTTCTCTCCTCCATGTGTCAAATGCATGTTAAAAAATAATAAAGCTTTTTAAAAAATAGGGTGTTGTCCCTCCTCTTCTTCCGTCGACTGGTGCAAGCACCCCTCCCCCTCTTCTTCTCTGACATTGGCAAAGTGAGAAAAGGGGGGCCCTTTCGCGTCGTGCATCGGTGACGCGAGAAGTGGGGGTGTCGACAACGCCCCTTGGTTCTCGCTTCGTCGGGGACACGCGAGAGGAGGAGGAGGAGGAGGAGGAGAGGGGGGGGCCTCCCGCCTTTCGCGTCACGGGCCGGCGACATGAGGAGGAGGGGCATCCCCCTCCCCCCCTTTTCGCGCGTCGCCGACGAAGCGAGAGTGCGGGGACGACCCCCCTCGTGTCGCATGCCGGCACGCAATGCATAAGAGGGGGCGTCCCCCCTCCTCCCACTCTTTTGCGAACTCCAATGACCCCACCCACTTGGCGGTGATCGGAGAGAGAGGAGGTATTTTTATTAAAAAATTATTATTATATTATTATTATTATTTTGTATTTATTTTATTTTTATTTTATATTTAATAATTTGCTGTCGTGGAGGGCTGTTTGTGTAGCCGTGTCACGTGACTCACTGACGAGTGCCTACAAATGTTTTATAATTAATAATATTTATTTATTCCATTTTTTACTAATGTATAATTAATTGCAAATTATGAATTTTATAATTAGCAAATGTTCGGTCTATTGAATAATTGATAACATAATATTTTTTGTACCTTATGACACTACATAAAGTTAACTAAATAAATTTGTAATTATAAATAATTAATGACAGCTCAATATGTGAATTATTATAAAATTGTAATAACATGTGGCTTAAAATTCTTTTAAAAATGAAATATTGTTGAAAAAAAGAAAGAAAATAAGGAATATTGTTTTGTCATGGATAAGTATAGATATTCCATTGTCATGATATTTTAAGGTGATTTTAAGAAAAAAAGGGCTTAATCATATTCTAAGTCATGTATGGCATTATGTTTAGAATAATTAGTCATTCACAAAGTTATTCATATGCCAAACACACTAGTATATAAAATTGATTATTATTGAGGTTGTCAACAGCAAAACTCAAGAGTTAGCATAGATTCAGCAAATCTAAATAGTGGCAAACATCAAATTAATAAAATTTAAACATAAATATGAATAATCAGGAAGAAACAAGAAAATAACTTATTCTCCCAACTTTTGACTCAATATGACTTTAATTTGTAACTGAAGTGTCCTCCAACTTCGATTTTTTTTTGCACGTTCCGTCCACTTGATCATTGATAGTAGTTTCCTCGCTTACGTGCCTACCACATGCTAACATTTATCTTTCATCCACGTCATCTAAGAAAGTAATAAAATAATATAAATATATAATAAAATAATATTAAGAATAAAAATGAAAAATGACAACCTCGTGGCTGCCGTTGTCGCTCGTAGGAGCCGGCGACCTCGCATGCGCCCGTTGACGCTGGAGGAAGAGCTGGCAAGATGGCGGGCGAGGGAGAAAAGGGGGCGCCGACTCTTCTTTTCTCCTTCACCGTGTCGTGCGTGAGGGAGAAAGTCCCTCGCCGGCTGCGATGAAGTCGCCATGTTGTCACCTCATCGTTGCCATCTCGTCGTGCCTCGCTACTGCCACTCGCCTCGCCGCTGCCATTTCATCACCGCAATCACACGGCCTTTTCGTTCACCATTGCCATCTGGCCTTGTCTCGCCGACACGTCGTGTGTTCACCTCGCCGTCACACCATGCGCTCGTCTTGCTATATCACCTTGCCTGAATGACATCGCCGCACGATCGTCTAACTACCTCACCATCACGAGGGAGAAAGGGGCTCTGACGAGCGGCGACGGTGGCAGCCTCGAGGTTAATATTATTTTATTATATATTTATTATTTTCTTAGATGACGTGGATGAAAGATAAATGGTGCATGTGGCGGCCACGTAAGCGAGAAAATTGGGAAATCCACTATCAGCGGCCAAGTAGACGAAACGTGCAAGAAAATTAAAGTTGAAAAATATTCCAATTACAAATTGAAGTTGAAGGATAGTTGAGATATTAAGTCAAAGTTGAGGAACGATACGTGTAATTCAAATAAAAAGCGACAAGGTAGTGTACATTCAAAAAAGATTTAACATGTAGTCCCATCGTTATTGCTTTGATGATATAATCATAAGAGCACAAAAATATAACGTTGTAGATTAAGATCCATTTCAGGATCTTGACTCATTCCGATGAGTTTGCATTACAATTTCTTGGGGTTCACACATCCAATATTTACCTAAAGTGACAGAAAATCGATGGGTAAATCCAAATTTTGATATATTTTTCTTTTTCATTTGTTTATGTCACAACTTGGCAAAGACCAAAATAACTGATTAAGATCCACCCAGTAAAAAATGATTAAAACTTTGAAGTAGGGATTTGGAGAATTCAATAAAAAGCAAAATTGTCTTTTTTTTTCTTTTTTCTGAAAAATCATTGATCTGAAAATTGATGTACTTATATAAACAGGAAAAAAGTAATAATGAACAAAAAGGACCATCGCAGTGATTGCAGTCATTTTGATTTCTTTAGTATGCGACTAGGATGGATTCAACTAAATCACGAAGCGGTGCGAGTTCTCCTTCATCGATCAGGTGAAATTCCTGCATGTCGAGTCAAGAAGGAAAACAAATCAGACATTGAAATAGATGTATACATATACAAAGATATGTTTTAGTTCCTGAGTATCGAACTTGAACTGAATGAAACAGTTGGCCAGCATGCAGTGGAAGTATAAAAATATCAGATAGCAATCAGAACTCAGAGGCTGTGAATTGTTTTGGAACTTGGTCAGCATGGAATTTTAATTAAAATTAATTGCATATTTGCATTGTATGACATTATACATTTCACCTCGTATCACTTTTGTTCCTCAGTGCCTTAACTTCTAAATATCAGAGTATTTATTGAATAAATTACTGTTCTGAGGATCAAAAGAAAGATTTTTAATATTCCAATTAAATTGTTCCAGATTTTTATTCCAGCTTCCTTGGTATCAGTCTTTCAGTAATGTTTCTGTCCTCAGCATGCAAGAAAATGAATGTGAAATTGTCATAGGAGTCTGATATTACCATTATCAAGTAAGTATTCTATATGGCAATGCGTTTAATTTGAGGAATCAATTGTAGTGATTTTCTAAGGAAACAACAAGGTACAATTTTCTGTGCAGCTGCAATGCGACTGTTTAAGTTTTTTTTTTCTGTATCGCCTACTCATTTTCAAATGTGTCTGCCCACAATGCATTTTGGTGAGTTTAGGAGAAATTTTCTGTGCAAGAAAGATCTTCAATGCAACCAAGCAATCAAGAAGAAATGACATAATATGAAAAAAAATTCTGCAAAAACATAACCTTAAGCTGAGATCAAGAAATTACCAATGTGAACAAGGTGAAGTGCTTGAAGCAAGTATTTAGATGAGCTTCTTCCTTAAGACTCACGATCTTCTGAAAATGTGTGTGATAAATATGCGCGTACACCCGGAATAGACGCTTGAAAATAGTCCTAACGACATCCCGGAAGTTGGGAGGAAATAGTGCTCCTGAAGAAGATGAAGCATGTGAGATCAGTAAAAGGAGATCAATAGGTGCACATCTAAATCCAAGCACAGTACCAAGCCTTTGTGGGAATATTGTTTCATCATCAAGTTGAGCTTCAATCCAATCCATCAGATAGTCCACATATTTTGGAGCAGAAACCTCTATGGGTTTTTTAATTTGAACTCCATCAGCCCACCTATACTCAAACCTGCGGTGTAGTTACATGGTCACTATCTCTAAACACAAATTTATCATGGTTAAAAGTAGAAAATGTACAAAAAAATAGCCAAATTCAATAGATCTTTTCTGATGGAAGAGTACTTTGGGCCTGCAGACATTGTTGGGCAGCTGGTTTGAGTGCAAAATTCAGTCAGAGTGCCATACAAGATATTCACTTGATTGAAAAAGTCCACAGCTGAGAAAAGATCAGAAGAAGACATTACAGATTTAGGGAATTACAATAAAAAAAAACAATATGAACTAACGCCCAATGACAGAAAATTGTTCTCATCATAGGTCGAGGGAGGTTCTCCATGCAACCTTGTGACAGATGTTTTGATAATTCTGATACCGAGGAATTCAACCAACTAATGATGATTCCTACTATTCTGATACTTGAGAGTTTGGAACTTACTATTGACAGCTAGCCATTCGTTGATGTCCTCTCCAGGTGGCAATCGAACTGCCTCTCTCAAATTTCCACTACCCAAAGTGGCATCTATATGCCTTTTTAGCTGTGCACCCTGCTCAATAGTTTTAAAGAATAATAACATAAGAGAAATTGCTTCGTGGAGGTGATTTCAACTTGTTACACAGCATCTCATCAAAAGGATTTCAGCTGCTTAATACAACTCAATCACTCTGAAGCAACTGAAATGTACAGGGGGACTGCGATTCTTAGGAGACGATGACATTCTACCAAGTCAAACCGTATAATAATAATGCATTGCTTCATAAAATGCCCTAGGATGCATTGCTGTCCTAGAAAAAAAGGAGCCAACTTCACATGGATTCCAATGGAATCAAAATTCTGTGTTCATTAACTTTGGTTGGAAATAAAATTTTGATGGGATTTGTATACATATGTTTTTGAGATAAGAGAGACCTTGGCAGAATCACACATTTTAAAGTTTAATCAAGCTGATACAGATATCAGTATAAATTGCTTGATTTCGGTTGTTTGCAATAAGTTTTTTGTTCGTTTGTCTGTTTTTGGTCTTCTTTCTAAGCATGTTCAGATTATGCTTCACCATTTTCTAAGAATTTAAATAAAACATATACATGAGGAAGGGTAATGCTTGGAGAATTTTTTAACTCCCTTTGAATTTTCCAAATAACAGAGGAAAGGAAACCTTTTTTTTGCCTAGAAATAGAAAATGATAGTAGAATGATAAAAAGAAATCCTGACCTTATTCCCTGACGGAGCATTCTTTTTGGGCCTAAATGTCTTCTGATTCCTGATCATACAAAGAATCCCAAATCACAAAATTCTCGCCCCATCATTCAGAAACATAACATCACATAAAATGTCGAAACTTGGACCAATCCATGTAAACTTATAACGTAATTCATTATGAAAAGTACACAACATTCGCATGTGCACCAATTCAACAGATGGAAGAGAAAACAAGGAGGCAAAGCACAAAGAGAATGGGGACATCAAGATATCACCTTTCTCTTACAGAATCTTTAAACTGGAAAAAGAATTCTTCGGCAAAAAAACATAAAAAGGAGAACTAACACAGAACCATGAAGAAGACAGCAAAAAAAAATATAGAAACAAGCGAGTAAGTATGAATGAACAGGGACCTGTTTCCGAGACCAAAAAGGCTCATGATTGGAAGCACGAAGAAAGAAGGCCCTGTTCCTAATATTAATGAATGATCTTTGACGCCACTGGTTCTTAGACTCTTATACACAGGGCAGAGCGACTGGCTCTCTTTCTCGTTCCTTTTAATCCTCTCGTTTCTTCCCCCGTCCCTATTCTAAAGAAAAATGAGGAGAGAGAGAGAGAATGCAGCAGGGACAGGCTGTTGACAAGCAAATCTAAACCGACGCCCCCGCGCCAACTCTCTCTCTCTCTCTCACCTCTTGTGCCAGCGTGAACCTGCCTGCCGTTTATAACTGTTTGCACTTTGCAAGCGGATCCTCTGGCCCATGGCTCAACTTAGTCCAGCCATTGAAAACCTGCGACCGACGATAATAACCCCTGATTATTATGAGAAATTATTATTTTTACATTAATTTTCTTTTAGTGTATATATATATTTCATATCGCAATGATAAAACTTTTGTATTAACATCATTTTAATCTAACAGTGTAAATTACTTATTTTTATTATTATTACACTGTACGAACACATTGATTTAACTCCATTAATCTCTATATATATATATAAGTTAATGGAGGCATCCACATTTATCATGTTGCTTTTCTTTTTATTCATAAGATCAAACAGTTTAAAAGTTCTTCAATAGAAAATGTTAAATATAATTCATAAATAATAAAATAATAAGAGATATGATGTCTTTTTTCTCAAAACATGACACTTTTATCATTATATATATATATATATATATAAGACATGTTTATCATAAGACCTTATGCACTAAGATATCTCAAGAATAACTCGAAAGGCACGACCCAGCTGGGGTGCACCACAACACTCTCGCCAGTCCCACTCCCCAAGAAAAAGAGCTGCTTCTTCGGTGTCTTTTATCTGTTGTGTTACATGCAAGTTCCATGCTTAAACGTAGAATGAGTGCAGAGAAGGGGGCAACTTGAACAGGCTATCCTCCACGAGGGACAGTTGTTCTCCTCAAGCAATTTAGGTTTGAATTTGTCCTTATTAAATAAATAATTTGAAACGATCTAATCATATTAGTTAGATTCGACCATAGGTCATTTTTTAACTTATGAATAGTAGACTTTTTAGTGTCGTGCGAGTTGAATCGTCAGCACCACCACTTAAATTGTGTCGTCAGCATCGTTTATCATAAGATTGATTATCTTATGTAATGCACGTTTCAGCCTAAACATTTTTGTCCATGTTTTTTTTGTTGCGAACGTAAGGAGATTAATAATAATCACGGTCTCATCTAGGCATGACAAAAATGTGCGGCCTAATCATGTCCCAATTAATTAGCTGGTTCCGTCTTTAAAATATTAATTTTTGATTCTAAACACATTAAATTTAGCAACTAATTAAAAGAAGAACATCCTATAAAAGATGGGGCACACCACACATCCCTTCCTCCCACTCCACCCTTCGTTCCTCATTGTTAGAGTTGGTGAATACTTCAGGACCCCTTGTTTCTCACACCGGATTCGTCCACGTGAACTTAGGGGAATCCGAGTATTATCCAATTAGTAGTGCTGTTGGCGTACGAGAAAGGGGGGGTTCGGGGGCTCCGCCCCCTCGACGACGGTCCCACGGTCTCATCTAGGCATGACAAAAATGTGCGGCCTAATCATGTCCCAATTAATTAGCTGGTTCCGTCTTTAAAATATTAATTTTTGATTCTAAACACATTAAATTTAGCAACTAATTAAAAGAAGAACATCCTATAAAAGATGGGGCACACCACACATCCCTTCCTCCCACTCCACCCTTCGTTCCTCATTGTTAGAGTTGGTGAATACTTCAGGACCCCTTGTTTCTCACACCGGATTCGTCCACGTGAACTTAGGGGAATCCGAGTATTATCCAATTAGTAGTGCTGTTGGCGTACGAGAAAGGGGGGGTTCGGGGGCTCCGCCCCCTCGACGACGGTCCCACTCGCCGGTGAGCAGGCGGGGGTTCGGGGGCAGTGCCCCCAAAACCTAGACGAATTTTGGACTTTTGTTTAGCCGGCCTGTGTGGTTCGGATTAGGTTTTTTTCTGTTTGTTTGGATTTTAAATTCGGTTTGGAGAGGCTATTAATAGCCTAATTTCTGATGTAATTTGTGTGGCGGCTGTAAACCTAAACGATATAGTGAAACCTCTTTGTAGGACGTAGCCCTCATCTCAAGGATGAACCTGGGTAAATTCGTGTGTCTCCTCTATTTTTCTGCAATCTCTCTACGATCTTCTCTCCTTGTTCTTGACTTTTTCCATCACTCATCACCTTTTAACGAAATAATTAATATTAATTTATAAAATTAATAACATAAATATCAATATTTTTATTAAAATAATAGCTTTTTTGTTAGTTTTGAAAATAACTATAATGAAATAGTGTCCATTTCTTTAAAATAATACCTCTAATTTCCTCCAATTTTCTATTATTCAGCCTTCTTTCTTCAAATATTTCTTATTATCTATTTCGTTCTGTATATTCTTTTTCACTTTCTATTCTTTTGAGAAAAATTAGGCTAAACAGTTTACTGATTCAACCCAATTAGGAAAGATTAAATTATCAATTCTAAATTTATTATGAAGTCATTTTAAAACATATTTATTATCGATCAACTATAGGTTTATATATGTCATTTTGGATCCGCATATTTTTTTAAGATCCATTATAAATAAAACTATATCACAAATATTAATGATATAAATAAAATATATAAATTAGTAAAAAAATTATCCCAACTCCGTGACTAAGTTCTAATCCCAATCATCACACTCTTAACTATGTTTAGCAATTCCAAAAATAAAATCAACAAAACATCCTCCCTTACTCTATCTTATGTTATTTGTTAATACATACAAAAGACACATTTATAATCATTAAAGTTTAATAAAAAGCTATAAGATATGACATTCACATATTGTCATTATATTTTTTTTCACAGACTATCTCATATATAATCCCACAGAATCAAGTCTTATACAACTTTATAAAAAGTTTATCACAACTTAATTACAACATATTTAAGAACATCTATTATACATGCATGCTTCCAAAAATAAAAGTGAAGGGAGATTAAAGTGCTCCAGCGGCTCGACCTCTTCTATATGCAGCAAAATCAAACTCCGAGTCGACTCAACTCGAGAACTTACAAGTATATGAAAAAAATATTCAAAATGAGTTTTATGAGCAACAATCATTTGTTCAGTAGGTGAAATAAAAGTACAACATAGGGAAACAATACGAGTGCGTATAGCATATAACATTTCAATAATCACATTTCTTTCATATGAGAAAATATTTAAAGTATAGCACATATAACATAACTTGTCAAATCATATGAACTTTCACATAAATAAAAGTAACTCAAAATATCATAATTTTCATATTTAAACTCCGCACATATGTCATTGCACATACTCATCATAGGTCAATACGTATTCCTCTATAATCATGTGTCATACGGTTAACCAGAGCTTCATAATCAAGAGTCACGGATACGCAGAGCAAATCATGGATCAATATGTATCCCTCTATGATTGTATGTCATACAGGTAAGCAGAGCTTCACAATCAAGAGTCTCAAATACGCAGAGCAAATCATGAGTCAATACGTATCTCAATCATAATTGTGTGCTGATTGTGTGCCACCCAATCATGATTCTCAGATACACAGAGCGATCATAGATTAATATGTGCACGCAGAGCAGCCCCCAAAGGGCAAAGACACCCGATATATACCCCAAAGGCTTCATGTATATCGAATGCGATCTCAAAAAATTTTTTCAAACAGCATGACTAATGAACACATGAAGTTTAACAATATTAAAACACACATGTCAAAATCTTATATCATTATCAAATAAAACTTATTTTCACTTCACAAGCATTGTTCTCTGAAAATATTTTTGTATAAGATATTACTCTATCTCATATGAAATCATTGAAACATATCATAAATACTTTTCATAGCGCAAGATATGTTTCAATAATAATAATAATAATAATAATTTTTGCTTGAGGTAATACCATAAATAAAAGAATTAACATATAACCGTTTGCTATGTTGTAAATTTGCCCACTCATCTTGTACTTTATCATTTCAATGAGATTTATTAGATTTCCTCTCTTTCACTTGCAACTTGATGTTTTCCTACAAACAATAATGCATTCTTACTTCCCAATCACTAGTAAGGTAATATGCAATGCATGCTCATGATGTATGAATGCTTATGCACTCTAAAATGCATATAACATCCTCTTATATCGATTTCTAACTTATGACATGTATATTCATAAACTATTCTACATTTAGAACTTTTTAATTCTCCAAAGCTTAACTAGATGCTGTTTCAGGATTTCAGACTGACTGTCTGTCAATCAATAATTCATAACTTCTTAATTACATAGGCAAATCTTATGATTCTGGATTAATTAGAAACTAGACATATTAATATTTCCAACCTCCAAGTATCATTATCAAATTCCTAGTGATTAAGTCAGTACATCCCAAGCAATCTAAACTAGGGTTTGTGCCCTCGCAGACTATGTATCACTCAAATATTGATTTATATGTTTCTTCATACTTGTCCATTTAACTATGGCATAATTTTTTTGAAAACTAGACTTCATTAGTATTTTTTCATAAAAATTAGAGAATTTAACTCGCTATATAGACTTATAAGAAAAATAGTTAATTCGGGTCGCAATCTGTTAATGTCTTAGAATCTGACTGAAGCATCACTATGAAATGAAAAATTCATTTCTCCCAGAATACAAGTTCAAATAGGATGATTCCACCTCTCACCGAACCCTTAGAATATATATTTAAGTATATCCAAATTTCAAACCCTAATGCACTCTATTATAACTGTGCTCTAATTTACAAATGGAACTTGTATCAGACTCGGGACAGGATGAGTGACTTGCGAAGGTAAGTTCATAACTTTCTCTATAAAACTCATTTTTAGGTGATTCTAGAGGCCATGGAAAGCTAACTTCAAATGGATGAAGCATACAAATTTCATAATTTATAGCTTGTTTATCACCAAGTACTTATTCTCTCAATCAGCAGAAAAATTTCCGGATCAAAACTCACCTGGAACAGCCGACGTTTCCAATTTTCCCCAGGTCGATTCACTCGAGTTCTTCCTCTGGTAATGTTTCTACGGTGAAAATATAATGTTAAGTAGCTTATATATTTTTTCCAGAATTTGCTGAGGTCTTATGATGGTTTGAAAAAATATCTCTTTGAGCAGCTCTCACCTGACTGCTTCAACTGCTTGGAACTTAAGTGATGACCAATCATATTTTTTATCATAACTAAGTGTTTTAACCCTAATTAAGCTTACTTAATTCTATTTAAATATATATTATAATATTTAGAAATTTTATGATTTATTCCTAATAACTCTATATAATTACTTTATAAAGTTTATCAATAATCAAGTAATCATTATGCACTAATCGAAATATTAATTATTATATACAAATATCACTAAATGGACATCCAAACTAACTTAGTATGTTACTTAGATGCATGATTATGCACAAATGATTTTTCTAGGGCACGTCCGTGACAATTCTCCCCTCCTTAAAAAAATTTCGTCCCCGAAATTTGGTTTCCTGTTTTAGGGAATAAGAATGAATACTTTTCTCTTATATGATCCTCTCGCTCCCAAGTTGCCTCTTCGCTTGAATGGTTTCTCCAAATCATCAAAACTAATGGAATCTTTCGATTCCGCGGTTCTTTTTCCTTTCTACCGATAATTTGCACTGGATTCTCTTCATATGACAAATCCTCTCGTACTTAAATAGATTGGAGCTCCAATACATGAGAAGAATCTGATCGATATCGTCGAAGCATAGAGACATGAAAGACATCATGAATACGTGATAACTTTGGTGGTAGGGCTAATCGATATGCAACTGGTCCAATACGCTCTAAAATTTCATATGGTCATACAAATCTCGAACTTAACTTTCCTTTCTTTCCAAATCGTATAACACCTTTCCAAGGTAAAACTTTTAATAAGACTTTACTTCCCACTTCATACTTCATTTCTTGACGACGTTGATCTGCATAACTATTTTGTCGATCTTGTGTTACCTTTAACTTTTGTTTAATGATCTTTAGGTTGTCAACAGTTTCTTGCACTTTTTGTAGTCCCAAAAGGACTCTTGCGCCATCTTCATCCCAACATATCGGTGTCATATATTTTCTACCATATAATGCTTCAAAATGAGCCATCTCGATACTTGAATTAAAACTATTATTATAAGCAAACTCTGCTAATGGCAAGTGTTCATCCCAAGATCCCTTAAATTCTAGAATACAAGTTCTGAGCATTTATTCAAGTGTTTGAATGGTTCTCTCCGATTGACCATCTGTTTGAAAATGAAATGAAGTACTAAACTTTAATTTTGTATCTAAGACATTTTGTAAACTATGCCAGAATCGAGAGGTAAACCGATGATCTCTATTAGAAATGATAGATGTTGGAATACCATGTAGTCTCACAATTTCACAATGTACAACTTGGCTAATATATTAAGAGAATCATCCTTTCGAACTGGTATAAAATGTGCTGACTTCGTAAGACGATCAACTATTACCCAAATAGTGTCATGATTTCGTTTTGTTCTTGGCAAATCCATTATAAAATTCATAGTGATTTCATCCCACTTGTATTCTAGTATCGGAATTTATTGAAGAGTTCTAGCTGGAGCTTTGTGTTCTGCTTTTACCTACTGACATATTAAACATCGAGAGATATATTTTGCTATGTCCTTTTTCATACCGTGCCACCAAAAGTTTCTCCTCAAATCTCTATACATCTTAGTACTTCCTGAATGTATAGTATAAAGCGAATAATGAGCTTCCTCCATTATTTCATGCCTAAGATTTTCAACATTAGGAACACATAACCTGCTACCAAACATTAAAGTCCCATCATCCTTTAATGAGAATTGTGTTTGCTCTCCGTTCTTTACGTGATTGATGATTTTCACTAACTCTTTATCTTGATCTTGTACTTCACGTATCCTCTCGACTAGAATGAGTCTAATTTTAAAGTGTGCAAGTGTGCTCCTTTCTCACTTGTCTTCAACTCAAATCCTAAGGATTTCAGTTCAAGTAGCAATGGTAACTGATACACTTTTATATGGACTAGAAGACTCGATGATTTTCGACTAAGTGCATCTGCAACCACACTAGTTTTACCCGGATGATAATCAATTATGCAATCATAGTCTTTTAGTAACTCAATCCACCTTCTTTGACGTAAATTTAATTCTTTTTATGTAAGGAGATATTTCAAACTCTTGTGATCCGTAAAAATGTGACATGTCTCTCCGTAGAGATAATGCCTCTATATCTTAAGAGCAAAAATAACTGCTGTCAACTCTAAATCATGTGTTTGGTAGTTTAACTCATGTAGTTTGAGTTGTCGAGAAGCGTATGCAATAACTTTTTCATGTTGCATTAGAACACAACACAACCCTTGTCGAGAAGCATCACTATACACCACGTAGTCTTCATTATCTGTTGGGAGTGTCAACACTGGAGCAGATGTTAAACATCTTTTTAACTTTTCGAAACTATCTTGACATTGCTCTGTCCATTCAAATTTTACATTTTTTTCGAAAAAGTCTAGTTAATGGAACTGTAATCATAGAGAAACCTTCAATAAAACGTCGATAATATCCTGCTAGGCCAAGAAAACTTCTCACTTCTGTCACGCTTTTTGGAGGCTCCCACTTCAATATTGCATCAACCTTTGCTGGGTCTATACAAATGCCCTCTGTTGATATTACATGTCCCAGAAATACTATTGAGTTGAGCCAAAATTCACATTTGTCAAACTTTGCAAATAATTGTTTCTCTCGAAGTATTTACAAAATAATTCTTAAATGCTCTTCTTCGCTTCGAGAATAGACTAGTATATTATCGATGAAAACAATCACAAACTTATCCAAATAAGATTTGAAAATACGGTTTATGAGATCCATAAAAGCTGCGGGCACATTTGTTAAACCAAATGGCATCATTAGAAATTCATAGTGTCCATATCGAGTTTTAAAGACAATTTTGGCAATATCAGCATCTTTAATTCTCAACTGCTGATTCAAGTCTATTTTTGAAAATACCTTTGCTTCCTACAGTTGATCAAAAAGATCATTGATCCATGGCAAAGGATATTTATTCTTTATAGTAAATCTATTTAATTGTCTATAATTGATGCACAACCTTAATGTTCCATCTTTCTTTTTCACGAATAATACTGGTGCACCCCAAGAAGAAACACTCGGTCGGATAAAACACTTGTCTAATAATTCTTGTGATTGTAACTTTAACTCTTTCAGTTCTGCTGGTGCCATTCGATAAGGAGCAATAGATATGGATGTTGTTTCTGGAATAAGGTCAATACTGAACTCAATCTCTTTTTGCGGTGGTAATCCAGGAAGATCCTCTGGGAAAACATCTACAAATTCAGATACGATTAAAATATCTTCCAATCGTGATCCTTATACCTTAGTGTCGATCACAAAAGCAAGGTAAGCTTCACATCTCTTCTTGATTAATTTTTGTGCCACCATTGCAAAAATAATACAAAAGAGAAGAATTTGACGTTTACCACAGAAGATAACTCTCTCTTTTTTGGGTGACTCAAAGTAAACTTCTTTCTTAAAACAATTTATAGTGGCATGATGACGAGCTAACCAATCCATTCCAAGTATGACATCAAAATCTTGAATATTTAAAGGAATGAGATCTGCCATCATATCTTACTCAACAACTTTGACTCTACAATCCTTATATGATTGTGCGACAATGATAGAATCTCCCACGGATGTATGTACTAACATGGAACATATTGAAGGACTAAGTTTTCTATCGGCATGCATGAAAAAGTCCTTTGATATGAATGAATGAGTAGATCAATCAATAAGAACATGTGCACTTTTATCAAAGATAGACAACGTACCCATCCCTGCGTCAGGAGTAGCCAAAGCATCGGGTTCAGTCATTGCAAAGACATGTGCTTGAGTTTGTGGTCTCCCTAGTGGATTTGTTGGTTTTGATGTACTTGGAACATTTTGATTACTCACTTTTACGCTTGCACTATGAGTAGCTTTGATTTGAGACTTTATAGGAGGATAGACTACTGTTTAAAAAATGCTTTTACCCTTTTCTATGAATCGACAATCTTGTATCTTATTTCCCCTTTGTCCACATTTAAAGCAAGCTCCTGTGAATACTGAGCATTTTCCAAAATGATATCTTCCACAAGTTGTACAATATACATTTGTACGGTATTGTTCTTGTCTTGGTCCAACTCTACTTTGATTTTCTGAAAATGTTCTTTTCACTGCACTTGCTTGTGTATCATATTTTTCTGGTTGGCATGATATATTTTGTGTACCTTGTGATCCATTTCCATGTCTCCTATTATTGAAAAAGTTACCATGAGACTGAAATGTACTATCACCGTATCTTGCCATTTTATTACTTGGTCCAGTCTGCGTAAAGTTGGAGTTTGGTCTTTTCAAATGTTGGCTAACTTGATTCCTTTCCTCTATAAGCTTTTCAACTCTTAGTGCTGCTGCCACCAACTTGGAGTAGTCAGCGAACTCCAACACTTCAATTTTTTCTCTGATGTTCAAGTGAAGTCCTTATTTGAATCGCCTACACTTGTTACTTTCATCTGGCACCAAACTCGGTGCATATTTTGATAGTTGTGTGAACTTTAATTCATACTCAGCAACTGATAATGCTCCTTGTGTCATATTTAAGAATTCATTCTGCTTCCTATCAGTATATACTTTGGGCAAATACTTCTTTCGAAATTCTCGAAAAAAGTCCTCTCATCCAAGAGTAGTCGGAAAATTTTGACTTCCAGGAATTATCTTCCACCAATCCAAAGCATCTTTTTGCAACAAGGAAATAATATAATCAAACATTTCTTCATTGGAACACCTCATCTAGTTAAATATTCTATCCATACGCTTTAACCATGCCTCTGCCTCTAATGGGTCAATTGTACCTTCAAAATAAACTGCACCTTATTTTCTAATTTTGTCATAGAACCTATTTCTTTGCATAACTTTAGAGATCGAATTTACTCCACTCATAATAGCCCTTAAAGCTTGTGCAAGAACTTGTGCAGCACTTTGATTCTCAATGGGATTGACTTGCTCAACAACATGAGAAAGTCTTGATAGACCCGCTGGGATCTCATCATCACGTAAGGGAGGGTTATCATTCACATCTCGTGCCACACCTTATACCGATGCATGAGATGAAACTGATGTACTCCTATCCGGTCGACCGCCTGGTGGAGCAGGATGATTTGGGCCAATAATAGCAAATTGGCCAACGCCACGACGCCTACGCGGTGGCATTTTGACCCCTTCAAAATGAAAATAAAAAGAAAGTAAAAAACATGCACTATCAATCTAATGCACATAATATCACCTAGCCTTAACTTAGGTTATATTGTTAACAAAATCTTATAACCTAAGCTCTGATACAAAAAACTGTCACACCCAACTCCATGACTAAGTTCTAATCCCAATCATCACACTCTTAACTATGTTTAGCAATTCCAAAAATAAAATCGACAAAACCTCCTTCATTACTTATCTTATGTTATTTGTCAATACATATAAAAGACACATATATAATCATCAAAGTTTAATAAAAAGCTATA
Source organism: Pontederia crassipes (assembly GCA_030549335.1). Lineage (NCBI taxonomy): Eukaryota > Viridiplantae > Streptophyta > Magnoliopsida > Commelinales > Pontederiaceae > Pontederia > Pontederia crassipes. The sequence goes on from JAUKPH010000017.1 coordinate 3,485,087, forward strand.
AGATAGGACATTCACATATTGTCATTATATTTTTTGTTCACAAACTATCTCACATATAACCCCACAAGATCAAGTCTTATACAACTTTACAAAAAGTTTCTCACAATACAACATATCTAAGACTATCTATTACACATGCATGCTTCCAAAAATAAAAAGTGAAAGGGGATTAAAGTGCTCCAGCAACTCGACCTCTTCTATATGCAGTAAAATCAAACTTCGAGTCGACTTAACTTGAGAACTAACGAGTATCTGAAAAAAATATTTAAAATGAGTTTTATGAGCAACAAACATTTGCTCAGTGAGTGGAATAAAAGTACAATATAGGGGAACAATACGAGTGCGTATAACATATAATATTTCAATAACCACATTTCTTTCATATGAGAAAAACATTTAAAGTATAGCACGTATAACATAACTTGTCAAATCATATGAACTTTCATATAAGTAAAAGTAACTCAATATCATAATTTTCATATTTAAACTCCGCACATATGTCATTGCACATACTTATCATGGGTCAATGCGTATCCCTCTATGATCATGTGTCATACGATTAACCAGAGCTTCATAATCAATAGTCACGGATACGCAGAGCAAATCATGGGTCAATACGTATCCCTCTATGATTGTATGTCATACAACTAAGCAGAGCTTCACAATCAAGAGTCACAGATACGCAGAGCAAATCATGGGTCAATACGTATCACAATCATGATTGTGTGCCACTCAATCATGATTTTCAGATACGCAGAACGATCATTGGTCAATACGTGCACGCAGAGCAGCCCCCAAAGGACAAAGACATCCGATACACGCCCCAAAGGCTTCATGTATATCGAATGCGATCCCAAAAATCTTTTTCAAACAGCATGACTAATGAATACATGGAGTTTAACAATATTAAAACACACATGTCATAATCTTATATCATTATCAAATAAAACTTATTTTTACTTCACAAGCATTATTCTCTGAAAATATTTTTGTATAAGATATTACTCCATCTCATATGAAATTCTTGAAACATATCATAAATACTTTTTATAGCGTAAGATATGTTTCAATAATAATAATAATAATTTTTGCTTGAGGTAATACCACAAATAAAAGAATTAACATATAACCGTTTGCTATGTTGTAAATTTACTCACTCATCTTGTACTTTATCATTTCAAGGAGATTTATTAGATTTCCTCTCTTTCACTTGCAACTTGATGTTTTCCTACAAACAATAATGTATTCTTACTTCCCAATCACTAGTAAGGTAATATGCAATGCATGCTCATGATGTATGAATGCTTATGCACCCTAAAATGCATATAACATCCTCTTATATCGATTTCTAACTTATGACATGTATATTTATAAACTATTCTACATTTAGAACTTTTTAATTCTCCAAAGCTTAACTAGATGCTGTTTCAGGATTTTAAATTGACTGTCTGTCAATCAATAATTCATAACTTCTTAACTACATAGGCAAATCTTATGATTCTGGATTAATTAGAAACTAGACATATTAAGGTTTCCAACCTCCAAGTATCATTATCAAATTTCAAGTGAGTAAGTCAGAACATCCCAAGCAATCTGATAAAAAAGATCAATCACATTTTTTTGTCATAACTAAGTGTTTTAACCCTAATTAAGCTTACTTAATTTTATTTAAATATATATTATAATATTTAGAATTTTTATGATTTATTCCTAATAATTCTATATAATTAATTTGTAAAGTTTATCGATAATTAAGTAATCCTTGTGCACTAATCGAAATATTAATTACTATATACAAATATCACTAAATGGACATCCAAACTAACTTAGTATGTTACTTAAATGCATGATTATGCACAAATGATTTCTCTAGGGCACGTTTGTGACAAGTTTGCCCTTTATAGTTTTTTAAGGGTAGCACCCTGTTTGACAAAATAAAGTAGAATAAATTTCTATTCCACATTTTATTCTTCAACCAGGTGTTTGGACGAAGGATATGTTGCAGAGAATAAAAAAATTTAATCAGAAGAATATAATATTTTTCTTATATTATTATTCTTCTCTCTGTTTGGTTTAAAAGGAATAAAATTTAAATATATACTATTTTATGATTAAACTATTTTATTATAAATATTTGACATTTATATTATTAAAAATTGTAATATAATATATGATTAAATTATAAAAAATTAAAGAATTAATTAAAAGGTGAAAACATCGAGAATATCATTATACTTCCATTTTGATGGAATAAAATTTTCAATGGAATATCTGCTTTTATGAAATAACATAGTGATATTCCGATTTTCAATGCAATTTCGGTAAAATCAAAATTTGATCACATTATTCTTATTCTCCATACTATTCAGTTATATTTTTGAAATAATTAGATATTCCGTCGTCAATCAAACAGTCAGTGATATTGGAATTCGAGACTAGTATATTTTTTTCAACTCATTTATTACTTGTGAAATGACATTTATATCAAAAGCAACTAATTAAGTTTTCCAAAATCCTTTTCGTATATACAGCTCAAAGTCATTTTATGACACCTCGGAACTTTAAAAAAATAGTGAAATAACATTTTATTATTAATACGAAAATTTAAAAGATTAGAAGAAGAAGAAAAAATTGTAAAATGGAATAAAGGTATAATTGAATAATGGATGAGAAAAGAGGTAAAGATACATATATTAGTTGGAATAACAATTGAAATTAGATTAAGGTTAGATATTCAAATTTGTAGCTTATTGATGAAAAAAAGATCAAACTTAAATCAAGAGTTCCAAGTTTAAAATATTAAAAATTAAAATAATGATATTACAATTTTAATCCAATAGTTAAGAGAAGACACAAAGGATAATTGGAGATAATATCAAAATGTTTAAATAAATACTTAAGAGAGCAATTTGGATTGGATTAGTTTTAGAGATTTATAATTAATTTTGTTGGATTTTTAGTTATGATTAAAATTTAAATAACTTAAAGGATTAGATTTTTTAAAACTTTGGATGGGATTTAATCATGAGTTAAATTATGTTTAGAACCTTATAAATAGGCCTCAACTCTCTTCCATGTCGTCTTTCTTCTTCCTGGAATCACGATGTAGGTAGACAAAATAAGGTGCGATAAACGTTTATCTGCAGCTACACGTCTTTAAGAGTAATTGATATAGTGATTGTATTTATAAATTCTTATTTTATCATTATTGGTTGAATTGCTAGTTGATGTTTTCGTCTTGTTATATTTAAAGTAAAAGGATAAAAATATTTTTTTTTACGTAAATAAAATAAATGTTAAAAATTCTGGGTCATTAGGCCTCATTTCTTAAGGGGTATAGTGAGTAGGGGTGTTCAGTGGGTCGGCTCGACCCGCAAACCCGACGATCCGACACAACCCAAACCAATTTGGATCGGATCGGATCGGACTCGACTCGACCCCGATCTATCGGGTACGGGTCGGAATTTTTCGAACCGAGTCAATCCGACCGGACGTGAAGACCCGGTTTTATTTTGTTTTTAATTTTTTTTATTTTTTAGCTTATATTATGTATAAATAAAACAATATTAAAATAAAATATTTTAAATATGTAAAATAATGTTTATATATTGAATAAGTTATTTTATATTTTTTAAATAATTATTATATAATATTTTTTATTAAATAATTGATAAAGTAAGGAAAAATAAAAAAAATAAAATGGTGGTCGGGTAATCCGACCCCGAACTGGGTCGGGTTGGATCGGATCCAGCCCTCAAAAGTAGGGTGACCCGATCCGACCCAATCAAAATCGGTTGAGTCGGGTTGAATCCGAGGTCGACTCGGATCAAACTCGACCCGTGAACACCTCTAATAGTGAGAACAAAGGCCTTGTTCTCTTAATTTCATTTAAACGCCACTTTTTTTCACTTTGTGAGCCCACTTATAATGATGATAGAAAATGAGGTTAATAGTTTCTTGAGGGGTTTCTTAGATTAAAAAAAATTTGCTCTTTGAACAATTGCTGTATGATGCATCTTGGAAGAAGTTATTGAATGAAGGGGCGTGATTTGTCAATTTCCAACGAGAATTTTATATTGCGAACATTACTTTTGGTAATTTGGTGTACCATGATAACGTGTAGCAAAATATGCATTATCAATTTGATGATATATGAGCACAAGAGACATCATAGGGAGGCACTTGAACATAAGTTTGTGTATCGTATATTTCAATGGGAGTGCCCATTGTAGTACTTGTTAATATTGTAAGATTCGACTCGGCCATTCGAATTGTCTAACGAGTCAGATCGGACCGATTGGAATGGATCGAGCCGAATATTAATAAAAAATAAAAAAAGTTAAAGTGACTATTGTAATATTAGTAATATATAATATATTATTTAGCAAAAATATAACGTAATATAATAAAATAATTCAGATCAAATAATATAATAAAATAAGCATAAATTAAATCATCAATTGAATATTTTTTAAATAAAAAATTCTGAGTAATTATAAAAAAAATAAAGATATCAATGAAAATTTTATGTATGTGATAAAGAACATAAATTTCAAGTATATATATAAATATATGATATTATAAAAATTTTTAATAATTTTTGCACATTTTATTTTTTTTTACATTTTATAACTTGATCCTGCCGGATCGATCAAACCCACACATTTTATTTTTTATATTTTACAACTTAACCCGATCAGGTCGATCAAACTCGTTGAGTCGTCCGATTGAATCCGGATTTTAATCGGATTTGATCGGATCAACTTATGGTCGAATTTTAAACGACTCATGGATCGTTTTAGTGCCCGAATACCATTCCGACCGATCCGATCGGGCCAAGTCTAACAACACTGGTACTTGTGCTTAAAACCAAATGTACTAACTCAATCGTGAAAGTTTATTAACTTCTTTAGCTTCGTCATCATGTCAGTTTGTGTATATTTATCAAATTATGTGCGCCACTAGACCTTTGATTATACTTCAAAATAGTGGGTTAGTAATACTTTACCTAATATTTAAAGGCTAAAATCGAGTGTCATTTCAACTCACATCTACAAAAATAGGTAACTTATTATCGAGAATTATGAGGGTAAATTACATAATTAGTCCCCCAACTTTGAATCATTTTCAAATTGGTCCCCCATCTTCAATTTGTAACTAGAACGTCCCTCGTCTTTTATTTTCTTACACGATTAGACCTCTTAACCGATAATAATGGGTTACCCGGTTGCCTTGCATACATGGACGTCACGTGGGTCGTTTCTCTTTCATCCACATCATTTAACACTAGCAAATCAAGTAAATTACGTGGATCGTCTATCAACTTTAAGTTGATTTTTAATCGGTCCTCCAACTTTAATATTATTGCACTATTCATCTACTTGACTGACAATAAATTTTTATATTATTTTTTATTATGTCATGTCAATAAGTTAATTTTTTTATTATATTTTATTACACCACGTCAGCAAGGTAATCGAGAGACTATCTCTTACCAGTTAAGTGGATGAATCGTGCAATGATATCAAAATTGGGGGACCATTTAGAAATCGACTTAAAGTTGGAGAACGATTCGTATAATTTACCCAATTTTCTAGCGTTAAATGATGTGGATGACTTGAATGACGTGGATGAAAGAGAAACGACTCACGTGGCATCCACGTATGCAAGACAACCGAAAAATCCACTATCACTGGTCAAGATGACTAATCATACGAAAAAAATAAAAGATGAGAGATGTTCTGATTACAAATTGAAGTCAGAGGACCAGTTTGAAAATGACTCAAAATTGGGAGACTAATCGTGTAATTTACCCAGAAGTATGATGATTAAAAAGAGATTTATTATGGGTCTCACGATATTTTTATATATAGTTGGCTAATTACTTTATCCTCGTATAGCATAAATATTTTTTTTTGCATATCTGATTTATTAGTGCGAAAATCATTGTTTGAATATGAAGCAGGATAAGCACAAGGCATATAATTAATGAGCATGCCATATTTGAATGACCAGCCTAGCTTGTTAGAAATTTGAACTATATGAGTTATTGTTAAAAAAAATTCACTAAATACTCTCTAACTTTTATATTTTTTTCAGCGCTAATTTAACTTTACTTTGTAATAAGACTATCTTTCATTTTTTAACTTGTTTCTCTAAATGTCCTTTTCATCGGTGATCAATCGTTTTTCAGCCATGCTGCCAATGTTCTCTCCCCTCCACACAAGCAATTTACTGATGTGGAAATATTAATAAAATAATATTAAAAATACTAATTAAAAAAATAGGGTGCCACCCTCGTCGAAGAGGGGCGGTGCCCCGTTGTTTGTGTGGGTGGGGACGTCACCTTATGAAGGGGGCATCGTCGATGACGTCCCCCTATGCACATTGTCGACAACGTGTAGAGGGGGTGATACCCCCCTTTTCACTCGTGTCATTGGCAAGCAAATAGGGGGGCAACACCCCTCTTTGTGCGTCATCGATGACGCGTAGAGGGGGCATCGAAAAATGACGAATCATCGATGAAAATGACATTTGGTGAAACAAATTAAAAGTTGTAGGGCAGTCTTATTACAAAATTAAGTTTGAGAATAACGTTGGAAAAGTATCCAAAGTTAGAGGATATTTGATGAAACTTATCGGTTATAGTTCACTAGCGATTATGGTGGGTTTGTACTCATGGGTCGCAAACTTTTACCGCACTTGGATGATATAAAAGCGTGGGCAACCAACTTTTGTGCATGGGTGAGATGTTATTGAAACGCCACGATGGATGTTGAATATGACAACATTCGAAATCCATGAATGCTGCACTTGCATTCATTTATTCACATATAAATGTGCATCAATGCGACTTTAGCGTAAGATCAACATACAACGCATTGCCCAGGCAAACCTTGAGCCTCAAACTCTTAATTTGGAAACTAATCTAGCATTGGAAAAAGCCTCAAGGATTCAAACATTCCTCTCTTAGGGCCTGTTTGGTTTAAAATTCATTAAAAAGAAGGGGAGATAAAGAGTGGAAAGAAAAAAATGATGGAAAGAGAATGTAAGAGAACAAAGATAAATAGTTATCCTTGTTTGGTTAATATCATTAAAGAGAATATAATAAATGTTAAGTAATTAATTTATTTAACTTAAACTCAACCAAATGAGAGAAATAGATTCTCCTCATTTTCCTTCCCCCTACTTATCGTCCTTTCATCCCCAACCAAACAAATCGTTAGCCAATGAACAAAGACTTCGACAAAATCTTAATACAACTGATATGTGGGCTTGCCGTTATGCCCCATTAGAAAAAATCTTCATGTTTTAATAGATTATTCTTGGACAATTTGTGTGTGGAAGAAGTTCATCCCACAAGCTTATTTTTACTAAGAAGGCAAAAAGTCCTGATACTAAGGGAGGGTTGTACTCTTAACAAATATCATTCGGTAGTGAATCATCATAATTTGTTAAGTAATCGGCCACACGATTAGCTTCTTCAAATGAATCCTGAAGTACCCAACGATAACAAAGAGAAAAAAAAAGTAAATATGACTAAGATAAGTTTTTTTGTAGAAAACTAAGATAAGCTCTTATGCTTCAGGGTCCAACGTCGTCTCTAAATTAACTCAGCCAGAATCTATTTCAATTTTCACTCATAAGTATCCTATTTTGTTGCAATGCTTAATGCCCATAAGTAGTCCCCCAAGCCTCCAGCTCTAGAACCTTTCAAACTATCCTTTTTTTTACTTGCTCCATGGAGTGGTTGGCTGTGAAACTAGCTAGAACTGCAGGGGGAGTTAGGTTGGTCATGGAAGAATAAACTTCTTTTTAATACGGATGCATCCTTGCCACACAATGTTGTGCGCATCACATCAATACAAACTAAAAATGCCCTACTTTACATGATGACCAACAATAATAACAAACTTGATCCATTAGAAGAAGCTACCACCTGATTGGGTTAAATGGAATGTTGATTGGTGCAGTTGTGGCAGGGAGCTCTCTTGTTGCATTAGGTGTCATGACATTTCATGGGAAACTAAAGTTTTCGGATCATCCTTGAGGCTAACTCACTAGATGCAAATGCATTATCACAAAACATGTAAACACAACTTCTCACATCCCTAAGCTAGAGTTATTGAAGTCGTCCATTAGTTCATAGCAAAGGAGTGAGACATCATCATCCTCCACTAGGCCAATCAAGTAGCGGATTGCCTCACAGAAAACTCGCTAACTTTCGATGTCACTTTGAAGAATATGATCCCTCCATCGTCCATGGGGAGGGTCCTTCTTAGCAATCTTATTGGAATCTCTATCACATCCTACTTTTTTTATTTATCATCTGACTACTTGTTCCCGTGGTTACGACCCTCTTTAGGCCACTGAGAAAAATATGCATCAATGCATATGACTCCAATTCACCTATCTTTTGTTCCAAAATAATTTTATTTTAAACTCACTCTAATCTCATTTTTTAATCTCATCGAGGGTTTGGTATGAGAAGAATGGGGTTATTCTTATTTTTGCATCCAAACACCTCTTTTATTTTGGTCAACTTTTCAACAATTTGAAACCACCTAAAAAATTATAAAAACCATCAAGAACAAATATTTTGTTCCTTTTGTCTTTTGTCATAAAATATTTTCACTTTTGTTTCTTAAACAAGAATAAAAAATAATATTCCTTTTAATTTCTATTTGATATTATTCTCAGCACCCTAATGACCCGTTTGGATGCATAGCAATGGTTCAAGAACAATTTTTTTTAATTCTCACCGACCTCATTTCTTGTTCTCATTGGCGTCGTTTGGTACGGGGATACACTTGAAACAATTGAGATGTTCTCGTAAAAATATCCAAACACCATTTTTTCACTCTTATGGGACGCATAATATATTGTCCTTGTTAAGATTAAGAAACGAGGTCAACAGAGAATTAAAAAAGAAATGTTCTAGAACATTTCTTTTGCATCCAAAAGGGCCATTGAGAATTTTGAGCCTCAAGAACTTATTAACCTCATCTTTTATCATCAGGCCCACAAAGTGATATTTGAATGAAATGAAGAGAACAAAGGTCTTTGTTCTCACCGTATCCCCCTACTAAACTAGGCATAAGAACTTAGAAGTCTTATATTTTACCATCATTATAAGTGAGCCCACAAAGTAAGAAAAATGGTGTTTGGATGACATTCCGGCTCTATCTCCGTACCAAACCAGGCCTGTATAATCAAGAGCCCAAACTATGTTATCCACATTGTTTTGAAGATTTTAATTGTGATATCGAGCTTCAAGTACCTATAATCCGGCTCGCAATGGCAGGGGAAAGTGGATGTTCATCAAAACCTCATGAAGCTTCTTCTAGTTTTGTTTCAATTATATATTAAGATTCTGAACAGAACATACTAGCTAAACAAGTATAGTTAAGAAGAAGGCTGTTCTGGTCTCATGCAAATTTCGAGTTTAAAATCATGCATACACAAAAATCACTAAAAGTTTCACGAGACAGTAATCTTGATGTCCATTCAATCAGTCTTGTATAACAAGGAAGAAGATACTAATGCAAGCCTTAATTTTAAGCTCTGAAAAAATTGTTAATTGTAAAAACCTAAAACTTACGATCGTTACTGGATCTCAACTGCAGAAATAGCAAAATGGTAACTAAGCAAATTCTGAGAAAGAAGCTTAAAAGCATCCATGAACATATATATATATATATATATATATATATATATATATATATATATAATTGAGCAAATACTCAATACATTGCATAAAGAAAAACCAAGAATAGACCTATGATATATAAATACAACAACAACAAAGCCTTATCCCACTAGGTGGGGTCGGCTACATGGATCATACGACGCCATTCCGCTCTATTAGTAACCAAACCTTTCGGTATATTATTTCGTTGATCCATGTTCATAAAATTCGACATGATTTTATGTTGGCTGTCGGGGCCTAACACAACCCTCCTCCTTTATCCGGACTTGGGACCGGCTATAAAATATAGGCGGAGTTACCTATGATATATAAATAAATAATTAAATATCTCCTCATATAGAAAAAATCTTTCATTTCTTTATATTATTACGTTATAGTACAGATGTCAGAGTATATGGGAGAAAAATTAAAGAATGTGTAAGAACAATCGCCTTTCACCTCAGTTGTAAAATGTTGCAGAGGAGACGGATATTGATCGGCTTGCCAAAGAGCATCGGCAGAGCAAAATTCGCCGATTCATCATGTAGAATTCATGCCCAAACTCGAAAATTTCGCCATTTCCCCTAAAACATAAATTTTTCATGCCGCCCGAACCATAGATGAACCAATATTTTGCGCGGCAACCAACAAAACAATCACATCAGCGAGATCATGAGGAGTGCAACGACGAGGCATCCGAATCCCCACGTCGAACGCCGCCGCCGCCGCCGCCGCCGTCGTAGTACTCCAGCTTCCCGGAAACCCATAGATGAAGAGGAGGAGGAGGAGCGGGGCGAGCGGCGGGGGATCCATGGAAGTAGAGCAGAGAATGCAGTTAGTGTTAGCATCAGGATTGGGGTTTCCGGCCATTGATCGTCGACCGGAAACCCATAGATGATGACGACGATGACGACGAGGAGGAAAAATAAATTGGAGGACGAAAAGAAGGGCGTGTTCGAACGGTTGGGCGACGGGAGGGAGGAAGACGAGGAAGGGCAATATTGGAAGACAAGATTTACTCGAAAAAAATGAGGGGAAAATGGATGACAACGAATCCGCTTTTACAACACCCAGAAGTCGCGTGTAATATCCATTTTTTGGATTTTTCCATTTTTAATTGTTTTCTTGTTTAGTTATTATTATTATTATTATTATAAATTGTCGTTGGACAAACTAATACTAAATATTTATATGTTTTTTTCATAATTTCGGTAAACTTAAATCGTATTAATTTGAATAAAATTATATAGGTGAGAGCCTGAGAGGGGCACGGATCAGGAGAAGCTCTAGAAATTTAAATAGTAAGTTTTTTCCATGGATCCCACATGAATTGCTTTTGGATTTCCGGATGGAGAAAATCGAAAATAATTATTTGAAATTTCTTTTGGAACCCATAGAAGCTTTCTTTAATTGCTGAATTGCTTTTGGATGCAAAACTAGTTCACATTTTTCTATCCATCTTTTTTATGGGACCAAGCTTATATTCGAAAATAATAAAATATATTATTTTATCAGAATAAAATAGAGTGTAATTAATTTAGCAGCATTTAACTTAATTTAGAATGGTCGAGCTTTTATTTAATCTTAAAAACAGATATACATTATATACATAATAAAAATAAAAATATTAATCATTTTCAACTTAATCCGGAGAGATTTTCTTTGGGAGCCTTAAATTATATATGGCTCCATTTCTGGCATCCTATGCTTGCTTTGATAGTTGTCAAAAATCACAAATTGTAGTTTTTTTAAAGTATTAAATTTCCTACATTTGATTGGGCAGCAAAATTAAGTTAGAAAGAGTTCAATTATTTTGTCGCGCCCGAAATGAAATAAATTCTAGAGGAAAAAAAATACTCTCCTAATTTTCTTCGTTAAATTTCTTTTTTACTTTTTCCGGCGGGTGCAATTATTTCTTATAATTATAATAAATAAGCTGCACACGACTGTGGGAAAAAATAATCCTCAACTGACGCACACTCCCGTAAGGCCATAGACGCATAGCAGCGGAAACGGGTTAACGGGTGCTACCTGTTAATCGTGACTCGTCCACCAACTCCAATTCGCGTAGCGACCACGGGGAGCGTGCTCTCTCTCTCTCTCTCTCTCTCTCTCTCTCTCTCTCTCTCCGGTGACAACTTGCTGGTTCATTTGCCCTAACGCCGAGAAAACGCCCCAAAACCCCCTGATCGCGCCGAGCAAATCGGAGGAAGCGCGCTCTCCTCCGGTGCGTAGTCGCCGGCGACGCCGCAGGGAGGGCGGAGACGCGCCCATCGCAGGTGTTTCACCCACTCGGTTCTTCCATCGGCTCCTCATCCTTGCTCTTGCTCTTACTCATTGATGCTTGCTGTATCTTCTTTTCCAGTGAGAACTGCTCATCCCTTCTTCGTTATGTGGTTCAGGAGTAGTTCTTGGTTCGAAAATTAGGAAGATCCACTGAGTGGCATCCTTTTAATCCGGTTCTTGACTTTAGTTTTTAAACAAACTTTTGCATCTTTGGTTTGTTCTGGTGTGCGATTCAATCACCTTCTAGGGATCATCCATGATTTTGCGTCTTCAATTAATGTTTGTTTATCGTACAAATATATAACGAACTTTTTGTTTAGTTCAATTTTAGTAAACAGTGCGCTGAAGGCCATTTCTCAGTGGTTTAAGTTCATATGTTTCTGCAATTATACAAAATAGTGTTCCATCTAAGCATATGCTTGTTATATGATGCGACATATATCTCACAGTGTTTATGTTTGCTTGTTCTGCAGTTAGTGCTGGAGATTCTTAAATCTCTACAATCAGCAAGCGCATAAGTTGATTTTTAAATGTTTTATGGTTTTTGGCATTGACATGTGAGAATATAGTAAGAGCTCCTTCGACTAGCACTTGCATGTTTCTCAGTCAGAATTTGGGGCTGCCCAGAGATGTGGACGAATGTATTCAAAATAGTATGTTCAACCCTAACTCAGTATCAATGTTATTTGGTATATTTAAGTGTTACGTACTTTTTGCCCAGAGTCATGTAAACTTCTGTTGGAAATTTTAACCATCTATCCACTTTCTGGTTTTATTTATATATTTGAACTCATGCAGCATCATTTATATTCAACATGTAAGAGCAGTTGGTGGAGTCAACTAAATCTAATGGAAGTGTGCACAATGTTTTTCACAATCTAACTTTTCATTTTCCCGATTACTGAAAAGGATTTGTGGTTTAAACATGAAAGAATGACAACTTTTTGGAGTTAAACGTGAAAGAATGATAAAAGAAGATACGCACAGGCGCATCTAATAACATGTATGACACCAACAATCCTCAGAAAAGAAAGTATGACATCAACAAAATCTCCCAATAAACTCTATAGAAAAGGAGGTGTCACAATAATTTAAAATTGTCTCTCGTGGTACTAAGTTAAATTCATGATGTATGGTGTTCTCCCCTATAAAATGGCCCTTTGGGTCCATATATCCCAAAGACAATTGTTTGGGTTCACTAATGTCCAGAGTGATGGCTATAGTGGACCTGTCATGTGTCTTCCCTTTGTAGCTCTTCCTGAAACCATCCATTGTGTTTGAACGATGCTCAATCGTAACCAGCTGCCCTCCACATCTCTCAGGTCATCTCACAATAAAAAATAGGTGAAATATGTCTCGTTCAAAATATGCTGGTTCTTCAAAGAAAAGCACAACCATGTTGACAACACATAACCATGAAATCTTATTTTTTTTTTAAACAACTACTTAATTATGTCATATATTTGTTTGTACAACTGTTTAATAGCTACCGACTGAATTAAATATTAAAGCCTATACCTCATTATCATTGCTTTTGCTTTGTTTGCAGGGGGAACTTCAAACAGTTTCATGGTTTCAGTTCTTTCCCAGTGAAAATGATACAATCTCTCTGTCTGATAAAAAGTACAACTTGCGCTCTATAATGTTTCTCCAGAACTTCTTTATTGATGACTATTAAATGATATGATGGTGTTGAAACTATCTGATTGTGTTCTTTTAATTTTATGCAGTTTGAAGGCAGAGCAAAAGGATACTGCAAACTATTCAATACTTTCAGCACATCTGAAGCTTCAAAATGAAGGCTTTTTCAGTACATGGACTAATTCATTCGTTGGTCCATGGGATCCATCTCAGGGTGTACACAATCCCGGTGAGTACTTAGAGTTTCCATCATATTTCCATTTTCTACCTTTCAAGAATTCAGAAGCATAATGTTGAAGCCGTTTCTGTTCACAGATGAGAAAATCAAGCTGTGGCTTTTTCTTCCTGGTCGGCATTTTACGATAACAGAAGCTGCTCAATCTGCAGTTTCAAGACTGAGAGGTTTTGCTTTTCTGTTGATTTTTTTTCTTGTGTTGTTAGCAATTTAGCATTATTAACCTTTTTTGTTTCTGAAATGTGTGTGTATATATACATATGTGTTCTGTACATAAGTACACATTTTTCATGTGGGCTGTGATAGAAGTATATGCTATTTTATTCCCGGTGACCTGTTATATTTATAATGATGTCATGTTGTTCTGTTCTGAAGTTGTGGGAAGTGGACTTTGGATAGCACCTGGTGATTCAGAAGAAGTCGGAGTTGCATTATCTCAGGCTTTGCGAAATTCAATAGAAAGGTTTTCCATTCTCACTCACCATGCTATTGGTAATCCTGACATATTTTTAACTGTTATCTTACATGCATTTTGTTGGTTGGTTAGATCAATAAGAGGACTTTCTTATGTGAGATTTGGTGATGTTTTCACGAGATGCCATCCTTTAACATCAGGCATCAGGTATGTTTCTATAAGGCGCTATTCTTTAGTTAAATGCCAATTACTAAGGAATTTTTTTTTTGAAACAAACTAAGGGAAATTTAGTTCTCAAATCATTTCCGTAAAAGAAATTTAGTTCTTAAATGCTAATGATACCAAATGCACATTTTGCAATGGTTATGTGTTTTTTTTTTTGAGGGAAAAAAGGATGACCCCCAGGTTAGGTGGTTGTCATCCAGGTGTATATATAACTATGGGATGAAAATGATATACAAGTGTGAGCTCTCAAAGTGAGAGCAGTAGCAAAAACAAAAGTATATCAACTATCCAAAACCCCACTCTCGAAGAAGGAAGGAGATGTGGTGTACAATATGCGCAATGTGACATCGCTCCCCACAAAAAATCATCCGGTTACGCAGGAGCCATAAGGCCCAGGAACCAGCCAAAAAAGAAGCTAGTGGCGCTCTCCATCTTTGTCTCTGCCGTGTCAATGCTTGAAACGATTGCCATAGGGCCTGAGAATCTGGGGGAAAGGACCCCCAATGGCCATCCGCTGCCAAATGCCTCGTGCTGTCGGGCACCCAAAAAATAGATGGTCAACGTCCTCCTCTGCCTCACCACACAAAACGCAAGACGTGTCCATGTGGGGGTGCCCAGCGTGCCCTGAATATCCTGGTGAGGAGCTGGCCCACCGCATAAGGCAAGCGAAGATCTTAATTTTCAGCGGTATCCGTGATCGGCAAATGAGCCTGCAATCTGTCCAAAACTCCTTTGACGCCAAGTCTGGAAGGAAATATATCTGGTATCATTCTACATCAGATTCAGGTTTAGTGCAAACCACAGGGTCTAATGGCTTATGATGCTACAATTATTCTGATTCAAATGCTGCACATTTTATTTGCAATAAAAGTTCATAGGACATAGTAAAGAGAATGTCAGTTATACAATCTCATCATTGACTTGTGTACGAATAAACTCCAAGCTAATTTGTTGGCCTCCAGATATGGTAAGATGGAACACAATTTTGTGGTTAGAGAACTTGTTCCAATTTCCTCTTTAGTTAATTGTAAACTTTGTAAGGTGTATAACTATACAATCTTTTCCTTAGTTACTTTGTTTGTAAGGGGGTGAATTAAATTGACAAAATAGAAATTTCTTACGAAGCTTCATCTTCTGGCACCCTGTGGATCATATAACTACTTTATTGTGGTCTGTTAGCGATGTGGTGTTTGAGCAATGATGGCTAGAAACTGATAAGTGGTAGCTTTCTTTATTGTTATAATCATCATTGCCTGTTTCAGCAATGCCACTTGCAAGATCGTTACATTTATTTGTCAGTCTCACTGTGCTCTTCTTTCTTTGAGGGTTTGGTTTTTAAGGTTTCTAGAAAGGAGAGATATATGCCCAATATACTGTGCATGAGTATTTTCAGATCTCAAAGGGTTAAACCTACAAGTTCAGAAGAGAACCCATTATGGAAAATTGAAAAACAAAATTGTAGTTCGAAATGGGCAAGTTGATCTCCTCAAAAAAAATGGGCAAGTTGCTGAAGCATCTTTTAGAGAATCCTCAATAGTTTGCCCAATACAAGTTGTTGGCCTAAACTCTAGGGATCTTGAAGGATTTGTTAGGTTCAAATATTATTAAGGGGAAGGGGGGAGAATAGAGGGGAAGGGAAACTACAGGAAGGAAAAGAAAGAGAATGAGAGTGGATTACTCATCCTGTTTGGATGAAGCAACTAAGGGGAAGGTAAGGGAAGGGAATAAAAGTTAAGTAATAACTTTTTATGTACAATTATGTCCATATATGTATTTATATTTTAATTAGATATGGTCAAAATAGAAAATATATAATAACTTTTTCTTTCCTCTTCTTTCCACCCCATTTTGGGGGTGAAAGAGAAATGGGATGTTGGAGGGGAAAGGAGTCCTCCTTCATTTCCCTCCAACTTAGATTCAACCAAATGAGGGGAATGAACTTCTCTATATTCTCGTTGCCCTCCTTTATTCTTCTTTCACCTCTAACCAAACAGACCCTTAGATTTGTCCTCAGTGAATCGTAGCCTAAGCCATTAACATGAAAAAACATAAATATTCACATATGGAATGTTATGCATATAGCACACTTTAGGTCTTTAACAAATGAGTCAAACTAAAAGAGACGTGTCAATGGTGTCAAATGGAAAAAAATGGAAGTTTATAATTTCAAGAATCTATAGATATGAAGTTTAGCTTTTGAAAAAGTTTAGAACATAGATGTCATATATTTCTTTGTAAGGCATACATGTACACAAACTTTGTCAATAATGATTGATGAGTCTATAACCTGTCAGTCATCTGCTTGTCTCTATGAAACAAAGATGACATATTTTGAAGATTAGAATATAAAGTGAACATTCTGGGAGAACTATAATAATGGTGGAGAGAAGCTGGGAATATCAAAGGGTCATACAAACATCACTGTACCATATTAGGAAAGTTGTTAGTGAATCAAATATCAAAAGCAGAATAAAGGTCAAATGGTACTTACCCAGAGAACGAAGCAAATAAGCCTAACGGAGGTGACCTGAAGATTTAACCATAATTTTTTTGCTCTTTGAGTCGAATTCTAATATGAAAATTTCCTTTCCCTCCTAAAAAACGGTGAAAAAATATTGCAGGATTAAATAGCTCATAACAGGAAGGGTTGAATAGCTCATAACAGGAATGAAAATGGGATATGAATGCTTCTTTTCCATTTCTCTCAGGATTGAAACAACTCAATAATTATTTGCATAACTTAATTATTGTTTTCAGGGGATTGCAGCCAACAATTGAGTTCGTCTTTGCTGCTAATGAAGAGGCCATCTATGTTCATGCAATAGTATCTGCAAAGTGCGTGATTGTTGGCTACCTTATGTTTTCTCTTATGAATGCCTTGAAATTTTGATCCATTCTTTCTATATGGTCTTTAGGCATGTTCGTGGACTTCTCAATACAGACATGGAGAAACTGTTATGGCATTTTTCGTCGCATTCTGTTGGGGATGGCGTACCTGGTATGCAATCTATCATGTCTTCATTTTATGTGCTTTCTCTTGTAGTTCTTGCCGTTGCAAAATGTAGCCCTATTCATTATAACAATATACAGTTTTATGTTCTCTCGCAAAACATTAATTCAGAATATGTTTGTGAATTGCCTAGACGCTGGGTTGGTTACGCCAATAAGTTAATTCATGTAGACATTATTGTCTTCCCTCTAGACTGTCATACAGTGCTTTCATAACCCTAGGTAACAGGAAAAAATGCTATGTTTTCATAAGGTATTATCAAGCAATTGTATCTCATGTTCATGTGCTACGTGTAATTGCTTGTCTCTTCAAAGTATCTGCATGACATTATCGAACTGTTTATATACACTTTTGACTCTTTTCTATGAACAATTTTGTAACTGCTCCAAGCACTTGTCCAATATTTGGACACGTTGACTGTGAACTGTGCCCCAGCTTCCTGAATTTATACTTCAAAAGTTTCTAACACACAGAACTTTGTTCATGTTCAATACTCATACTGGCTTCCAGGAGAGCCAGTTGTTTTGCATTCTTGCTCCCTCTCTTAGCATCTTATATTTGAATTTCATAGCTCAATTAGTGTTTCATATATAAAAAATCAGTGTCTTGCTTACTGTGGTTCAATATTGAACTTGTATTCATGACGTGGGAAGAATAATACTTGTATTTGCCTATTATTGTTTTATTTGCTTCTAGAATTGTCTGTTCTTATGTAAATCTGAACTCACTCTTTTGGCAGTTATTGTGGCCCCTAATGGAATGAGAGGCAGGCTTACTGGATGTTGCCCTGATGATCTTGTCAAGCAAGTCTATAGCAGGTTTGTTTTAATTTTTTCTTGAAATGAGGTTTCTTTTTTATGTTCTGCATTCTATTTTATTATTCATCATCTATATTTGCTTTTCAGTGTTATTGTAATTTACCTCTTTCACACTGAAAAAAAGTTTAAACGTTTTGTTGCTAGGATCCCCATCCATTGCACTTAACCAACAATGAGGGGAGCTTTATATGTTTCTTATGTTGATTTTAGTCTAATAGTTGGCTAGGGAAACCAATTGCATTAGTTACTATCTTTTGATATAATGGAGGTGGAATATTGACCTCAGAGTAGGACAGAGGCGGAGGTCTGCCGTTGTTCTTTTATTTCTTAGGGATAATTGAACTAAAATGCATTCATTTCTTATTCATTGTTACCTGGGAAGAACAGACATTGGGTGACTAAATTATCATGTGGTAGGATGATTGGAAAGTTTTGTGATGTCAAAAATTATGTGCTTACTTTCTTTTGATTTCCTAGCAAGCTTAAAGCGTCAAATGCTGGAGCTGTTGGTGTATCCTTCCCTTCGACTCATCATTCTAACTTTCCATCAAAGGGACAAAGTTGTTATGTTGAAGTCACTCTTGGCTGCCAGTCTATGAACGACAGCAATGTTATTGGTTTGGATAATACAAAAGACAGGAATCCTTACGAAAACCCACATCTTTTATCAATTAAAAGAAGCCAGCAGAAACAGGGAGTTGACGATCCTTTTACATTTCTTGAAAGGACATTTGTCTATCCAGCAGAAGCTGTGGTGATACCAATGATGCATAAAGCATTTGCTCGATCTTCTAGCAAAAGGTTTGTGCCTTTTCCAGTTCTCACATTCCAAGTACTCAGTTTTACTTTTCCCCTAAAAAAAGGTACTCAATTATACTTTTAAATTGAATACTAGTCACGTTGATTTCCTTGCTAGTAGTTTCTGGTTATCTAACTGGTTGGGGACATTGTTTTCTAGATATCATATGTGGTCTCTTAGAAACTTTGAGTGCGACACTTATCTTTGGTTTCATATTTTAGACGTTTGGTGACCTCAATGTTCAGTATTGCTTAGTTTTCAATGGTTTAGCAATTGTTTGGAGAAAACACATTAAATGATGATGATTAATTAGCAAAGGTTGAGATTTAAATGCCTTATTTGGTGCTTTGTAAGATGTAGATCCTGATAACTTCAACAAGGCCCCTAATAGCAATGATTTAACAACTTCTTAAACTCGATAAACTCTTTTAGTTTTGACATGAGCCAAAATGTTGGACATTGTGAAGGGAAGTGGGACTTCCTGTGATTTGAATATTATATGCATGTCCTCACATTTTTTTTTCTTTTCCTCTATTTCTTTCTAGTTCTAAGTATTCCAATATGATATTGATCTCAAGTGCCACAGAACAAGAGTATATATGTGAAGATCATAGGTTAGTTGTCAAACAAATCTTTATCACGAAAATGATAACAAGTCAGAGTTAAAAGGATGTCACTAGTCTTTATCACAAACACACCTTTAGCCTAAAATGAACCTAATGCCCATTTCAAACCTTTATTATCAAATCACGCGATGGGTAGATCAAATAAGTTCATTTATATGTAAGATCATTTAAACAATGTCCCAAATCTACTTGAAGCTAGAGGTAGGTAGTTAGTGGGCTAAGAGATTGTGAAAAGGGTATCGCAAGAACAGATGTGTTATGGAAAATATCTCCCCTCTTTACTCTGACCATGTTGTTCATATTTCTAAAATATGAATTTGTAAACTTGCAATCCATTTTGTTATTTCTCATCCATCTAGAGTGCATCTAGGCTTTCAGATATTTTTGTGCATAATTCTCAGGAGATGCAGTTTTTTAAATACTTGGTAATTGCAAAACTAAAGACCATCTGTTGTCTGGAATAAGGATGATTACCTACTTGCAAAGAAGTTAGATGATGATTTTCAAGTTCTCAAAAAAAAAATTCTGATTATTCATTCTTCTTAATCTAGATTTATAATGTGATTAATGTGTAAGTTTAGTTGAATGCCTAAATTGCAGTAATTAAGTTTGCCTCTCTTGTTCTAAGAAGAATATATATATTTTTTTTGAAGAAGTTCTTCTAAGAAGAATAGCATGATGACTGGTGACAAATACATATGAACTGGTTTTCATTCGCTATAGCCTTTTCTAACCTGTGCTTTGACAAAGTTATTCCAATATATTTCAGTTATGTTTTAAAGCTTGCATAGATCCTGCTTAATTACAAAACTATGCTGTTGTTGCTTCATAATAAAAAAAAACTATGCCGTTGTTGATGCTTCTTTCTGAACAGTTTGGCACTGGGACATGCCTTTAATGCCGATCCTTCTAGTGGACTTGGACTTGGGTATAGTAGCATGAAACTACAAAAACAGTACAACAGCAGCAGTAACAGCGTGACTAGTAGCATCAGTAGCATAAGTAGATCATCAAGTGACAGTCATATGGCTGTTGAAGCAGGTGATCTTGAAGCTGATGCTGACTCTCTTACATGCGGACAGTCTGGTTTATCTTCCAAAGACCAGGTTGAGAAAGATGACAATGAAATGGTACTCTAGATTATATAAGATACATTTAATTCTGTTGATTCTTTTGATTGATGATTTAACATGCACAATATCATTGGTGCTGATTGTTTTTCTTTCATAATGATAATCCGAATCCCTGTTATGTTATTGAATCATGATATTATGCTTTGAATAGATACTTATGTGATGTAAATTTAATCACTATTTTGAAGTATATTGTCAGTTTACAAACTGCAATTGGTATATTTTTTTGTAATGTCTTGATTACATTTTATATGCATGTTCATTGCAATTGCAAGCCTTTCTACTTATTTCATGATGCATACTCATGTTGTATGTTTTTTGCTTTTTTTTCGTCATTTTGGAAGCTGACATTTCTAAATCCTCTACCGTTTTCCTTATTGATTATCTGTGAAGCTGACTACATGGCACCATAATTCTCTCTTATTAAACGGATGTAAATTTTCTTTTTATTATGTAACTGGATCTGTCTGCAGGATTATTGTTTGAGCTGCCACTCTGCTGTACCTATGAACCCTGAGTGCTTGTATGTAGTTTATATTGCATGATGTCTACATCCAGATTTGGTATCCATTATTCAAAGTTTAAACAGGCATTATCCTACCAATTCAAATTTTAAAATGTAATAGTAATTGTGTTGATAATGCTTCCAACCTTTCAACTAGGATTTGCTTCAATATGCGCATATCCATGTCCTATAAAACAAACATTATTGAGCCCCTAAAAACTGCTTCTGTCAAATCTTTTATGTGCTGGCATGTTTTCCATATTGTGATTCTTATAGATTCTTCACTACAGAACCCGTTATGCTTTAGTTTTCTAGATTCTTGTTGTAAATGTTTACTCTATTTATTTTATGAGGTAGAAACCAATTCAACTCCTTCACAAAAAAAGAAACCAATTCAACTTAAACTAATCATTTATCACCTACAAACTCAGAATTATTGCATGGAATGCTTTAAAAAAAATGTAATTTGTTGAAAAAAAATGCTTTAAAAAAACATTAGTTGTTTTGAACAAGATGTGGCATGATGTAATTTGTTGAATGTCCTAACTAATGTAGGTTTCTAAGCGCCCTCGCACTGGTACAACTGGAAAATCTATTCAAGCTGGGAAAACCATAGGTGCAAATATTCATGATACTTATTTGTCAGAACACAGTGCACAAGCTAACAATTTCACTGCTGCTGGAGTACAAAACGCACAGATTGTATCTTTTTGGGGTTGGGATGATGATGACAGAGGCATTGGGATGGACATTCAGACACTCTTGTCCGAATTTGGTGACTTCGGTGACTTCTTTGAAGATGATGATCTGACTTTTGGGGAGGTATTTATGTCACTTTGTTATTTTTCTTAGACAAGGAAGCTTTAGTGGATACCGTTTTTCATTTTTTTTTAACTTTCTTTCGTCAGTGATCTGTCATGTGAATATACTGTCACTAAAGTTGTTCAAGCTGTAACTTAATTGTTTTGGAATGAAAACATAAGTTGAAATTTTAAGTAGCTAAACAGCCATGATCAAACTATGATACCTCACTCTGGCAGTATTTTTTTTTCTGAGAAGGAAAAGGATGGTTCCTGAGTTTTGATGGTCATCCGTATAGATAATTCAAACTAAAAGGTTAATGATGTAGAAGTGTGTGTTCTACAAAGAGAACATCGAAGAGGAGGAAATATGTTCTCTCTCTCAAAAAGAGGGGAGGAAATATGTAATGCTACTACCTGAACATACACTCCTCAACATGACATCTCTCACCATAAAAAGAAACTCAGTGATGCCGAAGTGAAATGGCCCGGGTGACCTCAAAAAATTTTACCTGCGGCGTTCTCCCACTTTGGCTGCCTCGACCACTGAGAGCTATGAGATCTCCATAAGTCAGTCACAGAGAGACTCCAGTGATGTGCATTAGACTCCTAACCTCCTAATGAGTGGCATCATCATCTGCTACACCACACAGCACACAAGATATGTCAGTGTTCAGTGTCCATCTCACTGGATAGGCTTTGGTGATGTTCCGACTGCATCGCACAAGACAAACAAAGATCTTGACTTTGAGTGCTACATGAGATCTCCAGCTGAAATTGTAGTCGGCCCTGAAAGTGCTCGAGGTCGTGCTGCCTGGAAGGAAGCGAAGATAGGTACTCCGGGCTGCAAACCTTTCTGAAAGCCAGGCACAACCGTCCCTCCTGGATGTGTCTCGTTGGAGAGATGCGATCTAGTCATGAAGGGACAAAGGCTTAGAAATGCGCCTGTCCACTAGCACTTTGAGAGGGGCCCAAGAGAACTACTCTTGGACCATGCACCTGATGTGGCAGAGTTTGCATTCACGCTGCTAGAATGAGATGGCCTTGCCAGTACCCAAGTGCAGTTTTTTTTTTTCGAGGAGAAAAAGGATGACCACCAAGGTTGTGGTTGTCATCCATCTATATATAACTGTAGAATGAAAGTTATATACAAGTGTAGGCTCTCAAAGAGAGCAGCAAAAAATGAAAAGTATCTCGGCTAATCAAAACCCCACTCCCGAATATGAAAGAGAATGTGGCGTACAATGCGCTCAGCCTGACATCTCTCCTCGCAAAAGATGGTCCAGTTGCACTGAAGCCAAATGGCCTAGGCACCAGCCAAAATGGTCATTAGTCATAATCTCCACCTCTGCCTCTCACGGGCCAAATCTCGAAGTGATTGCCACAGTCCCCGGGTCAGGTGAGAACATGCCCGCGATGCTCGTCTGCCACCAGATATCTCGAGATGTTTGGCACTCAAAAAATAGATGGGTGATGTCCTCCTCTGCCTCACTGCAAAGCACACAGGATGTGTCACTGTCGGGCACAAATCTCGCCCTATATCTCCTGGTAAGTAGCCTGCCACATCGCATGAGGCAAGCAAAGATCTTATACTTTCAGTGGTATCCGGATGTGCCAAATGAGCCTGCAGTCATACCTGAACTCCTCCGACAAAGTGATGGTATAGAGATTGCGTGCCGACTCCGAGAGCCATACCCAACCATCCGATCTAGAGTGATTTGGGCAGAGAGGAGCGATCCATTGATGGAGTGCCAGGAACTCAGTGAAACGGTGGTGGTCTGAAATATGCGAGCCGAACATGGAAGACCATGAGCCCGAGCCTGGACCGCCGGTCTCAGCCACCGTCGCCTCGGGGTGAGTTGCCAAATCCCATAGGCGGGAAAACGCCACAGCTAGTGCATCCTCGGAGATCAATCATGCCGCCAGAAGGAGAAGTCCTCCCCAGAGCCAAAGGGAGGGGACCATGAGAAGGCATACCCGTGGGTTCGGTGCGGCGATGAGGCCCCACGGGGCAGGGTGGCCCTCGATTCCGAAGATAGATCATGCCCATAAGACTGTACGCCAAAGGCTATCCTCAGGCCCCATGATCTGCCTTACCCACCGAGCTAGGAGAGCCTAGTTGGTGTAGTGGAGATCACGAACCCCTAGGCCTCCCTTGGATGTGGGAATGACAAATACTGCCCCAAGCAACCAAGTGGACTCCTCGGTGATTTGGGGTACAACCCTGCACCTGCTCCTCAAAGAATCCAAGCGCTTGAGAACCTGAGCTGGCAGTGGGAGGATCGTCATGTATTATGCCGGGAGTGCCGAGAGGACAGAGCAAAATAGAACTAGAACGAGTTTGGTACCACGCGATAGCCAATGTGAACTCCAGCCATGAAGTCGATGCTCCATACGCTCAATGACGTCCACCATCTGGAGGTAATGTGGTGGTCCGAGAGCAGGTCTTGAGACCCAGGTTAGTGATCGGTGAGGTGCTGATCTGAGTGTGAAGCTGGGCTGTACATTGGGTTGCCTCCTTGGGGACTATGCCAAAAGAGATGAATGAAGACTTGGCATGGTTGATCTGGAGGCCTCACACCGAATAACTCGACTAGAATGGTCACTCGTCGAGCCTCCTGCTCAGAGCCCTTGGTGAAGCAGATGGCCTGGGACCAGCCAAAAAGGTCACCGCCAAAACACGCGAACTCTGTGACTGACTGGCAAGAACACAAAGTGGCTGCCAAAAGGTCTCCGAGGCTGCTGGGATGATGCTCTTCTACCTCCAAACTGCTCGTGCTACTGGGCACTCGAAAAACAGGTGGGTGATGTCCTCCTCTGCCTCACGAATCTCGACCTTTATGGTGAGGAGTTTGCCTCGCTGCATAAGCCAAGCAGATTTTGACTTTCAATGACACGCGAGATTGTCAAATTAGTTTGCAGTCTGTCTTGAGCTCCTTCGTGATTGTGGTGGCTAGAAGAAAACGAAGATAGTGGCTACGAGCAGAAAAAGACTCCGAAAGCCAAATCCAAAAGTCCGATCTAGTGGGATTCAGACGGAAAGGGGGCGATCCTTTGATGAAGTGTCAATAGCTCCGAGATGCATTGATCCTATAGTGGAGAGGAGAAAAAGGGGGTCCAGGCCAGAGCCAGGGCCTCCAACCTCGGACCATGTCTTCGCTACCAACACGTCAGGAAACGCCCGCCAAAGCTCGAAGCTGGGGGGACTCAACCTCCAACGTCAGGGTCAGGGTCCGCAGCACTTCATGAATCTGTTTTGCCATTAATGTAGCCATAGTGAGGTATGTAATGTTGGAAAAGGCAAGCGGCCTGAGTCCTCCATCTACTCCATCGGAGTGTGCTTGGGTAACATGAAGAGAAGAAACCAAATAAAGTGTTCCAAGCCTCATTTCCCATTATCAAACTCAAGGATAACCCCCGTAACATCCTCGTGCACCACCTGCTAGGACTCCATATAAAAGAAAGCTAGGATACCTTATGGACCTAGATAGGCCTCGTTATTGAGGTCCTGTAGAGCTTGGGGCATCTCATCCTCTGTAATGACTTGTGATAAGAGAGAGATATGGTTATCAGTGAGGCAAGGAATCCCCATAGGTGACCATTGCTACGTGCTCGATGAGCGTCACCTGGAGGACTCCCAGATGCAAATGACAACCTTGATTTGCTAGGGATCCAAGATCAGCTGTCCATGCACCTCGAGCTGATCAATGTTGTTTGCCTGTCGGTGCGAGTTGACAAAAAGTGGATGACATCACCCTCCTAGAGCCATGTTTGTCGCATTGCCTATGGTTTTTTTATGAGGGCCTCTGCTTTGCTACCTTCTTATCAGCAAGGTTTCGTGAGTCCTCTGCCCAATCTAATCGAGATATGACAGCCACAGCCATGACTTTGAATCTCCATCGCGCTCGGTCCTCCTGGGTTTGCCCTGACGTCCCCAAAGGAAGTTCTCAAAATTGTCCAAGCGTAAGGCTTGGATTTGAACCCACTGGTGCGTCTCTGCTAGCTCAACAAATCCTAGTCAATCCTCAACTTGGCTGAAGGAGTCGTGATGCTTCTCCAGGTGAATATGTAGTTCATCACCTAAAATCAAAGTAATGATTGAGATTCGATAAAGTCTTTGAACACTTCAGTGCCGGAATCCCTCTTGCGTTGACTTATGGGATGGTCATCCATGTCGAGGGATACATGAAAGTCATCGTTGATCAGCCAATGTGCCATTGGAAGATTGGAGCGGATACAATGGAGCTGCTCCTAGAGCGTGCCCCTGATAGACGCCGTGCAAAGACCATACTTGTAGTATATAAGGTATGGATATCTGCCCACACCACTCTGCAAGTGCGCGGATAAAGAGAATCTTTGTCCGTCCATGATTCCACCAAATCATAATGGTTGGCGTGACAACCGATAGTACAACCTCCAGAATGATTGACAGATCTGAGGGTCAGGTGCTCCAAGATGCGGAGCCGCCAATCTGACCACAGGTTTGTGGACTGCAATCTATCAATTTTGTTCCCTCAAGAAGAACCATCTCGGTCTCCCATGCTTGTAAATAGAGGCCGAGAGTTTGGTGTCATTCGGTGTCGTCGAGACTGTGAACATTCTATGTTAGAGCCTCCATGATGAGACGGTGTTGCTCCACGCAGCCGAGGGGTGTGTGCCGCTTGCTGTCTACTGGCTTGAGATGGACTGGGAGCTTGCGAGATGTTGTTGAAGGGTTAGTCTCATGCCTGTCTCCTTCCGAGTCCGGGAATGATGACGGGTTGCTTTGGAAGCCAGCCCTAGCTAGCAGCCCGAGCTGGGGGTTGGGCTTGGTCAGGTAGTAATCACTCCTCCCTGTCTGGCAATTGGCGTGGTGGCTGTAGTGGGGATGGGGTCAAGGCTGAGGCTCAGGAACTCCCAAGGGAAAGAGGAATATAACGAATTGGGGAAGGTCTGCCTGCTGATGGCACTGACGCCTGTGGTAGTGCGAGAGGGTAGCAGGCTGGGGAGGTCGGGGGAGAGGGGGAGGGGGGAGGGGGCTCTGAGTGGTTGGGATAGAGTTGGGGGTTGCGTGGGCTTTGGGATGTTATTGGTGGGTGCGAGGAGGTTAGTGTGTTGTGGGGAAGCTCGTCGGGGTTGATGGGTCGTAGTAAAGTCAGAGCAATATTAATGGATCGTCAGGGTGGGTTCTCACGTGTGAGGTGTGTGGCAGTTGGTGGTTTAGGTAGGATCGTGAGTGGAGTCTGGTGGCATGTGTAAGAGTGGGGAACGGGTCTTGGTGTGGGCTCTGGTGGTTTAGGTTGTTGGTTGGCTGGTTCAGCATTCGGACGCGAGAGGGTGGTGCGAAGGCGGCTAGGGTTTGAATTGTTGGGGTAGGTGGATGAGGGAATTGGGTGATCGACACACATCCCAGGTGTACAGCTCGCACCATGTTCCAGAACAGTTGCTGACACTTGCGTATGTACATTTTGGACGACTGCTGAGAGGCCAGAGGGTGACTGTTGACTACCTTGACTCACAGGCTACCGACCTGTGAACCCTGCGGACTAAGGATTGATCTTCCCCCACTAGCGCACAGAACCAACACTGGCTGGATGTTGTAATCTGGACACAACCTCGGCAGAGACGATGGAGAGGTCTGCCAAGTCGATGATGGGGATCTCGATGTATAAGGGATTGAAGAAGCTGCGCATCACCTCTGTGATCGCTTTGGGTTGTAGAATATGGATGTGGATGCCTAGGATCTTCACTGTATGCCTGGCTGCAGGTGGGATCTTCAGCAAACTGTCAGCGTTCAACCTTGGTCGCCAGACGACTGAACTGCTTTATGACAGGGGGAGAGAGCCGGCCAGGAACTACTCACGCTGCTCAGAAGTTCCCGGGATGAGAAGCCATGAGTGTGCTGTCATACGGCTTAGGTGGAAATGTCTGGCTCACCGATGAGGGCATGATGACATACGGAGCTGGGAATGATCCATGAGGGCGTCATCTACCTTTGCTGGTAACACAGCCACAAAGGAAGTCCACGTTTTGCCGCAAAGCATAGGCCACAACAGGAAAACTAACAGGGGGCCTTGACGATTTCCAGTGTAGATGGTGGTGGAGCAGGAGTGGTGGAGATGACATGGCCCTAGAGGCAGTGGAGGCCCCAACAATCCCCCCTTGCTGATGCCCTACATGGGACTGAACAGGTGAACCGCCGGTGACCCTCAATTCCACAGTGAAGGCAACACAGAGGGTGGGAGCAGGAGCGGGCATAGTGACTGCCGCCAAAACATTTGAAGCACATGTCCTCGGTGAAGCTTTGTTGACTACCGAAAGGTTTGGTTACTAATAGAGCGGAATGGCGTCGTACGATCCATGTAGCCAACCCCACCTAGTGGGATAAGGCTTTGTTGTTGTTGTCGTCCTCGGTGAAGCTTCGATGGTTCTGCGGAGACGTCGAGAGCGGGTGTACATCTCCTATTCTCATCTAAGCTTGAAACTTCAGCTGCATAGGTACATTAGCTGGTTCAGTAGGCACTAGAGGGAGATGGAGCAGTGACGGGAGGGGAGTGGCCGTGGTGGTGGTGGCGCCACCGACGGGGATTGCTGGCAGTTGGAGTGGTGCCACCGACAGGTATTGCCGGTTTTTTTTCCTAGAAAGGCAGAGGTTCATATCTTGATCATTTTGGAGGTCAGATGGCTTCTGACCACTTACCAATCTATAAGGAAAGGCAAATGCATAGGTTTCCATGATTATCATGCAAAATTATAACAAGAAAGCCGTCAATTTCACTTTTAAATTATTGAAATTTTTTTACTTTGACAAAGAATAAAGATGAATAGTGTGATAAAAAACCTTTGTAATACATGAGGTGAGATATTACATTCTTATCGAAGGTATTTGGTCTTGCCAAGATTTAATTGATAGCCTTGAATATTTGACATTTTATTCTCATGCTTATAACCATTACTCAATTTTCTTTTGAAGAACTTAGTACACTTTAGACCAGAAGGTAAGATATAATGTGTCTATATGTCCTTTAAGCAAATAGTGTAAATATGTATAAAGTTTATCTTTGTTTTGATTACATATTATATGCAGTTCAAACTCCAGAGCTTGACTTACATAATAATTGACACATGATTTGAAAATATCTCCTACTGTCCTTCATATACATGAGTTTGACTTAATAATTGACACATGATTTGAAAATATCTCCTACTGTCCTTCATAAACATGAAGTCATGCACTAGTTTCTTGCATGAGGTCACAAGCTCAGTTAGGTTTGGCATTTACTCGATTGTTAAGTTATAATTTAATGTAATTCTCCTCAAAAAAACTTGAAGCATCCTGGTACTGTTAAAAAATTAGAAGTTTTATGCCAACATGATGGTGGTCTGGAGACAGAGGGGATTGACCTCCAGTTGATAGACTTTTGATGGAGAGAGGAGTGGGGGTGGGGGTGGGGGAGTGATTCCTTTGTGTGGTCCCCCTCTTTTTTACTTCTCCTGCAATTGTAGTTTTTTTTACATCTCAATACACTCGGATGATTAGTTTGCTTAAGTTTCAAGCATAGCTTTCTCATTTTTTAGATGTTACTTTTTTGAGTTATTGTTTTCTTTTCAATTTGCACAAATAATAAAATAATTTCATTAGCAATAATATTTGTTTCCATTCTTTTGGTAGCCCCCAGGCACTGCTGAGTCCCAAGCCCTTATGTTTCCGACTGCTGATTTTGAGGATGTCACTGGCAGTCCTTGCACTGGAGGCATTGAAATACCTGAGCAGAAACTATCTGTGGGCCTTGCTTCTCTCGATGACTTCAGCCAGCAGAGCCTTACAGAGGATTATGAAAATAGAAATGCTGAAGGTCTAAAGGATTCTACATATCTTGCAGTATCAGCACCGTTATCACATGAGTTTGATCATCTGACAAAAGCAGAAGCTATGATGACATTTGCCACAGAATATGCACCAGTAGATGCTTCTACTAGTGAGCTTTCCCCAACAATCTTTAAAAGCCCTTATTTTCCTAGATCGAAAATGGTAGAGAGTTCTGGATCAAGTTCCAATAGTTACGTGTATAGTGCCATTCCACCATCTTCATTGGTGGATAAATCAGAAGACCAGTCTGAATCATCAACCAGACATAAATTGAATGCGTCGGGGCATGGCATGGTTTCCTCTGTTCAATCTTCAAACTTATATACACATATAAAAAGTGGAGGAGAAAAAAAGAACAAGAGAGCTGTAGACAATAATGTCACTTATTGCAATGGAGAGGAACCTTATTCAGCATCTGGCGTTAAATCACTTGGCATTGCCACGACTCATCAAAAGAAAATTGACATCCCAGAACCCGGCAGTTCTCTGATGCCTCTTAGGACTGTGCTTGCTACGGACATAGAATGCTCTATGTTCCAAGCTGCCATGTGTAGAGTAAGGCACACACTGTTATCTCATACAACTAAAGTTTCTTCAGGATTAACAAGTTCTATGTCGGAGGTTACAAATGATTCAAATACTAAGTTAGATAATTTGTCTGTTAAGTATGAGTCCAGAAAGAGGGAGAACATATCAGTTAGAATAGCTGGAGATTTTGATGGTGGTCTGCAAGATGGATCACTTGCTGCAACAGTGGGTGTGTGGCGCTCAGTGGGAGCTCCCAAGGCCACAAAGCTTTCACGAACTTCTGACTTATCTCCTATCTCACACAACAATTTGAGTGATGAAACTTTAAATATTCAGGGGCACAGGCAGCCACTTCAGGATCTTCTTGATGCTCTTGGCTTTCTAGTGCAGCAATCTACATCCTTAGTAGACATTTCACTTGATTCAACTGGTTCCAATGGTTCCTATTATTGGCTTGGAGTACAGGAGCAAAAGAGACGTGAACTTGCTTGTGGCCCTTCAATGATGCATGCAGGTTGTGGCGGACTTTTATCCACTTGTCATTCTTTGGATATTGCTGGTGTAGATCTAATTGATCCACTTTCCACCGATGTAAGAATTTTTCCCCTCTTTTTCAAATCTAGGCAAATTTGCTGCATGTGCCTCTTGCGTTTCGAGTAATTTATCTTAATTTTTCACCTTTATGTATTGTTATATTCTCCTGTATGAATAAATTTGGTTTCCAGATCGGTACTTTTCCTTTCCATTTGAGAGTTATTATCAGTTTATTTTGTTTCGGATTTGAGTAAACAATTCGGGAGTATTCCCATTTGTGGCATATAAGGACAAACTGACAACATACTTGATGAGATTTTTTAACTTCTGTAAAATTATAAATAGATAAGTTTGCTTTTAAGGGTCATCCTTAGTGTAAAGATGTGTATGCAATATTTGGATTCTCAATTTAGTTATTCTTGAGGCTCGTACTGTTTTAATGTTTTAATTATTGTGGTTGATCAATGGTGAGCCCCATTTACCGGTGGCTGTTAGCATAATTTTGAAATCATAAGGATCTCATCTTTTTGAAGCCAAAGCTAAGGTTTTTTACTATGTCGAATGGTTTCTAGCATCAGTGGTAGGTCCATTATGTCCATCTTCCATAATAGAGACTCTGGTGACTTGGAAGAAAAAATGGTGAATGTCCTTCTGGACTTCAATCTCAACTCTAGATGATACAACTGGCGTTTACTAGCTGTCATGTGCGGGATATACCTAAATAAAAGGAACAGACGGAACCAAAATTTTTACAGTTGCTTGGGCTGGGCTGAGAAATGAATTTGGATTGCCTTTTATGTCAATTTATTCATATTTATATTATTTCACATTATTTGAATCCAAATAATGACCAAATTCTCTTGTCACTATTATTATTTTGGATTACACAAATTGGAAAGATAGAGTACAAGGGGAAATGATAAACGCAGAATTTTGGAGAAACTTTGGCACAACTGAAGCCAGTCATTACGCAATAGATGCAAGCATTTACTCTTGGAATACACTAAATTGCCAAAAAAAAGAATGAACTGAAATAATCCATGAACTTCTCCAAAATATTTGTGAAGCTCAAAAATATTTCTGGAACTTGTTCATGTAGAGAGAAAATTCAGTTACTTTCTCTGCTACAGCGAGTTCTAAGCTTTGGGTTTGTGAGGACAAGCTAGATGTTCAGTTACTTTCTCATAGTTCATCTTGTTAATGAATAGATTCAGATGACTGTTGACCTCCCATTGTGATCTCACTTCTTGCAGTGTAACATGAATTGCCATTCAGTTACTTCTCATAGTTCATCTTGTTAGTGAATAGATTCAGATGACTGTTGACCACCTATTGTGATCTCACTTCTTGCAGTGTAACATAAATTGCCATCAATGAAATCTGAAAGTTACACATTGCAGTTATCCTTTACCTTTGAAAGAAAATTGGATGACTTGATTTTGCATTTTTTTTCCAAACTGTTTTCTAGTTTTAAATGTGTACACTTTTCTTTCGACAGGTGCAAGTCTCGTCTGTCACTAGTTTGCTACATTCTGATGTAAAAGTGTCCTTAAAATCTGCTTTTCCAAGTGTTGATGGCCCAATATCTGTCACTGATTGGTGTAAAGGCCGCAGTCATTCAGGTGATCCGGGAGCTACAGGAGGTATAAATGAGGCTAAAGATTCTTCAAGCATGGTTGGTCTGGTTGGGGAACCCATAAGTCCAACCCAACCTGCTGGTGCTTCTGCAGGCTCCAGAGGTACGTCTAAGTCTTTCTTTTAAATCCAAGATTAATTTGTCTAGTACAATACATCAACTATGTCCTATCAGGGCATGGGTGCATATGTTAGTTATCAACTCCCTTTTCTCTGATGAATCTTCTCAACTCCCTTTAATACACCATAGGGTTCAGTACAGTAGCCAATAAATATTGCATACACTTGCTATATCTTGTTTCTAACTTCAAACATGCTGAAGCAGAGGGAGCAGAAGAACAGCAGAGGAGTTATCCACGTCTCAGGCCAACCATCATGGTTTTGCCGCTTCCTGCCATACTTGTTGGGTATGTTCTTTATTTGTTTCCGCTTATGTATGTTTCAACTGATTGCACATCTCGCAAGCCTTTTATAAATCCATATAGGAAGACATATTGTTTTGTTCTTTAGGTACCAGGATGATTGGCTGAAAACATCTGTAAATTCTCTTCAGCTGTGGGAGAAGGCTCCCTTGGAGCCTTATGCTTTACCAAAGCCTGTGAGGATCCAAGACCCTTTCTCTTTGCTTTCTCGGAGTTTCTTCCCATGTGTCTTTTCTACTAACTATACAATTATGAACCTTGCAGGTCACTTATTTTGCTTTATGCCCAGATATTGATCTCCTCACATCTGCATCTGTAGATTTCTTTCAACAGCTTGGAACTGGTGTGTTTAAGTAGATGGATTTTTAGCATCACTGTTTTTTTTGGGGAAATTATATATGTTTATTCATACCCCTCTTTTGTTCTGTCTTTATTGAACTCCTTTTTCCTAGCATGCATCGTTTGGTGAAAATGATATTGTTCATTGTTTCTAGATTAATTGGGAAGGATTTTTCAAAATGCTGAAATAGCTGTTGTATATTCTTATTCTTGTGATATATGTCATTGGAAAAATAGCTTTCAAATGCATTTGACTTTCAATATTTTCTTTGCTATTGATTATTTTTTTAGTATGTACTTCACGATTAAATCATTTGTTAATTCTGACATAATGTAGTTCCTCATATATCTCGAAAGATTGCTTTGTTCTCGGATGAGTTGCACTGCTGTTGGCACTTAGCTTGTATTTGGGTCTTCGTACATTTTTTAGTTTAGTAAGTTAAACAAATGAAAATGGTGTAAAGTCATGAGAGTTTGAGAAGGCAAAACGGTGTGATGTTTTATGGGACGTAAATGAACGATTCTAGTGATTAGTTGTCAATGATATCACATATTCATATAAACTTTTTTTTTGAGGGGGAAAGGATGAGCACCAAGTTAGATGTCATCCGAGCATATATATACAACAACAACAACAACAACAAAGCCTTATCCCACTAGGTGGGGTCGGCTAAATGGATCATACGATGCCATTCCGCTCTCGTTGATCCATGTTCATGAGATTCGACAGGGTTTTACGCTGGCTGTCGGAGTCTAACACAACCCTCCTCCTTTATCCGGGTTTGGACCGGCTATAAAACATAGGCGGAGTTTAGCAATCAAATATATGTGCATGTAAAATGTGTTACTGTTTAGCTCCCAATAGCAACTGAAATCAAACTGGCATGTGTTTGAAGAACAATCTATATGTTCAAAGCTCAAAACAACAGCCCCCTGGATGAGACATATTATCTTCCCACATGAAAATAAGGGATAAAACTGATAAAAAAAATGCTCAACTTAACACATTACACACTTTGGAGCAGAACAAATAAAATTCCAAGCAGAGTAGATATGTGCTCATTGTCTTGAGAGATATAGGAGAATTTATGACCAGAAGAAAATAGCAAAAGAAGTTACCAAACCAGGAATCTGATCAGCTACTGACAGTCTTGGAATAGGACCATACAATATTACAGTTGGAGAAGTGAAATGAGGAGCATAATTTTGTTAACAGCAGCATAGGTTAAACTAGAAGTGTAGAATATCCACTCAGAAAATCAAAGAAAATATTGTACTCTATCTAAAGATTAAGTCGTATGATCCATGTAGCCGACCCCACCTAGTGGGATAAGGCTTTGTTGTTGTTGTTGTTGTTGTATCTAAAGATTAAGTCCAGGGAGCACGTGACGTTTCTGCTTACAGCTGAAGGTTGACTATGTTCCAATC
Organism: Pontederia crassipes; assembly: GCA_030549335.1. Taxonomy (NCBI): domain Eukaryota; kingdom Viridiplantae; phylum Streptophyta; class Magnoliopsida; order Commelinales; family Pontederiaceae; genus Pontederia; species Pontederia crassipes. The sequence continues at coordinate 3,520,003 of JAUKPH010000017.1, forward strand.
AACATCTGCTACAGACATTTGACACCCTTTTAAACTATTTGAAGTCATAAAATAGCTTGCAGTTAAGATAGTTACCCTCTAAAGTGGAGAATTCTTTTATCAACCTCGCTGTTGGGCTATCAAGAATCTCTCTGTCTGATACATCAAAAGCATACACTCCAACTAAATTCTGTAAATTTTTCTTTTCCTTCTGCATAAGGCAGAATGAAATATACCCAGGGTGCAAGAGTAGACATATAATTAGGAGTAGAAAAAACATATTACAGGGTAGGAAGCAAAATGTAAGAATAGCGACATGATTCATGCAATCTATAGTAGAAAATATATATCCAAAAGGATACATCAAATGTCAAAAAATATTATGGATATGAACTAATTACACTTAATACTTCTGAGGTTCAAAAACCTTCAAGATCATGATCACCATGGTCCAAGTACAAGAAATGTTCTCAAAAAAAAAGTACAAGAAATGTTATGTATAAAATTCTTACAGTGTTAAAAAAGCAAATAGCCACTTCATCGTAGGATCTACCAATTATCTGAGCTTTCAGACATTCTTCAATACAATTTATAGCAACATGAAAATAAGTTTCCTTCCCATTTTCATCACTAGTCTATCTATATATTTATATATATTATATTATATATATCACTATGAAAGGGAAATGTACAAGTGTAGGCTCTCAGGAAGAGAGCAGCAAAAAAAAGCAAAATACAACCACTACCCAAATCCCCACTCCTGAAGAAAGACAAGAGCTATGGTGTACAATACTATTAACCTAGCAAGTCTACCCACAAAAAAAATAGTCTGGTTGTGCTGAAGTCAAATGGCCCACGCACCAGCCAAAAAGGTCACCAGTGGTGCCCTCCAATGATGTCGTCATCCACTGCGGTCTCTGAGTGACTGCCAGAATGTCTCTGGTGTAGAGGGTGGGCCACCAGACTTGTAAAATCATTTTAATAAAAAAATCTGATTTATAAAACGTTACTGGCGTAATGGTTAAGAATAGGGAAGAAATGATAGTTCTTAGGTTAAAATTCTGTTAACACCATTTCTGTTATTATTATTAGTAGTAGTGGTAGTTGTTTTCTTTTCATTAAAGATTCATACGATGCAAGGTGATCGATATACATAGACGAATGACAACCACAACTCTTGGTGGTCATTCTTTTTTCCCTGAAAAAAATATGATGCAAGGTGATAACCAGAATGTCTCTGGTGTAGAGGGTGGGCCACCAGACTTGTAAAATCATTTTAATAAAGAAAATCTGATTTATAAAAGTTTACTGGCGTAATGGTTAAGAATAAGGAAGAAATGATAGTTCTTAGGTTAAAATTCCGTTAACGTCATTTCTGTTATTATTATTAGTAGTAGTGATAGTTGCTTTTCTTTTCTTTTCATTAAAGATTCATATGATGCAAGGTGACCGATATATATAGATGGATGACGACCATAACTCTTGGTGGTCATCCTTTTTTCTCTGAAAAAAATGATGCAAGTTGATAATGATCGTCTTTTTTTGAAAGAATACTAATGATGTTAATGATTTTAATACATAACATAGAATATTAATACCATGGATCTTTGTATTTGTTGGGCAAAAATTGTAGACATTTATTCTGGGTTAATCATAAATTAATTATTTACCATTAGACTTATTAAGGTTATATTACGAATTTGCGTGGGAGTATATGAGGTCTCATCCAAGTTTACATAATTTCTCAAACCCGACGAGATTGTCTTGACTTATAAACCTTCTTCAATTTGCCTTTTATTACAAGTTTCTCATTTGCCCGACCTTTAGATTTCATCATGTTCATGGGTTTGCTGTTGAAGTTACATTAATTTTTTACGTGCATTTACAGTTTATGAAATGTGCAAGCTTGGATCACATTCCCCTCAAATTTGTGGAGGACAGATGGAGTTGTCACCTGGGACATGTTTGCCTTCTGGACTTGTTCTTGTTGACTGTCCCCAACAGATGAAGATTTCCGCCAATCATTTCAATGTTGTTGGAACATTGACTGATTACTTTGTCGCTCTTTCTAAAAGTTGGAACGTGAAGGATTTTGTTAAGGCTCTCATGAGGCTTATAAGGAATCTAAATCTTTCTTCAAGTTCCTCAATAATTCAAAAAGAAGGAAGCAGTGGACCTTGCACAGTACGTTTTTTCCAAGTAGACTCATCAAATTTTTGCAATGTGCAGTCTCATGAATCCTTAGAAGTAATTTGGATTGTTAACTTAACTTTGAATTGGTTTAACTAGGAACTTGATTGTATTGGAAATCTTTCAACTCAGCAAACATCTAGATATCAATTGTCAATAGTAAGAATAATCATTAATTCTTTAAGCCTCTTAGTATGTTTCACATAGGAGCTGAGCTGTTTCCAACAATCTCATTTTTATTTTTATGTTTGTTTATATGGAATTAATTATGTTGAGTTGAGAATGGAATGCCATGAGGTTGACAATGATTAAAATTTTTTTTTGAGAGGAGTTGACATTGATTTGGTCATAACTATATTTTCTAGAAACACCATATGTTCTTGTTGCATGCTAAGTGCCTATCTGAAGGTACATGTCTTATAGCTACATGGATTTTGCATGTGCTCCTAGTTAAAAAAAACATTATGATGAATGACATTTCTCTGAACAAGCTAAATGAGATAATACGAGACATTTCACTGCTTTGTTATATATGCTTTTGAGTTATAATGTATCTTAGTAATTTTTTCTTTTAGTTAAAGGAATGTAGCTTAATTTTATTTTGCCAATATTTTAGTTTTTTTGTTTTACCTCAGGTACTCTATGTTATTTGCCCATTCCCTGAGCCCAAAGCCGTTCTGCAAACATTGGTTGAATGCTCTGCTGCTCTTGGATCTGTTCTTACTATTGACAAAGAAAAACGCGCTTCGTTACACACTCAAGTTGCTAAGGCTTTAAATTGTACAACATCTGTTGACGAAACATTGACATCTAATGTTCTAATGCTCTCAGGGTTTACTGTTAACAAACTTGTTTTGCAAATCATAACAATTGAGATGTTGCTAAAAGTGAATAGGCCAATCAGCGAACTTTCTACTTTAAGAGACATTGCATTTACTGTATACAACAAAGCTCGAAGAATACCTAGGACAGCTTCTAACTTCGACATGCTTCAGTCATCACCTTTAGCTGCAAGATCTTCATTGATGCATATGAGCTCTCCTGTACCAGGGCTTTGGAAGGATTGCCTAGCACCCCGAATATCTGGCCCATCTATTTCTAGAGAAGGTGAGCTTGATGCAGCCTTGAGGCCTGCTACTTGGGAGAGCTCATGGCAAACTCCAAGGATTGGAGGATTGGGTGGTGATCAGAATAGATATATTGATGGATGTAGTCAAGATGACACTAGGTACATGTTTGAACCATATTTCATACTGGCAGAACCTGGCTCCGTGGAACATGGAACTTCTGCTTTTATCTTTGGTCCTGGTGAGACTACAAGTTCAAGGTCTGTTGATGATACTAGTGGAGTTTACATGCAAAGTTCGACTACTGGAGGGGCTACAGATACTGGGGGATCTTCTGTTACTGATTCATTGGACCATGACAACAAGACCCCAAGCCTTCATTGCTCCTATGGATGGACGGAGGACTGGCGCTGGCTAGTCTGCCTCTGGACAGATTCTAGAGGAGAATTGCTCGACAGTTGTATATTTCCATTTGGTGGTATCAGTAGTCAACAAGATTCTAAAGTTCTCCAGAATCTTTTTGTTCAAATTTTGCAACAAGGTTGTCAAATATTATTGTGTGCTTCTTCAGATGGTAATCCCATTAAACCTAGGGATGTGATAATCACAAGGCTTGGATGCTTCTTTGAGCTTGAATGTCAAGGTATTCGACTGCTTTATCTTACATATATTTTAAAAAGCAACTTTTTTCTTATATTCAATATGTTACAGAATGGCAGAAAGCTTTTTACTCATTTGGCGGTAATGATGTCAAGAAGTGGCCTTTACAACTACGGCGAGCGATACCCGATGGAATGACCACAAGCACTAATGGGAATTCTCTCCAGCAGCATGATTTGAGCTTGATTCAAGAAAGAAACCTGCCTTCCTCACCTAGCCCTTCATTGTACAGCCCTCATTCCAAAGCCAGCTTCGGGAAGGGTGGGTTGGGACAAGTGAATTCAAAGAAACCACTTATAACAGGACAAACTGTGGTGGACAACACAAGGGGTTTGCTACAAATGGTCCAAAGCATAAGCTTAATTGGTGTCTCTGTTGATCATTCATTGCATCTCATGCTTCAGGCAGATATGTCTTCATTTGGTAAGTTCTAGAAAGATGCACAATATCAACAATGATGATCCATCCAAACTTCAGTTAAATGCCTGAATGATTAGTTCTTTCAATCTTCATTTTTTTTTTCCTTTCAATACATTGGTTTGGTTATAGTTATACTGCTAATGCCAAAAAAAATCTCGTAGTTTTCAAAACTTATTACAAGAAATCTATGATCTTATAACAATGAAAATTCCATGTTTGAAGTTTGTAAGCAGTAAAACAAAGTATGTAAGCAGTAGCAACTCTCTTGCCGGGCATTCAGTCATGATGGTAGAAATCTCAAGGATCTCCTTGGGAATATGAAATCTTAATCAAGGTATTCAATTTCAAAATGTAATTCAACGTTAAAATCATTGGAGAAAAACATTTGGTTTTTCAATCAATTTTTTTTCCTGAAGGATATTGATGATGTCACAAGTCTGCCTGTTGCCAGTTTGTAGGGGGATGGAACAGAGCTGAATCATCAATGAGAATAGTTTTATTGCCAAGTTTGGACATTTAGTTGTACTTTTTGAGTTGACCACAGTATGGGTGTCAATATTTAAGTCAAGTTTCATTGCTTGGATCTGAACTCGCGTGCATTTGATTCCTTAGATATCAGCCCAAGTTTAATAATAAATTTCACATGGAAAATACCCTTCAAAAAGACCTCGTGGAAATTAAAAATTTGCACTGAGATCCTTTTTAATTGTGTTCAAAGTCAATTGCATCTGTAGTTGTATATACTTGGCCATGACTGCCCAGTAGAGACTAAAATTATGTGAGATCTAAGTTATTGATTGCAACAACAACAACAATAACAACAACCTTATCCCATTAGGTGGGGTCGGCTACATGTATCATACGACGCCGTTCCGCTCTATTAGTAACCAAACTTTTCGGTATATTATTCACCAATAGATCTTGCTCTATTAGTTCGCCACGTGTCCGCCTTGGCCTCTCTCTCCCTCTTTTAATCGGACTCCAGATTATTTGATCTACTCTTCTTACTGGCGCATCTAATGGTCTTCTCTGAACATGACCAAACCATCTCAAACGATTCTCTACCATTTTCTCACTAATAGGAGTCACTCCGACTCGTTCACGTATATGATCATTCCTAATCTTATCTAATCTTGTATGATCACACATCCATCTCAACATCCTCATTTCGGCTACCCCCACTTTACGTTCATGTTGTCCCTTCATAGCCCAACATTCACTACCATATAACACTGTTATAGCAGTACGATAGAATTTTCCTTTAACTTTATTGGGTACTTTTCTATCACAAAGAACTCCAGTGGCTTTCCTCCACTTACACCAACCAGCTTGAATTCTATGATTAACATCGTCATCAATCTCACCATCTTGTCTTACAATTGATCCTAAATATTTAAACTTTGTCACTTGAGGAATTATATCCTCCCCTAGCCTAACTTCCAAATCGTCTCTAAGTTGTTTATTTGTGAAATTGCTATGCATATATTCTGTTTTATTCTTACTTAAACGTAAACTCTTTGACTCCAACGTATTTCTCCATATTTCCAATTTTGTATTAATCTCTTCTCTTGAATCCGCTAAAAGTACTATAGCTTGAATGTCGAATCTCATGAACATGGATCAACGAATAGAGCGGAATGACGTCGTACGATCCATGTAGCCGACCCCACCTAGTAGAATAAGGCTTTGTTGTTGTTGTTGTCACTTGAGGAATTATATCCTTCCCTAGCCTAACTTTCAAATCGTCTCTAAGTTGTTTATTTGTGAAATTGCTAAGTTATTGATTGCATTTTTGCATATTTCTTTTTTGACATTATGGCCTGGAGATTTTGAATAGAAGGTACCTGAGCCATATGGAGGATCTTGTTTTACGTGATTTTGTTTGTTTGTAATCAAATTTGCATTTCACTGGTTATGGTCGATAGATGTCTTCTTGACTTTTCTGTAGACCATAATTACTCTGTAATATAGAGAATTTCTGCAAGTTTTCTAAGTTACAGGTTCTTTTGTAAATATGGTACAAGTTCAACTGTTGCGACACTTGATTCTAGCGCTAAACCTGTTATGAATAAATATGTACAGGTGCAACTCAAGGCAACAGCAGCTCAAGCAGTCCCAGCTACTTAGAAGGGTTCAGTCCACTCAAATCTGTTGGGTCCATGCAGGCGTCGTATCTCTTTATCCCTTCACCGAGTATGCGCTACCTTTCATCGACACCCCTACAGCTTCCTACATTTCTCACATCAGAATCCCCACCCCTTGCCCATTTATTGCATAGCAAGGGGTCCGCAATTCCCTTAGCAACAGGCTACGTGGTGTCCAAAACAGTCCCGGCCATGAGGCAAACGGCTGGCGATTCACCACGAGAAGATTGGCCATCTGTTCTATCCGTCAGCCTCGTCGATCATTATGGGAGCAACAACAGTGCCATCCAGGAGAGGGTGATCCGCAGTGGAGGTACTACCAGTTCTGGTAAACACGTCAGGAATGTAAGCACTGAAGTGCCAAGCAAAGATTATGAAGCTGAGTGCCGTGCAGTTTTAGAGTCGGTCGCAGCAGAGCTTCACTCCCTTTCTTGGATGACAACAAGTCCGGTCTTTCCTGAAAGGCGAAGTGCATTGCCTTTTCACTGTGAGATGATTTTAAGGTTGAGAAGGCTTTTGCACTTTGCCGATAAAGAGCTCAGTAGGCCACCAGAAAATAATATTCAGCATGCTTAAACAAACTTCTGTTGATTGTAGACAGCTGATATTGAAAAGCACCCCTGCAACATTATGCCTGTTCAGTTTATTAGTTTCTTCCTTTTGTCATGTCTCATACGAAAACTCTGATCTTTGTATTGTATGGCATACACTGTAAATTGGCGATTATCAATTGAGGGGTAATACCTTTTTTTGTTTTTCTGTAGCGCTGTCTTCGGGTTGGTATTCCCTAAATTGCTGCATGAAGTGACATCTTTTACTTCCAAAAATCTTGGGGTTAAATATGCTAAGATGAATTGTCGCTTGATGGCTTGTTTATTTTTCATACAACTAGTATGTTACCCCGGACTATATTTAGATGTTGTAGAAATAAAATTTTCCTTTATAAAAAATAAAGTCATATTCGATATTTATATTTTAGATAAATATCATATTTGAAAACTAAATTTTCTTAAATAAATGTGATGCTCATGTTTTTATTTTGATTGTCTTTTTTTCTTAATCACTTAAGATATTTATATTTAAATATTCTATTGTTGTTTTTATGTCAAATGGCACAGATTAATCTTTCTTAAATGTACCTTATTATTAAAAGATATATTTTTAGGAAATAATTTAAATATTAAAATAGTATAATTTATTTATTTAATGAGGTGTATCAGAGTGCAGTTTGATTGCACGTACAATTCTATAGTTATAAAAAGGTGCAATCGTAAATTGTGATTACACCCTAGTATAATTGTTATTTAATATAATGGTAGATAATAACATATTTATGGTCACCGAAACATAATTATAGTTTTAGTTATAATTATAGTTATAAAAGAAAATAATTCATTTTATCATGGATGCAAATAATTTTTCTAGGAAATTTTATTTAAAATATTTTATGGTAAAAAAATTGAATCATATTTAGAGCAAAAAATAAGGACATAAAATTTTGTTCTCAATTACATTTTTTTTTTGTAATGTGCCTATTGCACAAATAAGATCGCCCCCATGTGGCGACATTCATGAATACACAAGGTCATTGAGATTTATAGCGCATGGCCACCCTCCTGACACCCCCCAACACTTCTCAAAGTCGTGGCGATTATGCCCTCCATACCCTTCTAGCTCTAGGGGTCCCGGACAAACTCACTTGGCTCCACACTAATGATGGCACCTTCAACATCAAGTCAGCCTATGATCTTCTTTCTGTCGCGTCAATTGGATCGCCTATGGGATCTAGTTTGGAATTGGCAGGGCCCTCAAAAGGATGAGTACATTCAATGATCGCACACAATAGCTGGTAACTAACTAACTTGGGTCATGCAGAGGTTTAGCAACTTCTCTCTCTCTCTCTCTCTTTTAAAGAAAAGGATGTTATCTATTATGGCATGTCTTGATACAAGAACTCTAGAATACCTAAAGGGGGTAGGGGGTGCGGTTTCCCATCCAAAAATTATCACTCACGCAGGAGCGACCTATGTTTGTTAAATGATTAGCTGGCTGGTTTATCTCTCGATAGATATGCTTGATTTTGCAGTTTACAAAGGAAGCAAAGATTTAATATCATGAATAATATTCCTGAGCGCCCATAGACAATTGGAGTTGTTAGTTGCTAGTTGCACCAAGGTAGCAGTCATATTCGACAATGATATTTGTGATGCCCAGGTGATTGCACATCTTGATCCCCATAAGCATGCCCCAACCCTCGAGTTCCAAGATGTTGCTCGCGTCCCTACGAGCGGCCCCTGCTGCAATAAAAGTTTCATTATGGTCACAAATAAGAAAACCAACATCCCAACCTCACCATTCCTAGTAAAAGAGCCGTCTGAATATAATTTTGCCCAGAGGTGAGGAGGGGTCTCCCACCAAACCATAATTATGGTCCTGAGGGCGAGTGTCTTAGGTACATGAATCTCAGCAAATTCTCTAAACCCAGCCTGTGCCTTTATCCAATTTGCCTCTATGGTTGCCATTTTAGAATGAAAGTATGCGTCATTCTTGAAGTTCCAAACACCCCCACAAGCAATAAGAAAATAAGGACATGAGGTTTTTTTGTGAGATGGAGTCAAGTGAGCCCCCCTCAAGGGTCCAGTCACCTAGCTCCCAAGAATCTAAGAACTGTAGGTAAAATTAAGCTTTTTCTAAAAGAGATCCCAAAGCTGTCGAGTTATAGGACATAAAAAATAAGTGGGAATTTGTTTCCAAAGCATTACCACAAAGAAGGCATGTCTAATTTATAGAAGGATTAAAACAAGCAACGACATCCAAAGTAGGTAAGCAGTGATGGGATAATTTGGAAAGAAAAAAATGAATCTTAGGGGAGAGGGAAATGCTCCATACTAACTTCCACAAAGGGCGTCCTATAGAGGATGGGGCGAGGCGTGGTGGCTCATATAGTTGTACACGGCTTTTGAATTTGCAATACCATGGGTATCAGATACTCCAGATCCATGAACCATCTTTGACGTACGCAGGTAAATAAATTGAGATAATACAAGTAATAATATCATCAGCAAATAACATCTCAATAAGTCAACGCTCCAGCACCCATTTAGTATTAGATCAAATACCCAAAGTGAATCCAAAGGATAATTTACATTAACATATGTAGGCATAAAAGCAAAATGAACACTAAAGACCCAAGAACCAATAAAAATGTTCGTGGATTTGCCATCCCCTATACACTTCTTCATACATGATCGAAGCTCCAGGATAGTGGTAAGCAAGTTTGGCGCAGTCAGAGCCCATGGATGGAGAGGGTGATATTTATTTGAAACAATATTAACCCACATAGAGTCCTCATGGTTAAGGACATTAAGAATACGTTTGGCAAGAAGAGATGGCCTAACCCAAGCAAGTTGTTTAATACCTAGACCATCCCAGCCTTAAGTAGTTGAACAGTAGGCCAATTGATTAGGTGGGCACCATGTTTTTCCTTCCCAGAGTCCCAAAAAAAACTTTTTGAGATTCTTTTAGTGGAAGCCTAGATATGTAAGTAGAGGCCATAAAGTAGATAGGTAAGGAATGAATCACAGAGTTAATCAAAGTTGATCTCCCCGCCTGGGTGAATAGTTCCCTTTCCAAGCTTTAGTTTTTGTTGAGAGCCTACTTATAACATTACATTGAAAACTAGAGGGTATTATTTATATGATATAGGCATACCAAGATATTTAAAGGGATAGAGGCCAGTTTTAATCTCAAATAAGTTCTTAATGATAGCTTTCTGATGACTATTCATTTTAGGAGGAAAGTAAATTTTAGATTTTTGAATATTTATGTTTTGGTTGGTAAGGCGCTTATAAGAGTAAGTCATTGGACTTCTTGCAATTGCTTTTAGTGGCCGCGACTTCTTGCAATTGCTTTTAGTGGCCGCGATATACACGAGGAGGTCATCCACATATGATATATGTCTAAGATTAAAGGTGCCAACTGAGAAAGGTTGAATTTGGCTAGTGGACACTTGATGATTAATGAGAGCAACAAAGATTTGGGAAATAATGTTAAAAAGATAAAGGGAAAGGGGATCCCCTTGACGGATGTCTCGGCTATTTCGGAAAGAATTAGGAGTGCCATTAATATGACAAGAAAAACTAGGGGAGCTAATGCATAATGATATCCACTTAATAAAAGCAAGAGGGAAATTCATGAGGGATAGGTAGAAGTGACTGCGTCCCACGAGACATGGTCAAACGCTTTCCCATATCCACCTTAATGATCATCTATTTCTTCCTACCTTTACACAAGGAATGAATGATCTCTTGTGCTAACATTATATTATCTTGAATGGGCCTACAACAATAAAGATAGTTTGAGATTTATCAATCAGTCGCGAAAGCATCGGTCTTAGTCGATTTGCAAGGATTTTTGCAACAATCTTGTATAGAACATTAAATAATGAGATCGGCTGAAATCGCTAACTTTAGAGGGGCTGGAAACATTGGCGTTGTTTGATTGCAGGTTAATCGCTTAAATAAGGTCTTAATCGTCGGAATACATCCAAACACGAGGTGGATTATGATTAAGAGGAGACAAGTGATGCACAGTTCATGATGTATGTTTAATTTTGTCGGACTATTGTGTTGTAGGTTATTGTATTCTTTGATTTTGATGGAATAAAGATAATCGATCGTAATCCACTCGACTTTGTGAGTTACGTAATCTGTCTCCTAGATCAACTATACGGCAACCAAACACAGCTTTTGGGAATAAAGATTAACATAGTGTGAGACCAATCATCATACAAAGTGGTTGAAGAAATTTAAGATTGCTGAGGTGATCTCCTGTCCAATATTATCCCAATAAAATTTGTAGAATTCTACAGTAAACCCATCAGGTCTAGAGCTTTACCAGGACTCATACTCATGAGACTTTCTTTAACTTCTAAAGGAGTGACTGACCTAACAATGTTGTCCCACATTGATAGCTTTATTTGGGGGAGCTGAGGTCATTCCGATAAGGCACAAGGTGGAGAAGAAGGTACGACTTACCACAAGGACGTATAATAGTCTATAAAAAGATTTCTGATTTGTGTTTCATAAAAGATGTGTAGGCCAGCATCATTGCAAATAGAAGTGATTCTATTGTGGTTATGTCTAATAATAGTTTATATATGGAAAAAAATTAGAGTTTTGTCTCCTTGTCTAAGCTATTGAACATGAGACTTACTCCACTACTTGATACCGATCCGACGGAGGTATGCGGTGTGCTAGTGATAAGCAGATCTAAGTGAGGATAATTCATATTGGGTAAGACCTAACACATAATCCTTATGTTCCAATGCCTCTATGACATGATGTATCTCCTCAACTTTATTTTCTAATCCCGAGAACCTTCCTATTCCATTCCAACGTTTTCTACTTGATGCGATTAATGACATCAGAAATATTAGGGGACCGGACTGGCCTATACCACTCTCTCCTTACAATGTTTCTAGGTTTGGCTTGCTCGAACAAAAAATGCTCATACTTCTAGTGGCACTTGAGGAGTAGATAAATTTATATTAAGAAAATGCTCTAACCAATGATGACTTACTAACACCCTATCTAAACAATAGAAAATACATGTTGTGCCGGTACGATTATTGCACCATGTATAATGATTGTTTGACAGATGAAGGTCAATGAGGCCTTGGGTGTAGATGAAATTATGTAAAGCTTTATTTTATAAAGGATTACACCATCTTTTATCATGTTGGGATAGTATGCAATTAAAGTCTCTTACGATTATCCATGGAATGTCGCTAAGGTTTAAAGCCGATAATTCTTGCCATAAAGCTAAGACGCAAAGGAGGAAGAGGACTAGCATAAATGCACGAGAGAAGAAAAGAAAACTCATTTACAAAAATCACGACAGAAATTAATTGTGTTGAGTTATGGATAGAACTCACTTGGGCGTCGGGGAGGTTCCAAGCCACGATGATGCCACTAGAGGCGCCAAAGGCTCTTCTATCAAAGGCAACGCCAACTAGAGCCCAAACGACAGTTGACTTCATCAAACCTAGACTGCTTTGTGTGGGATTCAATGAGAATAACTATTTGGGGATGTTTTTGGTTCACTATTTGCCTTAATTGATCTTTGACTTTACTTCTATACGCATCGTGGCAGTTCCATAGAAGAATGTTCATTTAACTAGGAGGGAGAGGGCTGATTGTTACCTTTAGTGGCCATGATGCCTGCACGGATGAAGAAGAGTGTGAGGGTTTGGGAAGGGAAGAAGTTATGTTCTTACCTTTAGTAGTGTTTTACTGCTTTCTCTTGAACAAGGGTGGGGTGATGAGGTGTTGCCATGACGGGTTGCACTCCTTCTTTGATTCAGTGTGAGTAGGCAACCACACGAAATCCACATCCATCAGTTCCTCCTCCGACTGTATTGTAGAGGTGTCATCATTCTCAATGGAAGCTTCTGTTGTGGAGCTTTGGAATTTGTATGATATTAGAGAAACGAAAGAGTCATGTGGGGTTGGGGCTGTGTGAGGAGAGCAGTAATGGAGACCTGTTGACGAGTAGGAGAGAGGGTCGCATGAGTCCCAAGAGGCAAGGTTATCGAGGAGGCAATAACAAGATATGTTATCACCTGCTGAGAGGGGGGTGTTTTGACAGAGGTAGATGGAAAATCATGTTTAGACGAATATCTTTGGTGTAGGTGGCTCGTAGGAAGCAAGGCAAATGTGGTGTCACATGATATAGAGAGAGACCTTGAGATCGGCAATACATGTGTAAGGTGAGATAAAGTAGGAGTGGCACAGTTTATCGCCCCATGAACAGGGACTTGCGGCATCACGTGGGACGTGACAGAAGTCAGGTTAGGATTGAAAGAGTGAGATGATCGTTGGATGTCGGAGACAACTGTGAGGCACTATTACAATGAGGGAATAGACGATTGAGAAACACAAAGATTTTGATAAGACGACTAGTTAAGGTCAAGAACATTTACTGGTTCAAACTTGTTTGCCCTAATGGAAGGGCCCGGTCCAGCCACCGCCGATGTGTGAACCGAATCGAGGATGATCGATTTGATGCAGTGGCAATATGGTGGCATCGTCGAGGAGGAGAGACCCTCAACCACAGCCCGAACAAAAGCACCTATGGATGAGCACCCTCATTAGTGTCCGAGGAGACTTTCGGTGTAGGTTGTTGCGGGCAGCTTTCCAATCTGTGGCCTATAACTCCACATCGAAAGTAAAGAACATGAATGTCTTCGTAAGGAATATGCTGAAAATATATGTTGCCATGCGGCGTACGGACCCATACGCCTTGTTTGACGAGCATAGAGAGGTACAACTCGATGCATACCCTAGCATACCAGTGGCCTTTCGTAGACAAATTAAGGTCATCAACATGAAGGGAGTTACCAAAGTTTGAGGAGATACGCAGGATGGAGGAGGTGTTGCAGAGTCCATAGGCAAGCCCAAGAAATTGAACCCAAACTGGTGTAATGCCAATGTGCTCTTCTTCGAGGCGAAAGAAAGGCTTAGGATGCTAGAGTGAGAGAAGACCACCTTTTATACTCCAAGGGCCACCTGTAAGCACGTATAGTTTCTCGTCATCATTTTCAATCCTTAATAACTAATAGAAGTTACACAATTCATAAATGTGAAGCGGTCGCTTAAGCTTCCAAATTTTTTTAGGTTCTCGCTTCAAAATAGAGTCCCCAAAAGCCTTCCAATGAGACAGAGACGCAAGTCTTAGCAACATCTTTAGGAGGAATTACAACTTCATCGCTAATTGCAACTTGAATAGATCACATTTGGTTGGGAGAAATTCCAAGTTGAGGGATAGGACGATGCCCTTTAACTATTCCAACCCAAGATGTAGTAGGGAAATGAGAGTAGGGTTCACGAGACCAGAGGGAAGGAGGGCATGGGACCAGCGAGAAGTGGGAGAAAATTAGCATTCGAATGTGTATCAGTGGTAGGACCTATAGGGATTACATGAGGGGGTTGCAGGTTGTAAGTGGAAGGAGGTGGAAAAGGAGGAGGCAACTAGTCAAGGAGGTGAGAAACATCTCAATTGGCGTCCATTTACTTGATGGGAGTGCACGACGCTAATCAATAGTGGAGGAGGAGGCAAAAGGTGGGGGCTAGGTGTTGAGGGGTTGGCCGACCGCTATATGCCCCATTCGTCATACCTACTTCGAGGATGTTGCATGCTTTGCATGACTATCCAATCGCGACCAACTGCTAGAATGCGCTCATCCCCATTCTCGAGCATTCTCATTTAAATTCTTCATGTAATATTCTCAAAAAGTAAATAAAAGAAAAAGAAAAGAAAATAGATAAACAGAAGTTAATATTATTTAAAAGCCCGTTAGGAGGCTCATTAACTTAATAAGCCCTAAATCTAAATGATGCCCTAATCCTCTCATTTTACCTCCCCCAAACCCCCAGCCGGCAGCTCTTCTCCCTCTCCCACATTTCCCTCTTCTCTCTCCTCTCTCAACTCTCCCCTGTCATCTCACGGCTGCACAAGCATGGCAGCAGCTCACTCTCTCTCCATCAACAAGGCAACCTCTCTCCCTCACTCATTCTCTCTCTCCATCTCAACCTCACGGCTGCACAGGAAGAAGTGACCCCCAAGCTCCCTCACTCTCTCATCCTTCCTCTCAGCTACCCTCTCTCACACGAACAGCAAGGAAGTTTCACCAGCAGCACCCCTCTCTCTCTCTAACTCCCTATTCCTTCCTAGACATCATCACTCAACATCAAAGCGAATCTCTCTCTCTCCCTAATAACATCTCACGGCAGCAAGCAAGCACAAAAAGGGAGCAATCAAGTTAAGCCAAAAAGAAGAGGAAAGAAGAAGAAGAAGGAAGGGAGAAGAAAAAGAGAGAAAGAAGAAAGAAATTAGGATTAAGATTAGGGTTTTAACTCAAACTCTAAAGGTATGTTGAGGGGATCCAACCTTAATCATCCTCTTAATGATGTATGCTTTTGAGAATTAAGAGGCATTAAGGCCACACTAAGTCTTATTAAAGTATGATTAGGAAATGTGCATTAGTGATTTATGTGCATTGTTAATCATGAGTAGAATGTAATATGTTTCACGTTATATGCTCACCATACTATTACTAATCATGCTTAGAATGCCATGTGATCCATAGCTTAATGCTCTATTGCTCATTATGTTTATCATTAGAATGCTTATTGCTCATATGTTAATTTATTTTGAAGTTATGTGAAGTTTATGTACAATTTATAAGTGTGATTAGCATGTTGAATGCCTTATGTGGAAATCTCATTATGTTTCATGATTAGAATGTTAAGAATGTTAAGAAATATCTTATGTGATGTTTAGAAGTCAAAATTGGTTCAATATGGTAATGTATAAAAGATTTGGAGAAGAAACCTTGTAAAATCGGGTGTCTGTCATCTCAGAACGGGCGACCGATTCTGAATCGGTCGACCGTTCTGGAAGGGCAGACATATTCTGTGATTAGCGGACGACCAAACACCCTATTTCGATCATCCGATAGCTGTGTAGAGGTCGACCGATACATTAACGGTCGTTCGATATGTGTAGTCGAGAAACTCGACACATTCTGTGATTAGCGGTCGTCCGAATAATTCGATTCGGTCGTCCGAAAAGTCAAGTATCGATCGACCGATACCTAAGACGGTCGACCGATATGTGTAGCCAAAATAGTCGGAACATTCTGTGATTAGCGAACGAACTGAAGTCCATTTTTTGTCGTCCGAAAGACCTATAATGGTCGACCGATATACGAGCGATCGTCCGTTTCTAAGGGTCGTCACATTGTGTGATTAGCGGACGAACCGAATGCCCATTTCGATCGTTCGAAAGAATCATAACGGTCGACTGATGATCCGATTGGTCGCCCGATATAAGATCAGTGGTCGACCGTTACACAAAATGGTCGACCGTTTCTGGGGGATGATTGGTTATGTTTGAATGCCCACACTTAGCATGATTTGAAGTTACTATGATCTTAAATAGGATTAAAATGTGCAATATGTATTGGATGATTGGATGTATTGATGAACATGATTAAAAGACGGATTGATGAAGGTGTGGCATTTTTATGACTCGGGACCAATCGGTACCCCATATGTAAGACTCCACCGATGGGTGGGGGAAGACCTCATTGGCGAATGAGGGTAATGACATCATTGACGAATGAGGATAATGACATCTCCTACAGGAGAGGGTTATGACCTCACCTACGGGTGAGGGTTATGATATATGAGCCACCATCATTCTCAATCGACAAGATAAAAAACTATCTAAGTAATGATGAAAGACGAAAAGATGAATGATGAATGACTTGTGATATAAAATCAAAGATGATAAAGATGTATAAAGAAGTATGCACCTATGAGGATGCAATATGAATGTCCACTTGTCACATCATATGATGTTATAAACAAAGATGACCAAGTAAAGAAAGATAAGACATGATATGCAATAGCATAATGATAAGTAAGATGATAAGTTATGATGTGCATGACCTGAGATTATGATGTTGCAAGTTATTTTATTTTGCCATGATGATATGTTCACATGCCATATAGTATGCATAAGTAGCACATAGCATGCATATGACATGTTTTATGATGATGAAATGCATATGTCATGACATATAGAATCATGTTATAAGATCATAACATGCATGAGCCTCAACATACTCTAACGGGAGAAATCCCCTGCACCCCATGGATCCATGCAGGTATGGATGAGGCTTAGGTTCGGCGGCGAGGATCTCGTGATGGCGATATTGCACATGGATCTGTCGGACTACGGCCCAAGTTATCTTCCTTTTATTATGTCATCATGTTGAAATCTTGTAGGGTCATTTATGTATGGCTTATGGGCCTCATTGAGACATGTACTCCACGTGAACTCATTTATGTATGATGAACCCCTTATGGGGTGTACGTTAAAGCCTATTAGGTCCATGGGCCAGTTATGTATCTTGGGATTTGATTATGTTAAAGTCTTCCGCTGTTATGATGTTTTACACTGTTAATGTTTATGTTTATTATTATTATATTTCCGCTGCAATGTTTTATGAAATTAGGTCAAGTTTAAAGTAACGCCGTCTGATGTTCGATAACTAAATTAGGGCCGAATTTTGAGGGCGTTACACTTCATCTTACCACTAGGTGAGTAGCTTGCCGCAAATCTTCCATTGAAGACAACTAGAGATAACTCTCCCCTTTGGTGTACAACCTTCGCAACTGGTTGTTGTCTATGTTGGACTTCGCATAACAAAATAATATTTGCCATGCTTTTCGCTGACCATCTAATTCAGCATTCACCATTAGATGCATAAACTCTTAGCTTTAGGGACTTCTACGCTAAAGCTCCTTCCTTCCACTACTGAGTTCGTGCCATGCTTCAATCATCATGTAAGCCCTTATGGTGCCCAAATTAGTCTCAACACTCATGGAACTTCCAACCCGCATGCTAGCATAGCTCGCATGTGGTTTTTTACGCAACTCAGATGGTACATGGCTAGTGGGATTTGGTATAAACCTAGGTGATACCATCGCTTTCATTGTCTAGTTATGGGCTATGAGGAACGACCTTCAGCTTGCTTGGTACTTGGGTTTTAGACAAATCCTATTCGATCTGATGCCTTGTCTGCAATCATTCTTCTCGAAGCTAATGACATATCATCATTTGGATGGAGCTCCTAGTTAATCTTTGACATCATGCAGTTCCTACAAAGGGATTGGGATGTCATTGCCCATTACATCTCTCGACGTGACAATAAATTGGTTAGCAAAAGTTGCCATCAAACTTCCTATTGGGTTGCATGAATTTGAAACAACCTACTCCACTACCGTGGGTCCGACGCACTAGCTCGAACCATCCTCCCACTTGTCATCTGCCCTCTCGCTCGTCGACTGACTCGCTAATCTGCCTTCGCTCCATCTTGAACCACGCCTGCATAGATCTTGCCCATCCATCTCAGTTCGAATGCCCCTAGAAGTGTGGGCGCACAATGGAGGCCGACACCCTTTCCTTTTCTCTACACTCGCTGGCGCGATAGAAAAAAGGGCAGACCTCGAGTTTATCAAAAAACTAGAAAAAAATCATCGTATAACAAAAATAATTTTAAAATACAAAAAGTGGTGACCAAGGGAATGAAGTAGGCGCGACGATCGGATCTCAACTATCGATGAATGATTCTCAGTGAAGGGAGGAGCAGTGACCTATCGAGTGAGGAACAACCGGTGAGTGATGTCTGGATCTTGGCCAAGGGAGAGGAGCGATGAACGGATCTTGGCGAGGGTGGAGAGGTGATCGGATCTTGGCGGTGGAGAATGAGCGGTGACCTAGAGTGAGATAGGGCAACGAATTGAGCGGATGAGATGCGAGATTGAGCGGAGGAGTGACGACCTTCCTCGATCGATGGAGGAGCTATGATGACCTAGAGGCGCGACCATTGGCAAGTGATTAGCGATGACCAATGTCGATCGCGAATGAGAGGGAGAAGAGGGCTAGATCGCGGAGGAGAGATGGAGAAGAGGTGTAGATTGCAAATAGACAATGAGCTCGGACCGCCTCCTACTCAGTCAAACGAGTGTGAGCATCATATTGGACCAACAATTAGGACGCACATCATTTCATCTGTTTGCGTGATCCAAAATGATAGGTCATTGTGCTGCCACTTTTTGTGGTAACACACTAATATTCCTAATATAAAAATATCTAAGGCGCAATTTCTTTTAATCTCCCAAAAAAATAAGATAATGTTTTTTATGGTGATTTCTTCTAGTTCGCAGATGAACTCACAGTAAGCCCTTTTTCTGTAATGCCAATGAGTACACAGAAAGGGGATGAGATATCGAGAAGGGGGCCAACACTCCCCCTTTTCTCTATGCCCTCATCGGCGAGTCAATGCCCCCTTTTTTCTCTATGCTCGCCGGCCAAAGGAAAAGGGGGCTCAACGTGCTAGTTTGAACCGTCCTCCCTCTCGTTGTCCCGCCCTCTCGCTCGTCGAACCGACTCGCTAAACTGCCTTTGTCCCATTCTGAACCGACGCACATAGATTTGTCCTAAACGGCCTTGGAAGTGTGGACACATAGTGCTATACAAAAGTGTGGTAGCACACTAATATTCCTTTTTTTCTACATCTTATATTTATAATAATGAATTGATAATGTTAAAAGGTGGTTTAGTCAATAAATTTACTTCAATAACATATCATATATTTTAATACTACTACATTTATGACTTTATATAAAAAGTTTACATGTATAATCATAAAATATTCTTTGAGTAATTTTACATATATTAAAATTATATGAAATATAATAATATATCTTAAGTATATAGATTTCCTTCAAACTTTCCATGTGACTTTTTTTTTATTTAAATCGCATAGGTATTTTCGGATTTACAAAAGATTAATTCTTTTATGTCGGAATAAAGTTCAACTTTTCGATTTTATTTTTTTTAATTGCACTCCTAGCGCCTTACTTTAGGTCTTCCTCCTCTTCTCATTTCATTTTGCCTTTTATTTGGAACGATTGAAGAATTTAAATAGTGAATTATAATTTTATTAACAAATCAGTCATTTTGGATAATGAATATAATAAAAAAAATTGATAATATCAGATATGACACTTGGATACATTAATTAATTAATAAACACGTGCAGTGTAAGTAATAAGTTTTATGGTTATAATGTATTTTGTAATTCCATTTAGTTTTTCTTGTTAGAAGTTTTCTACTTTTCTTTATAAGAGGGGATTTTTTTCGTTTTTATGCAGAATAGAATAGAATATATTTTAAAATTATTATTATTATTATTAACTTTTCTGTTCTTTTTGTCGTGTTTTTTCCTTTTAGGAAATGCTCTGTTCCAAGTGCTTGCCAATTTCAAGCTTCATTCATATATAAATTTTCGAAAACCCGGTCGCCCTAGCGCCGTCGGGGTATTAACAATTCGTCATTTCCTCTCCCCTCCCCTCCCCGAAGCTTCTGAGCTGAGCTCGCACCGTCGGCAATGGCGTTCTGGGGTAAGCAACTTCCACTATCGCCTCTACCCTTTTTGCTCGTGTGGTGTATTTGTATGATTCCCGAACTCTGGCGCCTTCTCTTTCCCAGGGGTCGAAGTGAGGCCTGGAAAGCCCTACACCCACCGCTGCAACGACGCCCGCGGCCGGCTTCGCGTCTCCCTGGTTCCCTTCATCTCTGCTCTCTCATGTGAATTCCTTTGCGATGATAAATTCTTGATTTGAACTTAGACCGCTTGGTGTGTGTTTGTGCTGCTTGCAGGCGACCCTGGGAATCAAGGGGGAACACAAGGGGAAGGCGAAGAGCGTGCTGCAGTGCAATGTCGGCGAAAAGAGCCCCATATTGCTCTGCAGCTTGATATCTGAGGCGACGGAAACGTGCCATCTCGAGCTGGAGTTTGAGGAGAGTGAGGATGTCGTGTTCTCTGTCGTCGGGCCAAGGAGTGTGCACCTCTCTGGCTACTACGTCCGCGGGGGTCATGGAAGGGATGGAGATGAAACGTATCCTTGGTCTTGAGCATCTTTGTGTTGCTTGAAGTCGTTCGTTTGTGTTGTTGGATGTGTCTATTTGTTTCCCTTGATTAGGTCTCAGTGATTCGTATGGCGAAGATATTGGCGAGGATGATTCTGAAGACAACTTTGATAGTCTTGATGGGGAGGAGGATGACTATGAATCTGACTTTACCGATGATGATGATGATGATATCGAAATGTTTAGCTCTTCTCCCAGGCGAAAGAGTGGTGGTAAGTACAGTGTGTTGCTGCTTTAGTATTAAATGAAATATGTGATGTTTCTGTCCTCTTGATTGGCACATCAAATTTAGCTGAAAAGCAAGATGTATCATGTTACCAATGTGTAGAGAATTTAGCTAAACCAAATAACTCTTAACAAAAGTTAATATTGCATTTAATACTGAGAAAGATAATACAACTACCACATGCTCTACTCTACCAAACACCTAACGTAATGCAACTCTCTTGAGCTCACAACATATTCACTCAAGACTACTCTCTCTGCTTGCTTCAAAAGGCCGACCATCCATGGTTATTTATAGGCCATAATACCCATACTTTTGATGGCAAACCATCTGCTGAAGCTGATGGTTTCTACTCATGGATTTTACATAATATTACTTTAACCAAAATGTGAAGTTATCTGAAAAAGTTCTTAACTTTGTCGGTGCTGAATTCTAACACTCCCCCTCAGCACTGACTCTTCTTCTCGTATTAAGTAATTTTATTTGATGAACTAAACATCTCTCCATTGTAACGGGAGAAGATTTGATTAAAATGAACTTCATACTTCTCTGTTGATTTTCCTGTATTATTCTTCTCCTTGCGCACCTTTCCTTGTGAGACAACCTGATTCCTGAAGTTCAACCTCCTTTCTTTGATGTTTCTTCTGCCATGTGGAGTGCTTTCTTCTTGTTTCAAGATGAATCGAGCATCTTTATCTGCTCCTTTGTGTACCACACGTTGACAAGTATTTTGTGATCTTGAATCTTGTTCATCAGCCGACTCTTTAAGCAGTCGATTATCCTCTTGCTGGCATCTCCGCTCCTTCTCTTCATCATTGGACTTCTCCTTTGACATCTCTTGCATCTTATAAGAATCTTGGAGTATTGGCTCATGATCGGCTTCTACATGATCTTGTGTGAAGTCAAACTCCTCTTCGAAACTTTCTTGTGTAGGCAGAAGTCCTTGTCATTTTTCTTCACTATCATATTCAGCTTTGGACTCCTCAATATTGCACATTACAAATTATATCGATTCTTCAGAATCTCTCTTGTCCAAGGATGGTATCTTCTTCATCAGCCAAAGACGCTTCAAAATTTCACTCTTCCTCGCTTTCATTCTCGTGAGAAGTTACAGCATTTCCTTTTCATGCTTATGCTAACAATCACGAGCAAAGTGGCCCTTCTTACCGCAATTGTAGCAACAATCTTCTTGTCTTCGAGATCTCTTCTCTTGTTCTTCCTTCTTGTCGCAGTTGTAGCAATGACCTTGTTGTCATTTCTTCTCCTCTTGATCTTCCTTATCCGACTCTTGGTCAGCTCCCCCTTGCTGAGGACTTCTCTCTCGGCCATGCTTCTGCCAGCCTTGCTGACGTCCATGTGCTTGCCCTTTTCTTCTGGAGCAGAAGAGTGCTTCCTCTTCATTCTTGATTGAAACTCCAGCCATTTGTTTAGTTAACGCTTCCTGAGTAGCCAATAGATTTTCTAATTCTAACAAGGATGGTTGAGTAGGCCAACCTTGAATGGCAGCTATAAACTCGCTATATTCAAGTCTCCAAGCCGTGAATAATTATCTGTCTGAGTCTAGCATCATACTTTAGAATCAGGATCTAATTGAAATATTTCACGGCAGAGGGACTTTACCTTCATAAAATATTGACTAATTATCGTTTCACCTTGAGATATCATCATAAGTTGATTCTCCAATAATTGAAACCGAGCATCATTCTTCTTGGAGAACAGTGCATTGAGTGCATCCCATGCAGCCTTAGGTGTCTCGGCGTCCTTAATGTGCTCCAGCAACTCCTCTACCGTCATCTTGAGAATGAACATAACTTTGATGCGCCACATCCTCTATGCTTCAGCATCCACAGGCATCATCGATTCAGCCCCATCGATAATATCCCATAAATCTTGTCCTTGCAAATAAGACTCTATGCAGGTCTTTCAATAATTATAATTTTGATTATTTAATTTTATGGTCCTACCTGCCATCTCGAAAATATCCGCCATGGTGACTTGTTGAATGCCCCGCAATCAACCAAGTAAGTGCAATCCTGAACTCGAACACTTCAATCCCAGATTGCGCACCGGCAGAACCTCCTTGTGCCTTGATTTTACACGACTTCGAACTGATAGAGTATACCACTTGTAGAGAATTCAGCCAAACCACATAACTCTCAACAAAAGATAATGTTGCATTTAATACTAAGAAAGGTAATACAACTACCACATACTCTACTCTACTCTACCAAACACCTCACGTACTCACTCCAAAAACTCCCTACCAGACACCACCTAAGACCCATTGCACTCAAACTCTCACGTACTGCAACTCTCTCTTGAGCTCACAACATATTCACTCAAGACTACTCTCTCTGCTTGCTTCAAAAGGCCAACCATCCATGGCTATTTATAGGCCATAATACCCATAGTTTTGATGACAAACCATCTGCTGAAACTGATGGTTTCTACTCATGGTTTTTACATAATATTGCTTTAACCAAAATGTGAAGTTATCTGGAAAGTTCTTAACTTTGTCGGTGCTGAATTCTAACACAGTGCTGTCTTCCAAAGAAGGTGAGAACTTTTGCAACTCTGTCCTCCAATTGGATCCATGTATAGTCTCCTGAAAAGCACAATTTTAACTTGTTATTTCTGTAGACTACGCCTCTATCAGTTGGTGAGCGTTCACTTGCATATAACAAGTAGTGGGACTGTATGCTTCACCTTGTTCTTTCTTTTGTGCATAAAGAAGCAGGATTTTTTTCTTCAAAAGAGAAAAAAAGAAGCATGGTTTTGGATGATTAACAATCTGGTTAATCATCCTTTTTCCCTCCCAAAAAAAGGGAGAAAGAAGAGTTGAGCTTGACTCCTTGTTCTTCTCTTTTGTTTGATGAAATGGCTGATATCTATGGGTTGTCTTTTTTAATATTTTAGGTTTTCTTTCTTAGAGCTCTTGTATTCATTAATTACACTGAGTAACAAAGTCTCAATCTTAATATGTTTTCATGTCAAACTTACAGTTGTAATAGAGGAGATCATAGAGGACGATAAGCCAGTAAATGGGAATGGCACTCACCAGCGTCTGAAGAATAAATGTGTTTTGAGTGATACTGATGATGGCGATGACAGTTCTCATCAACTCTTTGTCAAATCGAACAGCTCTCCTGTCTTGGAAAGTGAAGATGAAGATGGTTTTCCAATCTCTATTTCATTAGAAAAGAGAACTGCTGCTAACAATGTTCACGACAAAAAACGAAAGATTGATACCATCAGCAAAATTGATGAATCTGCAAGGTTGGTTGTGCTCTTAAAGAAAATCATAAAACTCCCCATACAATCTATATATCCACTATAAGTAAAATTTACATTACATATTATAAGGGCGACCAAGTAAAATTTACATTACATATTATAAGGGGGACCATAAATTATGCACAAGCAAATATTTCCAAAAATTTTAAAAAAATTTGTTCATATATTTTAAATATATATTCCGGTTCACAAAAAAAATTTATTCCTCTTCTGATATGAGAAATATACTAATTTGTTCAAGCAGGGAAACTTGTCAGACAGATGATTCTTCAAAAGTGGAAGATGGTAAGTTCACTGAAACTGTTTCTAAAGTCTCCCCCCACTGAAACTTTGAATTCTGAGCGAAAGTCAACTGATAATAAAGTTGTAGGAGAGGCAACGGAAGAAAAACGTGTTGCAAAGGATGATATTGATACTACAGAAAGTGAGAAGAGGCCAAAAAAGAAAAATAAGAAAGATAAGAACAAGAGAGGAAAACCATCTGGAAATGGATGTATTCTTTCTTCCGAGGAATTAGATGAATCATCTAAAGAAGATCCAAAAGAAGTTGTCAATATTGATGGGATGAATCAAATTCATTCTTCTGAAGCGCATAAGGGGTCTGATATCTCTTTTTGACTTTCTTCAGATTGTTCAGATGATTATTGTTGTTATTTCTATTTTTTTTTGTTGATACTTTATCCAGGGATGAGTGTAGTAGGAAAAGTAAGAAGAATAAAAGGCAAACCAAGGATGAACATGGTCAGTTTGAGAAAGATACAATCGATAATTTCAATCTTGATAATGAACTGCCAGTTAAGAATCCACCCAAGGACAAGTGAGTGAAAACATCACGCCCTGAAGCTGATCATTGACACTTTTAATCTTTTCTTTTTGTTGAAGCTTGTATATTTACCTCTTATGCAGACAGTCTGATGACAACTCTGTTCCACAACTGAGTGACAAAAAGAGAAATAAAAAGTCAAAGAACAAAACCATTGATGACAGTGTAAAAGCAAACAAAAACCTGGCTAAAACAGGAGAGGAATTGATAGCAAATAAAACTAGGACACTTGCCAATGGTTTAATCATTGAGGAGCTTTCTATGGGTAAGCCTGATGGGAAAAAAGCTTCCGCCGGTGAGAGGGTAAGCATTTGCAACATAATCTGCAGTATATTTAAGCATTTCCTGTCAATCCTTTTAGTTGGCTGAATTTGTTTCTTTTGTAATGGTACGATCTCCATTTTTTATCATCCCTACAGAAATGGAGAATGGAAACCATAATAAACAACTCTTTTATAGATATCTTCTTTAACCTCCCAGGTTTTTGTGAAGTACATTGGCAAGTTGAAGAGTGGAAAGATTTTTGACTCTAACGTTGGAGGACGTCCATTCAGATTCCGCCTTGGTAATACTATCACAAAGAGAAGAAAAAAACATATTGTCATGTTTAAACTTTGATTATTTGGGTACATATTGAATCTGAAAATTGAAATATTCTTTATAGGTAAGGGTGAAGTCATCAAGGGCTGGGATGTCGGCGTTGATGGTACGTGCAATTGCCTCATCGCATAATTTTCAAATTATTTTCTCAAACCTGAAATTGAGGATGCCTAATACTTCGTTAATAATAACATATAGGTATGCGGATTGGTGAAAAAAGAAGGCTTACCATCCCGCCATCTATGGGGTTCGTTTAGAATTTCGGTTTTCTTGTTTCTATCAATATGTTTTCTTGAGTTGTAATTGATGGGTCATCTGTTTCTGTTTGCAGTTACGGGAATAAAAACTTACCACAGATACCAGCAAACTCATGGCTCGTCTTTGATGTTGAGCTGGTCCACGTTAAATGATTAATTATGTAAATGATTCAAGTTTTGTCCGAGTAGGCATTGCTCTTGCTCAATTTTGGTTCCCATATTATTACATCACCAAAGGTGACCATGTTGAAAGTTGCCTTCAGTTTTTGTCTGAAAGAACACTCTGGATAGTAGCTCTGCATTTTTTTTTTTGGGTGCCGGCCCGGGAGTAGCTCTGCATTTAGATTGATTTTCTAGTGAGATATATAATGCTCGTGTATGAGTTGATTTAATCAAATCAGGATTCCCACTTGTTGTAACGGAATATTTTGCAGCCACATTGAAAGAGATATGTGAAACAAACATTTTTTTCTAGTGCTATATTTTGGAAACTTTAGATCCTCTCCTAGTACAATGAATAGCTGATCTAGAAATAAATGCTTCATCTTATCACAATGTTTTATGACACTACTCGGGGAACGAACCTTTCAACCTAAAGGTGCAATGCCTTCTTCCAAATATGGTTTAAAATTTAAGGTTATTTTTATAAATCTCTTTTAAATTATCACGATTTTTTATATTTAATCTATTGAGATTTTACTTTTTTATTTTTTGGATTTTTAAACTATTAAGATTTTTTTATTTTAGTCCTTTCATTTCTTTATTTATGAAAAGATTAAATTATCATTTTTTTAGAAAAAAACATGAAATAACAAATATAAAAAAAATCATTAGAAAGATGTAAGTGGTAAACAAAAAAAAATTATCATTTATGAAAAAGATTAAATTGTTCTCTCCCTAATTTTTTTTCTTTTTTATATTTATTATTTGATGTGTTATGAGGGAGGGGTAGTTTTATCTTTTCATAAATGAAAACAATTAAAAATAATTGAAAATATAATAGAAGTAAACGAAAAGATTAAATTAGAAAAATCGTAATAGTTTAGAAATAAAAAAGTTCGTAATTTGAAATTAGATACGAAAAATCACGATAGTTTAAGAGAGGTTTATGAAAATAATCTTAAAATTTAAATGTTAGATGAAGTGTTTGGGATAAAATGATTACAACTTGAGAAAACATCATAACCGTGAGCTAAGTCTAAAGAGGAAAGAATGGTAAAAAAATCTTGTTTACCAAATATTGAAAAACAATATTTCAATGGATGGAATGGCAAAATTTGGTAATGTTCGCCTCACCTTGAAGTGTATTCCAATGTCTATGTTGTTGCCAACAATTGTATAAATAAGGGTTATTTTTATAAACTTCCAAATTATCACGATTTTTTTGTATCTAACTCAAATTACAAATTTATTTTTTATAGTCCTAAACTATCGTGATTTTTTTACTTTAATCCTTCCGTCCATGATGTGAACGTCAAATAATAAATATAAAAAAGAAAAAATGGTCGACTACCGGTAGTCGAAAATTAATACCTTCATTTCTTCGCTGATAGTTAAACATTTTTATTTATTATTTGATGTATTATGTGATGAAGGGCAAATTAGTCTTTTTTATAAATGGAAAAAAGGAAACATAATAAAAGTGGACGAAAGGATTAAAATAAAAAAGTCACGATAATTTAGGGATATAAAAAAATTAGTTCGTAGTTTGAGGTTAGATGCGAAAAGTCACAATAATTTAGGAGAAGTTTACTAAAATAATTCTATAAGTAATTAACATAATCAGCAAACTTGTGAAATTTGATTCAAATTTTACGTGCATGTCTGTCTATTCTTCAAAATGATTATTCGACTAGGGTTGCTATGGAATTGAGTGAGTTTTACACGTTTAATTAATATTTCGAATTTGAGTTTCTACAAACATTCACTTATTACATGTTATCGAATTGATTATGAACCCATTTTCAATCGACGATGAACAAAACTCAAAAGTGTGGACAGAGGAGAGAGAAAAGAGAGGCCCCTCCCTCCTCCATTTCTCTTGTAGCATTGGTGAAGAAGAAGAGGATAGTGGTCCAGTCTTAGGGTTGCTGTTTTTCTATTTTTTAAATGTTAAATATGATGTAGTGAGATTTTTCTTATTTTTTTTATTTTAAATGTGATGTCAAGGGCTCCTTTTATTTTTTAAAAACATGATATGAAGAAAAGAGAGAACGTTGATGCTTTAATTGGTAAATCTTCCATCACCAGTTATGATAATCGTGACTAAAATACTACAAAAATTAAATAATCATGCGATTATAAATTAAAGTTAGCTGATCGTTATATGCTCGTATGAGAAATTTACTCCATGCTCTCTTGTGTATATTAAGAAAAAAAAAGTGTTAATTCTTATTAGTCGAGCATATCCACTTCAAATTTAACCATTATTTTATGATTATGCCAAGCGAGTACAGATAAATAGAAGTAAATCCAATACGCATACATAGGTTAAGAATTCAGGGTAAATTACATAAAAATGTCCTCCAACTTTAAGGTTTGCTCAGTGATATCCTTCAACTTCACTTTGTAATATAAATGTTCCATCTTTTAACGTGTTTCACCCGATGCCCTCTTTACTTGGGATAGCCGATTTTTCGATTTTTCGTCAACGTGGCGTCCACGTGGCCATCTCCTCTCTCTTCCACGCAAATAGTCGTCCGACGTGACATGCTCCGACGTGACATATAAAATTACACTAATGCCTTCTAACTTTAAGGTTTGTTCAACGAGACCCTCCAACTTCACTTTGTAACACAAATGCCCTTCGTCTTTTAATACATTTCACCCGATGCCTTTTTACTTGGGACAATCGGTTTTCCAATTTTTTTTCAATGTGACGTCCACATGGTCATCTCATCCCTCCTCCATGCAAATAGCCGTCCAACGTAGCATGCTTTGACGTGGCACCACATATTAAACCATCTTACTTACTGTAAGTTGGTCCACTCACTGTTAAATTATTTCTTTATTTCTCTTTTTATCGTCGTTCGCATGAAACCTCCTTCGCCGTTCACACTTCTTCGTCGTTTGCTCTCCTTCGTCGTTCGCATTCTTCATCGTTCACTTTTCACGTTCGTCGGCGTCGTCTTTGCTCAAATTAGTGTAATTTTATGTGCTACATCAGAGCATGCTATGTCGGACGACTATTTGTGTGGAGGAGAGAGGAGATGGCCACGTGGACGCCACGTTGACGAAAAATCGAAAAATTAGATGTCCCAAGTAAAGAGGACATCGGGTGAAATGTATTAAAAGATGAAGGACATTTGTGTTACAAAGTAAAGTTGAAGGGTATCATTGAGTAAACCTTAAAGTTAGAGGGCATTAATATAATTTTATGTGCCACGTCGAAACATGTCTCATCAGACGACTATTTGTATGGAGGAGAGAGGAGATGGCCACATGGATGCCACGTCGACGAGAAATTCGAAAACCAGCTATCCCAAGTAAAAATGACATCAGATGAAACGCGTTAAAAGATAAAGGGCATTTGTGTTACAAAGTGGAGTTGGAAGATATCGCTGAGCAAATCTTAAAGTTGGAGGGCATTTAGTGTAATTTACCTTTTCTTCGTACATAATGGGCATATCTATTAATAAGTGGCTAAAATGCTAAATTTGATGTTGCAATTATACAGCTAGTTTGTGGTACCATGACAGAACCATGAACCATGAGTAGTTTTTTTCCGAGTGGTTCCTTTTTTTCCGTTTTAAGCAAATATCTTCATGATTTTGCTGAAAATCTACGGGGATAATTATTTGGACATCATTAGGTTGCATCAAAGATTCCTAGTTTGACCCTTGAATGAAAAATTCTCCTAGTTCAATTACTTAAGACGTCTTTTAGTTGTTTCAATGATTTCTATTTTTTCTTGAAAAAAAATTCACAGGTTTCGACAACTTCTATCGTGCTCAGAACTCGTCTTTTTTTTCACTTCCTAGAATTCATAATAATTCCAGTGCTACTGTTGCCAAAGAGCTCAGATAGATCAGGACGGGGACAAATATGGTTTCTGGATTTCATGTAAACTCAGACATTATAATAATACCATATACAAATTTATGGTACAAGGGAGGAACTATTTACATTTATTTAAGAAAAATGAAAAAGAATTAATACTAAACAACAGATGCTTCTCCTTCCTTTACTGTCTATTTGATAAAAGTAGCAATTATGTTGTTATGAAGTGGGTCTGAAACATGTTCAAACAGGTTCTCCACAGGACCTTTGCCAGTCACAGCTGCTTGAATGTAAAAGCCTAGCCAAGCAACCATCGCCAAGCGGCCGTTTTTTATCTCTTTCACCTTGAGCTCTTCAAAAGCAATTGGATCTGAAGAAAGCCCGAGAGGATCAAACAGTATGCCACCGGGATAATTTATATCGCCGGGTAGGTATATACCCAATGGCTCCAAAGCCTCAATGCCACAGTATCTCGCATACTCTGGTCCAACCTGTTAACAAACACAAGTAACTAATTAGTCGCTAAAAGTTCAGCACCCTTGGAATAAAATAGAAACTTAAAAGTGCAACACTCCGTTCAAAATTTTAAAAATTCTCATCCTATATATAGAGAGAGAAAGAGATTTAAGTAATATGCAATTCATTTTTCTACAATCAATATGCATTCAACAATATATAGAGAGAGATTTAAGTACTGCAATTAATTTTTCTACAATCAATATGTATTCAACAAATTTGAACCGTTGGATAATATTTACGTGGTTTAGATAAATAAATTAACCTTCAATTCAGTAAAGGTTGAATATCAAGTCATATAATCATTATCCAACGGCTAAAATCTATTGGATGCATATTGGTTATAGGAAAATTGATTGCATGCATGCTACTTAACCCCATATGTGTGTGTACCTGTGTGTGTATATATATCACAGGCTCACAGCAATAAAACCAAAATGTCAGTTAGAAAAAAAAACTGCAATAAATCTGAGCTTACAGGCAGCAAATGTCTAGGGAATTAAGTTATATAACTGGAACTTTGTCTTTAGATGAGTTCTAATCACATCACCGTCATCATACCACTAATTCTCTTGAGCAACACCGAAGGAAAGACAATTGTGATTCAAAACATACACAAAGCAGCCATGGCAAGACATCAGATACTTGCATACGTGCAACCAGATGTTATTTTTTTTATCATAGAACAAAATTTTGCTAAACTTTTTCTTGGCTTGTTTGGGAGTCTCCATTTTTCAGTAAATAGAATTTGAAGATTACTTTCTCTTTTAGGAGAATTTGAAGATTACTTAAAAACTCAAAAATATATGGAAGCATAGTTCCAGGAATATCAATATTCAACAACTGATGCCAGAAAGTGCAGAAACATTGGATTATTAGTGTCGATACTCGTAAACTAATTCAGAGTGCCTCAAAGAAAAGAAGAAATATATTCAACTCGTAAATTGATTCGAGAAAAAAGGAAATATATTTGCATTATTCAATGATGTGGGAGCATGGTGAGGTATCCACATTTCAGAATTTGGACTCTAGCACGTGAAAGTCTTATCCTTTAACTTGTTTTGTACTTTGTTTAAGTACGTAAGAGGTAGGAATGCTATGCCAGTGTATACTTGATATCATGAGAGAGATAATTTCCTTAGCAGTCTAAAATGAGATTTCACACAAGTCCTCCCTAACAAGAAAACCAAAAGAAACAAGTGAAACTAATATTTGAAATTTTCTAAGCAAATATTCAAATCACTACCATTAGAAGAACTTGACAGATTGCTATGACAATGACACCTTGACTGCCAGCTATATGAAGTCCAGGAATACCAAGATAATCAAGAGTGTCACCCTGAAAAGGGAAAATGTCATCATTGCAAAAAGCTTCCAATATCACAAGAAATGATAAATACAACAAATAATAACATATTTCCCAGTTTCAGCATAAATGTATTCTCGACATTTTCATTTTCTCTCTCAACTTGTTTTAGGGATCTCCTCTGAGACACTAGCATTGGCATATCAATCATCTCTACAACAAAGGCTGCCAAAAAAAAGATCATCTACAACCGAGATGTATATCCATTGGCCCATGATCTTTAACGATTTTGCATACTATTAACTCATATTTAGATCTTAACCTTGGATTTCTCGTTACAAGGCAAGCAACTAGTCCATGAAATGACAGATTGAAAATGACAACATCTCAATATTCATTAATTTGCTCCTACAGGTGTAAGCAAGTTTGCCTAGTGCCTATAAGAACTTTCATGACACAAGCTCTGTTGTATACAAAAAAGAGTCCATAAAGAAATGATCTCATTACATGCAAAAATTCATATGGTTTCACATGAAACTGCTGTGAATGCAGTCACTTTAAAAAAACTAATGAAAGCAACAGAATGCTTGAAGAAAATTGCAATGAGACTACAGGGTTACCGGTTACCGACTTACAAAGAGTTCATTTGCATAGGGATACAAATGAACATGTTTCACGCTCCATAAGTTTCATATAATAAGCAATATGAAACATTAACTTAAATATTGGAAAATGATTAGTTGGATTGAGATTGTACCTGAAGTTTAGCATACCCCACTTTCCACCACACTGGTTCTAGAAAATGGACAAAACCAAAATGGTCTAATAGTTCAGGAACTAGAACTCCAAGAGATGCTAGCATCGCCCAACGAGCATGGAGAATTTCAAAGCTGCAAATATGTATAAGCCATTAACTTGATATATTCAGCACCATTTGTTATTATTAATAAAAAACAAATAAAATTGTTGAAACATCCCTGATAGTTTTGTCTAAGTACCATTTCATTTTTTTTGAGCGAGTAATGTACCAGTTTATTTATCAGATAAATTCAAGGATCACTTATTAATTTATTGATGAGTTAAATAGGGAGTTAATTCTTTATTGTAACTACAAGATCATTCAACAATCGTGATTATTTTTTTATTTAACTTGATAATGAAGTCACTAGAGTACTCCCATCCTACATGTTTTCTTTGGATTATCGAGTGACTCAACAAATCTTTCATTATGTCTTATAAGTTATACTAAATAGTTTCATTATGATGCATGATTGTTGGATTGATTTGATTACTTAAAGAGTAAATGATATAGGGTGCACTATTTGTTTTCATAGGTACAGATATTTTGCACCCATTATGTTTGAGGTCCTTGGTTCAACCATGGTTTTTTTTGTCAACACTATATCCAAAAGGATACAAATCTCTGACTTAGGCGAGTCCTAGTTTCAGTAGACATCTGAGCCAACCAAAGGCTAGTGTCGCAACATTAATTTGAACACCCAGGTTTGTGCACCATTTCTTTCCTTACTGACATTAAAGCATAGGATTTTCAAAAGAATATGAAAAAAAGAAATCATACACATATTGATGCATAGATTGTTTAGCTATTTAACAGCATAGGATGAGATGTTAAAGGATTTTTTTTATTCAATTAACCTTTTGATTCAAGTTTCTTTTTAGCATTCTTACTTAAGAAAATTCAAGCAAAGTAAAGCATGGTACTTGAAGTAGCTTTGGAAAGCCGCAGGATCCTTGGCGAGACCTGCGGCATCAAATCCGTAATCACCAGGAAGCTCTCCAGTGAGGTAAGATGGGTATTCATACGGAATTGGACCCAGCCACCGAGGCCGCCCTTCCCCGTACCAAATGCTGTATGTATGACATACATTTATATGCAGGCATAGGCGAATTATAACGATTAGCACACATACACAGAGAGAAAGAGCCATTCTTTAACAATCATACCATGAAGACATACAACATATATCTACCTTTCATCTCGGGCCTGGCGAGCGAGGGCTTTGAAGGTGGCGGACTTGGTGACGGCGTCCCTCTTGGTGTCCTCGAGCCTGCGGCGGAGGGTCTCGCCCAGAGAGCTGTTGGCGAGGGCCTTGACGGCGGTGAAAGGGATGGCCGAGAAGATGACAACCCCAGCAAGCTTCATACATGCACGCCGATGAACAAAATGTAATTTGGTCAATCGATTTCAATCCAAAATATAGTTGGTGGGTAAAAAGTTCAAGCTTCAGCGGTACCTCTTCCCATGACGCTCTCAAGACCATCCCCCGCCGCGGTCGCCGCCGCCAATTGGGGTTGCAACGAGGAGTAGTAGGAGAATTGGGGCCCGAAGAGCTGAAGGGAACGAGAGGACGACCGAGCCAAGAACAAGAAGAGACGGCGGCCGGCGGTGACGGTCGCGGTGGTGAAGGGAGCAGCGAAGCGGCCATGAATGCCCCTTGGATTGGAAGTGCGCTGGGTGCTGATACCCAAAGTCCCCGCCTGCGGACCAACAGTCTGCTGCCACTGCCTGCCTTTATTTTTTCTTTTATTTTCTTCTCATAATGTTTTTTTAAATTGCTAAACTGAGACTGATTACACATTCGAAATTACTTATCGTTTAATTAATTCGATAAAAACTGCCAATTTAATTTGTTCAACAGTTCAAGTCTTAACGTTACGTTTATTACTCAAGGATAATCAATCATTGAAAAACTATAAAATATTAAAAATCAAACAATTTCATTATCAAAGAGTTTTTTTTTATGTTATCAGATTCATGGCATCTACTCATCCACGTGGCACTTACTCAGTCAGCATTTAAATTTTTCATGAAATTCTAATTTTAGAGCAGTCTAAAAGTTGATATTTTTTTTAGAAAAAGATGATGATTTAAAAGAAAATATACCAATAAAAGGCATATAGAAGGTTAAATATTTTTTTAAAAAAATAATATTATTTTTTAATACTATTTCAGCTATTATTATTATTATTATTATTATTATTATTATTATTATTTATTTATTTATTTATTTATTTATAGCTCTACATCTCTTGTTCTTTTTCTTTTACTTGATCTTCGTTGCCGCTGCTGCTCACCATCAAGTCTCTGCGGAGTGTAAGGCGGCAGGAAGAGGAGTGATCCAAGTCAAGAAGTTGTTCGGGAACTCCTTGTAAAATTCTAAAAAAAGAAAAAAAATTAATTAATAAAATGATGAAAGTGACCTCAAAAGTACAAGAATTTATAGGATAACTAGATCATTTGACAAAAAAGATAGAAAAAACAAAAGTTCCTAAAGGTGTAAGGATCTTATGGGTTTATGGGTTGTCTTTTATTGATAGAGAATGAAATCTATTAAAACAATCCTCAAAAGTAAAATAGTTAGATGGACAAATGGATGAATTGTTTAACAAAACTTTAAAACCCTAAAACCCTGCTCATTTTTCCCTCATCTCCTTCATTTCGAGCAACCATTCCTCCCCATCTCCTTCCATCCTTTGCTTCCATCAGCCATCGCCTCCTCTTCTAAACCCCATTTTACCATTTTTTTTGCTGCACAAAGAGCTCATCAAGGAGATGAAAAAAGATCAAGCTAAGGAGACAAGGACAAGAAGGCCACAGAATTAGAGAAAGATTCAATGGGGGTGAAAGAGAGCTAGGAAAGGAGAGCGAAACCCTAAAATTATTAGGAACTGAGGTATGTATTTGGGTGAATCCTCTCCTTAATCCAACTAACATTTGGAATAGGAGTTTTATCTTGATTCTTGGATTGTTGTTACATTAATGAATCATTTTACGGATGATTGATCCATATAGATGACATTTTTTACATTTCTATGGAATGTTTAGAATTCTTGATACTTGAATGGGAACTTGTCGTTTGGCATCTCATTTCATGTTCTTGATCTTGTTCATGTAAATGTTAGCAAACTAGGAATCCTTATGGTAGAAAACTAGATTAATGAACTCAAGCTTGAGGAAGAAATAGACTATATTGTGAATGGGAATAGAAAATTAAGGAAGAACATGTTTGTCATCTATTCTACCCATAGGATATGAGCAACATGTATTATAATCATATAAATAACAGCATAGTCATTTAAATCATAGCGCAACATTTGAAAAATATCGACAACCCATATTTTTGCCATCTAACTTATATTTTGTCCATTTAAATTGTAGTGGATGAATTCAGAAGAGGAACTCGATGCCGACGAGCTATGATTGAGTCGTAGTCATGTCGTTTGAACTATATCAACTAATTTATCTAATAAATGTAATTATTATTTATTTAAATGGTGAGTTATCCTTATTTGTAATTGACTATTGAGTGATTTTAAAATGATTATCCAATGTTCATCTTGATTATATTTTATGGACAATTGTTACACATTTATACTATACTTCATCAATGTTAATTAAGTTCATCCTTATCATGTTATTATTGAATTACTGACATGATGTGATTGCACATGTTATTGATTGATGCACATAAAAAGAATTCATGCTCAGTCGCAGGACTAAAATCAATCATTGATTGAATGTGTATTATTGGTCAAAATCTTGACGTCCATTGGATGGGATTCGGACGCGGGTAATAATTTTGCCATACCTTGAAAATGTCTTTTTGGTCCAAAGATTGACCAAGCTTGGCTAGTCAATTATGATTTTGAAAATCACCAAGTACCAATAGCATATGAAATGCTAATTAAATTGATTGTCTTATATTTAATAACCTTAAAATATGTAAGAAATCTATGGAATCATGATATGACTAGAATTGCTATAGTATTATTTATGGGGCATTAAAATATGTAATGCAATTGCTTATTGGTTAGTCATTGGATGACATCTCTATGGGCTATTAAACAAATTTAATGCAATTGAATTACTATTATGGAATGGAGTTAGCATTGATTATGATTTTCTATTGGTATGTCTCATTGACTTATCATATGATTTGTTTCATCATTTTATTTCAAGTTATTGATTCATTATATGGATTGTTTTTATCATTTTATTGAAAGTTATTTTATTTATGGCCTTTACATACAACTAACGAGAGGTGGGCTTTCCTTGCATTTGAGTTCAAACAATTATATGGGCAAGTGGCGAGCTCGTGATGGCATGTTGCACATGATGGTGGTCTTTATTTTGAGTCCTTATCTTATTCTCTATTATTATTAGGTGTTAGCATATAGGCTTATGATCATAGATTTATATTTATGTTGTGTCCTTTAGGATGATGAACAATTATGGATCATATGTCATGGTATGTAGACTTTCGAATCTTTTTATGTTGTTGAATTGGGCCTTTCATCATTATTTTATATGATTCTTCTGCTATGCTTTATCATGAATTAGGGATTGACTTATATGTTTTGGAACATTGATTCCTTATTATTATTTTGGACCTTCATTGTTCTATTATAGTGTAAATAACCTTCATTGATGCTACATTATGAATAGACTTATTTGATTGCATATTTTGATCCTTACACTCCCTTTATGAGTCTCTTGTTGATATCGAGTATTTGCTTTCAACAATTTTAATTTATAATCTCACAACTTAATATTATTGCATTGGACTTTAGATTATAGTAGATTATTTGAACTTTATTGATTGTCTCTTATTAAGTGTACGTTTTTGCGATCGTGTTTGTGTTAATGAGCTTTCATCGATAATTTGAACGTGTTTTTTTTATTGCGATCTTATTGAATTATTAATTGAATCTTAAAGTATAACACTATTCGAGATTCGTTCATAAGGTGGGGACAAATTTTGAGATGTTTCACTCCTCGGTTTTTACCAACCCTCAATCCAAAAAGATTAATCTTTTTTCTCTTTCCTACTGTAACGATATAGAGGAAGTGATAGAGGGTTAGGTTTCTTCCTCCTCCCATAGTCCCATTCCTTCCGTTCACGAACCAGACGCGGACAAGCATCTTACGAAGACCTCGCGTCTTGTAGGAGAATGGAGGCATTGCCGAAGCCCGATTCGCCATCGTCATTAGTTGGATTCATTTTCCGGTGAGTGCTAGACTATTTGTAGATGTTCCTACTAACTTTTTGTGGATTTTAATTAGGCATTTGATTTCAAATAGCTGGAATTTCAATTTTCTCCATTACCCGAAAATTAGCTGGTTTCTGCAAATAGTATAATGTTAGTATGTGGTTTTGTAAGGTTTTTCTTTTATTGGATTTAATTATGTTTTCATGATTAGGCAGTTGACTGGAGGATTTTGGGTAGGGCTTGCTACCCGGAGAACTAGTGCCAATCCACGTCGATTCCGGAATCCCCGGAAGGTGAGTTTTAGTTGACATTGGATCGAAGCTAGGTATTTGGATTAGTTTTGATCTTTTTTTTTTCTTGCATCGATTCAAATTTCAATCTTTCATCCATTCTTCTCTCATGGAGGTTTTGCCATAGGTGATTTGCTTCTAATTCAGCTTTGGCCATTGCTAGATTGTTCACCTTCCCAACTGAGTACATTGTTAGGGTTAGTTGTTTAATCTAAAGATTGATTATGATGATAGGGATGATTAGTTAAGGAGTTAATATTAGAAATTAGCATGTTGATTAATTACATATTAATCTGATATATTGTAAATAGGTTTTTAAATCAATTAGTAAGTACTACGATTTGTTTAAAGTGGTTTTACATATTCACCCCCTTGTAGTGGTCAATGTTGAAGTTGGATATTACGCCTACAGTCCATTCCATTGTTATCTTGTTAAATCTCCATCCTTTTAATTCTCACAAGTTGCATCTGCATATGGTTTGTTGTAACAAAATTGTGTTTAATCACCTACAATTTAGTATCTCCCTTTGATGATTATGAAAAGAATAACACCGAGAGACTCACTTCCCATTTTTTGTTCCCTTCTTCTACTTCTTAGTTCATAAAGAAACACCAGTTATGGGTTGAATTTAGTCCAACAATGGTTATAGTCAATGTTGTAAAAACGCATGCTGACACGTAAAAACGTCCGATTTTATGACTCCACCTCTGCATTTCGTGCTCGATCCCACCTGGAAACATTTTTGGCCAGCACGCGATAGGATCGCCTGACCCGTAGGATCAGTGGAGACGCACGACCAATGTTTTCAAAACTAGATCGGACCGATCGGTTCAATTGGTTCAATCGTGAATCAATCGATTATCCAGTCCAGTTAAGTGTCAAAATCGATTTTAACATTGAATCGAAAAAAAAATAATTGAACCGGTGGTTGAACTGAATCAACTCGGTACAATGCAAATTTTGAAAAAAAATGAAAAAATGATAAAAATAGGAAAATTAAATGAGGAAAAAAAGGAAAGGAATATAAGGAAGATTAAAGAGGAGGGAGTATAATATGTATAAAATTAAATAGGAATGAAATAAAAAAGGTAAGTATTTAAAATTGAATAATATTAAAATGAAAAATTGTCATAAATAAAGGAAAGTGTTGAACAAAGAGAGAAATAAGAATAATTTAAGATAAATTTTATTAATATAGCATCTATCATTATTAATTAATAGATATTAAATTAATAATAATTTATTTATATTTAGGATTTAATGGGGGTCCTCCCCACTCCTCCCATCCGCGCCCGTCAGATTTCTATCCGACGGGTGCGATTTTCATTCCGGTTCAACGGGCCAATTTGCTTTCGCGATGAAAGAAGAAGCGGTTTGGCATGGGAAAAAATTGAAGAGGGGGAGCAGCGGCGAACCAGCGGCG
The DNA here is from genome assembly GCA_030549335.1 of Pontederia crassipes. NCBI lineage: Eukaryota > Viridiplantae > Streptophyta > Magnoliopsida > Commelinales > Pontederiaceae > Pontederia > Pontederia crassipes. The sequence goes on from JAUKPH010000017.1 coordinate 3,559,775, forward strand.
GCGAGCAGAGGTACCTGTGTCACTAGCGAGCAACATCGGCGGCGGGCAATAGCAACGTCGACAACAGCAACAGCATCATCAGCGAGCAGCGGCGTCATCAATGAGCAGTGGCAGCAGCAGCGGCGACGAATGGCATCGACGGCGAGCAGCGACAAGCAATGAACAGCGGCAACAACGGTTCAATAATGACGACATCGGCAGCGAGCAACGTCCTCCCACGCCGCCGATCGGCCTCCCACGCCGCCACGCATCCTCCCTCGCGTCGATCGCTCGTCATCGCGGGTCATCTCTCACGATGATCGGCCCACACCGTCGCCATGCGTCATCTCTCGCGACGATCGGACCGCACCGCCGCCACGATCGACGATTGTCCTCCCTCGCGATGATCTTCGACATGAGATCTCTGTCGCCCGCTGCGAGCTAGGTTGTGCCCTAGGTTGAGGTCTTCATTCTCAATGCTTCAAGGTCACCCGCCGTCGCTTGCCGCCCGCGAGCTAGGACATCGTCGTGAGCTAGGATGTCGTCGTCGCGCCGCCGCGAGGAGGCTGTCGATGCTTGCCGATCCTCGCGAGGGAGGACGCGTGACTGTTCAGACCGGACGATCGTTGCCGAGAAAAAAAATCGAAAAATGAATTTGAACCGCAAAGATAAAATCGCGCCCGTCAGATAGAGAACCGATGGGCGCGGATGGGGTCCTCCCCCTATAACTCCCCCCTAAGAGGGAGGACTCCATTAAATCCTTATATTTATATATTAATCGTTATAAAACTTTTAATAAATAAAAATTATGTTATATTATTTTTAATAAATTATTTATATAATATTTATATATTATATCATATAACTTATACTATACTTTTATAATTATTATAAGAGAGCGTACATCGTACAAATTTTTTTTTTTACCTTTTATATGCGATAGGCACTCATCTCTCCTTTTGTTTGCTGTCCGTCGCTGTGCCCTGCTGCTGCTGCCGCCGTCGTGCTGCCGTTGCCGCTCCTCATCTGACGCTGTTGCTGACTGCCGCCGCCGCCGACCTAACAAGTTCTTCCTCTCTCTCTCTCTCTCTCTCTCTCTCTCTCTCTCTCTCTCTCTCTCTCTCTCTCTCTCTCTCTCTCTCTCTCTCTCTCTCTCTCTCTCTCTCTCTCTCTCTCTCTCTCCCTCCCTGACTCGCCCTTTCTCTTTCTCCCTTTCCCTGTCTCGCGCTTTCTCTTTCTCTCCCTCTCCGTCTCGCCCTTTCTCTTCCCGCACTCTCTCCCTTTCTCTATCTCCCCTCTCCTTCTCTCGCCCTTTCTGTTTCTCTCATTTCTCTTCCCGTTCTCCCTTTTCTCTTTCTCTCCCTCTCTTGCACTTTCTATTTCTCTCCCTCTCCCTTTCTCTCTTCGTGCTTAGGAGCAGGTTCCCACTCGTGCTCTTTTTTTTCACAATTCCATTTCCAATCATCTCTCTGCTCGTGCACAGAGCCACAGGGGCACTAGGCTACTTTTTTTTATATGTTAAAACATTTTATTATAGTTCTAGTAGTTATTATTTGTTTAATAAAGTGGATTTATACATTGCTGCTATTCTTCAATATTTATTATTGTTTTATTTTTTTATATATTAATAATGAAAATTATTTATTGATGTTTAATTTTTTATGAATTAACTATATTTATGGGTTTGCTGTTATTCTGTTATTATTACAATTTATTAAGGTGTTCATTTTCCATGAATTACTATTTTTCCTATATATATGTATATATAATTAAATAGGTATTAATATCACGAATTGATGTTAAAATTAGAAATTTGCATATTGCATTTTGTACTTATAAGCTCAAAAAAGTTTCATCTCACCACTAATATCACGGGTTCTTATATATATATTATACATTAATATATTTTTTGAGAAGATAAAGGATGTGGGTGAGGTGCTCACATCCATTTTTTTATTCATTATAAAAACTTGTATCTATTACAACATAACTTATAATCTCGCCCGCTCACTCGCCAAGTTTCTAGCTGCTATTAGAATGTTATCAACATGACACTTTTCTCCCTTGAAAATGCAATCATTGCGTCGTCGCCATATCGCCCATAAAACCACAATTGTTTTGATTCGTCGTCTTTTTTATACATATACGTGTAAGTTGTTACCATGTCCGCCTTGTCTAAATGATTGCCATAATGCTATCACAGAGCTCATGTCCAGCCAATCACATCCAAAATCCATACATTAATATATACATGTAATATTTTAAAAAAATCTGGTAGAATCGGCCGTGTTGTGATACGTGTTCACGATTTACGTGTTTCTCCAGCTCTCTACGTGTTTGACAACATTGGTACTTATAGTTGTACAGTTGACTCTAAGAAATCCACGTTTGAACCACTTATTTTTACATTAAGGTTTAGCTTTTGTTCCTCTGAAGCCAGTTTAATGGTGTACAGGAGCAACAGATAGAATTGCTGATGGAGTGTGTAGTCCAAGGAATCATTGAGACACAGGTGCTTCCTTTATAACATTACTGCTGTTTCTTGTAGTTGGATTTCCTTTTCGCAGTATGAGATGACAGTGTGATCTTATTCTTGTAGTTCTATTCATTTCTTAATTTGCTCAAAAGCACTTCTGATGAAGTGAACATGACATTAGAAAAAAAATAGTAGTGTTATTTATACAGACAAGAGAACCAAAACATGAACTAATAGTTGCCCATTAAGAAGAAGGAAGATTTCCTTGGATGATGTTGACATGCATGTTTTAGTCAAGCAGATGCTTTTGAACGAGCAGTTGTCGATTTAGATGAAGTAACAAACAAGAGGGATGTAACGGTGAAGTTACACTGTCATGACATTTCAAGAACAATATTCACTTCTTAGAAGCCTAAGAATTTCCCTACTAAACCACTTTTTGTTTGTTTTCCTTTTCAAGTTTTAATACTGCTTGCTTCAGATGGACATTAAATGAACCACATTCTGTGGTTAAACCAAATACTTAATTCTGCAAAATATTGTTTGGTACATCATAGCTTCGATGCTAAATGTTCAAACTAGCAAATTTCACTTTTTGTTTCATGTTGAATTAGTAACAAAATAATTTAAGAGAATTTTGGATGGAACTTAAGGAAGGAACTAAGTGTCAAATTGAGGTAAGTCTAGGGACTAAATTTCTAAGTTTATAATTTTGAGTTAGATGCGAGAAAAAACATTTATTTGAGGGGATGTTAGAGGAAAGACCATTTCTTTTTAATATGGAAGTATGTTATATTTCTTTGCCATGATGGTTGTGCTTGTGCTTGTGCTTGCTTCAGCATGTTGAGGCCCTTGAGGTCCTCCTCCATGGTTTATGTGGTGTTCTGAAGGAGCGTGTCAGGGTTCATGAGTTATGTTTGAAAAGCGGACAAAGCCTTGGCAATGTACTTTATTACATCAATTGGTATAGTATCTTAATGTGCAACTCACAAAAACAACTTTCTTTTCTGTGAAATTAGGTGTGGTTGCATCTGAAGTCCGTCTCTTGTGTGATTTAGCACAACCTACACCAACTTGGTAATCCCTCAAGTTCAACTCTTGGGAAATGCATTCTCATGTCTTCTATAGTATAGATCATAATCCATTGGCACCGTAAGTATTCATAAATCGTTTTAATCATTTCCTGAAATTACACTGTATTGATCAATTGTTTCTGTAGGCTTCTGTATCTCTCAAAGCCTGGTGTTTCAACTGGCATAGTCCCTACTGCGGCCGCCGCTGCAGCTTCTTTACTATCAAATAGTGGTGGCAAAGTCATCTAGTTTTGACGCTATGGAGTATGCATTTCTATTGAGAAGTCAGTGTAGGTTCGGTTCAGAGCAAAACTTTCTGAGGTTGGTATTAGGCAATCAAACCTTTGGATTGTTATTCCCAATGGCTTCATGTTCAGAAGCACAGGGAAATTGTGGTCGAACTTGGTTAAGTCAAAAGTCTGGCATCAATTGTTGTCAGACATCAATTTACAATCATCTGATTGCCTTTTCTTCTTTCTTTTTCTAGTGATCGCACATGCAGACTACGATAAAATGTAATTTAATTTCAGGTGGCTCATAGAAAATTTGAATCTTTTTTGTTCTTGATCTCACATGCGTGACCTCCTCTGTGCTACGTCGCCTCCTTTTCTTCTTTTTGACTAAGTCGGATGCTCCTCGTTGATGGCTACTGCATCGTCTCCTTTGCTTCTTTTCAACCAAGTCGAATGCTCCTCACTGTGACAGTTGCTGCATCGCCAAGTTCGGCCATTGAACTGCTACATCAACTTGATCGCCTGTTGGGTTACTGTTCTTCAACTAGGTTGGACATGATTGCTCCTCTGTTTCTTTTTTAACCAAGTCACATGCTCCTTTTTTGCTTCACTTGCATCGATCATGTGCACCTCAATGTCAAAGGCCATATCATCAACCTCCTGGAATGGTGTTGCCGACGACCAAGTGACTTCAGCCATGACCTTCAAATGTCCATCTTATGCTTATAGTACATTGTCTTTTCAAATTTTTTTTTTGTATCTTAAAACAAACTATGTATGTGGTATCTTAGCATGCAATTCTTTTTCCTTTTTCTTTTCCTTCTATTTTCTCCTGTGCTTGTATGTTACTCACAATTTTGATAATTGATTGTTGTCATGTAGCGATCCAGGAATTTTTCTTTGCTCTTGTATGTCCCTTTACTCGAGTCGTTTATGGTTTGCTAATCCTTGGATCTACATCATTGTTTGGCCAAGGAGTTCCATTTCAAAATATCATATTTTTGTTATTGTTTTCATCTCGTTTGAGACAAACTTGTGGAAAAAAAATTGTTGTGAAGGTTTCTTCTTTTTGTTCCCTGCTGTGAAGACTGAGGCTTCTAAAAGTGAGGTTATTTTGATCTCGGATCCTTTCCCAGCGACAGTTGGAGAGGACGTGTGTGATCTCATTGTTTTCAATTCTATTCTTGTAGTAAAGCAGTCTAGCACATCTCCATTCCTTATAGGTGGTCTTCTTGTTTGTGGTCATGGCTTCTTTTCTCCTACTAATATACACATCTTTTAGGTATGACAACTAATCCACAGATATGTGAATGTGAGAGAAAAACGCTTATTAGGAATTCTTCCACCAATAAAAGTTTTGGACGAAAATTTTTCGATAGCAAGAACTATGGGGTATGTGTCTCTTTTTGTACATGTTTTCTATTTTATATATTGAAATAAGATTTTACATATTTTGATATCTAAACTAGTTAATTTTTGCAAGAAACCAAAATCATGTGATTACTTTTGTTGATTGCCTCCATACATGGTTGGAGAATGTTTAGAAGTATTTTTGTGTTATTTATCTTTTTATATTTTTTTTTTGTTATTTTCAAATAAATTGTAATGTTCCTATCAACTCGACTAAGTGTTCCCTATCGACTGAATGGATATGAATATTTCCTATCGACTGGATTTTAGAATATATATAAAAGTGTATGCTTAATATTAACATATCATGCCTAGTTTGATGAAAGAACCAAATGTGCAACGCAGAGCGCAGCATGTCATGCATTGTATTTAACACACGGTCAAATACAAGAGGCAACATCATGAGGTCATCTTTCTCCTACTTCTCGCACCAATAGCATTCAGACCCATTACAAAGTGTCATCTTGCAACCTTTACACCTTATTGCAGTTTATGTTCCCAAGAGAGAATGTTGTGCTTATACATGCAGATAGACATAGCAAAAGAATATTTGTTGCCAAGAGTGAAAAGCGTTCAAATAAATGAAATAAAAGTGACACAAGATAGATTGTAAATCAAAGAGAACATATTTGAGCCATCAGTACAAAATATGGTTGACTATTTTTTTAAGTAGTCAATCCACAGTGTTTGAAAAGCAGCGCTGATGGTTCAATTTTCGCGTGACGTAAAAGAGCGCACAATTCATAAATCGAAGGTCAGTCACCATTAAACGCAATTAATCCGATTAAGTCGCTTTGCATACTAACATCAAATAGTCAACCATGCAAAAAAAAAACATCAAAACGCAACCCCATCTCCCATCAAAATGAATGCCCACACTCTTTTCATATCATGTTGCACATGAAAGTACCAAAGAATTACTTGTCAAAGCAAGAGCAGTGTGCCAAAGATGCGTTAAAATTGAAAGGTATAAAAAATTTCATCGAAAGAATTGTAGTAGCTCATAATTGTGGGGTACTTCAGCATAAATATTGTAGTGATACATATGTGTCATCCCTATATCAAAAGTAGTTCAAAACATGGTTATTAATTACTTTTAAAGCACCTCATCGATTTGCATATCTTCATTCACAGTTTTCTAACATTGTGCAATTGAAATGAAAAAAATATATAAAAAAAAATTTGTGCAAGCTTTAATAAGGATCACGGGAGCAGCCGCCGAACAAGCTCACCGAATTATATTATGTTCATAATGATATTATATTGTTATATAAATATCATTTTAAAAAGTGTGTGCTTCTTTTTAGGTATTACACTATTTAAAATAAATATTGTGTAAATAAAAGAGGGATAATAAAGGGAAGATGCACAATGAGAAGCAAAGGAATTTTCAAACAGTGGAATCCATTTTCTTCAAGGTTTAATCATCATTTTTTACCACAGAAGATTATTTTTCTGTGCGTTGATCTTTTTTCTACCGAAATAGTCAAAATTGAGAAATTTATTCTTTTCTAGAGAATACTTAATCAAAATAACGAATTCAAGGTTGGCTAAGCAATAAATCGAAGAAAGCTCGAAGATGATTCTACAAATCAAATGACTGGAATATGAGAATCCAATTTGTTTACTTACTTTTTTTTCGGTCGATACTCATCAGGTCGAAATTCAATTTATCTAACTAATTTAGTGTCCGAACGAAAATGATATAAATAACTCCTAATTAAAATAATGAATCTAAAATAAAATTACTAGCGCCCAACGACTTTAAAACACCATCCCTTGCGTTCCCTGTTTAGCTGCGTCAACCATTTTGATATGCAAGAGGCTCGTAACTCGGCGGGCAGAGTAATGTCAGATTTTAGTTTAGCTCTTTGTCATTGTTTCCTCCACTTAAAATTCCATCTTACATTTTCTTTTCGCCTTTGGAGACCTCTGTTTGAGAGGTCCGGCAGTCTTCATCCCAGTTGTGGATCTCTCCCCAGTTTACAAGGGTCCACGTACCTAAAAGACTCCCCCCCAAAGAAAATAATTAATTCATTATCTATAGGATGAAGATGTCAGTGACTCAGTAGTAATGGACATGGATCGGACTCAAATTGATTATAAAAAAAAGATGATAAATACAAACAAAGAAGTCCAACCTTAAATTTGTATTACAGAATTAATTTAAGCTTCAAAAGCGCTTTCCCTCGCAATCAATCATCCAAAAGCATGAATCCCATGCAGCATGAAGATTGACATATTGCTACATTTACATTGTACTAACTACAAGGTAAGATCATAAGCAGCCTGGAAAAGATAAATATATCATATTACTAATGCATCTCTTCAGTCTCAAGTCAAAGGCACCACCATAATCGAGTCAGTCTTGAATCTTTAACTCAACTTCTGATGTATCACAAGTCTCACCAGCCGGAAAGCCAGCAACTGCCTGAGAAGTCATCATATCTGTCAGGTAAAATATACTGAAGAAGCATGTAGGATAGTATGAATGCAAAGAACACCTGCATTAAGCCGTTGAATCTGCATCGCTGCATCATAGATCTGAGAGATCAAAAGGTGCCCGTACAAATAGCTGGCCATGCAAGGTGACCACCGCAGAAGTCTGATGAGGATCAATTCGTGAAGGCAAAGTTATGACCTGCAGTTCACGTCGCATGTAAGCATGAGAATCAAAGCACTGTTCACCTTAAAGAAAGTTTGGTGAATTAACCTTTTTAAAAGGAGTGACGCCCCAAGGATTATCTGGTTGCTCAGGCTCACCAGAAATTATCAAACGGCCTGCAGGATCTGACTGAACTTGCACCTGAAAGATTAGAGGCGTACAATCTTAGAAGAATAAACATATGCATGCTCCCTGATATTTATCGCTATAAAATTTCACTAAACCCTCAGACCAGGAGAATGGCATGCCCTATACCTCTTCACGCAACAGTCCAGGAACTAGAGCATAGACTTCGAAGCAGTCCTTCTGTAGAAAAGCATCCTCATTAAAAATACGAAGGAATCAGATTGAAGTTAGACTGCATGCATGAAAGATGGTCATTTTCAGATTCCTTGCAAGATCCAAATTATCTTATGCCATATATGAACTTACAGTTCTCCGGACATTTATTTTGACCCAGTCAGCAGGGTTACCAACATCAACAACCATTATATCACCTCTGCCAACAACAAAATGTCAGTGTAGCTTAATTTAAGAATACCAAGAAACAAATAATATCTAGGAAATCCATGTTTAAAACAAATCATTAGGGAGACATTGAAAAATGTACTTAACAAAGCAATTTGAAAAGTCATCAACAACAACAAAGCCTTATCCCACTAGGTGGGGTCGGCTATTGAAAAGTCATCAATGACTCAAAATTGGTTTTGCTATTTTTTATGCTTATTTGTCTTTGACTATATACTGTAATAACTTTTCTCCCATGGAAGCATACCTAGCAGCATGGATTATGATGCCAGACACCACAACATTTTAAATATAAGTAATATATAACTAAAAATTTTCAATTACAACTTCATTACTATTCATCTTGACGATGTTCAAGAAGAGTTTTATAGGTATTTGACACAAAATTTTGAAAAGAAAAATACTTGCTGAAGGATAACACAACTGGAACATACAGAAAGGGAAGCAAGGGTTTCACAGTCTTAAACCTACATCCTTTTGCATCATCAGAAATAAGGAGCAGGAAAACATCTGTAATGAATTCAAGTATAAGCTGAAGAAGCTTCAAGAAAAAAAAAGTTAAGTTATAAGCTGCAGAATTTAAAATAGGTCTCTAACACTTAACAAGACATGAATACAAATAATTATGGATTTCCTAAGAGGTATATCAAGGCTCTCCTCAAAAAAAAGGAGGTACATCAATGCGCCTTTACTCTTTAAGTACCTGATTTTTGTGGCAATTTGGTAGGCATCTGAATGATTTCCTATGTTTTGCGTAAACAAACTATCGTCTATCACATAAACTCTCAAAGAGGGGGAAATGCTAGAAAAACAAATTACAGCCTATCTTTCTGACCTAATGTTTCTAACATTGAAGGACACCTTTCAGCTATATGGACATGAAAGGCAAGAAAAATGAAGGTAAAGAGTTGAACTTAACTGTGGTTTGACAACATTTGGTCTGGCAACTTTGACCGCGCGCTCCGAGCTTAAAGATTTTCTTTTCTTGAGGGAACCTACACAAATTTGGAACATCTTAGTTGCCACAGAAACATTTTATTAGAAAGAGGCTTGGGATGCTTACTGATGTTCTTGAGATTCTTTTCCTTCTTTAAAAGGGAGCATGAGTTCTTGTCCTATCAAATATCATTCAGAAAAGGAGGAGGCAAAACAGTAAACAATAATATTTTATCCAAAAAGGGACAACACATGCTGACCTTAATAATGGGGTCCCCAACCTCCCCATTACCCAATAGTCGCTGTGAATGCCATCCTTGCATTGCTCTGGCTGCAGCATCCCTTCTAGCTCTACCAGAGCCTGATGCTTGACTCCCGCCAACCTGCAAAGGACATTTGTTATAACCTGGAACTGCTCTATACTAACTAACCTAGGGAGTAAATAAACTAGTAGGATTTCATATCTTGCTTTTTTAGATGTTTATGAGCATTAGCCTGTTCTCTGGCTATGCATCATTGCAAAAGTTTCTTTTGGTTTTAATCTTACTAGGAACTCCGCCTATGTTTTATAGCCGGTCCCAAGCCCGAATAAAGGAGGAGGGTTGTGTTAGGCCCCGACAGCCAGCGTAAAACCCTGTCGAATCTCATAAACATGGATCAACGATGGTTAAATGGCGTCGTATGATCCATGTAGCCGACCTCACCTTGTGGGATAAGACTTTGTTGTTGTTGGTGGTGGTGGTGGTTTTAATCTTACTAGGACATAGGCAACAACAACAAAGCCTTATCCCACTAGGTGGGGTCGGCTACATGGATCATACGACTTCGTTGATCCATGTTCATGAGATTCGATAGGGTTTTACGCTGGCTGTCGGAGCCTAACACAACCCTCCTCCTTTATCCGGGCTTGGGACCGGCTATAAAACATAGGCGGAGTTTTACTAGGACATAGGCATAGACCAAAATATTGTGTTTCAATTCCTTTAAAAAAAATGTGTTTAGCATCAAGGGAAAAAACAAATATAAATGTAAACCAGCTATCTTAGACTAGACTACATCAATAGCAAAAAGTTTTTTTGAGAGAGCATCGATAGCAAAAAGTTGAGCTGCACCATATTGAAAACAAAGTAATAACAAGTCAGATTTCAACATATGACCATATTGCACGAGCATAATAATCAACATAAAGAGAACAAGAAAGGACCTGGCTGTCAATAGGCTCTGAAAGGCTAGGTGGAGGTATTCGCAGCTCGCCAGTTTGAATTTTATGCTTCTCATATTCCAGAAGTGCCTAAACAAAAGTCAAAGTGATTGAGCAAAAGCAAAAGAAAACAAAGATTAAATACTAGGAATTTGAGCAAGAAATTTCAAGAAACCATTTTTTCCATTTATAAAAACTACGGGTGTTTACATTTTTGTAGAAGACAAAATATTCTTGCAAGATGCACAATATATGCAATATCAATATTAGAGCATTGATCTCAAATAATAAGCATTACCTTCTCGTAGAAGATACGGAAAGTCCAAGAGACCGTTGTACAGGTCCTACAAGAATGACATATATAAACAGACGTTCCACCAAACAGGAAAGTCGATATATCCAACATTGCCAACTTATCTAGCAACTAAAAATTCACATTCAAATTTTAAGGCTGAGCTTTTATACTAGTTACGGAAATTAATATTATTTATTTCTCTAATATAATCCGATAAGTAGAATTAGACATCCCTTCCCTGTCAAAAAAATAACATACTTTTAAAACCAACTTAATCTATACCACTAATAGATTTGCTTACATGGATACAAAAAATACTTGAAGATAAAGATCTTACTTGACCCCACTAGAGAAAAGGAGACCATAGTAACCTTTGATTATCGACTTCAAACTCAACTATAAACCAAGAAAACATTACAACAAATCAATGATTCAAAAACAAAATGTTGGCCTAAAGTCTAATACCATAAAGTGTCACATGGTACTTGAGCTTACAAGCTATGATCCTTTTTTAAGTTATTTGCAATAAATCTGAATCCACATCCGGCAACATGCAGAAGAATGTAAACATAGAATCTGCATTATCATGAATTTCTTCCTGTATACAAACACATAGTCAAGTTGTATAATATGAAATCTTAAGCTATTGCATGTGTCTCCTCAATTCATCGCTGACCCCCCCCCCCCCCCAGAAAACATGATCTTTTCTTTTCTTTTCTTTTCTTTTTTTTTTTGAAAACATGATCTGTTACTTTCAAATTTCATTAGCATTAACCAATGCTCATTTTGCATTTTTTATCATATCTACCACATCAACTTATGAACATAATATGGTGCACTTCATGGAAAAGTATTCTGTTGGTTTAATAAATTTTTTTCAGCGACATTTGAACTTCTGAAGAAATTCAAGAAGATCCCAAAACAAAGAAAATAGCTCTGGGGCAGCATAGATAGTTCCTTATGAGTTAGATTATACTAAAAAGAATCTTTGAAAGGGTTCTTAAAGGAAGATCGACATTTCTTTAAAACTTCAAATGTTCAACATGATTATCCTTGTCTTAGTAGTATTATAGATTTCAAAAATAGGAAATGAGCCCATGTTAAGAATTCCAAATGTAGTGATCCACTAATTGCTGGCATTTCTTACTTTGGAGGCTTGAAAGATTCTCCAACTTGACGCCACAGTTTGCATGTAGTCACCTAACAAATGTTAAGGTTAGTCTCATAGGAATCCAATAATGTTGTACTACTCCAAAGGATATGAAAGTTTGTGCTCATGACAAGACTATTAGCATCTAAAACTAATGTCTATATTTTTAGAAAGATTACGTTGCACCTTGTTCTAGAAGCATGACATGCATAAGGACACCATTTTCCATGTCATTGCTTTTGTTTACACACATCTTGCACATTTTTCTAGAAGTATGGAATGTACACTAACGCCATTTTGCATCAATATGCTTTTGTTTCAATGCATGTAGTTTTCGTTAACAAAGTGAATGGTACAAAATTGTACTTTAACCAGAACAGAGTAGCAGGGGTCTTCATTCCTGCAGAAAATATTAAGAACAAAGCTTATCGTAGCATTTTTCAGATTCCAAAGGAACTGTCACTACCAATTTATAGGTTCGAGGCGAGAACCATATAAACCAAGCATTTTAGGATGGGTCATTATGATATAATAACTCTTACCGATCTCAAGGAAGTTAACCATGAGGCCATGTTATTTAACCAAATTGCTGCTGACCTGTTTCTTTTGACAGGTCCAAACCTGCTTATCCTTGGAGAAAAGTATGCACCATCCCCATTCATTAATGTAAATCCAAGATGTCCAACTTTCCCTAATACATTAAGGTTTTGGTAGGTTAATTATATTTTTTTCTCATGGTTCTGTGACCCCGACAACCAGCGTAAAACCCTGTCGAATCTCATGAACATGGATCAACGAGGCGTCGTATGATCCATGTAGCCGACCCCATCTAGTGGGATAAGGCTTTGTTGTTGTTGTTGTTGTTGGTTCTGTGACCCATGGGTGTCCAAGACTATTAACACCGAACTGATCCAATATTTTTTTTTAACGAGAAAGGACGACTAGCAAGCCGGTAGTCATCCAAAAGTTTCAATAATAATAGTAGGGGTCACAAAAGTTTGATAGGGAGGCCAACAAAAACTTCAAGGCCATGAAACCAAAATGACAGCATCACACTACTCCATATCAAAGATGACTTATTTATTCCACACATCATTAACCATCATCACTCTTGCATCACAGTTGAGGAGTTGACAAGAGCCACACCAGTCATCCCATAGTACGAACCACCTATTTCTTGAGGTCCTGAGGTGGGCACTGTTCTCAGGAGGGGCGGTAGGATATACTCTTAGCTAAATTAGTGACTCCAGTAATTGATCCCGGGACTAGTAACTCCCATCAACCTTGGGACACAATCCCGCTAACCAGTTGTGTCAACCAATTTTGATTAATAAGATCACTTGTTTTAATTACATCCACAGCAAAGAAAACCACAAATCATCAAAAGTAATAGATGGACATTAGACAACTGTTAATTCTATTATCGTTTAATGGAAAAAAGGTTCAAAGGACAAATAACCCTTTGGACAATGAGTCGCAGATGTTAGGAAACACTTGGCTATGATTACGATACAACAACAACAACAACAACAAAGCCTTATCCCACTAGGTGGGGTCGGCTACATGGATCATACAACGCCATATTCGTTGATCCATGTTCATGAGATTCGACAGGGTTTTACGCTGGCTGTCGGAGCCTAACACAACCCTCCTCCTTTATCCGGGCTTGGGACCGGCTATAAAACATAGGCGGAGTTTGGCTATGATTACGATAAACTTCTATTATAGTTGATTACCCTTGGAACCATCAGGACTATCTGATAAATAAAAGCATATGACTGTACCTGTTCATGACCCCCGAGTTTGGTTACTTCCCTCCATAACCTGCCAGAACAGCATAGAAGTTACATGCTTTTCAGAAACTAAACAACATCAAATATTTATATGAAATGGTAATGGTACTCACTTGAGACAATTTAGCCCTTCGCCATAAAACTTGGGTGGCTTGAAATCCAAGCTCCTTTCTCTGTAAAAGTTCTCAAGCTCCTTCATAAAAGCACTTTGCTCTTCTTCAGTTCCAGAGTCATCTCCATCCAAGAAGTGGTCAAAACTAAAAGAACTGCTTGGACCCTCCATCGGGGTGGAATAATCAACTATCGCCTTTTCCTCTGTCATCGGTGAACATTCTGCTAATTCCTTTTCCTCCTTCAGAGGTGTATCACTGTTATCGTCTTCGGGTAGGGGAAGTCTAACATTTGTCACTGACAAACTGTTCCCAGTGTGTAGAGGGGTCTCAGAAGTTTCTTTCTTGTCAGACTTGATGTCAGTAGAATCACTTTGTTCAGAAGAATCCTTCAATTGGTTTGCTTGAGAAGGAACTTGACCATTAGTTTGTGACTCTAATGGTGCTTTGTCAGTTATGACAGTCTGTTCCACATCATTAGTTTCAACAGGAGGCAATTCAGTGGTTTCGATCAGGTTAGCTTCTAATTCAGCTTTGATACTCGAATCTTGACAGCTCTGTTCGCTCGCAGGTTTGCTATGCAAAGCACCTGAGGTCTGATTCTCTCTAACTTCCGCATCATTATTTTCACTTTCTTGAATCTCCTCCTCAGTCTTAGCTTGCTCATTCATGACGATGTCGACCGGATCGCCCATTTCTAGTAAGCAAAGGAAGGAACTGCTATAAAATAACGAAACACGACGCGGATCAGGAGACACCCAGCATTAATAAATCAATTCGTTTTTCTTCCCCAACCGTGCTTATACTTTTGCGGGCGATAACAAAACATCAAAATTTGGGACAAGCGAAGCAATCCGTAGGACTCAAAAGTTGCAACAAACACCGCAAGATGATCGCGCCGATGATTTCTAGCCAAACCAAACCTTATTGCAAACCGATAAGAATTGGAAAACCCCACAAAAGATGGGCGGAGGAGGACAGAGCACTCAACTCTCTTTTGACCGCTGCTTCGGCTTCAGGTTGCTGGTCCGACGGCGACGCTTGCCGGAGGAGATAGGGCGGCGGCAGCAGAACGGAGGACGAGGAGAAGCTTTGCAAGCTCAATGCCGCCGGAAATATACGCAGCGCAAACGAGGACGGAGGAAAGGAAGAGGAGAGCAGCTCCGGTGGCCTCCTATTCCTAGGGTTTCGCTTCTCTGCCTGACTGCCGAATGTGAGAGAGAGAGGAGAGAGAGAGAGAGACGCAGCGAGCGAAGTGGAGGAAAATAAATTTGTGGAACAAAATAAGCAATGACAATTGAATTCAATAAAAGATATATACAAAATAAACTCATGAGTTTATGTTACAAAATAAACTTATTGATCTCATAAAGTAATTATTATTTATATAGTTTGCATAGAAATATATTATATCTGTTTTACCATAAAAGTAATTAACATTTTTACCTCTTTCTATAAACTTTATGGGCCTGTTTGGAAGAGAATTAACCACCGGAATAAGTCATTATTCTTTCTAAAAATGACAAACACTAAATAGAATAAGATTAGCATTATAATTTGTGTGTACAGATTTCAATTAATGTTTATTCTTGTCGGATGGTCGTCTGCAAGATGATTCAAAATACTAATTATAAATTTGTTATTAACTGTATGCAATTTTTTAGTAAAAGAAAATAGTAATGCTGATAAAAAAATATTTGAAAGCTTCTCAGCTATTTGTATTAATTAAAAGTTAAACATTAATAGAAATTAATTCTTAAATTTGACTAACAATGCTTACATAATTTAACTAATTAGGAAGAACAAATTTTAAATTTATCTTTAAATTAATTTGCCATTAAAAATAGCATTTTCTTTATATTATAATTAGTACTAAAGTTTTAGCACTTTATATCTTTCACCTAAAAACGATAAATTAGTATTGTTTTAACACTTATAAATTAATGAAACCAGAGAAACAGTTGGCGACTTTAAAAATAGGTGAGGGGAAAATGCGATCAGTTCAATAGTTTACATTATATATATATATATTATTAAATTATATCCAATGAAGAATATTTTGACTTCTTCAAATCAGCTTTATTGGACTGAGACCAAACAGTTTTTACCGGAGCCTATGGTTCGAAATTAAGAAACATATTACTATCCAAAAGAAAAAGGGTAAAAGAATATCATCCGTATAACTTCTAAACACGTGCATCAAATTTGAGGGTGAACAAATTACTTGGTATAAGTAACCAGTGGAATTACGTTCGGACGTTAACAGTCTCGTATTGATCCCTAAAGTTACTATTTTGATTTGATTAGGAGAATATCCCACTCCGGATTCGTTAAGTGTTAATAATTTTGAATAAATATGGGGGTGCAAAAAAAATCAGATTGAAATGAGTTCGAAAATATAATCGGGGCACATCTAGTTGCCCTCATCTAATTCAATTTTATATAAAAATATTTTTAAATAGATTTAAAATATATATATAATTATTAAATTAATTAAAGCCCTCATTTTATTATTTATTCTCAACAAAATCATTTTATACATCATATATTTAAATAAAAAGTTATAATATAATAAATAAATATATATTAAATATATATACTTATTATATTATTAAATAGTTGAGTCAAAAGTTAATCTAAGTTTTTCTAATTGGATGTGGACCAAAATATGTTTTGAGTCAAAAATAATTTTTAAAAATGAGTTGAATCGAGCCGGGACGGCCGGGTCATCTTGTTGAAAGTCACAGCCGTTCTTCATCGTCGTCTCCGGCTATTATGAGTTGTCGAACTAAAGGTAAGGGAGTTGCAGTTGCATCTTGTATCAGCGAGTTACCTTTACCTTATAATAGCGCATTATTCTATAGCTATTTACTTTTAGTGTAAATTGGTGTCCTCGGTGGTGATTGAGTGTGTATAATTTTGTAATTCATTTACTCTTGAATCAAAGGTTTCATTCGGGCAACTTTAATTTTCCTCTTCCACTTTCTTCTTTGTTCGACCTTAGATTCGGTTTTATTGATTCTCTTGAGCTCAACATTCATCGTTTGCTTCGCTGGTTGTAGCTGTCGGTGAGCCTAAGATGGCCCCTGCAAGTCCAGGCACGACGTCCTTCTTCCTAGTTTTCATGTTTTTTCCATTGATGATCAAATTACTTTGCTCTGTTTGTTTCTTGTCTCTTTTCCTTCCTTCTGCTCTTTTTTTTTTTGTCGACGAGATCTGGTTGACGATTCCCTTTTTTCCTCTTTATGTTTCTTTCATTTCCGCAGATCTTTGATCATTGTTTTTCGCTTTGTAGTTCTTGTTTTTCGCATTTGTCAACCATGTTGTCAGTCGAGTTCATCTCGCCAGAAGTTCCGGAGTTCCGTCTCCATTTCGTTGGATTGTTATTGTTGTTATCAACGTTCTACCGGAGGCTTTGTCGGATCATCCTTATGCATGAGTTTTATCTCCTATCTCATTCGGCGTGTCGTTCGGCGATTTTGGAGATGTACAGACGTTGTCGTCGGATTTCATCCCTTATTGGGCTTTGATCGGAGCTTAACCTTAGTTTACCAATGTTGTTGTCGACATCTGGAGTTTGTTGATGTTGTTATCAATGATAGGAATTGTCGGATGTTCTCCAACGTCCACTTTTGAAGCTTTGGCTTTTGCAGCAATCAACGTCTAGTTTAGAGCTCTGTCTCTATTAGTTCATCGATTAAGTTGCTCCTCATCAGTCTCTTTCTCTATGGAATCATCGTCGTTCTTCGAAGCTTAACCTCTTATTTTCTACTGAGATCATTGTTGATGTTGTCATCGATTTTGGAGTTTTTGTCTCCTTTGTTATTGGCGTCCATAAGATGTGTTCAAATCTCCTTTCGGCCATTGTCGACGTTCTTGAGGTTAGAAGGTGACCACTACTATCTACCTCTATTTCGACTATGGCCATTTATGTCATTGCTCAGTTGGGGCATATGTTTTTTCTCTATCATAGTTTTTGACTTCCTTCCATAAGTGAATCCATCGTCGCCATCTCCGATCATTTCATTTCTAGTCGTCGCTGCTCATTCACATCTCTGGTTCTTGTTCTTCTTTTACATTGTTGGCAACTACATTGTGTTTCCTCCTTTGATCTGCTTGCAGTCAACGATCATCGAGCATGGGAGCTCTAGTTTTTTTAGTTGCCCCGAAGCTTCTGATGATTCCATACATATTGATGAAACTGAGCCATCTTACGTGTCGTTGGAGCAAGTCAGAAGCTCTCTATCTTCGTGTTTCAGTTTCTTCTTCTGACAAATGGGTATGCCATCTCAGTGTCGACGTGATGTCCCAAACTACGTTGCTCGACTCATGTTTGTCATCTCTCAATGAGGGGGCATGTTAGAAGACATCACATCGTTGTGCAGCAACGGCAACATGTTGTGTATTGGAGCAGTTGTGTCGTGTCATTGAGTTGAAGGAAGAAAACACAATAAATAGTATTCTAATCAAAAGGAGGCATGTAGCTAGTCACTGGTTCTGGCATACTCGCTTTACTCAACGAGCACGTGCTCGATGAATTATTACTGACACTATAGCGAGATTCCGAAGGAGAAATCTGTCGAAGCGCCTGACTAAGAAGAGGAACCATACGGGTTACAACCGGGTTCAAATTCAAGGCATTATCAACAATCTCATTGGCATGCTTGTCTCCTCTAAAGATTTCGTTCAGGATCCCGAGCAATGGGTTCG
The DNA here is from genome assembly GCA_030549335.1 of Pontederia crassipes. Classification (NCBI taxonomy): domain Eukaryota; kingdom Viridiplantae; phylum Streptophyta; class Magnoliopsida; order Commelinales; family Pontederiaceae; genus Pontederia; species Pontederia crassipes. The sequence continues at coordinate 3,578,334 of JAUKPH010000017.1, forward strand.
ACAGTTTCTGCACCTCCCACACATCCTTGATTAGCTCAATTGCAGCTGCCCGAACCATTGTTTTCATTGAAGAAGACGTTGAGTCCGAGGATGTTTCCAGTAATGCGAAAAATTTGACTATGATCTCTCTCAGAAAGACCACGTTGTGCAAAGTGACGAATGATGCCACATCGAAATTTGCACCGCACATCTTCTTGGCATTTGCCTTCACATGCAACTAGAGTGTAGCATTGGTGTTTCTGCATGTTTGGAGAAATATGCAGGAAATATGAATACGACGTGAGTATGACATGAAGTTTAAATTATCTTAGAGGATGCCTTTAAGAAATTACCTAGGACAGTTGTCTCCTAGATTGGCCTACACCCAAGCATAAAGTGAAGAAGCATTCATTATATACATTAATCTTATATATGATGATAAACATAAAAAAAACTAAAAGAAATAGTAGTTTCATCACATTTAAGTACCTCTCTATATAGGTTGATTCTTCCTAGAGGAGGACTTGCACTCGAGGCTTCCACGACATGCCAACCAGTTGATTAGTGCATGACATCTCATCTCCTCATGCATATGCCCCCATTATGTTGTTGTACGTGTATAGTATAGTTGTACACATAAGAGAGTTAGTACACGTGGCATTTGATTTATAAATGATAGTTATAACTGTCATGTATATAAACAACTCATAGCTCTATAGATTCTTTGTTCTTTTTGGATTGAATTCTTCTTCCATCTTCTATGTATGCTTCAAACTATTTTCTTGTTGTTCTTCTTGAATCTTCTTAACACGGTATCAAGAGTTCGAACCTCGTTAAGCTCTTATTAAAAGAAATATTTCCTCCTATTATTGTTCATATGGTGGACTGGGCTAGACCAAAGTTGTCAGCAACCCACACGTAAGGAGAGTGTTAAGAATATAAAATCAATGACGTTGCTCTTCTTAATGACTTAAGCTTTTAGAAAAAATGGTCAACACATCAAATTTAACACATTCCACATTCGAGTGATGCAAAATACATAAAAAATGAGTGAGATTCTAATGCATGGACTATAATTGAAACTAATTAAATTATTGCATCCTTGCAAGTCACCTGACCCGATCATAAACTAAGATATCAATGGACAATCGAGCAATTGGTCTTACAACAACAAAGAAAAACAGAAAATACAAATGCTTGGCGATTGGCTAGGACACTTGTTTGCCCCCTTTTTGTATCCTATCCAAAAGAAAATGCATTAAAGTTGTACATTTGTTTCATGAATTGTTCCACAATTGTTTTTATATGTATTTATCTATTATTATTATGAAATTAATATCATCAATATTTGATGCATTCTTATAAAATACTATTATGATCTGCATAGTCAATGTCAAGAATCATTTATTTAATGAATCATGATAGCTTACTCAATTTTTTCATGGACAGCTAATCTTAGAAATGATAAGGAAAACCATCAATATAATATCTTGGAATATTGTGTTGTACAATTTAAATGGCAATAAAGAAAGAAGTATTCTAATAATTGATGTTCACACAATCATCCTTTTATCCTCTCTCATCAATCATCCTTTGCCTCCAATCAACTATCCAATATTATCCTCTCTCATCATCACATCATCCTTTTATTGATCAATTCCTAAGGGAAAAAATGAGGTTGAATCATTTTTCTTTCCGAAGAACAACCTCCTTCATCTTCTCCTCACTCTCACCATCTTCATTTCCTCCCCTCTTGTTTTGCAATATCAATTAAAAACATAAATTTGTATCTTTGTTAAGCTTTCACTATTTTGAATACCCAAACATAAAAATGGAAACAAAATAATTCCACAAAGAAAACTAAAGGAAGTTAATTTTTTTAAAAGTGGTTTCCATTGGAAAATTTTAAAGCTTTGATTTTTTTCCTATTTTTCCAAACGAGACTTTAGTATGCAAATATACTCTCATTGATTGCCATTTCTTAGTTATTTTTTTATCATTTAATGAGCACGTGTGATTAAATCCATGCATGAATATAATTTAACCATTAATACATTGGTATTTAAAATTAAGGAATATAATATAATACATCTAAAATTACATTAATGCTCTTATTCTTTTGGTCGATAATTAGCCACTTATTTCAATAAATTATACGTTAAATTTTATCATGCAATAAAAAAAATTAGTAATCACTTTAATTAGCCTCATCTTCTTCATCATTTAGTTAAGTTGATGTCATTTTACTTTCTTACTAACTATTGGCCAGGGACGGACCGAGGGGGGTGCAATTTCATATAGAGAATAACATTTTATATACATGACACCCCCACCCCAAAATTTGGACTTGGATCGTTCGTGTCGACCAACATCTTTAATTCTCGTGGACGCCACAAACTCTTTTTGTTTTGAAAATACTTTCTTATACTTTTTTTGTCAATAATTTACTAGTATTGAAATTGATATGACTATGGAAAGATATAGAATGATAGATTATTTAACTTTTATATTCATTGATATTAATGTAAGTAATTGTGATATGAACTTTTGATTTTTTTACTAAATTTCATGTATTCTTAAATGTTATCTTAAATTGTACTATCATGTTGTCTCTTGATATTTTGGATCGTGTTCCTACAATTTCTTCTTCTTCTTAGGCTTTACTTACATATAGGTTTTGTCGGCATTATTAGCAATTTGATAAGCGGATTGCGATTTAACTAGCAGATAGCGGATGATGACTAATGGTTAGAGGTTATAACAAATAAGCGGTCGATAAATTTAGCGTGATGAATATAAAATGACATAATTAGTCATATGAGAAATTATACAATTCAAGCACTATACATATTCTATTATAATGCAATAAATATATTATTTATATCTCAATTAAATAAAATAAAATCTCATAACTAATTTTTTGTTAAAATATATAGAAATTTATATTGACAATAAATTTTATATAGTGCACCTGTGATAAAAAAATATTGATTATAAAAAGAAATATAGTTAAATGGTTCTTAAATAAAAATGAAAAAATACTAAGATAAGTTAAGAAAGAAATAATGTATTTGAATAAGGGTAGAATTGAAAAAAAATTATAAACCGCTAAACTCTAATTGCTAAACGTTAGTAAAAATAGCTTTTTAATATTTTCATACGAAACGCTAAACACTACTTATTTTTATCATTTATCAAATAAACAATTAGCGTTTGAACTGTTGGATCTAAGTTTTAGAGATATATAAAATTATATTTTGATGATACAAACTTCGAAAGATTAAAGTTAAAATGCTAAAAAAGTTTAAAGAAAAAGGGATAACTTTATGCACTACACTTTGATTAAATAATTAACTATGATCCTATTAGATTTTGGATTGGTCATAAATATCCAATTTGGTAGAAAATTCTGTTAACTTTCCCTAGAATTAAAAATCATCTCATTTGGATAACTGTGAAAAAGTTATGCTTAAAATAGTGTAGGACGATCAAGCCACCGATTGGAAAATAGGTCGGCCGGTCAGGAACATAGGTTGATCGGTCCAGAACACAGGTCGATCGGTCAGTGCAGAAAATGTCCAATTTCAACCAGCAGAATATCGAGACTGTACAGGTCGACCGGTCCAAGACACAGGTCGACTAGACAGTGCAGAATTCACCAACGATCACATTTTTTCATAAAAAAAGTGTACCGATCGACCGGTCCATATGTGCGGTCAACCAACCTCCGAGTCAAATGAACAATAATGGTCAAATTTAAAGGAGAAAAGTACGGAATGATTTTTGGACGACTTTCTCACTTGTAGAAGCCTATAAAATGAGTGTCAAAGCCAGAAGGAAGTGCACTCATCCAAACCTTAAAGAAAAACTTCAAGTTATGAAAAAAATATATTCTTCTTGAAGTTTTCATTTTTAGTTTGCTCTTCTTTCTCTCTTCCACTCTTGTGAGCATAGAATTGTAAAAAAGAGAAATATTTTTTTCAGAAAAATTAGAGAGAGCTCCTGTGTAAAAGAGGTTCTAAATCTTACCTCTTGAGTGAGAGAAATAGATTAGCTTCCTAAGAGGAGATGTTGCCTTGTCTTTCGAAGTGAAAAAAAAGGTGATGGTGTAAAGGGTTTTCTTCCTTACCCCATTTGTAATAAAGGAAGGGATTAGTGAAATCTCTTATGATCTCGAGGTCGAGAAGTCGGACAGGGACGTAGGCCAAGGTGTAGCCGAATCTCGTCAACAACCATCGCGTTTATTTGTGTTTGATTTTCTCTCTCTCTCTTCGTTCATATTGTGTTTATAATCTGAATTTCAAAGGTTTTAAGAATCGGTTTTGTGCTTCCGCGACGAATTTCGTGAAATCGATATTTTCGATTAAACACCAATTCACCCCCCTCTTGGTGCTCTTTGGAATCCTACAATTGGTATCAAAGCGAATTGCTCTCGTTTTAATTTTTTGAATCATCTTGTTTTAAGATCTAATCATTTTTAGATCTAGTCCTTTTAAGATTCAATTATCTTGTTTTAAAGTTTAACCATCTTAATAGCTATGGCATTAAGTGGATTTATTTTTGCCGAAGGACAATCAATTAGCCGTCCTCCCCTTTTAAATGTATCAAATTTTCAATATTGAAAAATTATGATTCAAGTATACATTTGTTCTATTGATATTAACATGTGGGATATCGTTGAAAAAAGTTATTATCTTCATGAAAAATTACCTACCGAACATGACGGAAGATAGAAATTTTTTTGAAATTGGATTGGAAAGCAAATAATATTTTTTATTGTGTTTTAGATTCAATAGATTTCAATCGGATTTCTAATTGTGAAAGTGCAACCGAAATTTAGAAGAAACTCATTACTACTTATGAAGGAACGAATAAAGTCAAAGAATCTAAATTAAATATTTTGAATCATCAATATGATTCCTTCAAGATGCATGAAAATGAATTCATAAATGATATGGTTGCTCAATTTAATGATATTATGAATGACTTAGCCTCTTTGGGAAAGCATAAAACTAACCTCAAAAAGTGAAAAAGATTCTCAGGTCTCTCTCCTCCAAATGGCATACGAAGAGGATCGTGATTGAAGAAAAAGATTTGAATAAATTAAATTTTGATGATTTTATTGGTTCACTTCTAACCTATGATATCGGAATCCAAGAAGAAAAAGAATCCAATGCTCCTAAAAAGAAGACATTGCCTTTGAAAACAAGCCAAAATGAAGATAACTCAAGTGAAGAAGAAATGGACGAAAAGAAACTCGTCCGCTATACAAAAAAACTTGACAAATATTTCAAGTTGGTGAAATCTAAAGAAAAGAGTGAGAAGCTGAAAAAAGAATTATATAAACATCACTCAAAAGACAAAAATGAGACATATCAGAAGGAGAAGAAGAAGAAATATAAAGAGTCAAGTGAAGATGAATCAAATGACTCATCAAGTTCTTCTAATGAAGATGCATACTTGTGCCTAATGGTACACAACGATGAGGTAACTTCAAACTCCTTAATTTCAAATAATGATTCATCGAGATTTTTCGAAGAAAATATTTCTTTAAATGTAAATGAAGAACTCTCCTCTCTCGTAAAAACATATTTGTCAACTAAAGAGGAAAATAAAAAATTACTATATGAAATTGAAAAAATTCAAAAATGAAATTGAAACTTTAGAAATTACACGTGCATGTGAAATTATAAAACTAGCATGTTCTTTAGAAAAAGTAAGGAAGGAAAATGACCTTTTGAAAAACTCATAAAATATGACTATTTCTTATGTAACGATAAATAATCTTAGTAATCATTTTGGACATAAAAATTTGTAGTATCCCAAATGGCACCAAGAGGGGGGTGAATTGGTATTCAATCGAAAATATCAATTTCATAAAAATCATCGCTGAAGCACAAAACCGATTCTTAAATCCTTTATAATTCAGATCATAAATTCAATATGAATAGGGGAGAGAGAGAAAATCAAACGGACACGGTGATTTGTTGACAAGGTTCGGCCACACCTTGGCCTATGTCCCCGCTCCGACTTCTCGACCTCGAGACCGTCGGAGATTTCACTAGCACTTCCTTTGTTTTAAATGGGACAAGGAAGAAAGCCCTTTACACCACCGTCTTTTTCTTCGCTTCGAGAGGCAAGGCAACCTCTCCTCCTAGGAAGCTAATATATTTCTCTCGCTTAAGGGGTAAGATTTTGAACCTTGTTTACACAGGAGCTCTCTCTAATTTTATGAACAATAATGTTTTTCTCTTTTCCATTTCTAAGCTCACAAGAAAGGAAGAGGGAAAGAATGAGAAAACTATAAAATGAAAATTTCAAGAAATGGTCTCTCTTTGATAACTTGAAATTTTTCTTCAATGAGTGCCTTTGCCTCTAGCTTTGGCACTCCTTTTATAACCTTCAATGTGTGAAAAATTCGTCCAGAAATTATTTCACAAATTCCTCCTTCAAATTTAACTGTTACTGTTCATTTGACTCGTAGGCCGGTCGACCAAAATTTTGGACCGATCTATGCGACCGTTGCACCATTTCTCCAATTACCGCAGCTGGTCGGTCGACCGGAATATCGATCGGTACAGTCTCGCAGTTTTGATTTATAACCGTTGAGGTGATCAGTCGATCGGTGGTTCGACCGGACTGTCGACAGGTACAATTTCGATATCAATCGGTTCTGGATCGATCGACCGGCATCTTCATTTGGTCGACCGGACTGTCGATCGATCTTCTTTGCGTCGACCGGCAGGTTGACCGACCTGCACTCTTTTGATCATAACTTTCTGCACAATTATTCAAAATAGATGATCTTGGAGTCCATGGAAAGCTAACAGAATTCTCTATAAATCCAAAATCTAATTATTTCATAGTCAAATATGTAATTAAAGTTGTGCATAAAGTTATCTCTTTTTTTGGACTTTTTCAGCATTTGAATCTTTCGAGGTTTGTTTCATCAAAGTATAATTTCATATGTCATTGAAACTTTTACCCAATAATCTCCCCCATTTTGGTGAAGACAAACTGAGAAATATATAAATTGGCGAAAAAGTTGTAAAATCTTTGTAAAACAATTTTACTCCCCCTAACACTCAACTTTTCTCACAATGGGAGATATTCATATAAAATATATTCATGTCATATTCTCCTATACTTCTCCCCCTTTTATTTCATCAAAAAGTCATTTGTAAATGAAGTATACATAAGAAACCATATGTAACTCCCTCTTAATAAAAAAATATTCTTCCCCATTTTTGTCATATAATAGATATGTAGAGTATTGCAAGTTTTGAAAGATAACTCCCCTTAAATTTATGCCTATTTTATAATGAAAACTAATTTATGAAAGTCAAAACAAAATTGTATTAAGAATCAAAATATGACATAGAACTTTGATCCAACAATGATGCCTATGATATGTCAAAATAAAGATTAATCATGCTCCCCCTATTACTATTACCAATTTTTATTTATATGTTCCTTTTTAAAAAAATTTATAGTTTTGAATTTTTTGAGTGACATAAAAAATAAATGATACTTTTACCATAACCTTTCTGCCCTCACATCTCCAACTCCATATGTCCTTTGCATGTGAGACACATCTGAAAAGAAATCAAGTAATTTTTGGTACCCAAATTTTCTTGGGTCCGATTTTGTTAGATAATGTTCTTTTCGGAACCCAAATCATGCCATGTTGTAATGATTTTCTTATTTTATATTGATATGCATAATGGCCATAAAATCCGCATGTAAAACATTTGAGATGTGATTTTCTATGTTTGAATTTCCAATAAAAATTTTCATATCCAAAATGATTCCTAAAATTATTTGTCGTTACATGAGAAATAGTCTTATTTTGTGAGTTCTTCAAAAGGTCATTTTCCTTCTTTACATTGTCTAAAAAATATGCTAGTTTTATAATTTCACATGCATGTGTAATTTTCAAAGTTTCAATTTCATTTTTGAAAATTTCATTTTCCATAAGACATATATCTTTCTTTTAATTTTTCAATCTCATGTATTAACTTCTCATTTTTCACTAGACTCTTCATATTTTTTCTTTTTACCTTTTCGGATTTTTTCTTCTTTGTGGTGCTTGTATGATTTTCTTGTTGGCTTCTCGTTCTTGTCTTTCTTCTTAACCAACTTGAGATATTTATCCAATTTTCTTGTGTAGAGTGCGAGTTTCTTTTTATTCACTTCCTCTTCGCTTGAGTCTTCTTCTATTGTATTTGCCTTTAATGTCAATGTTTTCTTCTTGTGAGCTTTTTCTTTTTTATCTTCTTGGATTGAGATCTCATATGTTAGAAGTGAACCAATAAGATCATCAAAATTCAATTTGTTCAAATCCTTTTCTTCGATTACGGTCCTCTTTGTATGCCATTTTGAGGAGAGAGACCTGGGATTTTTTTTTCACTTTTTGAGGATTAGATCTTGCCTCGCCCAAAGAGGCTAAGCCATTCAAAATATCATTAAACCGAGCTACTATATCATTTATGGATTTATTTTCATGCATTTTGAAAGAATCATATTGATGGTTTAAAATATTCAATGTAGATTCTTTAACCTTGTCGATTCCTTCATAAGTGGTGATGAGCTTCTCCCAAATCTAGGTTGAAGATTCACAACTTGAAATCGGATTAAACTCTGTCGAATCCAAAGCACAATAAAAAATATTTTTCGCTTTCCAATCAAGTTTTGAAAAAAATCTTTTTTTTTTCTTTAGAATCAATAGGTAACTTTTCATGAACATAAAAACATTTTTCAACTATCTCCCACATGTCGATATCAATAGAACAAATATATGCTTGAATTCTAATTTTTCAATATGCAAAATTTGATGCATTTAAAAGGGGTGGACGACTAATATATTGCCCTTCGGCAAAACCAAATCCGCTTGATGCCATGGCTTTTGAAGATTGTTAAATCTTAAAACAAGATGATTGAATCTTAAAAATGATTAGATCTAAAATGATTAGATCTGAAAACGAGAAGATTCAAAAGATCAAAACAATAGCAACCCGTTCTGATACCAACTGTAGGATCCCAAAGGGCACCAAGATGGGGGGAATCGGTGTTCAATTGAAAATATCAATTTCACAAAAATCATCGCGGAAGCACAAAACCGATTCTTAAATCCTTTATAATTCAGATCATAAATTCAATATGAATGGGGGGAGAGAGAGAAAATCAAACTCAAATGGACACGGTGGTTTGTTGACAAGGTTCGGCCACACCTTGGCCTACGTCCCCGCTCCGACTTCTCGACCTCGAGATCGTCGGAGATTCCACCAGCACTTTCTTTGTTCCAAAAGGGGCAAGGAAGAAGCCCTTTACACCACCGCCTTTTTCTTCGCTTCGAGAGGCAATGCAATATCTCCTCATAGGAAGCTAATCTATTTCTCTCGCTCAAGAGATAAAATTTTGAACCTCTTTTACACATGAGCTCTCTCTAATTTTTTGAACAATAATGTTTTTCTCTTTTGCAATTCTAAGCTCACAAGAGAAGAAGAGAGAAAGAACGAGAAAGTTATAAAATGAAAACTTCAAGAAATGGTCTCTCTTTGATAACTTGAAGCTTTTCTTCAATGAGTGAATGAGTGCCTTTGCCTCTGACTTTGACACTCCTTTTATAGCCTTCAATGTTTGGAAAATTCGTTCAGAAATCATTCCACAAATTCCTCTTTCAAATTTAACCGTTATTGTTCATTTGACTCGGAGGCCGGTCGATCGAAATTCTAAACTGGTCGATCGGTCTACGTGACCGTTGCGCCATTTCTCCAATTACCGCAGTTGGTCGGTCGACCGGACTATCGATCGATGTCTCTATCGGTATAGTCTCGCAATTTTGATTTTTAACCGTTGAGGTGATCGGTCGACCGGTGCTTCGATCGGACTGTCGACCGGTATAGTTTCGACGTCAACCGGTTCTGGATCGGTCGACCGACATCTTCATTTGGTCGATCGGACTGTCGACCGGCCTTCTTTGTGTCGACCTGCACTCTTTTGATCATAACTTTCTGCACAATTATTCAAATTAGATGATCTTGGAGTCCATGGAAAGCTAACAGAATTCTCTACAAATCCAAAATATAATCATTTCATAGTCAGTTATGTAATCAAAGTTGTGCATAAAGTTATTTTTTTTTCTTGGACTTTTTCAGCATTTTAATCTTTCGAGGTTTGTTTCATCAAAATATAATTTCTTATGTCATTAAAACTTTGACCCAATAAAATTCATATTGGAAATCCAATCATCTATATGTCAGAAAATCACATCTGAAATGTTTTACATGTGGATTTTATGATCATTATGCATACCAATGCAAAATAAGAAAATCTTCGAAACATGGATTGATATGGGTTCCGAAATGAACATTATCTAACAAAATCAGACCCAAAGAAATTTGGATACCAAAAGTTACTTGATTATTTTTCAGGTATGTCTCACATGCAAAGGACATATATAATTGGAAATGTGAAGGCACAAAGGTTATGGTAAAAGTATCATCTATTTTTTTTAATCAAAAATTCAAAATTACTATTTGTTTGAAAAGAGAGAACATCTAAAATTGGTAATAGTGATAGGGGGAGCATACTAAACTTTATTTTGACATATCATGAATATCATTGTTGTATCAAAGTTTTATGCCATATTTTAATTATTAATATATATAAATAATTTTGGCCTTCGTCAAATTGTTTCCATTTGCGATTATAAAATTTAGGGGGAGTTATTTCTTACATACTAACTATTTATGATGCAATATTTACATATTTCTAATATGAAAAAGGGGAAAATAATTTTTTTTCAAAGATGGCATGATTAAGGGGGAGTTACATATGATTTCTTATATGCTTCATACACAAATTATTCTTTTTTATGAAACAAAATGAGGAGAAATATGATCTGAATATCACATTATATGAAGAGTTCCTTACAATTTATACTTATGTGAATATCTATCATTGTAAGGAAAGTTGAGTGTTAGGGGGAGTAAAATTGATTTTACAACTTATTTTATAACTTTTTCTTTTTTCGTAACTTATATATTTTTCATATTTCTCGATTTGTCTTCATAAAAAGGGGGAGATTGTTGGATCTAAATTTTAGAGATATATAAAATTATATTTTGATGATACAAACCTCGAAAGATTAAAGTTAAAATGCTGAAAAAGTTTAAAGAAAAAGAGATAATTTTATGCACTACACTTTGATTAAATAATTAACTATGGTCCTATTAGATTATGGATTAGTCATAAATATCCAAGTTGTAGAGAATTCGGTTACATTTTCATAGAATAAAAAATCATCTCATTTGGATAACTGTGAAAAAAATTATGCTTAAAATAGTACAGGACGATCGAGCTGTCGACTGGAAAACAGGTCAGCCAGTCAGGAACACAGGTCAACCGGTTCAAAATATCGGTCAATCGGTCCAGAACTTAGGTTAACCGGTCAACGCAGAAAATGTCCAATTTCAATCAGCAGAATGTCGAGACTGTACTAGTCGAGGTACCGGTCGACCGGTCCATATGTGCGGTCGACCGACCTTCGAGTCAAATGAACAGTACCTGTCAAATTTGAAGGAGAGAATTATGGAATAATTTTTGGACGACTTTCTCATTTGCAGAAGTCTATAAAAGGAGTGCCAAAACCAGAAGGAAGTGCACTCATCCAAGCCTTGAAGAAAAACTTCAAGTTATCAAAAGAAGACATTCTTTTTAAAGTTTTTATTTTTAGTTTGCTCTTCTTTCTCTCTTGCACTCTTGTGAGCATAGAATTGTAAAAAAAGAAATATTTTTGTTCAGAAAAATTAGAGAGAGCTCCTGTGTAAAAGATGTTCTAAATCTTACCTCTTGAACGAGAAAAATAGATTAGCTTCCTAAGAGCAGAGGTTACCTTGCCTTTCGAAGCGGAGAAAAGACGATAGTGTAAAGGGCTTTCTTCCTTGCCCCATTTGAAACAAAGGAAGGGATTAGTGGAATCTCCGACGGTCTCGAGGTCGAGAAGTCAGAGCGGGAACATAGGCCAAGGTGTGGCCGAACCTCGTCAACAACCATCGCGTCTATTTGTGTTTGATTTTCTCTCTCTCTCCCCATTCATATTGTGTTTATAATATGAATTTCAAAGGTTTTAAGAATCGGTTTTGTGCTTCTGCGATGAATTTCATGAAATCGATATTTTCGATTAAACACCAATTCACCCCTCCTCTCGGTGCTCTTTGGGATCCTACATGAACCGCTAAACACTACTTGAAATGTAATTTTAATGTTGCCAAATAGAACCGTAATGTGGAAGCGATTTAACATAGCGTGAAAGCGGTCTTTACTTTCTAAATATCCTTTCCTATTTGTCCTCCCAAGACTAACTAACTTTTAAATAATTTTACAATGAAATGATCTAATGGCTCAATACCCATGTGCATTATACATCACCACGAACTTTGCTATTATCCACGCCTTCATCCTTACTTATCGGTTCAGCTACTTGTGTGATTCAAACGCAGAAAATAGAAATTCTATGAGTAATAAATACTCGGTACATACGATAATACAAAAGGATATAAAATCATGAAAGAAATGAATCAAACTTAGTAATGTAATAATATCATTGTTCAATAATCATACACTTTAATAAACATTTTCTTTACTCTTCCTATTTTTGTTCATATTCATGCTTCTTGTTCGTGTTCATGATCCTATTCATATTCTTCATATTATTATATATATCTATGTCCATATTTATGATTTTTGTACTTGTTCATGTTCATATACTTATCCATCTTCTTATTTTTGTCCATGTCCATGTTTTATTTCCATGTTCATGGTCCTTATACTTGTACTTGTTCATGTTCATTTCGTTTAATATTATTTCTTCTTCACTTTTCATGTTCATTCTTTTTAATGGTACTCATGATACTTGTATACGATTCTTGAATTAGGATTGGACTCTAGAGGCTACCCACAAACTCTAGAGGTGGCTCCCACCATTTCATCGTACGACGTAGCACTTAGTTCATCCAATCTCCTATGGTTAAGGGTATTTTATTTGGCCCTACGTATCAGGATTTTATATGTTTGTGTGCAATTAGTAAATAAGACTCCCAATATTTTTTAGCTTTTATTTTATTACCTAATTAACTATCTTTTCAATTCAATTCATCATGCATCAATGCATAGAGTAAAAAAGACATTTAACATCACAACAAATCGATAAAAATCACATAAAAATACCCATAATCCGGGTCGGGCTAATACAAACCCGGGCCAAGTTTAATATGGCTTGGGTCGGGTTCTAACATAGTTTAACATTAACATATTTTTTTCTATGGAAACCTGAGTCGGGTTTGTTCTAGCTCGAAACAAGTTTCTGTACAAAGGAATTCCAACACCGAAATATGCTCTAACTTTTCTATCAATGCATGCATGCTTTCAATTTAAAATTAAAGAAAAAATATTCTTAGATCATCATAGAACATATGAGTATCAATTCATATTCTTAAACTTGATCAGATCTATTAAGAAATTATATCTAAAAGTGAATCCAACATCAACGCGTACGTGTTCAGGCATAGCTACCTGAAATTCGAAACTTTGCAATCATTATGCTGACCACACTTGTTTTTCGAAGATGACTCTAGCATCCTTGGGCAGAGGGATGTGTCATGAAGATACGGCGAAAAGTTTCAACCACACACGTGCACTGAGGAGGAAGAAAACTTAGCTCAAAGATGGAGGAAAAACACAAACGTGGAAGGGAGAAAGATGTTTTGTAAGAGAGGTTTCAGGTCCTATTTTAGGAAAAGTTCTCCAAATTCTAATTTAGTTAGAACTCCTAATTATACTTCTTATCCATAATTTATCTTTTTATTATTCATATTTTTTGTATTTAAATAATTAATAATAATTATTATTTCTTGATTTTTAGAATAATTTACTATTATTTTATTTTCAAAATATTTTAATCTTTAAGATTCCTAATTTCAACCCTATTAAGATTCCTAATTTAATCCTTCAATAAACTATATTCCTAATCCACTTCTAATCATCTTTACTTTATTATATCTCTCCTAACCATCATTATTCCTTAATTTTCGGAATTAAATAATTAACTATTATTGTTAACTTTAAATTTTTGGGAAAAAATAATATAATATTATTTTATTTTTATAATATTTTTGGACATAAAACTCTTATCTTAACTCTCATTAGAAATCTTTTATACTTAGGAATCTTTTATACCCTAAACATATAGTCAGATTCAAATTCAATTTTGAATATTTAATCTCATTATAATTTCAACTCTTAGTCTAATTAGGAATCATCTTTTTCTATCTCTTATCTAATAACACTTTTATTCTAATTCAAACTTTTCTTATCTTATATTTTCCTCTTATCTTATCCTTCCTCTAACTATACTTTTATTCTTTTTAAATTTTAACTTTCTTTAACAAATCCTATATTTTATATTTATTTTAATTACAAAAATTAAATTTTAATTTAAATGGGATGTTACAATTGTCTCTTGATAATCGTAGACTAATATTCATTTCATAACATCAAACACTTCAATTTAATATTTATTTCATTTGTTAGATATGTTATTAATATTGTCTTTTGGTTCTTATAATTATAGGTTCACATGTTGAACACATGATTATTCTTATGCCTTGTTTTACCTAGTCTTTTTCTTTTGTGAGTACCTTTTCGTTTTGGAGAATTTACTTGTATGATTCTTTAGTTTTAAATCATTAATTTCTTTACTCTTTTAGTGTTTAGTTGGATTTGTTTGGTTTAGTTGATATAAATAATTAAGAAATTGAAGTGTTAATAAGTCGTTTAATAGTTGAAGCTAATTTTAAAAGTAACATTTATGTGTTTTGTAATAGAAGAGTAAGTTATTATTTTAGTTAAATGATAAAAAATAACTTAATATTATAATAAATGGAAGATGTGGAGAATATATATGTGTGTGGATATATATATATGATATGTAAATATTTAAAAATATAAAGGACAAGATATTATATTCATTGATCCAACCAGCCAATTTTTTTTCTCTCACAAAAAAAGTTCGTTCTCCTAACTTTTTTTTCTTACTTAAGTGGGTTAAAAATGTTTATTAATATTATTATTTAGCCACCAAAAAATAAAAATAATTTTAAAATTACTTATAAATCAATTTAATTAAACTTATTCTTCCATGTTTCAGCTAACTTTTCTCACAGGATAATTGTTTTTACATTAATAAAATTTAATAGTGCTAAATATACCAAAAAGAAATTAAAAAAAGCTAGTGCCTCTTTTGTTTGTGTGAGTGTGTGTAGGGGGGATCACACACAATTAGTAACATATAATTAGGGGTGAGGAAATCTGGGTTTGAGACCGGGTTTCAGCCATTTCGATCTAAAAAATACAATGCATGGTTCATAGACATTTATCTAAATTAAAAGACATAAAATTTCATACATTGATTTATACCAAATAAAACGTGTAAAAAAACTTTATACATTGATTTATTGCAAACATATAAGTACAATTACATTTTTCAATAGAACATTTGACATACACAAATATATTTGTTTTTTTTTATAAAGAATGCAACAATTTCATATGGATGTACAACACATTGACATCTAGTAGTTCCATAACATCCCTAAGGGGAATAGATTAAAAGCAACAGATAAATTAAGTGTCCCCCTATATATTTTAAAGGTGACTCGCACCACAATTAAAAATGTAAAACTTTGTATGTTGATTTGCAACAAATAAAATGTGTTAAAAAACTTTATACATTGGTTTATAACAATCATATAAGTACTTTTACATCTTTCACTAGAAAATTTAACATACACAAATTATTTGCAATTATAAAGAAGAGGGCTCTACACCTTAATGTAGAGCACTTATTTTTCATTATTAAACTAATTTAATAATTATAATTCATGATTAAATAAATTATATGTTTCTTAGATAAAGTAATATACATTTATTTACATAATTTGAGAATAAAAAAGTATCATTTAAGGCTAAATAAATTCTAGCCATTGAATTAATTATATTTATTAAAATATTTCGATCATCGTCATCAAATAATCCGATGACCTTGATCTTAATAATCATATTTATTATTTGACATATAATTTAAATTAATATATATTTATTTTATTAATCTAATAAGTAATATGAGTGCTCTACACCAAATGCTCTACATATATATTTTCCTCTATAGAGAATGCATCACTGCAACAATTTCATATGGATGTACACATTAACAACTGGTCGACTTGTATAGCCATCCCTAAGGGTATTACAATAAATTTTACAAGTGTCACCATATATGTTTTAAAGGTGATCGCATCACGATTATACGACACCGCACGTCGCTCTGCATGCAATTCATTTAATGTTATATTTACTTTGAGAAATCGAATCGATTGATTGATATTATAGATGTTACTCTCATTGTCGTATCCTCTTATATGCTCTAAAGATATCTCATATTGTGCTTATATGATGTAGCATATAGTTTTGCATGTACATCAATCTATGTCATCTCATTTAAAAAAAATCAAACTAATTAATTGAGATTCTAGAGGTGGATAATACAATAGTGTACCCTTTATATATGTTCTTAAGATATCTCATGTTGTAATTACACAATTTGGCTGATAGATCTTCATGCACATCATTCTATGCCATCGCAACTTTTTATAGTGTCTAACTCCGATCATCATTCACATGTGTGCATATATAAATATATATATATATATATATATATATCAATTTATCATAAGTTTAAGTTGTTAGGCCTTGATATATACAATTAGTCACAATTATAATGTTTTAGACAATCCAAGGTCAAAGCTTGGATAAATATATTATTTGCAAAGAGTTATATAAACATAATTTGTCTATATCAATTCACATCAAAATTAAAACATCTAAATCACATACATTAATACTATAAACAACAGTAACATGTAAACACCACATAATCATAGTCCAAAATAAAAGTTTTGAAAATACCTAAATCACTAACTGACATATACCAATAATATGTATGAAATGTCATATTAATCTAGAATGTATGAAGTAAACACCATAAGGACAAATACCTCCAACCATTAAAATTTATCATAAAGCTACATGTGCCTTGCTTTAGCCACTAGCTAATTAAATAGATTAAGCTTGCACTTTATAAAAATTAACACATGGAAAAATTAATGTGTATCTTCTAATATTTGAATTAGAAGTTAGACTCTGAGATTTAATATTTATTTTATTTTTTATTGATATCCGTTCACAGTATTTCAAATGACATATATCTAAGTCCCAGTTATAATCTTGTCAATTTGAGAGATGTCATTTATAATATTGTTAATTTCTATACATATTGTTTTGAGATGGTTCAGTTGATTGGATTATAATCATATATTCATTAAGTATCATCACCACAAAATTCAGCATTTAATCCCAGTTACCTTATATATGATATAATTATATACTATTACAACATGTCTATTTTCGCATAATACTTTCCATAACTTTCTCTATAGATTTATGCCTTTATAATATAACCTTTGCATACTTAATTTATCACACACAGTTAATTCAAGAACTATTGACCAGGTCAAAGGGACGAGCAAGTCCATTTTTCTCCATGCGGATCAAGTTCAACGATGGGTCAAGCACTCGCGGATCCCGCAGGCGTACGTATAGCTCTCGCTCTTTCCTTTCTACGTACGCTGATTCGTAGTAACGATAAAAATTAGGACAGGGACGAGGGACGTCCGACTGTGCAAACGAAAAGAACGGGAGACGCAGCGGAGAAGACGAGGAAGTGGGTGGTGGTTACATGCACAGTGGGACACGGCGAGTGGGGAACAAGGGGAAGGCCGCAGAGCAGGCGGTTCACACCCAGCAGCACCTACGTGCGTCAGTTTTTTTCCCGTAATGTTTCCTTCTTTCCGTGTCTAAATTTAGCCACTAATTGACTAATAATAATGCGATCAGCAGCTCGCCTTTGAAAAAAGACTCGAGCATCCCAAGTCCCACGGTGGGTATGTGTATCTCTATATATTGAGATCAGATACAAAGAATAGGGGAAGAGGAAGAAAGAAGAAGAAGATCGCGGTTGATTGATTAATTGTTCATGATGATGAAGCTTATCGTCTTTTTGTTGTACTTGATGACATGCCATGGCATGATCAAAGTTGTGGAAGGAGGGAGGAGGTCTCCTGCTGCTGGTGCTGCAAGACATGCAGGATCAGGAGGAAATTACTTCAACGTGAAGAGCTACGGTGCCAGGGCCAATGGCAGGACCGACGACAGCAAGGTCCCATCTTCGTCGCCATTCTTCTTTCCTTGTTAATTTGGAGTTTCTCTTGCTTTAATTCTGCCTGCAATGATGAACTGTTCTGTTCGGGATGAAGAGAAATCGGCAGTTCGTAGCTACTGCATTGTTTTGTTCATTGTTGTCTATTTTTCTTCCACGCCATGAGTTAAGAGGAAGTTAATTTATTTATTGTCCACAATTTGATTTGCTCTATCGATCCCGAGCTAGCTATAAATGTGCTACGTACCCGTTGAGATTGGTCTATTTGATAACTAGTTCCATGAGAGATCAATCGACTAACTCATCGTGCAAGCACTTGATGATGTGGCATTTCATGCAGGCATTCGTTGCAGCATGGACCGCTGCATGCAAAGCCTCAGGACATGTTAGGGTTGTGGTTCCCAGCGGCACCTATTTTCTCGAACCAGTAAAATTCCGGGGCCCTTGCCCTCGCGTCCAATCCTTGACCTTCCAAGTGCAGGTAAGTCAAAACATATAGACTGATAGTTATTCAAGCTCTACGTACTGCATATACGTTAAAGCTTGGATATATATGAATTGTATGTGTTGTCATGTATCATGTATGTCCAGGGGCAGGGCACGTTGAAGGCATCGACGAACTTGAAGAAGTACACACAGGGGGACGACTGGGTGGAGTTCGGATGGGTCGACCACCTCATCGTGGAAGGAGGGATCTATGACGGCCAAGGAGCAGTCTCGTGGCCGTTTAACAAATGCCCCAAATCTAGGAACTGCAAAGTCTTGCCAACAGTAAGCACGCGTGCGCTTAGTTGCACCACACAACGTGTGCTAATAATATTCTTATGAGTCGATCCGCCAAGCAACGATTTAATGGTTCATCTGTGCTTTGGGATGCAGTCCATCTTGTTCGTGAACACCAAAAACACGATCGTGAGGAGCTTAACATCCGTTAATAGCAAATTCTTCCACATGGGCGTGCTGGGCTGCCAAAACTTCCGGGGAACCAACATCAAGATCACGGCCCCGGCCGAGAGCCCCAACACCGACGGCATCCACTTGGAGCGCAGCACCGGAGTCACCATCGCCAACTCATGGATCGGGACCGGCGACGACTGCGTCTCCGTCGGGCAGGGCAACTCCGACGTCAAGATCTCCGGAATCAAGTGCGGCCCCGGCCACGGCATCAGGCACGTGTACATGATTGCCTTCATTTCTATCTCATCACGCACGCGGTTTCGTTAGTTGTACGCTCGACTCACACACATGTACATATCGCACCAGTGTTGGAAGCTTAGGGAGGTACAAAGGCGAAGGAGACGTGACAGGGCTGGTGGTGAAGGACAGCATTCTGAGCGGCACTGACAACGGCATCCGGATAAAGACGTGGGAGAACTCGCCGACGACCAGCAACGCCGCAAACATGAGCTTCGAGAACATTGTCATGTACAACGTCGGCAACCCCATCATCATCGACCAGACCTACTGTCCCTTCGTCAAGTGTGACTCCTCGGTACGTCACTACTAATCATCAAATTAACTGCATATGATCATACATAGATTTTCTAACAACTAGCAACATGCACGGGCACGTTACAGGCGCCATCTCGAGTGAAGATAAGCAACATCCGGTTCAGGAACATACGGGGGACGTCAACGACGCCGGTGGCGGTGACCCTGAAGTGCAGCAAGGGGTTGCCCTGCGAGAAGGTGAGCCTGCACGACGTGAACCTCAGGTATGCCGCCGGAGGGAGGGCGCGGGCGCAGAGTGCTAGCGCTGTTTGCCACAACGTCAAGGCCGATTACACCGGCATGCAGAACCCCCCGCCGTGCCAGTAGAACGCCTATTCAGTAACACCTATAATTAATTAAG
This sequence comes from Pontederia crassipes, assembly GCA_030549335.1. Taxonomy (NCBI): domain Eukaryota; kingdom Viridiplantae; phylum Streptophyta; class Magnoliopsida; order Commelinales; family Pontederiaceae; genus Pontederia; species Pontederia crassipes. The sequence goes on from JAUKPH010000017.1 coordinate 3,598,499, forward strand.
TCGCCGTGCCCTGTGCCATGGCCATGGCCAATTAAGGATGCATGGATCGGTGGAAGTGATGAACGTGGCTCACTCGCCGAGTATGCTCAATTAGTTCCTCCATATATATATGATCATAGACATATGATCCTATATATACAAGGAATCGGAGTTCACTCCACTTTTGCGTTTTAGATAATATATGTAGTTTTTCATGTATGGATGAGGCGGTGGCTTTCGGGAACTAAGTCGCCCTTCTCTTATGTTGTTTATACTTTATACATAAACATACTTGTTATCAAATACTTTTGGAAACTATGTTGTACGCACATATATACACACACACACACAAATCATATATATAATATGTAGTTGGCACCCTTCCACTAAGAAAATTCATTCATATATTTTTAATATATAATTAAGAAGGTTGAAATCAACCATTTATTCAGAGGCCAGGCGATGAGAAATAATTAATATCAAGGTTTTTTTTTAATCTCTCGCCGCAAGTAAGAAGAAACATAGAACCAGACGAAGGTGAGTGATGCACGACAACTGAGGACTACTCCGCCTTAGAGGTGTAAGCTGAGGTCTAAGCCGTCTTCGGCGCCATTGACGCTCAAGGACAGCTCCAGATTAACATTTGGCTCCCCAAGTTGCTGGAGGGGGACCAACTGAGCAGTGGCAGCAGGCGGCATCACCAGCGCTGCTGCAGGCTGCTGACGCCGCACCGCGGCCGCCTCCCTCATCCGGATGCATTGACCACCCAACTGATGCATGTTGAGGAGGCGCCGGCGGCAGTAGTCGCACAATCCTCTGCCCGCCGGGGGCTGCACCTGTACCGGCGGGGACCTCTGGACGACAGCGCCCGCTGCGGTACCAGCGCTGGGTCCGCATGCCAGCCTAAGCTCGAGGTCGACTTCGGCCGCCGGGTGTCCATCGTTGGCCCAAGGAGCGCGACGGCCCGGGAGGCGAGAAGCGTTGCTCATGATCGATCGCCCAACGATCACCTGCAGCAGGAGGTTTGATGCAATCGATGGTAATCACATGTAAATTTATAATGACATTTTCTTATTTTTTTATTTCCAAAATGCATGCAACTCGTATATATAAATGTACATAGCTATGTTAATGAATCGATATCTTTCATGAATTGAAATGATGATTAATTATGAGAATCAAGGTGCATGAATGATAATTAAGATATACTACTTGAAGATGAGATGAAAGTAGTTCGAGTCGAGTGATTTTTGTCGGATGGGTCGGTCGGATCGAAGTACTCTTCCGTCAATTTCGGTCGGTATTTTTGGACGTTTGAATTATATTAAAAAAACTATTTGGAACAAGAATTTCAATGTTTTAGAGTTTTTTAAGTCCTACAAAAATATTTTGAAAACCTAAACAAATAATTACACAAGTAATCAAATTTATTGAACTCTTAAACACAAAAATGTAGTTTATTATAATACATGAAATTATAATGTTGTGATAAAAATATGCAGTCCAATATCCAATCTTAACCACATCAAGTAATACTATCCTAGTGTCATACATTGACAAATACATATATGCATCCTCATGGATAAATGTATAGTTATCCCTCCATAGTTTTCATTCAGTCGTAGTCTTTTGTGTAGTATATCATAATTATGTAATTTTTTTAAAAAAAACATATTAATTAAATAGTCATTTGAGTTTCTTAATTAACCATTTTATTATAACAAAGATATAATAGCATAAAATAATACTTAAATAATGAAAAAAAGGAGAGTTCATGAATTAAACTAGGATAAAAGATAATTTATAAATAAGCAAAAAAAAAAAACCATTTAGGGGGAATGAACATTAGCACACAGGATCTTTCTTTTAATGAGGCATCCTGCAACATAATTAGGCAATATTTTTTCCTGAATAATTCCTTTTGCAGATTTTTTTCCTTGCATCTGCATTCCATTCTAATAATGAGGGAAGATATGTATATCATATATGGTTCATTAATCCAACAAAAAAAAAACAATAAGGCCAAGTGAAAATGCAAATGCATGCACAATTAAGGTATAATATTCATTTCAATTAATTGCATATCAATTTCCTCGCTCACAAGGCATTATATAAACCAATGATAGGAGGACGAATCAACATCCTTTCATATCATCATGACGAAAGTCGTTGGGGTTGAGTCATTTTATGGGCATAACAAATTATAAACCAATTTTTGGTCATAAAATTTATCCAAAAACCATTTGAAGCATACATCATTGACTTCTCTTTACTCCTTACTCTGATATAAGAGATTTTGATATTTTACATAACAAACTAAAATTCAATAAACAAATATAATCTAACACATCAATATTAAAAATCACTATTTTAATTTCAATTGTATTAAATGATATTATCAAAATATACGATACACTCAACAACCATTACAAGAAAAATCGCTATTTTCGACGGCCTAGGCCGTCGAAAATTGTCGACAATCCGTTTGAAAGGTAAGTTTGCGATGCATATTTTGACGGGAGAGAATTGTCGAAAAATTATTCGTCACAAACATTTTTCAACGGCTCCATAAAAACAGTCGAAAGATCCCACGTGTCACACCCTTACGCTTCAAGTATGAAACACCAGACGTGCGGCACGGCCAAACCCTGCTCGGTCGCCGATCAGCCCCGTTGGGACGTGTCCCGGACGCGTCCTGGATGCACAATGAAACACCCACCCAGTTGGAGACAAGAGAGGCTTCACAAGATAGAGAAAAACTAGAGAATTTATTGAGCAATCTCATATTGTCCAGGATGGTATTACCAGCCTTGATTACAAGTCCTTTTATAGGGTCTTGGAGAAATAACTCATACTCTAACTTAAGGACCTAATCCTACTAGGCATGCAAATCCCTTCTCTAGAAAAACCTCATTGGACTAGGAGTAGAAATCCATCTCTTGGAAACCCCTGCAGAATTCGGCCAGCTCTTCATCCCTTCTTGGAGTCAAACTAGGCTGGGTGCCCTCCTGGCGCCCGCCACGCCCGGGGCGCGCTTGCCAGGGACAGTCCGAGTCCCACTCGGACTTGGGACTATTCTAGGGCGACCTCATCTGTCCTCCAAGTTCCCCCACGAGTAGACTTCGACTCCAAGTGCTCCTCGATCCCCGAAGGAAGCTCGGCCCTCCCAGAATTTGCCATGTCCTTCTCGACATCGGAAACCGGCCAACTCTTATTCCTATTAGGAGTAGGAATCCATCCGACCCTGTACTTCTCGTCCAAGCATCTCTCGAAGTCTCCCTCCTCGTCGACCTTCGAGATCTTGGAGCTGCTCCGGCCCGAAGACTCCACCTGTCGCTCGATCCGCATGGCCGTCCAAGTCCTACTCGCATTAGGACTTGTCCCGGGCATGGCCGCCTCCTCGCGTCCATCCTTCTAGCCTGCATGGTCCCTCCTCGGACTTAGATTCCTTGGCAGCTATCTTCAGCCTTCTGCACTCCGTTGCCCTAGTCCAACTCCTACTTGGACTAGGAGTCCTACTCCTAGTAGGAGTAGGAGTGCACCGTGCCTCCACGTCCGTCGCATGTCCGCCATGTCCCAAGCATGTTCAGAGGCTCCTCCTCGATCTCCTCGCATTCTTGGACATCGACGCTCGTCCTCCAAAGCCTCCTGCTTTGGCTCAATGCCCCGGATCACCTCGCGCGCCCCGGTGCACCTTGCGTCGCCCGCTGTCCCTGCGCGTCCAGCTTACGGCCGTTTCGTCCCAGCGTCTGTCCTAGAACGTGGCAGAGGCGAGGCGTGATACACGGCCCGAGCCGAGGGAAACATTTGCCATAACTTTATCCGTGGAAAAGTTCCCATGGCTTAGGTCATGGGAAACAACTTACCACGTCCGAAGTCGTGAAAAGTTTCCATGACCGGGGTCGTGTGAAATATTTCCTATGGCCCAAGCCTAGGGAGGTTATCACGACTCAAGCCATAGAAAGTTCTCATGCCTAGAGCTGTGGGAAACATTTCCCACGACTTAGGTCATGGAAAGATCCCACGGCTTGGGCCATGGGAAGCATTTTCCCACGGTTAAGCCAGTGGGAAGTTCTTACGACTGAAGTCGTGGCAAACATTTCCCACGGCTCAAACCATGGGAACATCCGATGGATGTATGCTTCTCTAACGACGGCAGTCGTCGAAAAGTTTTTTTCAAATATTAAAAAACTCGCCCATAATTAGGTCGGGCGCCTGCAGCAAACCGCCTGATCGGCGCCCACAGCTTGATCCGACCACCCGCATCTTGATCCGACCACCCGTAGAAATCCACCTGGCCGCATCCTGATCGGTCGCCCGCAAACATCCGATCAGCCATAGCTAGCCGGACCCGGCCACCTGGCAGCCAATTGGAATATGGCAGTCAGATCTGCAGCCCGATTAGCCAGATCCGATCGCTCGCAGTCTGATCGGTCATCGGGCGATTAGATCCGATCGCCCGTAGCCTGATCGGCCATAGGGCGGCCAGATCCGATCGCTCGCAGCCTGATCAAACATTGAGCGATCAGATTCGATCGCGAGAGGGCAAATTCGGCCATCCGTAGCTCGATCAGCCTTCGGGCGGCCAGATCCAACCATCCGCAGCTCGAGCGACTAGATTCGACCGATCTGCAACCCGAACCGCCACCGGGGCCGACGATCGAATATCCCTTGCAAGTTTTGACAGATTTTGCGACGGGTACAAAAGCCGACAAAATTTTTTACGACTGCAACCGTGGAAAATATAAAATTAATAATTTGTATCATAACTCCTCGTTCATCTGCAAAGGATGGCATTCCCACAACTGCAGTCGTCAAATTTTTTTATAGCTCTAGTCGTGGGAAATATAAAAATAATATTTTATACTATCAAGCGATTGTTCCCCTGCAGTCATGGAAAAATTTAAATATTATTTTATGTTGAATATGTCTTAAACGTGGGTGAATAAAAAAGGGTTATTCCCATAAATCATCACTAAACTATCGCAATTTTTCACATCTAACCCCAAACTACAAACTTATTTTTTTGTATCCCTAAACTATCACAATTTTTTCACTTTAGCCCTTCTGTTTACTTCTGTTACATTTTTCATTACTTTTGATTTTTTCATTTATGAAAAGACTAAATTATCCCTCCCTCCATAACACTTGTTGGAAAGTTAAAATATTGTTCTACGTGATCTGCCGCCCACTTTTTCCATCTCATCACTCTATATCTCCCTCCCTCTTACCAGCCGAAGTCACTCTCCCTTTGGTGGTGCGATGGAGCTCACTCCCTCCGACGACGCTCTCTCTCTGGCGCTCTCTCCTTCTAGCGGCTCCCTCTCCTCTTCCCTCTCCCCCTTTTCTTCGGCTGCCACTCAGCGGATCTGGCCATGGGCAGCTGATCGGGCTACGGGCGGATTCGACGGCCGATCGGGCTACGGGCGGATCCGATGGCCAATCAAGCTAGGGATGGTTGGATCTGGCCGCTCGACGGCTGATCGCACAGCGGATCGATCGAATTTGGCTGCTCTGCGGCCAATTGGGCTGTAGACGATCGGATTTGGCCGCTCAAGGTGCGGGCGGCCATATCTAGCCGATCGGACTAGACATCCAATCGGCTATCAGGTGGCAGGGTCCGGCTGCTTGCAATTAGTTGGCTGTCCGCAAGAAGCCAAACGATCTGCGGCCAAGTGTATTGTTGCGCGCGGCCGATCAAGCTGCGGGCGACCGGATCAGACTGCAGGCGCCCATCAGGCGGATTGCTATGAGCGCCTGACCCGATTGTGGGCCATTTTTTTAATATTTGAAAAAAATTCCAATGACCGTCGTCGTCGGAAAAGAATACATCCGTGGAAAGTTATCACGATTTGAGCCGTGGAAAATGTTCGCCATGGTCCCAGCCATAAGAAATTCCCACCGGCTTAGCCGTGGGAACTTTCCCGACCCTTCTCACACGGCTCGGGCTGTGGGATCTTCTGACGATTTTGATGGAGCTGTCGAAAAATATTTGCGACGAGCAATTTTTCAATGGTTCTCACCCGTCAGAATATCCGTTACAAACTTAGCTTTCTGACGGATTTTTTATAATTTTCGACAGCCCATGCCATTGGAAATAGCGATTTTTCTTGTAGTATACCAAGTGGATTTACGACATTGTTAAACTGGAAAAAATATTTAAATTTCAAGTAAGAAACTTAAATCAAGACCCGGTATCAGTATATCATGCAAGTCTATTATCTTTATATATATATATATATATATATATATATATAAAGATAACTACATGGATTAGTGAAGGAATATGATAATACATGTGTTGAATGATTGCATTTTTTCATGTGCTGCAATAGTTGAAAAGTATGTCCTTATAGTAAATAATAATAACATATAGCTATATTTATAAAATTAAGCTTTTTGGAAATTTTTTCGGGAGATGTTTTTCAAATTTTTTTACTTTCTCCTTGTATCTCCCTGTATACTGATCACGAAGCAAGTCATATATATGTGTATACTATATGGTTCATTTATCCAAATACAAAACAAACAAGAGGTCAAGTCAAACTGTAAAAGCATCAACAATGCATGATATATATTCATTAAGTAGTTAACCAAATCCTTGATCAAAAGGTAACATAGCCAAGGAGAGGAGGAATCGACGGCTTTCGTGTGTTCATATAGTAGAAAGTGAAGATTATTTGTTTAGTTTTTATATCATTCTTTGTAATTAAATTTTGTATTTTCCTTATTCAAGATTACTCGTCTAGGTGAAAATAATTTATTTTTTTTATTTTTTCTCCATTTTATTTACTACTAGTTTAGGAAAAAAGAGAAAAAAAGATAAAGCGATACTGGACATCGCCCGCGGTCTACAGTTGGTATTGCGAGCGTCCAGTGAAATGGCCCATCATGAGCAGTCCGTTGCCTAAATTGGGCCGAATGGAGCAATCACAAGGGTTGATGGCCAGCCCGACAAGCTTCGAGTTAATATTTTAAAATTCATTTTTATTTCAAAAACAAACATTAGAAGAAATGCTATTTTTGTCTACTCATATTAGTCACGATCTTGATGAAAGATATAAAAAAAATACAATAATAATAATTTTTCACGTTGTTCAATTATTTCTCTTTTTTAATATGTGTCTTGAAGTGAGTGTATAAGGAATTAAGCATGGAGTCATTAGAACAATAAAGATCAGTAAATAATCATAATCATTAATATCATGAAAATACATAATAAACTTGGAATCAAGAGGAAGCTCATTAATCGTGATGGAAATCATAACAATACTGAGCATCTTACTTGTATTACTTGAGCATTCTTCTTTACCTTGAACCTTACTTATAAATCATATAACTTTAGGTGCTTTTAGATTTTTTGATACCATGCTTGCATTACTTCCACGTTCTCCTTTATCTTGAACTATACTTATAACTCATATGACTTTAGGTGCCTTTAACTTTTGGGGTTACGCCAAGCAAAATAATACAACCTTGTGCAGGTCAGTGGTTGATCGAGCTATGATCAAGGGAGTGATACTTAACTATAAGCACTTGATATGGTCTGACCACCCCTCTTAATTTTATCCTTTCATCTTTCTTTAATAATAACTTTATCCTTTTGTCATTCTTTCATACTGTAAGGTGGCTGGATCAATGGAGGGTAAATCAATAACTTATCTTTTGATTCAGTCATATGGATAATCAATCAGAAGGGAAACTAATAATGATCATGTCAAAATTTAGATCAAAATTAAGGGTCAGACTCGAGGTTCGGTCGACCAGTTTCTCCTAGTCGGTCGATCAATTTATTGGCATCGGTCAATCGGTTTCTCTTGATCGGTCGACCGATAATACAAGGTTCATTCAACAGATTTCTATCAATCGGTCGACCGAGCTGTACATTTCAAAAGGAATGATCGGTTAATTGATTTCCATCGGTCGGTCGATCAATCCATGTATATAAACAAACATCGACATAATGTCGGTCGACCGATTCTCTGTGGTCGGTCGATTAGACGTTAAGTTTCAGATCACGAACAGAATATAAAAAATTGGGAGATTTCTATCCTAAATGTATTGCTACTTCAGAGCAATCATCAACACAAGACAATGTCAAACAGAAACACACTCATATCAGAAATCAATCAACAAATATAAAATCCTAGGGCAAACAATCCAATCTTTTCTTTTCTTTGTTGGATCACGAGTTATTTCATAAGATTTACACAGCAACGATTCAGATATAATCCTATTTATAGTTATGCAGAGTGATTTCGATTTCACCCACCTCTACGCGTGATCAATCCTTAATCGTTCTTATCTATTTTGGTTCCTGCGTTGTTCTTGTTGTCCAAGCGCAAAGTACATGATCGTTAGTATCATGCTGCCAGAATCAAAGGAAAAAGTGAGAGAAGAAGAACCTCTATTGTCCCTACTCGAAGTGTGCTCTATGTGTTTATTTTCTCCCCAACGTGTGCAGTTGGCTTTTCGAGAGAGGTGCGACTATTTTTTGAAGTGGGTATTCAGAAAAGTAATGGTGAGAAATGGAGTGGAAATTAGGGGATTCAAGCCATTATTATTCTTTATTGTCAGAGATCCCATTCTTTTTTCTTTTTAATTCCTATTTCCATGCCACCTCACCACTTAATTACCATTTAATGCCTTTCATCTTATCAAGGGGATTTGATATCCCACAGCTTATGACCGTTTCATTTTACTGCAAGAAATGTTTTTGTTGTTGTCACATTATAACCTTCTTAAAAGAAAATTCGTCATCGAATTTTGCACGAGGTGGAAGACATACTGAAAAGATGCGGAAATTCTTAGCGCATTCCCAACTCGAGCTTCCATGTTACCTCTTCGTCGTGGTGGAATGCAATGCTACTTGGACCATGGGTACATGTTTGTTCTTTCGACGTTGTACCTTGTGTTTCATAATATGAGTCACACTTGGCAAAGGTGGGGTCTGCGACTAGATTAGGCCATTTTAATTTGGATGATGTTAGCATTATTGTGCATGTACTTTTTGAGCAAAATACATGAAATACATAATGCACTCTTCCATAAGAGGATTGCAGTGTTAACCTATATGAAACCTTGCCAACTGGCTTCAATATTTAAATCATCTCTTATGGTGAGGACTAATCGATCTTATTTACTTATCTGCATTACTTCTTTCATATAGGAAACTTTCAGTAGTATTTGATCACCAACATTAACAATGTCCTTTTGTATAACTTCATTTGCATAGCTCTTCTGCTTTTAACATTTTATTAATTCGTTCAACCTTCTTAACATATCCTCTTCGTTCATGGTTTCTCTTTGCCTACTTCACCCAATTGAATGTGTGAACAATAAGGTTGTCAATATAATCGAACGGTATTCTAAAATATTTGATTGGTGACCATTATCATAAGTAATTTTGATCACATGTAAATGATCATTCCATGCTAATCAAATATATGTCCTCAGCATGTGTTTCAAAGTCTCAATAGTTCTCTTTTCTATCAAAATTTCAGCGTATTTTATTATAGTTGTTTGTGTCAATAACCTCCTTAAAAGGAGTGTTAGTGAACATGCTTATTATTATTATTATTATTATTATTATTATTATTATTATTATTATTATTATTATTATTATTATTATTATTATTATTATTATTATTATTATTATTATTAAGCACATTGATATATTTGAACTCAATGAGCAAGCACTTATATTTCCTCTTCTGAAATCACGTTCAATTATAATTTTCAACATTACATATGCTTACTATCATTTTCTTTATCTTCATATTTCACATATCCCCAACTTATGATAATTATAGTTAGATACAAACAATTTATTGCACTCCGATGTTATCTTGGGCTTTTATCTTTACTATCAATTATGCTTTTAACATTTTATCCTCTCTTTTGGAATTTTATATTTCTAAATTGTTTAACATTGAAATTCAAGAGATAAATCTATCACTTTTTCATAACTTCATGATCTCTAAGGATCATTGCATATGTGAGTTTAATTACAATATAACTATTAATCTAATATACATTTGACATCATAGCCCTTGATATGCCATCCATAAGTATTTAGGCTTCAATGTTAGTAATTTATCTGAATTCAATGAAAATCAACATTTACCATCGTCTAATGTCAATGTTCTAGTGATGTAGTCAATGTTCTAGTGATGTAGTACGATGGTAGTTATTTGGAGATATGATCATTTGACTTTCGACTTAGATCAAATATCATGAGGCATATAATAGAGTACAAGGATGGATAATTTTCAATTGAGACAATTATATTTGGAATCAATCAAGAGTCTTACAAATCATTTGAGGATGAATCATTCTTGGCAATCTATGCCATTAGAATAAAATGGTTTATTGATCAATGTCATTCAATATCCTCCATATGTTTTGATCCCTTGTATTTATGCTTTGTTTGATAATTTGATCATGAGAGTTGCTTAACTTAACTTCTTGATTTACCTTGCATTATCTTCTATTGATCTATCTGTCCAATACAATATCATGTCATATATTTTCATAGAAAGCCAGTGGTTATATATATATCACCACGGCAAGTTCTCTTCTTTTAGAGTTGAGTGTCTTTCCCTCCATGTATAGGGGAATGAATCAATACAATAATCTTAGAGGAGTGAAAAACACCCTGAATCAGCGTTATGATTACTATGACGATTCGATCGGTCGATGGAACGTATGGTAGAATTCACTCCATAATAAACACAAAAAATTTATACACGCTACATAAAATAAGTCCTTAATAAAACATCATAAATGCAGACAAACACATAGAATGAATGCAAGCAATAAAGTAGGGAAACCAAACAATCATCAATATACAAGACAAACAATCATCTTTACCTTTTGCACATTGTCCATTTTCGTAACCTATCATAGTTCATTTTTATATCTTGCATTGATCCTTTTTCATACAATTGTCCATATTCTTAACTTGACATCAATAATAAGAATCATAACTTTGTACATGTTCATCCTTATCATTCTTAGACATGCATCAACATTAAACTTTTAAGAAGAATCATTGGTATTTGTTCATTATTCATGTTCTGTCCTTCATGTTCTTTCATTCATGTTCTTTGTCCTTAAGAATGAAGTCCTTTCATACATCTTATGGCCACACTCATTCATCCATACTTTCGTTCATTAGAAGAGCTCTTCTTTCTTTTAGGGTATACCCTTGCCGGCACATAAGGTGCAACTATCTAGATCTTCATGGATCAGTGGGAGATCAGTGCCACGGCCAACCCTGTTGGGCAAGATGACCTCGCGCAAGACAGAAACATCTGTAAGGGTGTGGATGACCTCGCACTAGATGGCAACATCTCTTGTTGAAGATGACCTCGTAATAGGCGGCAACATCCGTAAAGATGAGGATAACATCGCACTAGCTGGAAACATCACTCAGAGGAGATGACATCGCACTAGGCCATAACATAAGTGAGGATAAACCTTGTGCTAGGCGAAAATATTCATTGAAGGAGATGACCTCACTCGAAGTCATAACATGAGTGAAGATAAATCTTGTGCTAAGCGAAAATATCCCTCGAAGAAGATGACCTCGCTCTAAGCCATAACATGAGTGAGGATAAACCTTGTTCTAGGCGGAAACATCCCTCGGAGGCGATGATCTCGCTCTAGGCCAGCATAACTTTTCATCATTACAGTGGACCTCTCTTTCGACCTGTAAATAGATTAAGGTCGTATTGAACATAACTCCAAATCATCTTTAAGTTCATTTCATTTTATAATAAATCGGGTGGACAAAGACTTAATAAATCAAAGGGTTCGATTAGGATTGAATTTCTTTCTATCCACATATCGGTCGCCTACAAGTCAAACGGTCGTCCGTTTCTGGCTCATTCAGTAGTCCGGAAGGAGGAGCGGACGCTCGTTTGTCAATGTCTTTCGATCAACTGAAAAGAGGTAGCGGTCGACTGTTTGGTATCCATTCTTCATTCAATCCAATGTGACTTTGAGTCTTTTAAACTTCTATATTTGTTCATCTATATATTATACATAATTCTTAGACAACCAAGTATACCCAAGTTCTTTCCCATCAAAAGCTATAAAAATTTTGAATTTAATCATTAACTCTAATTCTTAGCCTCAATATGAAGTAATACAGTTAAGAATTCATATAACTAGTTTGTATTTTCTTATGACCTTTATCAACATAATTTAGAGGCCGTATGAAGTCTAAAGCACAACAAGCATTATGGGTCCTACTTATTAATATAAACATATAAGATAATTCATTAAATCTCATATATTGTTAAACTCATGGAACCACATAAGTCATAACAATAAATCATAACTTAGGCATGCTTGGTTTCCTATAAAATTCACTTTTACTATTTTGGAACCATCTCACACCTACTTATTGTGTGAGGTAAACCTTTTATTTATTCTTATAATTCCCTCTTTTCTCTCATAAATCTACATATCTTTGCAATATGCCTACTCATTTCTCTCTTCATACTGTTGCAGCCAGTAGAAGAAGTCCGTGAGTAGGGTGATCATGAAAGAGATGAAAAACATGAGTTAGAAGAAACAAAATTGTTTCTTATAATATATTCTCTAAATATCTATAAGACTGATTCTTCATGTAGGTATAATCATCCACATGCATTACTTATTTTTTCCCAATTTTTTTTCATAACCTTTATGACCCTTTTGCATAATCACTAATACATTTTAAGTTGATTCCTACCATACAAAATAACCTCCTTAAGAATCAACTACTCATATGAAATATGTATCAATACTTCAATAAAGAATAATACAAAGAAAGAAAGATCTTACTTCTACTTCACGGTGGAGGGTGTGGCAACTGATCGGCGAAAGCACATGAACCATTACCATACTATATTAAACAATAAGATGTCAAAAGAGTCATGACTTTAGGCTCAGATATTATAAATGTAACGCCCCCAAATCGACCCCCGCCACGTGGAGAAGACCAACTTGGAAACGCTATGAACGCTATGACTTTGACCATCTTATTGACCAAGTCTCAGTCAAGAATCGAAATACGTCAGTGGAAGAAAGAAAATAAAGAGAATTTATATTAAATGCGGAAGTCTAAGGAAGAGGGTTACATCATCTCTTAGGGTCATAAGTTCTACATAAATAATTCGTAAATGCAGAAGGGCAATAAATCACTAAATAGACCTTGTTGTTCATGTGCTTTCTAGTTGCCTGAGCATCGTCGCAGCACACCAGCTCAACACCATCACTGATCTGACCCTGTAAAAATCAAACATAGGGGAGGAGATCCTCTCATAAGCTTTACAACCTAATGGGGAACCAATAAGAATATACAATGCATAATTATTAAATAGGATAAATCGAAATCGATGAAGTAATTTATCTTGATCAGAAATTAAGCATGGACTCATTAGAACAATAAAGGTCAGTAAATAATCATAATCATTAATATCATGAAAATACATAATAAACTTGGAATAAGGAGGAAGCACATTAATCGTGATGGAAATCATTACAATATTGGGCATCTTACTTGTATTACTTGAGCATTCTTCTTTACCTTGAACCTTACTTATAAATCATATAACTTTCGGTGCCTTTAGATTCTTTGATACCATGCTTGCATTACTTGCATGTTCTCCTTTATCTTGAACTATACTTATAAGTCATATGACTTTATGTGCCTTTAACTTTTAGAGTTACACCAAGTAAAATAATACAACCTTGTGCAGGTCAGTGGTTGATCGAGCTATGATCAAGGGAGTGACCTTAACTATAAGCACTTGATGTGGTCTGGCCACCCCTTTTAATTTTATCCTTTCATCTTTCTTTAATAATCACTTTATCCTTTTGTCATTCTTTCATACTATAAGGTGACTGGATCAATGGAGGTTAAATCAATAACTTATCTTCCGATTCAGTCATATGGATAATCAATCAGAAGGGAAACCAATAATGATCATGTCAAAATCTAGATCAGAATTAAGGGTCAGACTCGAGGTTCGATCGACTGGTTTCTCCTAGTCGATCGACCGATTTATTGGCATCGGTCGATCGATTTCTCTTGATCGGTCGACTAATAATACAAGGTTCATTCAGCGGTTTTCTATCGATCGATCGACCGAGTTGTACATTTCAAAAGGAATGATCGGTCGACTAATTTCCATCGGTCGGTCGACCAATCCACGTACATGAACAAACACCGACAGAATGTTGGTCGACCAATTCTCTGTGGTCAGTCGACCATATGTTAAGTTTCAGATCACGAACAAAACATAAAAATTTGGGAGATATCTATCCTAAATGTATTACTACTTCAAAGCAATCATCAATACAAGACAATGTCAAACAGAAACACACTCATATCAGAAATCAATCAACAAATATAAAATCCTAGGGCAAACAATCCAATCTTTTCTTTTCTTTGTTCGATCATGAGTTATTTCATAGGATTTACACATCAACGATTCAGATCTAATCTGATTTATGGTTATGCAGAATGATTTCAATTTCACCATCTCTGCGCGTGATAGATCCTTAGTCGTTCTTATATATTTCGGTTCCTGCGTTGTCCTTGCTGTCCAAGCGCAAACTCCCCTCCAACTGGTCGCCCTTCACCTGTAGGGCGAATAATGGTACATGATCGTTAGTATCATGTTGTCCAAATCAAAGGAAAAAGTGAGAGAAGAAGAACCTCTATTGTCCCTACTTGAAGTGTGCTCTATGTGTTTTTTTTCTCCCCAGGGTGCAGAATGCTTTTAGAGAGAGGTGCGGCTATTTTCTGAAGTGGGTATTTAGAAAGGTAATGATGAAAAATGGAGTGAAAATATGGAGATTCAGGCCATTATTATTCTTTGTTATCACATATCCCATTCTTTTTCTTTTTAATTCCTATTTGCATGCCACCTCACCACTTAATTACCATTTAATGCCTTTCATCTTATCAAGGGGATTTGATTTCCCACAGCCAGCTGTTATGACCGTTTCATTTCACTGCAAGAAATGTTTTTTTTTTGTTGTCACACATATGATTTCGAACTAGAAATGCTACACTTAAATATTTTCGAGGAAAATTATTTCCCAAGATGTTTTTCCAAGATAAAATATTGCTGAATTCTTTTTGTTAATTAATAAAAAAGTAATGTTTACCATTGAGAAAAAAAGTTGTCAGCATCACATTAATTTTCATGTGATATATACATATTATATATAATATAACTAATTTATATTTCTTTTTCCTAAATAAGTAAAGCATTAGAAAATAATTTATCTTCGGCCGATATATCGAAGAAGAATCGATGAATTATTTTATGATGATTCCAAACGTGGAAATATATTGGTGATTGGCGGAAAGTGGCGATTCTTTTTTAAATAAGGTTAGAGTTTTATGTGAATTTTTTTATTCAAAATATATTGTTCTATATATTATTTAAATTTTTCGAAAACAATTTGTATTCTGTTTTATTTTTTCTTCATAATATGCTCCGCTTGAAGAGTTCAAACTTCTAGAATTTGGAGTGGGACCATTATAATTGGAATTTGTGAATTAAGTGTTGGTCCACACGATATCAAATAATTTTAAGCATTAAAAGTGTGCATAATAATGGAGGAGATAACTACACATGGATGATCAATCGAATATCCCATGACATTCGATCAATATGGAATGGAAGGGCAGACAAAATCATTATTGTTGGCGAGAGCGATAGCGAGTTGTTCTTTTCTCCCATTCTGTTGGTGGTAAATATATATATTTTTCTTGGCTTAATTTTTTCTAAATTTTCTATTTAATTATAGGTGATTTACAATATTAAGAAATGTTTTATTCTATAAAGTAACTTTATTACGTATTTTTTTTATTTTTGCAATACATTATATCCTAATTACACATATATATATTATGGGATTGATGGGATGTAACCACCCATTGAGTGAAATAAGCCTTGAGTCGTCCATTTTACATCTATGGTCAACCTCCTCCCTTCCCTTCCCTTCCCTTCCCTCATCCCCTACTTCCTCCAATTCAAGCGCCATCGTCACCAATGCCAAGCAGATCCTACCGAGCACCGCCGCCTACCGGATCTCGTCATCTACCATATTCCGTCGCCCATGAGTCAAGCATCGTCATCGAGCTCTTTGAGTGCTATCCTCTACCCTCTCTTCTCCATCGCGCTCTCTCTCTCTCTCCTCTCCTCATATGATGCCCCTGTTGCCTATCCGTGTTGCCGCCGTCGATCCAGATTCGTGTTGAGCCCGCGCGTTGTTAGTCCAAGCCCACCGTCGTCGATCCGAGCTCATTGTGGCATGAGAGACCTTGGGGGGCCGTCAGCCGGCGATTGCGAGAGCAATGAAGATAGAATTGGTGACAATGAGGGATGCCTACGGACACTTGGGGAGAAGCTAGGGCTGCTGGCCAACGGAGGGAAAGACGAGATTGCAGGGGAGAGGGGGCGCGGCCGTTGCAAGGGAGAGGATTTAGGTCGATCAGCACCATTCATTAGATTGAATGGTTCAAATTTAAGTGTTACACAATATAAAGAGTGTTACCATCATATGGGTTTAATGTTTACTTTTTAATGAGTAGTACCATCATACTTTTATTAAACGTCATTCATCATCCATTCATTTCATGATGAATTGTGAATAAAAAATTTGTCGAATTAATCAAGCCACCATTTATAAGGATATGATGATGCTACTCTTTAAAAGGAGAATTATGAATAAAAAAATTGTTCAATTAATCAAGCTATCATTTATAGGGGTATGATGATGCTACTATTTAAAATGAGTAGCAAAATTATTTTTTTCCTATATATATATATATATATAAGTATTGGAAATGTGACAAATAATTGATTTATATAATTTTAAATTACGTTGGTTTTATCGGGCTCATCACATGATCTTCTTAAAATTAAAAAAAACATCAATTTTTTTTACTTCAAGAAAATTTCAAACTTTTTTTGTATTTTGTTACATCGTCGTTGTCATTGTCGTTATTATTATTATTATTATTATTATTATTATTATTATTATTATTATTATTATTATTATTATTATTATTATTATTATTTTGTAAATCATAACGGAACATATACTTTAAGTTTAAAATCTTGAGGTGGTTTGACAACAAAATAACATTGGGACATGCATTTTATTCTTGCTTTTTCATTCAAACGGTTATGAGTTAATGTGGAAATAAGAAAAAAAAGGGAAGAGAAGGTGTTCCTCGTTGCTTCAAGAACACAATTGATCACATAACTGAGTTAATTGACCTCAACTCAGGAACAAAAATGGTAGGCGCCGAACAGGCCAAGTGTTAGAAATATGTACAGATATTAAGCATGAGACGCATGCATTCGATTCGTTGATGAGGGACGATTGGACGAACGTATATAAATAGCTCTCTCTCTCTCTCCCCCAACTGAATCACTGTGTGCAAATTGGAGGACCCCAACGAATGATGATGCAATCAATAACATCTTTTTTTTTAATTACAGAGGAAGGTTCATTATTCATAGACGAAAAAAAGGGAAAATTTGAAAATCAAGACGAATTTCAAAATTTTGTGATATCTCAATTTTTGAATGTCTGTCACTACGTTACATTCTTGTTTCAATAATCAATAAATTTAATATGCTGGTATTTCAAATTTTGATGAACACTTAACTGGTTGAAGCATTAATTCTTGCTCACCCACTACATTAGTCTTAATAATCTTCACACACACACACACACACACATATATATATATATATGTATACAATTATTTATATTTTCATCAGTTTTAAGGTCTTTAGATCAACATAACTAATGCAATTGCTAATTATTTGAAATTCCAAAGGCAATTAAACCTTCGAAATTAATTTAAAAACAAAAGTGTTGCTACTTTTTAAAAGTGAAATTGCATGAATTTTTTTCCGAGAACAGGAGGAAGTCATTAGTCTAGTACAAGAAATTAGAAATAAACTTTTCTCGTATAATATTTAAACCCTTGAACGTAATTATTAAAAAAGAAGTCAAGATCCCAACCAGTCAAACTGCATCTATTGTGTTAGGATTCATTTGACATATTACCAATTTAATTAATTAATATTTTAAATCAGTATTTAAATTATTGATAATATCCCATCATAGTATTTGATAAACATTGATAAAATAATTAACAAAAAAATCAAATTCTCAAATATTAATTTAGACTTTGATAATATATTATTATAAATAAATAAAATAAAAAATAGAAAAGAAAATATGGATAAACGAAAACGAGGTAAGATCACTAGTTTTTTGCAAAAAAAAAATCAAAGAAATAAAAAAATATTAATTCGGATTTATATTATTTACTAATGAAATAATTAAAATTATAAAAAAAGATTGAATGGTATTTTATTAAAATATATTTTATTCAATTGATAATGTGGAAATTATCTCTCAATATGGCTGATATTTGGATTATCAATATTGTGATAACGAAGATATAAGTAAAGAAAAAAATGTCGATGATATGTTGCAAACAAACGTGATAATATGATGTATCTGAAAATTTTAAATAAAATAAGCGTACGTCACAATACACATACTGTATGCAACACTCTATATCATTCCTATTGATAGATGAAACCATGGTTGTCTGACTCGACCCGGCCCGGCCCGACCGATCAGATCGGTGTCCGGGATCTAAAACGATTCGCGGGTTCGTTGAAATTCGGAAAAGGGTTTGACCCGCTTTGATCAGGTCAAAATTCGGATTCAACCGGTCGACTCTGCGGGTTCAACCGATTCAGCCGGGTCAATTATTGAAATGAAAAAAAATTGAAAAATAAAAAAATTTATTAAAATATTTAGACATATATATATCTTGAAATTTATATTTTAATATCCTCTTGTCATATATATATATAACATTTTTTCATTATTTTTTTATTTATAACTAGAACCTTTTATTTATGTTGATGATTTAATTTATGTTATTTTATTATATTATTTAATCTAAATTATTTTATTTTACTTTATTATACTATATTTTACATTTTTGTTAAATAATATATTATATATTAACGAGATTATAATAAATTATTCGATTCGATTCGATCCGGTCCAACTATTCTGACCTGACCATTGATCAATCCGAATTGATGGCCGGACCGATTATTATAACATTGGATGAAACTACTCATCCTCTCATTGCGATCGTCCCATCACCATTTCATTTTATCATTTTTGTGGTAATTATAGAATCTTTCATTAAATGTTGTGATAATCAATTACTCAAACTTTTCTATTAGGCAGGATATTTATATTCACAGCTTGACAAAAAACTATTTAAAATGTAAGACGTAATATATGCATCACATATCACGTCGTGTGCCCCGCAATTAATTAGACGTAATATGTCCAGTGTTTGTTGATGCTACGCTTTCTGTCTGTACCTCGCTTACCTTGCTCTTATATATTATCATACGTGGCATTCTCCCGTTACTTTCTTGTCAAATTAATACCACCCATGACCTTTTGGTCCATATCTCTCTCTGTCTCTCTCTCTATATATATAAGTTTAATATAAGTGTCAAATATTTTTCGTGACTTTACATTGATTTCGTTATTATTTTCGGTGTTTTTCTTCGTAAATAATTTAGAAAATCAGTGATAATAATAAAAATATTTTATAATGTAAAAAGTTGTAAGACAATTAATTACATCTATTATGAAAGGATAATAATATGCATAAATTCATAAAATTTTCAAAATGATGAAATCCTTCATAACAGATGTTATCAATTTTTTAATAAATTTTTTATATTATAAAACTATTTTTTATTATTATCAATAATTCTCTAAATTATTCATAAAATATATAAAATAATAAAAGAAGTGTGTAAACACGCGATTTACACAGAAAGCTCTTTTTTTCGCTATAGCTCCATATATACGTATGTGTGTAGTGATTTGTCATACAAAAATCAAACTGCATGCTGTTAACTAGCTAGGCTTTGTCATTTATCCTGAAACAAAACTAGTCATTTGGCATGGCGAGCAAGTCCACGATCAGACGCAAAGAAGCTTATGGCCGAGGGCCATCAGCAGCGGTGTTATCGTTGAGCGGCGGTTCGCATGGGATAGCCAAGTCGCAGACGCAGCAACGTCCAAAGGTAAGAATAGTGCACATGTCTGCGCCTCGGATCATCAAGGTCGAGGCCCACAACTTCCGGGCGACGGTGCAGCGCCTCACGGGCAAGCCCCTACCGGCGCCGCCCGGGACGACCAATGATCATTCGCTTATCAAGAACAACAAGAAGCAGCAGCTGTTGAAACGGCAAGGGCAGCAGCAAATTAAGGAGGCGACGGGCATCCTCTCACCGCATTCAGCGGCCGGCGCAGATCGTGATCAGGAGCGCATTGCGTCGGGGCAGATGAGGATTGAACCGTGGGACGTGGAAGAGATAGAGAAAGAGATCAGGAAGGAGACGACGAGGACGAGTGGCGGCAGCGGCAGTCATGATATTATCGTCGGCGGCTCAGGAGGTTGACGGCCTGGGGGATCTTGGAATTATTCCTCTTGCATGGATTCTGTGATCTGCCGTCGATGCTTCCCTTCCCTCGGCGACGTGTGATTGCACAGACCATGCATCTAACATGCATGCAAGCCTACGCCTCAACCTTATACTTGAGGAATTAAATCATGACGCATGCATGAGTATTACTAATGCATAGCACGGTTCAGGAGGACTTCATCATCTGTTTATCTATTTGCACGCACGGATATGTTGGTGCTTTGTAGTTTGTATACATACATGCATGTAGCTCTTAGCTACGTGTGGTACGTAGACGGTCTGCTTGTGTATTTTAAATTACATTTTGTTTTCTTTTTCTTCTTTCGTGTCGATTCCTCTGCAGCCTTAATCACCAATAATTGTATGTACGTACGTATGCATCGTTTCGTATGTCTTAAAGCTTGGCCTTGGATTCTCAATTTTTTCTTAACTTCCACTCTAGTTGCATGCCATATACAGATTAATACGTGCAACATTATAATATATAATGTTCCTACTATTCGAAGACCCAGACAGCTACGTACAAAGTGAATCCTGAAATGATGAGACGTCACTACCATTATTCCGATCTTATTTGTCATGACATGCATGGGGGGTGGGGGGTTGGTGAAGAAGTTGATCGCCCGTCAGGGCTCGAAGTTGCCATCTGACCTGATGGTGCTGCCGGGGGTCGCATCGTTTGCATACAACTGGGAATTTAATGGGATGTCGAATTAACATGGCATAACAATTTGAGGGCGATCGTGCTGCCCCTGCCATGAAGCTTTAGCCGGAAGAGGGCTGACCGATCCAGACTAAGGTTGTCTTTCGCGTGACTTTTTGCCACGTAGCTTTTTAGAAGGTTCACTTGCTTTTTCTCGCTTGCTTTTCTTCATAAAAGCTAATTTGTTGTTACGCTCCTTTCAGTCGTTTGATGTTTGGTGAGAATTACCATAATTATTTTTTTTCAAAAAATTTATACGCCGTCAATAGTCTTTTCTCTTTTCACTCAAAGCAAGTTTTTTTTTTTCATTTTTGCTTTGCTTGCCCAAAAGGAAGCCTAAATATTGAGTGTGATTAGCAACAAATTATAAAATTTTCATAAACGTATTTTTTTATTACAATGTATACAAGTATTAGTTTATCAACTTTAATTCTAAATTCGAAAAAATATGTATACACATTTCAAGTATAAATGAGATTATAAAATCAAGATTAAGTGCATGATCACAGAAATAAATAATATAAATATATGATATTTACCATGAAATTATACAATTTGAACTAATTGAGTCAAAATATAATTATTAAATATACTTATTCTATTTTGTTATGCAATATAATAATACTTTATTGAATATGTAATAAGCAGAAATGTATAATTTAAAAGAGACATAATATTTTCATGTCTTGTAAACTCAAAGAATTGAACCCTTGACCATTTAGAATAATAATTGTGCGGATGCCACTAAACCACAGTTAAATATATTGATACTTAAGGTGTTTAAACTATATTATACAATTTATTGGCACATACATGTTTTCTTAAATTGTTTTCTATAAGAGGAATTTTTTTTTATCTTTTGATCTTTCTCAAATAGCAAAAAGTAAACATAAAAGCAAATTAAGTCACTGATCAAAGTTATAAAATTAGAATCTACTCATTTCTTTTTTAGTTGAAGTTGACATTTTTTTTTGGGTATAGTTGAAGTTGATATTAATCATTAAATTTGAGAAATGTGAATATATAAATTATAACTTATAAAATTAGAATTAAAAAACTTACTAACATTGATTTGTTATTTTAATTACAACTTTTCAATCACATAACTATATTTTGATATACTATTGACAAATATGTATTAATAAATGTTGTGATTTATATTTTTTGTATTATTTTATTATCAACCAATCCAACCAATTATACTTGAGCCGAGAACTTATTCAGGTTGACGTCCAGTCCGGATCTTAAAACAATGGTGATGATAACAATTTATTGGCAGATATGTGTTTTCTCAATTTGTTTTCTTTAAGAGGATATTTTTCATCTTTTGATCATACTTAAATGGTCCTCCTGAAAAAAAAAATCTTACTTAAATGGCAAAAAGTAAGAATGAAAACAAAATCACTAATCACAATTTTAAAAATATAAGCTATTGATTTCTTTAATCATTAAATTTGAGAAATGTGAATACATAAATTAAACTTATAAAATCAAAACTAAAAACTTATTAATGTTGATTTGTTGTTTTAACTACTAATCATATAATTATTCTTTGATACACTACTGAAAAATATGTATTCATAAACATTGTGATTTATATTTGGGTTATTTTCTTAAATCTACCCTAAACTATCGTGATTTTTCGCATTTAATTTTAAAGTATAAACTTACTTTACAATATCCCTAAACTTTACTACATTTTCCATCTTACTCCTTCCCTCTGATTCTATTTTTTTTGTTATTTTTACATTTTTATTTGTGAAAATACTAAAATGCACTTGCCTCAAAGAAATCCAAAATGCCTTCCTCCCTTTAGGGTGCCCCCTCCCCCACCCTCCGGAGGCCTCGCCAAAGCCTGTGGGAGAGGAGGAAGCTCTCCATATCGGACCATGGCAAAGGCATATATGTGGTCGAACCATCATTCTCAGCATCCACCAGTCTAGCTTATGCATCGTCAAGCACATCATGCCAGCGTCATTCACCACGGCATGGTCGATCAACTCCACTCGCATCTCCCCGACATCAGCCTCCATTCCCATCCATGTGAATGCCCTCGTGTTCGCCATGAGACATCAAGTGGGAACTACGGGGTCTCTTCCTACGCTATAGCCAACAACCTCTCCTTCCTCCTCTTCCTCCTAATCCTTGTTGAAGTATCCGATCACTTTGATTATGGCCCCGAATATCTCCCTCGACAGAACTTTTGAGATGAAAAACACAGCCACGGTTCTAGTCGAACACCATCCATGTGATGGATGCTTGGACAAAGCAAGTGTCAATGGCCATGGGGTTCTGGTTGAACACCGTGGGGGAGGGCCCGTCGGCGCCGGCGAAGCCGCTGGAGGGAGAAGGGGAGGGGGGCAAGACCCCTCTTTTTTCTTATATTTCTAGTTTTTATATTATTCATTGTATATTTTTTTACTTTTAAAAACATTAAAAGAGAGGATAATTTATATAAGGGCATTTTAGTCTTTTCACATATGAAAAAATAATTAAAAAATTAACAAAATCAGATGAAAGGACTAAGGTGAAAAATATGATAAAGTTTAGGGATATCGTAAGGTAAGTTCATACTTTGGAGTTAGATGCAAAAAATTATGATAGTTTAGGGAAGGTTTAAGGAAATAATCCTTTATATTTTTGTATTACTTTTTATCAACCAGTCCAACCATCTAGGTTAAACCGGTTAAACTTGATCCGGAGACCCATTCAGGTCGATGTACAGTCCCGGTCTTACAACATTGGTGTTGACAACAATTGCACTTCACACAAATAATTATAAAGATCATCTATCATGCAATGATCTTGGTGACAAGGGCGGAAGCACAAAAGATCTGAATGGATTTACTTGTGTATTGTGATAGAGGTAGAGATCGATCCCTAAACAAATAAGAAACCACCTTAAGCATGAATCCACTCAGACAACATAACTTATATGTCAAATATTTACACTATATGTATTTTATAAAATGTTTTAGTGCCTGTACTTGCATCCATAGGCATGCATGTCACTACAAGAAAATTGAGATTTTTTTCGGGCAGTTTTCGACGGACAGAAATCCTTCGCAATTTGCGACGGATATGGATCCGTTAAAATTTTTTATGATTACAACCGTCGAAAACTAAAATAATAAATTACCAAATCTATAATATTATTATTTTATTTTTTGACATTTATGAACGTCGAAAGTTCTGACGGATATCTATTCGTCGAAACTTTCGACGGTCCAAACCATCGGTAAGTAAAAAATAATATAATATAAGCGATATTTTACTAATATAATTATCGACCATTCAGATCGTCAAAATTTTTTACGATCTAAACCATCGGTAACAGAAAATTAAATATTGTATGATATAAGTATACTTACATAATTGACCGACGATCCAAACCGTCGAAAGATTCGACAGTCAGGATCGTCGAAAATGTACCGACGGTCGAGGCTATTTGAAGTTTCGACGGTCCGGACCGTCGGTTAATGTTTTGACGGTCTCGATCGTCGGTAATTAAAAAATAATTCTCCCGCACCTTTTTTTTATTTTCCCGCTTTCCCTCTTTAACTTCTACCCCTATATATATATGTCACTTATTATAACTCTCCTCTCATCTCTACCTCTTACCCTCTCTCATCTCTCTCTCCCTCTCCACGACTATCTCTCCTCTCTCCTCTCTCTCTCCCTCTCCTTTCTTGCCAGCGCGATGACTTCCCCAACAATGACCCGCCGGCGACACTCCCTCCATCTCTCTCTCTCTCTTTGGCGACCCGGGGGGCCGCCTCGCAGTCTGACCTGGCTGCCTAATGGCCGGATCCGTCGCCTCGCAGTTCGATCTGGCCGCGGGCAGCCAGATTGGCCGCCAGTCCGATCTAGCTACCTAGCGGCCGGATTTGGCCATGGGGGGCTGATCGGCCGCCAGTCGGCCGAATTCGACCGCCAGCGGCCGGATTTGGCCGCTATCCGTCGGATTTGCCATCTGGCAGTTGGATCTGGCCGTTGGTCGTCGGATCGACCACCTGGCAGCCGGATCTGACCGGATGTGACAGTTGGCGATCGGATCCGGTCGTTGGCGGCGGGCTGATTTTTTTATACTATAAAAATTCTTTGCGATGGTTGCGACCGTCGAAGGTTTCGACGATTGCGACGACCGTCGAAAGTTTCGACGGTCGTGACGATCGTCGAAAGTTTCGACGGTTGATATCACTGAAAGCTTTAACAGTTGCGATGACCGCCAAAAGTTTCGGCGATTTTTCACGGTTGCGATGATCTCCGAAAGTTTCGATGGTTGCAACCACCGAAAGTTTCGATAGTTGCAGCCGTCGGACTTTTGGGACGGTTACGACTATCGAAACTTCCGACGAGTTTTTTCCAACCGTTGAAAATCATTTTGTGACGACCATTTTTTCAACGGATCAGTTCCGTCAGAAAACCCGTCAAAAATCATAATTTTCGACGGTTTTGGACAAATTACAGATGATTTTGATTGTCTATAATTGGTTTTTTTCTTGTAGTGTGTGACTCCGCCTTTGCATGGTCACAAAGGCAAGGTGCATTGAAGTTGATGACAAAAATGAACTAGGATTTGGACATTGAGGTCAGAGATAAGAATCAGGTTTATAAACAAAAAGCGACGATCACCTAGACTAAGCATTTTATGTAATCAAGTACATGATATAAATCTAAGCAAACATCAGGTCGTTCCCCCAAGAGTTAGACCGTGAAACTTTAACAAATAAGCCAACAAATGTTGTTTAATCTTGAAGTTCATTTTCTATTACTTTGATTTTCATCATTTCATTTGTTTTAACGATTAAGAAAACCATGTAAAAAAATAATCCACCTACAAAGCTGGAAAGCTTCTCCACAATGTCATAATTATTACACACCCTCAATGGCATGAATGCTCCACTCTGGCATGTACAGGGCGATCACTTATGATAAATGGTCTCATAATATCAACTACATGGCAAATAAACCATAGAATCAAAACGAACCATTATCAAGGAAGAATTTGATTGCATAATTAAGAGATCAAGTCCAACCTTTAGAAGCTTGGGTCAAAGACCAATGCGATAGTGTGTAAAGTTGAAATTTTAAAAAAAATGAAGAAAACTATTTAACTACCAAAGATACTAAAGATATCTATTCTGAAACATAAATATGAAGGAATCAGAATTATAAAATTCTATTTTGATCATGTCAAATTATTAAGAAACTTAAATGCTTAAATACATCAACTTACAATTGTCCATCGCTAATGACCGATAAAGAACAATTTGACATAATGGTCTTTCAAAATAACATCAAGAATCTTTTCTTCTCTTCTAAGATGGGGAAAGAAAAAGAAGAAGGAAACCTTTTAATAATTCTTCGAGAGGTGTGTTTTGAGGATCATGACCATCTATTTATAATAAGAACTCTTTCATGTAATTTAAATTTCTACCTGTCATAGAAATTACATATCATAACATTATATTCCATATTAATAACATATTAATTACTATGCCCAATACGTATTGATCACTTTTATTTGAGCCTTAATTTATTTTGACAATTATCAATTGTATAATTTATTTTTCATATTAAACTCAATGTTGGATATGATCCAATAATCTCCCACGAGTTATATATGAAAACATTATAATTATACACCATAAATACTAAAGTGAATGCAACTTTATTGTCAAGATCATAATCCCAAAATTAATTTCATTCATCGACATATCAATATAGGATCAAACTAGTATTTGTCGCAATCACCACATCTTAACTCGATAATGGTCACGTAATTCAATATAATTAATGACAATATCATGATATGGATGTATAGCATGGAAGTGACATGCAATGTGATCATACGTGTCTACTCTCAATTGGTCCACTTAATATGAGATCAAACTTAAATAAAAGAGTGAACATAAAATAAAATTAAACTATAAATATATATATGCTGAAAGTAACAAGACAAAATGTCTACAAAATGAGCGTTCATAATTACATACTCCCACTGAAACTAAACATTCTAAATCAAAATGACACACATACTAACAGTGTACTCAAGAAACACCTTGGGTGGCAATCCTTTTGTAAGCGGATCAGTTTGTCCTAATATGTTCAACAGACAAAAAATTTTTCCTCACTCTTTCTATAACAACAAGAAACTTGATATTAATGTGCCGCGATTTTGATGATCTCTTGTTGTTATTGGAATATGAAACTGCTGACTGATTGGCACAAAATAATTTCAATAGTCTTTCAATGTCATCTGTTATGTGCCGTTCCGTGACAAAATTTTGCAGTCAAATCCCATTATTAGATACCTCATGGCATGCAATATATTCTGCTTCTATGGTGGAAGATGCAATGTATTTTATTTGACACTCTTTCATGATATAGCACCCCCGGCAAGCAATAAATGTAGTCTGATGTTGACTTCATGCTATATTGACATCCAACAAAATCGAAGTCTGAATATTCAACGATCATAAGCTGATTTGTTCTCCGATATATTAACATGTAATATTTTGTCCTTTATAAATACCGCGAGACCCTTTTAATTATTTTTCAATAATCCTTTCATGGATTATTTAGATATCTGCCTAACACCTCAATAATGTACGTAATATCCAGACACGTACAAATTTGAGCATACATAAAACTTTATGCTATTGATGCATAAGAAATCTTCTGCATTTTTAATTTTTCAAAATCATTCTTAAGTCAATGTTCGAGACTAAATATGTCTCCTTTAGATATAGGGATACTATTTGCAATCTTGCATATCATATCTCTTTAGGATTTTTTCGATATAAGATTTTTAGGATAATTCTAGAATACCTCGAGCACGATCTCGATATATATGAATTCCCAACACAAAAGATGCATCACTAAGATCTTTCATTTCAAAATGTCTTATAAAAAACTTTTGATTTCATACAATAATCATGTAACATTTGTGGCAAGTAATATGTCATCCATATATATAATCAAGAAAATATGCTTACTCCCACCGAATTTATGATATACACAATCATCTGCTAAGTTCATTTTAAAATCAAATGAGATGATAACTTCGTGAAATTTATGATATCATTGTCGAAACGTCGACTTAAGTCCATAGGTGGATTTCTTTAATTTGCAAACCATAGACTTTTCATTACTAAATACAAAATTTTCTAATTGCACGATATAAATTATTTCATCAATGTCACCATTAAGAAAGTTATCTTTACATCCATCTGATGTAACTCAAGATCAAAGTGAGCCACTAATGCCATTATAGTTCTTAAAGATTCCTTCGATGAAATCGAAGAGAATGTCTCTTGATAATCAATGCCTTCCTTTTGTGTAAAGTCTTGAGAGACAAGTATCATTTTATATTTTTCTACATTGTTCTTTGAATTCCTTTTAGTTTTAAATATCTTTTTAGAACAAAAGGGTTTCAAACCTTCGGACAATGTGATGAGATCTCAAACTTTATTGTCATACATGGACTTTATTTCTTCATTCATGGCATCAATCCACTTTTGAGAATTAGAACTTTTCAAACGTTGATGGAGGTTGACTGGATCATCCTCCATTATACCAATATTAAAATCAGGTTCTTGAAGATATATGGCACTGCATTTCTCCTCTCTCTAGTATAATTTTATAATGACAATTGTTCTTGATATTGTAGAGTTTATTCCTCTGAAATGACATTCAATATTGGAGGTTGTGCAACATTATCTTGAATAGTGACATTATCACTATAAAAAAAATCCTGACTAATGCCAAATATAATGTTTTTAATATTATCTCCTCTCTCAAACTTAACATCCCCGAAGAACTGAGCATTACCCGTCTCAAAAATTAATCTGTTTGTGAGATCATAAAACTTATACCCCTTAGAATTTTCGAAATACCCAACAAAATAGCAACTGATTATTTTAGTGCCTAATTTTCTTTCATTTAGCTTATAAGGCCTATCCTCAACTGGACATCTTCATATATGAAAATGATTTAAAATAGGCTTTTTACTAATCCAAATCTTATATGGAGTTTTTTGTTGTTTCTTTTGTTGGAACTTTGTTTAGAATACATGTTGCAGT
The DNA here is from genome assembly GCA_030549335.1 of Pontederia crassipes. Classification (NCBI taxonomy): domain Eukaryota; kingdom Viridiplantae; phylum Streptophyta; class Magnoliopsida; order Commelinales; family Pontederiaceae; genus Pontederia; species Pontederia crassipes. The sequence continues at coordinate 3,627,838 of JAUKPH010000017.1, forward strand.
CTTAAGTGCTTCTTCCTAGAGTGATTGTAATAAGGTAGAATGACAAATCATACTCTCACCATATCTTTAAGTGTTCTATTTCGTCTTTCAATTATACCGTTCATGCTAGGCGAACTTGGCATGGTATATTGTGGGACATACCATGTTCCTCTAGGAATTTGGCAAAAGGTCCTGGACATTGTTCTGAACCACCATATTGACCATAGTATTCACCACCACGATCTAATCTGACAACTTTAACCCTTTTGTCAAGTTGATTCTTAATTTTAGCTTTAAATTTTTTGAACATGTCCAATGACTATAACTTTAATTTCATGAATGGGATGTAGATAGTCATATCTAGAATAGTCATTTATAAAACTTATAAAATATCATTGACCATTTCATGCAACCGAAAAAAATGGTCCACAAATATCTGTATGTATAAGTTCCAAAAGATATGTACTCTTGTTTGCTCATAATTCCTTTCTATTGATTTGTTTCCTTTTGATATAATCAACACAAATTTAAGTGATTGAAAATTTCATTTGACACAAATCTTTATATCCTCCTTTTGGAGATGTGACACAATCTCTTGTGCCATAACATAGCTGAATCATCATTGGTTAACTTTCTTTTATTACCTCGAGTAGTATGTAGAGTTTCATGATATGGAGCAACAGAATCAAGTAAGTAAAGATTATTACAATAAGATAAAGAACTAGAATCACCTAATTTTAAATAATGAAACAAACTTATTTTTCCATTTCCAAATGAACAATAATAATCCAATTTATCCAATACAAAAATAGAAATAAAATTTCATCTAAAAAATGGTACAACAAAAGTTTCATGTAAATCTTTGTATGTTCCAAACTTTAACAATAATCTAAACTTTTCAATTGTTTCAACTTCAACCTTTTTACCATCATCGATATAGATGTATTTTTTACCATCATTTAGCTTTTGGTAATTCAGGCAACCTTTTATAGACACACATATATGAGTTGTTGCGCTAAAACCTAATCATCATGTGTGTCTCGGTACTAAAGCTAAATTAATCTCAGACCGAACCAAATTAAGAAATGTACCTTTCTTTGCACACAAAGTATGATAAGTGATACATTCCTTCTTTTGATGACTTGTTGCATCACAGAAGAAGCGTCCATTCTTATTTTGTTCTTTATGTTGCTTCTTTTGTGGTGTTGCACCTACAGCATCTTTTTTAACTCTCCTTTTTAGTCCATTTTTCTTTTCTTTAGAAGTGGTAGTCAAGTGAGCACTTTCTATATTTTCCAACTTCAATCTTTCCTCTTCCTGCACACAGTGAGAGATTAGTTCATTTAAGGATCAAGAGTCATTTTGATTAATATATCTCACCTTAAACAGATCAAATTATATAGGAAGGGATAAAAGAACCAAATGCATAAGCAAGTCTTCAAATAAATCTAGTTTGAGTGCTTTTAATTTTGAAAAAAAAGACATCTCCATGATGTACTCCCTAATATTTCCTTTACTCTAATACTTCAATGAAATTAGATTTACTATGAGTGTACTAGTTTCCATCCTTTCATGTGTACTAGTTTCTATCTTTTCATTCTTAGCAAATCATTTCTCGAGGACTTCAAGCAAATCTTTGGTTGTATCTATGAATGCTTCTGAAATGACACGCTTAATTATCATTAGACTTATACGATTGGATCGTTCCCACTTCTCGATCTCCCTCCTTTCATCAGAGGTACTCACATTAGTTGTAGATTTTGTAATCCTCAAAGCATAGTCCAAATCTGACACCAAGAGTAATATTAATACTCTCTCGTCATGCCTTAAAATTTGTGTCATTTAACATTAGAATGGAGTTGATGCACGCATTGATATTAATGATAGATGTAAATTTTGAACAAAGAATAAAATAAATATAAGTACCATCTTAAAATGTAATAAAATATAAATATGGGCAAACCTCACCACAGCATATCGATACGACATTAATATTTAGTCTTTGGATAGAAATATTAACTTGAAAGTGATATCTTAATCATGGTAATAATAATAATAAAATGATAATAAAATAACATGTCAAATAATAAATTTTCTTTTGGACCAATTTATTGCTTACATGTGACACCAAATAATTATCACAAATATTACCACAATTATATATATTACATTTTTAAATATTAAGTTTCTTTTGGATCACTTGTAACACATATATCACTATTTACATTTTAAAATAAATCAAACTATACAAAAGAGATTATTTGGTAACATATTGTGCAATAATAATTTATTTCAAAATATACAAGAGTCCCATATCTATTTTCTAATTTATTATTAATAATATGATAATAAATATACAAATTGTCCGTTTGGAAAGTAAAAAAGAAATTTATCGGGCAGTATACTGTAGATCCCGACATGAACAACTGAGAGAAAAAAATTCTTCACTACAACAGTTCTTTTTTTAATGCTCTAATGTGAAAATGCCCCCCAAAAAATACATCAGTACAGAACACAAAAATAAAATAAAATTGCATTAGTGGAGCAATATGTCCTTTATCTTCTGCAATGCGTCCTTTTAAGGCATAGTTGCATGATGTTTAACAAATGTATATGTGCCTTATCTATAATCAATCAAGAAATAAAAAACAAGGCAACTAAAAAAATGCGCAGGAGATGATGAACAGACACCATTGAAGTGACTCTGCCATGATGTGCATCTTTAAGAAAAAAGAAATACTCGTCAAATGACACATAGTTAAGTGAAACACAAGTATCGTCTGCATAAGCATGATGCACAACATGCAATCAACAGTCCAACGTATGATTTACAGATTTTATTAAAGTCAAACTTTCCTAAAACCAAGAAGCCATACATTCCACAAATTATTTGCGGTATCAAAAATTTTTTTCTTACATGAAACATGCACCGCAGATGCATACATTTATACATAAATAATTTGTAAACGATCACAAAGCATGCCGAAGAGAATTAATACATACTTTATGCTTAAACTATATTTTCTTAATGATTTAACATTATACTAATTGAAGGAACCAGAATTATAAAATTTTGTTTGGATCATATTAAAATATTAAAAAACTTAAAATGCTTAAATACATCAACTTACAATTATATGATCAATGAAGAATAATTTGACGGTCTTCCAAAACAACACCAAGACTTTTTTTCTTCTCTTCTAAGATGGAAAAAAAGAAGAAGAAGATAATCTTTCAATAATTTTTCAAGAGACGTGTTTTGGGACCATGACCAACTATTTATAACACCCTTTCATATGATTTAAATTTCTACACATCGTGAAAATTTCAATGCACCATTTGATCTCTATACATTATATTTTATTTCATAACATATCAATTACTTTGCCCAATATGCATTGATCATTTTTATTTGAGCCTTAATTTATTTTGATAATTATCAATTGTATAATTTATTTTTTATATTAAACCCAATGTTGAATATCATCCAACAAAATAAACACACCTCTTCAAGATTAACCAATTCACGTGTCACATTACCAGTGCCCATGTCATAAACTAGAGCATGAAGACCCTAACAAATAATCATAATCATGTTAAAACATTGCAAATGGTTAAAATTTGTTACTGATTGCAAGCATACAAAAAAGTTGTAGACACTACAAGAAAAATCGCTATTTTCGATGGCCTGAGTTGAAAAATTGTCAAAAATCCATCAGAAAGGTAAGTTTGCAACGGATATTGCGAAAGAAGATAACTGTCGAAAAACTGCTCATCGCAAACATTTTTCGACGGCTCAATCAAAGCCGTCAGAAGTTCCCATGGCTGCCACGGCTTGGAAGTTCCCATGGGAAACATTTGCCACATCTTTAGCCATGGGAAAGTTCCCAAGACATGGACCACGAAAAATGCCTTTCCAAGGTCCAAGCCCTGGGAAGTTCTCACGGCTTGAACCGTGAGAAAGTTTCCCATGGCTAAGCCCATGTGAAGTTTCCATGGATTGGGTCGTGGCAAATTTTTTCCACGGCTCAAACCGTGAAAATTTCTGATGGATATATGCTTTTCCGACATTGGGCCATGGCAAACATTTTCCATAGCTCAAGCCGTGAAAACTTCTGATAGATATATGCTTTTCTGACATTGGGCCATGGCAAACTTTTCCCATGTCAAGCCGTAGAAAGTTTCGACGGATATATGCTTTTCCACATTTTAAGTCATCGAAAAGGTTTTGTCAAATATTAAAAAAATGCCTGCCCGCAACTGAATCGGCCGCCTATGGCCAGATCCGCTCGACCACCTGGCCTCCTCGCAGCCAAATCCGTCGGCAGCTTGATTCGGCCGCCCGCAGCAATCTGCCTGGCCGCAGCCTAATCAGTCGAAGACAATCGGACCCCGCCACCTGGCAGATGATCGAATGTCTGGCGGCCAGATCTGGCTGCCCACAGCCTCATCGGTCGTCGGGTGGCGGATCCGGTCGTCCTCAATCTCATCAGCCGTCGGGCAGTACATCCGGCAATGGGAGGGCAGATCAGGTCGCCCGCAGCTTGATCAGACATCTGGCGGTAGGATCCGGTCGCCCGCAGCCTGATCGAATGACGAGCGGCCAAATCCAGTCGTGACGGGCCAAAGCTTGATCTATTGTCGGCAGGCCAGATCTGGCCATAAGAGGCCGTGCCGACGAGCGGCTAGATCCGGCCGCTCGTAGCCCGATCGGCCGTCGGGCGGCCACATCCTGCTACAAGTGGCCAGATCAGGCTGCCTGCAGCTTGATCAATCGTCGAGCGGTCATATCCGAGTACAAGAAGCCTGATTAGGCCGCCCGCAACTTGACCGATTGTCGGGTGGCCAGATCTAGCCGCCCGTAGCCCGATCCGTCGACTGGCGTCGGATCAGGCAGCGACCGACCACATAGCGAGAGCAAAAAAGGTAGAGGGTGATAGAGGGTGGCCAAATCTTGCCAAATCGCGAGAGAGGGGGAGAGGGAACAGGAGAGGGAGCCGCCGGAGGAAGAAAGTGCCGGAGGGGGAGAGCGTCGCCCGTGGGAAAGAGCACCGTCGGATGGAGACATCATTGCCGGAGGAAGAGAACGTCGTTGGAGGGAGAGAGCGTCGGAGGGAGAGTGACTTGGGTCCGTAGGTGGGAGTGAGATATAGAGGAATGAGCAAAAAGTTGCGGGGAGGGCATGCGGGAATAATAATTTAACTTTCCCACGGCTGTGGCCATGGGAAGGACTTTTTTTATTTCAATCGCGCGTAATACATATTCAATATAACATAATATTTTAACTTTTCGACGACTGCGACAGTGGAAAAGACTTATTTTTTATTTCCACCACGCATAATACATATTCAATATGAAATAATATTTTAACTTTCCCATGGTTGCGGCCGTAGGAAGTTTCGACGACTGCAGCCATGGGAAAGACTTATTTTTTATTCCCACCGCATGTAATACATACTCAAGTTCAAATAATATTTTAACTTTCCCATGGTTGCAGCCGTGGGAAGTTCCGACGACTGGAGCCATGGGAAAGACTTATTTTCGATTTCCACGTGCGTAATACATATTCAATATAAAATAATATTTTAATTTTTCGACGGTTGCGGCCGTGGAAAAGACTTATTTTTTTCCACCACGCGTAATACATATCCAATATAAAATAATATTTTAACTCTTCGATGGTTGCTGCAATGGGAAGTTCCGACGGCAGCAGTCATGGGAAAGACTTATTTTTTTATTTCCACCACGCGTAATACATATTCAATATAAAATAATATTTTAAGTTTCCCATGGCTGTGGCCATGGGAGGTTTCGATGGCTATGGCCTTGGGAAAAACTTTTTTTTATTTCCATTGTGCGTAATACATATTCAATATAAAATAATATTGAATCTTTTCCACGGTTGCGGTCGTGAAAAGTTTCAACGGCTCGGGCCATGAAAAAAACTTATTTTTTATTTCCATCGCCCGTAAACATATTCAATATAAAATAATATTTTAACTTACCTACGGCTGCAGCCATCGGAAGGATATTATTATTTTATAAATATTATACAATGTATATGTCTTATGTTATTAAATAATATTTTATTTCCCACGACTACAACCGTCAAAATTTTCGATGGCTTTGGTCGTGGGAACACCCATTTGACAATATAAAATATTATTTTTATATTTTTCATGGCTAGAGCCATCAAAAATTCTGAGGCTATAGTCATGGGAATGCCATCCTTTACATACAAACGAGATGTTATCATATAAATTATCATTTTATATTTCTCCTAGTTGACTTCTGATGGCTTCATAACCGTCGCAAAATCCGTTGGAACTTGAAAGAGATATTTGACCATCGATAATTATCCGTCAAAAATTTGTGATTTTCTTGTAGTGAAAGTTTAACACCTCAATTGGGTTGTGCTCGGATATAAGAGCTTCATAAAAATTATCTTCTGGCCAGGTCCAAACTTTTTGGCCAATCAATGGACCATAAAGTGGTGGTTCATTACATACAAATTCCTATTTGCAGATTTCATGGAGGATCCACCATCCACTGTCTGCCCCTAGAAAACATAGATAATCTTGGAACACATGAGAGACAAAAGGATATGAAACTACACTATGCATGCCAACTCACTGATTTGGGCTTCTTTCCCTTATTCTATGGTATGGGCCCCTTTGTATAGAGGATGAAGGTGGCTGATTGAAAGCAGCAGTAGGTTGGTTGTGCATCATAGGTAGCAGTGCCCTCAAGGACTGAGAAGGAACAGGTTGAAATATTTTTTGCCTCTTTCCTGAAGCTGAGACAGTTGAATTGGGTACTGACACATCGATTCTCTAATTCGAAAGACAAAAGGTGAAAAAAGTTAAATGTGAATTTTGACGATAAAAGATACTACAAAAAGTGTTTCACGTGAGGAGAGTCATCTCATCATATACCTTATTTGTAGAATGATGTCATTGGCATTTACAGAGTTTAATAGTTCTCTATGTACCTTATCTGAAACCCTAAGCTCCTTTCTAAATTTAATAGTTCATTATGTTCTGTTCAATTTCAATCACTGAACATGTGAACATTTTCATAACTATATTTGAAACTTTTATTTCCATGACTGTCAGGACATTGTTGGTATAAATACAATGTTCCTTTGCTTAGCTTAGAAGATTTATCTTCACAAATGAATTATCTCAATTCATGGATCCTAAATTCAACCGACCTCACAAACTTAACACGAAATGCAAGCCGTAACATTCCGAACCACAATGTCTATGTTCATGACATATGTTTCCATAAGTGGGAAGATGTTCGATTTTGGTACCCTGAATTCCAACTTTTCATACTTGCAAACAAACTAAACAACATCCAGATATCGCCATAAGGTGAAATACAATTATATTGGCATCGAACAATACCATTCTGTAATATGTGAGGGGTGAAGCTCAGAAGATAGCACAAATTATTGTATAACAGATAAATGCAAATTTAGAAAATGATTTAACCAACATGGCAAGAAAAGCTTTCTTAGACTCTTTAGAGTTATTCAGCAAACAATTCATGCTCAAAGCCTAACCTCCCAATCCCACATTATACACAACACAATGCAAGCCAATTAATTTTATCATTCCATGAAAGAACACACTTACGCAAGAAACAAGGAACAATCATTTCGCCAAGAAACCCAAAATTGATGCAAGAAGTCACGATCAAAGGCAGGGGAGATTGCAAAAGATGTTGAACTCACCGCTGCTTGTTGAAGGTCCATACTCCATGGCTGGGTTCTTACTTGTCCGAGAAATACAAAGGCTTAGAGTGGAAAGATCTTTAGAGCCCCGCCAATGAGCGTCAGCACTAACGGATGCTTCCCTCCACTACAAGGAGAGACCGCTCCAACAATCCCTAAGAGCTGCTCCTCCTGCCACCGCCATTTTCCATCGGTCATTCACTCCGGCGGCCTGTGTAAATGTAACACCTAGCAGCAGAATGGAAAATGAAAAATAAAAGTGAGCTGAGTGGGACATTAACTTTTCTACCCACTTCATATATAAACTCTCCACCACATTTTCTCTCTTTTTCTCTATTTCCTAAAAAACTCATCAGCTCCATTTGCCCTAGAAGATCAGATCTGAAAATTGAAGAATTCTTCCCTTAATGAGCAGCCACACGACAACAAGGAGGGAATTTGAAGCAAGATCAAGGTGATTCTATCTGGGGAAAGAGAAGAGAAAGGAAAACCAAGGAAAGAAGAGCAAGAGGACAACATTAAAGAAAATGTTCTTCACTAAGAAAAGAGGTATGTAAGAGGATATCAATTCCTCTCATCTTGAATCTTATTTGATCAGATGATGGATTGATGAAAACATTATTGTTCTGCATTTAAGAGGTCATGAACTTATGGCGATGATCATAAGTTGTAGTAGTAGAAATTAAAATAAGAATATGTTCAGATTCTATATTCTCTGTTTGCACACATTTTTTAATAGGTTATACATGTCTAAAAATGACATATAATATATGGATAGAAAGATGTTGAAGTCTAGTTTCTGTAGGGACAAGAATCATGTTAATTTAACTTGTGTAGGCAAAGTTACTAGTCAATAAGTAGCTCCCTGTCATGCTGATCTGAGATTTCATATTGATGCATCCACTTGTATAAGCACATAGGATAGGTTATCTTAGTCTAAAAATCATGAATGATATATGGACACGTTGATATCAAAGTCTACTTTTGATAGGAACTGTAATCATCTCAATCTTAGATATATTATTTGGGTTATGGTTCAAAGATTGAACTACGGTCAAACTGTTCTGAAAAGTATTTGGGTTGATTTGTTAATTGCATACAAAATTGTAAAGACCATGTAATTCTATGAAATTTTATATGCAGATAGATGCTTAAGATATCTTTTAAATGAACCTGTATTTACACATTTTGGATTTGTGTGAAGAAATATATGGTTGTTTATTCACACGACTATCATACTGTTAAAATGGAACAAGATTGATGCTAATGTAGAATTTTCTATGAATATATTGTATGGAGATAAATTATGATAAATTTACCTCTAAATTATTGTCTACTTTCAAATAAAATTGGAATGGATGGAATAGCATTTCTGCAAGTCAAGTTATAAATTGAAAACCACTAGTATGTAGAATCTATCCAAAGTTATGATCTTATACTTTAGATAGTATTAATAATATGATTGATAGATATTGTTATACATGATAATTGAGTTCTCAAAGTAGGGATCATTAGTGTATTTTCGTCAATTATTCATGATGCATAAATGCATACTTTCACTACAAGAAAATCGCGATTTTCCGACGGATAATTTCTGACGGTTCTAAATCCGTCGCAATTTGAGACGGATTTTTCGACGGTTTCGTTTCTGACGGATTTTTCGACGGTTATGACCGTCAGAAATAATTTATATTATTATTTAATTTTTCGACGATTAGGAATGTTGATATTTTCGACGGATATCCATCCATCGTAATTTCTGACGACTTTTCCGACGGTTATGACCGTCGGAAATAAAAAAATTAAATTATGTATTTTTTATATTATTATTAAATTTTTTCGACGGATTTTCCGACGGTCACGATCGTCGGAAATAAAAAAATTAATTATATTATTATTAAATTTTTCGACGATTAGGAACGTCGATATTTTCGACGGATATCCATCCGTCGCAATTCCTAACGACTTTTCCGACGGTTATGACCGTCGGAAATTAAAAATTAAATTATGTATTTTTTATATTATTATTAAATTTTTTCGACGGATTTTCCAACGATCATGACCGTCGGAAATAAAAAATTAATTATTTAATTTATTATATTATTATTTAATTTTTTGACGATCAGGAACGTCGATATTTTCGACGAATATCCATCCGTCGCAAAATCCGCCGCAATTTCCGAAGGTCATAACTATCGGTAAATTAATAATAATATCATATAAAGAGTATTTTATTAATATAACTAGCGACGGTCCAAACCGTCGTAATTACCGACGGTTTTGACCGTCGGTAACGATTACCGACGGTTCAAATCGTCGGTAAAATAAAAAATAAATATTATATATAACTAAATATATTTTCGACGGTCACAACCATCGGTAATTATAAAAATATTTAATATTTACATTTTCGATGACCGAAACCGTTGGTAATTAAATTTTCGTTATCCCGCTTTTTTTTCTCTTTTCCCGCTTTCTTTTCCACTTTTTCCCTTTATATATATTCCTCCTCCCTCTTCTCTCTCTCCCTCTTCCCTCCACTCCTCTCTCTCTCCCTCCTCTCCTCTCTCTCTCCCGGCCGCGAGCATCCTCTCCCGCGCGTCGGATGCCGGCGACCCGCTCCCGCACCGACGACCTTCTCCCGCGCCGGCGTATCTCTCTCTCTCCCGCTCCGCGCCGACGTCTCTCTCTCTCTTTGCTGTTGGCCGGATCCGGCCGTGGCCGTTCGGATCCGGCCCCCAGCGGCCGATCGGATCGGTCGCCAGCTGCCGGATCCGGCCGCCTGGCGGCGGATCCGAACGCCAGGCGGCGGATCCGGCCTCCAGCGGCCGGATCCGAACGCCAGGCGGCCGGATCTGACCGCTAATTTTTTATATTTAAAAAATTATTTGCGACGGTTGCGACCATCTAAAGATCGACGGTTGCGACGCCCGTCCAAAGTTTTGACAGTTGCGACCGTCGAAAAGTTGCGACGGTTCGAACTGCCGGCCTTTTCCGGCGGTTGCAACCGTCGGAAAATTTCGACGGGTCGAACCGCCGGGGACTTTTCCGACGGCCAGAACCGTCGATATTTTCGACGGATTTTTTCCAACCGTCGCAAATCCGTTTGCGACGAACGTTTTTTTGACGAATCGATTCCGACTGAAAAACCGTCGGTAATTGCGTTACCGACGGTTTTTCGGCTGATTACCGACGGTTCGGACCGTCGGTAATCCGCGTTTTTCTTGTAGTGTTTGTTATTGTCTCAAAAATGATATTGTGTTTCGTTGAAGCCTAGAATTTTTGTAGAAATTTATTATTGAACCATGTTTTGGTCCAGAATGAGAGTCTATCATGATTCTATAATGAGTAACACATTGTATGATGCTTTGAGAATCGAAAATATAGTGAAAAACACTTAGGGCCACATTGTCGGTATGGATCGATCGACCGTTGATGATGATCGGTCGACTGGTGCTCATGTCATGACTGTGTCGATCAATTTTGTATATAAAATAAGTCGACCGGTGTCAATGTCACGCCCGTGTCAGTCGAAGTTTGACACAAGACCGGTCGACCGTCGGATATGGACGGTCGACCGCTCTAGTGTATTGATAGATTGTTTATTACCTTTAATGGATTGATTGATAACTTAGATGCCCATGAATTGCATGCTAAGCCGTAAATAGAAATTATTAATATATTTATGTATTGATTGATTGAATGAACTTCTCGGAGGAACATAATTGATGAGCCTGTCCTATTGGGAGGTAGATGTCTCCACATTGATCGATTGGCCCTTTGGGGCACCTATTGTTTGGGGAACGACCAGATTCTTCATAGCCTAGCTAGTCACACCATTATTTGACTAAGGTGATATTTAATCCTCCGACCTATTGTTAAAGGCTCACATATTGATTGATAATTGATTAAATTAAAAATTGGAGTTGTCTGTTGATGAGGAATAAGAGTGACTATTTGGGGACCGTATTATGAAAGTCTTTGTGCAATCTTCCACTCATCAAGTAATAACAAATAAGATAATAATCTTAATTAAGCATGAGCATTATTGGACCTTGGGTCATATTGGGGACAAATATGTCATATTGATTGAATTGTTCATGCTTAATATTGGTGAGCCTAAATATTGAATTATTGAAAATGAATCTAGGTTAAAAAACTACCTAGACATTGAATTGGATTGTATTGTTATTGAAATCTTTTATTGCTAAAGATTGAATAATTGGAAATGAATCTAGGTTAATGTCATCCCTAGATATTAAATTAGATTGTATAGTGATTGAATCATGTTTATTGATGTCATTTTATTGTTTAACGTAATGCTAGAGTAATGACTCATACATCAACATATTGAATTGTTTTTTACATTGATTGTTCGTATGCCTTTATTGTTATTATTGCATAAAGGCATTGCTATTGCATTCATACATTTATTGTTAATAAGTGCATTTATGGATAGTATGTGTCATCTGATTTGTTATGACTTACATACTGGGCGTAAGCTCATGTGATGGATTTTCCCTACACGTATCCTGTAGGCGAACGTGATTGAAGATGTTAATTAATGAAATGATCACGGACGATTCTCATGACAAATGGTGCTTACACATGTTCACGGTTAAGTAAAAGTTAAGTCTTGTAATCCTTCGAATTAATTATTTAAATTATCAGTCTTTCGCTACGTTATATCGTGTACTAATCATTATTGCCTATTTATGTTTTTAGGTGACTCCCAAAAGAAAGTTTTTTTAATCCTGCGATCCTCTGGGAGACATGCTCTCGGGGGCATTACAGTAAAGCTCTAGTGATCGAGAACTTGTCAGGATTTTTGACGAAAGCTTTCTTCCAGCAAGGGAGAGAGGTTTCGAAAAAGAAGGGCGACAAGCTGGAGTTATAGAAAATGCATTTAAAAAGCATTTTGGTTTGGGTCCCGGACCCAAGACGAGTTCAGGTGTGCACATGTCCCCTGGAGAGGCTAGCACGCGTCACTGCCCTGTGGGATTTTGGCAACCAATAGTTCGTATAATATATTTCTAAATAAATTTCAATAAATATGATCCAATTTTATTATATTTTACTATTTTATTTTGTAACTAAATAACACTTCAGCTATTAACTAATTTCAATTATTGTCCTTTTGATTGGGTATAATAATTCAATAAGATTTCTGATGTGAAATATATTAATAAAAACTTAATAAAAACAATAAAATAAATATAAATATAAATATTAAAAAAAAGATGGAGAGGGTATTGCCCTCCTCTCTCACTGATGATGAAAGGGTCATCGATGAGCACACTCTCTAACCGATAATCTTTCTTAACGACTATAGGCGAGCCCTCTCTCACCGAGGGGTCACAAGCAGAGAATGAGACGATGCCCCCAATCGACACGCCCAAATTTTTAGCGACATCGGCCGACTTATCCATGGAGATCGACGTTGCATCGAAGACAAATGATGGATGGGGGCGTGTCCTTTGACTTACCGTCGGTGGACAAAAGCCCTCTCCAACCTCATCTCCCACATTGAGCATAAGGACTTAGTCTTCTTCCAATACAACCACAACATCCATGATGTCACAACAGCAACCTCGTCAACAAAATCAATGAGAGGATTGATAAAAGCACCAAGCACAACAAAACTACACCAGCCACTCAATGACGACTCCAGGGCTAGCTTCGGATCAATTGCGCATTGCGTGGTATCCACCAAGTCACCACAATGTCGTCATTGTCACATTGTCGCACAAAAGTAGTCATTGTCGCATCAAAGACAACCTCCAAAAGCAAGTCCGACAATCTCCTCATGCAAACCTCCACAATGATCCATGATGCTATGTTTGTGGGGGGGCCAAATCAACCCCTTTTCATGCATGATGACATGGCACTTGACGATAGGGGGAGGAATCGGCGGTGTGCTCCGAGCTGTTGTGGTCTGAGCTTTGGAGGCGTCGATGTGAGAGAGGTTGTGAGGCGGACGACGTCGAGGATGTCATCACTTCGAGGGATGTTGGAGGACAGACTAATTACAAAATAAAGTTTAGGACAAAATTGGGAAAGAATGTAAAGCCGGAGGGCATTTACTGAAATTTTCCTTTTATCCCTCCATAATTAGCAAAATTAATGATCATACTAATGACTTTATATTAATTGGGCAAAAACTAAAAAACCATACATCAGTTGAATTAAGGAGTTTTGTGTTTTTTCCACACCTACATAATTTTGTACAATGAAAATCAATTATAGAAATTGGAATCTCGATAAGTTGTAATAACAAAAAAAATCAACGAAATGATTTTTGGACTCCGACCGAACACAGATATTATCGTTTTGGGTTAAAAGACCTACATGAATTTGAAATGTGTCTAGATAAGTGATAGGGGTTCGGGTGACATTATTCTCCTCCTTGGGGGCTTAACACTCATAGCTCGTGTTTGGTCCAAGTTTACACATGAGGTCATTTCTGATACCATTTTATAACACCTCTGATCCAATTAAAATATTATTCTTATTAGACCCGGGACTCGCACAAATTTAAAACATGTCTTCATAAATGAACATGATAGCTACATCTCATGACCACCTTTGTTTCTTACTCATGTGGGACTATCCATTGATAACTGAAGTACGGATTGTTACATAATGTCTCCCATTTATCCATTGTTGTCACAATTTTGACACTTCCATTATTCATTATTATCATGTTTAATAAAGGTGCTATATCAAATTAACGTCTATGATATTTACTCTTGACTTAATTATTCTCAAGTCTCATTAAACAAATATTTAATATAAACTTTAAAATTCATTACTTATGAAACTTTGATTGACTCAAATATTTACAAGTATCATTAGACTAATTTGTTTAAATAAATTATGAAGTCCACTATTAGTGTAATTTCATTCCATATCAAATATTCTCAAGTGTTATTAAACAGTGTTTAATAAATATTTTGATCAAAATTTCTTTGTAAGGTAATCAATTTACAAATTACTTGTAGATAAATAAATCAATGTGACATTTTTTTTCTTTACACTATAGCCTAATATAGTGATGTTTCATTTTCCACACTATGTCCGAGGTGATCCATTGATCATATGTTTATCCTTGATTTTATAACAATGCATGTTAGATCAATAATGTTTGAGTGGTTATCTTTGCACCAACGGTGCTGATCACATTACATTTAGGGTGTAAAGAAAAATTCAACCAAAACAAAAAAACCTACTCGATCCAAAAAAAAATTAAAAATTAGGGATTGAATATAATTTAGAATGGTTTTTAAATAGAGCTTTAGGATGGTTTTTAAATAGAGAAAAATGGATCCGCTTAAACTAGGACCCATCGTAGGGCTAGCCCGCTTTTATTTATTAATTTTTATTTATATAATTAATTTAGATGTAATCAATTATTTTATTACTGATGTAATAAATTTTTATATAGCTTAATATATTCCTATCACATTATGAAACTTTAATTTAATAGTTATAATACTATATCCTATATTAGTTATAAAATTAAATAAGTTAATATTAATTTTAATTTAATATATATATTTGAAAATATTATTTATTAAAATATGAGTCCAAAAAATCATTCGAAAAAATTGACCTGTTAGAAAATGATTTTTCTTTTTTTAAATAATTTTAGAATAGTTTTTGTGATTTAAAAAATTGACTCGAAAAATAATGAATGATTTTTTGAATAAAAAATCGATACGACCTGAAACCGTTTCATCCTTAATTACATCAACCGATGACATATATTCTTGTTAAAATTCAAATCCAAATATTTACAACCTTAACTGTTTCCAGCTTATTTATGTAAATTTCAATTGTGCTTAATTTGTCTTTCAAAATTTTCGTAATACTCATAGGGCTTATCATCAATTTATCGTTCTATGATGATAGGGGAGGGAGACGGCAGTGATGGAGGGAGATCATGACCGACAATCTTTTCTTATTAACTTGCTTGATAGTGAGGTGGTAGGCTCGATGTGTGGATGCGTCATGGTGGGTCAACGATCTGTAGTGGTTGTCAAAACGTGAGGTAGAATGTGTGCAGCGAACGCTTGACGTGCTCCACCATCTCAACATATTCAATTGAACCACATGACGTCAAGCCGGCGAAGGGCGAGGTTGCGCAGGACATGGAAGATGAACGCTTGGACATTAATTAGCGATGGGCAAGCGGAAGACTCGACAGTCTCCGGAAGCTTTGATGTCAAATATGGTAACCCTAAAAAAATCAACGAAATGATTTGAAAATTTTCGACAAGTTGCACGGTCTTTTATAGCGCATGGCCTCACCATTATTCTCGTATGATTAAATTGTGTGTTACTGTCCCAGTACAACTCCATTCTTAGGCTTTGCCTTAAAAAAGAATCAATGTATATGATTAATTAAGCTTATGTCATAACAGTAAATTTACACTTGACAATTTTGTTGCTTTTCTAAAAAGTGTGTTTCTTTTTTATTTTCCTCATTTCATAATCCAAAATATGTGGACATATGTTTTGTTTGATAAATGAATTTTTAAGTGGAAAAAAGAGTTTCCTGTGCACATTTTTTTTCCCATGCATCTCATATTGCTCATAAACTCATCAATTAGTCAAATAATGATCAATGTTGATTATGAAATTAGCTCAACATGACTTTCCTACTACATCCCAAAATTCTTACTAGTTGAACATACTATATTGATTATAAAAGTAAATCCATTACTTTCGTGGTATAACTAATATATGATTGCTCAAAAGAACTTATAATGAGCTAGCTTGATTTACAAGTACAATTGAAGAAGCAATCTCAATGCATGTAATTTATTTTTCAAATCATATGCTAGTTCTATATATAATACATGCATATGTCAGATTGCTCCTCAAAGAAAATGTGATGGTCCTCTAAGCATAAGAATCGAATTAGATGGAGATGCTGTTGGGAACGCCCATTCCTGTCACCCCAGGTTTGGAGTAGGGCTTTAGGAGCTCATAGGGGACGATTCCTGCACCGCACCTATTCTTCAACTCCGTATTGGCGTTGCGTCCGTCGATGATCCCCTCGATCTCCTTCATCCTCCCGCAGTACCTCTCAAAGGCCGCGTAGATTATTGGATCACTTTTCCACGCCTCCTCCGGCGCTTCAGCAATGTATTCCTCGTCCGGCGAGTGGGTCGACAGTACGTCGAGCACGGCCATGACCACCGTGGCCTGGATCTGCGTCGGCAGGCATCGGAGCAGCTCCCTCTCCGGCTTCGTCCAGAACTTCTCGAACTCCTCCTTGGTCGGGTCCTCGTTGGGCATTTTGGTGCGTGCAATGGTCGGTCGGTTGGGGAAGTATCCCGCGTAGTGGTACTGCCCGAAGTTGACAGCCGCGTGGTGGCCGGAGGTGACCCACATGATGGTGGTGAGGACGTGGATGAGGTTCTCCTTGGTGTCAACCGTAGGCCACCATGGTTCATCTTTCTTATCGGCATGCCCCTTGGTTCGGACCTCCGTCCACCACCCTTGAAGCTCCTGGTCCTGCGCCACCACGGCGTCATCTTTGTAGTAGTGGCTCACGTAGTCTGTGACCCATTCCTTAATAGATGACCATATCAGCAAGCCATCATTGGCGAATGGGTAGTCCTCGATCGTCAACCTTAATCCATGTTCTGCACTCGAATCATCCACTGCCATGCCCCTAAATTATAAAAAAGTTAAACATATATATAAGAACTTGTAACTTATTTGTATGCACCACTTACAACTATATAGTAGCATTCATATGTATGTACCTCTGTATGAGGTCGGCTGGTAAGGCCTCCTTGTCGAAGCGCCACAACTTTCCATAGGCGACAGAACTCATCTCGATGGCGTACTTTTTCGGGGAGAAGGCAGTTTCGATGATGCCGCCAGCGTTGATGAGGGACTCCCGCGCCAGCGCATTGATTTCCATGGTGTACCGGAAGTGCGGGTGCAGCAACCGATAGATCGGGTGCATCTCGCTCAGCTGTCGATTCGCTGCAATGATGTAAGGCTCTACGCAGCAGTGAGTTCTCAACCTGCACGCACGTACGTAGTAAACCATCATGTATTTGGACGCCATGTACACTACGAGCGAGCTCAGAAGAGCTACCATTCATCACGTGTATGTATTTATATATGTACCAGTGCACGACGAGCTGGTGGTAGCCGGAGTCGTGAGCGTTGAAGTGAACCTTCGCGAGCTTCCATAGCCAGGCTCCAGTGGCGTCATAGGAAGGTGTGAAGACCTGCTTCCATTGGGGCTTGGTGGAGGAGGGGGGTCGCACGAGCTCGATGACTATGGGTTGCAATGTGCCCTCATTCGTCAAGAAGAAGATTGCCCGAGATCCATATAACGTTGTCCCCTCTAGGTTTCTCACCTTGTTCACGTACGGCAGGAAGATATCGTGGTAGTCTATTATGAACAACCTCTTCTTCTGGATTGCCTGCAACAAGCATGCATCATATATATGAGTCGAGAGTTGTGGCCAACTATGATGATCTAACTGTGCATATATGTACCTCTTTCAATGTCATCATCCCATTCATTTCCTTTTCGATCAGTTCTGAGGTGATTGCAGACTCCGGGGGGCCATAAATTTCAGGATCCAATTTGCTCACGATTGGAAACTCCTACGCATTACGGATACGAGATAAATTTAATTACTCAGTGAAATTATTGGCTACGTGAGATGTAGGTCTCTATCTTGGATTTATAGTTGGATAGATTGATAATACATCGTACCTTCAATAGTTGGATGCTCATAGGATTGAGGCCAGCCAGAGTTTGCCGAGAGAACTCTTCATCTCTAAACCAAGAGAACTTGTCCCCTGATGCACATTAAGTCAATTAGCGACATCATTAAATTTTTCATACAATATATACCATGCATCAAATGGAGATCTGATTGATCGACCATGCGATGGAATAACTAAATTATAAGCCGAGCATGCAATGGTTACGTACTGTCGATCATTTCAGGGGTCTCAAACTGGAGGACGTGATCAGCGCCGCTCTCGATGAACTTGATGAGCCTGGGGATGGCAGTGCGCATCATGCTGAGCAGGTCCCGATTGGGTAGCGGCACGCCCTCGTCGAACAACGCGTCGATGGCTGTAAAGTAAGGGAACCCGAGCTTGGTGTCCACCAACGCCGTCTCGATAGAGGGCACGAGCGCGTGTACCACCGAGCGCAGCGTCTTGGCCGAGAATGATACCTGCTTCACCTCCGAGAACGTCTCATCCCTCGGAACGTACACAGTGCTGCTTCTCTTCTCCGACTTCGGATCTACATTATTCATGAACTTGCGTTAATAGCATCCATGCTAATGTACACATTTGAAGCTCGATCTATGCCAATTCATGTGCGTACCTGTCTTTGTTCTGGGACGCCCCGTCCTGCAACGTCTAGGATAAGGAAACTCCTTGGAGCCTCCGAGGACGGGCCTGGCCATGTCTTTCTTCTTCTGATCAGGGTCGCCCAGGTCATTGTAGGTGTCGTAATCGTAGATCCTCTCGAACAGCTTTCGCTCCCCAGTTCCATCTCCTCGCTTCGTCTCCAGCTCCTTCTCCCTCAGCCTCCGAAGCCCGTTGGGCGTCTGAGTCGGTAAGTAAGACTGCATTGAAAGAGATTGAGCATGTTAAATTAACTGTGAATACATTGATCATGCAGCCTTATCGTCAGAACCAATACTATATATGCATGTGCTCATGTTAGGTACGTACCTCGCTGGTGAAGAAGACCCTCTTCTGGGGGTTGTCGAACTTGGAGTGCACCCAGGATTCGGCGAGCACGGTGAGCGGGGAGGTGTCGTCGTGGCCGGTGGTGAGGACAATCTCCTTGATGAACAACTCCTTGTGATGCTCGTTCTCCACCTGAACGGCGCCGATCGTGCCGAACTCTGCCGGCACACTAAAGGTGGCCTCGTAGGTCACCTTGTCCACCCGGATGCTTGTTCTCCTCGCGTACGCCTGCACGGTCTTCTTCTCCGCACTCGTTTCTGAATATAACACGTACAAAGAGTTATGTTAAAACTTAATGTACCTTCTCACAAATTGAATCAAATTTTTTATTAATTAACTATATAGGCAATAATCCTTGTTTTTTTATATGTAAACAACATATTTATGGCATGCTAAAGGGTTTTTTTCATTGATATATTTCCTATCCCCTTTTTTCAGAGAAAGATATTATAAAATATGTGAGTAAAAGAGCGGTAAAAATTAAAAATGATACTATAAAATTTATGATGGAGCGACTAGTCTATCAATTCACCTGGTTTAATTTGATTATTGGACACAACATACCTTAATGACGTCCGTGGTCCCTTGTGTTCAAACATAAATATTTTATTTATGACCAATACTTCTTTAATTATCCTAGACGATAAAAAATGTTTGCAGTGATTTTTTATTTTATTTTTTTTGTATTTTAAAAGTTGGCTAATGGATAGTTATATTTTAAGAAAATATTATTATTTTTGACGTGCTATATACTGAATTACTTAAAATATTTTATTTAGTTCCTCAACTAGCTAATCACTCGGTAACGGAAAAAAAAGCAAGTATTCTCATAATTTACTTACCTATCTTAATTTTTTTTAAATAAGGAGCCACAAGACCTAATACAAGAAAAATAAAAAAACAATTGAAAATAAAGGGGCGCACTATGATTCAAGAGGTGTGGACTGCCCCACTCCCTCATTCCCTATCTTAGTCTTTAGTATCATTCCTAAAGTCCTTGGTGTATAACTGAATTGACAGATTAATTCAGGTTGTGTTTGATTGAAGTAAAATTTTATTACGAGAAATAAGGTGGTTGATGTGATAAAAAAATAAATAAGATGAATGAATTTTTGATGAAGTTTAAATTAAAAATAGTTATTATAATTATAAATTATAATTTTGCTATTAACTAAAATAAAATTAAAAATTAAGAGATTTCTATGGAAAATTTTTTGTTAGAATATATTATTTAAATATAAAAATTATTTTTAAAATTAATTATATTAAATGAAATAATAAGTAATAAATAATATTATATTAATCTCTTATGTTTATTATATTATATTAATCTAAATAATATTATATTAATAAGTAATAAATAATATTTTTAAATTATTTTATATTTATTAAATATTTTATTTTATGAAAAATATGGTGTGAGAGAAAATAAAAGGAAAATAAATTAAAAAATATATCACGTCAAACCAAGGAAACAACTCTCGTTCCATAAAAAAAGTGGAATTGGGAGAGGTGGAAGCAAGGTCATGTTTATTTTTCACCTTCGAACTCAGTTTCAGGAGATGATTTACGGAATTGGATGGAACAAGGACGTGATTCTGTCCAAATTCCACAAACAAATGTCACCTTAATGCTAATTGATTAAATGCGGATGTATGGAAACAAATGATATCGAAAAGTACACACATATTTTAATTACGTTATATACATTTTTACATGTCACAAAATTAATTACATGAAAAAACTTTTTTAAGACCATAGCCAAATTAATATAAACAAGTGTGGAGAATTTGGGTGTATTTCTTCATAAAAAGGAGACTTGTGATTTAAATATCGAATATTACATACATAAAAAACCGATCAACATGAGGCAGAAATCATGTTGATGAAAAGTAATAAGTGTAGTTTGTGACATTCAAATATTCTACTTTTCATGCAAAAAAAATATTCTACTTTTCTTAACTTGGGAAATCTCAAGTTTGATTTAATTGTCAAAATTTATAATTCTTTTATTCTTCTAAATTATGTTGCCTTATAAGTCCGCAAGCTTTATTTTGTAAAGCTGTTTTGTGTGTGTATATATATATATATATATATATAATGTGAAAAATAATTATATTATGGATTTTTTTAGTTACGTGAATGTCAACTAATATTAGTGATATTATGCATACTTTTTTTTTTATTTTTCTTAACTTTTGTTAATTTTAGCATAGACGATCATTCGAAGAGAGGCATATGAATATGATTTAAAGAAAGTAAAGATCGAAAAAGAATTCTAAGTGATGGAAATTAACCAAACTTTTGTTGATATTATAAAAGTTATTCAAATGGTCAATTATAACTATATATTATATATTTTTTTAAAAAATAGACATTCTTAAACTTCGTAATGAATTGCTCTTTTTTAGTGATAGACAATGTTATTAAATTGTTTTTTTAACATTATCTACCTACTAAGACGTCATTAATGAGAAAACGAAGAAAAATATGCATGGAGATTGTTTGCCAAGTCACGTACACGAAAAATATGTTAAACCATAATAATAATATATGTTAATATTAATGTGCATACTATGACTTTTTTAATACTAAATTACTATGCGTACTCACATTAAAACTTTGCAGCAGCATTCTAATATTCTTTTTTGATAAAGTGATCACGTTCTAGTTGCCAAGGTAAATTAACAAGATTATGAAGTCGTATTCTATATATCTTGATCGAGTTCCCATTATAATCAATCAATTTTTGGTACTCTTGGGAGTTTAGGGTGTAATTACCAATAAATATTTCTAATTACAATATTATTTATAGGGCATAATTAAGTCATAATTTTATCTACGAATCATTGGGGGGTTAGAGGTGTTCACCAAATCATATCGATCTGTGAACCCAATCACTCGACCCGACCTAAATCGATTTGGGCAGGGTCGAGTCCGACCCAATCAGAACTCGACTCGATCAGGTCGGATATGCGTTGGATTGTTCTAACCCGATCCAACCCAAATCAACTCATTTTTTAATTTTTTTCTTTTTTTATTTAAACTTAATCTTATATTTAATTTAATTTATTAAAAAAATAAAATATTTTAAGTGTAAAAATAATATTCAAAAACTTATTTATGCTTTAAAATAAGTATTAAATAATATTTTTATATTAAATCAAATATAAAAAATAAGTAAAAATAATTAAAAATTAAATGATCGAATAACTCGATCACCCGACTCGCCTCCGATTTGAGTCGGATTAGATTGGGTCGGATTTGACCCCAAAGCTCCTTGACCCGATCCGATTAAATTAGATTTGGTTAAATTGGGTTTTAAATTAGATTGGGTTAAATTGGATTTGTTCACGGGTACCCATGTTATGAGTCTTATTTTATATTATTTTGAAGTCTTGTTGGATGATGTGGACGATCGAACAACAACCTAAACGGTCGGGATGTACGCGAGCCAAGTTGGCCAATGCGGCCGAAAGTGAATTATTTGTGTGAGCCCCGGAACAAAATGTTGATTGCCTGCATATGAATATATATATATATATATATATATATATGTATATATATATATTATTTTAAATAATATGCAACGAAATTTTTGTGTGTGATATATTATCAAATTTAAAATTAATCATTGCTTCACACGGCTAAAAGAAAATGATGTATACACAAATAAATTTAGTACTCGTGATATACGTACTGTCTCATATTGTTTGTTATTATATTATATCTATGTCTTGACCGGAAACAAAAAAAAATACTATCGAAAATAAATAAAGTGTATAATACGTTTTTGCATATGTTTTTAGCAAGACGTCTGTTGTCGGTGGTGCATGTGACAAATATTTATTGCTTTTATCTTCTGTTCTTGCAATTATATGTGTAATATATATGTGTGTATAATATATATATATATATATATATATATATATATTAATATATATATTATATATATATATTGCATCATGCATGCGTAGATAATTCCCTTGTCCGGCCTACCACATTGACTGTTTTGTATTATGTCACTGAATCATAATAGATTCGCACAAATAAAAAATAGAGTTAATTAAGATGCCTCCGTTAAGAACAAAAATAAGAAAAAAAAGTGAGAGAATACACACTATATAAACGCATATAAACATGATTTGGATATTATCGTATCAGTAGTCGTTTCTAAACAAAATAGGTCATTATTAATATTACTCTTTTTAAGCAATCGGATATTATTAATGATACTGAATTGCTCTTTTTTTTAGTGAATTACTGTTTTATAAAATTACTGCTCGTTATCTACCTACTATAAGATTGATGTAATTAATGAAAAAATATTACAGGAAAATGAAGAAAGATATGCATGAAGATTGTTTTCCAAGTCCAAAGCACGAAAAATACATTAAAACTTAATATATTCTAATATATATATGGTGATAATAATAAATTTATCATAGTCTAATATATATATATATATATGGTGATAATAATAAATTTATCATAGTCTAATATATATATATATATATATATATATATATATGGTGATAATAAGAAATTTATCATATTCTAATATATACCTGGATCGAGCTCTGAGCTGACGAGCTCGAGGAGGAGGCTCTTCCCGAGCAGATCGGCGATGTCGTCGAGACCGCGGGTGACACCGACGTGCGCGAAGGTGCCTCCGACGGTGGGCAGCACCGACACCGAGGCCTTCACGGTCACCGGCTTCTTGGCTGTGTCCACGAACACCGCCGGAGCCTGCTCCTCCATCACATTGCGGATTACTCGAGGCACACGCCTGCAGGACCCGGCTCTCCGGCCTCCGACCGGCAGGGAGCGCGGCCTTCGCATCTGGAGACCGCCGCCTGCGGTGCAGCCATCAGGGACGTGGATGTCGCCGGAGACGAAAGCTTTGCTCAAGGGAAACAACTGCAAGCCGCCGGTGGAGGACCGCAAGGTCGACGAAGGCGAGCTAAACATTTTTTTTTTTGGTGTAGTTTGAGCTCCTCTTTATGGGAGAGAGAGGGAGATGATATGAATCCTCGGAAGGGTGAATGGGTCTCTATATATAGGAGGAAAACACACGCAGACAGACACACAGATAGATAGATAGATAAATAAATAGATAGAGAGAGAGAGGTGGAGAGAGAGAGAGGAGTGGAGTGGATTGAGACTGAGTGACAGAGAGAGACAGATAGATGTGGGTCGATAATGTGCGGTAGATCCTGGATTAAAAATAGATGACAACATTTACCTATGCTGTAGATGGATATAGGGTTTAATTCTTGGTACTGATCTTGGGAGTTTAGGACATAATTACTTACAAATATTTATAGGACATAATGACAAAATTATTTATAGGGCATAATTATCTAGAGAGAGAGAGAGAGAGAGAGATAGAGATGGAGTCTTATACTATATGTTTTGAGCTCCTATTAGTATTGGCTGCCCCACGCCCACGACTCAACTTGGCCAACTCGGCCAGACGTGAATTATTTGTGTGAGCCCCCGGAATTTGGCTTTGTATATATGTTTTCGTAAGTATGTCATTTATTTTTCATTCCAATCATATGTTAAACGATTTTATCTTTATTTTTTTATATTTTATTTATTAATAATTAGAAGATGATTAATTAATGATACTTATACTTTTTTGGAAAAAAATATTATTTACTTTCGCAATGAATATAATCAATTTTTATGATGTAAAATCAATTTTATTATTAATTATAATCTAATATATCAGCAAAGTATGCATATATATAAAAGGTTATGCGTACGCTAAAAATGCATTACCCATGTTCTTTTTTATTATATATATATATATATAATCAAGTTTTTAAAATCAATTGTTTTTCACACGGTGAAAAACAAAATAATTTTAGACTACAAATTAAAAAGTGATTAGTTACGCTACGAACTGCCCCATATGTTCTTACCTGCGTAACACCATGTGATATGCGTGCGTGGAACCATGGAAAAATAATCGTGACAAATATTTTTTGTGCTACTTTTTTATTTACCTTCCATCTTTGCGACTTATATAATAATAATAATATCGCATCAGGCGTCAGCAAGCGATTGGCCATGGATGAATTCAGAATTCAGAATTCAATTGGAGCAGACAAAATGCATTGCATGCTCTAAGATTCCCGTTGTCGGGCCCACAAGATCGACTACTTTGCATCATGTGCTTTGAATCACAGCAGATCAACACGAACGAGAGAGAGAGAGAGAGAGAGAGAGAGAGAGAGCAAAGTAATGTCAAATGTCAATTACCAATTTACCACGACCCTTGTAGTGAAAGAGTACAAGGTCATATGTTTTGACTCGTTCACCTTATTCATTTACAAATTGATGTGGAAGTGGAAATGATAAATTGTGATCGCATTGGATTGGACTACATCATCCGAAGGAACATGCATATACATACCTATATATGACCTATATATGATCACCACGTTCAATTCATATACATGATGATTCATCACATATCCAAGACTGTCAACATCATCATTAAAAATTACGTTGATTAAATATCAAAAGAAATTAACATCACCTTTTTTTTTCGGTCCCCACTTTGAAAGCGTTGATTGTTTAATTCAGTTGGCGTTAAGAATTATGTTCACCGGTCACGTGTTGAAATTTGAGTCCATCATTAAGTTTGATTATTCTAATATCATTCAAGACAATATGTCTAACTATGATAAATAAAACTCTCAACAAAAAAAAATTTATATACATAAAGTTCGAACTCGAAACATTTGCTTAAGTGATCAGTAAACCTTTTGATCAACAGATTTGTTTTTTCGGTAGGACCACCTCTTTGGTTGACTAGTTGTCAAACAACTTAGCACTTGTGTGATATAGAAAATAGCACTCGGTTGAAAGTTGAAAACTTAAATTGTTTAAATTTCGCACGTAAAACGCGAAGATCAATTTTTTTTTTATTTTGCTGATTGCTATTAAACGTGATCTTATCCATTAAAATCTACGCTTGTGCTAATATACACTCCGAGAAGATTGTGTATTTCTTACGGTCGAAATTGAGAGAAAATATCCTTTCCAAATATCCAGGGGCAAAATGTCTGTCACTAATACTTACTATAACTCGTCGATATTTTATCAAAGATCGTCACCATCCATGGATAGGACGACTATTAGTATTTTCATTAAATTTTATAGTAAAATATATTGTAAATGTTATATAATATTAGCATAATATTAAAATTTTGACTGTTGCAACCTTCGCAATTATTATATTAATATATGATATAATATTGGCATAAAATTAATATTGGCCTCCACAGTGCTCTTCTTCTCCGCTTTCGCACCTTCTCCGCTTTCGTGTTCACGCCCATCTTCTTCGGCAACAACCTCATTGAGGATCGTGACATCTCTAGACAACAAAGACCGACGATGACAGCGGTGGTAGCAGCAATGACATCAGTGGCAGCAGCGGTGGCGGGGCATCGATGACCTGGCGAAGAAGAGGAGATTGTATTTTTAAATTTTGTATAAAATAATTGTAATTCTAATTTTTTTGTATTAAATAATTATATTTTTAAATTTTTGTATAAATTTTAATATAATTTTGATATTTACTACAAAAATATTTTTGTATAAATATTAATTTAAACATATTTTATAAATAAAATTTAATATACATATTGCTAAATAAAATTTATTTTTAATAATTAATTTACTTATCGATGGATTGAATTTTTTACGGAACTTGCGAATGATGCGTCGCTTTTCATCCTTATATTTATATTTTTATTTTTAACAAAATACTCCGTCGAAAACTTGCGAAGGATGTGTCGCCTTTCAAAACTTTCGATGAATGACGTCGGTCGAAACTTGCAATGGAGATTTTAGCCCGTCGATAAAAATTTACCAACGAATTTATTGAAAATTTGTCATCTTTTTTTTTTTTTTTTGGTAGTGGTACATATAAGGATGTATGATAGAAATATGTCCGACATTTATAGCAATAAAAGTAGGAAGAGACTCAGACAGAATACATTCCCCCGCTTTCGGATGAGCTTTCTTGATGCGTTAGTTTTGTATAACGTGTGTGTGTTACACGTGACATAAAAATTGCTCCTTCAATCATTTTAATTTCCCCAAACAAGTATTATCATATATCATATAATTCCAAGGTGCCCTTAATTTACCACCATCCTAGTCGAAAAATACCGTAGTAAAATACCTGAAAATAAAGTGCCGTAAGCCACTTTTTTAAAGGTCAATTTTATGAAATAAACACAATTCTCTTGGATTAGTTGCAAATTTTAGTGCAAGCTTTTATTTTCTTTTTTTCTAAAAATGATTGATTTTTAACTTAGAATATAATAAAAAATTCGTGAAATAGATCAAATATCGATCAAAATATTATATTCCAATCAACATTTCTAAATTATAAGACTATAAAAAAAAATCATGAAAATTATTATAATTTAAAAAAAAACGTGATTACTATATTCCTTTTATTTGATGAAATATCAAATATAATGTGATAGTTGGGGGTGAAAGTGATTCGGGTGGAATCGAATTTTTTGTCTAAAAATATTAACTTCTAAATTTTGGATCATTTTTTAAAATTAAAAAATCAATATAAAACTATTTTAAAAAAATAAAAACCATCTTTTAACGGATCGATTTTTTTCAAATAGTTATTTCAAGGTCCTACTTTTATATAATTATATTTTAAAATATATTTAATAACTTAAATTTAATATAAAAATATTTAATTTTATATTAAATATAAAATATACTACTAAAATTTTAAAGTTATTAAATTAGAGTTTGATAATGTGATAGAAAAGTATGAAATTTTATACATATTCTATAATAAAAGAAATAATAACATATATATTAGTTATATAAATAAAAAAGCGTAAATAAAAAATTGGGTTCCATGCCCCTACAATTTTTTTCGGGTGAGTCCTAATTTTAGGACTTCTTTCTGATCGGATAAAATTTTCAGGTTAAGATCTGTTCCCTTTATTTTTATAGCGTCTTGGTATTTCATATTCTAATAGAATTTATGCAAAATTTTATTCTAATAAAAAAAGATAACATATTATTCAGAATATATATTTTTTCAATATAATCCTACAACCGAACACTTGTTTCTCAACCCTTTATCTACAAATATAATTATGCTCATTTTTACTGGTTTTATAAAACGTCAAAGTTACATAAAAAAATAATAAATATTAGCTTACATTTATTACATAAAATAAGTCGGCAATACATCATTCGCTAATCCACACAATAATTTTTAATCAATATTTAACTTATTCTTTTTGAAAAAAAATCAAAGATATAAAATCAAGAAGTGACGAATTCGAATAGACATAAGACATGTACTTTTTTTTATTTATTTTCAGTCTTGTATTAGGTTTCAAGAAAAAAAAAACTGCAAGCTACAATAAAAACTTAAAAGTTTGTGGGTTTTTATTAAGATTAGAATGCGTAACAAATACGAAAACGTTTTATTCAATTTGTCCTTTTTTGTTAAGTGAAGCATAATTCTGATAATTTTATGATACAAATTTTACTATATATAGATTATTTAATAAATTTGAATGGTCTCGATCGCAAAATTTAAAGACGGCCGTTTCAAGTGGCCTCACTCAAAGACGAAGTGGTAGGAAAGCAAGAACTGCCAGCTCTTGTGATTGGAAAATTCCAAAAATAATATGGAGACACGTCTTGCACCTTGTTCTTGTCGATCAACTCACCGTCCAATTAATTAAGACGTCCTTGGACCTCTGCAATCTCCTGCACGATTCACCATATTAATATCTCGACATCAATTAATTCACCATTAATCTTTTTATTTTCTTTCTTTGTTTCGAACGAGGGTTGTGTTAGATCCCGACAGTCATCGTAAAACCCTGTCGAATTTCATGAATATGGATCAACGAAGGAATGACGTCGTATGATCTATGTAGCCGACCCCACCTAGTGGAATAAGACTTTGTTATTATTATTGTTTCTCCATTATCTCTTTAATCTTTCAATTCAGGAAATGCCTCAACTCCGTGGAACTGCAACTATGTAAATTAACAAGTTGTATCCACGTAATTTTCAGAATAAAAAAAACAAATGACGAATGTAGGAACCCCTATCGCAAATATGCTTAAATTTTTAGGAAGATTGATTATCACATTCATTTCTAATGTGGTTCTAGGGCCGGTCCGGGCGTACCTATCACGGGATCATTCTCCGACGCTAGATCATGTGCGGCGACTAAGCGGATAGGCACCTAGCCAAGCCTGTTTTGAGTTTGCAGCGAAAGTTTTATGTTCGAGACGACTATGCCGAGAGTCGCTCTTATAGGCATTTAATCACGGACATGACTAGAGTATTGGACTACTCGTCATGGAACCGTAGCATTAGCACGTTGTGGCACCAATGCTGGCGTTTGGGCGCTTAAAATCAGAAGGGGCGACAAAGGGACCACGGAACGCCACGAAGGGACACCGATGTGGGTTGCCACCCCACGCTCAAGGCCATGACACTAGAATTAAAGGAAAGCTTACTTGTATTAAATACGATGAAATATAACATACAATTGTGTCTCGGAAGGCACTAGTGAACTCCTCCCAGTGTACCGTAGGTATAGGAGTCTTGTTACATATTGAAGATGCAAAAGACGTACCCTACGGGAACGTCACCTAATTGGCCATTCATAAAGATGACCTTACAAGATAAATGTCCTAAGGGCGGATAACTTGATACTCCGCAATATTACGCAGTGCGGGGTGACTGCATGTGTTCCATGTTTTTTGCACTGAGCAGCCGAGGCTATAAGTTGAGCGGCACTGGTGCCGCGAGGCTTCAAGCTTCGTGTCACGGGAAAACGTCCCGTGACATTCTCCCCCACCAAAGTCGGCGACGCCCCAACGCCGTTGTCCGAGCTTCCTCGGGGCTTTCGTCTTCAGTCTTGACTTCGCTTGTCTCGTGCAATTCTGTCTTCTTTGCCTTGACTTCTACTTCACCAGCATCACGCAGCGCCAATAATGCCCGCTCCTTGGGGTCTCGCTGAGGACTCCTCCCTCAGGCTTGCTTCGCTTGCTGATCCTTCATTCAATCCGGGGTCATCACTTGCGCAGCGCCAGTGGAGTTCGTCATGTGCGGTCTGATTTCATCAAGCAACTATCTGTCTATCAAGTCTTTGTTGGCTTCACTTTCCTTCGACTTGCGTAACGTCAACTTGTTTGATTTTACTTCTTTGGGGGTGAAACAACTCTTGTATGCTTTAGGAATAGCTCAGAAAAGAATTGCTCCAGGGTCGTGCAGAACACGATAAATAGTCTCGCCATTCGACCTGCATGACTTGACTCGATGCCTTCATGTTGCGGGTGGCCGCAACACAAGGTCTCCCTTCCGTCGAATACGAAATACGGGATCATCTCACCCTTGATGATCGTTTTGAAATTTCGACGGCTTGAAATAACACTAGCTCTTCGTTGTCGATGCTTGTAGCTTGTGTGCTTCGGGTGCCTTGGGTCGCTATGATGAGCGACAATAGTCTTCCCACGGATGCTTCGGGATGCTTCGGATCTCTCTGTGGGTTTGACTCGATATCTCTATGTTGCAAATTGTTACAACGTAGAGTCTTCCATACCTCTACTGAACAAAAAGCGCAGGACCACCTCCTCCTTGGTGATCACCTGATGTTTCGACAGTCTTGAGGCGGGACAAGGTTCTTTGATGCAACAATCCATGCCTTGTCCATTCTGAATCGCCATAATGGGCGACGAGAATCTCCCCACGTTTCCTTGTAGTTCGACTCACTGTCCCCAAGTTGCAGATGGCTGCAACGTTGAGTCCTTCGTCCGTCGAGCGTTGAGAACAGCTCCACCTTACCCTTGGTGGATAAGAGATATCTCGACGGTTTGAGGTTGAGCAAGGTTCTTTGGTATAACATTCCGCACATTGTCCACTCCCGGTCGCTATAGTGAGCGACGATGAGGGTCTCCCCACATGTGCCTGTGGTTCGACTCGCTTCTCCTGCTTCGATGGGCGATCTTTGTCTTTGGCATAAGTAGATTCCTCCTTGCGACTTGAGCTTCTCTCTCCACCATTGCCTTTGCCCAAGGGCTTTGGTGGTATGGCACTTGTCCCGATTGACTTGGCAGCGTCGACTAGTGAGCGGAGGTTGGACGATCCTATCGTTCCAACTCCTTCCTAGTCCAAAGCTTCTAACCCCTCTGCTTGAAGAGCACCAACATTTGGGTCTTCATCCTCCTGGGAACACTGTAGGCGGAGCTCGGTGATTCCTTTGACTTCCTCCTTCAACATGCCCATCTGCCCGATGTTGAACAAAACGATCTTGACCTCCAGTCCCAACTTGTCAATGCTTGCATAATTGATGAACTGTCACTTCTTCTGTCCCATGTCCGGAATGCATGTTTGCCACATTCTATATTGTCGCGATGGCAACGTCATCCTGAGTTTGCCACATCTTGCAGGGTTCTTGGGATATGCCTTCTTTCGATCCTGGGATCTCCTTTGAAGCTTCGATAATCCCTTTGGAGTATGGATGGGGCAAGATCATTGTGCTCATTTACGAAGAGGATGCACCTTAGATGCTCGTCCGTCCGCACTTTGGACCTAGTAATGCCACTGTGCCTGTCATCCTAGATCATACACTTTTGACATACTCGTCCACCGGACGGCTTGACCTTTGCGAAAGAATAGCCGTTCCGGGCCTTCACCGATCCATGGGGATGCTCGTGAAGACGCTCCGCTTAGATAAGCGGACTACGGCTGGTAAACTCGTGGCATGAGCTCCCAACATTACCTCAATCTCCATTCGAAGGGACGACATCGCCAGTGTGTCCTTCGAAACATTTGGATTGTGATCCTTGGAGGTCGCTTCGATTATTCGAGGCGATGTCCGAAAGGAAAGGGCACTCCTTCCTTCGATTGGCGGCGGAACGCTTGACAACAGCATGCCAAGGTTCGTCGATGCTCGACGCTCAGACCATTTGCCAAATTGGTCGCTGAGTTGAGGCGTCGATTTGCGTTGGCATGTATCAGGTTCGTCCCACTCCTCGATGGATGACATCGCGCCGCTTGCGAGGCGACACTTGACGAGGCAGGCAAGACTGACAGCTCGTCCGCGAGTGTTTGCAAGTAATCAACGCTTTGCTCCATTCCTGAAAGTCATCGTGGCGTGGCCGGTGGTGCTGCGGCACGACAAGATATTTGTGATTGATGCTCCTTGACCAATAGGATGATATTCCTTAGCCGAAAAGGGACCATGAACCTTGATGTTTGTCCTTGAGCCAACTTCTCCCGTGAAGCGGTTGTGCACTTCACGTTGCATGATTGGGTATGCGATGCGACGTCATGAAATATCGAGCAACGCCAGGTCGTCATGATAGTGCATGACCGACAGTCCCTTAATGTGACACGGGTCCACCGAGTTACGCCATGTTTGTGTAAGCGATCTCATGATATGAGCAGCGCAAGATCATCATGCGGAGCATATGGCCACTCTTGACGCAGCGCGGCACTTCAAGATTCCCGACTGTATATCTGGGGTGGTTGATCTGCTCGAGTGAGCGACGCATGACCATCTCGATTAGGCGGGGCGATCAATCCGCCATCATGATGCATGACGGACGTTCCTTGACACGACACGGATGTATGAGGAACATGCTGCGGGGCACGACTGGGCGTGCGGCGATGAAGCTTGCCATGCATTCCTCGTTGGCGTCCATGATCAAAGACCATCGTACCAGTGCGCCTGGGCGTCATGGAGTATTTGAGCGAAAGCACATTTCCTATGCCAGGGCACGTTGCGACAACACAAGCGAGTAATCGTCACTGGGTAATCCGAGCAGGAAGAGCTGCTCTGATACCACTTGTCACGAGGTCATTCTCGGACGCTAGACCACGTGCGGCGACTAAGCGGATAGGCACCTAGCCAAGCCTGTTTTGAGTTTGCAACGGAAGTTTTATGTTCGAGACGACTATGTCGAGAGTCGCTCTTATAGGTATTCAATCACGTACATGACTAGAGTGTTGGACTACTTGTCATGGAACCGTGGCATTGGCACGTTGCGGCACCAATGCTGGCGCTTGGGCGCTTAAAGTCCGAAGGGGCGACGAAGGGACTACGGGACGTCACGAAAGGACACCGATGTGGGTTGTCACCCCACGTTAAAGGCCATGACACTAGAATTAAAGGAAATCTTACTTATATCAAATATGATGAAACATAATATACAATTGAGCATCGGAAGGCACTAGTGAACTCCTCCCAGTGTATCGTAGGTATAGGAGTCTTGTTACATATTGAAGATGCAAAAGACGTACCCTACGGGAATGTCACCTACTTGATCATTCATAAAGACGGTCTTACAGGATAAATGTTCTAAGGGCGGATAACTTGATATTCCGCAATATTACGCAGTGCGAGGCGGCTGCATGTGTTTCATGTTTTCGGCACTGAGCAGCCGAGGCTATAAGTTGAGCGGCACTGGTGCCGCGAGGCTTCACGCTTCGTGTGTCCCGTGACATACCCACACACATCAATTTTTAAAAAATTAATTAGATATATGCATTAATATTTAAGTTTTTTAGGGTTAAAATATAGATTTGGTCTCCCTTACGAGGCATTATTACATCACATATGCTTTGCCCTAATATTTTGACACTGTTCTAATTAATTTATTCTCACTCATAAGTTTACTTGTCCGAATTTGAGCCATTATGATTGCTACCTAATTTTATAATACTTCCGTTCTGAATTCGCAATTCTCTTGTTAGGTATAAAAAAAATCTTGTAAATTGAACTATTCTTATAGCGCATACTTTTAAAGTGAAGTGGAATTGAGTTATTGAGCAAAGCAAAAATTTTTTTTGGAGAACTTAAAATTTGATGGAAACTTAAACTTTTGCGAGGCTCATCCAAACACTACCTTTTTAGTACACAAAGTTATATTTTGAGACTAGTATTCATTTGTGTTTAACTTTAAAATATGAATTCAACATATTATCCCTTTTTTAGAAAAAAAAAGACCAAACTTTTTTATTGTTGTTTTAGGTCTGAGATTTTCAAAAACTAGAATTTGTTGACCTAGAAATTAATAAGATTTGTTGGAATGATATTTCTTTATTTATTTGCAGTCAGAGACAAAAGTTTATGCATTTTTTCTCTTGCTCCAAATCCAAAGTATCAATCAATAGTTAACCACCCATTTGTACGTTTTCTTCTCCATATTTAAATTATATATTTTATTGCAATAAATGAAATGAAATGAAACAAAACAAAAACACATAAGATATATTTTAAACATTGTCCAACTACACCATATACCATTTCTCTCATCATTTTTTTGGCCAACACCTTACATGATATGGTGATTTGTCTACCTCTTATTTCTTATCGTCTTTGGCCTCATTTTTTTTCTGATTTTATTATTTCTAACATCAATTTCACATAGGAATGGAAGAAAAAAAAAGATTGATTAATTTCAATATTATTATTTTCTGTTCAAATTGCACCAAGTGTTTGCTGTGAATAACGTGATGTCCCCGGTGGTGTCCTTTTCATTCCCAATTCGAAAGATTCAGATGTCCTTTTTTTTTAACATTATTGTTGACAATTTTAGAAAAAAATAATTAATTCCGAAATCAACTCCAAATATGTTGCATCGAATATACAGTGCACTTTTTTTGTTCAACATTTCCTTGGCTTGCATGAAAGATTCCTTTGATATTTTCTTATATTTTTTCCCCGAACGTGTTGTAAATAATAATCACGATGAAAAACATAATTTTAATGAGGTGAATAAAATGATATGTCACGTTGAAATATCAACTTCGCAAATAATAAAAAAATGAGTAGGAGATGAGATAAGGTCATGAGATAACATCTCAATAATTCAAGCTTTTTGTTTCCTTCTTATAATTGTACCAAGTTGATCCATGTGCATCTGCCTAAATTAATTTTTGTTTTTTTTCATCTGTTTACTGTTCTCCGTATGACCATTAAAAAAAAGATATTTGTCAGAACACTAATTGGTTAATTTTAATTATAAATTTACTACTAGAATTTGAAATTTTATTTTATATTGCATATGTATATTAGTTCTGTATTCATAGATTTGTCATCATGGTACCAATTTTTTATAATTAATGCTTAGTTAACTTTTTTACCCTAAGTTTTTAGTTATAATGAGTGCATATTAAATTTTTAAAAACAGTGAAATTATAGTTAATGAAGCAGTTGAGTTGAACTCTTAAGCGATTCTTTCTCAATTAAGTAAAATTTTGAATCCCTATGAATGTATGGTATTTTATTAGAACTTCATATATCACTGTCGGACACGTGATATGATTAATCTTATCAAATTTATTGAACTCGACAATAGACTGATCTTCAACTTGAGCTAGCGATATTTACAATTTAAAATGTTTGTGAACAG